>FR997803.1:32500-2512391 GCA_905475355.2 Clostera curtula | reverse complement strand
ATCACTCAGTCAGTTTATTAATCCCTTTTTATTAATAAACTAATTATTTGTGCGCTATAAGTTTAGGTCCGTCTAAGACAACATAGCTTCTGAAACTATGGAACGATTTTGCTAGAAAGGATAGAAAGGTGAGGAAGATATTTGTGCTTTAACTAATTTCATTATTATCTAAAACAAGGTGGTACTAAAATAAATTTTAAATTCTGATCTCAGCCTCGTTATAAGGTAATCTAAAGGGCCTCCTCTATTTTCATGGAAGGGATTTTTTATCATTCTCTTGATCGGCCTCCAGACTCATTCAATATACCCTCAGGATGGAATTTATTGGTGACATTGTTCTCACGTCACGGAAGGTTTTTCAATAATGACTGCATAGTTTAACATTCCATTGGTAAGGAAAAATCTCAAATGAATGTGGCATAGTAGTGTAGTAGTACAATTAGTCACTCCTTTGTATGTCGAGAATTACTTACAAATTGTTCTGTTTAAACTATTGTTGATAATCGTCACGTGTGTTAAAATTTTAAGTTAATGGACGTGCAGAGGCCCGTGTTATCTTTTTTTATGAAAAAAAATTACGCTACTTTTGACCTCGATCTAGTTTGATGGAAAGCGACGATGAGGTCGAAGATGAGGTCAAAGACGGTAGTTTGACTAGTTGTCTTGTTTATTTAATACACGGAGACAAATGCCACCGAGATCTAGAGCAAGCATCACTCTCTGGCCCGAAAGAAACACATACGACTCCGAAATCGAACCTGGACCTAATCCTAAAGAGCCTCCTGTCTTTCCAACCAGACGGTTAGCGTGGTACATTTAAGGCCGACAGTGCATCGTCCATGGACCCAGGGTACAATAGATATTAGCTTTGACCCACGGCTTCGCTCGCGTGTGTTTTGGATCCTAGCCACTGTCACATCACTAGCGGATGTCTCATCCCTATAGGACCTCTCGCTCTTGCGACGACCGTCATCCAGACACATCGTCAATAACTCCGTCCCCCCCCCCATAACTCCGTCCGCGGCGCGTGTCAGGTGGCACCGTGGGCCCACCCGCATGGGTGATCCTGAGCTGGTATGGGCCTTACGGATTTTGAAGACACGCAAGCCTCCTTACTACGGCAAGGTAACAGCACAGTCGGGGGTCCTACTAGTTAACCAACGCTGTTGGAAATCTTGAAAGGAAACCCTGTGCCAACCTGTCTGGCCAGTGTGGCACAGTAGGCTAATTTGCCTCCTTGTGATTTGAGGAGGCCCGAAGCTTTTATGGACCGAGTTATGAAATTATAAACTTGAGTATAATACGCGCCATCTCGTCGAGACCCCATTTCCGAGCAACAACTAGTGCGGGAGCGCCGTATGAGGCGGTTATCCGAATCATGTTAATGAAGTAGCTACTTACGGCGAGATCTCGCTTCTGAGAGTACATGACATGTGATGACTTAATATAGTGATGTGACCTTGGCGAGCCTAATGAGTGTACTCATTCATCTGAGAACTGTGAATCAAATATTGTTCACCTGCTACTGTTTTGTTTCCACGTAGCTCGGTATAACTAGCTTCATATACTAAGAAATCCGGTGTAGGTAGGTATAGTATACGTTTGAACCTCCATCGTGTATTTAATTGACAATTCGACACTGATTCGTCTCTTTACGTTAAATAGAAAATATTGAAACATTTTCAAAATTCAATTTATGTAAATTCATTTAGTCAAGCTGGCTTATTAGAGGTCTTTTGAAAAGTCACTATTAGTGTATATTTAAAATTTACCACCGATTCGGAATCTGCAGTCCCGGAAAGAAACTGTGTAGTTTCTTTTTTAGACCGATTTGCGTTCTGCACTCAAGAACCTGTCTACCCCAGCGGTTGTCGGTTCTTCTACAGATATGATCACCTCACTGCCACGTCAGTCTGCTAATTCTCTGAGCTATGTCGGTGACTTTGGTTCTCTGTCGGATAGTCTCGTTACGGAGCCTATCTTTCACTCTAAGCATAGTCTCACCGTGAATGTTCACGATATTCGTTACTGAATATTAAAGGGCGGCAAGTTGCATTTGTCGTTTTTTGTTTCTCACTGCCGGAGAAAGCCGAACACGCAATTGGTTAATGACATGCTCGACCTTTCCCTGGCCACTGCATTTTTTCTCAAGATGATTGGCACTTTAACTATGCAGAAAGAATCCGAGATAAACTATAACATTATTGCTCGATCCGGAATCTAACGAGAGAATGTAACGTATACTTTGCAACATTTGCTGTCCTTTCAAAGCAATCAACATGTTATTACTTGTTCTCTGCGTTTAGATTGTAGAAGCTGCACTATCAACCACGTTCAGACGTAAAAATGGTTAGTCACGGTTCGATAGTAAGAATATTTGTCATTTGACTGGGATTTGTTTGATAACAAGATGTGAGTCATCACCGCCTTAGTTCGTGATGAATCACGGGGTCAGTTTGAAAACCGGAAATATGGACACAGTGTGATTTTTAAACTGTATGACTCAGTCGTAATCGTAAATTAGAGACGGCAATATTTCTTCTTCTCGGTTCATGCTAAAGTCTTAAGATCTTTTGCTAATAAATAACTAGTGGAAATAGATAAGTATATGTTTTTAAACGTTCGCGACATTGAACAGTTCGTGACACACAAAACTACAGGAATTCTATACGAATTAAACAAATGATTGCTAACTTGAATTATAGTTGCGACTTGAAATCAGCTGGACTGCTTTTGATGCGGCTTGCTTAGCTGATGAAAATAACTTTTATTTTAGAAAAAGAATTACAGTTTCACATTCGCCTTATCTCTTTTTTTAAACATGCTTAGCCGTTTCCAAAATAAAATTGTTAGATTTCTCTGTTAGATTCCTCGATTGTTTATTTTCTTAACACATGAATATTTCTAGCCAAATGTAAACCCTTACTTCATTGTTTGAGTAATGAGAATATGTAAATGAATTGTGATGCAAACTTTGGACATGTGTTGGATTCGTGGAGCTGTAAAAAATATATTTCACATGTCGGCTATGTGCGAGTGCTATTCAAATTTGTGTAAATTATTTTTTGTTATTATAAACATTGTAGTCATTCGAAACTAGTCATTATATTATATTGTAATCATATGGCGGATGAGAATAAGATTTCGATGTAAAAACTACGTATTATTCTCACAACGGAATTATTTGAAATTTTGCTTGGTGTGTGTAAATTTCATAGTGGAATTTATGTGTATGTGTTATCATTAGTATATTGTATTTATTTATAGTTTTGTAGTAATTCTCTTTTGTGTATTTAACTGGTTTCCTTATTACTCAGTAGGTATATTAAGATTTGTGTCTGTTTGCGTGAACAACACCTCTCAGAGCTTGGTTATTATCGGAAAATGGACCTAAGTCTGTGTGGGAAACGGTATATTTTACATTTGTAACTGTAAACGTTAACAATCAACCGATCAAACGGCCGTTGGGCAACGTGACATACAGCTTAAAGGCTATTTTTCGGTAACTAAATAGCGAAGTAAAGCGGTAAATGGGCGCTCAGTTGGTAGCACTTACCTAACGATTTGTGAGACCACAAATCGTTTACGTAATTGATATCTAACCGTCCGTAATTAATTAAAAAAGTATTTATACTAAATACTCGTCATAACATTTTAAAACATTTATTTAATGATAACGAGTCGCCTTTTGTTGTGACATTATCTAATCTTGAAGTTATGCTTCAAAAAATATCCGTCCAAAGTTATAATGAGACTATTTATTGTGTATTTAGATCGTAAGGCGATAAAGGCTTTTAGTGACACGACATCTCGGTCCAATAATGGCTGTCGAGTCAGGCTCCCTCCAACTGGGTAAAGGGAAAATTCCTTCAGGGTGAGATGGTAAATAAATAAATATCCTTGGACATTTCACACAGCGCCATCTCGTCCCAAGCTAAGCAAACTTAATGCTTGTGTTATGGTAACGAGATGGATGATAAACTACTTATATACATTTTTTTTTGTAAATACATACTTATTATAGATAGATATGACACCCAGACTCCGAGCCAGTGCGTCTGGTTTACACAAAGACACTTGCCCGACCCCGGAATCGAACCCCGGGGCCCGTTGATCCAAAGGCGGCACATCTAACCACTAGACCCACGAGGCTAATTAAATAGGCTGGTTAATTCTAAAAGTATTTTTTCTTTCGGCCAACTGTTCTGGCTATTTCACATTGACAAACAATTGGTGACACTATACCTCCAGGTTGTAACAAAAATTCAAATAATAATAACACATTTATATGTTTTTTTTTCATAAAATGTCGATCTGGCGTAATCGCAAATGACATCGGTGAATAATGTTTTTGATAGACGGCACGTTTTGTTATTAAATATTGTATCACAAAAACGTCTGTGTACCTTGAACTTAAAAAAAAAAGAAACGTATTTTTGACTCTGAACTTCTTTGTGCAGCTCTATGGCACCAGGGTTTTTGTTTCACCCTGTATATTCTAAATCTGTCATAATATTTTATCAACACTGTGTATTTATAGAAAGTTATTCATAGTAAAAGTAAAGGTGTAGTTAAGCTCAAAATGGTCTCTTTGGGCGTCTTTCAAATTGGGAATGGCTTCAGAGCGAGTTTTTCACTTACCAGTTCCTTTTTAACTAAACGTCAATTTGTTTGGAAAACGCTATCCAGTGCCGAACAGATGCAATTCCTGCCTGTAAAAATTGACGTTAGATATCTCGCACTTGGAACTATGGCTGTTTGCAACTAGTCACTACTGACAATGTATTTCTATAATTTTTTAATAATTGTATAACAATAATATAAGTAGTTCGTCCATTAATTTATGAAGTGCACGCTTTATCGTAAGGGGGCGAGGCACCGTAGCTATCTCACAGTCATAATTAAACGCACGAATAAATAGCGGATAGCGCTTATCAATGTAATTTAACGAACTATTTATCAGGAAATAAATTGCCCTGATTATGTCACTTGTCTGTATGGACAATTCAACAGTTGAAGTGTGTTTATTATAATTAGAGAAAACGTTATGGTTTCAGCTGGCCAGGTAGTGTGTAGCTTATAACCGTATATACAGGATGTTTAACTAATCGCCTCCTCCTAATTCATGGAGGGAAATTAGCCTACTGTGCCACACGGGTTGGCACAGGGTTTCCTTTCAAGATTTCCAACAGCGTTGGTTAACTAGTAGGACCCCCGACTGTGCTGTTACCTTGCCGTAGTTAGGAGGCTTGCGTGTCTTGCCAGCGAAGACGGGTTGGCACAGGGTTTTTTTTATCAAGTTTTCCTTCTTTCGCGGCTAGGTGATCTGCCTCTTGCGTTCGTTTAGTCGCCTCTTACGGTACCCTCAGGATGGTATGGGGTGGTGACATTGTGTATTCTAAATCACCACACGGAAAGCTTATGTTAAACTAATGCTCATGAGAAACTCACAATAGATACGTTTTAAAAGTATTACTACTACTCAGCCTATACATGACCCACTACTAAGTCGGGCCTCCTCCTAATTCATGGAGGGTAATTAGCCTACAGTGCCACGCTGGCCAGACGGGTTGGCCCATGGGGTCGTATCAAATATTACCTACTCTAGTGGCTAGGTTATTGGCCTTGTACCTTTTGTCGGAGCTTACGACACCTGCATGATGGAATGGGTGACACTAAGTATTCTAAATCCAGTGTCCCAGTCACCACTCGGACAAGCTTCTACGGGCAGCTGAAACTGAAATCATGGACTAGTTGTAGTTTTAAAAATCGTGTAAAAATACTCTTTAGTAACATTTGACCCAACTGCAAACTAGATAAGCCACGCTCGTTCGGGGTGCCCTGATAGTATTGTTCAACACCTACATTTCATTCAAATTATCTAATATGACGATAGACCCTCGCACTCGCACCATCCTTGTATGTAGTTCACGGCAGCACAAAGCCAACTGTATGTAGAGAGCTTGCGCGTAAGCAGTGGCATGCAAAACAAATACATAATAAACATTGTCGCGTAGGCATGTATGAATGAAAGCGTTGGAAGGGGACCTAGGCGGACGTTTCGAAACCAAATCGGGGACGTCTTGAAAAAAGGCCAGTCAAGAGTACCCTAAACCGAAGAGCATGTATGAAGGGAATAATGAAAGTGGATGAAGCGAACAAGTATTTAAGTATCGTAGCAAGTGGAATCAAGTGGTCTCTGCCTACCCCTACGGGAGAGAGAGGCATGATTATATGTATGTATATTGTTACTTTATATACGGGGAGTCTATGAAGTACCTTTTATTTTCATTACTTGCCACTAATAAGATAAATGTTATTGAAAACATCGTAATTAACAAAGCACAGTGAACTCTCTTCACACAGTGGCGTTGTAGTTGCATCTTTTGACTATCTAACTTTCAACTTACAGTGTTCATAGTTAAGAATTAATTTTGTACGGTACACGCACGCCCCCCATAGTGAGCTCGATCTATGTATTAGACCCTGTTACACGTCATGGGGTGCGTCAATTGGAATAAAATAATATAATTAAGTAATAGGCTTGTGACGGGAATTAGGCATTTAACTAAATGTTTTGCCAAGGGTACTTGGAATTTTTTGTTTGATGAAACTTGTTTTAATTTATATGTTAATTAGTGGCTAGCACGGGCGAATGTTGCCTTTTGGACAGAAGCTCACTTTGCAAAACTGATCTCAAAACGCTGGTCTCCTCTTTCAATAATAACTAAATATGCTACATTTAGACGTAAACCATGACACATATAGTAGTTTAAATATTCATACTATTCTACACGGCTACCTACACTATATACGAGATTGTGTGTTATCGAAAACGTCTTTAGTATATGATGTCTTCGTATTTATTTCAATGCTTAATGGATAAAATTAGCTTTCTGTTCTGGTAGAATAAACAACTACTAATGGAATTGTTTTTAAAATTAAACATTATCAGTACCTAATTATTATCAATATTCTGGACTTTGACGACAGAATATTTAAGTACCGACTCTTTATCGTTGTATCTATATTCGTGTGTATGGGGTAAAACAATAGAGCTCTACTCCATAGACACGAAGTGCTTAATAGACATGCCATTACATTTGGGAAAGCACATCGGGAAAAGGCGTCCCGTCTTACGTCGTCGTACGTGTTCCACTGGAAATCTGTCTTAATGCCTATCCTACAAGATTTGAAATGTGTTTCTAGTGTTCATTGTGATTATGTCTTATTGCTATGGCAGTTTACGCGTACAGTATCGATCGAATGAAAGATCAGTAATAATGCCAATATTACAAACGATTTTGGTTTTTAAATTGTGTAGGTATGTACCTTAAAAATAAATTTGTCTAATACCTGTCACGAGCCTTGATCACCTTTTTCTCATCATATATTATGATATTGCTTATCAAAATTGTAGGTAGTTAAGATATAATTTAAGCGTATTGTGTTCAATTCATTGGACTGTGTCAATTCTTATGTTACTAGAATATCGACATATGGCCACCACATTTCACTGCCAGTATTCGGTTTTAATGTATTTGTACCTAGAATGTATTTTGATTACCGCCGAATGCATTAATATTTATCAGTCAGAAAACTTAAACATAATCTAACTTCTTTCTACATAATCCGAAATCCTTCCTTTCTCAGTGAACTCAGTGTCACAATTGCGAGGTTTAAACTATTCGAACAATTGGGGGGGTTTGTGTTAATACGAAATAGACCGAATATTATCGATTTATGCAAGAGATTGGACGAATTATTTTTATACATATATTTATGTAACAGAAGATGGACAACATTATTATAAAGTACTACAATTTTTAAAGAGTTGGACAAATGTTGGCGTAAGACGGCGTCCTCGCAATCCCATATAAATTGTAGTGGAGGTTAACGCGATTTCTTTATTTAAAACTGGAATATGGATAAAATTCTCGTCAGGCATATTCATTTCACTAGGTATACCTACGTCATTGCGAATCTTATCGTAATTTAATTTAGTATTAGTGCATTCGGAGGTAGACTTACACGATTTATGTAACCTTTTGTACACTACGTCAATAAAATAGTTTTAGATGGTGTACGGTTGTTTCAATTAATTAAATTCCATTAAAATTCCGAGCCAATTGACGTTTATTTGATTGGCGGTGGGGTCCTGCTCGGGGAAATGAGTCACGCGGCCCCGAGCTGCAGGATCTAAGGTTGTCAACACCCATGTATCTGAATCCATACTAATATTTATAGAAGCGATATCAATCGATTTAGATGATTTTTAGTAAACAGGTGTGACCTCGGAGAAAAACCTCCGACCTTTCGAGTTTATGGAGATTGATAGGCGGTTTTGAAACAATGGCAAATGTATTATTTTGATATTTCAAAATAACTTATTTGAATACAGTAAGATAGGTTTTGAATTATTTTACATATAACCAAATCATTTATCATGAGAAACACATACAATTTTAAAAATGTGACCAAAAAATAGTGTAAATATTCGATGTCTAGACTAATAGGGAAAATTACAGGGGAAGAACAAAGCATACCCCAAGTTTTAATATTTAAAATTGGTTTTATTGATGCAAAAAAATGAAATTAATAGATTATTGTACATGTCCATTATTGATTGAGAAGATAAAAATATACAAGTTCTTAATTTTTTTTTCACAATATATATAAAAAATATAATTCAACTCAGATCAAAGTTGTTACCAATATCCTTGTGCACTAAACCTTACATGTTAACAGAAAGAAATTGAGGAAACATCTAATTCCGTAACAATATTTGAACACCTATATAATTATTATGTTTAACAAAGTTATAGCAGATAAAACATAGGATGGTAATTTAATATTTTAAATGAGCCAGTGATAATAAATCTTTAATTCATTTACAATAACGATATTTCTTATTTACTTTTTTAAATTTCATAATCTGGGGGTCAAGATCATTTCTTGTAACCGATGCAACATTGATCTAAACTTGACTAATACTGTCTAGTCTAACTACTTTTGACTGAAATAATTGCTATAGACATTTTGTACTAGGATATTTTTCGTTGACAATAGAGTTCCATTTCAATCTAGAAATGACACTATATTTAGATTATCTACACAACTCTGAAAGAGAACATAGACAGTAGAGATCAAGTGTAGATCTGAAGCAAAAATTAGGTCAGAAGCAGCTGGGAGCCATTGGTGCAATCACCTAAGGTTTCAAATATCTGTTTAAAGTTACCAAGTCCTAAATGGTGTTGCAATATCAACTTTTCACTTGATACATTTGAATTATATAACAAGACAATAATATATCTGAAAAAATTTAATGTATCCTTAAATATTAAACATTACACACTGGTACAGGCCTGCTGGCACATTTGCCAGGTATCATCAGAGCCTGCTGCTTCTCATTCAATGTTACTCAGTAGCCAAGGCAAAAGTCAAGAGCTGTCGGAACCTTTTTGAAAAGAAGGACCCATTATACAATATACTACATACATGTACTTATTTTTTACCTTTCTATAGGTAAATATTAGGATACGGAACTGTACATATTTTAACCTATAACTTTGTATGAACTGTGAAGCCTATGTACATTCTTCAGTAAGCATTTTATTGTTGTTGCAAATTCAAAAGCTCCAAGCATTTTGACAGAACTCAATGATACTGTAATTTCTATATTTATTTGTGACACCATATTTTGTGTCTTACAAATATTGCCAGTGGTTGATGGTAAAGCTAAAATCAGAACTATATTACAGCAAATTATACTCGGTGGTTTGTTTTCTTGGTATTGTGGGGTTAAAGTAATTTTTACAAAGGTTTTAATTGTGCAACAACAAAATGTTATTATAGCCCTAATATTTTGGCCTATTGGAAATTTGAGAATCATTGAATGAGAAGGACCCTCTTCTCATCCATTTGTTCAGAAGTTTCAATGCTCTTCCTAAAATAATGATTAGATAATAATTACTAAATGGTAAACTATATGAATAACCTAGAACTACATCAGGTGCAGACAGCATTCAATTTCAAATTTCAAACAGCATTAATACAAATTATGTAGACAGCATTATGATATTATAATAAGTTGATTTGATGTTGGAACAAATCATTTGGCCAATGTTTGAGAAGTAACATAATTGGTGGGTATTGCTGATCAAAATTCAGTACTGTCTTAATTATTAAAATACACACAGTAAATTTTAATTCACTGATAATTTCAATGATGTCAGTAGAAATCCTTGAAAGATATGTCAAATGGCTGTTTGTTACATTTTCCTGTTAAAATTCAAGCTAATGACTGTCTGCACCTAATATTAATTACTCATAGCATTAAAACAAAAATGTATTTTTTTTGTTTTTCATGTATTTGAAAATCATAATTAACTATGAGACAATGAGAAGTACATGCATAATGTAAAGAAATACTGTAAATAATTGTATGATTAAAATTATAAGAACTGTATTGTCACCTTCTAGAGCATTCTAGAATATACTCCTCATAGCCTCCAAAATAAATGAATACAATTTATACTTACATAGTGTCGAGTTTTAGAACCATTAACAACTTCTGAACCTTGCATTCACACATTACAATTGGAATTTTTGAGTGAACCACACACAGAATCGTTGAATCTATTCTGGGGATTTAACAACTATTAAAATATTGACCGAAACGAGAGGCTACATATTACTGTGAGAAGATCTAAGGATCTAGAACGCTCAGTGGATACTCCACTCACGCTACAGCAATCCGTCACAATATTCAACAAATGCATGTTAAATGCTACAGGCATATTAACCAAGCAACGATGCTCCACACCCGACCTAGTTAACTTTAGGGACTGTCAAGAGCCAAATCCGGGTACGAGAAGTCTTTCAAATTATTAAATATTTTATACCTAGACGCGTCGGAGGCTTCGGTGGCACTCTTATAGAATCGAACATTTCCTCGTTTTTCTCGTCTGTTCCTTATTATTCGGTCCCATCTTCTTGTTGATCTGTCGCACTAGGTCATAGAACACATCGTTCACGTGGATTTTGGCCTTTGCCGAGGTCTCCATGAAAGAGCAGTTGAAGTGGCGTGCGAGGGTGGAGCCCTGCTCTTTGCCGACCACGCGCTCCGCCTCCAGATCCGTCTTGTTGCCAACGAGTACCATTGGCACGTCATCTTTGTCCTTCACCCTCAATATCTGTTCCCGCAAGTCCTGGAGGTCGTTAAACGTAGATTGTGCCGTGATGGAGTAAACTAAAACGAAGCCCTGGCCGTTTTTCATGTACAAATCTCTCATCGCTGTAAACTGCTCCGTACCCGCCGTATCCAAAATCTCAAGCATGCATTGCTGGCCGTCGACTTCCACCTGTTTCCGATAGCTGTCCTCGATGGTAGGGTCGTATTTCTCGACAAAGATGCCTTGTACGAACTGTACTGTCAGGGCAGACTTTCCCACGCCTCCACTGCCTAACACGACTATTTTATATTCGCGCATTATTAACTATTTTGTGTCACGTTATAATATTAACTGAAATCAAATATCAAATCGCTAAAAAGCACATTAACTATTGAGTTATTTGCAAAAAAACTTATAACAAGTCAAACCGCCATGACACCGTTAGCAGGGCGATGGCTCACTGTGTCATCATTGCCACATAAAAAAATATTTAGTGATGAGACATTACTCAGTTTTTTTTTATTAAACTATTGTACTATGATGATGATCCTACAGAACCGTCCTCAATGATGATTCGGGACGATGTGCGATGTGTATGAAAATATGTGCATGGTGCAATGATGGATTGTTAAAGTAGTGGAAATTAATTGAAAGGATGCAACAAATTGTTTTCTTTAATTAGGAAACCAGTTTATCATACAGGAAATAAATAATATCATACTGATTGATGAATGAAAAACAATGAGTCTGTGAGTAAATTTGGCTGGCATTTTATGGCCAGCACTTACATCAATAATTATCCTCTACATTTAATAACATCAACTGATAAAGTACAAAAATAAAATAGTTAAAATATCTTAAATGGTACAACCGAACAAAATTTTCTAAAGTTAAACAAATATAAGCAAAGTGTAAGTGAAAGGTGAAATGTTTTTTTATGTTTACCTCATTTAAGTACTTAATCAATCACTAACTACGATTCAGGAAAAATAATATACATACTGGAAATGTGGAATAAAATTACAACTGATTTATTTCCACTTTTGCTCGTTTCACAAGTAACTTGGGTCGCTTGTGATACCGCACTACGTCTAGTGTTACCATAAAATAATATGTACAAATGATTCATTTCCGATGCATTGCTGAATATTTTCAAATAATCATATTAACTGATTATAAAGGACTACATATGTTAAAGATTAAATGCTTGAAAACTTTGGACAGAACTAAGTTTATTTATACTAATGTTACAGTCTGGACTAAGTAGTTTCACTATTGATCTACAGATGGCAGTTTATAGATTAAATCGAGAAAATTATTATTTTCTCAAGTATATAACATAAAACAAACTTAGCTAATTATCCTGTTATGAATGCTATACAATGATATATTACATGGGATCAAAGTAATATTTTTGACTGATAAACGTGTGAGAACCAGCATACCGTTTATCCAAATGTTGATACACAGCATTGCCAAGGTCGGATCCAGGGGGGGGGGGGGGGTCATGGGGGTCATGACCCCCACCTGAGCTGGTTCCAGGACTTAGGTGGACCACTAATGATTTTATTTATATATTTTATCACCATACAGATTTTATGTAAAACAATACCTTATTAAGGAACAAAAGAAACAAGGTCTAATTATTACAAATATATCTATAATCTCAGCTAACAAAGATGCTGCCACCACATATTTAATTTTTATTTTCAAGTAATTATAATTGCATGCAGTCGGGATTTTATTATTTATATAAATTGTCGTATATTTATATTAATTTATTAGATATTATTGGTATTTTAATACAAATGTAATCATTATGTTTAATGTTTTTAAGTATTGTCGGTTTTTTATTTATTGTAATCATTTTTTTTATGTTTTTATTATAGAATGAATTTGTTGTATTTTTTTTGTAGTCTATTTAATTATATAACTACTACACGTTACACGAACTATTCGAAGCAAAAGCATAGACACCATACTTAGATTTACGTTAGACCTCAAGTGCTTGCAGCTTGGTATCCGTATGCCACTACTGGGATTCAGCAGAATATCAGCGTCAGGTACTGCACTTGACATATGCTGTGCTTTCGGTGCAGTTTCGAGATACATAGGTAATTCAGAAAATGTATTCTTTTTTGGTTTTATTTAGTTATTAGAACTGGCAAGAAAATCAGAGGGCTCGTCATTCTTTTTTTAACAATTTGCGGTCCTATTTCATTTAATTTAATATCCCAAATGCTGAGTATTTTTTTTATAATAATGTCTTTTGTGTAATAATCTCCTTTTTATTTATAGTCGGTAGCTAGTTGTTTGCCCAGGGCAATGATGCTACAAATAAAAGGTGTAGATACGTTACCTGTTCAACATTCGATCTATAAAAATGGCAAGCCAACGCACACATAGTTAAGATATCATGCAATATGCCCCCTGATTTAGATGAGTCGTGAAAGTAGGATGGTATGATTTAATAATCACGTGCTAAATAGAGACAAATATAATTTGTTGTGATACGTCGTCACATGCACTAGAAACAACATAGATTAATTAAATCACACATAACATTTTGCCAAGTCTGTGACGCGTAATGACATCTATCTCTTTTGCACTTAGTAATGAGGATACTTTTGTTCCACTCATTGATTTTTACCGCCATATTTTACGAATAACATTTTAATTTGTAAAAATATTTAATTATATTACAGAAATAGTGATAGTTACGAATGATAAGTGATTCCTTGACTTTTAGAAGTTTTGTTAGAGTAGTTTGTGCAATATCTCATAACACACGACGGCATTTTCAATTGTTTTATAGCACTTTTTACACACGGCTCTTGACGTGCATCTGTTGACGGCAGCGACGCAACACTGAGGTCAGGTTTGCTAATTAGCCTACTTTTAACGTGCCGCTTACTGACCGCTTATAACCCATCTACACCTTTTTACTTGTAACATCATTGGCCCAGGGTGTTAGAAAAAGTTCGCGCAAGACGACCAAAAAGCCGCGTTCTCCTACATCATGACAACGCTTCTTCACACACGGCCAACAAAACAAAAAAATGTTAGCTTCCGGAAAAGTACAACTCGTCACCCATCCTGCGCATAGCCTCGATCTAGCACCCTGTGATTTCTGTATTTTCCCCAAAATCAAACATTTCATGAGAGGTTTCACTTTTACCAACTCCGAAGAGGCAGTGATAGCGTTCAATCATCACGTAGAAAACATGCATTCAGATCTGTCGTCCTCCTGTTTAATTAAAAAAACGGTTCAATCGCATGAGAAAATGTTTGAAATGTAGTCTTTTGAAAAGCAATAAACACAATATTATAGTTATAACATTTTTTTTTAAGTTACGCAAAACTTATAGTGTGACCTACGTATGTATTTTGTCTGTTTCTATTTTGTTTGTTGGACACCCTTGTCGTACCACCTCTTCAATTTTGCGGGGTTTTGCGTCATGTCATGTCGAGGGGTGACATACCTCTAGCTGTTATGACAAAATCATTAACCACGGTTACGGAATTTAAATAGGCTGCCTCATTCAGTGCGTGATAGTGGTTCTCTGGGTGTCTTCAAGAGGGCAATATGTACGTGGATATGTACAAGTTATTATGTGTGGAGTTTTTCAAGTGTACAATAAAGAATAAATATTTTTAAGTACAGTACATTAATAAATAAATATCCTAGGACATTTTCACACAACGCCATCTCGTCCCAAGCTAAGCAACTTAATGCTTGTGTTATGGTAACGAGATGGATGATAAACTACTTATATACATTTTTTTTTTGTAAATACATACATATTATATATAGAAATGACACCCAGACTCCGAGCCAGTGCCTCTGGTTTAGACAAAGACACTTGCCCGACCCCGGAATCGAACCGTACTTTACTTGTATCTATTGTTATCAAAATTAAATTATAAGTTCTTGACTTGACCACGACTATGTGACCCCCTCCTGGCGCCAAAGCTGGATCCGCCCTTGAGCATTGCCATAACAAGTAGCGATAAATTCGAATACAAGAAAACGAATATCAACGACTAATGCCTATTGGATGAAGGACATGTGAAGGACGTATAAAAAAATGAAGGCCAAATGGTTATCATCCGTTGTCCGGTTAGCCGCTAATATAACGAACGTCGGTTTCTTGTCGAACACACTACAATGCAGTCATGCATTTGTTTTCAGCGATAAACATTTCTTTCAAGCTGATTATCACGGAAACATTATCACAATATATAGTTATTTGAATTGTTTTAAAAAAATCCAAGAAACTAAAATATGTAATGTAATGATTGTAAAAAAATAAACTTCCACTACACAGCCTTTTTACGACCACTTCTTACTCTGTTCGATTATCGGCACAGAGTGTAATTAGCCTACTTTAACACGCTGGCCAGACGGGTTGGCACAGGGTTTCATATCAAATTTTCCTTCTCTTGCGGCTAGGTTATCGGCCTTGTAATTTCCTTTAGTCGGCTCTTACAACGCCCTTAGGATGGAATGGGGTGGTTACATTATTTATTTCACACGGAATACATGAAAGCAGTACCTTAGGTAGGAACGAGAGTTGTTTAAAGATTAGAGTGTGTATAATTTTTTACAAAGAAGCAATGAGGTTATATGGTACCTAAAGTAATACATAGTATACATATGTAAAAGATCATCATCATATATGTAGAATACGTACGTCGTACACAATGTCACCAATCTAATACCATCCTGAGGGTATCGTAAGAGGCGACTAAAGGAACGTAGTGTGGCACAGTAGGCTAAATTCCCTCCGTTAATATGGAGGAAGCGAAGCTTAGTGGTTGGTAAGCGCAAAAATGATGATGATGAAGGTGAATTAAATCAATATATCTTGAGGTGGTATTAAGTGATTATCAGAACTAATATCGCATCCTCAAACTTCCTTTTATTTCTATACAAGCTGCGCGCCGCGCTTTCACCATCGTGGTGATGGAACAATGTGATAACGATGAGAAATATTTAATTTTTTCGTCTGATTTTTTTCCTACTTCCTTGACATATACATACTTAAAGTAACGCCTTTTTCCCTCAGGGGTAGGCAGAGATCACATCCTTCCACTTGCTACGATCCTGGCTCACAACTTTCGCTTCTTCCACTTTCATCAACCTCTACATGCATGCTCGTCGGTTTAGGGTGCTTCTGACCTATTTGGTCATAGAATGTCCTTCTTGGCATGCCCCTTGCAACGTTCCCATTCACACTCCCGCTATATTTATGTCTACTTTCACTCATCCTCTATATGACCAAACCATCCAAGCATACCTTTCTCAATTCTAGTCACTACATCTTCATTCAAACTACAACGCTATTTTTTAAAATTATATTTTATGGATTTTATATTTTGGATAATTCACACTAACTTTATATATTTATAAAGGTAATATTACCTATTAAATTATCTATACTCTATAATCTATACAAATAAATAAAATTGGAGTGTTTCACTATTACTACATAGTATATAACAAAGTCGCTGTCGTCTCTCCGTCCCTATGTATTCTTAAATCTTTAATAATATGCAACGGATTTTGAAGCAGTTTTTTTTAATAGATAGAGTGATTCAAGAGGAAATTTTTGACGGTCTTTCACTGATAGGTAGCTGATGATATAAGGAGTAACTTAGGCTACCTTTTTTGACTAGCTTCGCCCCGCGGCCGCGGCTAACATCGCACCCGTGCGAAGCCGGGACGGCCGCTAGTCTCTAGTATATGTACTTCAAGTAATGCTTCAGCAGAATTCGGTAACAAGTAACACAATGTTTTAGTGTAGCTTGTCACCGTGTGTCTAGAAAGAATCCAATAAGCGGACGAACGCATTAGAATATCGGGTAGCGAGGAACTTTCCCAATAAAAAACGGTCGATTTGTAAAAATGAAAAACGGTTTTCCGGTTCGCGTCTGAAGTTTTCCGAGCTGAGTAGTTGAGATAGTTCCAGATGCTTCGATGAGTTAGGTACTACCAACTTTGGTACCATATTTTTTCTGCGATTTTTGTATCGTGGAGTTCCGGCATTATTCTTAGCTTAGCTTCAGGAAGGTGTGGTTACTCTGATCTGCAGTTGAAGCTACAGTCGATTGTTGTGCGGGAGACCATCTTTTATATATCTGTCCGTCTCCGTGTTTCGGTCGACGGTACGTATAGTGGCCGAACCTGGACAACTATCGTAGTTATACGTACGATCCGTGTGATGACGTACTTAGAATACATAGTGTCACGTACTTCCGTTTTGAGGGTGTCGTAAGATCTGACAAAAGAAAATAACAAGGATAACCTAGCCACAAGAGAAGGACAACTTGATACGAAACCCTGTGTCAACCCGTCTTGTCAGCGTGTTACAGTAGGCTATTTACCCTACATCTAATTGGAGGGGACTCACTTGGGTCATCTGTGGGCCGAGTACTACTACATACGGTCAGTAGCGAGCAAATCGACTGCGTTTTATCGGCTTCTAAATAGTGTCGCATGGTTCTAGGCCAATGCTTCCCTGGTTATTCTACTAGATGGGATAAAGAACTCAATTTTCCTCACTAGCTTCTACACGTGGCTTCAACAGCGCAGTTTTTCGCGATATGGCTTTAACCCAAACCACCTATTTTCTATTGTAGTACCCAATCTGACACGATTGACGAGACAAGGTCAAGGCCGTACAGCTCGCAGGATTGAAGGACAAGGCTTCAATCCTGCGAGCTGTACGGCCTGACCGCTGCCATATAGCTGCGCATATGCCTTATATCGTTGGTTTACTACAATATGAAATTATGTTCTGCCATATTGTAGATCAGCTTGATCAGTCCAATTTTCAGTGCCAAAAGCCCTCAGTCTAGACGTTTACGATGCTATAAATGGTCCGTCTAGACTCCGTTATAGTGTTTACAACATTGTAAACGATCTTTTGTGATCCTCGTATTGTATTGTTGTAATTTTTGATGCTTGAAAAAAACCTTTTTTTTGTTAGTTCAAATTCAAAACTCATTTAATCAAGTTGGCTCATTAGTTTAGTCAAACAATAAATAAAAAATTACCATCTAGCCCCGGTTCGGAATGCAGCTCTACAGAGAAGAGCCGGCAAAGAACTCTGCAGTTCTTTGCTCTTTTTAGATCGCCATTTTTAGGTACCTACACGGCCGTGATAAGACGGATTTGTGAGAGCAAATTCGCGCAATTGTCGCAAAGGGCCAAACATCAGCCAGATCTAGTCATCAATAGTAACCTTCTGATGCCCGAGCCAACCGACCCCAAGCAACGGCGCCTGTTCACAAGGATGACGCATGTGGCAGCCATCGCCCATGCTCAACCACATTGCAGGGAAGAGAACGACCCGCCACACAGTTCTTTCTGTATTAACATAGTTTTCTCTCAGTCCATAAGTAGCCTCCTCCAATTGTATGGAGGGAAATCAGTCTTTTGTTGCACGTGAACCGTTTTCGCGCCAAGTCCTCTTGCAAGTTTTTTTGCCTAGTTATTTCCAACAATGCAGCACCTTTCTACCTTTCTTTAGCGGGTACATCTCGTATTTGCGCTAACTCTTCTGGACATAATGTTCGTTGCCTTTGATTGCTTTTGAGTTATAAGGCCGCCAATTGTATGTGTTTAGTACAAATTATATGTAAACCTATCTGTATGTAGCAAATGTACACTATAGTGTCATCTATCTATCTATATCTACTGGGTGTAAACACACAAATGCTGATGTTGGTCTGGTCTACGCAAAGACATGTTCATAACGCCGGAACCGAGGGCAAGTGATTCAAAGCCGACATATGAAATGATTTTTATTCGAATAATTTCTTGCGATTGCTTCCAGATAATTAAATAATGTAACACACAAACTAAAAGCTAAAAGAAAAATTATTAAGTAAATATTTTGTTTTTACCACCGGTTCGGAATGCCATTCCACAGAGAAGAGCCGGCAAGAAACTCCATGGTTGCTCTTTAAAAAATAAAAAGGATACAATGATGGTGGTACAAACAAGATTGACAGATTAGTGAAAGCAATGACACACATAAACAAAGTCAAAGTCAAATAATTTATTTTGCATATTATTAGCCGCAATTTAACGAAACTACATTCAAAAATTATTACGCCATGTATTTTTATTATTTTTTACTTTTTAAAGGTTACTAAGGTCATTGTGTCGGGGGTTTATTTAAAATTTTAATTTAGTTTTATTTTCTGCTTTTTATAGGTTATGATGTAGATCCCCACCACATATATTTCCAGATATTGGGTATCCCCCACCTTTTACCCCCAGAGTTTTTTCAGGGCTCAACTGATCTTCATGGAACATATTATTTTTAACCCCCGACGCAAAAAGAGGGGTGTTATAAGTTTCACGTGTCTGTCTGTCTGTGTGTCTGTCTGTCGGTCTGTCTGTCTGTCTGTCTGTCTGTCTGTCTGTGGCACCGTAGCTCGCGAACGGATGAAGCGATTTCAATACAGTTATGGGGGGTGAAAGTGGGGAAGAATAACCGAATGTCTGCAAATATATTCGAGTGGGGTCCCAAATGAACATTACATAAAAATTAAATTAAAAATTTAAATAAACCCCCGACACAATAACCTTTAAAAAAAAGGGGGGGGATACCCAATATCTGGAAATATATGTGGTGGGGATCTACATCATAACCTATAAAAAGTATAAAATAAAAATTAAATTAAAAATTTAAATAAACCCCCGACGCAATAACATTAAAAAAGTAAAAAATAAAAATAAATACTTCGCGTTGGGGGACCAGGAGTCAGGTAATAAATAAGTGGGAGTGGTCCCCCAACGCGAAGTATTTATTTTTATTTTTTTTCTTTTTAAAGGTTATTGTGTCGGGGGTTTATTTAAATTTTTAATTTAATTTTTATGTAATGTTCATTTGGGACCCCACTCGATTATATTTGCAGACATTCGGTTTTTCTTCCCCACTTTCACCCCCCATAACTGTATTGAAATCGCTTCATCCGTTCGCGAGCTACGGTGCCACAGACAGACAGACAGACAGACAGACCGACAGACAGACAAACAGACAGACAGACACGTGAAACTTATAACACCCCTCTTTTTGCGTCGGGGGTTAAAAATCATCTTTCTGACACTGTTGGTTCAAAAGGTGGCAATATCCCCGTGCATGCATTGCCTTTTGTAAGTTTTAAAAAAGAAAAATGAAACTGATTACACAAACGCTACTTTATTGGAATCGAACAAACACCTCTGTGACGCCGTATATTTGTATACTCCTACTACTTAGTCCATAAATGACCCACTGCTGAGTCGGTCTCCTCCCATTACATGGAGGGTAATTAGCATACTGTGCCACCCTGGCCAGACGGGTTGGCACAGGGTTTCGTATCAGGTTTTCCTTCTCTTGCAGCTAGGTTTTCAGCATTGTCATTTCCTTTTGTCGACTCTTACGACACCCTCTGGAGGGAATGGAGTGGTGACAATATGTATTCTAAATCCGTCACCAGACGGAATCACACTTTGTATAAATGGTGAGATTTTCCGATAAAATACCATAGCCTAAATTATTGCGTTCCAAATTTTTAATATTTCAAAATAGCTTTGCGCTATCAAACGGCTCCACGAAATGTTTGGAGTGTCGACAAAAGGCTGTTAATCATTAAGGCTTAACACCCATACATCACGATCCTTTGACAAGACTCTTTGTGACGTATGGTTTAGGGGATTTAGTTTAAAAGCTTAGTTAATTTCATAATTTTTTTCGCACAAATACCAGACTGTTTGCTGTTTAATAGGATATTGGTGTATAGTAGGATACTATATGGTTAAATCCGTGTGGGAATGGATTTCAAATACACTGTGTCACCACCACTCGTCTCTTATAAGTCTAAGAACTACTCAGCACTTTTTTTTTATAGAAATGAAACCCCTGCACTAGGTATAACCTGTACCGCGCGGGCAGTTAACGAACATGAAATTCAAGAGCATAAATTACCCACAGATTCAGAGCAAGTTACAATTACACAACGACACTTGCCCGGCTCCGGATCTCGAATCCGGGACTCCGTGATCCCCCCACTGCTCAGTCGACCTTTCTCCCATTACATGGAGGGTAATAATAATCCACACCAGGCTAATGATGATGATAGGGATGTACAAATGGCTCTGTTTTCTTGACAAACAAATATATCATTGAAACGTTTCATAATTTCGTACTCCCGACAACGTCCAGTTGGCATTAAAAATTATAATACAATTCAGAAAATGATAAATGAATGCTACCCAAATGGCTGTTGAGTATCTAATATTCTTTTATTTTGCTAAAGCTTCTGGGCACTTTGTAAATTATGAGAAATATAATTTCGTTTACGCATTTTCGGTGAGATTGAATTAATTGGGAGACTGTCATGCTTTACTTTCCTACAGACGACGTGCGATTAATTATATTTACTACGTACGTACCACTCGGCCCTTAAATTACCCACTACTGAGTCGGGCCTCCTCCAACTACTTGGAGGGTAATAGCCTAGTGAATTACTGAAGATGTTTACTAGTATACTCGGCTGTTGAGGGCTATGCGAATTATGTGGCACTCCGGGGGAAGATGGAAATTAACGCTCCTACCACTAAAACCAACGTTAAGGTGCGTACAAACTATGTAGGTACTGTTGCATAACTTGTGTTTTAAAACACGTCCACATTATCTAACATTGTTTTTCAACTTTGCAACGTATAACAATACCTACTGTACACATTAGAATAACAATATAATATAACAATGTTGTATGACATTTTTGTTGGTCGTTCTGCAGTAAATAATAAATAGTAAATAATAATAACCTGTTAAATAATTTAATAAGTTTTATAACATTCAGCCTCCACATTACTGAAACATGTTTTATAACATGTTATGTTATATAATATGTACGCACCTTTACTCGACAGCCCAAACCAGGGCCACTGGTTTCGCACCACAAGGGGGACTCCAAGCTTCGAGATGGGCCCCTCCGCTATCTGAGGGTCAAGCACGAAAGCAGCGTTGACAAAGACAGCTTTACTGCTACTACTAGCCCATAAATGACCCAATGCTGGGTCAGGCCTCCTTCCATCACGGGGAGGGAAAATAGCCTACTGTGCCACGCTGGTCGGCCTTCTCATTTCCTTTTATAGGCTCTTACGACACCCTCAGGATAGAATGGGATGGTCACACTATGTATCCTAAATCCGTCACCATACGGACTAGAGACAGCTCAATATACAGGTTATGTGTAGGTATGCCAAAGTTCAAATCGTTCGAATGTTTTAATTATATTTTCCAATGTAAATTACTGTTAACTGTCAGGATTAAATTTGATTTACGAAATAGTTAACAATTAAGTAAAAGTTTTTGGGCCCAGTGTTCGTTCAATTTGGCCCCCAACTACAATTAGTGGTTAGCAGTTTAATTGGCAGTTAAAACTGCTTTGTACATTGTATTTGAGTACGTGTATGTATTTATTATATTTAGTTTGTTTTTTACAGTACTTCTATTAAAGTTGGCAGATTTTAGTTCTAGGTTAGATTGCTTGAAACTTGAAGAAATGCTGAATTATGTGTTGGACTGTTTCCTTGCGGTGAACGTTATATTATCAAGCCATTTAATCCTGTCGGAAGAGACTAAATAATCGCAAAAGGCAGACATATACATTCAAATACCCTTAAATACCTTATTCAAAAAGGCGAGCATAGATTTACTACCGGCAAATATTATGGGAATTGTATGAGTCGAGATCAATGTTATTATGATTTATATGCCTATGTGTTATTCTGTAAGTATATGCTATATTGTTGTAAAGTTTCATTTTGCTTGAAATAGAAACATACATTCTTGAAAACTTTCGCGTTTATAATAGTAGGATTCATTTTCACTATCAGCATTATTCCAGCTCACAAATGACCTACATTTCGGCCAGTTCGTGGCGTGAAATTAACTTACCTACTGTGCCAATCTGGCCGGCAAACTCTTGAGGTCAGATTGTCTTCTTCGTTCGTTACTTATTTCGCCCTTTACGAGAAACAAATTCTACAAACTACCCACAAATGGAAATAAGAATGTACCACTTCAACAAGCATCTAGACGCTTCCAGAAGGAAGGGATATACAGAGAGCACGATAATTTATCTCCAACAAAATTGTGATCAGTGGGAAAAGTTGCAATAATATCTTCGGTACTAAATAACATTTTTATTTTTTACTAAGTACCAAAAAGTTAGATTTATGACTTACCTATTTACCCTTTCATGGTAGGAAGGCGCAGTGTGTTATATTTTTCCTTGTTTTCCCGCGCAAAATAGCTAGGTATTTTTTGTCTGTGGATAAAAAATGGTATGGAGTATTATTATATCTGTGGTATGGGTATATTCAACCTCGACCTTTGAGGACTTGCCATCAAAACTAGACCGGCAGCCAGGGCTGCCGCAGTTACCAGTAGCCAAGCTGTGCTCCATCGAGCACTTTCACATCCATGCTTCTTTGTGGGGTAGGGGAGTTTCCAGAGCTCCCATAAAAGCGTGGGGCCCGATGAAGCGATGTCCAACATCTACCATAAGTCGCATGTTCCCCATTGGGGAGCGTCGGGAATCGCTGTTGGCGTTACTTGGGTAGGGCGCTAAATTATTCAGAGTACAGTTAACACTTAACATTAAAGATGTTTTTTTTTGTACTTCACGTTTTGATTGGTGTTCCAAATTCAATTGTCATAATGGTCTTGTCCGCACTGTGACGATTTTCGAATATAGGGTGTGGAACCTTAAATAAATAAAATATAGCCTTAAATATGCCTTAAAACAAATCTTATCTATTGCGTGATCCGGTTTTTTGTATAGGCTTCAATTGTTTTTCGTTCATTAAGTGACACTGACAGATTTGCAACATTACTCTTGCACATAATTTACAAATGATTGTAACCAATCGATCAGTTAAAGAAAAAAAAGAGCTATTGAGTTTCTTTCTGGCTCTTCTGTGAAGAACAGCATTCCTATCGCGTAGCACGTCCCACGATGCAAAAGTATATCTATATTTGTAGTCAAATCTGTTGATTTTGATGTTTAAGTGGAATCATATGACACGCTCGGCATGGAATGTGTTGGTGATGATAAACTTGTATTCTAAAGTCGCCAGATTATTACAGTTATAGACATTATTACAATTGGTTTGGAGCTCGACTCAATTGTCATTGATACCACGTCTAATAACAACATAGATATTTACAACCTACATTTTCATAATAAACTGTACAAGATAGTGTCAAAATAAAGTCTATAATATCCCCGACAAATAGTAATGTAAGACAATTCGTTCACAAAATAAATAAATCTTCAAGCTAGAAAACAACAACATCGTCTTGCACACAGAGTATTGGCTGTTATCAAATTTATTGTGCCTCAACGACGCCACTTGCCATTTGAAAACTGTGAAACATGTCTTACTCGGAGAGATAGAAATGTTTATACACATTTTATTAAACTGGTCTTTTTTCGTATTTGTTTTATTATCTCGCTGTCATCGTCGACTGGTGATTTTGACAATAATAAGTGTTTCTAGCTTTTAAGATAAATATACTTTTACAGTTTATTATAGCGCTATATCAACCACTTTTTTTGCTATTTAGTTATAATAATATTTTTGGCATGGCTGTTGAAGCTTTTTTACCATCGTCTACGGCTAAAAACAAATGAACGGAATTGTGGAGACTATTCTCATTTATTTTATTAGACATTCCGTTATTTCCCGGGCCAACACCAATACCATGTCGGCCATGGACTCGCCGAGAAAACTGGGATTTGAACCAAGCAATATTTCAAGCGGTGTTTAGTTCTGACGCGGATTTCTTCATTGTAATTTTACTACGAAAAGTAGTATCTTTATCGCACATTGTGTAACTTTCAGTTGTTTAAAAGGAATTGCTGCTCCTGGTAATCGTTACACGGATAATATAAGTGACACTTTTATACGACGGCATTATATACGACGTGTCTTTCGTGATTGCATAGTACTTAGTTATTTATTATAAACTAAGACTTAATCCCACTAATTTCGTGAGTGTTGAATCGTTACACTCAAGCAAGAACTTTTAAAAAGGCTTCACTTTTGTCGCTGAAGTAATTTCTGACTTTCTCTATTTATTGCTTTTCCCATGAGGTCTTTATACCACTGCTCTCGTAGATGTATTTGACAAAATTTTCGCTTTATTTCTCACCACCACAAAAATCCAGATTACGAACCGGTGGTGGGTGGACGCAAGGGTTCTGGGAGACCAAAAGAGATGAATGGATCGTGTGAATGAGGAAATGTATTTAAGATGTGTGAATGCAGACACTTTATACCGATAGGAGTGTATGAAGACTACTGCCTCGTTTGGGAGAAGGGATAAAGACGATGGTTTTTAGAAATAGGAAGTTTTAATAAGAGTTTTGTGATATAATTAACGTAAATAAATTTCTTGTAGAGTTGAGTTGCATAAATGTATTTACATGAATAGTCACTAAAAGTACAACAAACATGTAATTGCTAAATTAAAGTGTTCGTCTACTCTTGGCCTATTGTAGCAACAAAACGCAGAAATCGGTGGTCCAGACGACAAACATTAAATTTATTGAGCCGTTACAGTCCTGTTGCAGATACTTATTTTCATGTTCCGTTGTTTATTGTGTTTGTGCGACGTTGAAGAACTTTTCATTTTAGAGGTGACTGTGCTTTTGTTTAGATATTCTCTTATTTAAATATATTATATATATTATTTCTTTCCCGAATTTGTTGTAGCGAGAGAGCATGCGTGCCTTTTAAATCCTTTGAGGCCATACCATACAACTCCTTTAGTAGTCCTTTCACCCGTTACCTAGGTAAGGGCTTTTGAGAGACATCACTAGTATTTTATTTGTTGGAAGCTCCTCATATTCTTTTATCCATCGAGTCCGCCCATAGCCCTGCTGACTTTATAGCTTACGGCCTGGTATCTAAAAGAGTAGAACGCAAAGCTTTCTATTGTTCAAAGAAAATTCTAAAATGGTTTAGCAAATAGACGACGTTTGAAGCTCTACGAAAGAACCACGCAAGTCTTCCCTCTTATGACTATTAGGGTAAATCCAAAACGGTATGTTTTCTGTAAATCCTATTCAATTTATTGCGTACAATGTACATTTTATGAGATATTACAGACTATTACAGGTACATCCAGCTACATTCTACCTTCCGGCATGCAATTTTTATATGTATTAAATCTATCATTATACAATATTAATAACAATAAACATAACTGTGGCAATGAACAAAATAAACATAAAGTACAATTATCTATATCACTTACTATATTGAAAACTCATTCATCAATAAATTCTGAAACGGAATAATAACATTTTTGCAAAAGAAAACTGATCAAACTCTTTTTAAATTGCCTATGTGTTTGATTTTTGTATACGGTCGGTAATTTGTTAAAGATGGCTGGACCTATACAAAGAATGCTTTTTTGCTTTAGTGCAGTTTTACATTCGCCAGTTTACCGAACGTGTTCTAGTGTCTTGTAATGAGGGAAATAGATGCAAGTTTTGTTTTACGAAAGATGCCACTTCTAAAATATATATACATGGGAAGGTTAAAATATTTAGGGTCTAAGGGCCTCCGCGCATTATGCGGCCAGGCCGCGCGGCCAAGTCGCTGCGGCCAACTTATTCTTCTACGATGTATATAGCTGCGCGCATTACGCGGCCAGGCCATTCGGCCAAGTTTTGGTCGCGCGGCCAACGAAAAACATCGCGTCACATACGCGGCCTATTGGCCGCCGCGACCAATCCGCGCATTATGCGGCCAGTCGCGCGGCCTGGCCGCCTAAATGCGCGGGGGGGGGGGGGGGGGCTTATAGGCGGTTACACAGCTATCCGTGGATTTTAAGTTCATTATTGATCTAATGAAGCGCTTTTGGGACTTGAATATTAATTCTTCGGCTGTACAGTTTCCCCAAAAAAATTACACCATACCTTAATATTGAAGAAACCATTCCGTGATCTATAAGTATAAGTATGCCCAAGAAATTAGCTATTGTTACATCCTCTATGATTTGTCCGTTATATTTAATACTTAATTATTCTCTAAACGTTGGTAAAAGTTCATTATAAGTTATTATTGTTGAGCCAGTTTACAATGGTACCGAGTGTCTTGCTTACTTCTAGTTCATAGCTATTTTTATTAAGGCACTTAATGATAACAGTGCTATCATCTGCAAATAAAACCATGGGATGTTTGGTTCGTCGTGGAAGATCGTTGATGTAGATCAAGAATAGCAACGGCCCTAGAATGCTACCTTGCGGAACACCATATTTTATTATTAGCTAGTTCTTGGTCCAAATATATTTCTATTAAGTACAGAAATCGTGCCTCGCTTACTTTGAAAACTTTAGCTACGCGAAGTTTCTCTGAAAAAGAGTGGAGAAAGTATTCTTTCTGGAAAAACACAAGTGAAAAACTTTTCAACTTTTATTTGGCACAAATAACTAAAACCCGATAATGTTATGATGTAACGCAATTAGGTAAAATATCCTTTTCCATCAGAACTTCGACATAAAATACGTATATTTAAAAACATCATAGATAGATAACTCTTTATTGTAAAAGAGTATTAACAGTTTAGAACATTATCACTACCTAGTATATAACAAAGTCGCTGTCCATACCTATGTATGCTTAAATCTTTAAAACTACGCAACGGTTTTTGAAGCGGTTTTTTTAATAGATAGAGTGATTCAAGAGGAAGGTTTATACATATGTATAGTGCATACATAATTGCACCCGTGCGAGGCCGAGGCGGGTCGCTAGTCTAATATATAAAATTATCGTGTCACGGTTTTTGTTATTGTACTCCTCCTAAATGGCTGGTGTGCATGTCAGTTAGGTCCGTGAATCGGACTACATTTATTTTTCATCCCCCAAAATGTTACGGGGGTCCACCCCTAATTATATATTTTTTATCTCTTAGACAACATTTTTCGATTTTTTAGGATACAGCATACAAAAATACCTACATACAACCCCCCGCCCCTCTACAATCAACCCCTATTAAGTAATAATAAATAAAATAAGTGCCTTGTACAATAGGCCTACACATGGCATCAGGAAGAATTTTCTTAATCTGGGACGATTCAGCATTAGCGTAAATAATAGGAAACAAATCATTATAAATACAAATAAAATTCTACATATGTAAATATACATACACATACATATACATTTATGAACAACATGACCGCCGGGTATTTGGTTGATCGCGTTCCGGAAAGCGCAATGCTGGTAGGCCTCCCACATGGTGGATGGACGACCTGGTTAAGGAAAGCAATGGATGCGGGCGGTTCAGGACCGGCCTTCGTGGAAATCCTTGGGGAGGCCTATGTTCAGCAGTGGACGTCTTTCGGCTGCAATGATGATGATATGACTCCTGTGATGAGCGCCATGTGGTGAAGTTAATCTCTGCAGATCAGGTCTTTCTCTCGATTCATCGTCTCACAATTATGTTATTCAGTCACGATCTCCACTCAAGAACTCGTCGATTCCACTCTTCTTCGGTAGAAGACACCATTATCAATTCTCAGCTCTCCTATCAGCCCAAAAATTCCCACTTCTGAGTCAGGTCTCCTGCGGTTACATAAAGTAATTATTCTACTGTGCCACACTGGCCAGACGGTTTGGCACAGGTTTCATATCAAATTTTCCTTCTCTTGTGGCTAGGTTATCGGCCTTATCACATCGTCTTATCACACTATGTATTCTAAATCCGTCACCATACGGACAAAATCGATGTATGGACTGATGAGGTGAGATATTGTGTACAAAATGTCGGGAAAAACAAAGCAACCTCTTTTACTTCAAATTTTCTCTATCAGCTAGTGACGAAAGTATAACATACATACATACATATAATCACGCCTCTTTCCCGTAGGGGTAGGCAGAGACCACTTCTTTCCACTTGCTACGATCCATACATACTTGTTTCGCTTCGTCCACTTTCATTATTCCCTTCATACATGCTCTTCGGTTTAGGGTACTCTTGACCTGGCCTTTTTTCAAGACGTCCCTGATTTGGTCTTGAAACATCCGCC
This sequence comes from Clostera curtula, assembly GCA_905475355.2. Taxonomy (NCBI): domain Eukaryota; kingdom Metazoa; phylum Arthropoda; class Insecta; order Lepidoptera; family Notodontidae; genus Clostera; species Clostera curtula. The sequence continues at coordinate 2,483,106 of FR997803.1, read as the reverse complement.
TAGGTCTTCCCCTTCCAATACTTTCATTCACACTCGCCTTATACACTTTTTTCGTCAATCATTCTTCATTCATTCTCTCAAAAGTATAATGACTAGAGAAATAACCAAAAAGAATCCAAGATATATTGTGGAACTCAGATTATTAAGCTTGTAGGATAATATTAACGATAGCAACTTGGATGGGGTTTCACTGGAAAACATTGAAGAACAAACAACTCACTGGATGGGGTCTTTTTGTAATAACATTTTCGTTCAAAAAAACATCGCTATCTCACTCATACTTCAAGTTAGAAAAACATTTTATACATAGGACTTTGGTTTGTACACCCTGCATAACACATACAAATAATTTGGTAAACACTAGCATCGTCTGTAAGTAGTTGATTGAACAACAGCGCTAGGTGTTCCCTACCAAGCCAATGCTGAGGTAGAACGTTCAAAAACTGGTTCACGTTCAAAATTTTGTGTGTTATAATTATCTCCGATTCTCTTTGTTTCTTTTCGGAATTGTCATCTATTTTCAGTTTTAGTTGTCTTGTCCTGAAATAAATATCTTCTTTCTTTCTCATAATAGGAAATTTTGACTGCTGGTTAAATATTTTAGTTAGTTTAGGTAATGAAATTTCCTTCTCTTGCACCTAGATTGCAGACAATTTTGGTAAGTGAATTTAGCAACCAAAGTTTTCAAGCGCGCTATTTATGTATACAAATTGCACTCCTGTCTAGACTATGCTTAATGGACATCCAATCTATTTACGAGTATGTGTTTAAGCGATGATCAACATCATCTCAGGCATATGATAGTCAGCTGAGTCAGATCTCTTCCAATAATATGGAGGGAAATTAGCCTACTTTGCTAGGCTGGCTAGACGGATTGGTCCAGAGAAGGAAAAAATAATACAATACGTATTATTTATTCCTTCTCTTGCGGCTTGGTTTTTATACTTTGTAAGAGTGACTTAAGACTAAGAGCCGAGTTATGGAGCTCTTACGTCACTCTCAGAATGAAATAGGCTTTTTTATAGTTCGCATAGCGCATGTGCGTCCGCCATGAAAAAAACGCAGCAGTATGACAGTTTCGGGCACTTTTCATAATAATGGCTGTGCAACAAGCATTATCACACATCACATTTTTAAATAAAGTGCCCGAAAAATATGATGGAAGTTCGGGTATGCGCACAAAATTATTTTCAACTATTACAAGGACTATTGTAATTGGTGACACCGACTATACCAAATCCGTCACTTGACCGCGCCAACGCCAACGCCATAATTTCGTTTACCATGTCGATGACCATATTTATTTCATCTATACAAATAAATAAAATTGGATTGTCTGTTTGTAATAATAAAATAACCACTTTTTACTAAATGCGTATGTATACACAGTACATATACCAAAATTCTTAATTTTATTTTTTTAGTCTGTTTTTTCTATCTAATATCTGGAACGGCTGGACCGATTTTGACGGGACTTTCACTGACAGGAGATAGGATTTCACTAAGGAGTAACTTAGGCAACTTTTTTTAGACCAGATTTGCCCCACGGTGTTACCCGCGGTTCGTTAATAACCACGGAACTTTTACTATATATCTGAATATATGTAAAGAATTTGCTCTGTTAGTCAGATATGGACAAACAAAACAGCGGGTTGTGTGTGATCCGCCAACTTAGATTGGATGTTTCCACTTCAAGAAACGTTTTCAAGTTCAACACGAGAGTTGTAATTTCGCCTCACAGCCACATAAGTACGTTGCCTTCTCAGATTAACAACTTAAACGAAACTTTCCAGTGGAGGTAACTCAAGTCTGTCTATGAGCATGCATTTGATTGCTTCAAATCTTACCCAAATTATTTCGCCGGGACTCCGGGATAACTCAACTTTAGTAAAATATGTCATAAAATTTCCGATAGCCTTGCTCAGAAATAAAAAAAACGCATCATGATCAGTACGATGCCCAAATCGTTTATGATCATCATCATCATCACTATCACTACATAGTATAAAACAAAGTCGCTGTCGTCTGCCCGTCCCTATGTATGCTTATATCTTTAAAACTACGCAACGGATTTTGAAGCGGTTTTTTGTAATAGATAGAGTGATTCGAGAGGAAGGAAATTAAAACAATACAAAATAAAATTGAATAAAAACGTCCTTGGTCCAGTGAGCCGGCGAACCCCTAACAGCAGCACCTGTTTATAAGGCATGTGACAGTAATTGATCTCCTTAACCATATTAAAGGTATGTGACCGACCCGTCGCCCGTCGCCCGTCGGTTCCCTAAAATATGGTTGAGCTGGGGGATGGCTGGCACATGCGTCATGCTCGTGAACGGGTGCCGCCAGTTGGGGCCGGTCATCCCTTAACTGCTATTGACATACCTAGTTATGCATTGTGACCCAAGCTTTGAATATCGCTAATGTGTAGCTCCTTTGTAGAGCTTCTAAGTAATGCACTGTTAATTATGAAGTGCGAACCGACCTTAAGTATCACTATGTGTAACTCCTTTGTCGAGCTTCCAAGTAACGCACTGCGGACGTGCGTTATTCGGAGAAATGATTAGTCTAGGCGATAAGTAGCGTAGTAAGTATAATATAAGCTTAGATTAAGTTAGTTAGAAATAAATGCTCTTCGAATCAAGACGTGCTTTTTAAATATCCTAAAAAGGCTCCTGAATCTAAAACTGGCGCAGCCTAAGGGATGTTTTAAAAAATAATTACGCGATATTATTCACAAAATCGGAATTACGCGCGATTAAAAGCATCCCAGAACCACGCACCTTGTTTGCTGAGATTTTTTCTACTCACCGCAGCTTTACGGGAAGGCATGGGATCGAGCAGACTGTAAGTAGACCTTTTTACGTTCCTTTCTCGTCCTTGCTATTTCCTGTGGTTGTTTTGTAATAATTTTTGATCAAAATCATTGAAAATTATTTGATTTCTCTACACAAAATCAGTAGATTTATTTAAGCAGCAATAATTTTTGATCGAAATCATTAAAAATTATTTGACTCTTTCTACACAAAATCGGTAGATTAGTATTTAAGCAGTAATAATTATTAATTAAAATCATTAGAAATTATTTGACTTCTCTACACAACATAGGTAGATTAGTATTGTATTATATAACTTGAATTTATTTAGAAATTAAGTAATTATTGGTTACAAATTTATATAGTGTGTGTGTGTGTTTCATTAATCTCAATTATTAAATATGACTCAAACGTCAGATAATGTACAAATGATCCCAAAGGATCTCTTAAGTTTGATCCCTAAATTCGATGGTGATCAAAATATGTTAAAACTATTCATAAAAAAATCTGAGTATATCTTAACTAATTTTAATGGGCCAAATAATCATTTACAGACGACCTATGTATTCCATTGTATCACGAGTCGTTTATGTGGTAAAGCAGCAGCTTTGTTAGGTGAAAGAGACGATGTATCTAACTGGAACCAATTGAAAGCAGTATTAATTCAACATTTCGGTGATCCTAGATCGGAAGAGTGTATTGCGATAGAAATGGAAAACTTAAAAATGTACCCTGGTGAAAATTATCTTAGTTTCTGCAATAGAATCCAGCAAGTCCGGAGCACTCTACTCTCTAAAGTTAACTTATTACATGACGAAGGCATCAAGGCTGCAAAATTTATTATATATAGCAACCTGTCGCTAAATGTGTTCATGTATAATTTACCGGAGGACTTAATCCGTATGGTCAGATTAAAAAACTGCACTAATCTAGAGACAGCCCTAAGCATCGTCATGGAAGAGGTAAATTTTCAATTTCAATATAATGCGAAAAATAAAAGCAGTGTTAAACCACCTCAACATTTCAAACCAAATCCCGTAGGATTCAAATTTAACCACGTTAACCCAACTGTGAACCAAAACTTTAGACCTAATAATCAATCTCAAAATAGTACACCATTAAGGGACTCTCCTTTTAATTATAGCCCCTTTTCAAAATTCAACGTACCAGGACCTTCATACCATCAAAATAATTTCAAATTTGGTATTCCTCAACCCCAACGAAATCCACCGCATTGGCAACCCACGGATGTTTCGATGCGAACGGGACGTCCTATTAAAAAAGACATACTCATGCACCCCTCCGATAGTGGAGATTTGTTCTACTCGTATGACGACTATTCCATGGAACATACTGACCCTGACTATGCACAACAGATGTACTACACCCCTCACAATACTCAGCTAGACTACGATTATACTCATACTAATAATGTAGAGCATTTGGGTGAGGAAATGGAAAACCAAGCTATAAAAAAAATTTCATATCCCAGCCTCGAAGGACAATATTCAGAAGCGATACTATTAAATTACAATAATGTAAATAGATTGCCCCATATTTTTATCCCTGAAATTAATGCACGTTTCATTGTAGATACAGGAAGCACTAGATGTTTTATAAGCCCGGCTAAAGTAGATGAATTTTTCCAATCATACAAATTTCAGGAGCCTTTTGAAGTAGTTAGTACTCATGCATGTAGCATTCATAATGAGGTTATCTACACCCCTTTAATGAAAACTTTTCAGCTTATTAAAAACCAAAAGTTTTACGTGTACGATGTAGATAAGCGCTATGACGGATTAATCGGATCAGATTTATTGAAAATATTGGAGGCATCTATAGATATGAAAAATCAAATATTGCGAACACCGAATACAGAGATTCCTATAATTTATAGCCCTTTAAATGAGGTAACCTTAGAACCCCGCACAGAGACACAAGTAAGAATACCCACAAATTACATAAACGGCGACGCCCTTTCACGTATTCAACTAAATGGACTTAACAAAAGCGACGAAAATATGTCCTTACTAGTTAACCCCGACGAATCTGAAAAACAAGAAAGTACAATAATTACTATTTCAGATACTTCTGAAACCTTAAGTGCCCCCGCGCTTGCATTTTACCCAGTTCCATCTCCATCGACCTGCAAAATTACAGCTAGCTCTCTACCTGAAACAGTACGTTCAGCGGAAGATATTGATACTGATGGTATTCCTATACTTAAGGAAGCTATCGACACTAAGCTGAATCAAATCCTTGTTTTTACCTGGAACAGAAATGAAATTTATGTTAATGATTGCTCGCGCGACAAACAAACGATTTTAGAAATACACTTACCGGTTGATAAACCCTATTTAGTTAAGAAATTCCTTTTACAATGTATAAGACCCAAAATCAAGTATTTCATTTATTTTGAAGATAAAATACACCGCCGTCTATTTACAGATACCATAATTAAACACTTCAAAAAGGATACGGTTAAAATCTCGGAATGCACCGAACGGCTAATTTATGTAGAAGACGAAGATAAACAACGGGCTATAATACTTAAATACCATAAAGGAAAAACCTCACATCGTGGTAGTAAAGAAACCCTCATGAAATTAAAACGTAACTATTTTTGGCCAAACATGGAGCTGACTGTTACTTCCATCATTAATTCATGTACTTTATGCAAAAAAATTAAATACGACCGTATACCAATAAAACCAGAATTACAACTCACTCAAACACAAAATAAACCGATTTCTGAAATTTATATTGATCGTAAAACGATTAGATTTAAGACCAATTCAAGACGACTTAGAATTTAATATTATGAAATATAATAGATTTGATAGTAAGGTAAAACAATATTTTAGTAATAATTATAAGACTAACATTAACCTTGCAGCGTATAACTGCATTAATACTTATCACCTTTTGTTTTACATAATTTTCAACTCTTGTGTATGTCTGGTGCGATGAGATAATTTAATTCCAAAGAGTTATTAGGGATCTTTATAGGAAATAGAATACAATGGTATATCAAATAAGTTACGTTAATTTAATTAAAATTAAACTATGTTTAGAACTAAAAGCTTATATAAAAGGAAGTCAAATAATTTTTATTCTTTAACCACACTTGTATTGTGAGAGAGAATTCATCTAGTTACTGCAAAGCAATTCCTATCCCTGTAAGAAATCCCAATAACGAAACGAACATCATTATTCCTAAATCTCCATTATCCTGATAAAAGGGTCGAATATGGTCTCGCTCTCCCAGCCTTCTAAGGAACTTCAAGAAACATTGTTCCTGTGCAAGGAAGACGAGCCTAAAGTACCAAAGGATGCTTGCATCAAGACGCTGCTGACGTTCTCCTAAGACACACGCTCTTGCCAACCAGTACCTGTAGAGATTAATAGCCTCAAAGTGCAACCTGTTGGAAAAGAGCGCTGGATTATCTGAGATGACAGCCCCGGAGACTCTATATAAACGAAGACGTATCAAATTGGATGATAGCGACCTTTCAGACTTGGAGCATTTAAACAAGTAATTAGGTGAAAGTGATTTGAAGGAAAACAGTGCCGGTTATATTAACGTGAAAAGTGTTAGTGTAGGAACCCTAGTTTTAAACATATTGTAATCGTGTCATGTTCTACTGTAATTTATAAGTATGTATAAAAACTTATTATTTTTACGTTGTCAAAATTCCCTGAATCCAACTAATCCGGGAAATTTTGATCTTAATGAGGGAGGAGTTATGCATTGTGACCCAAGCTTTGAATATCGCTAATGTGTAGCTCCTTTGTAGAGCTTCTAAGTAATGCACTGTTAATTATGAAGTGCGAACCGACCTTAAGTATCACTATGTGTAACTCCTTTGTCGAGCTTCCAAGTAACGCACTGCGGACGTGCGTTATTCGGAGAAATGATTAGTCTAGGCGATAAGTAGCGTAGTAAGTATAATATAAGCTTAGATTAAGTTAGTTAGAAATAAATGCTCTTCGAATCAAGACGTGCTTTTTAAATATCCTAAAAAGGCTCCTGAATCTAAAACTACCTACATAGCTTTATATTGATCTCCTGGACACTTCTGTTGTGCAATATGTTACATTGTCCTCACATCTTAGCTTACTATAAATAAACACGAAATCAATGTAACCCAATCAGATGCTTGTAACAGAAAATATGATAAAAAGAGTGTCCATGGAGTTTCTTGCCTGTTCTTCTCCATAGGATCTACTTTTTGGAACATGCAACTAGATTCCTAACTTCACTTTTGACTTTTCAAAAACACCAGTAAATAGGTTCAATTGAAATAAATGATTTGAGTTTGAGTTGAGTTTGAGTCGCATGTCCCTACCGCTGCTCAGAGTATTTTAGTGAGCCTGACACCTCAAAAAAGTACTTGAAATGTCGCGGGTTCGATTCCCGCACGGAAGAAATATTTGTACGACCTACAAGTATCTGTTCCGGGTCTGGGTGTTTTCTATGTATAATATGTATGTATTTACAAAAAAAAATGTATATAAGTAGTTTATCATCCATCTCGTTACCATAACACAAGCATTAAGTTGCTTAGCTTGGGACGATGGCGTTGTGTGAAATGTCCAAGGATATTTATTTATTTATTTACCTTAATACGTGGGTAAGAATGGCACAAAATTATATATATTGCCCACTGATATGTCGGGCTTCCTCCACATACACTCCACATAAAAAACGACTACGCATCCAGATATTCCTTCTCTTAACGTGTGAACGATCTCTTCAACGCACGACGTGAGTTCCTGTCGCCTCTTACGACACTTTGAGTGTATTGAGTGTGTCATCTCGGATATTGAGAATAGATAGAATAAACAGAGCATATAGAAAACAAATGGAGTTATCACATTGATGTTTTTGGTTATCGTTTGGGACTTACTTTGACAAATAAACAGGGCGGCAATGTTAAGGGAGAGAGAGACATACCCAATTATTCTTCAAGGTAGCACGAAATACATTTTGTACCGTTTCCCCAATAACCCATTTCAGTGGGTAAATAAAATCATATTGTTTGCTTTACTATGAACGTTTCTATCAACATTTTTATAGGTCAATTTATTTTTATAATGAAAATAGCTTTTTGAAATACGAATAGATATGCCAGGAGCCAGCGAATACATTTAAGCTGTCATTGCACATCCAAGACTATAATAAGAGTTGTTGACATGACATGGGATATACAATGTCGTGTAGCTTGGATACATTTTATGCTCTATTTTTCGTATTCATTCATTCGGTTAACAATATAATATGTTTTACTTATTCCGCATAAGTCATTATTTTAAGCGGATTTTTGTTGAATTTAATTAATTGTTGTTGAATTTTGAATTTTGTTGTTGTTGTGGCATTTCCGCCAGAGGTCTGTGGGTAATATGGGTTAAAGCTTATCGTGTTTTAAAACTAGATTAGGCGCAAAGGGATGATCATCCAACCAGACGAGGTGTGATGTCTGGCTAGGGGTCGCTGCGCCTAACCCCCCTATAGTTGTAGTCGGGGATATCTTAACCTTGCGAATTGCTCTTGAAATTTCGCTATCGCGGTGTAGGACTTTTTCGTAATTATCGCATTTGTAGGCGGTATTTCTTGATGCAATTAGTTCAGATTTTTCGGGTAAATTGTGTAAAGTATGTAGCATGCGGTCGCTACATGGCTCCCCCCCAAGACTGGAGGTCGATCCTCTTGAGTTGCTGCAGTGTGATGAGCTTGCAAGTGCCAGGAGTGCTCGGAGTCTACGGTGAGTCGAGACTGAGCACCTCAACTGTGTAGTGGAGTTCACTGGGCGGTTGAGTGTCGTGCCGCAGAACCAGGCAGCACGGTGAGTCGGCTGGGAGTGGTCCTGTTAAGGCTGACGTCTTGGCTTGCTATGTAACGGCTGCTGCAGCTGCTGAGGAGTGTTCGTCTTTACCAGGTTGACCAGGCAGGAGGATGTTTCAGACTCGTCGGAAGGTTGCTCTGGAGTCCAAGGTCGGGGGTTACCACTTTAAGGATCTTGCGTGTTCAGATCACGTCGGGGTCACCAATTTAGGCGCAAAGGGATGATCATCCAGCCAGACGAGGTGTGATGTCTGGCTAGGGGTCGCAGCGCCTATTTCCCCCCTAACCCCCGATAGTTGTAGTCGGGGATATCTTAACCTTGCGAATTGCTCTTGAAATTTCGCTATCGCGGTGTAGGACTTTTTCGTAATTATCGCATTTGTAGGCGGTATTTCTTGATGCAATTAGTTCAGATTTTTCGGGTAAATTGTGTAAAGTATGTAGCATGCGGTCGCTACACTAGTTTTTACAGTTTAACGTAATGCACTGCTTTTGAATTGCTGAACATCAATACCACAAATGAAACGCCTTAATGCAGATATTTTGTATGTATACTAAAAATTTTAACCAGAATTATACATAAGAATATCTCTTTATAGCAGTTCGTTTGATTTCCATTCAGTCTTGTCGGAAATTGATGGAGTTCTGTCCAGTTGGCTCCGTCTAACGCCATTTCATTTGTTGTCATAAAATGTGTCTCATTACACTGGCTGCTTCTACTAAGCTGTTATTTTGATCTACGCCTTTATTTTTATTGTGAAGCATGTCAGTATTTTTCACTTACTGACGTAGTAGTAGTGACGTGCACTGCTAACCATAGGCTATCCTATAGATAAACGCAAAGTTCCCGTAGGCCTTCCACTCCCAGAGTTGAGATTTATGTGGTCATCCGTCCACCAAGGTAAGAGCCAATTATATCAAAACTATTGTATGACGATTAATGAGAATCATCACGCTTCAAGACTCGCCCATTTCTCTCCTCTTCTCAATTTTCCGTCCTAAGGTTTCCTGATATCCTGATCCATATACCAATATTTTACATTTTTAACCCCCGACGCAAAAAGAGGGGTGTTATAAGTTTCACGTGTCTGTCTGTCTGTGTGTCTGTCTGTATGTCTGTCGGTCTGTCTGTCTGTCTGTATGTCTGTGGCACCGTAGCTCGCGAACGGATGAAGCGATTTCAATAAAGTTTTTTTTGTATGAAAGGTGAGTTACGGGCGAGTGTTCTTAGACATGTTTGATGTTGTGTAAACGGTGTGTAAACGGGTGAGCCGTTTTAAAGTTATGAGGGGTGAAAGTGGGGAAGAATAACCGAATGTCTGCAAATATAATCGAGTGGGGTCTCAAATGAAAGCGCATCACGTGCAATTTAACAAAATCTACATTATAATAAGTATGTACCTATAAAAAGTATAAAATATTTTTTTTTAATTTATACTTTAAATAATGTTGGCGATGATGAGCCGGCGTAATTAATTAAATATAAATAAAAACTAACTACTTTTAGTTTTTATTTGGTTTGCAGAATTGTTTTAAGTTCTATAATTTATCATGACGATAAAATGATGGAATTTTTTGGTAATTTTATATTTAATGTTAGTGTATTAAAGCGTGAAGCTAGGATAAACCTAGTCGCCCAGGTTTATCCTAGATCTATTCTTTCACTTCAACTACCGAGATCTCAGCTCCACATCGCTTATAAATACGTTGTATCTGTGCAATAGTGAATATTTAAATAATAACTAAAGCTTCGTCACTTGCTCTTTGACTTCCTTTGTCGGGCCACGGGCAATCGGCCTCTTTGTCGGTACGCTACGCCGCTGAATTTTCCATCCCATTGACGATGCTATGTTCTTTCATGAACTTTTTATACGGCTGTGGAAAAATGTTTGACGTATCCTGAATTTGTTGGCTGTGTTTCAATTGACCGTTAACTGTCTGGGCATGTATATTTCATGGGAAAAGGGCGTTAGATAATACATACATATGAATGTACCATCTCTACCTATAAATGTAAACCAGATGCTCTGAGTCTGGGTGTCATTTCTATTCGTGAATTTCATGTTTGTAAACTGCCCCCGCGAAACAGGTGCCCCAACTGTCCCCTATAAAAAAAGGAATAAAAAAGAAATATAAAATAAATACGAATAGCACGGAAGCATAGATGGAGAAATTTTGATGATGGGCTGAACTTAATACAAACTCTGTTTCACCTGTTTTGCCAGCATGGCACAGTAGGCTAATTTCCCTCCATGAATTTGGAGGAGCCCCGACCCACTAGTGGGTCATTCATGGGCTGAAACGACGGTAATTCATTAATTAAACAATATATGTTTTGCTCATTTTGCATACGCAATGCGAAACGTTATTATTTTAAGCGGATTTTTGTTAAAGTTCATAAATTGTTTAAGTGCAAAATATCCTCTGAGTTACCGCCCGAGTGCTGTGGGAAGCTTATCGTGTTTTAAAACTAGTTTCAACAGTTTAACGCACTTAAGAACTGTTTTTGAATTGCTGAGGCATAATCCCACAAATGAAACGATCTAATGCACACATGGTATTTTCAACCCCTGGTTAAGAAAGCAGTAATATAAGTTTGACACTGAATCATCTAGTCCGTATACAGATTTAGAATACATTGTGTCACCACCCCATTCCACACTGAGGGTGTCGTAAAAGCCGACAAAAGGAAATGACAAGACGGAAAACCTAGCTGCAAGTTAAGGAACTTGATATTGATGGTGGCGTCGTGCAGCGGGTCGTTCTCTTCCCTGCAATATGGTTGAGGAGGGCGATGGCTGCCAAATGCGTCATGCTTGTGAACAGGTGCCGTTGCTGGGGGTCGGTTGGCTTGTGCATTACAAGGTTACTATTGTCGACTAGATCTGGCTGATGTTTGGCCCTTTGGAACTATTGCGCGAGTTTGCTCTCACAAATCTGTCTTAAAACCAGTCTTGTACCCAAATGGCGATCTAAAAAGAGCAACTACAGAGTTTCTTGCCGGCTCTTCTCCGTAGAGGTGCATTCCGAACCGGTGGTAGATGGTAAATAATTAATTTTAAATAGTAAATTTTAATTTTTTTTTTGTTTGACCTGTCCTAAGAGTTCTAATGAGCCAACTTGATTAAATGAGTTTTGATTTTTTGATTTGATACGAAACCAAGTGCCAACCCGTCTGGCCAGCGTGGCACAGTAGGCTAATGACCTTCCATATAATTGGAGGAGGCCCGACTCAGCAGTGGGTCATGTATGGGCTGAGTAAACTAGAGAGAGAGTATATCCCGTATGTAGGTACGCTTGTACAACGCAACCTCGAACCGAGAAAGGGAACGGTCCAAAAAACAATCAGACTTAAACAAATAGATTGAAAATTCGTCAGTAAAAAATACGTTGGCCGAAATTCCATTGTGTGCGTAGCGGATTAAACACCCTATGTAAATTATACCGCTTTAATTAGAATTATAAAACATTGTTTATTGTTAGAAACTTTCGCTATTTGCTTTATAAGCTACCTGCGCCCAAATAAGCCTAGTTCTACTTTTCAGCCTACATCACCCACTGCTGAGTCGAACCTCCTCCAGTTAAATGGACGTAATTAGCCTACTGTGCCACGCTGGCCAGACGGGTTGGCACAGGGTTTCGTATCAAGTTGCCTTACCCAAACCTATCCGTGTCTACGGCCTTGTCCCTTTCTTTTGTCGCCTCTTAGAACTCACCTAAGTTAGAATGGGGTGACACTGCATATTAAATCAGACCCACACGAACTCAGTAATACTATCGATTATGTATATACTCTTTTGGTTAAACCTTGTATACAGTGGTGATATTTAAAGGTAGATAAGTGGTAACAATTCCTTTCCTCACTGCAGGATAAAGCGGCAATCGGTCACGTCCCCTGATAGATTAACCGCCATTTATTATAGAGGCGTTCCCCACTTTTTAAACTTCTCTGGATCGGCACCTTTTGTCTTTCGTAAAGATGAACGGGTATGCAATCTTTTTGGCAGTAATTGATGGACTTGCCAATTTTGAAAACTGAAGATTTTTAAAAAGACAATTTTTAAATGGCAACGGCGTTCCAAGAACTACCGTCCGTGTAACTGGAGGAGGGTCAACCCCCCAATGAGATGCTGAGAAATAGTGCGATAGAATACGAGCGTTGGTTGCTTGCAACCAGCATCGTGCTGAGTTTGAGACGGTTTGTGGCTTTCCATTGAATTAGTTGAGTGCCTAGTTTTATTACTTTTGTTTTTTTCTTGCCACAAAAATATAGTAAACCAAAAGTGTTGAAATAGTGGAAGAAAGTTTGATCTCCAGTTTCAAATTATACCATTTCCATTAATCCGGATTCAAGTTCGCAAACCTGATCCATTCGTTCGATTCCATTCATTCACTATTTTAGATTACACATGTACAGTGAAAAAGCTTCAGTCCTAAATAAACGGAGAGACGTTACACCGCACAGCGGCGCTTTATTAATATTCGTATGACAGAGCTACGTGTGTCTTTACCGCAGTTTTGAGCCAATAGACACCATCCGACACGACATCGGCCCGACAACTGTAGAATACCTTGTAGACTGCCTTGTTGGTCTAGGAGTTAGATATGTCCTTCGACCACGAGTCCCCGGTACGATTCCGGGGTCATCCAGTGTTTTTCTGTATGCCAGGTGCACTGTACTATATAGTCTGGGTGTCATTTGTATTCGTCAATTTTATGTTTGTAAACTGCCCACGCGATATAGGTTAAACAAAACCCTGCAAAAGTAATAATAAAAAACGGAAAAATTGTGTTTTTGTCACAGGAGAAAGAGTCAATTGTAATTTTGTTGTACCTCATCCGTATCCTTTCTTTCAGATCTATCTGATTATAAGCAGCTACATAAGCAGTCATTGTTGCTTACCCAACACCTACGTTTTCAGTACGGGTGATCTAGCTACGGGTGAGTACGCCAGGTCGTCCCTAAATACCTATTCACGCCTAGGAAAACCTTTGGGGGCGGTACTTCTACTAATCTTTTTTTATTAATTGAAACGAATATTTTAAACTATTTTTAACTTTTAGATAGAATTTTACTATTGAGATAGCGAGCTTGGAGAACAGTAGCCTTCTCTATATTTTGAGGATATTGTAAGAGCTGACAAAATGAAATACCTAGCCCGATGACCTAGCCGCAGGACAGGAAACCTTGATACGAAACCCTGTGCCAACCCATCTGGTCATTGTGGCCAGACTAGGAGGCTACATACCCTCCATGTAACAAGAGGAGTCTCGACTCAGTAGTGGGTCATTCAATTTATGATAATGTCATATGAGTTAGTGACATTACGTATATCGTCAATATTGTCTTGACAATTTTTAAGTGTTGTGTTACAACAATTGCTGTAAAATGAATTGGAAGGAAACACATTACAAAAATATTCATCTTTTTTGTTCAAAAACCATCGTGGGCTAATGCACAACACTTTGCTGAAGATTATCAAATGCATAGGGACATACAGACAGATGCAATGATGAATATTTAAGTTTATCACTGTTTCTCTACTATATTATGCAAGTATTATACTTATAAACATTCTTCTTGAATCAATAATTTAAACAACCGCTTTAAAATCCGTTGCGTAGTTTAAAAGATTTAAGCATACATAGGGACGGACAACCCACCACCAACCCACGGTCTGGCCCGCCTTTCGGCATTCAGACCCAACGAGACAGCGACTTTGTTTTATACTATGTAGTTATAGTGATAGTGAAGTGATGATGATAAATGATTTCACGTTGAATAATTCTGCGATACTCTTAATCGCTGTTGATAGTGTCGGATAATGTAACTTGGATTTATCTATTGAATATTTGAACAGGACTTATGATATGGTAATAGAATTTGGGCTTGAAACACCCACAGGTACTATATGTAAAAATAGTTTACGCTTATATTATCTTCGCTTGATATTTTATTTTGTTAACTAGCTGAACCGGCAAACTTCGTACCGCGTCGGAATCAATAAATAAAAAACCTGAAAGATATTTTTTCATATTTTCTCTAATTCCCATGGTTTTATGCTTTATGGGCAATAAAGCATAAAACCATGGGTAACGGCGACTATGCAATAAAACCAACGAGCACAAAAGCAGTCGCAAAGGATTATGCGGTTTAATGTTTTTGTTCTGTAACTGGCGGCAGATAGGCCAAAATAACATTTGTGAAATACTATGGGTGTGTATATTTCATATTGACTGCCTCGTTGGTCTAGTAGTTAGATGTGCCGCCTTTGGATCAACGGGTCCCGGGTTCGATTCCGGGGTCGGGCAAGTGTCTTTGTCTAAGCCAGAGGCACTGGCTCGGAGTCTGGGTGTCATGTCTATCTATAATATGGATGTATTTACAAAAAACAAATATATAAGTAGTTTATCATCCATCTCGTTACCATAACACAAGCATTAAGTTGCTTAGCTTGGGACGAGATGGCGTTGTGTGAAATGTCCAAGGATATTTATATTTATTTATTATTTATATTATGGGTGTTGTAAGAGTCGATAATAGGAAATGACAGGGCCGAAAACCTAGCACCAAGAGAAGGAACTCTTGATACTAAACCCTGTGCCAAGTTAGTGTCTGGCCAGCGTGGCACAGTAGGCTTATTACCCTCTATGTAGTTGGAGGAGGCCCGACTCAGCAGTGGGTAATTTGTGGTCTGAAAACCAGTACTACTTGTACGCAGTCAACAATTTCTTTAGGTCACCTAAGCAGCACTTCAAGACAAGCAGTTTCTATTGACTTTAAATACCAAAAAGTTATTGCTATTACGTTTCAGCATCTCAGCTCTTCCGTGTGGTAGCGGAGTAAGAATACTACCACCCCATATCTTCCCGTGGGTGTCGTAGAAGGCGACTAAGGGACAGCAGACGTTGGGCAGCAGCGACGTTCTGTCAAGCATCGGCCACCCGATACTGCGATCGCCAACCCGCCTGCCAAGCGTGGCGATTATGGCAAACCCCCCCATGACTGGGGGAGGCCTATGTCCAGCAGTGGACGTCTTTTGGCTGAAATGATGATGATGATGATCTCAGCTAATGAACATACCCATTATTGTGTCGGGCCCCCTCTAATTACATGGAGGGGAATTAATCTACTGTGCCACGCTGCGCAAGTGGATTTTGCATCAGATCCCAAAGAAGACGTATGGGTATACCGCTACAGTTTTAGTGGGGTTGTCGAGCAGAGTTCTCCATAACCGCTAATCCCACCCGCGAGGGACAGTGGCATGCATTGAGTATTGGATCAACGGGTCCCCCGTTCGCTTCCAGGGTCGGACAAGTGTCTTTTCTAAACCAGAGGCACAGTATGGGGTGTCATTTGTGTTCGTGAATTACATGTTTGTAAACCGCCCCCACGATACAGGTCTTCAAATCAAAATTTAAATGCCTAGCTAATAAAAAAAAGAGCAGATATTCTTTAGCCGTAACTGACATTTAAATCAATTTAAAAACGGTTTTAGGTTTTTGCAGCGCCCGATCGCTCTCGCCGGTAAAAGATCGCTGCATAACGAAGTCTTTACATTACGAACGATTTAACACGATGGTGGAACGTAGTTTTCAGAAGTCTCAATGAAATGAACCCTCATCAAAATCTTAATTGAATCTGGGCGTTCGCCTCCAATAATTTAATGTCAATATTTCACGCATTAATACACTCACTATATTGAGGTTAACAGGGCCGAAATAGGACAGTGAAGTTTATTTAGAGGCCCCCTCCTATCATCTTGCTGTGGTGATTACCAGCTCAGGGTCATCCATGCCGATGCGCTCACGGGAAGAGGCCAGTGTTACCTTGGAAGCCTTAAACTGCCGCGAGACATGATGAGGTGGTGGGGGGGGGGGGGTCCGGCCCAGTGATAGTACTAATGGATGTGGATCCCCAAACAACAGCGGGGGTGGAGGGCGGCCAGGCGTGAGGGCCAGGGCTGCCACCGATATACCCTTCAATAGATACGATCAACTTCTTCTTCTTCTTCTTAGAACAGATGAAAAAACTCTACAATTTTTTTTTTCCTTTTTTCCCTTTGACCCTAGACTTGCGTGATGGAAAGCAACGCTAGGGCTTAAGATGGAGCAGGCAATACAAGGAAATGCCCTGTCGGGCACCGGCTCTCACATACACACGACGGAACACAGTAAAACTGCTTGGCGCCGGACTTAGATGTGAGGGTAGTAGTTTCCCTGTATAAACTGCTCCTTTATACGAATGTATCAATATTTGTGTAACCTGATTAATTTATAAACTGTTCTCTTTTAAACTACTACCTGCGAGCTATACCCATATGACCCACTGCTGAGTCGGGCCTCCTCCAGTTACATGGATGGTAATTAGCCTATTGTGGCACCCTGGCCATATGGGTTGATATGAAGTTTTCCTTCTTATATGGCTAAATTTTCGGCCCTTTCATTTCCTTTTGTCGGCTTTTAGGATGGAATGGGTTGGTGACACTATGTATTCTAAATTCACCACACGGATAGTTCTTTTAAATAAGGTTATTTTAAATATTTTCTACGCTAATATACCCAGTATTGTTGTAAGGGAATTTTGCTTATGAAAGTATGTATATCTTGCTACGCAGTATCTAAACACTCGTCCTATCTATTCAGAGCAAAATATCCCGAAGGAATAGATATGAGAGCCGATATTTTGAAGCTCATAAATAATTTGATCAGATACAAAATGGAACATGAAAGAAAATATAATATTTAAGATAAGACACTGTATTTATGCTTATGATATTTTTTTGACTACTGAAGAGGTAGATTTTTTAGCGTGAATAGGATAGAAGCGAGATAGTGTATTCTTACTATTTCATCGTGAGACGAAATAAGATAACCAGACACGGAAAACTGAACCTAACGAGAAGCAGAATTTGATATGAAATCCTGTGCCAGGCTGGAGTTGTCCCCTGTGGAATAAAAAGCGCGGGACGGTACACCCCGGGGACGTTTGGTGGCTATGCCTCCGTCTCCTCACAGAGGCGAGACTCCCACACACCCCTTGCTGGCTGGTAGTGAGAGTCCATAAAGGATTTGATCACGGGTCGGAAATAAAGGCTGGAGTGGTCAGGCGGGTCCAAATTTGACAAATGCCTCCCCCATGGATCGCGACATAGTAGGATCGTGTGCGGGCCGCATCCAGCGACCTATATAAGGTCGCACGGTGCTCGTCTCTCCAGGACTTTTATGCTCTACGTCTACTGGTTCTACTGCGGACGTCTACTGGTTCTACTGCGGAATTCACTTCAGATTCTATCTCTCCGAGTAGGTATAGCTTTCTCAATTGCACGTTGAGTGACTCAGCCACCCAATAAGCCTCATTAAAAACATAAATTATAAACAATGAAATGTTCTTTCGTATTTCCTGTAAAAGAAAACAGTTGCATACTTATGTGAAACTTTAATTACCGCGGCTCAAAAATAACCTAATTACACTTCCGTGAATGACATTGCAGTATTTTTTTACATGAGCTTGTTAACAAAAGACTTTGTAATGAACCTTCATAATTAATCAAAGCCAATTAGGAAAATCTAGCGGGATACAAATTACGTCATGTTTACATAAACAACGATGGGAAAACAAGAAAACCGTAGCGACGGTTTTTTTTTCTTTATTAAATTATAGTGGGTTTAATCCTGAGGATTATGTCACCCTCATAGCATAGGTACTTAAAATGTTGTTTACAATATGTGCAAAAAGGATTCCCATTATTTTCCTTCTCTCACGGTTAGGATATCTAGGTTTTTTTTGTTGTCGCTGGGGAAATGCTTTATGCATACCACCGCCCCCCGGGGGAGAGTTCCACAAGTTCGCGTAAACGCATTCTACTGTGACGCCCCGGCGTGGTACCCGCAACCCGGTTAACGACTGCCAGAGAGGGCGTACACTGGGACGCCCTCAGTCATCGGGGCTTTTGTCGGTGGCGGTTCCCCCGACCCACCACCGGCCTCTCAGGCGAGGGCAGAAGGGGTTCGCATCTTCACGCCCCCTCCTCCACCCCTGCCTCCGTCCGCAGCGTGGGTCAGCCGGAGCTCCCTCCTTTGCGACCCGCCTCGCAGCCCTCTTCTGCGACATAACGGCCTCTCAGAAGGAGGCCCGTCAGCCCTCAGGTTAGCGACAACTGCTTGTTGGTCTGGATGTGCCACCTTTGGATTGTGGAGCCCGGTTCGGCCCACTTGCTGGCACTTGCTGAGTCCGGGTGTCATATTTTGTGTTCGGGAATTACATATTTGTAAATAGTCCCAGCGTTGCAGGGGTATCACATTAAAAAAAAACGTCGGTGATACTATCTTGACTAAAATTACTTATGACAAAACACAATATTATTTTAAACAAATCGACTCCATCCACTTCTCTATCCTTTGATCGTTAAATTTGCGGTAAATTTCGTGAGCGCATTAATGGATGTTTACATGAAAAATGACGAAGTTAAAGTCGGGATACAATCAAAAAGATATTTATAACTAGAAATTGTATTCATTTTAGAACCTTTAATAATTCATGATGTCTTAGGCTTTTGCGATTATTTCACAAATTAAACACTTTTTAAGAGATGTAGTCGTGTATTTTATTTATTACCATTATTATATTCCCGATGTTTCCATCGGACACCGTGAGCGAATTCACTCAGGCTCACGTACAGGGAACGTTAACAATAAAACAATAATTATAAGCGTTTCTTTGTTATTTTGAAGACAACTGTCATCAGTCTCTTCGGTAACCACTATTGGCTGCAAAGCATTATGCAATGCAAATAACGATTCCGTGTGGAGCTATTTAGAATACACATCGTCACCAACCCAGTGTGGATGTCGTAAGAGGGGACTAAAGAAACGTAAGAGTCAGTACGTAGGTTCACAAGAGATAGTGAATACGGAACTTAATACAAACCCTGTGCTTACCCATCTTGCCAGTATGACACAGTAAGCTAATTTCCGAGACGCTTCTTGGGAAGGGTGTAAAATATGGAGGGACACTGGTGACACTGTGTATTCCAAATCCGTCACCACACCAGGAGGTCAAAGACAAAGTAACATAATTTATAGGGCATAATGGACACAAACTTACAAATTGTCAACAAATTGATAAAAGTGTAAAATAATCCAATGTCATAAAGTTTACCACCAGTTTGGAACACAACCACTGCTGAGAAGAGCGGTCAAGAAACTCAGAGGGCTTGAACTGGAGCGCTGGCCAGACCGGTTGACACAGGGTTTTGTAGTCAAGTTTTCCTTCCCTTGCGGCTAGACATCATCCTTGTCGTTTTTTACGACACTCACAGTATGGAGTGGGGTGGTGACACTGTGTATTTTAAATCCGTCACGGACAAAATAATTCAAATACCGCTATTAGTCATACGCATGACTATGATTAACCTACTAATACGACGCAGCACTTGTCGTAATACCTTCTCCGGCTCAATAAAACTTCACCTCACTGCTGACTAAGCTAGACGGTATCTTAATAAGTAGAAATGGGTCGCGATGGAAGCAAATTTACATACAGATTTGTCCGGGGAAAGAAATTTATTGCACTATCAAAATAACATGGGAATACTCTTACAAGAGCAGCGACTTCCAATTCTTTAACACAGTCATTTCTCAGGATTTGTTTGCTTTTAGAATATTTATTTTTAAGCATCTTAAGCAAATTACTACTACTCAACGCATATAATGACACACTGCTGAGGCGGGCCTCCTCCAGTTACATGGAGGGTAATTAGCCTATTGTGCCACGCTGGCCAGACGGGTTGGCACAGAGCTCTTACGTCTGTGGTACTGTGTACAGATCCCACAATGCCGCAACAGGACGCGAGTTGGAGCAACCCGGGGATGTTTAGTGGGTAGGCCCCCACTCTGGGGGAGAGTCCCAAACGCCCCGCCTCGGCCATCCCCGTGGCCGACGGGGATAGTCCATAAAGGATTTTACCCCGGGCGAAACAAAAAAAAAAAACAAAAAAAAAAAAGGCTCTTACGTCTAGATTTTCGGCCTTGTCATTTCTTTTTACATTCGGTGAGTTCGGTGAGTGTGCGCAGGAAATTGCACGAATTAATTCCACCATCCCCTTTCCATCATCGGACAGCCAGGCGTGGAGAGCGACTTCATCCTTATGCGGTTGAAATTCCACATATTCGCACTAACCGTTTCGCTTCCTCTTTCTTGATGCGGACCGCTAAGGAGTGGAATTCGCTTCCTACGTCTGTATTTCCAAGTAAATATGACTTGGATGCCTTCAAGTCTGGAGTGAATAGGCTCTTACTGTCCCAGCGGGTTACACCGTCGGCCTCATCGTCACTTACCATCAGGTGAGATAGAGGTCAACCGCCGGACAGTTGGCAATAAAAAAAAAGCTCAGGACGGAATGGGGTGATGACTATGTATTCTAAATCTGTTACTACACGGATGCAAGCATTAGTGTAAAAAGGTTTAAAATTTTCTTAGCTCTGTAACGATGACGACAGGGAAAATAAAGTGCGTAGAGTGGAAGTGTGTTTTCTTTTTCAAAAATATAGTGAGTTTTTGTACTGTACAATTTGATAATGTATTCTGTTTGCTCTGTAATTACTCTACTGTACCTATATGTCAGGACTTTTAGTTGACAATGTAGGTAGCTTTTAGTTATACTTATAACTAGAGATAAAACAGATAGTGGATTGGCTACCGGATATTCGAATCGGAATGAAAGAAGATGAAACTGGATCCAATTTGACACGTGAATCTCATAACGCTTTTGATGGAACGGTTTCAATGAAGTGACCTAGGGTAATAGTAGTGATTGTAGCGATCAAGAAAAACAAAATCCAATTGCTAAGAAGATTGACTTTTTAAGACTTTAAGAAATATCGCCTACAAATGCGAGAATTACCAAACAGTAAATAGAGCAATTCGCATTTCTTTTTAAAGGCATTGCGAGGAATTCTCTAACTTGTTACCACCCCATTCCATCTTGAGGCTGTTGTAAGAGAGTACTAAAGGAAATTATATGGCAGAAAACCTAGCCGTAAGAGAAGGAAAACTTGAAATGAAACCCTATGCCAACCCGTTTGGCCAGCATGGCACTGTAGACTTAGCAGTGGGTCTATACGGGCCGACAAGTAAGTAATATAGCATCAATAAATAATTATCTTTTATCGTACACGTATTAGAAATTAGCTCAGGCGAATAAACAAACAGTACTGGGTTATTTCAATTGACAATTTCGTCCCCAGTAGAATTCTAATATTCCCCACAATTAGGGGTAAATTACA
This sequence comes from Clostera curtula, assembly GCA_905475355.2. Taxonomy (NCBI): domain Eukaryota; kingdom Metazoa; phylum Arthropoda; class Insecta; order Lepidoptera; family Notodontidae; genus Clostera; species Clostera curtula. Next base: position 2,461,161 of record FR997803.1, on the reverse strand, counting down.
TACTACATATAAAATGGCCAAAAATTAACAATTAACTTGCCTTAGTAGGTAATAAAATATTAAAAACCAAGATAATGCGGTAATTCAATTTGAGGGCAAGAAGAGAATCAGAAATACGCGCAGAAGGCAACTTACCGGGCAAGTTAACTTAACAGACGTACATTTATTTACCAAAACTTCAGCTGAAACCGAGCATATGTTATACAGGGTAATTTTAAAAAAGGTGGCCGTATTGATACGCAGGATTTAGAATATATAATAGTTTCGATTGTGAAAAAAAAACACTGCAGGCACAGGCACTTGCTCAGAGTCTTGATATCGTTAGTGTTTCGAATTTCATGTTTTTAAACTGCCCGCGCGATACAGGTTATAGCTAGTGGAGGGGTATCGTCATTTTAAAAGAAAGAAAATTAGTTCGTTTGGTTACAGAATTAGAATACACTATGGCATCAACCAATCCTAAGGGCGTCGTAAATAAAGGAACACTAGAGGTAGATCAAGAGAAGTTAAGCCTAATGCAAACCCAACACGTCTGGATAGCGCCTAAATAGTAGGCTAACCCACACTATCCTGAGGGTGTCGTAAGAGGCGACTAAAGGAGTGTAAGAGGAATCACCTAGCCTTATGAGAATTTCAAATTCGCTCATGTAACATCAATATACATTTAACATTTACTATTTATCATTTACCATCGGTTCGAAAGGCTGCTCTACAGAGAAGAGTCGGAAGAAAACTCTTTATTAACTGTATTAACGCCATTTTGGCAATGGCAATGGGCAGGCCACGTGGCCCGAAGAACAGATGGCCGCTGGGGCATAAAAGTCTTGGAGTGGCGTCCACGTATGGGAAAGAGAAGCGTGGGAAGACCCCCGACTAGATGGACGGACGACCTTGTGAAGGTCGCTGGGAGTCGGTGGATGCGGTCTGCACGAGATCGTACATTGTGGAAATCTCGCGCAATGGTCACAAAGGGCTAAACAATATCAGTATTTAGTGAGTATTTATAACTGTGTGCCTTTTCTTTTTTTTTTGGTTTCGCTGGGGAAATGTTTTATGCATACCGCTGCCCCTTGGCGATGTGGCCGGCAATTATGTGGGACTATGAAAGCTACTCATCTATCCACTAAAACCCCAGCGGTATACCCTCACACGACACGCTTGGGGCGCTACAGGTTTGCGTTAACGCATTCCACTGTGACGCCCCGACGATGAGCCCGCCACGAGCAAATGCCTATCAGGGGGCATCCCGATTTAGAACTGTATGTTTAAGACAAATGACCCCGAGCAACGGCATCTGGTCACAAGATTTACGCATGTGACAGCCATCCTCGACCATATTGAAGAGAAGAGGGTAAGTCACCACACGACGCCCCCACTACCATCTCACACGTGTCTCACATCACACAACGGGTCCTTTAGGCACAAAACTGTTACAAAATAATTATGTCATATCTGTAAATGATTGTTCTATTTAAGGTAACCAAGTGTCCACAGCTAATGAGATAACTTTGAAAGACGTTGCGAATATTGAATAACCGCTGCTATTCAGCTAAGGCATTTCAGGTTAAGACGCAAGGAATTATACTCATAACTAAGTCAAGAATTCTGTATATTAAAGACTTTGTTTCTTTAGAACCAGAGTAGTAGACGTTAGGGATGTTCGAGAGTGTCCTATGAGCCAACAACAGAAACGCAAGAGGCAAGACAAGGAACACTTGATACGAAACCCTACGTCAACGCGTCTGGCCAGTGTGGTACACTATGCGAATTAACCTCCATGAAACTGGAGGAGGCGCGACTCAACAGTGGGTTATCTATCGGTTGGATATATCGACTTTGGATCACGAGTTCCCGGTTCAATTCCGTGTTCGGGCAGCCAGAGACCTTTGCTCTGGGTGTCAAATAGTGAATTAAGTGTTTGTAAAGTGCCCCCGCGTTACAAGTTATACCTAGTGCACGGAAATAATCAAAAATACATTCATCATCATCATTTCAGCCTAAAGATATCTGCTGCTGGATATGTGTCTCACTCAAGGATTTCCGCGAAGGCCGGTCCTGAGCCATCCGCATCCATCGATTTCCAGCACTGCGCTTTCCGAAACGCGGTCGCTATTCGAGGACTTTTCTGCCCCATCGGCCGCCAGTCCTGCGACCTATGTGACCCTGTCCACTGCCACTTAAGTCTGGCAATCCTTTGGGCAATATCAGTAACTCTGATTAGAATGCGTATATCCTCATTCTATCTCGCAGGGAAACTCCGAGCATAGCCCTCTCCATTACCCTTTTGTTGACTTTCAGCCTTATGCCGAAGCCGAAGTGTATAACCACGTCTCTGTACCATGTGTCATCACTAGCAACTATTACTACTGAGTAGGGCCTCCTCCAATAACATGGAGGGTAAATATTCTATTAAGCCACGCTGGCCCGAGGAGTTGGCACACGATTGCGTATCAAGTTTTCCTTTATTTGACGGATTTAGAATACATATTGTCACCAACCCATTCTAGCCTGAAGGTGTCGTAAGAGCCGACAAAAGGAAATGACAAGGCCGAAGAGCCACAAGAGAAGGAAAACTTGAAACGAAAACCTTTTTTTTTTTTGACCCGGGGTAAAATCCTTTATGGACTGGACCCACCGGGCGTGGGGATGGCTGGCGAGGGGTGACGCGCATTGCTGCCCCGTGGGTCCTGACTGTGTCTCCACGGGGAATGAAACGAAACCCTGTGCCAACTCGTCTGGCCAGCGTGGCACAGTACGTTAATTCCCTGCATGTAATTGGAGGAGGCCCGATTCAATAGTGGGTCATGTATGGGCTGAGTAGTAGTAGTTTCCTTCTATTGCGGCCAGGTTTTTCTTGTTGTTTCCTTTGGTCGGCTCTCACGATACCCTCAGTGTGAAATGGGATGGAGATGACACTACGTATTCGAAATCCGTCATCACCAGCAACACAGTAAAGACCATTGAAATTATAATTGAAGTCTGCAGTTTGTGAGCACACATTCAACAAAACCAACCACTACATTCACTTTGATAGACCTCAAATCCTTGCCAAGGAAAATCATTACATTCCAAGAACGATCCGCGAGGCTATTGAGATTAAAAAACATCCATATTTCAATAGAGAGGATGGTTGGCAAGTACCACCTGCCTGGGATCCAGTCATTAAATTGATCAAATCTCAAGCAAAATACTCATCTGCAAGACCTCTGAACACCGTGAGCGATTTCTGCGTGCACATGGAACGTTATCAATAAAACAAAATTATAGGCGGTAGATTTTAACTGTTTCTTTGTACTTTTGAAGACAACTGTCACCTAGTCTCTCCCGCGACCACGACTGCTGCAAAGCATTCGAAACGTCGGGAATTAAATAATGTAATATACACGCGATAAATCCGTTAAAAAGTGTTTAATTTCAATGTGTAATAATCGCGAAAACCTAAGAAATCACAGTAAAGACCTTTAATATTGTCCAACCCTGTTAATTTATTTAGAACTCTATGACGCAAAATACTACAACCGGGTTATAATCTTTTTACCATGACATGTCCAAAAATTATTGCTAAGTCCCACGCCCAATGCGTGAATCTTTATAATTAACGTTTTAATTGCTTTGTACCGTGATTCACGCTACACCGCACCCTTGTGTGCTCATAACTGATAATATAGTACTATGTTTGTACTATGTAGTTTGACTGCCTCGTTGGTCTAGTGGTTAGATGTGCCGCCTTTGGATCAACGGGTCCCGGGTCGGGCAAATGTCTTTGTCTAAACCAGAGGCACTGGCTCGGAGTCTGGGTGTCATTTCTATCCATAATATGTATGTATTTACAAAAAAAAATTATATAAGTAGTTTATCATCCATCTCGTTACCATAACACTAGCATTTAAGTTGCTTAGCTTGGGACGAGATGGCGTTGTGTGAAATGTCCAAGGAAAAAAAAAAATAAAAAATGTCATTTGAAATTCTGTATGAGTAAGTTGGAATCGTAGAATAGAATGGAAAAATGCTTAACGACGGATGATTAATAATCAATTGCTGTTCGCTTGTCTCGCTGAAACTCGAGAATGGTGAAATTTGTGGAAGTTCAAGGACGTTTTAATTGGTGAGAAACATAATTAGGTTTTAAGTAAAGAAAATACTAAAAATGACAATTTCATTTCCCATTTTTAGAACAAAGAGAAAACTAGTTAGGTTTTACACAGTACAGGACAGTAACTAATTTTATGAAAGGTGTATAGAAACATAGCCTAGCATAGAAACCAGCCTTCTCAGCGTCGTCGGTAAATTGTACGCGAAAGTGTTAATTGAAAGGGTTGTGAATGAAACAGATGAAAAAGTGTGGGATGCACAAGCGGGATTTAGAAAGGGAATGGGATGTACGGATCAGGTCTTTTCCTTGCGGTGCATAGCCGAAAAGTGTTTGGCTAAAACCAAGAAGGTCTATTGCGCGTTCGTGGATCTAGAAAAGGCCTATGATAGAGTGGTGCGGAATGAATTGTGGTCAGCATTGTCCGTGAACGGTGTGAGCAGTATCCTTATACGAGCATTGCAATCTCTTTATAGGGACTCCAGTGCTTGTGTAAGGATAAACGGGGCATACACTGAATTGTTTAATATCGAAAAGGGTGTTAGACAGGGATGTGTAGCGTCACCGTGGCTGTTTAATCTGTTCATGAACAATTGCTTGACAGATTTAAAAGAGAATGAAAGTGGGTTGAGAATGAATGAGTTACTCGTCAAATGTTTTCTCTATGCTGATGACCAAGTATTACTTGCGTCTTCGGCCGAGGAGTTGCAGGAGATTGTAACTGCTATGACTGGAACTTTTGCTAGAAAGGGAATGAAGATTAATGTTAAGAAGACGAAAGTGATGGTGTTTGAAAGAGATGAGGCAGTGACAGTCTGCAATATCGTGATTGGAGATGAACAAGTTGAACAGGTGAATGAGTTTCTGTATCTGGGTTCAAAGTTTACAAGAGATGGAAAGTGTGAGAGTGATATCGAAAGAAGAGTGAATGCAGGGAACATGGTGAACGGAGCTTTGCACTCCTTTATGAGCAGTCGGAAGGTGTCTAACAAGGCTCGTTTGGCTGTGCATGAGGGAGTGTTGGTTCCGACACTCATGTATGGAAGTGAAAGTTGGGTATGGCAGAAGAAACATGAAAGCAGAATAAATGCAGTTGAGATGAGAGCGTTAAGAAGTATGATAGGAGTTAAACTGAGTGACAGGATAAGAAATAGTGAGATAAGGAAGCGTTGTGGTCTGAAAGAAGATGTTGTGACAAAAATTGAGAAAGGTATGCTGAGATGGTTTGGCCATGTCGAGAGAATGAATGAAGAACGATTGACGAAAAAAGTGTATAAGGCGAGTGTGAATGAAAGTGTTGGAAGGGGAAGACCTAGGCGGACGTTTCAAGACCAAATCAGGGACGTCTTGAAAAAAGGCCAGGTCAAGAGTACCCTAAACCGAAGAGCATGTATGAAGGGAATAATGAAAGTGGACGAAGCGAAACAAGTATGTATGGATCGTAACAAGTGGAAAGAAGTGGTCTCTGCCTACCCCTACGGGAAAGAGGCGTGATTATATGTATGTATGTATGTGTATAGAAACATAGAAAGAAAATTATATATTTCGGCATAAAGGACTCGCATTAAAGAAATCTATACTTTAAACAAATAAATAAAATTCGAGTGTCTGTTTTTAATAATAAAATAACCACTTTGAACTAAATGCATAAGTATCTATAAAAAGTACATAGACCAAAATAACATTTTTATTGTCTGTCTTTCTGTCTGTTTGTTCCGGTTTGACGGGACTTTACTGATAGGTAGCTGATATTATAAGGTAACTAAGGCTATTTTTTTACTAGCTTCGCCCCGCGGCGTCTCGCGCGGGTAACATCGCACCCGTGCGAAGCCGGGACGGGACGCTAGTCAACAATAAAACTTAAAATATTAGAAACATGTAATTTTTTATAAATCAGTGAGAAACAATAAAAGAAAAAACGATAAAAAACAAATAATATAAGACTAAGTATTTCTGCATGCCGGCCGAATAGGTCACCATCTCAGCTTTAGCTGGGTATCACCCAGCGCTGATCTTTCGTTGGCAACCCTATTTGTGACTGACGGATGCGTATTGCAATATAGTGTAATTCCGCTGCGTAGTACGTGTGTGGAGCAGATACATACTAAATTATTACCATAAATAAATAAATACCATTAAACAGCCAATTTAATAAATAAATAAACTTATTTTAAATGAAACTGTATGTAAGTAGATATGATAGTTCCTGATTCTATTGCTCCTCAATTATGCAGATCCTATTGCATAATTATTAAAATAAAATGTAACTAGTATTAATTATCTGTCTATCCATAAAATTAATTAAATACGCGAAATTTATTAATTAAATGTTTATATTTCATTTTTAAATATAAACATATTGACAAGCCACAGGCTCCTTACTCTGCATGGAATTTGTATTATTATTTCCAATATTCCATCACTTGAAAATTAAATAAGATCTATCGGCTCGCGTATTATTTTACATAACTTAATCATGAATTTAAATTGATTTCAAAGACTATTTATTACCTTACGTGCGCACAATACAAGCGTCTTCAATGAGTTTGTTAGAACCAACTTGGACATGAGCGGTGTGAACAAGGATTTACGAAATTGTGTGAGCTTCGACTTCTGAACATGTCTGTATCCTCTTATATGATGAGCTAAGACAGTTAGATGATATAGGTAATACTGTGCTATTGCCAAATATGCTTGTTTTGATGTGTTTGGGTTTATGTTGCATAACAAACGCGTCTGAGAATCGATGCATTATGTTCTGCAAAAAAAACATAAAAATATGACTTATGTCCTATGAGGGAACAAAAGGAAATGAATAAGTTGAAAACCTAGCCGCAAGGGAAGAAAAACTTGATACGAAACCCTGTGCGAACTCCATGAATTTGGAGGTGGCTCGGCTCAGTAGTAGGTAATTTATGGGTTCACAAAAACGACAAGTGCACTTATGCGCGCTCAGCAATTAAATTGCCACATCAAATTTATCTCACTTCTTTCACTTTTCAGCGGCCGAAGTTAAATTGATCATTCAAAACTCTTATAATAGGCACTAGACGCGCAGTGCCCGAGCTTCAGGCCAATAAGATTGGAAGTTCTTTCAATGGGGATTCTTTGAAACCTTCGTCGGTAGTTTGATACGAATAGTTATTTTTAACTGTGACTTGAATACCCTTGTGTGATGGAAAGCAACGCCAGGGTCTAAGATGGAGCAGGCAATTCAAGGAAATGCCCTGTCGGGCACCGGCTCTCGCATACACACGACGGTACACAGTAAAACTGCTTGGCGCCGGACCTAGATGTGAGGGCGGGGCATCAGATCCTACTACCAAGTGCTGGGTTTAGTTGACTTTTACAACACGCGTCATTTCCGAGCGTGCGATGGGGAAGCTTTATATTCTGCCTCCTCGGGAAAAGGTGGTGAAATTTATTATATGGAGTTGAATAACGGCGGGAAATGGAGCTTAAGGGTTCCAAAAACACGTAATGACAAGCCTTAAGTAAACTTTAGTTATTAATGAACATAGCACTTTAGAACTCGTTGGGAAAGGGCGGACCTAAACCTAATTGATAATTGTAAAGAACCCTCGGGAGGCCGTATGTCAACGGTATTTGAATACACAATACCGCATTAGTACAACTAGTTCTCAGCCCCAGCCCAATGGTGAGTCGGGCCTCCGCCAACTACATGGAGGGTAATTAATCTACAATCTGTCTAGTTTTCTTTCTTTTGCAGCTAGGTTACCGGCCTCGTCATTTCTTTCTGTCGACTCTTACCACACCCTCAGGATGGAATTGGATGGTGACATCATGTATTCTTAATTCGTCCCGTGGACTTACCATACTGTTATCATATTGAAAGTGTCGTAAGAAGCGACTAAAGGAACGCGAGAGGCATATCACCTAGCCGCAAGAGAAGATTAACTTGATACATAGCTTGTGTCAAGATTACACAGACTATGACACATATAATGCACAGAACATATGACAACATGGGGTAAAGTCTCTCCAGATTGTTCATTCGGTCGATTCAGCTAATAAATTACCTACTTTTGAGTCGGACCTCCTCCAAATTCGTGGAGGGTAATTAGCCTATTGTGCCACGCACTAGACGCGTTGGCACAGGGTATGTATCCAGTTTTACTTATCTTGCAGAGCTGCTTTTTTTCTTCGGATTAATTTTTTTCGGATAAATTTCTTCGGATTAACGGAATTTCTTCTTCCTCATAGATACCGGGCCGTTGGGGGCTGGCCGGGTTATGTGGGAGACCAGGGCGCGTGGAGATAACAAGTTGGGCGCCAACCTACCCACTAACACCAACGACGATCCTCGACTGTCTGACTCCAGGGCCACGGGGCTCACTCCCCCCGACGGAGGAGTATGCTCCGCGGCGCTGGTGGGCCTTGGCTCGCCTCGTAACCTCGTTTGGTGGACCCCCAAGCTCCGAGGCGGATTCCTCCGTATACGGGGGGCTATATGATAGCCCCCCTGTTTCACAGGATGTCAAGAGCTGCTAAACTGACTGCCTCGTTGGTCTAGTGGTCAGATGTGCCGCCTTTGGATCAACGGGTCCCTGGTTCGATTCCGGGGTCGGGCCAGTGTCTTTGTCTAAATCAGAGGCACTGGCTAGAAGTCTGGGTGTCATTTCTATCTATAATATGTATGTATTTACAAAAAAAAATGTATATAAGTAGTTTATCATCCATCTCGTTACCATAACACAAGCATTAAGTTGCTTAACTTGGGACGAGATGGCGTTGTGTGAAATGTCCAAGGATATTATTTATTATTATTATTATTTATTATTTAAACTAACCAAAGGTAGCCAGGCTTACAGCCTTGTAATTTCCTTTTGTTGGCGCTTACGACACCCTCAGGATGGAGTGGAGCTTCGAGCCGCATTATCTTTTTCGCAAATACCCAAGCGGTGTTAAATATGTTTTGTAAACAGCGAGCGTAGGGCGAACCCATCTTGTTTCAGGTACATAAAATATTTCCAAGGCTCTGCCCAAAGCATCCTTGTCAATTCACCTCTGTATGTGGCTCAGCTAACTGATTTTTTATCTCGCATGTACCTGCTTGTCTACTTATACGAAATCTTATTATCATATCCTAAGTACTGTTCAAATATTCAATAGTTATAGTGCGTTTACATTATACGATAAATGACTTTGTGAATTGTTTATTTTCGTATATGTGTGTTGTTTATCTACAACTACTAATACTCAGCCCATAGATGACCCATTATTGAGTCGGGCCTCCTCCAGTCACATGGAGGGTACTCCTACTGTGCCCCGCTGGCCACACGGGTTGGCACAGGGTTTCGTAGCAACCCCCTCGACTGTGCTGCCACCTTCTCGTGGTGAGGGGGCTTGAGTGCCTCAATGATCCGTGGGGCCATACCAGCCAGGGGCTGCGGCGCGGGTCGCAAAGGATCGCCGCGGACGGAGGCAGGGGTGGAGGGGGGTCGTGACGATGCGAACCCCTTCTGCCCTCGCCTGAGAGGCCAGTGGTGGATCGGGGGAACCGCCACCGACGAAAGCCTCGATGACTAAGGGCGTCCCAGTGTATCGGGACGCCCTCTCTGACAGTCGCTTGCCGGCGTTGCGGGCACCACGCCGGGGCGTCACAGTAGAATGCGTTTACGCGAACTTGTGGCGCCCCAAGCGCGCCGTGTGAGGGTATACCGCTGGTGTTTTAGTGGCTAGACTGGCGCGTGGCGACTCTTGGGTAGACGACCCTTGTCGGAGTCCCACATAATCACCGACCTCTCCCCCGGGGGGCGGTGGTATGCATTAAGCATTTCCCCAGCGACAACAAAAAATAAGAAGGGTTTCGTAGCAAGTTTTCCTTTTCTTGCAGCTAGGCTATCGGCCTTGTCATTTCCTTTAGTCGGCTCTTACGACACCTTCAAGATAGAATGGGGTAGTGACACAATGTATTCTTTATAAGATAGTAAATTAGACATGACAAAACACACAGTGGTACTAAAATGTAAATTAATATTGTACCTAAGTTATACAGTGTGTGACAATAGTTATTTGTTATACAAGAGTGCAAAGTTGCTTTTTAACCGCGTGTTCAATTTTGATGACCGAGCAAGCGAAGGATTCTAAAATTGAATCCTGAACGTTAGCGAGGGACTCAAAAGAGCACGTGGTGAAAAATCTTTGCACTCGAGTGCAACACGTAACTTTTCACTCCACCTCAGCGAGGAAATGACTAAATGCAAAAAAAAAACGTTTACAATCACAAGATAGGTACACTTTTATTTCAGTTTAGGTATTAATTACTACATTATGACAGGTAAGTATTACAGAATAATCTTTACTTTATTCTCTAGCGAATAAAAACGGCTTTTGCACTCAGATATCGAAGAGCAAAAATACTCTTTCCGAGATGGGGGGATGAAAAAACCATTTAGACATACAAATTGGGGGCATAGAACAAAATAATGGAAGTAGATATCTGTTTATACAGGTTTTTATGTTGAAGTTAGTTTTTCAAATTATTGATAACAGTAGTTGACGTGGCGCAGCATCGCTCTGGGGGCTTTACATGTGTCACATCAAACAACTCTTTTGTATTCTATGATTTTGAGCTACTGTTGCTTATGTCGTTATATTACAATAACATCATAAGTCTTAAGACACGTTAACGATCGCTGGATGTCGTGTTGGATGCGTGAATTTGGGCTAAAGACACGAGACCTTTAACAGACAAATTTTAATAAAGCGCCGCTGTGCCCTGTAACGTTTTTCGGTTTGTTTAGGATGGCTAATTGCTTTCGTTTTAAACAATTGAATGCCAAAATTTTGCTTATGGATTCTAAAATTTGATCACCCTTTTCCAAGTTTCCTCTCACAGCAGACCCATTATTGCTGCATTAGGGACTACTTGAAAAATGATAACACATATTTTAATTTTTAACAAACAAAATGCCTAGCTTTGTGCACAAAATAAGATGTAGAAAAAACATATTTTCAAGAAATGGTATTTAAGAAAGCAGATTTTCCGCACAGATTCGACCGGAAGCTGTCGGTACCGGCCGGAAGCTGTGGGCTCTTGTGCCTAAACCACCGGTATTTACGACTGGGTTCGTCGTCCGGTATTACGGAACCTCCAACGGCTGAAAGTCACTTATTTCGATAAACTTGGCATCTTTATGACGTCATTAGATCGGCCCATGGTTCTGACCGCGCAATTTAATTTGAGCGCAATCAGGATCTATATAAAGCTTAGTTTCAGTTCATAAATTTACCGTTGAGTTAGGTATCCGCATATTAAAAAGATGGCATTTAGTGTACTGTAATATGCCGTACACCGTCCACAACACCGTAACCATAACAAAAAATATATGTTTCTGACTGAAGCATAGCAATTACATAGTTAGACGATGACACAAAGAGATTTAATTTTATTTGGAAAAACAAACTGTTTTATATTACATACTACAGTAAATAATGTGAAACAAATGTTGACATTTTCCTCATATTGTTCATTTAGTAGAACAGTATGATTACAGTACCAATAAACTTTACTTAAGATCTCTGTACTAAGTAAAGAGGCATGCGAAGTTAGAGACAAAATCTGAACAGATTTACAAATATGGAGAAATTAAAGCATTTTGAGATAGAAGATTGAGATAATAATTTGACAAATGAAATATAAGTGAGAATAGGAGAGGAAAATTTATAGGATACAATACAACATGCACATTTTATAACAAACATCCCACTAATATTATTAATGTGAAAGTTTGTTAGTATGGATGGAAGGATGGATGTTTGTTACTCTTTCACGTAAAAACTACTGAATGGATTTTAATGATACTTCCCAATTATATAGATTATACATCAGAATAACAGGCTATTATTTATACAAATATTTTGTGAATTGTACAAAATATGTCAATGAGTGTCGAGTAAGTGGGAAAAAAAGGGAGGACATTAGGCCCTGTACACCTCTTGATGCATCCAGCTGCTGCACGCAGCAATTCGAAGATCGAGTCTCTGCTCGAACTCGTCAGCCACAGTATGCTTAACTTTATGTATAGTTCAATACTTTACAAAATTGTGTTATATACTAATTCTACCTGACCGGGCAGACGTTGTCCTGCATTCCTGATATTCGTTTACCGACTGCAGCGCCAACTGTCGTGCTGATTTGTGAATCTAAGCCAGCCTAGGTGCGACCTAAACGTATACAAAAAAAACGGTCCAGCCATTTTGGAGGAGTACAGTGACACACACCCGTACAGTAGAATTATATATCAATATATAATATAGGACTAAAAGGTGTTCCCTGCCCTATATTTTTTTGGATTACCACGAGAAGGTGGTAACATGAAAATGGGTAAAATATAGGGTTTCTTTCTGGCTTAGCTCAAACTTGAAATCAGTTTGATAAACCCTAGTATAGGTTTCCATATAATTACAATTAACCCTCAAAGCATTTAATGCCTTATCTCGACATGACTTAACGCAACTAAATCTCCAACTATAGAACTGTGAGTTAGAAATAATTTTACGCACATTATAAGGAGGTATTAATCTAATCTGCGTTTGAGTAAGTTGGGAATGGAGCTCTCTCTGAATTTGCACATAAATAACTTAAATTTCGCAACACTTGCCGCAATCCTGTCGACTGGATTAAAGTTTGAGATAAGGTTTCACTGCAAGCGAGCTTGGGGTATGGCACAAAATTGGTGAATCCGGGTGATAATGGGCTCAATTGTAAGCCATTTAAAAAACTTAATGAATTGTTAAAATATCTAAGACAGATCCTCTGCTAGCTGTTCTTGCATCACAAACGCCCGTTTATCTACACACTTTACACAGGAAGCTTATTCAGTAGTGACGTCACTGATAGGGGCACGTGACGTGGTACGTCACATTGTAATGTTTTAAGAAACATAGGACCTAAATATATTTTATATTGTAATGATAATCCTCTAGATTTATCAGTGTTTCTCTACACTAAAATGCATTCATTATAATATATATCAAGCTTCCTCTTGAATCACTCTATCTATTAAAAAAACCACTTGAAAGTCCGTTGCGTAGTTTTAAAGATTTAAGCATATATGGGGTCGGACAGACGACAGCGACTTTGTTTTAAAATATGTAGTGATAGTGATTTATATCTAGTAATTTAAATAGATTCTAATAATTATAAAAACCAACCCATTGTTATATCCCAATATCTAAGAGAGGACAGAAAAAAACGTCATTTATTCTGAAAATACACTCGTTGTCACTGAAGCCTCACTTTTTGTTTAGTTCCACCGCTACATCGGAGGTTACTCAAGACTTATTCCGCCCAAACTCCGTTTGACTTTGAGTTAATTCCATAGAAAAAATTCACTCGCCTTCAAGTTTTAACGTTAAAAAGCAAAGGAATATCTTTTGGGAAAGTTTGGAAGAGTTTTCGATAATGAAATGGGGGCATGGATAGCCTTGGTTTCGTTTACATTTTATTTTATTGAACCCATGGTCAGTAATGACGGGTGTTCGTTGTGAAGTTTTTGCGAGTTCGACAAATTAGAATACTTTGAGAAGATTAGGGCTTTTATGGTTTGTTTTCAAAACAATTTTTTTTTGTTGCCTTGTGTTGTTCTGACAGGATTTTGTTCTTGTTTTAAGGTCACCATGTTTACTTCTGAATGTAAAAACGGAAGCTTCGACTTTTGACCCTTGTCCCACCTTTCATACACATGCCCTCATTTTCATAATCCAACCACCTCTTATGATCTCCCACAGCCCTTGTGTTCACATATATTCATAACTAGCGACCCGCCCTGGCTTCGCACGGATGCAATGATGAACTTCTATTTATCAGTGTTTCTCTACTATATTATGGATGTATTATTATACCTATAAACCTTCCTCTTGAATCACTCTATCTATTAAAAAAAAAACGCTTCAAAATCCGTTGTATGGTATTAAAGATTTAAGCATACATAGGGACGGACAGACGACAGCGACTTTGTTTTATAATATGTAGTGATAGTGATGATGAAACAAACAGCGGTTCGAATTGCTGCTCTACCGAGAAGCGCCGTCAAGGAACGCTGTAGTTAATTTTTCAAATTATCGGTCAAATAACTACTACTATTCAGCCCATATATGACCCACTGCTGAGTCAGGCCTCCTCCAATTACATAGAGGGTAATTAGCCTACTGTGCCACGCTGGCCAGACGGGTTGGCACAGAGTTTCCTATTGTAGCGACCAACATGCTACATACTTTACACAACTTACCTGAAAAACTGAACTATTTACATCAAGAAATATCGCATACAAATGCGAGAATTACAAAAAAAAGCCTACAATACGATAGCGAAATTTCAAGAGCAATTTGAACAGTTAAGATTTCCCCGACTACAACTATGGGGGGATAGGCGCTGCGACCCCTAGCCAGACATCCCACCTCGTCTGGCTGTATGCTCATCCCTTTGCGCCTAAACTATCAAGTTTTCCTTTTCTTGTGGCTAGATTATCGGTCTTGCTATTTCCTTTTGTCGACTCTTACGACACCCTCAGGATGGAATGGGGCGGTGACACTACCACACGCACAACAGAAACAGACAGAAATAAGCATCTTATTTATTTCCAAGTGTTTTTTTGTCACCAGTTGATGAGCAAATTCATAGCTTGAGAATTAGCCACAGAGACCTCATGGAACTGAAATCACTAAACTAAAACCAAACTTGTTTAATAACTGACTGCTTGGTTTTTACTGGAACCCCTGTTTTGTAGTATATTCCTAGTTCACAAAAACGTCCATGGCTCCGACATACTTCAAGGTAAAAAACCATTTTAAACACAGGATTGCATCTTTTGATTTGTAACACTCTGTATATTCTCAATTCAGTTCAGCACATGTGTTGAAAGCATTATTTCCCTTGCAACCATAACCTGAAATTATCATGCAATATCATAAAACAACAAAGCATTAAAATACGAAGACCTGCCCGACTGTTTCGATCTCTATCACTATAGATAGAAGGTGCAAAATTGCGGTAGAAAGTGTTGTAGTGAAGTGAGGTGTTAGGAAATAAATATACTATAGTGGAATCTAATATGTTACGGTATGAGCCGTTGGGCCCCAGATGTGCGTTTTTGCGAGTCACTGTTTTTTATTACACAGCTGATATTTCCTCGTAGATTTCTGTAGCCAGACAAGCTCGTTCATAAATCCCACTAATAGTATGAATGCTAAAGTGTGAGTTTACACTCCCGGGTAAAAAACATTAAACCTATGTTTGGCCCAAGGGAGGCAATTTTATTCATTAAACTAGGTGACCCGGCAAACTTCGTACCGCTTTAGAATCAATAAATAAAAAACTTGACTGATAATTCCTGACCTTGAATGTGCAAACCTTAACTGGAACAAAAATAAAAATAATGATTTTCATATTTTCACCCTTTAAACGTTCCCTGGACTTCCACGAATATTTCAAGACCAAAATTAGCCAAATCGGTTCCGCCGTTCTCGAGTTATAGCGAGACTAACGAACAGCAGTTCATTTTTATTTATATAGATAGATAGATATAGATTTAGAATAAACTGTATCACCACCCTATTCCATCCTGAGGGTGTCTTAAGAACCGACAAAAGTAAATGGCAAGGCCGAAAATCTAGCCGCAATAGAAGAAAAACTTGATAACATACGCTGTGCCAAGCCGTCTGGCCAGCGTGACAGTAGGCTGATTACCCTCCAAGTAATGGAAGAGCCTCCTTCCTCAGTCTCCTCAGAACTCAGTAGTTGGTCATTTATGGATGAGTAGTAAATATAAATTTTAAATTTCTAAGATGTCATATTCGGAGCGTTGTACTAATTTTCGTTTATTGCCACTTTCGGTAAGACCCAACATTGCAGACATAACGCTCTTAGATTATCAGAAACTTAGTAGATTGTCCTAACCTCTTAAAGAAAATTGCGTTTACGGTTCCTACCCGAGCAACGTGTAGCATTCAGCATTTGCCCGGTACGCGCCAACTATAGACAGAATAGTATTTTAATAGAGCTTGTCGAACAATCGATAATTCTGGCGAAAGTATCGATATATTCTTTGATAGTATTAGATATGGATCGAATATTAACAAAGACGATATCGATATACGTTAATGATGACAGAGCGCTGTTTAAATTAATTGGTGTATGTTAATTATTAAGTTTTTTTTTTTTTTTTTTTTTTTTTGCTACTACTAACTATAAGTACTGTGGTATCAATCGCTTCTAGATGGTCTATCTTTATATTTATATAATTCTACTGTACGTGTGTATGCCACTGAACTCCTCCTAAACGGCCGGACCGATTTGAATGATTTTTTGTTGCATGCGTTTTGTTGATTCACAAATCAACCCGACAGATGGCACTGCAGTCGGTAAACGAATAACATGTGGAACAAAGTCTACCAGGTCATTTTTCTATAAATTAACAACGAAAGGATTGTCTTTAAAAAAGCAATGCACAAATGATATCCAGATTCAGAGCATGTGTCTCTGGTTTACACAAAGACACTTGCCCGACCCCGGCGGCGAGTCGGGGACTATTTCAATAGACGTTTGCCCGCGTAGTGAGCACCAGGTGGGGGCGTCACACTGGAATGCGTTTTCAGAAACCTGTGGTACCCCAAGCGTGTCGTGTGAGGGGGTACCGTTGGGGTTTTAGGGGGTAGACGAGTCATTTACGGAGTCCCACGTAATCGCCGACCCCACCCCCAAGGAGCGGCAGTATGCATAAAGCATTTCCCCAGCGAAACAAAAACAAAAAAAGGTCTTTCCACAGTCCGACATGTCCAACCCAATGAAATAGGGACTGCAAGAAATTTATTGAAAGAAAACTCGTCTGCGTTTATTGCAGACAGAAAGTTAATTTGCATATATTTCCTGTTCTCTATTGTTGTGAACAAGCCTTGACAGTAAAGACTTAAAACTCATTATACTAACTGATCAGTTTTATAGCCACTCGGTGCTCAATGGAGAATACGAAACGAGAAATTTATTAGTCTGCGACTCAAGACAGACGCTGCCTGTGTTTCGAAGCTGCTAATGCAGAAACGATGCCGTACTAAGTATTCAATAAGAATTTAAACAGTAGTTTACTCAAACTTGAACGGTATGATACAAGATATAAGAACTATATTAACTAAAGGAAACTAGATGTTCCTTTCTTTTTATAAAAGAGGGAGGCAAATGGGGAAGTCGCCCACCTGATAGCTAATGAGCTAATTACCCTCCATGTAATTGCCCGACTCAACAGTAGGTCATATATGGGCTGATTATGAGTAGATGTGGCTTAGCCTTTTGCAGTTATTTAGAAATGTATTTGGGCTTTAGATATTTTCAACGAAGTCCCAGCAATTTCATTAGTTTCATTTGTAAAAAACCTTTTTTAATCAGTCTAAGGCAAGATCTTAAACCAGCTGCAATCAAATGTCAGTGAACTTCGCATCGTAAACAAGATTCTATTTAGCGACAGTTTCCCTCCACCCAAAGGGAGGAAGACGGAACTGCGCTTAAATTGCCAGCAATTAGCCATCGTACTGGCTTAATTGCTAAAGGAAAATATGCTAAATTTATACGAGTCGCTTGGCGTAAAACTATATTATGCCAAGTGTTTTTTTTTTCTAGACTTTGATGCTACGACTCCTCAGCGACTATCACTTATGCTGTAAAGTAGAGAATGAAACATATAGGTGCTGTTTCAAGGAAACTTTGTCTTATTTTCTTTTATGAACTTATTCTGATACCTCTTATTATTAAAACTGAATAATTATCAACGTAAAACAAAATATTATGAAAGAAAGATATTGCGTGCACGTTAACAATAAAACAAAATTATAGGCGCATGATTTGACTGCTTCTTTCACTTTTGAAGACAACTGTCGTCTAGTCTCTCCCGTAACCACGATCATGCAAAGCATTCGAAACGTCGGGAATTAAATAATGTAATATACTTACACGCGATAAAACGTTAAATAATGTTTAATTTCAATGTGTAATAATTGTGAAAACCATCTGAGCGATAATATTGTTTGTATAATAAGTTACTCCTGACAAGCAGAAACTTTTACTTTTAGCAGAGTGTCTTTATACTTTTTTATTTTTACCAATTAAATATACATTATTCCTATGTGTAATGGGACCAAATCTCTGGAACAATATAATACATATAAGCAAATCAATGTAATGCAGCTAACTTAGCCGACGCTTTGTCGGTTTAGTGGTTACAAGAGCCGAGATTTGAAGTAGGGCAACACAGGTTTGTATCTACTACAGAACAACCATGATATGGCTTTAGAAATATCTTATGTAGGATGATGATAGTCTAATAAAGTAAAAATCCCGAATAAATAACGTAAAATGAGAAATAGTACGTTCTCGTTTTATTGCATCTTAGTTCATTGTTGGTTCTATTAAAGATAAATTGCGCCATAAACATGTTGATAGAAAACTGTTCGCGATAACCAGAGCGTGTTTTCTTACCTCAAAGAGATTGAAAATACCACAAACGATATTATTACTCGTTATTATTGAGAAATGCGAGGTAACCTTAAGAGGGTATGGGAAATTTGGTAATCCGTGTCAGTTTTAGTGTGTCAGTCAGGCTAAATTTGACATTATGGATTAGGGAAAAACAGAAAGAAAGAAAGAAAATACATTTATTCGGCAAAAGGACATAACTAAAAATATGTTTTTTTTTAAACAGAGTTTCGTGCTGACTTTTCTCTGTAGAGCAGCCTTCCGATTAGGTAGTAAATAGGAAATGTATATTGACGTCTCAAAAGAGCTCAGATGAGTTAATTTGATTTTATTTATCACTATCACTACATAGTATAAAACAAAGTAGCTGTCGTCTGTCCGTCCCTATGTATGCTTAAATATTTAAAACTACGCAACGGATTTTGAAGCGGTTTTTTTAATAGATAGAGTGATACAAGAGGAAAGTTTATATGTATAATACTTGCATAATAGTGTAGAGAAACACTGATAAATTTGGATGTTCACCATTGCACCCGTCCGAAGCCGGGGCGGGTCGCCAGTTTATTATAATATATAATAATGATAATATTTATTTTATATTAATTTTGTGCCTCAGATTTGTATATGGCTAGACCCCAAATGACTGGAGTCTATTAATATGTTTTTATATACCATAACTTACAGGGTTATATAATAAGATCCGCTTTCCGAACCGGTGGTAGTTTCAGCATGAGTGTTAGATAGATAGATAGATGAACTCTTTATTGTACACAAGAGAATTATACTGAACACATTACATATAGGCAACAATTTGTACAAAGGGCGGTCTTATCGCTAAATGCGATTTCTTACAGACAACCTTGGGATGGACATTATTTAGAAGTTATGAACGGGTAGTACGAGGTACAATAATACATACTTATTAGATTAAATAAATCAATTAATATGGAAAGGGAAAAAAGAAGATGTTGATAGATTAAATACTCTATAATGAATAAATAATTGTATAAAATTATAATAAATACATACAAATAATACTTATATATTCATATAATATATACATAAATAAATACATACCAAAATATATTAACGGGTGATAGGATATGTGCCAAGTGTTTTGTGACAGGCAGATTAAAAAAAGTGCTCTTTTACAATTTTTTTAAAAATAGGGTATGATTCTGTGCGCCTTATAGAAAGTGGCAAAGAATTCCACAAACTTGCAGCCCGCGCAGAGAAAGATTGGGCGTAAAAGTTAGTGGTGTGGGAAGGAACTTTTAGTACCAAGTTTTCTGATGACCTAAGAGATCGTGAATGAGTGGTATGAAGAAATTCGAATCGTTCTTTGAGATATTGTGGGGTAGAGGGATTAAACAATATGTTGTACAGAAGGTTAATAATATGAGTATCCCGGCGACGGCGAATGGGAAGCCACTTGAGCTTAGTGCGGAATTCTGAAACATGATCATATTTACGTAAACCAAATATAAATCTTATACAGACATTTTGGAGTCGCTCAAGCTTGTCTAGTTGGGCTTCAGTGAGATCTGGATAGCTGGCATCGGCATAGTCGAGAATCGGAAGAAGGAGAGACTGAGCCAGCGCAATTTTGGTAGTAGTAGGAAGAAAGTTGCGGATTCTACGCAAGGATCCCGCAGAAGCAAATAGTTTGCGACTTACTTCTTGCAACTGATTCCTGGTTCCAAGAAAGCGTCTGATCAATGTAGATGCCTAGATTTTTTACAACATCGGTAAACGGGATGTGTATTCCATCAAAAAAGACCTGGGGCATGTTAGACCAGTTGATTCTGGAAATCATCCGTGAGCTGCCGACAACAATGACTTGGGTTTTAGCTGGATTGACCTTTAATCCGTATGACGTACTCCATTCAGATATTGAGCGTAGATCATTATTGATACAGTTGATAGCTGTTGGCAAGCCCTCCAGAGTAGCTTGCGTATATATCTGGAGGTCATCAGCATATAGGTGGTAGGAAGAAGCGAGATTTTGAGGGATGGTATTAATATATAACGCGAAAAGTAATGGAGATAGCACGCCACCCTGTGGGACGCCGGCAGTCGTATTACACCAGGAGGAGAATACATCGTCTATGCAAATGCGCTGCCGGCGGCCGGACAGGTAACTTTGAAACCAGCCGATGACCGTCGGAGATACATTGAGTGAACGCATAACGCCCAGCAATACATCAAAATCCACGGTAGTGAATGCATTACTGAAATCTAACAAAGATAGCACCGTAACTCTCCCCTCATCCATTCCCCGGCGAATGTCATCAGTGATCTTTATTAGAGCAGTAGCTGTACTATGACCAGGACGGAAACCGGACTGTAGAGGATTGAGGAGATGGTTATTACAGAGGAAAGAATTTAACTGTTTATGAACAAGACGTTCTAAGGTTTTGGAAAGAAAGGGTAGGATTGAAATGGGGCGGAACTCGGAAAAGGTCGTCGGGTTATTTTTCTTTGGTAGTGGAATGATGTGGGCTTCTTTCCACAAGGACGGGAAACTGCCACTGGTTAGGGAAAAGTTAAGAACATGGGAAATTATGGGGAGGATCTGATCAAGGATCGGAATGATCATATTACGGCTTATACAATCACTACCAACAGATTTCGATGTAATGGACAAAATGGTCCTCTCGATGTCACAAGCAGCCACCTGACTAAAAGAAAAAGGGGAGAAGTCAGGAGTTGGAAGTGATGAAATATATTGAATTGTGCTCTCTTTGGCTATTTCATTGAAATTAGATGAAGATGAGAAATGTTGATTTAAGGAGTGAATATCTAAATTAGCATTTACGGAATTTTGGCGTAGTTTTCCAACCCCCATTGACTTTAGAAACTTCCAGACTTTACTTGGATCTTCATTTTGAACAGAGTCATGAACGTATTGGCGTTGTGCTTTCCTACACACCTTGCTGCAGTGATTCCGTACTAATACATATTTCTCCCTATTATCATCTGTAGGGCGACATTTATACTTGGTTTTGGCTCGCGCCTTTCTGGCCATTAGAGATTTAATGTCGTTGTTGAGCCAAGGTGCTGGTAAATGTCGCACTTTGATTGCACGAATAGGTGCATGGACGTCATACAATTGTAAGATGGCCGAGGTAAATAATTGAATTTTTACATTAATCGAATTTGAAGAATACAAAGGTTCCCAGTCAATGTTGCCGGCGTCTCCCCGGAGTGCATCTAAATCCATACCAGCAAAATTGCGCTGGCGAAGAATTTTCGACTTAGCCTTAGGGGGACAGATTTCATATGATAGGAAGATTAAATCATGATAAGAAAAAGCATCAGCAGGGCATTGACCATACTTAGAGACGAGATCACGAGAGGACACGAACATTACATCTAAAAGAGAGGGATTGGCATTGGGAAAATGGTGAGTGGCGTTTAATGGTAAGAGGGACATATTGCTGGAGTGCACGATGGAACGTAATGAAGAAGACCGAGAGTCATTTTTAAGTAGACAGGTGTTAAAATCACCCATAATTATCGTATGACTGTAAGACGGAGTCAGGTTTTCGAGAATACCTTCGAAGGAGGAGAAGTAGTTAATACGCATTGAGGGACAGTAATAGACGCCCAGAAGGACTTTGGTGTGTTTTAACTCTATTTCTAAAAATAGATGCTCACCACCATTACTTGGTGGTGGTTGAGGCGATGTGCTTATAACTGTGAAAGGAATATAAGATCGCAAATAAATAGCGACACCACCTCCACCACCTCCAGTGCGGTCATTGCGTGTTAGAGTAAACCCAGGGAGCGTATAACACGAGGACGGTAAACATGGCTTAAGCCAAGATTCAGAAACAAGAATTGCATGGATATTCTTACAGTCAAAACTCGCCAGCATATCCGGAAAATGAGCCGGGATACTTTGGGCATTTATGTGAACTACATTCAGATTCCTCGGTACATCAGAAAACTGTGAATTAATATTATCAGCAAGGTTTGGAGTGCTGGCGAAGCTGTCACCATCACTTTCGGCAGACAAGAAATCGTCCGAGCTACTGACGTCGGTGTCATGATCCAACATCAGGTGATAAAATAATAATAATATATATAAAAAATAAATAAAATAAAAATACAAATATATATACACAATTGTACAATACTGTCAGGGGGACGCGTGTATATGCATTGCCCACCCGCCAGTTGAGTGTCCAAGAAAGACTATAACAAATAAACAAAACAAAACAAATGATAATAAAAACAAAAGAAAAACACAACAAAGTAATTAAATGTAGGTACTAGCAGACACCTAGCACTGTTCACAATTAAGGCGTTATTACGAACAAAACGATTCTCATAGGTAACTAAAAAATAAAAATAACATAAAAATAAAACAAAAACTGGGACATTCCATTAATGCGAAGTCGGATCGTCAGTTTGCAATATTATACAAACAGCTGCTGTTTTCACCTAATATTAAACCAACAAAGTAATTATTGAAATGGAATGTGGCGAGACGCGGGCGGGGGGATTATAGCTGATCGCTTACATTTTAACTGCATGTCTCAGTGCGGCCGTCCTCAGTTGTTATATAACATAGACGCGAATGCAGTATTGAAACGCGCGCAAGTATAGACATAATACACGTAAATATGGTGATAGTGCGCAGTGCTAACTATAAGGACATAAATAATAAATAGTATAAGTGGACAGTGCTAAGTGACTGATACGTACAGTTAACATGGGCATATTATTTTTTTATGGCTGCGGCGCGCTTGGGTTTCGGTTTTGACGCCGCCGCTGTACGCTTCGTTGCCGCGTGCGCCGAGGATATCTCGGGCTCTTTGCATGCCTCGAACTTTGCGACATCACAAAGCGTGACGACTTCCTTTCGAGATCCGTCCGGAGTCAGCGCAAATATTCGACCTTGAAGGCTCCAGCATTTGGTCACGCCTACTCGCTCCCGCAGTTTCAGAAAGATCTCATGCTTCAGCTGCGTCAGAAATTCGGAGACGGTCACACCAGATCCTTTAAATTTTGTTTTGGTGAACCACACTTTATCCCGGCTTGTGACATCCTGGAATTTCACCAAGATTGGCCTCGATCGATTCGCAGCTGGCCGGCCCATCCTATGGCAACGTTTCAGATGACCGATGAGGAAGTCATCCAGACCGAGATGTTCATGAACCACCTTAACGACTTCCTGGGCTGTGTCTTCGTCCTTCTGCTCAGGAATGTTGTGGAGTAGCAACATCTTGCGTCGCTGTTGCCTTTCAAGACGCTCCATTCCCTGCTCAAGGCGCTGAGTCTGTTGCTCTAGCAGCTCATTCTGCTTCTGGAGGCTGCTGAGAGCTTCCAAAATGTGCTCCTTAAACTGGCTAAAGTCAGCAGCTAAGGTGGAGGGCGAAGACGGTGCTTTCTGCAGCTCCTTTTCGAAAGTGGCCATTCTCTGCATAAACATCTCTCGAAGTTGCGTTAACGATAAAGGAGATGGATCCATTTTACGATAATTTGTGCAGTGAATTACGAAAAACACTCAAAGGCAGGTAGCGTAAAAGTAATTAATATAAATTCATGTAATATTAACAGATAACAGTGATTTAATAAATTAATTTAAATAAAATCTTGAGAGCTTTTTTATATCCACCTTGACGTTACGACTGTTGGTGGACGCAAGGGTTGTGGGAGATAAAAAGAGATGGATGGATTGTAAGAATGAGGAATTCTTGTATGAAAAGTGTGAAAGAACCACCTAGAGAGGGACAGGGGCCGTAAGATGATATTGGTAATTTTAAATATGACTATTGTTAAGAGCTTTGTGATAAAACCTACGTAACTTTATTTATTTTCTGTTTTGAGTTTCAGTCTATATTCTATAAGTAAAATAATAGTCCTAGAATATGTGGTCCAAAAATGCATGGTTTCAATGATATAATTATCAGCAATCATAAATTGTTTAGGTCAAAAATTTGTCAAATGTTTCATGGTTTAACAGCAATGAAAATGAGCCGTTGTAATTTCTGTGACGACACTCCTGCAATTACATGGATGGTAATAAGCCTACTGCACCACGCTGGCCAGACGAGTTCACACAGGGTTTCATATCAAGTTTGCCTTCTCTTGGCACTAGGTTGTCGGCCTTCATTTCCTTTTTTCGGCTCTTACGATACCCTCAGGATAGAATGGGGTGGTGACACTATGTGTTCTAAATGCTTTACCACACGGACATGACGTATTTTAATTCAATCGAATGAAGCTCTTACAATGTTCTAGTGTTTTAGTCCAATATGTCTACCGTATGATCTTTATCATTGCATCTTGTATGTACCTACTGTAAAAGGTACAGGCAGCGACAAAAGTGTTACTAACACTGAAATGCTCGTAGTTTCAACTAGCGGCTCGTTCCAGCCTCGCACGGGTGCGATGTTACCCGCGGTTACTGTCGTACCGTGGGTGACGCCGCGGGGCGAAGCTAGTCTAAAAAAAGCTCAAGCCTAAATTACTCCTTATATCATCAGCTAACTATCAGTGAAAGTCCCGTCAAAACAGTCCAGCCGTTCCAGAGATTAGCCGGACCAAAGAGACAGACAGATAAAAATAAAAATAAAATGTTATTTTGGACAATGTACTGTGTATACATACTTACCCATTAAGTAAAAATTGGTTATTTTATTATTACAAACAGACACTCCAATTTTATTTATTTGTGTAGATAGAATTGTACGATAAGTGTTCTAGAAAACCGTTAAATTTAGAACAGGTCCTAAGAAATGCATTATTTTTTAACCAGCCAATGAATGTATTTTTGTTTATGTATTTTTATTACATTCTCGTGTCCGTGTTGTGACGGATTTAGAACTACTACTACTACAACTGACATTAAAATTGTTGAAGAACATTTAGCCTGAAGAACGCGCAGTTATACATTTTCAAACTTAATTGAAAGCTTAATACACGCGAACTTAAGAATTAAATTTGCTAGACAGTATAAGTGTAAATACTTGTGTGTAATTGTGCGCGAGTGTACGGGATCGTTCTAATTACAGTTGATGCCGTCTGTACATACAGTTTAATGGAATTTAATGGGCAAACAGAGTGTACTCGTGTGCTGAAACACCGAGACCTGTTTGTGATTTATGTAACCCTGGTACTAGTGTTCGGGACTTATGCCATTGTTTGCATCCTTTATCATCATCTCGCACCATGAAGCATCCACAACTGGGTCACACCCATTCCAATTTAGTAGAAGGATATAACCTTAATACCAACCATACGATTTGGCAGAGGTTTCCTTTTTATGGTACTGTATACGTGTGTGGGCGGACACAGTATAACCTCTTTGCCAGTTATGTCGCCCTGGTATTTGTCCTAAATCATCAGCTTAGTACAATTTACCATTAGGGAAATATGCCTACAGTTAACTGTCTGGTCAGCGTGCCTTAGTAGGCTAATTATCCTGCATGTAGTTGGAGGAGGCCCGACATAGCAGTGTCTGAAATCCACACGTACTAATACGGATCTAGTAATATTTTTCTAAATAAAGTGGCTTAGATTTGTATATCCGTATCGGACCTCGTGTAATCAAGGAACTTATTAGGGTACATGCCTTACGTATACCCCTTTTGTAATAGATCGTTCCATATTTATTATCAGATATTCGGTAATCGTGAAATAAATTGGTCGTAATATTTCATAGAATACTCTTCGGTTTTATCGGTATCTCTGATTGATTGCCTTTTGTTATAGGCTTAAACTAAATAGGTACAGAATAGACTAGGCATGCATTGGTCACATTTTTACGCTAACACTTTTGTATATATATTAAATTACACTACGTATACTATATGTGATTAGTATGAACTCGAAACGGTACAAAAAAATACACGTGATTATTCATGGGGGCTGGAGGGGTAGTCTTAAACTTCACCAGGTATCACTAAGGGGGAGGGAGGGGTAAAAAAATTATAAAAAAATATCACGTGATTAATGGACAGCCCCTAAGGTTAATAAACGATGCGTTAGGCATAAACATCTGTTAGGAAAGATACATCATGTTCAAATGAGGCAAACATTTAAAAATCATTTGCGGCTAAACTATGCTCCAATTTAATTGATTTTTTGTACAGAGCCTGGAAATGATACCTAGTATAGGCAGTTAAAAAAATGCCTCTATGTCGTATCAATCCTGTATATATATATGTCGTGGATAACGATATCGTTTTATTAAGTTTCTCAATTGATTGTTAACACAGTAGTGCGGCAAACGCGGTGACGTCAGTTGTTTTGCAATGGCGGCACGTGGACAGAGTCGTAATGGAAAGTGAGGTTGGCTCAATCAGTCAGTCGACGTTGGGACACGGACCGAGACACTTCTCCGTTGCGAACCTGTCGGTTTGTCTATTTAAGTGTGTTAACTGAACATTGTTATTGATACTGTGGTTAATATTGTGAATTATAAAGTTACAAGTAATAAACCTCGTACCAAGTCAAGA
Source organism: Clostera curtula (assembly GCA_905475355.2). Lineage (NCBI taxonomy): Eukaryota > Metazoa > Arthropoda > Insecta > Lepidoptera > Notodontidae > Clostera > Clostera curtula. The sequence goes on along the minus strand of FR997803.1, from coordinate 2,434,112 downwards.
TGATGACGACTCTATCGCTCAGCCGTCGCTATCTCCGACATCAGAAGTGGGATGTAACTCATTCAGCCCACGTGGAGAAAACAGTGTAGTGATAATGTGTGTGCTTCTGTACGCGATGGAAATAACCGATAATGGCGATTCATTGTCACTATAAAGGAGACATTAAGCTACATGAAGATTGTTCTAAACTGAAGATCACAAGCTGCAGTCATAGTGCGGCGATTAACTAAGTGGGGATCACTTGCTTTCATTGTGATGGACAAGGACACTATGGGTCTAACTGCCCTGAGCGGAGCAGCAGGAAGGCGAGCAACAGTACTGCGGTCAGCCAGGTCAAAGAATAGTGAGTGGATCTGTAGTAAGCGCACCAGCTGCAATTTTACGTCACTCCGGTGAGCAGTTTCCATTTTATTACTCGGGTATATTGTATGGTATACGACTTTACGATAGTGTGGCTTTGACCGGTGTAAGAAAATATTATTTGAAATTCTTTTACATGTTTACCTGTTAATTACTTGCGATACGAAGTTTAGATTGCTGTGCTTGTTTAGCTTGACAGTTCATCGGTCTAGCGTCATATTTTCGGCAGGTTATATCAGTTTTCCAAGATTATGGCACCATTATATGCCTTGATTTGCATCGGTGAGGTAGATTGAGAGCATAAACATAAGGCGATAGGACAGCAGATCCAGACTTCAGGCGATCGAAGTTTCAGTCGGCAACGGTGAAATTTCACAACTGCGGTAAAATAGGTCACCGACCGTCCGATTGCCGTTCCAAAGGCGAGGTGAAAGGCAAGGCAGCCAGTGCTGTCACTTCGGCGTCAAGCTCTGCGGGACCGAGGCCGCGGTCGGACTTAATCTGTTTCAGGTGCGGCACCGCCGGACATTTGGCAACGAAGTGTCCACGTGGCAACAGCGGAGGAGCTGGCGCGGCAGTAGGCGCAAGCAGTTCGGAGCAGCGCCTGCAGCAGCGGCGAGTAACGAGAGGCATGTGGAAGTTTGCTAAGTTCACCGTTGCAATGCATTGGAAGCTCCGCGCTTCGTGTAACGCTGTTATAGTGCATTGGAAGCTCCGCGCTTCGTGTAACGCTGTTATAGTGCATTGGAAGCTCCGCGCTTCGTGTAACGCTGTTATAGTGCATTGGAAGCTCCGCGCTTCGTGTAACGCTGTTATAGTGCATTGGAAGCTCCGCGCTTCGAGTAACGCTGTTATAGTGCATTGGAAGCTCCGCGCTTCGTGTAACGCTGTTATAGTGCATTGGAAGCTCCGCGCTTCGTGTAACGCTGTTATAGTGCATTGGAAGCTCCGCGCTTCGTGTAACGCTGTTATAGTGCATTGGAAGCTCCGCGCTTCGAGTAACGCTGTTATAGTGCATTGGAAGCTCCGCGCTTCGTGTAACGCTGTTATAGTGCATTGGAAGCTCCGCGCTTCGTGTAACGCTGTTATAGTGCATTGGAAGCTCCGCGCTTCGTGTAACGCTGTTATAGTGCATTGGAAGCTCCGCGCTTCGTGTAACGCTGTTATAGTGCATTGGAAGCTCCGCGCTTCGTGTAACGCTGTTATAGTGCATTGGAAGCTCCGCGCTTCGTGTAACGCTGTTATAATGCATTGGAAGCTCCGCGCTTCGTGTAACGCTGTTATAGTGCATTGGAAGCTCCGCGCTTCGTGTAACGCTGTTATAGTGCATTGGAAGCTCCGCGCTTCGTGTAACGCTGTTATAGTGCATTGGAAGCTCCGCGCTTCGTGTAACACTGCTATAGTGTATTGGAAGCTCCGCGCTTCACGTAGCTCCGTTGCTGTACGTCGGAACTCCGTGTTTTGTGTAGCCCGTACTGTTACGTCGGGAGCTACGCGCTTCGCGTACAGTTGACCATTGAAAGCTTGGCGCTTTGTGACTCGGGGCACCCCGATAACCGTACGAGTTTTTCCTTTTATTACGTTTCACACACAACGACAATGAAAGACGCGCGAGAACGCGCTGACTGTCAGGATGGTCGTGTGGCGTATTGAGTTAACGTTTTAGTACTACTAGCGCCATCTATGCCGCCTCCGTGGCATTACTCGCGGATGGCGCTGCGCATAGATTCTGAAGAGCTGTGACGTATCGAACGAAGGAACGAGTAAATGGGTGGTTTCGCTCGCGAATGAAGTGTCAGTGGTTCGGTCATCGCAGGAGTGGATGAATGTTCTATTCATTCTGCCCTGGAACACCGACAGCACCGCACGTGTGCATCTTAGGTGGGCCTTGGTGCAGGCCTTTGATTTTCAAATCAGTTATCGTGAGGGACGTCGTATGGCTCGAGCTCGTAAGATCATCTGTTACCACTCGACATTTCCAACATGCGCTCAGGTGTCCTACATCGCAAGGTACAGAGAAATAATCGGACCCGGTGTCTTCCAATTGTTCCCCGGGCCTTCCGCTGGTCAGTAATTAACCACGTGCACGAATCACGTATGCACCTTGAATTTAAGAAGACTCTTGAAAGGGTTGATCACTATTGGTTCGAGCACATGGCTAAGTGCGTTCGGGACTTCATCCAATTCCTAACATAAGTATCCCGTGGCATACTGTGCACGTTGACTTAACTGGCAAATTAAGTGGAAAAAGCGATTGCAAGGAGTACGTCATAGTTTTAATTGATGCGGTCACAAAATTTGTTCCCTTATATCATACCCTGAGAATAGATTTGGCTAGAACAATTAAATCCCTTAAATCAAGCGTCTTTAGTTGGAGCTCCAGTTAGTTATTGCAGATCTGGGACGATGCTTTGCCAACAAAGAATTCAAAGTTTTTTTTGTCAGTTTCACGGTGTTTCTTTACGTTTGATAGCTAGTCAAGTCGCGCTAATTGCCAAGTAGAAAGAACAATGAGCGCGTTAAAAAGTATGCTGACCGCGGTAGAAGCGTCTGATAGGTCCCGGCATGAAGCGTTAGAAGACGTGCAATTAGTTTTGAATTCCTCTGTCCACCGTGTAATACAAGCGAGTCCACTCGAGTTTCTGATAGGACGTTTAGCTAGACCATTTAACCTATTAACTTTGAATGATTCCGGACCGGCAGTAGACATTAGTAAGACAAGAGAGCAAGCGGCCACGTACATAGAAAAGAGTGCCAGTTACGAAAAAGTAAAATTTGATAAAACTACAAGTTAAAGTGGTAAAGTTTGATGTTGGTAATTTAGTTTAAATTCAGAACGAAGAGAAACCAAACTAAATTAGACGCGAAATACAAGGGACCTTTAAAAAAATGTGGAGTTACTTGATGGTGATCGTTATTTGCTGAAATCTTTGACCGGTAATAGAACATAAAAATATGTAAGGTATAAGGAGGAATCCTCTAAGCAGTGTGTCCGTTGAGTTAAATTTGTCTGATGAAGATGGTGAGGAGGATGCCTCCAACAGTAAATAAGAACACATACCTTGGCTAGGTCGCACTACACGCACTAGTCTGTAGTCGTAACTGCAACTCTCAGAGATGTACAGAGCGCGATGGGCAGCTAGTGGTGTGGCGGGGACCCGGGTTTCGAGAGAGACTATTTGTATGGTCCTGTGTGGCCTGGGAGTCGTGGACTCCAGTTAAAGTGTTGGTCGTATCGCTTGGAGCGATGTCGATATGGGTGACACGTGAATTGTCACTAGCTGCTGGGACAGCTGGGCCATGTGTTGTGTACTTATTGTCTTAAACTTACTGTTTTAAAGTATCAGTATTGAGATTTAAAGATTATGGGCTTAGAGGAACCTTTCGTGTTAAAGTTGTTGAAATTATTTGTATGCTAACGTGATCTCTGTTAACTTGATTCTTAAGATACGATTACGGACCATTAGCATCAGGTTGGCCGATCGTGAAAATATGCCTCAGTTGGTTATTTTGTTACAAGTACACACGAGGACGTGTGCTTCGTCAGAATGGCCGTGTCGTGGATAACGATATCGTTTTATTAAGTTTCTCAATTGATTGTTAACACAGTAGTGCGGCAAACGCGGTGACGTCAGTTGTTTTGCAATGGCGGCACGTGGACAGAGTCGTAATGGAAAGTGAGGTTGGCTCGATCAGTCAGTCGACGTTGGGACACGGACCGAGACACTTCTCCGTTGCGAACCTGTCGGTTTGTCTATTTAAGTGTGTTAACTGAACATTGTTATTGATACTGTGGTTAATATTGTGAATTATAAAGTTACAAGTAATAAACCTCGTACCAAGTCAAGATGATGACGACTCTATCGCTCAGCCGTCGCTATCTCCGACATATATATTAGTACGTTAGTATTACGTTAGTATTAGGTACGTTAGTATTATTAAGTACATTAGTACCGAAAGGTAACAGTGTTTAAGGGAACGGGTATAGACGATAACCACTATCCAAATTGTTTCTGCCCGACTGCAGAAAGATCTTATGAAATACCGCGCCCTTAAGAGGTGTTATTTTTAAGCGCATAACCAAGGTCGCTCTTTCTAGGAATACCACGTGGATGCGGCACCACTTCATCTGACGTCTGACGGAGACACGTGTAATGTCCCGTACGTGCCTCTCTTCTGGTTGGGAAGCCACGGCTATGGCTCATTAGGGTAGTGAAGCATGCTTCCCTCATTGAGCAGTTAGTAGTTTCAACTACCATCTTTCCGCTCCCTGGAGTCCCACATAACGGTCCATGAGTATTTCCAACGTTCAGAAAAAAAAATCAAGTGGACTGTTTACACCGCTGAGATTTTTCCAATATACTGCCAGCATCATACATTGGGCAGAAAAGTCCTCGAGTGGCGACCGTGTTCCGTAAAGCGCAGTGCTGGTAGGCCTCCCACACGGTGGACCGATGACCTGGTCACCGGAAAACGATGGATGCGGGTGGCCCAGGACCGGCCTTTGTGGAAATCCTTGGGGGAGGCCTATGTCCAGCAGCAGACGTCTTTTGGCTGAAATGATGATGATGCCCTTTGTATGGATGGAAACTTCTGTCAATTAAGTTACTCAATACTGTATAATACTAATACTGGTAGATTTTTTCTAAATTACGCTATGGACCTGCGAGGGGATGCTGACCTTTGTTTTTATAGTATTTTATCAGTTCCAGTTGATTCGTAACTGCGATTGCTGTGCCTATAAGGATACTAGGAAGCTATAAACATATGAGCAGTTTATGGAAGTTATGCAAGGGAAATTTATCAGCGTTTGGATGTTTTTATCGCCAAACAGAATTATAACTTGCTTCAGATGATTTATTAGATTCATTCAGTGATCTTAGATGTTTGTTCATAAGGATAAGTATAAATAATAGGCTACTTGCATCCTTTATATGCTGCCGTTATAACGTTATTTCACTATCACTATCTCTATCTCTACATAGTATAAAACAAAGTCGCTGTCGTCTGTCCGTCCCTATGTATTCTTAAATCTTTAAAACTACGCAACGAATTGAAGCGATTTTTTTAATATATAGAGTGCATCAAGAGGAAGGTTTATATGTATAATAAATGTATAAAAATATCCTTACACATTTCACACAACGCCATCTCGTCCCAAGCTAAGCAACTTAATGCTTGTGTTATGGTAACGAGATGGATGATAAACTACAGAGATAATTTTTTTTTGTACATATTATAGATAGAAATGACACCCAGACTCCGAGCCAGTGCCTGTGGTTTAGACAAAGACACTTGCCCGACCCCGGAATCGAACCCGGAACCCGTTGATCCAAAGGCGGCACATCTAACCACTAGTTGGTTCATACAGATAAGCATGTGGCGGTGTGTCGGTCGCGGAGTAGATATAGTTCCGAATAAAAACACTGGTTGTTGGTAAAGTCACTCTCATATATTACACGACACACTTTGCACACATAAAATATTAAAAAGTTATTAAATAAAAAGAAGGAGAAACGATGGCACAATGTATAGAATAGAGAACAGAAAACAATATGTAAGAAATATAAAACTTGTAAACACCAAAGTAATTTTAAAATGTAAAACAGAATTTGAACAGTCAGCGAGAAGCGCGCGAAAAAGAATCCTATAAAAACTATTCATTCAATCAACGGTTGGTGCGTGACGTCACAGCGCCGCGGTCCCGCGCCTGCGCGATCGATAGAAGCTTGACGCGCAGCTCAGGCACGCAACGCTGTGTTATCTATACTAAAGAAAATAGGCCGGACAAAGTGTTCATAAAAATATTTACAGGTGAAATGTATAAAATAAATAAAATTATTAAAGAATGAAAATATGCACAAAAAGACTTAAACTACTTAAAAACTACTTAAAATTAATTCAATAAAAATTAAATTAAATATTAACAAAAAGTAGACACAACCATTATATAACAGGCTACTTGCATCCTTTTTAAGCTCATGTTATAACGTTATTTCACTATCTCTATCTCTACGTAGTATAAAATAAAGTCGCTGTCCTCTGTCCGTCCCTATGTATGAATAGAATAGAATAAAATACTCTTTATTGTACACCAATAATATAAAAGGTTAACATAGCATTAGATATATATAACAAAGAATATACTACGCAACGGATTTTGAAGCGGTTTTTTTTAATAGATAGAGTGATTCAAGAGGAATGTTTGTATGTATAATAAATGTATAATATTGTAGAGAAACACTGATAAATTTTGAGGTTCCTCATTGCACCCGTGTGAAGCCGGGGCGAGTCGGTTTATAAAATAATTTACATAAAGTTTATAAATTCGTATTTAAGTAACACAGACTTATCAAAAAATATTAACATCCTTTATCTACTCGGTATATGACAGATAACCAGGTTTTTTTTCAACTGAAACGTCACTCAGAGGAGCATCACGGCGGTCTAGGTTTTAGCGTTATTTTAAAAGTAGTTTATAAAAGTTCTATTTTTAAACACCATGAAATAAAAAAAAAAAATTACAGTTGCATCTTGTCCATGGAAAGACTCTTGATGTATTTCATAATTAATGAACCTATTGAAGTTACAATGGATGTTTTGATGTGATATGTTCAAATATAAGGTACTTGCAACGTTACTAACTAAAATAAATGTGAAGGCAAGACATTACACAGATTTTCATTTTTTGTTAAGAAACCTTCGTGGCCTCTTGCACACCACTTTGCTGAAGATCGGCACATGATCAAATGCATAGTTTGCGATTCTATAAAGGACATACAGACAAACATCCACTTATATAATACTAGTGGCCCGCCCCGGCTTCGCCCGTGCAAAGCGGGGGTGGGTTATACATAAAAACCTTCCCATTTAATCACTCTATCTATTAAAAAAAACCGCTTCAAAATCCGTTGCGTAGTTTTAAAGATTATTGCATACATAGGGACGGACAGAAGAATGCGACTTTGTTTTATACTATGTAGTGATATATAGATTTTTGGGTACAAATAACGTAAAGTGCTCAAGCAATGCTGGCCACTACCCAACTTGATAAGCTTAAAATGCTAACTTTACTCTCCCTACTACCTACTCGTGTGATTTTTTTCCTATTTATCTAGTTGGTACAATGCCAACGAAGGTTTTTTCCTGCCAACCCTGCGATCTACGACACTAGTCGTTAGTGTCGTGTCGCTATTTCTCTTTTTGTCGGGTATCCTCCAATCACAGGGAGACTAGTTAGTCTACTATGCCACGCTGGCCAGATGGGTTGGCACGGGGTTTCCTATCAAGTTTTCCTTCTCTTGTGGCCAGGTTATCGACCTTTTCATTTCCCTTTGTCGGCTCTCAAAACACCGTCCGGATGGATTAAAAAAAAATATATATATATCCTTGGACATTTCACACAACGCCATCTCGTCGTCGAAGCTAAGCAACTTAATGCTTGTGTTATGGTAACGAGATGGATGATAAACTACTTATATACATTTTTGTAAATGCATACATATTATAGATAGAAAAACACCCAGACCCGGAAAAAATACTTGTAGGTCGTACAAATACTTCTTCCGTGCGGGGATCGAACCCGCGACATGCTGCGCAGCAGTCGATCGCTCAACCACTGCGCCAACCGTGTCGTGTGACACTGTGTATTTTTTATTAATCTGTCACCATACGGGCAACCACCCCTAGTCTAATTTGGATTTTTCTTAAACACAGCTTATTGCTGTTTGAGCTAAATTAGTCGAACACAAAAACCATATAACCGATTCGGTTATATTCAAATTCTGGTAAAATTATAAAAAGAACCACTGTTCAATACTAAGCCATATGTATGCGTACAGATTATTTGAAACAACTGGCCTAATTTTAATTCGTCTGCGGGTGACTTTATTTCTGATTGGAATTTACAAGATAATTCACAGTTTACGCTTCTTCATTATCCTGCAAGTGACGTTAGGCTATTTTAAGACGCAGTGAGAAGTCTAGGGGTGACAGACGGTGGTGATGGATATAAAATACCCCCACCCCATACTGAGGTTGCTATAATGGGTATGGGTCCTAGTCTCAAGAGAAGGAACAAAAAACCTCCGTGCCAATGCGTCTGGCCAGCGTGGTACATTAAGATAGTTTCGCACCATAAAATTGGAGGAGGTACGACTCAATAGTTCGTGTGGTGACGGATTGGGAATAAACAATGTCACTAACCCATACCATCTTTAGGGTGTCGACGCGTCTTGCCAGCGTGGCACAGTAGGCCTAATTCCCTCCATTAATTTGGAGAAATCCCGACCCAGTAGTGGGTCATTTATTGGCTGAAACGCTGCAACGACGACGACTCCGGAGCTGGAGAGGGCTATGCTCGGAGGATTTCCCTGCGAGATCGAATCAGAAATGAGGAGATACGCAGGAAAACCAGGGTCACTGACATAGCCCACAAGATAGCCAAACTTAAGTGGCAGTGGGCAGAGCAGATAGCGCGCAGGACCGACGCCCGATGGGGAAAAATCCTGGAGTGGCGACCGCGTTCCGGAAAGCGCAGTGCTGGTAGGTCTCCCACACGGTGGACCTATGACCTGGTTAAGGTCGCTGGAAAATGATGGATATGGGTGGCCCTGGGTCGGCCTCTGTGGAAATCCTTGGAGGAAGGCCTATGTCCAGCAGTGGACGTCTTTTGGCTGAAATGATGATGATGATGAACGACGACGACTCAATAATTGGTTAATCATGCTCTGAAATGATGATGTCGACGACGAACCTGGTGATGAATTGTCCACTCGACTCTAGAAAGTTCTATCATTCTTACTAGCAAGTATGTATTAATTTATTTAAGCAAAGTTTAGTAAATATACCGTAAGATCTCTGCAGTCTCGGATCTCTCTGGGTGACTAATGCGGCGGTCGTTGTGGCTCGGGATCTTGAAATGTTTGCAGGAGGAAATGCGGCTTAACGCGATTCATTGTAAGCCAAATAAATTCAGCCTTTGTTGAGCTGCTTGCTAAACTTACATTCTGGGTATATTATAACAAGAGTGTACAAAAAATCCTAAAGCCATTTTTTTTTATAATAATGCACTCTCTTTATGATAACGCCATCCTGTAATTTGCAGTAATTTGCATCGATTAAAAGGCAGTGTCTAACTAACTAAGGAACTAATTTGAAATCTAATGTACTTTGTTCGTGTGATTTTGAAAAGCTGACACTTATTATAATCACTAGTCCGAAAGGTTTTGTCCTTTTTAAAAACTGGTTTAGTCTGTGTTGTATAAGGACTATCCGAAGTGAGAACATAGAACCAACTGACAAAAGCATTTAGCGTTTATAATTTATTCTTCTATTTTTAAATATAGCAGGAAGGAGATATAGAGATATTTGTGATGCAATTTTTAATCATAATGTGTGCCTAGTTATCGTGAAAATTATGCAACATGTTCCAAAATATCTCTTAAGTAAGGTTCCTTGAAGCACTTTCCGCCGAAAGTGAACAACAACTTACGAAAAGAACTTAATAATTTGCCTAAGATTTCGCATAATATATTTACATCGGTAGTTCTATTGATGCTTTTGTTAAGGCATTCTATGTTACAGTCCGTTTCTCGGATCACCGATAACGGATCACCGATAAGTCTCAGATCACCGATAAATAAATGATAACGGTACTTTTATGATTATCTTTTAGATTGTTCAGTTTTCTAGAATTCTAAGAAAACAAAATGTGACACAACTTGTTTGTGTGTTGAAAATAACGACTTTTTTACAATTATACTTTATTTTATCAAGAGCCAGGCTACTAACATGAATTATTACCCTATTAAATTATTGGTATGCTAGATTAGTCCTGCATGACTACGGAAGTTATACTAATGGAGTATTCAAGAACCTACCTTTATTAGTTGCATTGATATTAAGGCACTACCCATTTTGATAACTAGAATAAATGTCAAAGGTGTTAGGTTAGGTGAGTGTGTTAGGTTAGGTTAGGTTAGCTTATCAAAAGTCAAAACAGTGGGCTTGGGACACCCCCTCGACTGTGCTGCCACCTTGCTGTGGTGAGGGGGCTTGAGTGCCTCAATGATCCGTGGGGCCATACCGGCCAGGGCCTCCCATGCCGGGCGGGCCCACGGGGAGAGGTGAGACGAAGAGCGGCACCCAGCGTCGTGGCGGGTTGCGGCTCCGGGGACTCCTCTGTCCTCAGAGCTGCCTTGGGAGTCGTAAACCGCTGCGGCGCACCATGAGGTCCTCGGGTTGGCGCTCAACTTAGTTGGCCGTCAAACCGAGTCCTCACTCAACGTCCTCGGGTTGGCGCCGGCCGAGGGCTGACGCGCCTCCTCTGCGAGGCCGTATGTCGCAGAAGGGGGCTGCGGGACGGATCGCCGGTGCGCTGCGGTAGATTGGGGCTGCGGGGACTTGGGTGGATGGGGACCCTGTCCCCAGTGTCTCGCTGCGAGCCCTGGTGGGCTCCGGGGACCTTTTTTTTTTTTTTTTTTTTTTTTTTTTTTTTTTTTTTTGTTTTCGCTGGGGAAATGCTTTATGCATACCACCGCACCCCGGGGGAAAGGTCGGTGATTATGTGGGACTCCGACAAGGGTCGTCTACCCAAGAGTCGTTTACCCACTAAAACCCCAGCGGCATACCCTCACACGACGCGCTTGGGGCGCCACAAGTTCGCGTAAACGCATTCTACTGTGACGCCCCGGCGTGGTGCCCGCAACGCGGGCAAGCGACTATCAGAGAGGGCGTCCCGGTATACTGGGACGCCCTCAGTCATCGAGGCTTTCGTCGGTGGTGGCTCCCCCGAACCACCACCGGCCTCCTAGGCGAGGGCAGAAGGGGCCCGCATCGTCACGGAACCCCCTCCACCCCCGCCTCCGTCCGCGGCGCGGGTCACCCGGAGCTCCCTCCCTTGTGACCCGCCCCGCTGCCCCCTTCTGCGACATCGGCCCCGCAGAAGGAGGCCCGTCAGCCCTCGGGCCGGCGCCAACCAGAGGACACCGGCGCACCGCAGCCGTCCAGGGCCCGCAGGGAAACCCTTAGGACAGGGTCCACCGTCAACCCAGGTCCCCGGAGCCCCCGTCCAGGGCTCGCAGCGAGACACTGGGGACAGGGTCCCCATCCACCCAAGTGGTGGGCTCCGGGGACCTGGGTAGACGGTGGACCCTGTCCTAAGGGTTTCCCTGCGGGCCCTGGACGGCTGCGGTGCGCCGGTGTCCTCTGGTTGGCGCCGGCCCAAGGGCTGACGGGCCTCCTTCTGCGGGGCCGATGTCGCAGAAGGGGGCAGCGGGGCGGGTCGCAAGGGAGGGAGCTCCGGGTGACCCGCGCCGCGGTCGGAGGCGTGGGTGGAGGGGGGTTCGTGACGATGCGGGCCCCTTCTGCCCTTGCCTAGGAGGCCGGTGGTGGTTCGGGGGAGCCACCACCGACGAAAGCCTCGATGACTGAGGGCGTCCCAGTATACCGGGACGCCCTCTCTGATAGTCGCTTGCCCGCGTTGCGGGCACCACGCCGGGGCGTCACAGTAGAATGCGTTTACGCGAACTTGTGGCGCCCCAAGCGCGTCGTGTGAGGGTATGCCGCTGGGGTTTTAGTGGGTAAACGACGCTTGGGTAGACGACCCTTGTCGGAGTCCCACATAATCACCGACCTTTCCCCCGGGGTGCGGTGGTATGCATAAAGCATTTCCCCAGCGAAAACAAAAAAAAAAAAAAAAAAAAAAATGGGCTTGGGACACCGCTGTTCAAAAAGGGGATATAGCGCTAATAGCGTTCTGTTACGAGTATGTAATCCCAAGGGTCGAGTTCATCTACTACAGCCAACGCGGTAGAGAGTAGCATTCCGAACCGGTGGTAGTTTCAGCATGATTGTGGATGGACGCAAGGGTTGTGGGGATCAAAAGAGACGCTGGATTGTAAGAATGACGAATTGTGTGTGAATGTGGATGTGACGACTGATAGGTCAGCATGGATACTACCACCTAGCGTGGGACAGGGGCCGTAAGACGATAAGGTAATTTTAAATATGACGGTTTACGAGTTTTGTGATAAAACCTTCGTAGTTAAATAAAGTTCCTTTTGAGTACAATATAACTATTTTCCTGCGCCAAATAAAAGTCCAACTTAATATAAACTTTTTATCATTTAATATAATGATTAATATATGTCGTGGATAACGATATCGTTTTATTAAGTTTCTCAATTGATTGTTGACACAGTAGTGCGGCAAACGCGGTGACGTCAGTTGTTTTGCAATGGCGGCACGTGGACAGAGTCGTAATGGAAAGTGAGGTTGGCTCGATCAGTCAGTCGACGTTGGGACACGGACCGAGACACTTCTCCGTTGCGAACCTGTCGGTTTGTCTATCTAAGTGTGTTAACTGAACATTGTTATTGATACCGTGGTTAATATTGTGAATTATAAAGTTACAAGTAATAAACCTCGTACCAAGTCAAGATGATGACGACTCTATCGCTCAGACCGTCACTATCTCCGACATCAGAAGTGGGATGTAACTCATTCAGCCCACGTGGAGAAAACAGTGTAGTGATAATGTGTGTGCTTCTGTACGCGATGGAAATAACCGATAATGGCGATTCATTGTCACTATAAAGGAGACATTAAGCTACATGAAGATTGTTCTAAACTGAAGATCACAAGCTGCAGTCATAGTGCGGCGATTAACCAAGTGGGGATCACTTGCTTTCATTGTGATGGACAAGGACACTATGGGTCTAACTGCCCTGAGCGGAGCAGCAGGAAGGCGAGCAACAGTACTGCGGTCAGCCAGGTCAAAGAATAGTGAGTGGATCTGTAGTAAGCGCACCAGCTGCAATTTTACGTCACTCCGGTGAGCAGTTTCCATTTTATTACTCGGGTATATTGTATGGTATACGACTTTACGATAGTGTGGCTTTGACCGGTGTAAGAAAATATTATTTGAAATTCTTTTACATGTTTACCTGTTAATTACTTGCGATACGAAGTTTAGATTGCTGTGCTTGTTTAGCTTGACAGTTCATCGGTCTAGCGTCATATTTTCGGCAGGTTATATCAGTTTTCCAAGATTATGGCACCATTATATGCCTTGATTTGCATCGGTGAGGTAGATTGAGAGCATAAACATAAGGCGATAGGACAGCAGATCCAGACTTCAGGCGATCGAAGTTTCAGTCGGCAACGGTGAAATTTCACAACTGCGGTAAAATAGGTCACCGACCGTCCGATTGCCGTTCCAAAGGCGAGGTGAAAGGCAAGGCAGCCAGTGCTGTCACTTCGGCGTCAAGCTCTGCGGGACCGAGGCCGCGGTCGGACTTAATCTGTTTCAGGTGCGGCACCGCCGGACATTTGGCAACGAAGTGTCCACGTGGCAACAGCGGAGGAGCTGGCGCGGCAGTAGGCGCAAGCAGTTCGGAGCAGCGCCTGCAGCAGCGGCGAGTAACGAGAGGCATGTGGAAGTTTGCTAAGTTCACCGTTGCAATGCATTGGAAGCTCCGCGCTTCGTGTAACGCTGTTATAGTGCATTGGAAGCTCCGCGCTTCGTGTAACACTGTTATAGTGCATTGGAAGCTCCGCGCTTCGTGTAACGCTGTTATAGTGCATTGGAAGCTCCGCGCTTCGTGTAACGCTGTTATAGTGCATTGGAAGCTCCGCGCTTCGTGTAACACTGCTATAGTGTATTGGAAGCTCCGCGCTTCACGTAGCTCCGTTGCTGTACGTCGGAACTCCGTGTTTTGTGTAGCCCGTACTGTTACATCGGGAGCTACGCGCTTCGCGTACAGTTGACCATTGAAAGCTTGGCGCTTTGTGACTCGGGGCACCCCGATAACCGTACGAGTTTTTCCTTTTATTACGTTTCACACACAACGACAATGAAAGACGCGCGAGAACGCGCTGACTGTCAGGATGGTCGTGTGGCGTATTGAGTTAACGTTTTAGTACTACTAGCGCCATCTATGCCGCCTCCGTGGCATTACTCGCGGATGGCGCTGCGCATAGATTCTGAAGAGCTGTGACGTATCGAACGAAGGAACGAGTAAATGGATGGTTTCGCTCGCGAATGAAGTGAGTCAGTGGTTCGGTCATCGCAGGAGTGGATGAATGTTCTATTCATTCTGCCCTGGAACACCGACAGCACCGCACGTGTGCATCTTAGGTGGGCCTTGGTGCAGGCCTTTGATTTTCAAATCAGTTATCGTGAGGGACGTCGTATGGCTCGAGCTCGTAAGATCATCTGTTACCACTCGACATTTCCAACATGCGCTCAGGTGTCCTACATCGCAAGGTACAGAGAAATAATCGGACCCGGTGTCTTCCAATTGTTCCCCGGGCCTTCCGCTGGTCAGTAATTAACCACGTGCACGAATCACGTATGCACCTTGAATTTAAGAAGACTCTTGAAAGGGTTGATCACTATTGGTTCGAGCACATGGCTAAGTGCGTTCGGGACTTCATCCAATTCCTAACATAAGTATCCCGTGGCATACTGTGCACGTTGACTTAACTGGCAAATTAAGTGGAAAAAGCGATTGCAAGGAGTACGTCATAGTTTTAATTGATGCGGTCACAAAATTTGTTCCCTTATATCATACCCTGAGAATAGATTTGGCTAGAACAATTAAATCCCTTAAATCAAGCGTCTTTAGTTGGAGCTCCAGTTAGTTATTGCAGATCTGGGACGATGCTTTGCCAACAAAGAATTCAAAGTTTTTTTGTCAGTTTCACGGTGTTTCTTTACGTTTGATAGCTAGTCAAGTCGCGCTAATTGCCAAGTAGAAAGAACAATGAGCGCGTTAAAAAGTATGCTGACCGCGGTAGAAGCGTCTGATAGGTCCCGGCATGAAGCGTTAGAAGACGTGCAATTAGTTTTGAATTCCTCTGTCCACCGTGTAATACAAGCGAGTCCACTCGAGTTTCTGATAGGACGTTTAGCTAGACCATTTAACCTATTAACTTTGAATGATTCCGGACCGGCAGTAGACATTAGTAAGACAAGAGAGCAAGCGGCCACGTACATAGAAAAGAGTGCCAGTTACGAAAAAGTAAAATTTGATAAAACTACAAGTTAAAGTGGTAAAGTTTGATGTTGGTAATTTAGTTTAAATTCAGAACGAAGAGAAACCCAACTAAATTAGACACGAAATACAAGGGACCTTTAAAAAAAAAATGTGGAGTTACTTGATGGTGATCGTTATTTGCTGAAATCTTTGACCGGTAATAGAACATAAAAATACGCTCACGACTGTATAAGGAGGATTCCTCTAAGCAGTGTGTCCGTTGAGTTAAATTTGTCTGATGAAGATGGTGAGGAGGATGCCTCCAACAGTAAATAAGAACACATACCTTGGCTAGGTCGCACTACACGCACTAGTCTGTAGTCGTAACTGCAACTCTCAGAGTTGTACAGAGCGCGATGGGCAGCTAGTGGTGTGGCAGGGACCCGGGTTTCGAGAGAGACTATTTGTATGGTCCTGTGTGGCCTGGGAGTCGTGGACTCCAGTTAAAGTGTTGGTCGTATCGCTTGGAGCGATGTCGATATGGGTGACACGTGAATTGTCACTAGCTGCTGGGACAGCTGGGCCATGTGTTGTGTACTTATTGTCTTAAACTTACTGTTTTAAAGTATCAGTATTGAGATTTAAAGATTATGGGCTTAGAGGAACCTTTCGTGTTAAAGTTGTTGAAATTATTTGTATGCTAACGTGATCTCTGTTAACTTTATTCGTAAGATACGATTACGGACCATTACCATCAGGTTGGCCGAACGTGAAAATGTGCCTCAGTTGGTTATTTTGTTACAAGTACACACGAGGACGTGTGCTTCGTCAGAATGGCCGTGTCGTGGATAACGATATCGTTTTATTAAGTTTCTCAATTGATTGTTGACACAGTAGTGCGGCAAACGCGGTGACGTCAGTTGTTTTGCAATGGCGGCACGTGGACAGAGTCGTAATGGAAAGTGAGGTTGGCTCGATCAGTCAGTCGACGTTGGGACACGGACCGAGACACTTCTCCGTTGCGAACCTGTCGGTTTGTCTATCTAAGTGTGTTAACTGAACATTGTTATTGATACCGTGGTTAATATTGTGAATTATAAAGTTACAAGTAATAAACCTCGTACCAAGTCAAGATGATGACGACTCTATCGCTCAGACCGTCACTATCTCCGACATATATATCACTTGCTGACCCGGCAAACTTCGTACGCCTCAGAATCAATAAATAAAAAACCTGAATGATAATTCCAGAATGTTACCTTTTAAACATTCCCTGGACTTACACGAATATTTCAAGACCAAAATTAGCAAAATCGGGCCCGCTGTTCTCGAGTTTTAGCGAGACAACTCATTTTTATATATAAGAGATGTTAGTTTAATTCGGGGCTCGGCTTAGTCTATCTAATCTAAGTTATGTTACTAAATTGCAATGGCCTTACCGATGTTGAAAATACCAGAGGTGTTCTTTTATCCTTTTCACAGAAAAAATATGATATACATTTATATGAAACAGATAGTTTAATTTGTGTATATGCATCATGACAATTGGGTCACGCTGACCATGTCAAATCAATGCGAACAATGTTTCGAATGCAATAAAAAATTGATAACAACGAACCGCTCGAATGCCTGAACCGGCTGAAGCGAATAAAACTATCATAAATTGCGCACACAGAATTCATCAGGCTGAATAATGTTGAACGTTTTTGTATATTTGTATTCGCTAGCGGCGCTTGGTAGCGCTCTTGTGGAGGCTCTAGAATTTTCTACGGTAAATTTAACTAGAAAGAGGATACATACTGGGAGTGTGCCAGATTATTTTGATTGGAGAGATAAAGGAGTGGTATCACCAGTAAAGGATCAGGCAAGATGCGCAGCGTGCTGGGCGTTTAGTACTGTTGGTGATTATCTTTTTAAATTAATCCTAATTCTGACTACCTTGATGGTCTAGGGGTTGGATACGTCACCTTAGGATCACGAGGTCCCGGGTTCGAGTCTGGCGCTGGGCAAGTGTCTTTGTGTAAACCAGAGGCACTTGCTCAGAGTCTAGGTGTCATTTGTGTTCGTGAATTTCATGTGTGTAAACTGCCCTGGCGATACAGGTTAAAAGGACGCAGGGGCTACGTTTAAAACAAATACACAAATGTCACCCAGACTCAGAGCAAGTACCTCTGGTTTACAAAGAGACTTGCCCAACTCCGGAATTGAACCGATGACCGGTGATTTAAAGGCAGCATATCCAAGCCCTAGACCAACGAAGTAGTAAAATTCAATCGTAAGTTCAAATCAATAAAATTTTAAAAACAATATTAAATACTTACAGCAAGCATAGAAAGTCATTTGATGATATATTTGGAAGAGAAATACATTTTATCAGAACAATTCCTGATAGACTGCGACGAGAACAGTAAAGGATGTACTGACTCATCAATTTTAGAGACTTTTGGGTAAGAGATTACCTGTGTAGGCATTGCTCAGGCTAATTAATTTAACCTTACCCTAACTGAACCCATTTCCTCAGATTTTAGGATGTAACTCCAACGTGGAGGCTTTGTTACAGTTGCTAAGTGACAGATTTTTATTAAAGGCCTGACTGAATGTTAGTTGGAACACGGTACAACACCGTGAGTCAAAATATATCGATGAATTTGGCGCCATACAGGCTTACACTATACTTATACTCATTCCGTGTGATGATGGATGTACAATACATAGTATCAACCACTGCGCCAAGCGTGTCGTCAAACGAATCACCCTTGTCAGCAGTGGGTCTAACACTACTCAACCCATAAATGACCCACTGCTCAGTGGGGGCTCTTCAAGAGCGTAATGACAGACGGGTTGGCACAGGGTTTCGTATGATTTTTTCCTTCCCTAGGTGCGTGTGGTGACGGATTTGGAATACATTGTGTCACCATCCTATTTCATCCTAAGGGTGTCGTAAGAGTCGACAATAGGAAATGACAAGGCAGATATTCAGCCACCGAGAAGGAAATCTTGATACTAAACTACTAAACACTAGTCACTAGTCACTATTCACTATTCACTAGTCACTAGTCACTAGTCATCACTAGTCACTAGTCACTAGATAGTATAAAACAAAGTCGCTATCGTCTGTCCGTCCCTATGTATGCTTAAATCTTTATAACTACGCAACGGATTTTGAAGCGGGCTTTTTTAATATATAGAGTGATTCAAGAGGAAGGTTTATATGTGTAACTAGCGACCCGCCCCGGCTTCGCACAGGTGTAATTGTGACATATAAACCTTCCTCTTGAATCACTCTATCTATTAAAAAAAACCGCATCAAAATCTGTTGCGTATTGTCGAAGATTTAAGCATACATAGGGACGGACAGACGACAGCGACTTTGTTTTATACTATGTAGTGATAAATGCATAATTGCACCCGTGCAAAGCCGGGGCGGGTCGCTAGTTAATTATAAGAGGCCCGACTCAGGAGTGTGTCTCTTATGGGCTACGTAGAAGAGGAAGACTCTTAAACATATTCATGTGTTTCAGTGGACCCAAAGACAGGTAAAGGAGTACCATATTGGGTAATAAAGAATTCCTGGGGCGCCATACAG
This sequence comes from Clostera curtula, assembly GCA_905475355.2. Lineage (NCBI taxonomy): Eukaryota > Metazoa > Arthropoda > Insecta > Lepidoptera > Notodontidae > Clostera > Clostera curtula. Next base: position 2,415,185 of record FR997803.1, on the reverse strand, counting down.
GCTTACACTATACTTATACTCATTCCGTGTGATGATGGATGTACAATACATAGTATCGGTACGCCATTTTATCCTGAGGTTGTTGTAAGAGCTGACGAAAGAAAAACTTGATACGAAACCCTGTACCAACCCATTTTGCTAACGTGGTACAGAAGGCTAATTTCCCTCCATGAACAAGGAGGAGGCCCGACTTGGTAGTGGGCTATTTAAAGGCTGAAACAATGAATATGCTATACACCGTCTCACGGGCCAATTATTGTCATTAATATGTGTGAACTGTGTGTGCCAAGTGAACTTTTACTATCAGTGAGAGTCCCGACAAAATCGATCCAACCTTTTCAGAGATTAGCCGAGGCAGACAGACAGAAAAAAAATTAAGTTATGTGGTTTCGGTACATGCACCTTGTTTATATCCAATGACACTTAGTAAAAAGCGGTTATTTTAATATTACAAACAGACAGTACAATTTTGTTTATTTGTATAGATGAACCTATTTAGACTTCTCATCAGAAAAATCGAAACACTTCCATTTTTATGGTTGTCAAACAAAATACGAAACTTATGAAAGTTTAATTTGCATTTAGGACATTAACAATAGGATTTGAAAACCTTTTAATGTTTATTATTAAACGACATTTGACATAGGTAGGTACATTCCTAAATAAATACATTTTTAGATAATCCTTACAAAACATTAACTTGCAAGGTGTTTAGATTTTTCTGATGAGAAGTGTATATACGAGTACACCATATGAACTAAAAAAAAATAGCTAGAATGATGCCATCTCATTCATTTCTTACAGGAATATTGTAAGCAAATATGGTGGAGTTTTAAAGGATAAAGATTATTATCCATACGAAGAGAAAAAGGATAATTGCAGATGGGATATGCCTTCTCAAAAAGCCCTTGGGTCGATTCTCAGGAATTCTCACGCTAAACCAATCCCCGTTGTTGGGTACCGTAGAGTGTTGCCAGATGAAGATTCTATGGTGAAATCTTTGTATCAACATGGACCTTTAGTCGCTGGTAAGAGAAAAAAAATGCAACGGTTGTATATCCAATGATAGTATGAATAATCATTTAAATGCACGATTTCAGCAAAAAATACTTTTAGACAAGTTCTTTATTCCAGGAATAAATTCTGCATCGATGGGAAAGTACTCAGGTAATTTTATAGATGAACCAACAGACGAACTTTGTAATCCTGATCAACGGGACCATGCGGTTTTGATCGTTGGCTACAACGTATATGGTTAGTATTGGTAAGCAAATATACACAATTAGGCTTTTGGCTAAAAGGTATTTTTTTTAAACATGGATGGGTTGGATGGGTATAACCTGTATCACTGGGACAGTTAACAACAAACATGTAATTCACGAACACAAATGACACCCAGACTCAGATACAAAGACACTTACTCGACCCTGGATTCGAACCCCGTTGATTCACAGGCGGCACATGATGTTAAACTAGGACGCCTAGAACTAGCCCACCGTCCGCCGGTATAGCCTACCGCGAAGGTGTGACGTCCAAGTGCGCGGGGAGGGTGCCCGATGGGGCTGCCGCCTGCGGACCACGGTAGAAACGTACGCGGTACCCGTGGTCCGCCGTGAGGGCGGGTGTTGGCGCACGGCGGGTTGTTTTAGTGGGTGAGGGCCCCACACTACCCCGTAGTCTCCCCGGACGCGCGATGTGCGGTCAGGCATTTTTCCCGCCAAAACAAAAAAAGGGACGCTTAGAACTAGCTAAAGATTTTGCAATTTGGCCAGAATAATTCCAAGACAACTGCTAACTGCTGAAACGGTTTGCCAAAGAACTTCACATTACCATTAGTATAGTCTTTACCTCACCAGACTCAGACAAATTGGATCCATTTACAATTTGAGATGAAAATTTCAGCCCAATACAAGACTAAAATACATTTCAGCTTGTGCTTAACGACCGCAGAAATATAGGAATCTAATGGAATGCCAATTAGTAACTAGAATTAAACATTAACATTTCTCCCAAGGTCCACTTCTTCACAGCCCATAAAAGGTCCACTGCTGATTCTGAGGTCCAATCCAAGGAGGGAAATTAGTGTACTATGCCACACTGACCATAGAAGGGTTAATTTCTCTCCCCGTACTCGGCGAATCACCCTTGTCAGCAGTGGGTCTAATACTACTCAACCCATAGATGACCCACTGCTGACTGGGGGTCTTCAATAGGGCAATTACCCTCCTGCGCAATGACGGACGGGTTGGCACAGGGCTTCGTATGATTTTTCCTTCCCTATCCGTGTGGTGAAGTATTTATAAAACATTGTGTCGCCATCCTGTGTCGTAAGAGTCTACAATAGGAACAATAGGAAATGACACGGCAAAATACCTAGCCGCAAGAGAAGGAAAACTTGATACTAAACCCTTTTTTTTTCCGCCCGGGGTTAAATCCTTTATGGACTTCCTCGCACGGGGATAGCCAGCGAGGGGAGTGTGGGACTCTCCCCCATAGTGGGGGCCTACCCACTAAACCTCCCCGGGGTGCTCCAACTCGCGTCCTGTTGCGGCATTGTGGGATCTGATGCAGAACCACGCCGCCGCAGACGAGGAGGCCCTCCTCATCTCCTCAGGCTCCTTACGAGCACTCGGCGTCCTGCCGTGAGCAGCCGGCAGGACGTCGCTTCCCCTCAGATCCCGTGTGGGGCGAGACATCCCCGTACCCCGCCCCGAGATCTCCTATGTTTCGCCGTGTGCGTGGACGGCGTCTCCTCGGGACCTGATCTCCATTGGGTGGGGGGCGATCCACTGTGCCCCCACCCGGAGGCCCCGGTTAGGGAGGCAAAATGATACTAAACCCTGTGCCAACCTGTCTGGCCAGCGTGGCACAGAAGGCTAATGACCCTCCATGTAGTTGGAGGGGGCCCGACTCAGCAGTGGGTCTTTTATAGGCTGAGAAGTAGGTTAACAGTAACTTCAGACTATGGAAATTGGTGGAAGATATGGCTATGATTGTACATATTAATAGCTCTTTATTTATTACTACATCCATTTTGAGGGTGTCGTAAGAACCAAATATAGTGGTATTCTCCTATAGTTTGGCCAAAAATCCTAGTCGCAAGGAACACTGAAACGAAACGTCCGGCTAGCTTCGCATTGTGGGCTAATTTATCTCCTGTAATCACTAGTCACTAGATAGTATAAAACAAATTCACTGTCGTCTGTCCGTCCCTATGTATGCTTAAATCTTTAAAACTACGCAACGCATTTTGATGCGGGTTTTTTTTAATAGATACAGTGATTCAAGAGGAAGGTAAAGGTACATGTAAGGTTTTGTAAACAAACCCATTGATTTGAAAAAAGCAACTACAGAGTTTCTTGCCGGCTCTTCTCTGTAGAGCAGCATTCCGAACCGGTGGTAGTTTCAGCATGAATGTGGATGGACGTAAGGGTTGTGGAAGATGAAGAGAGATGGATGGATGGATTGTAAACATGAGAAATTGTGTATGAAAGGTGTGACTGAAGATATGACGACTGATAGGTGTGTATGGAGACTACCACCTAGCGTGGGACAGGCATCGTAAGATGATGATGATGATGATAATGGTAACTGTAAATATGACGATTTATAAGAGTTTTGTGATAAAACCTACGTAAATAAAGTTAATTTTGAGTTTGAGTTTGAGTACATGTAAGTATAATAAATGCATAATTGCGCCCGTGCAAAGCCGGGCGGGTCGCTAGTTAATTATAAGAGGCCCGACTCAGCAATGTGTCTCTTATGGGGCGACTCTAGAGGAAGACTCTTAAACATATTCATGTGTTTCAGTGGACTCGAAGACAGGTAAAGGAGTACCATATTGGGTAATAAAGAATTCCTGGGGCGTCAATTGGGGTGACAACGGCTTTTACTATCTGGTGCGGGGGCGCAACGCCTGCGGTATAGCCAACGATGTATCATTTCCTTACGTCAATTGAACTTGCTGTCCAATAATAACTATTAAATGATTATTCTTATATCTCTTTTTTTATTTTTTTCTATGTATCAGGGCCTTAATCCAGAAACTCGGCGAGAATTCCTTTAGATGTTGGTCGAAACTCTTCGTCATAATACCGGTTACTGAAACGACTATTGGCACAATAAATCAACGTGGCGGTCACCTCGTGAACCAAATCGAGATATTTGGTAAGTTTCTGTTTTTCGGGTTTAACGAGGTCGTCATGTTCCCGACTCGCCAATCGATCAATTATCACTTTAACAGACTTATGAGCGTCAGTGGTAATCGATCAATCTCAGTGGAGCATGACTATTGTCGAGAACTGGTGCAGGCTGGCAACGGTACTCGTACATCAGGTAGGTCAAAGGTAAAAAAAAAAATGGGTTACGGTCCTTTAGTTTTAAAGCAGCAATGTGTAGTCTCTTGGAAACGAACAGTCTAACAATGGTGAATATTATCCTAAAACCTAACTTATACATATTACGCAATGGTTTTTGGCGTATCTCTGCAAATTTTCCTAATTATAACACTTTCGTCAAGTATGTGACAAAATTTCAATGATTTTTTTTTACTAATTTTCCTTATAAGTAGTACTATTGAACATGTCGTCAAGAGTATAAAGATTTTGTTAAACTCTGTTTAAAATGTATCATATAAAGGAACTTTCTTATGTCTTGTATATTATTGTGTTGGAGCATTGACTGCCCGCATGTTATGAGAACAGCCTGAGGGCAGGCTGAAATGAGGAAATCCGTTCATTGTTTGTGTTCACGTAATAAAGCATATTACATTCACACGGAAATTAATAGGATATTGCTTGAAAGATGCAAGCGATGTGAATTGTCTTTTTGTTTAAATGTACCTTGTATTTTTCCTAATTTCATTGCTGATACTGTCTAAGCCAAACGAACTTATTATATTAATTTCATATATTTTAATATAGATCATGCTTTTCATATTCCAATAATAAGCCAAATAAAATTATATGAATAAAACAACAACCAATTCAAAACTAAAAAACAATGGCAATGTTTTTTTAGAATAGAATAGAATAGAAATTTTTTATTGTTATTATTGGAAGCGAATTAGCAGACTGAAGTGGCAGTGGGCTGGTCATATCTGTAGAAGAACCGACAACCGCTGGGGTAGACGAGTTCTTGAGTGGAGACCGCGAATCGGCAAGCGTAGCGTGGGAAGGCCCTCTGCTAGATGGAGCGACGATCTGCGAAAGGCTGCGGGCAGCGGCTGGATGCGTCAAGCCGAGGACAGGGCGCTATGGCGCTCTTTAGGGGAGGCCTATGTCCAGCAGTGGACTAATGTGGGCTGATGATGATGATGATGATTATTGGAATATGAAAATCATGATCTATATAAAAATATACGAAGCAATATTTCTTTAAAATTTCATGATATGGAATTTGGAAACCTAATAGCATTATTGATACAAATTTATTAGAATAAAAATGAAATTATTAGCATCCCAACAAAATGACAAACTTGTCAAAAAACTAAAATAAAAAATGCCATAAATTTCCAGTCCTATTTTACATTTTAGGTGTTTTACGGTTAGAAGAATTTTTTTTAATGTATGCCAACAACGTTAACAACTTTATCTCACCACTACACTGAAACTACTTTACACGCACAAATGGTTTTTATTAAATCAATTTTGATTTTTGTATTTATTCTTAAATACCGGTGCGAAGTCGGGCCGCTCATTTATACTTAAGTTAAAAAATATATCAAATTATTCTATTAAATGATAATAAATTTTAATAAATAGAAATGAATAAACTAATTCTATATTTTATGTACGCGGCTCACTTCCATGCAAAGTTTTTTCCTAACTCGATACACTTAGCTTTTGTCGACTATAGCTTAAGCAGAACTCGAGTACCCAATATAACTTCGACCGACAACTTTGACTTGCCAACAAATCCCGAATAGGTGAATGCTCAATAAATCACCAATAAAATAATTAATAGCTTCCTTGAGCGACACGGTTCACTGCAAAAACTTTCCTAATGAGTTTACTTAGTTCTTGCCATACTTTGCACGCGATTCCGTCCGGGTAGGGACATTATTGTAGGGGTTTTTCTATAAGAATAAATCAGTGTACAAAGTGTCACCACCCCATTTCATCCTGAAGGTCATAAGAGCCGACAAATAGAAACACCCTTAGGACGGAATGGGGTTTTAGACTCCGTGCGCTACCAACGTGAATACCGCTGCCGCCAGCCGGGCTCCCGCTAAATACTAGCATACTGACCGATTTTTCTCTTTATTGAGAGAGCTTTACTTGGTACTAAAAATAATGCATTAAATATCGAGGTATAACGGTTGGCGCAGTGGTTGAGCGATCGACTGCTGCGCAGCATGTCGCGGGTTCGATTCCCGCACGGATGAAATATTTGTACGACCTACAAGTATTTGTTCTGGGTCTGGGTGTTTTCTATCTATAATATGTATGTATTTACAAAAAATGTATATAAGTAGTTTATCATCCATCTCGTTACCATAACACAAGCATTAAGTTGCTTAGCTTGGGACGAGATGGCGTTGTGTCCAAGGACAAAAATTATAAAAAAAAAAAGTTTTAGTAGTTAGTGTTTTAAAGTACTAAATAGTGCAGTTTTAAATTACTTTTCTGTTATGTATGTATATACCTAGTGCGGCTACGTCCGCCCTGCCCTTGCACCGCGAGCCATTATGAAAATAAAGGAGTGTGCAACAGGCAAGCGAGTTTAATTGACGTGTGTCCCTTCCTGTCACCGTTCACATATCTAACACGTGGCGACGAGCGGACTCACATTCTTTCTTTAAAAATGTCTACAGGAGTAACCTATGGAATTCTTTCCACCTTTGACCACCTGTCTCAAGAGTGGAACAGTTTTAAGTTGCGATTAAATCAGTGGTTTATTGCTAACGACATAGCCCCTGGAACGGACAAAGCGTCAATCAAAAGAAGGGCGATATTATTAACGTCCCTAAGTGAATCAACGTTCAAGCTTGCTTGTGACCTGGCGTTACCCAACAAGGTGGAAGAATTGAATTACGAGGCGATTGTAAAACTCCTCGACGATCATTTTACACCAAAAAGGTTCGGGTTTGCAGAGAAATCAAATTTCTACTCGGCAACACAACGACCAGGAGAATCGCACACTCAATGGGCGGCCAGGATTAGAGGATTAGCGACCCACTGCGGGTTCAAGAATTTAGAGGAGGCCCTACTTGATAAGTTCATCATGGGCATGGGGGCAGGATGTGAGCGGGACAAACTATTCGTACAGGATCAGCGGGAGCTGACCCTCGCGAAGGCCATTGACTTGGCTGAGAGCATGCGATGTGCGCGCCAGGCCTCATCGCAGGCAGCTCTCAGTGTCAGCGGCATCGCCACAGCGAGCCCGGATGGCGTCTTCAAAATTGCTAAAAAAGAAAAGTGCAGTGTGTGTGGGTTTACTAACCATAGATCTAATCAGTGTCGGTATAAAAATTATAAGTGCAAAAAGTGCAGTATTAAAGGTCATTTGCGTAAAGTGTGCCCTAACGAGGGTAAGGTTAAATACGTCGATGAAGGTACTGCAGATGACGGTGACGACGACGGTGAGTGTCTTTGTAATATTCGGTGCGTGAAAGGGAAACCTATGACGGAACGCGTGATGATCAGTGGGCTGGCTTTAGAGTTCGAAATTGATAGTGGTTCAGCAGTAAGCGTAATCTCGGAAAATACCTTCAACTCGAAGTTTAAGCGATTGCCATTGTCAGTCACCAACAAAAAGTTGTATAGTTACACAGGAGAAATGATTGAAACGGTCGGAGTTGCTATATTACCTGTCTCGTATTTGGGCCGTACGCGCACGCTGAATGTGTATGTAGTGCGCGCGGGTGGTCCGCCGTTGCTAGGCCGCGACTTCATTCGTGAATTCGATCTCCAACTGGCGCCTGTGTCGGCTTACATACACGCCGTGCGCGACCGAATACAAACGGGTTGCGAGTCTAACACGAATATTGTTAAACAATTATCAGAGATGTTTCCTAAAGTTTTCTCAGGCAATCTCGGAGGGTTTAATAAGTATAAAATAGATTTATATTTAAAATCCGATGCTAAGCCCATTTTTTTTAAAGCGAGACCCGTACCGTACGCTTTAAAAGAAAAAATAGACAAAGAACTGGACAGATTATTGTCGTTGGGCATTATAAAACCGGTGGAACACTCAGACTATGCGTCGCCTATAGTACCAGTGTTGAAAAAGGATGGTAGCATCCGATTATGTGCTGATTACTCAGTTTCTATCAATAAACAATTGATAATCGATCAGTATCCATTGCCGACGGTAAACGACTTATTAGCCAAGTTACATAAGGGGGTACAGTTTAGTAAAATTGATTTATCAATGGCATACAATCAATTTTTACTAAGTGAAGAGTCTCAGAAGCTCACTTGCGTCAATACGCATCGCGGGCTTTTTAATTTCACGAGATTAGTATTTGGATTGTCTTGCGCACCAGCTATTTTCCAGCGCGCAATGGAATGCTTGCTCTCTGGGATCGACGGGATAATTTTTCTGCTCGATGACATATTGATCACAGGAGTAAATAAAGAACAGCACAGACAGAGACTTATCACAGTCTTACAACGTTTAGATGAAGCCGAATTAACGGTGCAAATGAGTAAATGCGAATTCTTCAAAGATGAGATATCATATCTTGGACATGTTATAGATAAACATGGAGTGAGGAAGTCGCCTGATAAAGTTAAAGCAATTGTACAGGCCCCTAAACCGACAAACGTGTCACAGTTGCAGTCGTTTTTAGGCCTCACTAATTATTATCGGAACTTCGTGCCGGACGCGTCGACCGTGTTAAGCCCATTATACAATCTATTAAATAAAAATACTGCGTGGGAATGGACACGTGTCCACGATGACGCATTCCTTCAAATAAAAAACCTTTTAGCATCCGAGAAAACATTAGCGCATTTTGATCCGAGGGCTAAGTTAATATTAACTGTTGACGCATCACCGACGGGGTTGGGAGCTGTACTATCCCAAATAGATGACGAAGGGCTAGAAAGGCCCATATCATACGCTTCCCGCACGCTGACGCCAGCGGAGAAAAATTACGCACAAATCCAAAAGGAAGCAACTGCGATAATTTTTGGGGTAAGACGATTCCACCAGTACCTATACGGTCGGTCCGAACCTTTCGTACTACGAACAGACCATAAACCCCTGTTGACTATATTCGGACCCCACAAGGGCATACCTGAAGTGTCCGCCAACCGCCTACAGAGATATGCTATATTTTTAGCAGCGTATAATTATACAATTGAGTATATTAGTAGCAAAAATAACAGCGCGGACTATCTATCTAGGGCGCCTGGAGGGGAGAACGCAGTGAAGGCGCAGGGGCCGGCAGAGTTAAGCGAGTGCGAGGATCGCGCAGTTTATGTAAATTTTGTAGCGGACGGTGACCTACCGGTGACACTAGGTGTCATGCGTGAAGAAACTGCTCGCGACCCCCATCTGGCCACTATTAAATATTACGTTTTAAACGGCTGGCCGAGAAAAGTAAATGACGCACATTTGAAACCATTTTTTGATTGTCGTGCACAGCTATCTTACGAAAATGGTATACTGATGCGTGGGCATAAGGTTGTTATTCCTTTGTCTTTACAAGGGAGAGTTTGCAAAGAACTACATAGTTCACATTTTGGAGTGGTGAAAATGAAAGCGGAGGCTCGCAGACGACTATGGTTTCCTGGCGTGGACGCAGCGCTGGAGCGAGTAGCAGGCGCGTGTGAGGTGTGTTGCGTCTTACGCCCCGCTCCCCCGCGCACCCCTCTCGCACCCTGGGCGTTGCCACCGCATTCGTTTTACCGAATACATATAGATTTCTTAGGGCCGTATCACGGTTACTTTTTTTTAATTATTGTAGACGCATATAGTAAATGGGTAGAATGTTACGATATGTCCACGACTTATAATTCAAAGGCGGTAATAAATAAATTATATGACTTAATGTCACGGTTTGGCATTCCTCACACGTTGGTGAGTGACAATGGCACGTCGTTTACATCGGGAGAATTTAAAAACTTTTGTAAACTTAACGGAATCAAGCATGTCCTATCTCCAGCATATCACCCGGCTAGTAATGGTCAAGCCGAGAGTTATGTGAAAATTGTGAAAAAGGGGCTCAAGGCTATAATTTTGGAGGGCTGTAATAAAAAAACTATACATGAAAAAATTTCAAAATTTTTATTCGACTACAGGAACTCTAAAAATAGTACCACTGATAAGTCACCCGCGGAGATAGTATACGGGCGTACGTTACGCTCACGGCTGGATCTTTTAAACCAGATAGCGCCGTCACCTTCATCTGCGGACCTAAATCAAACCGTCGCATACAATCAGTCCTTACAGGCTAAATATTACCGAGGTATACACCGAAAAGTTTTTAAGGAAAACGAATATGTCTGGATAACTAAAAATACCAGTAATAAGAAATTTAGTTGGATTCAGGGCATCATTAAAAACAAAATAGGCAACGTAATGTACGTGGTATACGTGCCACAATTAGGATGTGAAGTCACCAGGCACATGGATCAAATAAGAAGAAGATCATACTCCCCGCCGAGTGACAATCGGGACTGGGATCCGGACGTGATTACCGATGTGGCGCCGCATGCTGCCACTAAAACGCAGCCGGTCGCACAACCAGAAGAGGAAGGAGGGCCGATAATGATTTCCGGTCAAGCAGCGACGCCGCCAGATACTCCGGTGTCTGAAACGTGCGCCGCCGCTATAACTCGACGGCGACGGGCCATTAGTCCGATCTTCTCCACGCCTACGGCCCAGATTGTCAGTGATGACGAGGGAGACGATCCAACGGACACTTCCATAGATTAGTTAGTACTCATTAGGTTTAAGAGCGTTTTCTAGCTTAAGGGGGAGGGATGTTATGTATGTATATACCTAGTGCGGCTACGTCCGCCCTGCCCTTGCACCGCGAGCCATTATGAAAATAAAGGAGTGTGCAACAGGCAAGCGAGTTTAATTGACGTGTGTCCCTTCCTGTCACCGTTCACATATCTAACATTTTCCTATCGCGTAAAGTGAGTTTTTGGATTTGATGTTTACTAGATATAATATGTAATTTTTTTCTGAATTTTACCTTTAACCTTATCAAGATAATATGAACGATACACTTCGTTCATGAGCGTCTTAATTCAGACAGAAAGCTATCTCTGTACCGAGTTTAATTAAAATCTGTATAGCCTTTTAACAATCAACCAACTTTTTACTACATTTATCTAAAAATTCGCATTTACAATGTTAGTAAAAAATAACTTAATAAAAATTTAATTTATTACACTTTTGCAATCCTAATTTAATATAAGGTTATGTTAGGTTAGGTTAATTCCCCGCGTAATCGGAGGGACCTTGCTTGACCGGGCCTTGGAGCTTGGGGCTCCACTAAATGAGGCGGGCCGAGGTCCCCAGAGTCCCGGAGCAAGCTCTCCTATCGGGGAGTGAACCCCGTGGCCCTGGTTCGAACAGTCAAGGATCGCCTTCGGTTTTAGTGGGTAGGTCGGGGCGCAATTTACCAATTCTACGCGCCCGGGAGTCCCACATAACCCGGCCAGTCCCAGCGGCCGGGAATCTATGAGGATCACCGAAGTAAAAAAACAGGTTAGGTTAAATAATGATACAAAATATAAAATACTATTATTAGAATTACGTAATTGTATCGTGTTATAAATCTCAGAGTACCTGATCATAGACAAAGACATAATATAGACTATCGAATTGAGAACCTTCTCTTCTTTGAAGTAGGTTAATAAGATAATAAATACTCAGTCCGTTTTTTACGCAACTCGCAAGAACTCTCAACTAATTACGCTAAGTTGCATAATGAAGTTAATTTAGCTTAGTTTAGCAATATTAGTGGCGAGAGTACGGGCGCGGTCGACTTCAGAAGCAGTTAAGGTGAACCACATTACCCTGTTTTGATTGAAAAGTTACCGCCGTGCAGAAGTGGGTATTGAATTAGTTTAGTTGTAGTTTGTGCTGCAAATGGCGGATTGAACGCCTGTGGGGATGGTTTAAATATAATATAATGCTACTCAAACTCAAAAGTAACTTTATTTACGTAGGTTTTAACACAAAACTCTTATACATCGTCATATTTATAATTACCATTATCATCTGACAGCCTCTGTCCCACGATAGGTGGTAGTCTCCACACACGCCTATCAGTCGTCCTACATTTACACCTTTCATACACAATTCCTCACTCCTACTATCCATCCATCTCCCTTTATCGTTCACCCACATTCATGTTGAAACTACCACCAGTTCGGAAATCTGCTCTACTCTGTTCTGTTGATCAAAATCTGCCGAATTGTAGCAAATTATTTTAAGAAGAGCAACGCTTATGTCTTGAACTGCCCACGGCTGCTGGCGAATGGTGACGATTGACGACTACCGGCCCATACATGTCCATTGTTGAGTCGGGCCTCCTCCAATTACATAAAAGGTAATCAGCCTACTGTGCCACGCTGGCCAGACGAGATGCCACAGGGTTTTGTATCAAGTTTTCCTTCTCTTACGGCTAGATTGTCAGCATTGTCATTTCCTATTGTCGACTCTTAGACACCCTCAGGATGGAATGGAGTGGTGACATAGTGCATTCTACGGATTTAGAACCACACGGAGAGTAGTTACAAGTACCGGTTACAAAAAAGATAATTAATTTCAGCAGTGAATTCAGCGAATACCAATCAAGATAAAATTATCGTTGGGACGAATTAAAAACTATCAAAAACACATTAATTGAGGTGTACCGTCAGTGCTTCTGAGCTATCTTTGATACTTCAAAGGTATCTTAGAGACGTTTCGCTCAAGTTTTAATTGATCAATTTAACTTTAACTAGGAGCATTCCAAGTGGGATTAAGGATGGCACGTGGCTAACATTTTCTCCCAAACTACGGTTCAGTGAATACGCGACATGTGATATGACTAATGTTTCCAAGTATATTAACCTTTAGATTTGATTTCATGGTGATATTAAATAGGAAAGAAATTTGAAATTAATAACTTACTTACATATATACATACATATAATCACGCCTCTTTCCCGTAGGGGTAGGCAGATACCACTTCTTTCCACTTGCTACGATCCTTACATACTTGTTTCTCTTCATCCACTTTCATTATTCCCTTCATACACGCTCTTCGGTTTACTCTTGACCTGGCCTTTTTTCACGACGTCCCTGATTTGGTCTTGAAACGTCCGCCTAGGTCTTCCCCTTCCAACACTTTCATTCACACTCGACTTATTAATAACTTAATAATAAAACTATTTTTATAGTACGACAGGCGGTTTTGTTTTGTGACAGTATGATTAACTCTCCACATTGAGGTAATCTCATGAGCCAGGTCAAGATATTTGTTCAATTTGTCATTTCGACCTGAATAAAGACAACCCTAGCTATAACCTAGCAGGCTCCAATGGTCTCAGTCTTTGAGTCTGCACCTGCGTTTACAAGTGATGAAGTCAACCAAGAAAAGAGAAACATACCAGTGGCTTAGCTGTCTTATCTTTCTGTTTTGGGGAAGATTCTTAAACGCCTTTTATATGTCAACTTGATTCTGCCTGCAGCTTCGCTTTTGTGGATCTAGACTTAATAACCGAGCGGCGCATGAAACGAAAGCATGATCTTGGCAGCAGACGGAAAGTTAATTGCCTTTTTGGTCTAGGGTTTGGATGTGTGTCCCTCTTTGTATCAAAGGTCCCCGGTTAGATGCCAGGGTCGGGCAAGTGTCTTTCTATAAACCAGATACTTGTTCTGAGTCTGGGTGGCATCTGTGTTATTGAATTAGATGTTTGTCCGCGCGCGGAAGGGTGATGTGACAGGCAAATGGCCTGTGATATTCTGTATAGTGGATGTAATCCTTGAGAGAGACAAATGTCAAGCAGTGACCTTCCATTAACTGAACAGATAATAAAAAAAAAAATTCTAACCGTTTGTTAACATTTGTTGTTTCAGCAAATCTTCGAAATTATTGGACTGAATGTGACGCAATTTTCACTGACACTGACAGGCAGTGTCATTATCTATTGTTATTTTAGAACTAGCTGTTACGTGCAACTTCATTCGCGTGGTATTTAACAAAAAAGTTATTGTTCAGTACACAGAGGTTACGTAATTCTGTATTTCGTGCGAAAATCATACAAAGCTTTGGAAAAATCGAACTCTGACCTCCTGAAAAGAGGAGACGGTGTCAATATAAGTAGCCTAAGTTACTCCTTATTACATCATCTATCGGCTAGTGAAAGTTCCGTCAAAATCGGTCCAGCCATTGCAGAGATTTGTAGAATCGCCGTGTATACCTACATCCAAATGCACTTAGTAAAAAGCGGTTATTTTAATATTACTAACAGACACTCCAATTTTATTGATTTGTATAGTGCCAAAGTCACCGACAGATTGCGATAGAAAAATAAAATTTAGAAAAAGTAATAGCGACGCAGAAATTTTCACTAATGGGAGTTTAAGAACAAACGTAGAATCATAACAGAAATCTATCAGCCGTAACTTGGTTTAATCTTGGTTGGCACCATTATTTAGCAATCTATTTTTGTTGGAACTCCTATTACCCATTTGAAATATCGCTCTTAAAGTACTAATTAATGTTCCGACCAGACTAATCTTGTTGCTGCGGTGGACGATTTCTCAACTACAATGGCCACCAATTTTCTTCGCGACATTGTCAGAACGTATTATCTATACTCTATCACTACTTAATATAAAACAAAGTCGCTGTCGTCTGTCCGTCCCTATGTATGCTTAAATCTTTAAAACTACGCAACGGATTTTGATATGGTTTTTTTAATGGATAGAGTGATTCAAGAGGAAGCTTTATTTGTATAACCCACCCCCGCTTTGCACGGACAAGCCGGGGCGGGCCACTAGTTACTAATATATAAAGCTGCAGAGTTTGTTTGTTAGTTTGTTTGTTTGTTTGAACGCGCTAATCTCAGGATCTACTGGACCGATTTCAAAAAATATTTCAGTGTTAGATAGTCCATTTATCGAGGAAGATTATAGGCTATATTTTATTTTCAAAAGAATTAGGGATCCGTATGAAAATTGCGATTTTGTAAACCAAGGTGTAAAATCGAAAATCTATTTAAGCGTGCGCTGCAAAAACTATTGAAAATAGAACAAAATGATGTACTACGGTCTTAAAAAGATCTACAAAAAAGTCCGCGAGAGCACATATCTAACTATCATAGTTTAGTCACAATAACCGATTTTATGTTCATAAAAAATATGCACGTTTTCGAAGCCCACGCGGGCGAAGCCGCGCGCAAAAGCTAGTTTTGTATAAAATGAATATTTATATGCGCCGTTGATCTGCAGGTTAATCAAGGCCTACCTATGCTGGATGTGTCCATCATATTACATCTGACCTGATCAGTGTTTCGTAGGACAGTGAAACCCTAG
Source organism: Clostera curtula (assembly GCA_905475355.2). Taxonomy (NCBI): domain Eukaryota; kingdom Metazoa; phylum Arthropoda; class Insecta; order Lepidoptera; family Notodontidae; genus Clostera; species Clostera curtula. Next base: position 2,399,693 of record FR997803.1, on the reverse strand, counting down.
GTTCCGTCTGCCACTGTACCTTATTTTTTGGTAGTCCAAATACTCAGTAGCGTTAAAACTGACAGCAGGTCTAAGGCAAGGAAGAAAACTGTAATGTCCCTACCACTGCTATTAACACTACTATTCAGCTCATAAATGACCTACTGCTAAGTTGGGTTAGCCAATTACAAGGAGGGTAATTAGCCTACTGTGCGACGATGGACGGACGTTTATCCTATCAAGTTTTCCTTCTCTTGTGGATAGATTATCTGGTCTAGTGGTTAGATGTGCCGCCTTTGGATCAACGGGTCCCGGGTTCGATTCCGGGGTCGGGCAAGTGTCTTTGTCTAAACCAGAGGCACTGGCTTGGAGTCTGGGTGTCATTTCTATCTATAATATGTATGTATTTACAAAAAAAAATATATATAAGTAGTTTATCATCCATCTCGTTACCATAACACAAGCATTAAGATGCTTAGCTTGGGACGAGATGGCGTTGTGTGAAATGTCCAAGGATATTTATTTATTTATTATTTATTTTTGGCGGCTCGTACGGAACCCTCATAATGGAATGGAGTAGTGACATTATGTATTTTAAATCCGTCATCACATGGACAGTTTTGAAAATAAAATTGAGAAAGTAATCCCAGTTATCCCACGGTGCATTATACTATTTTTCACTATCAAACTGGCAAACGTCCGGAGAATCTCCAGTATCATAAAGTACTCCACATCTGCGCTATTTGTAATATTTACTTGTTCCCGAACGAAATAGTAGGATTATTAATAGTAAGACTTACTATCAATTGATATTGAAAATCGACAACGAACTGTCGAATCGAAAATCTAAGACCTCCGAACAATTCAATTAGTTTGCTTAGAAGATATTTAATCTTGTAAATGAATAATTTATTCAAGTGAATATTCACTTTGCGTGTATGTGCAGGCTGACACGAAATTTGTCTGACACTAATAATTACCTTCACGGTTTCTGAACGTAACTTTAAAAGATACAGGATTAAAATCGCACGTGCTTTTACATTTTTATGTCAAATATGTCATTATTTTTTTATCTATTTTATTGCCCAAACATGTATCTTGGTTGAATCTTAAGCTAAGGTCGCAGAATTTAATCCGAAGATGTTTAAATAGCTAGTGAGTCACAGCGATAAAACTGCCTGTGGTTCTAATAAACCTGTGGTGTGCTTACTGCTTACGTCATCTGTAAATAGCAAGAGTCCTTCTATAGTCGGGGCTCCTGAGAATTGTAATTACAGACAACTCCGTGAAGTTGGGATGACTTTAGCGGTACGAGCAAATAAATGGAAATACATTTATTGAAATCAAATCTTGAATATTAAAAGAATGGTTTCTTCCAATGCATAAAAACAACGACAGCTCCTTTTTTGGCTTTTCTCTGTAAAGCATTATTCGGAATCGGTGGTTGTTTAAAAATTTAACGATTTATTGAGTGTTTCGTGAGAAAAACTTTACAAATACAGTTAATTTTCAGTTAGAATGCTTAATGTCGTCTCAGCCGATAAATAGCGCACATCCGAGTTGGGTTTCATGGCTGTGCCACGCTGGCCAGACGAGTTGGCACTCGGATTCATAGCAAATTTTCCACCTCTTAAAGCTAGACTATCTGCATATTTCGTGCCTTTAGTTGTCTTTTACGACACACTCAGCATGAAAAGGGGTGGTGACACTTTGTATTCTAAATCCGTCACCACACAGGTAAGCTTCTCGGATTACATCTATAATAGATTCCCTATAGATATAGATATATGTGTTTTTGTATATTTGTACTGAATAAGCTCAAAAATTCTTTCACCATTTATTATTCTACACTATTCCTGAGTAAGATAGCCAAAGGACGACCTAGTTGAGGTCGCCGGAGAAAGATGGATGCGGCTCAGAGCCGTGGACATTCAGACCTATGTGTAGTGGACGTCTTTGGCTGAAATGATGATGATGATATCAAAACAAACGCATACAAACATCTTAATGTGCCCTCTAGTTAAGGAAGTTTAACCCCTGAAAGTCAAGTTGCCAATATCCTGACCGCAAGGTTACGCACGTGTGTATCATTAGTTAGCCTTAAGTCTGATTATGGTAACCCGGTTTCCGTCCCTTCTAATGGATATTACCCTGCTTAGAATAGAACCAGTTACAGTTTGTCAGATACAAATAGACAACACAAAAATTAAAAAAAATATATTTAAATCTACCTCAATAACGACACTGAAAGAGAAAGATAAAATATAAAATATGGTTTTTTAGGTCGTACACCGCAATTTTTTAATTACCAGAAATAAAGTGAGTATTATTACTTTCTTTTTAAATGTAACTGCACTATTATTTGTACAAGTTAAGTTCAACTTTTTGACAGATGTAATTCTGACCGACATAACTTTGCAATGACGAACATATTGACGGGCTATACCCTATTCAAGATAGCGTGATCGATTTGGCAGATGTCAATTTTTCTGTTCGACAAAAAGGTATGATTCCAAACTACGTCGCGGCAATCGGGATCAGTAGTGCCGAGGTAGCACTTCTGCGTGCAGCGTACTTCGGAATCATACCTTTACTTTGCAATGACGAATAGTGGTGGGAAACAGATAATATCTAGTAGTCCAAAAAATAACGGTTTAAAATACTTGTAACTGTGACGAGATGGTATTGGTGTATTATGTGTGAAATTCTTTATCACGTTTTCTTAACTTTTTAAGACAATATTCGAATACAAAACATTTTCATTTTGAAATAAAATTCGTTGGCTTTAGCGCATTGAAATTTAACACTTTTACAACTATTATTTTCTTTTCTTTTTTGTTTACTTTCATGGTCTGAACCACCTATTTAAATTTGGCGGAAGGTCAAAAAATAACCCTGTAATATTAGTGCAATAAAGAATTTCACACATAATACACCCACGCCAACTTGTCACTGTTACAAGTATTTTAATACGTTATTTTTTGGACTACTAGATATTTTCTGTTTCCAATCACTAGCCCGTCTGTCAAATCGATCAAGCTATGTTGAACGGGGTATAGTGACTTTCCTTCTATGGGAAACTTAAGGGTCGCTAAGTGAAAAAAAAAACCGACCTTCCATATGAAATTGACCACGTGATCGAGCAGTTTTCTGTGGGAGGGTCGAATTGTGAGAGTATGTCGTAATGTCATTTCTATGTCTAGTGCAATAAAGAATTTCACACATAATACACCAACACCATCTCGTCACAGTTACAAGTCATATTTTGGACTACTAGATATTTTCTGTTTCCCATCACTAGCCCATCTGTCAAAGATCAAGCTAACTTGTACAGGGTAAAGGTATAAATTGTATTGCGGGGGCAGTTTACAAACATGTAATTCGCGAACACAAATGACACCCAGACTCCGAGCAAGTGCCTCTGGTTGACACAAAGGCGGCAATTCGAATCCATAGACCAACGAGGCAGCCACTGACATCCACTGTTGGGTCGGGCGTCCTCTAGTTACATGAATTAGCCTACTGTGCCATGCTGGCCAGACGGGTTGGCACAGGGTTTCATGATGACACCCTCAGGATGGAATGGGGTGATGACACTATGTTTTCTAATTCCGTCACCACACGGAACTACAGTACAATGTAAAAAAAAACAATCAGTAAAGTAAAATTATATTCAGTCGTTCTTTTATTACTCCCGGAGTCACGTAGACAGGCAAGTAGGTACTACCAAAATACCTCATAATACCTATTTTTTTTAAAGATAACACTACGACAATAGCCCGGTATCCGCAGCGGGAATGCTTTCAGATCATAATGGCGTAGATTTTTATGGCCAAATAGCAGAATTCCCAGTGTACATGACGGAGTAAGCTGGTGTAAGTTAATACAGCACTCGATACTCAGTGTGGTCATTAAATTGGCGGGCGTTTGATGAACTTACAGGTAAACAGATAGATCTTAACTAGACAGTCTGATAGTTTGATAAAACATATTTAAATAATAGAAATTATTTTGCTTAAACCTCGTGTTTAGACGCTCAAATTAAAGTCAAATAAAAATTCGCCATTGTCCTTTCCTTTGATGTTCTTTCATCAAAACCATCATTATTTTAATTTATTATTTACTGTTTTCTATGACTGCCCGAAAATCAGCGCCACATTCCGTGGCATCACAGCTGAGTTGGCAGCTTTTGTAGCCTCACAGCCCATAATTGTAACTGTTTCTCCTTGTTCTTTGTTAAGTTTAAGAAGTCGTGTTTCGTTAAAGTAGATTTTTAGTAACATTAGCATCTACTTAGTATGTAATTATATTTTAGTTTTCGAGAAGATTGTAACTTTTATTTTCTTTCTTTCTTTCTTTATTTCTTAGAAGTACATTACAGACGAATACTGATATTAAAATTAGATGTTCTATGGAGATTAGCAAGACTATTTATGTGTGTGTGTGTGTGTATTTGTCATTCGATAATTAGAAAATGGATTAAATTACTCGATAGCGTTAAATAAAAGAAAAATAAATATTTGAATCAAACATACATAGTTATATAAAAAGAAAAACTTGATATACAAACAATTTGTGAAGTAAGTAAGAAGGAATTGGCCGCAAGCAGCATTGAATACTTTATTAGTGCCATTTAATTAAAATAAATATAATAAAAGCAGAAAACAATATAAAGGTATTTTAGTCCAAGTAGGGACGGAATTAGAACACAAAGTGTCACCACACCATTCCACCCTAAGGTCGTCGTAAAGGCTGACAAAAGAAAATGTTAAGGCCGATAACCAAGCCTTGATAAAATATGATATTGACAGCAGAAGAAAAGGCTTTTCGCTGCTTCTAGGAGGGGTTGTGTTCTTCCATGTCATCTTAGCGCCCATACACACGAACGACATGTTGTCAACGGCACAGACATGCCGTTCATGTGGATGAGCGTTAACCCACCCCACCTAAAAGACAACACAACCCCACCTAAGGTATGTTATATAGCCCCTTAATAAATGTCTCTTCCAATGTCCCTCATTCTTTTGTAGAATGCTTGCCCTTGCAGCATAATGGCCAACTCTATTCGGAAAATACTATGATGACGAATAAAATAAGGTTGATGTTACTTAGTTTCCGTATTCTGTTAGGAGGGAGTCCTCCCTCAGTCAGAAAGTTATAGCGAGCGGTTGGTTAGCCCATAAGGTCTACCTCACTAATCATTTCGTGGCTCCAACACTAGGAAGCAATGCCACGCATGAGCAACGCGGCTGGACGTTGAGATAAAGGGATTTGCGCTTAATACCTTGTTGTCTGCAGTCCTCTACTGAATAGCCCGCCTACATTGTGGCCCGACCCGCTCTCTGTAATACCATTTTTTAAAGAAATATTAGGTCGTTCTCACCAAATAACGCGATTATCATTGTAGCATCGGGTGTGGCAGGATCGAAGAACGAAGTAATATTTTTCCATTACATTATTATTTTGTGAGAAATATGTTTTCTTGACATTATTTCTTTCCATAGTTTTTATTTTGTATGAAAGCTTAAACTCAACATAAAATTGCCTTTCAGACAGTATTTATGTCTCGGTTAAGTTGGTTGCAAATCACAATCGCCATACACACGGACAAATGTCGATTTGCAATATTAAAAACAAACTGAGTACGAAGATATTAATTTAAAGTCACAAACTTACAGGGCATTTTCAAAAAACAAAAATAAAACTCTAAAATTATGTGATAAAATTAAGATTAAGTATTTGAGTAATTAAAAACCTAACTATAAGTGCGGAAGAGGCCCAGCTACTTAGGTAGCATTTTAAAACCCGCGGTTTCATGCGCACTCTGTACTCTCTTTCATGTACATGCTTTATAAGCATCTTTAAACATAAAATATATAGAGTTACCAGAATGACCCACTGTTCAGTGAGTCGAACCTCTTCCAGTTTGAGGGTAAATAGCCAACTGTGCCTCACTGGCTAGATGGGTTGGCACGGGTCGGCGTATCAAGTTTTCCTTCTCTTATAGGTCTTATAGGGCAGGGGAGGAGGCCCGACTCAGCTATGGGTCATTTATGGGCTGTTTAGTAGTAGTAGTTAATAAAAAAACCCAGATCTAATAGTAGGAAAGCATTAAGATCATCTCTAAAGACAAAGTACTTTTGATAAAAATGAAGATTTGCTGGAGTGTTGATGAAAGGAATAATTAGCCTTTTCAACTTTGCTCTGTGGTTATGGCGTTGTCAGAACTTGCTTTTAGTTTCAGTAATACCTTTTTAAACAATTCTTTGAATGAAAAGATACTTGCGTCTTAAGTAAAAGAAAGAAAGTTTCTCGAAGTTTCACTGTTTCTTCTAGAAAATATTTATCAAATTTATTTATTTTATTTATTTATTTATTTATTTATAAAAACAGTTACAGGCAATAGACAAATATAATAAGATGCCACATAAACTCATTCGAGTTTTACCGTGCATCATGTTCGTCGACATTGGCATAAATTATTTAAGTATATAATCTTACCTATAAGTTACAAAAATAATCAAGTCGGTGGTAGGTAGGCAACAGTTATTTTGTCACAGCCTCTGCCGCCGTGAGATCGGCGCATAGACTACCCACCGGCTCAATATAATTCCATGCGCAACAAGTGTATTAATAGTTGTAGTGTGCAGTCTGAGATAAGAAACCTGTACCATGTATAGGATGATGTTTTAATGTAAGGCATGTTAGACCAATAAATGAAACCATAATGTAATATAATAATAAAAATAATATGTTAGACCAATAAATAATTGTTTTGAAAATAGATAAATAAGTGTGTATGTGTGTGTGTGAGAGAGAGAGTGACAATGCGTAGTCTTTTAAAAGGTTGAATGTTTGTAGATAAGTCAGTAATTAAAAAGATTTGTCATGAAATATTGTTTAAGTTTGTATTTTATATTTTTTGGAGTTAACTCGTCCCTAAGGGACAACGGAAGATCGTTAATCAGGTACGGAATAACGTATGTCAGTTGTCTTTTACCATAGAAGTTATAGTATTTAGGTAGTAAAAACATCGATTTTAGGAGCTGACGCGTTTGAATTAAATTATTATTATACTGTCTGATGATTTTAATGTCATCATTGAAGAATTCTTCACACAATAGATTGTATTTTATTTTCTCGTGTATAGGTAATATTTTACAAAATGCAAATAGGGCCTGGTAATTATTTTCATAACTCTCTTTAATATTATAAGGAACGATTTCTTTTAACAACCTCAATTGTAGTGCGTAAATGGAATCGATATGGGTTTTATAGGTTCTCCCGTAACTTGACAGCCCATAATTGATCACGGATTCAGCTAGGGTAGTATAAAGTTGAAGTCGTATTTGATAGGGTATTTTCCTCTTGATCAAAGTAAACTTAGCCAAAATAGCCCTAAGTCTGTCACATACCTGGTTTATATGGCTTTTCCAGGAAAGTCGGCTATCTATAACGAGACCAAGATATACATGTTCGTCTACTATATCTATAGATCTGCATTTACATTTCTGAGCGGTGCCTCTATTATTGTGCTTATGTAGACATTCATGATTGTGAGCTATGAGAGTTGATTCGACGGTGGATCTATTTTGACTTGAGCTAATGTACATCATTTTGGTTTTACTTTCATTAATCACAAGCCCCACATCATGTGACCATTTAGCTAAGATATCGTAGTCACATTGTAGTTTGCTCAATGCGTCTTCAGCCGAGTTTCCAGCTGCCACAAGACAGGTGTCATCAGCGAACTGAAATATATCGCATTTAGTAATTAGGTTTTGCAAGTTGTTGACATATGTAAGGAAGTGCAACGGTCCTAATACTGATCCCTGGGCTGTTCCCTCGTTCACCTGCATAAGGCTACTATCTTCCCCATCAACTCTTACTATAAAGGCTCTATTGTGAAGGTAATCCCCACACCATTTCAGCAGTTTGCCGTTGATACCACATTCTTCTAGACTGCTTAGCAGTGTAGGGTGTCTGAGTGTATCAAAGGCGCTACTATAGTCTATAAAAGCTACCATTACATGTCGTTTATTATTGAGGCAGTCGTATATACTGTCTGTGAACTTAGTGAGTAGCTGCGAACAATTTTTGTGTGGTTGAAAACCATATTGCTTAGAGGTGAGAATACTATTTTTTCCTAAGAATTCGTATATTTCTCTGCTTATATACTTTTCAGCAATTTTATCTATGATTGGAAGAATGGTTATTGGTCTATAGTTGGAATATTCCCCTTTGCTGCCTTTTTTGTGTATAGGTCTAACTATTCCAATTTTTAATGCATCTGGATAAACTCCAGTTACAACGCTTTTATTGATTAGGTGCGTAATAATAGATGTTATTTTGCTACATATTTTTTTTATATCGATGGTTCTTATACCGTCTAGGCCAGGAGCCTTTCTGATGTTACTGGATTTAATTAAAGTTGCTATACACTCAGTTGTAGCGGGCCTAAATCTCATTGTAACATTTGCCGGTTTTCTGTACGCAGATTCATCTAGTAACGGACTGGAGCACTTAGGGGCTACTGCCTTTACATTATTAACAAATGTTTTCGCAAACTTGTTCGCGGCACCCTGTTTGCTTTCACCATTCTTTACTAACGCACTTGTTATGACGGTGTCAATGGATTGTTTGATTCTGCCTGTGATGCCGTTGAGAATTTGCCAAAGATTACGTGGGTTGTGTCGATTCTGGTTGATTGCGGCTTTTAAGTTTTTATTTTTTGCTTTTTTTAGCATCTTATTCGCAAAATTTCTAGCTTTATTGTAATCATATTTTAGTTTTAAGTTGTTGGCATCTTTAATCCATGTTACAAATTTTTCATCCCGATATTGACATGCGTTTATTACCATCTTATTAATCCAAGTGTTATTGTTTCGTGTTATATTTTTCTTAAGCTTGATTTTGTAAGTTGATTTTGAATAGCAGTCGTTAAATTTGTTCGAAATGAAGGTATTTATCATTGTTGGACACGACAATTCACACCCATCCTCCCAATTGACTTCACTGAGTAGGTGCAGGACTTTTTTATTATTTATGCAAGTTTTATAAGTTGGAGCATCCTGTATTACAGCGCCAACACATGCGAGTGCAACTGCACGGTGGTCAGCCAGTGTTGTCCCGATCGCCGATGTGTATAGGTCTTTTGTGCTGGACCGCGCATATATGTGATCAATACATGTTTTACTTAGGAAACTTTTACGTAGTTCAATTCTAGTATGTTCTGTGATCCCACACAAAAGACCTAGATTATGCATCGTGCTATTGTATGTATGCCTTATAGGATTGCTGTGCTTTAAGTCTATGTTAATATCGCCTAATAGATATAGATCGGAGTTATTTGAGAAGTGTTCAAGTGTCAATTGCAGTTCGTGGATAAAAAGATGTTTACTGAAACTTGGTGGCCGGTAAACAGCGCACAGGTTTGCGGTATAGTTCGACTGGGTGGTGACAGTACATAGTATGCTTTCAAAATATTGAGTCTTATATTTTTTAACAAGCGTTTTATGAGTATTTTTTACATACATTATAATACCACCACCCCTTCGTCCACTCCGCAAGTTCGTGAACATTTGATATCCTTTTAAATGATAAAGACAGCTAATGGAATCTGAAATATTCGCTTCAGATAATATAATTACATCTAAATCTCTTTTAGAGGACTGAATACATTGTTCGAGGGCAGGAAAGTTTTTAATTGTGGATCTTATATTTATATGTATACATAATAGACTTATACGAGATGTAGGTATTTGGTTTAAGAAGTCATTAAGGTTTATGCAGTTAGATAATTCATTGATATCATTTGTAGGTAGAATATCAACCATTTATGAATTTAGAGTATCTAAGTAGATATGTATAGGTATGTACGACTATCTTACGACTTGTTGTTGGTCATCAGAGCATGAATATCTTCCATACTTCTAATGTTGTGGATCCTCGAGTTGTCGTCTATTTTTGCTTTCACCAATCCTTTTTTAAACCACACGTATTTATATTTTTGGGTTATTTTCAGGTCTTGTTTTGCATGCCAAAGTAATTTCTTATTTAACTGCGTCATAGCCTCCCGAACGTATACTACGTCTTTGTTGTTTTTGTGGGTAAGATGAACGTCTGCTACACACAGTTTAATAGTTTTAGCTTCCGTGATCCATTTCTCCTGCGTGTCTTCATCGCGTAGCTCCACCAGTATTTTAGATGGTAGGTCCTTGCGAACATGCAGCCTCTTTGCGCTTTTAATCCCGTCTTTAGGTTGATTAATTATATCAGCTATATTTTCAACCACCTCTTTGGCCTCTTCATTGGAAGTGGTAGGAACGTTCGCGATTTCTACGAATTTGCATAATTTCTCCTGCTCCAATTCTTGTATGCGTTGTTCCATAGCTCCTACACGGATTTCTAGGTTGATGTTTTTATTAGCGAGGGCCGTGTTTTTCTTTTCCAGGTCCTTGATAGACTTTTTGAAGACATCTATGCACTCCAACACCTCGTCCATTTTAGAGCTGTGAAATTGCAGGGCTTCGTTCAGTTCCCTCATCTCCTTTTTTATAGCCTTTTCAACTTCTTTTGAAATATTTGCTAGTAACTTTTTTGAGTTTATTGTCACTGGAGTATCGTCTGCGTCTTCATCCTCATCACTTGGTATAACAATGGATGAGTTTCTTCTAGGCATTTCACTCTGATAAATAAATAAATAAAATAATAAAATGATAAAATTAAAACTATTGTCAGATTTGTAATGAACTTTTATAATAAGTCTTTTAGGTTGAAATGAAGCACTTTATAACGGATTTATCGCGTATATGTAAAGCATTCGAAACGTAGGGAATTAAATTATGTAACATACACACGTTAAAAAGTATTTAATTTAAAATTGTGATAAGATAATCGTAAAAACATAAGACATCATTAAATATTTTAGGTTTTATCTGTCAACAAAATAGTAGTTCCTCTGACGTTTGTTGCACCAGCTTATCTGATTCTGAGGGTGCGGGTGCTCTACAAAGTGAAATAGAGTCGTTAGGTAAACAATCATGTTGCAGTGAATGGTAAACCGATTGACTAGTGTGTCACAAATGGCTAGTGGTATTATGTTAACTAAGTCAGTATGAATGTGAATGGACGTAGTAAGGGTTAAAGAGGTGGATGGATTATTTGAATGAGAACATGCTTAATAGACCAGTGTCGATAATTTCTGAAAAAAAAAATAGCAGGTAGAAACCCGTTTTAAAAAATATAGGAAATATAATTTACCGGCGATCTGAGGTCGTGGGGGAGGGGCGGTTTTTAAGGGTAAAAAACGGTTTATCTCGATTTCCGGCAAAACTAGAAGTCCAATGGAAAGAAAATTAATGACAAAGTTGTAGGTGATAAAAAGATCTACAACTTTTTTCACATACCCTCAAAATTTTCGTGAAAAATTCAAATAACCTAATTTTTGGGTTTTATTTTTGTCTTATGCAAATACATACTTTTTTTCTCAAAATTTGGTGAAAACTTACCTTTTTATGTCTCAAATACACAGATAAACACATTTTTTTTTATTTAGAATATTCTTTTTTCACCTTATTTTGACTTAATATCGAAAAAGCACCTTAATTTTAAATCGAAAATTCTCGTGTCAAAATATCTGTTTTTATAAAAGTCAATGGGAATATTATTCTCTGAAATCGCTTCTCTCAGATGATATAAAAAATATACATTACTATGGTAAACGTTCGCAGAAAATTCAAAGAAAATAACTAAATTCTAATCCATAATTGTTTTACAAATCATTATGTACAATTTTGAGCTATTTACTAACAGTTACACTTTAATTCCTTAAAAAACGGAAAATTGCATGTTACATTGATAAAAAAAAATTGCAAATCGAAATATAATATTTTATAATTAACAACCAAATAAGTTAATATTTAATAAGACATCTACAATATCTTGAGAACGATGTTCTTGCTTGAAAACTGCTTGGCTTAGATGTGAGGGTGGTAGCTAGCAGGGCGGACCATTGGATCCTATCACCAAGCGTGCTGGGTTTTGTTGACTTTTACAACACGCACGCAAGTTTTACATTCTTCACACGGGGAAAAGTATCTCATCGTATTACTACTACTAGATGACCCACTGTTGGGCTGTAGAGTTATCAAGGTTATCGGCCTTATCATCACATTTTGCCAGGATATTTTACGACACCCTCAGGACTGAATGGGGTAGTGGTGTTATGTATGATAAGTCAGTCACCAAAAGTATCTCTTCATCAGCCAAAGAATTAATTTTATTTTCGAAAAGCAAGGTATCTTTTGCATTGTCTATTTTAATACGGTGAGTGAAAACACTACATTAACTCAGACAATAGCCGTTGGCAGACCTATTTTATTTCACCACCACCCGCTTGTAGTTCATTTAAAACCTAGTACAGTAACCATGGCATTAAATATATATGGAGAACTTCTTTTCTACTACTACTAATATTCAGCCTATAAATGACCCACTACTAAGTTGGGCCTCCTCTCATCACAGGGAGGGAAATTAGCCTACTGGGCCACGCTGGCCAGACGGGTTGGCACGTGCTTTCCTATCAAGATTTCCTTCTCTTGTGACTTGTCATTTATTTTTGTCGGCTCTTACGACACCCTCATGACGAAATGGGGTGGTTACAGTGTAAGGCCGAAAACCTAGCCGCAAGAAAAGGAAAACTTGAAACAAAACCATGTGCCAGCGAGGCACAGTAGGCTAGTTACCCTCCCTGTGACAGGAGGAGGCCCAACTCAGCAGTGGGTCATTTATGGGTTGGATAGTAGTATGTAAAAGATTTGAATTAAGAACATATTCCTTTCTAATTTAAACCTGTACAAGACTCATGCAAATTGCATAATATTGAAAACCTTCTCAGAGTTTAAAATCGATCAACAAAATTAATACGCCAAGCAAACGCGTGGTTAACCCAACAGCGATTCATGGCGCGCAACGCTGTGAAATATTTTAAAATTAATTACGGAGTTGCACGAGAGAACCAGACTGTTACCGCTTAACACAATGTCTTTTGTACTTAGAGCTTTGCAATTAACGTGAGAGATCCTGGAGAAAATAAAAAATGAGGCGCGAATGCTAAATATTTCCGACGAGTATTGTACGAATAGCGAATTAGCCCGGTTCTGCATGCAGACATACAGTCCGCGCCAATCTTTATGGCCAGTGTTAATGTAGCCGCATTACGCTGCCCACAACATAATATCATGATTCATGATACCTGATTACACGGGACGTACACGGGGCGAGGAGGAAGGACACGCCCGCGCGCGCCGTTTTTCACCCGCAAGCGCCCTCGCCACCCGCATGTTAGTGTGAGTGAGCTACGTTCGTATTGGTTATGTATGACATGTACGATGCGCAAGTTCGTACCCACGGCTACATTCAGACCGGCCATAAAGATTGGCGCGGACTGTAATTATTCATGTATTCATTTTTTGATACCAGGGCGTTCAAGCTTATGATGGTGAGCGTTGAACATTGTCTATGGACTTCTGCAACACCGGGAAGATCAGACAGGCATCATGGCGTTGACAGGGAAAGTGGGATCCACACACCATGCTAGCTGGAAACCTTAGTCACACGCAGGAACACAACACCACTCGATGGTGGTGTTATTTGACTGTGGTTTACACTTAATGGACAGGTAATGCAAAGAGTGACACAATTTAAATACTTGGGACACTGTGTCTCTGATGACCTTAGGGATCATGCAGACATTGAACGAGAACGCAGAGCTCTTGCTGTGCCCGCTAATATGTTGGCCGTTGTAGTGAGGATGTAAAAATAACTTTATTTAAAGCGTATTGCCAAACTTTCTACACGAGTAGCCTGTGGGTCACATATACGCGTGGTGTATTGGATAAACTCCGAATCCGGTACAATAACAGCTTCAGGATGCTTTTGGGCTTGCCCCGTTTCTGCAGTGCCTCTGGCATGTTCGCACAGGCACACACCCATGACTTTTTCGCCATGGTGAGATTAAAAACAACCTCACTATTGCAAAGGACGCGGGCAAGCCCAAATAGCATTCTGAGGATGTTATCGAAGAAGCTTGACTTACCTATTCTGCAACATTTTATGCGAATACTGGTGAGGCACGAATTTTTTTTATTATATTTCACTTGTGTTTTACTAACATAGTTTTTAAGCTGCCTGTAACTAACCCATGGACCTCTGTTGTCTGACAAATAAATAAATTATTATTATTTGCACTAACATAGAGGTCTTTCCCCAGGCGAGCAGCTTCAGCGAACATAGAGCCTGTCAAAGGGAGCATTTCTATGTATATATTTTGTTATAGTTGCCTGCCGTTTTTTTAGCTAAATAAACTACTCATCTACCCACTAAAACCCCAACGGTATACCCTCACACAACACAGTGCCACAGCGCACAGGTAAGAGTAAAGGCATTCCACTGTGTTACTTATTTGTTTGTGGTACGTCCCCAGACCCTTACCAGTTGCTAAGGCAAGTGGAAAAGGAGGGCGTAACGTGGTGTGGTGAGCCAGAGCTCCCTCATTTCCGACCCACCTCCCGCTACAAAAGCCTCGTAGAAGGCAGCCAGGCCAGCCCTCGCTACAGTATAGGGTAACAACTACTGCTAATAAATCTAAACACATCATTTTATAATGATATTACTTAGTCCATAGATGACCCACTGTGGCTCCTCCAGTAACATGGACGGTAATGGGCCTACTGTGTCAGGGTTCCGTCTCTGTGACACATCAGACACCATCTTTCACCGCTTTTTGATAGTAACCTTTATCTTTTTGTATGTTTAAATCATCCATTTTGGTTATACCACAGATATAATAATAGTATAAGAACAGCATGGACTGCCACAATAAAAAAAAATGCTGTCCAGCCCGCCGAATCCTTAGCAAAGACTCGGGTTAAGAAGCGAGTTTTGCAGCTACGGTTGGCGCAGTGTTTGAGCGATCAGGGGCAAAAGCACGGCTCCGGGACTAGATGGAATCCCAGGCCGTGTTTGGGTTATTGCCCTAGAGGCCCTAGGACCTCGGCTGCGCTCGCTGTTCACAGCGTGTCTGTCCCGAGGCCAGTTTCCCCGCATATGGAAGGAGGGGAAACTGGTCCTCATCAGGAAGGAGGGGCGCCCGCCGGACTCGCCGTCGGCTTATCGCCCTATAGTTTTGCTGGATGAGGTGGCCAAGCTCTTTGAGCGCATCATCGTCAACCGCCTCGTCCAGCATCTTGAATCGGTGGGTCCAGACTTAGCGGAATGCCAGTACGGCTTCCGCTGTGGGCGCTCCACAATCGACGCGGTGGCCCGCGTCAAGGCGTTGGCGGAGGAGGCTACATCCCGGGGCGAGGTTATGTTGGCGGTGTCTCTTGACATCGCCAACGCGTTTAACACCTTGCCCTGGAATTGCATTGAGGAGGCGCTCCATCATCACGGAGTGCCGGCCTACCTCCGCCGTGTCATAGGCGCGTACCTTTCGGACCGGGCCGTGTTCTACCCGGTCCAGAGTGGTTGGGACAGACGGGCTGTGTCCTGCGGAGTTCCACAGGGGTCGGTTTTGGGCCCGACCCTGTGGAACTTAGGTTACGACTGGGTGCTACGGGGCAGGCTCCTCCCTAATGTTGGCGTAGTATGCTACGCCGACGACACCCTTGTCACCGCGCGTGGCAAGTCCCACAGGGACGCACAAATACTGGCCACTGCGGGCGTGGCCCAAGTTGTGGCCAGAATCCGGCAGCTAGGCTTGGAGGTGGCTTTGGGTAAATCGGAGGCCCTCTTCTTCCACAGGCCTCGGAACACGCCACCTCCAGGCTCCCACATCGTGGTCGGAGGCGTTCGCATCGCCGTTGAGCCCACGATGAAATATCTGGGTCTGGTGCTCGACGGTAGGTGGACCTTCAGGGAGCACCTGCGAAGGTTGGCCCCCAAACTAATGGGTGCAGCGGCCGCACTGTCACGGCTACTGCCCAACCTTGGGGGCCCGAACGTCTCCTGTAGGAGGCTGTACACAGGGGTCGTGCGGTCGATGGCCCTATATGGGTCACCCATATGGGCGGAATCTCTGACGGCCCGTAACGTTGCCCTGCTGCGAAGACCGCAGCAGGTGATGGCCGTCAGGGTAATAAGTACCGCACGACCTCCTTCGAAGCAGCAAGCCTCCTGGCCGGGCTGCCCCCGTGGGAGCTCGAGGCTAAAGCCCTCGCCACCCTGTATAAGTGGCGAGTGGCAGAGGTTGCGCAGGGGCGGCGTCCCCTTCCTAGGGATGTGGAGGAGCGACGGATCGAGCTACGTGTTACGGTCCGCCAGGAGTGGCGGGAACGGCTGGCGAGCCCTAGTGCGGGGCACGCAATCGTGGAAGCCATTCGTCCCGTATTGGACGAATGGCTGGAGAGGAGGCATGGTGCACTGTCCTTCCGGCTGACGCAGGTTTTGTCCGGGCACGGGTGCTTTGGAAAGTACCTGTGCCGCATTGGCCGGGAGGAGACCTCGGGGTGTCACCACTGCGCGGATGGTGCTGAGGACTCCGCGCAGCATACCCTGGAGGTGTGCCGTGCGTGGGATAGACCGCGACGTGACCTAGTCGGTGTTGTGGGGAGCCTCTCGCTGCCGGATCTCGTTAGATCCATGGTCGGGAGCGAGAGGGCTTGGAGAGAGACGGCCTCATTTTGTGAAGCCGTCATGACAGCCAAGGAGGAGGCGGAACGGGCCAGAGAGTTGGCCTCCCAGCGCCCAAATCGCCAGCGCCGCAACAGGCGCCGGAGGGCGTTGGCTGACCTCCGCCCGCCGTAAGTGGGCCTGCGGGCGATTGACCTGGGAAGTCCGTCG
Source organism: Clostera curtula (assembly GCA_905475355.2). NCBI lineage: Eukaryota > Metazoa > Arthropoda > Insecta > Lepidoptera > Notodontidae > Clostera > Clostera curtula. The sequence goes on along the minus strand of FR997803.1, from coordinate 2,382,872 downwards.
CCTGCGCAAAACAGGCCCCGGGAGGACAGCGCGCCGCGATTCGCGTGCGCCCCCTAGCGGTGGAATGGGGGAGGGCAATACAGCCACCCCCCTCATAATCGGAGGGGCCCGCCTTGGAGCGTGGGGCTCCACTAGCTTTATAAGAGGCGGGCCAAGGCCCCCAGGGTCACGGAGCATGCTCCCGTAATGGGAGTGAATCCCGTGGCCCTGGTTTGGGCAGTCGAGGATCGCCGTCGGTTTTAGTGGGTAGGTCGGGGCGCAATTCACCATCTCTACGCGCCCCGGAGTCCCACATACACCGGCCAGTCCCCAAAGGCCGGATATCCATGAGGATCTCCGACGTAAAAAAAAAAAAAAAAAAAAAAGTGTTTGAGCGATCAACTGCTGCGCAGCATGTCGCGGGTTCGATCCCCGCACGGATGATATATTTGTACGACCTACAAGTATTTGTTCGGGGTCTGGGTGTTTTCTATCTATACTAATCTATACTAATATATAAAGCTGCAGAGTTTGTTTGTTTGTTTGTTTGTTTGTTTGAACGCGCTAATCTCAGGAACTACTGGTCCAATTCCAAAAAATCTTTCAATGTTACATAGTCCATTTATCGAGGAAGGTTATAGGCTATATTTTATTTTCAAAAGAATTAGAGATCCGTATGAAAATTGCGATTTTGTAAACCAAGGTGTAAAATCGAAAACCTATTTATGCGTGCGCTGCAAAAACTATTGACAATAGAACAAAATTATGTACTATGGGTTTGTAGGTCTTATAAAGATCTACAAAAAAGTCCGCGAAAGCACATATCTAACTACCATAGTTTAGCCACAATAACCGATTTTATGTTCATAAAAAATATGCACGGGTTCGAAGCCCACGCGGGCGAAGCCGCGCGCAAAAGCTAGTCTTTAATATGTATGATTTACAAAAAAAAAATGTATATAAGTAGTTTATCTTCCATCTCGTTACCATAACACAGGCATTAAGTTGCTTAGCTTGGGACGAGATGGCGTTGTGTGAAATGTCCAAGGATATTTATACAATAGCTATTCTGCGAACATTTCATCACCTTAATGAGCCTCTCAAAGGTGCCTGGAGATTTTTTTAATTTTCTGAGTAATTTTTTTCCCAGCGAACAAGCTTGATTAGCTTTTATCACGTTTCATTGAACTTTATATTTGTTTTGGAGTTGTTACGTAGGAGAACTCTCTCCCAGTTTACCTTATAGACACATGCGAACGAAAGAGCTAATCAAACAAAATAGATATTAGTATGTACATCACACTAGCTTATTATGAAAGTAAGTTCCGTGTCGTGACGGATTTAGACTTTTCAGCCCATTACTGAGTTGAACCTCCCCCAGTTACATAAAGGCTAATTAGCCTACCGGCCAGTGTTGGCACAGGGTTTCATAACAAGTTTTCCTTGTTTTACGACTAGGTTTTCGGTCTTGTCATTTGTTGGTTCTTACGACACCCGCAGGATTGAATGGGGTGGTGACATCATCATCATAATTTCAGCCAAAAGACGTCCACTGCTGGTCATAGGCCTCTCCCAAGGATCTCCAGAAATGCCGGTCCTGGGCCACCCGCATGGCCCCCACAGCACGCAGCACCGACGCCCGATGGGGCAGAAAAGTCTTCGAGTGGCGACCGCGTTCCGGAAAGCGCTATGCTCGCAGGCCTCTCACTCGGTGTTCCGATGACCTGGATAAGGTCGCCGGAAAACGATGGTGACATTATGTATTCTAAATCCGTCACCACACGCAACAGAAAAACCCAAATAACACACAAACTACCTATATAATTTAGCCACATTTAAATGGTGTTGTATTCCTGCCTGTAAATGGAGCTCAATTAGAATGTCGTGTTACTCAGACCACACCGACGCTACCTTACTGACGCTGAATATGACGCGCAAATTTACCTACGCTAAAATTATATACATAATATATTTTGTTTAATTGGTATTTATCCTTTATTTTGTTTAATTTATTATTTTAACATTCATATTTCAGTTGAGCAGCTATCGGAACTATAGGAAAACAACTTAGGTGTATTATGCATGGTTGAGGAGATCGACTGCCCGCTGCTTGGGTTTGGGCCGCTCGCTGGTTTCAAGATGTATTTTTTTTGTGTGTAATCTTTTCTTTTTTATAAAATACTAGCGACCCAGCCCGGCTTCGCACGGGTGCAATTATCCATGTATTATACATATAAACCTTCCTCTTGAATCACTCTATCTATTAAAGAAACCGCTTCAAAATCAAAAAGTTTTAAAGGTTTACGCATACATAGGGACGGACAGACGACTGCGACTTTTTTTTATAATATGTAGTGATTTCAGGTGAACGTCTTTCGGGGCCAAAAAAAATTATCCTGTGTGTTTCAAATATCAGGTCTCCTCGGTTGGTGCCGTGTTCTGGTCTTATTGTAGTTTTAAAAATGAAGTATCTATACACGACTGCGAACGCTATACTTGGTACATGTATAGTTTAAACAATATAGGCTCATTTAGACGGAGATAGTTTCTAGCGCCTTTCGGTTCGAGAATCGTACGCTACTATCACAAACAATAATCGCCATAACATTATCGCATCAAAATGTTTACAGACAGGCAAGAACTAAATTCTCGCATACGATTATGTCATACGAGATTCGAATGTAACTTATCGCTAGGCGATAATTTCATATGTCTGTTTACACAGCGAAATTATAATAAAAATATTCTTGCCTACGAGAATCTCGACTAGTGTAAACACGATTTCGTATGACAGTTTTTCAAGTTCATACGAGTATCGGACATATCGGATTGAACCGTTTTGAGTGTGAGATTTGATCATTGAACTTTAGTAAAATTCTAGCCAAAGTAGAAGAGTGAGAGGTGTGAATGTTTAGGCGATAAACTTTTTTATTTTTTCGATAATGGTATATTCGCGACGAGAAACTATCCCCGTCTAAAAGGGCCTTAATGCATACTAGTGGTTGCCCAGCGGTCGAAATTTGACCGTAATTAATTTAAAACACAGTTAAATACATATAAGTAGTTCTATTTTAAATTGACCACAAAATTTTACAATAAACAAAAGAGCATTTATGCGTGTGTGTATCAAATACAAGGTAGTGTGTGTAATAAAATACATTAAATCAATAAAACAAACACATTAGTAATGTTTCGTTTTATTGATTTAATATATTTCTATGTATATTTTTTTAAAACATATTTGCATTCTGCACACCCCTAATAAAAACTATAAGTGTAGGACATTTCGCTTGTTCCGAAGAATAGAGTTCCAAATGGTTTCAAAGCAGTATTGTAGATAGGTATTTATTCTTTGGAACAGGCGATTTTATACTCCCCCATCCGCGCAAATTTCGGAAAAAGATGGATACCGCAATTTACGTCCGTCAATAAAATTATTTCTCTCTCTCACACACTATCGTTTTCTCAACTCCAAACACCATCAATAAATTATTCTTTCAAGTTAATTCCCCACAAAAGAGGCTTCATGAATGATGACATTAATGACTGCTGATATTATGATACCCGTAATGATCTCAAAAGGAGGACTTTTCTTCAAAGAGGATCAGATATAATTAATGACTTCCTTGAAAGCATCTTTGGTCGAAATGTCGCGATGGTAAGCGATTTATCAAGATAGGCCAATTTATGTTGTCCTCAAATGATAGGTAAACTGACTCACTAGACATTTTGGGTTGTATCTTTTTCTAACCTAAAATTTATTCATTCTTTTTGGTTTGATTTGGTAAGTTTGAGACACTGTATCGTATAACTTTAATTTGAAACGCTGTAATTTAATACAGATTATGCGACAGTTATTGTAAACAAAATTTCATACTGAAATATTGAAAAATACCATTCTATTATCTAGAAATTAAATCGTGCATGGAATAGAATAGAAAAATGAGTTATTGTTTTGTTTCTGGCGTTCAGGATCGTCAACGGATACATAATTTGTATAACACTACTTACCAGTACGGAACGCGGCACCAACCGACATGACCTTCTGGAAGAAACTCAGTGATCTTGTCTTTTTTTAATGGCTTATTACAATGACCATGTGTCGCAGCCCAAACACATTTTAACAAAAAATAAATTAAATTAAAACTAAGTTTAGTTAAGTCCAGCGGTAAAAATAAATATTTAACTATATTCTATAAATATAGTTAAATTCTCAATTTGACCACAGACTAACAATAAAAAAAGACTATTAATGCGTGTGTCAAATACATGGTAGTGAGTGTAATGTTCTGTAAGAATAATTAAAAAATCAAATCAGCATTCTGCTCGCCTCTTTAAAAATTAAAAATGTGGGAAATTTCTTACTCCTCCGTCCGTGAAAAGGAATCAATCTATTTGTGTACCTATTTAAGTAAATGTACACAAATACTTGATTCATATTCTCATATTCGCCAATTTCATAGTGCTATTTTTCGAGATCCTAAACTTTATAGATGTTATAAATTGTTTACCCTTGTTTTGCTAAAACTTTTATATCCTGGGCTGCTATAAAATCTATAAAGTTAATCTAGCGTCGTAAAATTGTGATCGCCTGTGGTAAACTAAAGTTTATCACTTGCAGTCTACTTTGTCGAACCAAAGATATATAAGTCATTGCCAATACGATTGAAACTTAAAGCCTAAATTAAAGCTTAAATGACGATAATATATACAACATAGGTAGTATAAAAACTAAATAATTAGCTATATCTGGAAAATAAATAGTGTACCTACCAGTTGATTCTTTGTTACCTATGGTCTCATTAACATCTTAGAATTAAGGGATTTAGAAATACAGGTTGTGTAAGCAACATAACATAAAATACATAACATTCAACATATCCCATATCTTTGAATCCTGAATCATAATATAACTTTGTAGCGTGTGGTAGCCCCGAGTAATAATAGTTCCCGCCTTGACCGCGCGGCGCAGGAGCGCAGTCAAGTCAGTTCGTTCAGTGGTCAGTCGGTTGGTTACAAATCTTGCGTCCCGCCAGTCGTTTTATAATAAACTAGCTATTGCGCGCGGCTTCGCCCGCGTGGGCTTCGAACCCGTGCATATTTTTTATGAACATAAAATCGGTTATTGTGACTAAACTATGATAGTTAGATATGTGCTCTCGCGGACTTTTTTGTAGATCTTTATAAGACCTACAAATCCGTAGTACATCATTTTGTTCTATTGTCAATAGTTTTTGCAGCGCACGCATAAATAGGTTTTCGATTTTACACCTTGGTTTACAAAATCGCAATTTTCATACGGATCCCTAATTCTTTTGAAAATAAAATATAGCCTATAACCTTCCTCGATAAATGGACTATCTAATACTGAAAGATTTTTTTGAAATCGGACCAGTAGTTCCTGAGATTAGCGCGTTCAAACAAACAAACAAATAAACAAACAAACAAACTCTGCAGCTTTATATATTAGTAAGTATAGATGTTATAAGTTTTAGTCTGTTTTTCGTTATCCCACGCTACAGCTTTCAAAATATTCTACTGTATTAAATCGAAATATTCCCTAAACCCTTGATTAATTAGCCTAGTAGCATAACATAACTATTACTAACATTTCTTGGAACACACTAATAAATTCAACGCTAATATTTACCGAAGTTAAGCAAACCGTCAACCCATTAAAATTAATATTTTCATTAAAATTGTAACGCGACGTGGCCCTTGTAACCTTATTCTGTCATAGCGTTTTACCATATTTTATTCTAGAAAAGACTGGAAGGAAATTGTTCTAAAATATTTGATCGGATTTTGTTTTAGTATTCTAACGTAGAAAAGATCATCATCAGAAATAATCAGAATCGGAACTTCTCAGCTTGGACCGGAAACTAACCTTGTGCCAACCCATCTTGCCAGGGTGGCACAGTAGGCGAAAGGTATGATTCCGAACTACGCTGCACGCAGCAGTGCTGTCACGGTACTACTGGTCCCCATACATTGTCTATAAGCATATGTGAGATTTATTCCGATTTATATACCTACGTGAATGTTGACCACGAACAGAGCGACACTGCCGCCTTGCCCGAGCACTGCCGCCTTGCCCGAGCACTGCTGGGCAGCACCTTAGTGGCAGCACTGTGGCGACAGCACTGCTGTTTGTTGCCGACTTCGGAATCAAACCTTTATTTCCCTCCATGGATTTGGACCGACCGTTTGGGTCATTTAAGGGTTGAAATGGTGATGATGATGGATCCTTCGTATGTTCGCGATAATCTTAAGAGATAGAGCAAGAATATGCATGTAATTTTCACTTCTCAATGGCCTTCATGGTTTGAGTCATTAAGACTATGTATATATGTATACAGGGTGTGTCGTAAATAGTCACCCAGAACCAAACACTGTATTCTTATGTATCACACACCGAAATTTGAACCATTTTCAGTTAAGGGTCTCCGAAAATAACAAAACTCGTAAAAAATATCTTTGACTTTAAAAAAAAAAGGGATTGGATATGACAGTACACATATTCAAGACCAATAATAAAGAAAAACCAGAATTTAAACTAAATTAAATATTTGTTGAAACAACTTTCAAATTCATGAAAAAAAATAACTAAAATATACACACTTTATTGTTTTTTTTGGAGACTTAACTGAAAATGGGTAAAATTTCGTTGCGTGATACATAAGAATACGGTTTATCGAATCCTTTACTCGGTACCATTATTTACGACACATCCTGTATATATTCGTATTATTTTTTTGTTGAAGTATATTAATTCTAATAAATCGCTATCGAATATTAGATTTATTAGAAATGTATCGAGTAGCGGGATAAGATACCAATCAATTTCAAGCGGCAATAAACTAAGCACTAAAGTGGTAAGCCATATATTTTACAAACGCTTCTGTATGAGATTGCCAGCGATGCCAAAACCGCCAATGCTTTCTGACCGCGCATCGATACATTAATGGCAAATGCCAAACATTGGCAATTTGGCAAAATATGGGTGAAATAAATAACTTTGCTGCAATTTTGCTGGTAGCTTAGATGTGGCACTGTTTAGTAACGCCAACACAATAAATCTTCATCATATATTCATCAGCTATTGGTATTGGTTCTGTGTAGAACCAGATTTAGCACACAGCGTTGACACCCCATTTCATCAAGAGGGTGTCGTTACAGCCGAAAAAAATAAATGATAAGTATCTGCAAGAGAAGGAAAACTTGATACAAAACCTTCAATCCGTCTGGCCAGCGTGGCACTGTAGGCTAATTACCATCCATGTAGTTGGAGGACTCAGCAGTGGGTTAGCAGCAGTTTAGATGTGCCGCCTTTGGATCAACGGGTCCGGGTTTGATTCCGGGTCGGCCAAGTGGCTTTCTCTAAGCTAAAGGCACTTGCTCGGAGTCTGAGTGCAATTTGTGCTCGTGAATTACATGTTTGTAAACTGCCCTCGCGATACAGGTGCAGGGGTTTCGTTAAAAAAAAAATGAACTGAGAAGTAATATGTAGTAGTATTGGTATCATTACCAGCCTGTAAAAACCCACTGCTAAGGCGGGCCTCCCCCAATTTCATGGAGGGGGATGTGTACACCACGCTGGCCAGACAGGTAGGCAGATGATTGTGTCAGGTCTTCCACCTCTTGCTTGGGTCTAAGTCCGTTGCTTTCCTTTAGTCGCTTCTTTCAACATCCTCAGAAGAGAATGGGTTGGTGACATTCAAATAGGTTTTCTCATAGAATTATACCGCACCCAGACGTAGGCTTTGTACGAAAAACAGATGTTATCCATTCCTAGTCTCTCTTCCCTTTCGAGGCCGGTGTTTGGTTGGGGGTGCGGTCACTTGCAAGAGTGAGAGGAATCTATCTCACTGACTGAGAGGATCCCAGTAGCATAGGACGCCCTCTCATAGTGTCTTGCCGTCTAAGTCAAAGCTATAGGACACAATGGACACTTACAGATTTTCAACACATGGATAAAAATTATATCATACAAAGTAAGTAAGTTTACCAGCAGATCGGAACGCGACTACTGAGAAGCAGTGACAAAAAACGAACGGGCATATAATTATATTTTCATTACGTTGTGGTACTATTTAATAATTTAATAACGTACATATTTATTTTCCCAACAAATTGTACATAACATACTTTCTTATTGGATTCGGAAGGATTCAGCTGAAACGTGAATTTTAGAAGAATACAAAATAAACTTAATAAAAACGTCCTTGTGAGCCAACCAACCCCAAACAGCAGCACCTGTTCACAAGAATTCCGCATGTGGCAGGCTTCAATCTCTCAAACCATATTAAAGGGAAGTGACTGACTCATCACATGTCGCTACCGCTGCTCAGAGTATTTTAGTGAGTTCATCAGTGCACCCGTGCGAAGCCGGGGCAGGTCGCTAGTTACACTATATAATATGATGAAGCAGACTTACGCTAGGGACAGTTTCATGCCATAAAGCCAAACGGAACCTAAAAGTTAAACATGAATATCTAGCCGCACCGTGCGAACAATGATCTGTCCATTTCACGAGGTGTGCGCTTACAAACGAGCGACATGCATATGCAAACAATGAGCCGAGAGCTAGTTGCACAATTGGATACAAAGATTAACTGCTCTGGTAAAATAAAGTAGGCGGCAGTGACCCGTTAAATATTTTTTTTAAATGGAAGGTAGAAATTGCGGTGTTTAGCATTCAGTATTCATTTCAAATTATGTGTGTTAAATATACTACTATTATTCAGCAAATAAATGACCCACTGCTGAGTCGGACCTCCTCCAGCTACATGGAGGGTAATTAGCCTATTGTGCCACGCTGGCAAGACGGTTTGGCACAGGATTTCGTATCAAGTTTTCCTTCTCTTGCGTCTAGGTTAACGGCCTAGTCACTTCCTTTCGTCGGCTCTTACGACGCCTGGAATGGAATGGGATAATGACACTATGTATTCCAAATTCTTCACCACACGTGTTAAATATTCCAAGCTCCAATACAGAATTTCACCAGCCCATATCATACAAGGGGTGTCGTAAAAGCGACGTAATACAAACCCTGTGCGAAAGCCGCTTCGCCAGCGTGACACTGTAGCCACATGAATGGGGAACATAACTCAGCATTGAACTTTTTGGCTCAGATGATGACGTTGTGTAAACTTACTTCGTTACAGCCCATAAATAACCCACTACTGGGTCGAGCCTCCTCCAAATTCATGGAGGAAAATTTGCCTACTGTGCCACGCTGACAAGACGGGTTGGCACACGGTTTGTATCAAGTTTTCCTTATCTTGGGGCTAGGTGATCTGCCTCTTGCGTTCTGTTAGTCGCTTCTTACACCCTAAAAATAGTCTGGGTTGGTGACATTGTGTAATCCGTCACCACACGGACACGTCAAATAAAACTGTCATTTTACGTCTTCGGCTCTTTGGCTAAGATGATAAACCATGTCTGTGTACATTCAGCTAGGAAACAACAGTTAGAAACACCGTTTTGGACAACACTGCAATGAATGTTTAATTTTTTTAAGCGTTCGCATTCGCTCGAATACTCGACGTGTGAAGTGTTTTCAAAAGGATTCATTTGCATGACACGCAAAGAATGTTTGTGAATACATGCTTTTGTTTTCTCGCCGTACAATTTTCCATCCACCTATACATTTCAGCTTATAATAGTTGCACTCCTGACCCGCGTCTCCTCCAATGTCTTGAGGGGAATTAGCCTACTAGGCCACGTTGGTCAGACGGGTGGTACAGGGTTTATACCAAAGCCTACTATAATTTAAACACGAAATCAATGTAACCCATCAGATCTTTGTAACAGAAAGTATGATAAAAAGAGTGTCCATGGAGTTTCTTCCCTGTTCTTCTCCATAGGATCTACGTTTTGGAACAGATTCCTAACTTCACTTTCGACATTTCAAAAACACCTGTAAATAGGTTCAATTGAAATAAATGATTTGAGTTTGACTTTCCTTCTTTTTCTTGCGTTTACCATATATTACACCCTCAGGATTCAATAGGTTAGTGACATTGTGGTTTATTAATCACACAAAATGTTGATTTCATTTACACAAACCACTCTGAAAACCACACACAAATATATCGCGAACACACACAGATATACAGACGTGGTGGGCGATTGTTTTTATAATAATGTAGTGATAACCGCCTAACAGATCAACTGACACAAAAGGGCACTTTAGATGCCATAATAATCTTTTGGAGCTTCTTATAAAAATAAAGAAATTATAATTCTGAAGCTAAGCAGTACTTAGGAACAAAGCTCTAAAGAGGATTTGTATTAATATTTTTCTCGAAACAAATAAGCTGGAATTAAGGCTGTCGAATAAATACGTCAATCACCATAATCGATTACTCACCTGTAAATAATCGAGAACATTTATGAAGTCGACGCTTAATCGTTGCCTGTTTACGACGCTGTTTAGTGGAAGAAATGTCTTAGAAAAAAGGTTTTATTTTATTCTTCGTTAACAGCATCTTCGTCTACGTAGATATTTTTTTTGTAATAGTGCCATCATATTAACACTGTACAATTCTTATTACAATATAGCCTAGGCTAATAAGTAGTTGGTATTTGTCTTAGTGTCTCTAGAAATAATAACGCACTTTGTTCATGTGTTCTTCAAAATATTGCACTTCATCATCATTTCAGCCAAAAGACGTCCACTGCTGGACATAGGCCTCCCCCAAGGATTTCCATATTGCACTTATTGTGCTATATGTATCACTATTCTTCACTACACTAGTTCGAAAGGTTTAACAGTCTTAAAATGTCTGTGGTGTCGAGGAGCTGGATAGACTCAACATTCACATTCAAATTTGGGTCAACGGGTCCCGGGTTCGATTCTGGGGTCGGGCAAATGTCTTTGTCTAAACCTGAGGCACTTGCTCTGAGTCTGGGTGTCATTTGTGTTTGTGAATTACATGTTTGTAAACTGCCCTCGCGGTATAAGTTATATCTAGTGCAGAGGGTTTGTTTTAAAATAGTTTAGGTATTTTTTAAAGTGATGCAACTATTTACAAACTATTGAATAAGAATATTTAATTTTATTTATTTAAACTCAAAATCTATTAATACAGATTTGCTTAACTGAACTTTTTTGAAACGTCATTAACATTTAACATTTCCTATTTTGTTTTACAACTTATTTTTTATGTTGTGTATTCTTCGGGTTTATGAAACCTGAATCTCGTGAAAGGTTTTACCAAAGAGGCTTTCATTTCACAATTTTAAAAAATACTCATTGTAATTTTCATAATAAGATTTAATTTAATAAAAAAAATCCTTATTTCAATAAAGAGATCCTTGGGGGAGGCCTATGTCCATCAGTGGACGTCTTTTGGCTGAAATCATGACGATAATGATTTTTACTTTTTTATTTTATTTTATTTGGGGGGGGGGGGGGTTGCGGCTGACAATAAGTACTTACACAGAGAAGTAGTTACATTTAAATAACCCATTATAAGCCTCCGCAATTAGTTTAAACTAAGTACATACAAATTATTTTATTACACAAATTAACAATAGAAAAATACATCTAAGAAAAGCAGTACACGTAGGTACCACTTACGGCGATACTGTTGACAGTAAAATAGTGTTCAAAATTTTGTAACATGTATTAGGGCTGACAGTATACAGATCAAAGGATAGGGGTTCTGTTTTAATTATGTTGTTACAGAGTTGACTGGCTCGTATAAAGAAGCTATTTTTGCGATGTACAGTGCGTATAAAAGGAATGTGAAATAGGGGTCGCGTACGGCAATGACGGGATGGGACATATAAATTAATCTTGCTGACCAACTCTGGACAGTCAATTTTTGACTGATCAATCTTAGTCAGACATCGAATATCTAAGACACTCCGACGCACATGCAATGGAAGGCGATGAAAACGTCCACAGCGTTCTTCTTAAGTTATCGTAAGTTATATTAGTTACTAGTGGCCCGCTCTGGCTTCGCCCGTGCAAAGCGGGGGTGGGTTATACTTAAAAACCTTCCCCTTGAATCACTCTATCTATTAAAAAAAACCGCTTCGAAATCCGTTGCGTAGTTTTAAAGATTTATGCATACATAGGGACGGACAGAAGAATGAGACTTAGTTTTATACTATGTAGTGATAGTGATATTAGGGTCTCTGAATTTGTAACAAAGAAATCTAGAAAATTTATTTTGCACTCGTTCAAGGCGTGATGAATGGACTGCATACTTAGGGTTCCAAATTTGACTGCCGTATTCTAGATAACTGCGGGCGAATGAGCAAGAAATAATGTTTACAGTTTTCATTGAATTAAATGAATAACAGTTTTGGATAATGAATCCCAAGGCTTGGCATTGCTTTTTTTACGATATGATCAATATGAGATTCGAGTTTGGAATCCACAATCACGCCAAGATCCTTTACGACATTTTCACGACTAATTGGTTGATCCGTTATTGTGTAAATGAAGTGAACTGTGTGTTGCTTTCGTGAAAAGCTGACAGTCCGGCATTTGGAAGCGTTAAGTTGCAGATTATTAGCCTCTGGATAGATCGTCTTGGAGACGAGATACTGTTTACGGATCTAAAAAGATTCATATTTAGTTTAGTTTTTACCACCGGTCATGAGTAAATCATCTCATATTTTCCGTCACCATACGTGACTCTAAGTACAAAAAAAAATACAGTAACACATTTCAAATAAATGCCACTGAATCGATAAGAAGTGATTATAAAGATGTATGACATACTCAAGCTTCGATAACTATAAACTCTGTCAAGACTCAACGTTCAAAGTTTGGCTATAACACGTCTATATTTCAAAGGATGTCAATATCCCAAAATGTACTACGCAGAGTAGACCCTGCAATTAGGCAAAGTTATACATTTCCAAACTTGGAACACTGAGTGGCAAATGGCGCGGACGGATGTGACGTCATAGCGCCTACAATAACGACTCGCCGAGCAACTCCCTCACGGTGTGAAGTTGATTTTGACAAGTTTACAGAGTCAGGTATTAGTACACAGGTCGTTATATTTAGGTTACAAGGAGTTTTATAAGTTTTAGGCTAAAACCAGCCCGCAAGAGAAGGCCTGTGTGTCATTTTTGTGTCTGGGTGTCATTTGTGTTCGTGAATTTCTGGTTTGTAAACTGCCCATGCAATTTAAGTTATATCTAGTGTATGGGGTATCGTTTAATGTAGTCCTAATATCGGTACCAATAGTTGACGTACTGATCAGTATTAATATATAATTGATATACTGTGACACTGGTCAAAGATGAAGTCATATCCGCCAACAATTTAATTAGGCCAAAATTGGATATAAGAAACGCAATCACAAACTCGATTTCTGATATTTGCTGTACATTTTTCATTTGTTTTGTGAAGTTTCCATAGTGTATGTTACTTTCTCAGTTTTCCTTCTTGTTTAACCGACTTCAATAACCTCCTTATTGAAGTCAAACACTTCTCAATTCGTCTATATGTTTTACTTTTTTCTTTTTATGTTTTATCATCAGAAAAAAAGAGAATAATTTGAAAAAAATAATAGCTCTTAATAACCTCCTTGTTGACCTGATTGAATTACAAAGCCACCAGACGGTCAGGCACAAAGTTATGTCGAAAAATACAATTATTTTAAATCACACGCCGGCAAAGTCGTACCTAATAGCTATTTTCTGTATCATGTAGCTACCAATATTTCATATCGAGTAAAAAAGAGGATTTTTCACGATAATATTACTTTATAATCAAATATATCACAGAGTATCTTGTTACGTCTTTCAAAAGTGTTTAGTTATCTCAAACCTAATACTAATAGGTACGTACGTTAGTTTGTGTCATATTATACGCAGTAGATACTTTGAAGGTCTAACAATGTGGCGTCTATGAAATTCATAAGAAGGGACTTGGAAAAAATATCACCTTTCTTGCTAGGGTTGTGGCCTCGAAACCGGCCGCTTAAAAGCTTAAGTAGGTGATACAGTTGTCGGTGTGGTGACTTAAGAATACACAATGTCGACTAAAGGAATCATCTAGTCGTAAGAGAAGGAAAACTTCAATCGGTAGTTTGAAGCCAAAGTCCACCTAATCAACAAAAAAATCTACTCAGACTCTGAAGAAGTGGGTCTGATTTACACAAAAGCACTTTCCCAACCCCGGAATCGAAACAGGGACCCGTGATACAAAGGCATCTAACAAGGCAACAAAGATAATAATCACAGTTGGCCCATTCCCCTCCAAGAAGGAGGCCTTAAACAGAACTGTCTTTTGTGGCTTGAGATCCTAATAATACCTATACCTGTATATGTTAATGTCACCAACCCATATATATATACCATCTTGAGGGTGTCGTAAGAGGCTACTAAAAGAATGCAAGAGGCAGATCACCTAGCCACAAGAGAAGGAAAACTTGATGCAAACCCTGTGCCAACCCGTCTTGCCAGCGTGTCAGTACGCTAATTTCCCTCCACAAATTTGGAGAAGGCCCGATGCACTAGTCGGTCATTTACGGGCTGAAATGACGAACACGTGTATCCAATATTAATTTAAAGAAAATTCGCAACAAATTTCGTGGCCCTAACGACTTCATAAACTAGAGCAAATGGTAAGTTGATACGTCGACAAAATAGGCTGCCGTGTCTGCATTAATTCCCCGTACTCTCCAGCTCGACGCGAATACCCCCCTTCCTCCCCCCCCCCCCCTTTTTGCTCCCTAAACCTGCCTCAGGTGCCGACCAAATAGAGCAGACAAATGTTTGCATTGGATTAATTCATTTGAGCCGATGTCTCTTTGGGGGATTAGTGTCTTTTGAGGCGAAAACTGCAAACGGAGCTGAACCAATTGAAATTTAGTGTCGAAGTGGTTCTGGGATAATTTGTGGTGAAGATTATTATCTTTTTGCTCATGAAATAACCACTAAGGAGCATTTTGTTAGCTCTAGTATGTTTTCATTGTAACATTAAATTGTGACGTCAGACCATAAATTACCCATTGTTGATTGATACACAAATTAGTTGCTGATGTTTGGGCCTATTGCGCGAGTTTGCTCTCACGAATATGTCTTATCCCGGCCCTGTACCTAAGAATGGCGATCTAAAAAAACAACTGCATCGATTCTTGAATACTCTTCCCTGTATAGCTGCATGCAGCGGTTCGGTGGTGCAGAGTTGTCTTATCAAAAGAGTGGACTTCATTAAATGAATTTTTATTTTTTTGTGGTGGCCTCGCTGGTTTAACTGGCTGGGATTTTTTCTACTTATTTTGTTATTATTTTTTTTTAATATCAAAAAGTTTTTATTCGAATAATAAATAATAAATACTCATGCAAGATTTCTACCTATGTAGCCTTTAATAGCAATTTCGGTCTTTAGGAGTACCGTAACATGGTAATTATATATCTTTTCCCAATGTTGTTTGGAGTTGGCACTACTACTCAGCCCATATATGACCCACTCTTGAGTCGGGCCTCCTCCAGTCACATGGAGCGTAATTAGTCAACTGTGACACGCTTGCCAGACGGGTTGGCACAGGGTTTTGTATCAAGTTTTCCTTCTCTTGCGGCTAGGTTATCGGCCTTGACATTTCCTTTTGTCGGCTCTTACGATAAGAGCACCTAACCTGACTTGGATAACTACCAGTATTTACGCGGAGCGATAGCTTTCTGCCCTCCTCCATCCAGCGGGACTACCGGTAATTATATAGTTAGACCAGCTGTCACTTTTCACGCTACTAACTACGTGTAACGACTGCCATGGATGGAAGAAGAGAAATGAGTTGAGCACTTATGTATACAGCCCAAAACCGACCCACTGCTGAGTCGGGCCTCCTCCACTCACATGGGGGTAATTAGCCTACTCTGCTACGCTGACTGGACTCAGGACTTCAGGACCATTTCGCCACCCTCAGAATGGAATGGGGTAGTGAATAAATACACCACGTATTCTAAATCCGTCACCACACGGACAATGCATAGTTCGTATGTATAGTTCATTGAATAAATTAAAACAGGCCACATAATCTTGCGAGATTTGAAAAACAATATTAGTCTTCCCAATAAGACCAGTGTCTTTTAGAACAGCAAAGGACGAGAAATTTTGTGTAATGGCGTTCAAAATTCTTATCAAAACAATGTTCAAGCTCCAATAAACCTAAAGTGATCGAACCGTAGGCTCTCGAATTTGCACAGGATCAGTATAATATGGTAATGCAGTCCTTTGTTGACCAGTCAGGAAGGCTTATTAAGTTTTAGGGGCCGATGAAACCTCAGCAAACCTATAGAATTAAACGGCTTGAAGTTACTTGAGGATAGTTCCTTAAAATCCTTATTGATTCTATCAGAATATTATAATATCTAGAACCATTGAACCGTCTCATTCATCATCGTTATCTTCATTACAAATGTTCTGCGTGTGAATAATTTGTCCATGGTTTTATATAGGAGTCATTTAATCAGTCATTACAATAGTAATCAGTCTTAAGGCATAATAAGTGCAGGTAGTTACTACTTGTTTAAAATTAAACTCAAACTCTTAGGATATTTATTTACGTAGGTTTCATCACCAAACTCTTATAACACGTCATTTTTTTAAATTATTATACTTTGTGCGTTGTAGCATGGTGCGGGTGACAGTTTCAGTAACATTTCGTTTCACTCTTGAAAGTTGCTGCGGTTTACAAATTATGACTTAGTATTTCAACTGTACCACATTCATAATATATTAAAATCATTAATAACTGTAGTAAATTAAATAAAACCAACCAGAATGTTCTAGTCTGCAAATGAAATCTAATTGAATGAAAAAATAAGCAAAGGTGTTTGCACATAACGTTTATAGTGACGCCATTGACGTTTATAGTGATGGAATGTACTGCTACGATGGATAGTCGATATTTTTCATAATAACACACGTATATTGTACGCAGGTCAATTTTTGTTGTAAAAATTGGTCTTCAATTATACAACAGAACGATTATAGGGTAAGGCTGATTAAAAGGCTGCTAAGGAAAAACTAATTTTATTCGTCTAAACTCATATCAGAGTCAGTAACATCTGAATTGTCACTCAATTCATCATCAGAATCTGTGACGGGTATTATAAACGATGACTCAATTACATTGTCAATATGTATGTCACGTTCCCAATAAGACAATGTCCTGTTTTATTTTATTCACGACCTTCGACTAGTCTTCAGGTTGAACATTGTTGATGGCCTCATGTAGGGCCAACATCTTATTTGCCGTAAATGCCGCCGCGCCGATGCGCCATAGAGCATGACACCAGGTCACGAAAAAAAGTTTTGATTATTTTATTTAAGTACAAAAATAATTATGTAGTCATAAAACATTTATATTGACCAGTTTATACACTGCACAACTGAATAACACACTAAATATCGTAACAATATTAAAGAAAACTAGATTTATGCTGCGAGTATCGTTTGGCTGAAATGATGATGATCGTTAGCGATAAACTTAAATTAAAAATTTAAATAAACCCCCGACACAATGACCTAAGTTCCCTTTAAAAAGTAGAAAATAAAAATAAAATACATCGCGTTGGGGGACCGCTCCTACTTATTTATTACCTGACCCCTGGTCCCCCAATGCGATGTATTTTATTTTTATTTTCTACTTTTTAAAGGGAACTTAGGTCTTTATGTCGGGGGTTTATTTTAATTTTTAATTTAATTTTTATTTTCTGCTTTTTAAAGGTACACCCCGATTACCCCTAGAGCTTTTTCGGGGCTCAACTGATTTTCATGGAACATATTATTTTTCACTTCAGTAGCTCAAACATGTAGGTTTTAATCACCGAAAACAGTGGACAAAATGCGATTTTGCCCACTGAGTGAGACAAAGTAACTTTTTAATTCTAATTCGAAACATTGACACTTACTCTTTCCCGCCAATAGAAAAGAGAGAGAGAGACAAAGACCAAGTGGCCAGTACCAACAGCTCCGATTTTTCTTCTTCTTCTTCATTTAGGTTTTGGCTTCCATCGTTATACCGATGATTTTGCCAATGACAAGTGTGTTGTGTTAGAAATTTCGTGTGATTATGAAAGATAAATTAATTGGTTATACGTTGCGTTAGAGTTATGAAGTGAAATGTTAGCAGGTAGCGCTATAGAAAACAATACAAAGCATTAAAGTACAGATTATAAATATTAAATTGATAGAGCAATATTATAGGAACTATATTTGATTAAATACAAAATAGACGTACTTTTAACAGTTCGATTGGATGAAAGGAGTTCGTTATGGGGTTACTCCGATTTTTAATTCGACCTCAAAGACAAACACGTTCGGAATTTCGTACTAATTAAAGAAATTTTGCAAAACTGATAATTATATCTTTTATTGTAATTCATTGAATTTTTAACTTATTGTTGTATTTAAACTAAAATAAGTATTTACTGCTTAAAAAAACTGATATTTAACTTAAAAATATTTAATTATAGTTTCAAAAATGTTACGTAATATATTTCATTTCCTATAGTGTTCTCGCTGCTGAAGTGAAAAGTTATGTGTGTTACACGAGAACAAAATTTTTCGCATCTCGTGCCTTTGAATCCCTCGCAGCACTCAGGAATCAACTTTAGAATCACTCGCTACGCTCGTGATTCAATCATTGATTCCTTCGCTTACTCGGGATTCAATATCAGCACTCGCAGCAAAAAACGACTTTGCTCTCTTGTTGCACAAATAACTATTGTAATGTGCACGTGATGCGCTTTCATTTGAGACCCCACTCGATTATATTTGCAGACTTTCGGTTATTCTTCCCCACTTTCAACCCCCGTAACTTTTAAACGACTTAACCGATTTTTATCAAACATGTCTAAGAACACTCGCCCGTAACTCACCTGTCATACAAAAAAAACTGTATTGAAATCGCTTCATCCGTTCGCGAGCTACGGTGCCACAGACAGTCAGACAGACACGTGAAACTTATAACACCCCTCTTGTTGCGTCGGGGGTTAAAAAATGAATTGCATACGTTATACATCCCTAGTAATGTCGTACTGATAGATGTCGACGTCATATAGGCAACTGTCACCCGCACCATGCTACAACGCACAAAGTATAATCGTCATTTTTTAAAATATGGCCCCTGTTCCACGCTAGGTGGTAGTCTGCATAAGTCATATCTACATTCACACCTTTCCTCATTCTTACAATCCTTTCCAATCTCTACCTTACCTTATTACCACAACCCTTACCTCCATCCACATTCATGCTGAAAACTACCACCGGTTTGGAATGCTGCGCTACGAGAGACGGAAAGAAACTCGGTGGTTGCTTTTTTAAATTTAAAGGTTACAATTATGGTGTTATTTAACAGTATTTGTTATTTATTCATGTAGGTTTTACCACAAAATTCTTATAAATCTTCATGTTTAAAATTACCATCATCATCTTTTGGCCCTTGTCCCGCGCTAGTTGGTAGTCTCCATACACTCCTATCATATGCATATTCTCATTCACACAATCCATCCATTTCAACCACGTTCTTACTGAAACTATCACCATAAACAAGCAGTCATAAGTATAATCAATAACTATTTGAGAAAAATGAAAAAAATATACAGGTTTGTGCAAATAAATTTAGCTATTTTAATTTAAGCGCAAAATAATAAAACTGACTCGGCGTCCTGCTACAAACGGCAAGTGAAATTTCATTTTGCCCACTTCACACGAGACGCTCACTGGTCCCTTGAGGCTGTGTTTAGAAATGTTTCAATTAGCTCATATTGTTGTTTGCTTACAAGAAACAATACGATAACGGCAATTTCTGCTGCAAAATTATGTTCCTTAAACATCTGTTTTATAGTTTACAATAGAGTTCTGCACTGCACTGTTTTCAATTTTTTTAAATCCTAATTAGGCATTCTACTTAAATATCTTTACACGATATTTTAACAGAATTCACAATTAAGGATGTTTCTATGCATGTTTGTATTTTTTTTTCTCCGATATTGATACGTTTGTGCTGTGTTTTGGTTCCATAGAAATTGAAATTCACCGAAATCTATGCAGTTTCATTCCGCGTCATCCAGAGCTTACTACGTAGTAATATTTTCATTGTATGTCAAAAAGTCTTTGTGTTTTCGGTATGTTTTAGTTTTAGATTAGATGTCATTTGTGTTGGTTTTCATGGACTTTCATGTTTGTATACTGCCCCAGCGATACAGGTTATAACTAGAGCACGCGATTTGTTTAAAAAACTAAAAGAAAATAGATTTTTATTATAAACTAGTGGCCCGCCCCGGCTTCGCCCGTGCAAAGCGGGGATGGGTTATACATATAAACATTCCCTTTGAATCACTCTATCTTTTAAAAAAAACCGCTTCAGAATCCGTTGCGTAGTTTTAAAGATTTATGCATACATAGGGACGGACAGAAGAATGCGACTTTGTTTTATACTATGTAGTGACCATGTAAAAATATACCACTCCTTGATTAATTAATAAAATTGGATGTCGATTGGAGCGTGTTAAGCCTGGGTAGACATTATAAATTTATTTAGTCTCTTTGAAATTTATTAAATTATATAAAAAATATATGTATTAATTTTAAATTCTAATTAAAAAAGTAGGCATACCTTGAGTAATAATATTTCATTAATTAAAAAGGTTCAAAGCTCTACAGTAATAGTTAGGTTCAGGCTTATAATATTAAGTTGGGATGTCAAATAATAATTTGGTACATAGAAGTACCAGATTGAAATTAAAGGGAGCAGGTTTACGCTACAAGAATTTATAAATTTAACACGGTTAAGGCACAAGGTAACAGTAAAAGGGTTGAAATTAAAGAGACCAACATGTAATTATTTATATGGTGTTTTCAATATTTAAAAAGCTCTATTATTCCTTTTCTCAACCTCCTTTTGTTCTTGTAAAAACTTATAGACACAGGAGACAAGATAAATATTTAATAGTTATTTATTAAATTATTAAATATTGTTAATTTTATAAATATTTGTTGTTTAGTATTCAGCTTGAAGCATCAATCTAATCAATCGAAAGAAAATTACTCGGCCATCAAAATCGTTAATTACCAAGTGTAATCGTCTCTTAAACTTGAATCTTGACTTTTGGACGTTATGTTGACCTTTTCTGTATCAAATCAATACAGATTCTGTATACTTAGACGACGACTTTTTCATGTAATTTATCAGATTACCCTTTTAAAATCCAGTTTTCAGCAAAAAAACGATGTTTTGCCCCGTCTCACCCACCCTTTGTCGTTGACCAGGGTCATCAACTCTGTGCCCAGAATACATATAGAAAAATATATTTGTGGTATGTTTAAATTTTTATTTCTATATATATTCTATTAAGCATCGTCTTTTATTCATTTCCTTTCGAATTTTATTGCTTGTTTCAGCTCTAAATCACTGAAAATGAGGCAATCATAGATAATTGAGATCCATTTTTTTTGTGCAATACAAATTCAGTTGGTCAATACAGAGTGAGTTCACTGCGTGATGTTTAGTTGCTTTGCGGTTTCGGTTCCCCGGTGACTGTTGTACAGCAATGTTTGTCGGCCACTCACATTTATTGGGCTCGGTTTCAAGCTCCGCGCTATATTGTGGTCTGCAGATATTCGGGTTATGACGATGGGATATATCCCAAATGCGGCTTGTTTGATTTTTACGCGGTCGTAGTTTTGAGGTTGTGTTTGTATGGAGGTTTATCTCATTGGGTTTTAGAGTGAAACGGTTTATATTATGAAAGTGTGTGAAAATTATCATGCTTTATAAAGGTTCTACGTCATGTTAGGCCTTTCGTACACAAGGCTACGCAAATCTTCGATACTAGCCGATTTTAGTCTTCAAGCGACTACCGCCATACAAAGCGAGTCGCGGGACGAATGTCGGCGACGCGACTCGTCTACGAACCTCAATGGATTTGTATGGCGGTAGGCGCTTGAAGACTAAAATCGTTGAGTATCGAAGATTTGCGAAGCCTTGTGTACAAAGTGCCTTAGTGTCAAGGTACATTAAAGATTACTTCGAAATAAGTCTATATAACAACCACTAACGAACGAACAAAACACAATCGAAGTCTTTTGTACTCTCGACAGATGCGACACTTGTTTTCTGTTTAGTATTCTAAAGAAGACTTGACTTTTACGTCCTCTTGCCGTCGTTAGTATTGAGAGCACCTCAGTAGTTCGGAACGTGTTTTTTGTCATGGAAGTAATAGGCTTAGAAGGTGAGTCGATCTTAGTGAAGTCATTTTAAGCAAGCCGAATTTGAGACTGTTACTATATTTTACGTTGGTTTTACCCAATTTAATTAGAATGGATTTCAACATCATCATCATCATCAGCCCACATTAGTCCACTGCTGGACATAGGCCTCCCCTAAAGAGCGCCATAGCGCCCTGTCCTCGGCCTGACGCATCCAGCCGCTGCCCGCAGCCTTTCGCAGATCGTCGCTCCATCTAGCAGAGGGTCGTCCTACGCTACGCTTGCCGATTCGCGGTGTCCACTCAAGAACTCGTCTACCCCAGCGGTTGCCGATTTCAACATAACTCTAGCTATTGCCAGAAAGTGAAATGTATGGGATGGACACAATTTTTTAACGTCAGTCTCATACATTTATTTTTCTATTCTATCCCCCTGATTTGGATAACTACCTGTATTGTCACCAACTCACATTATCCTGAGGATGTCGTATGAGTCGACTAAATGAACGCAAGAGGCTGATGACCTAGCTGGAAGAGAAGGAAAACTTGATACAACCGGTGTCGATAGCGTGGCACAGTAGGCTAATTAACCTCCACGTAATTGGAGGAGGCCGGACTTAGCAGTGGGTCTTGTATGGGCTTGGTAGTAGTATACTATTATGTGCAAGTTAAAGCGTTTTTAAATGCCGAGGCACAGCTTCTATAAAAAAATATATTAATGTACAATGTAAAATTCTGTTATTAAAATAAGTTCTTTGCTAAAAAAGCATTTAAGTTTTCTTAAGGTTAATGTTCCAGGGTAGCCCGCGAAATTCAAATTTTCTTACGTTTTTTGCAATTTGCAGGTCAGTGCTAGGTTGTATGTTGATTAAAATGTTATTCGCGGCTGTAAGACGTATGTAGTTATCGAATTATAATCATCAAACTCATCAATACAACCCTCCAAGCTCATAAAGGTGCAAGAATGAGCACTGACCTGCAAATAGCAAAAAACGTACGAAAATTTGAATTTCGCGGGCTACCCTGGAATATTCACCTTAAGACATTCAAGTAATGTGTAACAAAACGTTTGTAAAAATGTATTTACTTGAAAAGGACAAAATGGTTGTATACTACATGGAGGGTAATTAGCCTACCAGGCCAGACGGGTTGGCACAGGTTGCACAGTTTCGTTCTCTTGCGGCTAGTTTATCGGCCATCTACTTTTGTATGCCCATACGACGCCCACAGGATGGAATGGGGTGGAGACACAATGCATTCTAAGCCCTTCAGCACACGGACAGAATGGCTGTGAGAGATATTGGGTAACATCTTCTAATGATATATAATATATTGGTTCTTGTATTGTTGTATAAACATATCTAAATAATTTGTTTTTGATTTCTTACAAGAAAATTGGAAGATTGTGGTTACTCTTTTTTAAATTGTTGCTTTGTTTTGAAGACCATTAACACAGTTGTGCGATGAAAAAGATTTTTATATAAATTCATCACAAACAGTGATATGTAGATGTTAAACTCAAACTCAAAAGGAATTTTATTTACGTAGGTTTATCACAAGTATCTTAGAAATCGTCATAGTTAAATTGACCAATATCATCTTACGGCCCCTGTCTAACCCTAGGTGGTCTCCATACACACCTATCAGTCGTCATATCTATATTTACACCTTTCATACACAATTACTCATTCTTGCAATCCATCCATCTCTTTTCATCTCGCACAACCCTTGCGTCCACTCCCATTCATACTAAAACTATTACCGGTTCGAAATGCTGCTCTACAGAGAAGAGCCGGCGTGAAACTCGGTTGCTGTTTATAATTTTTAATTATTTGTCTTGTTTACAAAAAAATGTTTATCAAAAAGTCAAATATGAATTTTATAAAAAAAAACTGAATGAAATATTGAATAATATGTCTTGAATCCAGTGAGCCTACGAACCCCACATAGTGGCACCTGTTCACAAGTATAACGCTTGTGACAGCCATCGATCACCTCAACCATATATATGGGAAGTTGTAGACCCGCCACACGAAGCTACCACTGTTCAAATTATTTTAGTGACATGATAACAATGACAACTTACTTAATAGCGTAGTTTAGTACCACCTTAAAGATCATATTTCCCCAATTCGCTCTCTCGTAGAAACCTAGTGTTTTTATAAGTGTTTTTAAAAATCGAACAATCTCCTACACTGCCATAGACACTCGCTTACCCTCACCACTCTAGTCAAGCGAAGAGGAATCATTGCCTCTACAATTGTTTGCTTTCACTTTAAACACAATACAGCCGCAACTTCCACAGTTTTAATTATAAAAACTTTTTTAATTTCTAAAATGAGTCCCACCTGCTGCGTGTCGCCTCACATTTCAGGGTAATGGGTGACGTGATGACGTGCATTAAATTAATTTTTGACAATCAACCCAGATTTGTACGTAAATGCTTTCGGGTTTTGTGTCTGTGGGTTGGGCGGGGATTGTATGAATGGCATGTGTGGAAAAAATACAGGACTGCGAGTAGGGTTTAATTCACTAAGAGCTTTCACGTGATTATGTCGCAATTTTTACACCTAAACTAGCAGTTGCTTGCGGCTTTGCTCGCGTGGACCCTCGACAATCAGGATTTCCGAAGTCTTGTATGAATATAGTAAGGTAAACCACAGCTGATGCAATCCACAACCTAACTTCAAGAAATGACTTCATTCCAACATATGCTTGCTATAAATATGATATATGGTGCTTATTTTGTGAACAAGACAGATTAAAAAAGAAAACTACAGCATTTCTTGCCAGATCTTCTCTGTGGAGCGGTATTCCGAACCGGTGGAAGTTTCAGTATGAACGTGGATGGACGTAAGGGTAGTGGGAAAAGAGATGGATGGATTGTGCGAATGAGAACATGCATATGAAAGAAATGAATGTAGATATGACGCGTATAGGAGTGTATGGAGACTACCAACTAGCGCGGATCAAGGGCTAAATGATGATGATGGTAGTTTTGACTGTCTCGTTGGTCTAGTGGTTAGATGTGCCGCCTTTGGATCAACGGGTCCCGGGTTCGATTCCGGGGTCGGGAAGGGTCTTTGTCTAAACCAGAGGCACTGGCTCGGAGTCTGGGTGTCATTTCTATCACACGGTATGTATGTAATTACAAAAACAAAAATGTATATATGTAGTTTATCATCCATCTCGTTACCATAACACAAGCATTAAGCTGCTTAGCTTGGGACGAGATGGCGTTGTGTGAAATGTCCAAGGATATATATTTAAATATGACGATACATAAGAGTTTTGTGGTAAAACCTACAAGAATAAAGTTCCTTTGGAATTTGAATGTATTCTGATTTTATATTTAGCCTACTGTGCCACGCCGGGTTGGCACAAGGTTTCGTGTCAAGTTTTCCTTCTATTGCTGCTAGATTTACACGCTTGTCATTTCCTCCCGCCGATTCCTTCAGGATGGAAGGGGGGGGGGGTGACACTATGTATTCTTAATCCGTCACCACACGGAAATTGGTAGCTAGGTTGATTTTATTAATGGTCCTACCGAGTAATTTCGCCAGATTGGATGGATGGATGGAGTATACGGGGATTGATGGTTCCCAGTGGAAGGAAGTCACTTTGTCATCTACTGCCAGCGTTATGCTATAATTTTTTCGGTCGGTGACCCGTGAGGAACTCCTCTGGGATTACAAAGTTAGCGAAGGTAACTGCTTCTCTGACAGGGATATACTTGAGCGCCCCTCTAAAAGGTTACACGTGCGTTCAAATAAATCAAAGTAAGAATGTGAGTCTAAATATAACGAACTAATTAATGAGTAATTAGAGATGGGCTGATAGTCAATTTAAAAAACGAACAGATAGATAAGATGTAACCGTTTGTTGCAATTTAACATCAATATGTCTAATGAATGCAAACGCCTGTTGTTTTGTATAGAGCAAATAGTAAGCTGCGCTTCACGCAGTGTGGTTTTTGACAGACAATCTCTCTTACTTACCGATATTGTGCAAGTCACATCGTGTAGTCAACTTTAATTAATATAATCCTGAAATTAGTAGCTCGGTTGTTTTCATTATTCCATCAGGTTATGGGCCGTCCCGTACCTGTGCTTTAGTGCAGTTATCAGTTTAAAATCAGTAGTTAAAACAGTGAAATTCTCGTTAAAATAGAACATAACCTCAAATTCCGCGGCTTATAATATTTGTGGCTAGGAGTTCTTTTTCAGCATAAATACTTAAAAATGGGAACAAACAATATGTTTTCCATTCCGAAGCTGACCGGACGAGATAATTATACAAGCTGGAAGTTTGCGATGGAAGCATATCTGCAACATGATGACTTGTGGGAATGCGTAATTGGTGAAAGCAAAGATGTCAAAAAGGATGTTAAAGCTAAGTCAAAAATCATATTATTAATTGATCCACAGTTATACGTCC
The DNA here is from genome assembly GCA_905475355.2 of Clostera curtula. Taxonomy (NCBI): domain Eukaryota; kingdom Metazoa; phylum Arthropoda; class Insecta; order Lepidoptera; family Notodontidae; genus Clostera; species Clostera curtula. The sequence goes on along the minus strand of FR997803.1, from coordinate 2,356,265 downwards.
ATGTACAAAATGCAAAAACTTCCATGGAGGTGTGGGACAATTTAAAAACCGCATTTGAAGACTCTGGTCTACTCCGAAAAGTAGGATTATTAAGAGATTTAATTAACACAAATCTAGAATCAAGTGCAAGCGTAGAAGAATATATTAGCAAAATAATGACCTCTGCACATAAGCTAAGAGACATTGGATTTAAAGTTGATGATGAGTGGCTCGGAACGTTAATGTTGGCGGGATTGCCCGATCTATACAGACCAATGATTATGGGCATTGAGAGCTCGGGTATAATTATTAGTGCTGATCTGATCAAAACAAAACTTCTGCAAGAAGTGAAGTCCACAGATACAACTAATACCGCTTTTTATACAAACTCAAAAAGGTCAACGCCAAATAAAAACAGTAAGCCAAATAAAGACAGTAATACAAATAAAAGTGGGCCACGGTGTTATAACTGTAACAAATATGGACACTTAAGCAAGCAATGTTGGTTCAAAAATAAAAATAAAAAAGATGATAAAAATAATGGATTTGTAGCTGCTTTTTCAGCCACCACACTGAACGACGCCACCAGTTGGTATGTGGATTCCGGTGCCTCCGCCCACATGACCATGCACCGAGACTGGCTGGAGAATGAAAGTGCACCACCTGTTCAAAGCATCCGGATCGCAGATAATAAAATGTTACAAGTACAAAGCTGTGGTAATGTAACTATAAAAGTACTGAATGAAAATACCGGCGCCATTGACTGCATACAGGTGAGAAATGTACTATTTATTCCTAAACTTTCAACTAATTTGCTCTCAGTCAGCCAAATAGTAAAAAGTGGCTGTAAAGTGGAGTTCAGCCGAGATGGTTGTCAGATAAAAAATAAAAATGGACAACAGGTGGCTAATGCTAAGTTAATAAATGACACTTATAAGTTAAATACTTACCGGAGTGAAAAAGCAATGGCAGCTACAACAGAAGATACAACCTATCTTTGGCACCAACGAATGGGTCATTTAAACCTAAATGATATACAAAAAATTGAAAAATATACTAATGGTGTGAAGTTGTCACCGCAGAAAGAAAACTATATTTGTACTTCTTGTCTGGAAGGCAAACAATCCAGACAACCGTTTAATCATGAAGGCTCCCGGGCAACAGGGTTGCTAGAGCTGATCCACACCGATCTTTGTGGACCTATGGAGACACAATCTCTGGGAGGTGCAAGGTACTTTCTTACATTTATAGACGACTTCTCACGTAAAGTTTTTGTATTTTTCCTGAAACAAAAATCCGAAGTTTTAGAAATATTTATAGAATTTAAAAATAGAGCAGAAAATGAACTAAATAAGAAAATAAAAGCAATCAGAAGTGATAATGGAAAGGAGTACATAAATAATAATTTTGAAAAATATATGAAACAATTTGGTATCAAACATCAAACAAGCAACCCATACACGCCACAACAAAATGGGTTGAGCGAAAGGATGAACCGCACACTTGTTGAGCGCGCAAAATGCATGTTATTTAATGCTAATTTACAGAAGCAGTACTGGGGAGAAGCTGTGGCTACTGCGGCCTACATTATTAACAGATCTCCAACGCGCTCACTTGGTGACATCACGCCTGAAGAAGTGTGGACTGGTAACAAACCAAATGTAGCTCACATGAGAGTATTCGGCTGCAAAGCAATGGTGCATATTCCAAAAGAGAAACGGCAAAAATTAGATCGGAAATCTCAAGAATTAATATTTGTTGGTTATAGTGAAAGCACAAAAGGCTACCGTTTTGCACACCCAAACAGCAGACAAATTGTTATGAGTAGAGATGTCGTTTTCTTAGAATCAACAGTGAGTCAAAATAAAATAACCAAAAATATGCATGCCGAAGAAAAACCTGAAAAACAAAATACACAAGTTACTAAATGTGATCTAGAAAAAATAAATATAGAAGATAAAAACAATTTTACTAAAGTAGAAGAAAATACTATACCTGAAACAGAAGAAAATACTGTACCTGAAACAGAAGAAGAAACACATGATTATGAATCTAGTTACTACGAAGATCCAGATGATGAAACATATTTACCTGAGAATGATCAGTCTACAAGTTCTCCCGAAGCTGAAATTGTAACTTCATACAATTTACGGCGAAGAAATATTTCTCCATGTAATAACAGTCCAGATCATACTTCATTTTTATCAATAAATGTAGAATCAGCGATGAGTCTTCTGGATAATGACCCACAAACTCACGTAGAAGCACTAAATAGTGACAATGCAACTTCATGGAAAAAAGCCATGGATGAAGAGTACCAGTCATTAATAGAAAACAATACATGGAATTTAGTGGATCTGCCTAAGGGAAAGAAAATAATACCATGTAAATGGGTATTTAAATCGAAAAGAGATGAAGCTGGTAATGTAATTCGTTATAAAGCTCGCTTAGTCATTAAAGGCTACAAACAAACCAAAGGAATTGACTATAACGAAGTGTACGCCCCGGTCGTCCGCTATTCATCAATAAGATATTTGATGGGACTGGCAGTTAAACATAAATTAAAAATACATCAAATGGATGCCATCACAGCATTTCTCCAGGGGGATGTGGATGAAGAATTATATATGTCTCCACCGCCATGTTATGAGACTGACTACAAAGTATGCCGCCTGAGCAAATCTTTATATGGGCTGAAACAGGCGAGCCGTCAATGGAATAAAAAGTTAAATACAATTTTGTTAGAAATTGGAATGTCACGATCGAAAATGGACCCCTGCGTTTATTACAGAATATTAAACAAAAATGATATACTATTCATTACAATTTATGTTGATGACATATTGTACTACTTTAATAATGAAGAAACAGCACTACTTGTCAAACAAAAATTAAGTAAAAAATTTAAAATGAAGGATATGGGTACTGCTAAACAATGTATTGGAATAAAAATAACACAAAAGGAAAGCTTCGATGAAATAACTCTTGATCAATCACAATACATAAAGAAAATCTTATATCGTTTCCAAATGCACGAATGCAGACCAGTACCTACGCCTTTTGAAGCAGGAACACAGCTAAAAAAACCTGTAAATGAAAATGAAATATTAAGAGATATACCATACCAGGAAGCAGTAGGAAGTCTGTTATATTTGTCGCAATGCACACGTCCAGATATTGCATATGCTGTAAATTCAGTAAGCCGATTTAATAATAAGCCCACAGCGCAGCACTGGATTGCTGTTAAGAGAATATTTCGATATTTAAATGGAACCATAAATATGAAACTTACATTCCGAAATCACAACAGCGGGATAACTGGTTACTGTGATGCAGACTGGGCAAGCGATGCAGAAGATCGAAGATCCTGCACTGGATACCTTTTTCTTTTTCAGGGTGGCTCAATTTCCTGGAACTCTAAAAAACAATCAACAATTGCCTTATCAAGCACCGAGGCAGAATATATGTCACTATCGACAGCTGCTCAAGAAGCTCTCTGGTTGAAACAACTTCAAAATGAGTTTTGGCCTGAACTTGCAAGTATACCTATAACTTTGTATTGCGATAATCAAAGTGCAATTAGCCTTTCAGGTAACGAAATGTATCAAGCTAGAAGCAAACATATTGATGTCCGCTACCATTTCATGCGAGAGAAGATTGCAGCAAACGAAGTATCTGTCAAATACATTAGCACCAAGAAAATGGTCGCCGACGCATTAACCAAGGGTCTACTCCGGCGGCAGCATGAAGATCTCATCCAGGCAATGGGTTTGCATCCAGGGGAGGATGTTGCAATTTAACATCAATATGTCTAATGAATGCAAACGCCTGTTGTTTTGTATAGAGCAAATAGTAAGCTGCGCTTCACGCAGTGTGGTTTTTGACAGACAATCTCTCTTACTTACCGATATTGTGCAAGTCACATCGTGTAGTCAACTTTAATTAATATAATCCTGAAATTAGTAGCTCGGTTGTTTTCATTACTCCATCACCGTTAAACATTTATTTTTAGAACACATTAATAAATCGGAATGTTTAGTAAATTGAGAAACGAAAACGTGAATTCTTTATTCAAAATATCAATTAATTTAGATACAAACTGACTTAAAAAATATTTTTTAATTTGTGGTTTAGGTTACCACACGACACGACGATGTGTTATATGCTAAAAAAATATTTTGTTTTTTAGCTACTTAATAAAAGTTGTTGTAAAGATTGGTCGCATAGAAATACCTAATTTAACTCCGTTAGTTCAGTTGGAATACAACTTAATTATAAGTGAACATAATGAGTCAGTTTTATTTTACGGCTATGTATGACAGATATGTTTTAAATTTCAATCGAAATATCAAGCAGGTAAAATTTTTCTAGTGCCGAATGTTCGGCGCTTAAACAGAATTTTGGCCGAAGTTCCTGCCAAAATTCGGTTAAACCGAATGTGAACCGAAGTTGGGCCCATCCCTAATAATAATTTGAAATATTTTCCATAAATTATAATTTCCCCACCGCGTTCTGTCAACCCAGAAAATTGCGTTACGGCAGAGTGCAAGTTTAACCCCGTTTTAATTATTCCGCGCGCGTGCCCTGCTTACTTGTCGTCTAGATTTATGAATGCTATATAATACAAATAAATACATTTTAAATGTTTGTGTGGTGACAGTTTTAGAATATATAGTGTCACCATCCCAATCCATCCCGATGGTCTCGTAAGAGCCGACAAACGGAAATAACGGCTGATAACCTAGACGCAAGAGAAGGAAAACTTTAGGTGAAACCCTTTTTTTTTTTTTCGCCCTGGGTAAAATCCTCCCCCATATTGGGGGCCTACCCACTAAACCTCCCCGGGGTGCTCCAACTCGCGTCCTGTTGCGGCATTGTGGGATCTGATGCAGAACACACACGCCTTAGGCGAAACCCTGTGTCAACCCGTCTGGCCGGCGGCGTGGCACAGTACGCCAATTACCCTCCATGTAACTGGATGGTGGATATATTGACATCACAGTTGGTCTTATACTGACTGATATTCTGTATCAAAAATATTATATTAGCAAGGATAAATTTGCGATGTCCAGTCAAAAATCCTACATCACAAAACTTTTCTTTGGGTCTAGGTTGTAAATGGAACGCACAGCACGCTTTTGTAATACAATTAATACAGTTTCAATGTCTGCAACATTGCCCTAAAGCAAAATACTATATGGCATGACGCTATGGAAGTACCAAAGTAGACAAGTTTCGTGGTATCCACGTCGGTGAGCTGTCTTACCTGTCTCACAGCTTAAGCTGCTGAGCTAAGTTTTATCGAGTTTAAGAATGTGAGGCCTTGTAACTTAGAATCTACAGTAATGCCCAAAAAATGTGTAGTCTTCTAGGTCAACATTTTTATCGTCTGATACTATGAGACTCGGAATTAAATAAAAATTTTGCTGTTCCCTTGAGGTGACACTTGACGATTTATTTATTTATGTACACACATAGAAAAAGTAAAATAACATTTAGGAAACTTATGTACAAAGGTACTACTTATTTCTATAGAAATCTCTTCCAGTAGACCCGCAAAAGGAGATGTTGAAAAAGTATAATAGGCTTAGTGTATATATATTTCATTCATAACAAAATATATATACTACAAATTCAAATTCAAATCATTTATTTTGTGTGGGTCACGATGGACACTTACAAATAGTCAACACATTGTCATATTATACAATAAAAAAATCGACCGTCTACCACCAGTTCGGAACGCGACCACTGCTGAGAAGAACTGGCAAGAAACTCAGAGGGCTTGTCATTTTTTTTTTCATTGCGGTCCTATTTGACTAGTAACATAAATAAAGAACATAAAAAATACACTGACACTGAACAGCCTAGTCCCAAGCAGCTGGGTCGCTTAAATAATCAGCAATGCGGTAATATGCTTTTTTGAAAAGCTTTGTCTTAACAGTCTTTTTAAAGGCATTGCGAGGCAATTCTCTAAGTTGCATGGGCAATTTGTTATAAAAGTGTATACATTGACCCATGAATGAGTTACTTATTCTGCGGAGACGAGTACAATGGATAGCAAGATTATTCTTGTTTCGTGTATTAATATTATGTATATCACAGTTTTTTCCAAAGTTATTAATATTTTTATGTACATACATCAAATTTTCAAATATATATTGAGATGGCACAGTTAGAATATTTATTTCCTTGAATGTATCTCTGAGAGAAGTTCTAGGAGCAAGGTTGTATATAGCCCTTACAGCCCTTTTCTGTAATATAAATATGCTATTAAGGTCTGCACCGCATCCCCAGAGAAGTATCCCGTAAGTCATGATACTGTGGAAGTAACTGAAATAAACTATTCTAGCCGTATCAACATCTGTCAAAAGTCTAATTTTTTTAACAGCAAAAGCCACCGAGCTAAGTCTATTACATAGCTTTTCTATATGTGAGCCCCATTGTAGTTTATTATCAATGGTTATACCTAAAAATACGGTTGACTCAATCGGTTCCAAAATTGTTCCATTCAGTTGTACGTTGGTCGGATTCTGAACAACATTGGGCAGTAAAAATTTGATGCATTTAGTTTTCTTTTCATTTAAAAGCAAGTTATTCATACTAAAGCAATGGACAACCGAAGAAAGTGCATTGTTCACTTCGTCAAAATTTTGTAGCTGTCGTTTAATTTTAAACAACAAAGAAGTATCATCCGCGAACAGTACGATACCGTGGTTATTTCTCACATAATAAGGTAGGTCATTAATGTAAACGAGGAAGAAAAAAGGACCAAGAATCGAACCTTGGGGCACACCAATAGTGACCATGGATCCTTGTGATTGTATGCCATTGACATCAACCCTCTGAATTCTATTACTAAGGTATGATTTCAGTAGGCTGAGGGCTTGTTTGCGGATACCGTAATGGTGTAACTTCCTGATGAGGATTTCATGATGAACACAATCGAAAGCTTTAGACAAATCACAAAATACGCCGAGTGCATCATGTGAATCCTCCCAAGCCTCAAATACGTACTTCAATAGTTGAATTCCAGCGTCAGTAGTAGAACAATTTCTCGTAAAACCGAACTGGTTGGGATGTAACAAATTGCAACTATTGAAGTGCGTTAGTAGTTGTAATAAAACAATTTTTTCAAAAATTTTGCTAAGCGATGGTAGTACTGAGATAGGTCGAAAATTAGCGGGATCTGAAGTACTACCTGATTTAAATAAGGCTACTATTTTACTGTGCTTCATGAGATCAGGAAATTTACCATGTGCGACACAATCATTGAAAATACCTGCTAAGGCCGGTGCGATTACCTTAATTACAGGTGAAATGGTTTTAACGGACATTCCCCACAGGTCTACAGTACTTTTCATGTTAAGAGTATTAAAAGCGCTAATAATATCTTTGTTGTTGATCCGAGTAAATTCAAAGATTGTGTTACACTTATTGAGACTGTTTTTCAATAGTAACTCAGCGGATGAAGGAGAGGACTGTAGCGATTCTGTAGTTTTAATGGGAATGTTTGTGAAGAACTGTTCAAATTCAGTCGCAACTTCTAAATCCGCTTTATTGTCCCGATTATCAACCTTTAGGTGATAATCAATATGATGATTCGTATTTTTACCGCTTTCACTATTTATAATATGCCACGTTGTTTTAATTTTGTTCTCTGCATGAATTATCTTATTTTTCAAGTACAATGCTTTTGCAGTCGAACAAGTTCTCTTAAATACTTTGGAATAATTTTTCACATATTCGTGAAATGATGGATCACAATTATACAACTTTTCACCATATAAGTCAAACAGCTTATTTCTACTTTTATAGATACCAGCAGTTGCCCATTCACAAAATGTTGCCCTGTTATTTATTGATAGTAGTTTTGGTTTGAAGATCTTGTTAAACTCCCTACTGATCAGATGGATACACATATACCATATAAAACAATACATATACTATATTTATATATACATACATACACAATCATAGAATTAACTAAGATTATGAAAGTGACATTTTAGCTACTCTTTTTTAAAATTGTTGCTTTGTTTTGAAGACCATTAACACAGTTCTGCAATGAAAAAGTATTATAAATAAATTCATCACAAACAGTGATATGTAGATGTTAAACTCAAACTCAAAAGGAATTTTATTTACGTAGGTTTATCACAAGTAACTATCTTAGAAATCGTCATATTTAAATTGACCAATATCATCTTACGGCCCCTGTCTAACCCTAGGTGGTCTCCATACACACCTATCAGTCGTCATATCTACATTCACATCTTTCATACACAATTACTCATTCTTGCAATCCACCCATCTCTTTTGATCTAGCACAACCCTTGCGTCCTCCCACATTCATACTAAAACTATCACCGGTTCGAAATGCTGCTCTACAGAGAAGAGCCGGCAAGAAACCCTGAAGCTGTTTTTATTTTCAAATGACGGGTCTTGTTTACAAAAAATAATTTCAAAAATGTTATCAAACGGAGTCTGATAGATGTACAAGGGCGAATTGTGTGAAGTGAAGTATCAAGTGAAATATGAATTGTATAAAAAAAGCTAAATGAAATATTGAATAAGTCTTGAATCCAGTGAGCCCTCGAACCCCATACAGTGGCACCTGTTCACAAGTGTAACGCTTGTGACAGCCATCGATCACCTCAACCATATTTAAGGGTAGTTGTAGACCTGCCACACGTAGCTACCACTGTTTGAATTATTTTAGTGACATGATAACAATGACAACATACTTAATAGCGTAGTGTAGTACCACCTTAAGATCGTATTTCCCCAGTTCGCTCTCTCGTAGAAACCTAGTGTTTTTATAAGTGTTTTTAAAAATCGAACAATCTCCTACACTACCATAGACACTCGCTTACCCTCACCACTCTAGTCAAGCGATGAGGAATCATTGTCTCTACAATTGTTTGCTTTCACGTCAAACACAATACAGCCGCAACTTCCACAGTTTTAATTATAATAACTTTTTTAATTTCTAAAATGAGTCCCACCTGCTGCGTGTCGCCTCACATTTCACGGTAATGGGTGACGTGATGACGTGCATTAAATTAATTTTTGACAATCAACCCAGATTTGTACGTAAATGCTTTCGGGTTTTGTGTCTGTGGGTTGGGCGGAGATTGTATGAATGGCGTGTGTGGAAAAAGTACAGGACTGCGAGTAGGGTTTAATTCACTAAGAGCTTTCACGTGATTATGTCGCAATTTTTACACCTAAACTAGCAGTTGCTTGCGGCTTTGCTCGCGTGGACCCTCGACAATCAGGATTTCCGAACTCTAGTATGAAATATTATGAAGGTAAGGTTATCCACAGCTGATGCAATCCACGCCATAACTTCAAGAAATGACTTCTTCCAACATATGCTTGCTATAAATATTATATAAGGTGCTTTTTTGTGAACAACACAGATAATAAAAAAGAAAACTACAGTTCCACAGGTATTCCGAACCGGTGGAAGTTTCAGTATGAACGTGGATGGACGTAAGGGTAGTGGGAAAAGAGATGGGTGGATTGTGCGAATGAGCATATGAAAGAAATGAATGTAGATATAATGCCGATAGGAGTGTATGGAGACTACCAACTAGCGCGGATCAAGGGCTAAAAGATGATGATAGTAGTTTTGACTGTCTCGTTGGTCTAGTGGTTAGATGTGCCGCCTTTGGATCAACGGGTCCCGGGTTCGATTCCGGGGTCGGGAAGGGTCTTTGTCTAAACCAGAGGCACTGGTTCGGAGTCGGGGTGTCATTTCTATCTATAATATAATATGTATGTATTTACAAAAAAAATATGTATATAAGTAGTTTATCATCCATCTCGTTCCCATAACACAAGCATTAAGTTGCTTAGCTTGGGACGAGATGGCGTTGTGTGATATATATTTAAACATGACGATACATAAGAGTTTTGTGGTAAAACCTACATGAATAAAGTTCCTTTTGAATTTGAATGTATTCTGATTTTATATTTAGCCTACTGTGCCACGCCGGGTCGGCACAGGGTTTCGTGTCATTCCCCCCTCGGCCATCCCCGATTTTACCCCGGGCGAACAAAAAAAAAAGAAAAAAGGTTTTCGTGTCAAGATTTCCATCTCTGGCTGCTAGATTTACACGCTTGTCATTTCCTCCCGTCGATTCCTTCAGGATGGAAGGGGGGGGGGGGACACTATGTATTCTTAATCCGTCACCTTACAGACATTGGTATCTAGGTTGATTTTATGAATGGTCCTACCGAGTAATTTCGCCAGAGTACTATGGATTGGATGGATGGATGGAGTATACGGGGATTGATGGTTCCCAGTGGAAGGATGTCACTTTGTCATCTACTGCCAGCGTTATGCTATAATTTTTTCGGTCGGTGACCCGTGAGGTACTCCTCTGGGATTACAAAGTTAGCGAAGGTAACTGCTTCTCTGACAGGGATATACTTGAGCGCCCCTCTAAAAGGTTACAGGTGCGTTCAAATAAATCAAAGTAAGAATGTGAGTCTAAATATAACGAACTAATTAATGAGTAATTAGAGATGGGCTGATAGTCAATTTAAAAAACGAACAGATAGATAAGATGTAACCGTTAAACATTTATTTTTAGAACACATTAATAAATCGGAATGTTTAGTAAATTGAGAAACGAAAACGTGAATTCTTTATTCAAAATACCAATTAATTTAGATACAAACTGACTTAAAAAAATATATTTTAATTTGTGGTTTAGGTTACCACACTACACGACGATGTGTTATATGCTAAAAAAATATTTTGTTTTTAGCTACTTAATAAAAGTTGTAGATTGGTCGCATAGAAATACCTAATATAACTCCGTTAGTTCAGTTAGAATAGAACTTAATTATAAGTGAACATAGATTTGTATGAAGGAAAAATGAATTAATTTATATGTATATTTTTGAAATAACGAGTTCGAATTGCAAAAGACTGTCTTTTAATGAGTCAGTTTTATTTTACGGCTATGTATGACAGATATGTTTTAAATTTCAATCGAAATATCAAGCAGGTAAAATTTTTCTAGTGCCGAATGTTCGGCGCTTAAACAGAATTTTGGCCGAAGTTCCTGCCAAAATTCGGTTAAACCGAATGTGAACCGAAGTTGGGCCCATCCCTAATAATAATTTGAAATATTTTCCATAAATTATAATTTCCCCACCGCGTTCTGTCAACCCAGAAAATTGCGTTACGGCAGAGTGCAAGTTTAACCCCGTTTTAATTATTCCGCGCGCGTGCCCTGCTTACTTGTCATCTAGATTTATGAATGCTATCTATACACATAAATACATTTTAAATGTTTGTAACCGTCTGGTGACGTTTAAAGTCACCGTATACATAATGTCACCGTTCATTCCATCCTGAGGATCTCGTAAGAGCCGACAAACGGGAATGACCGCTGATAACCTAGCCGCAAGAGAAGGAAAACTTTATACGAAACCCGTCTGCCCGGCGTGGCACAGTACGCCAATTACCCTCCAACTGGATGGTGTATATAGTGACATCACAGTTGGTCATAAACTGACTGATATTCTGTATCACAAATATAATTTAAGCAAGGATAAACTGCGATGCCACAGTCAAAATTGTTACATCATAAGACGTTTTCCTAAGTGATTCTTTGGGTCCTAGATTGTAAATGGAACGCACAACACGCTTTTGTAATACAATTTATACAGTTTCAATGTCTGCAACATTGCCCTAAAGCAAAATACTATATGGCATGACGCTGTGGAAGTACCAAAGTAGACAAGTCTCGCGGTATCCACGTCGGTGAGCTGTCTTACCTGTCTCACAGCTTAAGCTGCTGAGCTAAGTTTTATCGAGTTTAAGAATGTGAGAACTTGGAATCTAAAGTAATGCCCAAAAAATGTGTAGTCTTCTAGGTCAACATTTTTATCGTTTGATACTATGAGCCTCGGAATTAAATAAAAATTTTGCTTTTCCCTAGAGGTGACACTTGACGATTCCTTTTGTTGGTTTCAAGTTTATTTTATACAAAAGTTTAGGTCTTTTATTTATCGATTGGGTCAGCTAGTCACTATAACTATGACTACATATTATAAAATAAAGTTGCTGTCGTCTGTCCGTCCCTATGTATGCTTAAATCTTTAAAACTACGCAATGGATTTTGAAGCGGTTTTTTAATAGATAGAGTGATTCAAGAGGACGGCTTGTATGTACAATACATCCAAAAAAATAAAGAGAAACACTGGTAAACTTAGAGGTTCATCATTGCACCCATGCGAAGCCGGGGCGGGTCGCTAGTAGTATATAATATTTTATTGCCGGTTGATATTTGTGCGAAATAAAAAAATCTTTATGATTCTTAAAATTGTATGACTAGGCAGTAGGGACAAAGCAATTAACTGCTTAAAATTTGTTTTTGCAGGCGGAGTGTACAGTAACCCATGGACAACTGCGTGTCGAGGTATATGCCTTGGCACACGCAAGTAAATAAATTGTAGCAGGGCAGGGCAAAAACCATTCCTTTATATTTTATAGAGGAACGTCATATCGTGTCCTAACCAACAAACTAAAAAATACAAAAAGAAACATACAAATAAATATAAGTGGTTAGATGTGCCTTTGGATCAACGGGTCCCGGGTTCGATTCCGGGGTCGGGCGAGTGTCTTTGTCTAAACCAGAGGCACTGGCTCGGAGTCTGGGTGTCATTTCTATCTATAATATGTATGTATTTCCAAAATAAAGTATATAAGTAGTTTATCATCCATCTCGTTACCATAACACAAGCATTAAGTTGCTTAGCTTGGGACGAGATGGCGTCGTGTGAAATGTCCAAGGATATTTATTATTATTTATTTATTTAATATAGCTACTTCGGACAAAGAATCAGTCTAGCGATTCAAAGGTGGAACGCTGCCAGTATCTTCAGAACCTTGCCCAAAGGGACTCCTTTAAATAATATATTTAGTATTTTCTGTTTCAGTTTTTTTTAGTTTAGGTTAGTTGGTATTTTTAAGTAATCGATAATAAATATAAATGAATTTACACAGTACCGTTGTTTACAAACATTAATATAATCCGAGCCTTGTACCTGAAACTAGTTTTCGTATACATGTTTTCCACACCTCGTTGGCGCGTTGTTGGAGCTATGTGGTAAAAGTAAAAAGCGGACACGTTTACATCTATCCATGGAAGGGAGGTACGGTACGGTAATAGCATTAGTTATTACCGTACCGTACCACACTTCCATTACCTCCCGTCCCATACCATACCCATACCCGTCACATACCACAGCTAAATATCAAGGTGGAAGAGTCCAGAGAATATAGTATCTACGCAGATTTATTAACGTTAAGTCTAATTTTCTGGGGTACACTTTTCTATACGTACTTTACTCGCTACAGCTTTTTCATTTGGTGAGGGATTTAGAATACAGAGTGTCACAACACTATTCCATATTGAGGGTGTCGTAAGAGCTGAAAAAAGTAAATGACAAGGCTGATAACGTAACCGTAAGAGAAGGAAAACCTAATACGAAACCCTGTCCCAACCCATCTGGCCAGCGTGGTACTAAATCACTACATAGTATAAAACAAAGTCGCTGTTTCTGTCCGTCCCTATGTATGCTTAAATCTTTAAAACTACGCAACGGATTTTGATACGGTTTTTTTTAATAGATAGTGTGATTCAAGAGGAAGGTTTATATGTATAACCCACACCCGCTTTGCACGGGCGAAGCCGGGGCGGGCCACTAGTATAAAATATAATAAATAAATATCCTTGGACATTTCACACAACGCCATCTCGTCCCAAGCTAAGCAACTTAATGCTTGTGTTATGGTAACGAGATGGATGATAAACTACTTATATAATTTTTTTTTTTGTAAATATATACATATTATAGATAGAAATGACACCCAGACTCCAAGCCAGTGCCTCTGTTTTAGACAAAGACACTTGCCCGACCCCGGAATCGAACCCAGGACCCGTTGATCCAAAGGCGGCACATCTAACCACTAGACCAACGAGGCTACTTACACTCCATGTAATTGGAGGAGGCCCGATTCAGCGTTACCTTCTTTTTCCTTGCATTAGAATTCCTCAGGGAGACCTGACTTTTGGGGACTAGTGTTCTGTACGACTCCAGGGCGCGGAAAGATGGGAATTAGCGCCCCGATATTCTCCTATTCCCCCCGGCGGGCGTCCCTCGACTGCCCGAACAAGGAACAAGGGGTCCGTTCCCTGAGGGGACTTGCACCACGACCCTGGGCTGGCCCACTTTAATGGGGAGCTCTTACGACGCTCTCAGTGTGGCATGGGGTGGTGACACTATGTATTCTAAATCCGTCACCACGTTGACCAATTGTTGTGAGTACTTTCGTGTTGTCAAAAATGTCAAACATCATGTTCTATGATTGATTAAACGATGGTTTTATTTAATAATATAACATAGCTTACGCGTGACCTCAATTTCAAGACCTCAAGGCGAAGATGCGACCTTAGATGGTACAGTTTAGCCTTAAAGTTACCAAGTAACTGCGTTTTTGCATTTGATTCACTATCACTATATAGTAACAAAGTCGCTGTCGTCTGTCCGTCCCTATGTATGCTTAAATATTTGAAACTACGCAACAGATTTTGAAGCGGTTTTTTTAATAGAGTGATTCAAGAGGAAGTTTTATATGTATGTTTATTTATTTATTTATTTATTTATTTATTGTATGTATAATACATCCATAATATTGTAGAGAAACAATGATAAATTTAGTGATTCATCATTGCGCCCGTGCCAAGCGGGGGCGGGTCGCTAGTTTTATATAAAAGGGTTACAATGATGGTGGTACGGTACAATATAAATCAGAGTCAAGCTACGAACTAAACGAGCGCCCGTAATGGCTACCTAGCTTATCTCAGGACCTTTCCACCTAGTTTCGGATTATTTATCGCGGTTGCAGTCGTTATAAACATAATGGGTAATTAGTACTGATATCGTTGTTAATTAATGGCCAAATTATACTGACCGAACTGTTTGCCTGATAAAAAATATAATTGGGTCTTATTGCGAAGACCTTCAGCTCTATTCTCGTATACAGGACATAACAGACGCCAAAACTTTTTTTCTCAAATGTCTCTTCCTAGTGACGCAACTATACTCTGTTCACGTTAGCGAGCTAATATAGCGGCCTCTCTGTCGTACTTTTTTATGAAAATGAAAAGGACAAAAAAGGGCTTCTATTTGCACCTCATTGTAAAACTCGGCTTACATGCCGACTGACTGCCTCGTTGGTCTAGTGGTCAGATGTGCCGCCTTTGGATCAACGGGTCCCGGGTTCGATTCCGGGGTCGGGCCAGTGTCTTTGTCTAAACCAGAGGCACTGGCTCGGAGTCTGGGTGTCATTTCTATCTATAATATGTATGTATTTACAAAAAAAAAAAAAAAAATGTATATAAGTAGTTTATCATCCATCTCGTTACCATAACACAAGCATTAAGTTGCTTAACTTGGGACGAGATGGCGTTGTGTGAAATGTCCAAGGATATTTATTTATAAAAATGCCGTTGCTCGGAATATTTATTTTAATATTCCTTATCTAATGATTTTTGGTGTGGTTTTTAATATTTTAGTTAAAAAGGGCCAATTTAGAGTAGTTCATTTTTTATTCATTTATTAACACTTTAAAGTTAAGTTTTATACAAGTTGCATATTAATTGTTTTTCATTAAATGAAAAAGGCTTCCTCCGCATTTTCGTAACTGGTGAATTTGCCATTATAGTTCAGCAAAAATCAGTCCAAACGCAAAAGCTGAGTCGCAGAGTTAACACTAAATAGTCCAATACAAAAGCAGATGACGGTCCACTAAATAGGCCGAGTCGCAAATAAAACGGGTCACCTTAAAGAAAACAAAAACAGTTGAAGGGAGAGCACTATATCTCGTCCACACCGTACAAGAGACAGATGTTGACTGAAGTTTGACCGCCACGCCACGTAAGCTCACCCGGTGCGCATTAGTCGCCCTTATCTCTCACGTGCTGTCTAATATTTCGGGTGTTTACTCGCTAACGCGAACAGTGTATAGACATTTAACTATTTCTAGCTATATTCATGTCATGGTATATGACCATTACAACTCAGCCCATATATAACCCACCGCTGAATCCTGCCTCTATTAGTTACATGGAGAGGCTATTTAGTCTACCGTACCACTAATTACGTTTTATTTTAAAAAAAATGGCGAAGTAATTTAAATAATAACAAATAGACTGTCTTGTAGGTCTAGGGGTTGGATGACGCCTTTGGATCACGAGTGCCTGATTCGATTCCGGGGCAGGGCAAGTGACTTTTTTGAACTGTAAACGGTTTCTTTGAGTCTGGGTGTCATTTGTGAATACCGGTTTTACAATGCGTAGTGGTTTCGTTTCGTAAAATAAAATAAAATATAATGAAAGGAGCCTACATTTTCTTTAATTATTTATTTGTTTTAGGCCTTATCGATAACAAACCATCTCTACCAGGCAACAGGCAAATAAGGCGAAAGTAGTATAGTAACATTAAAGTATTGTAATTATATTAAATTGTGAAAAATCACAAGTTGTGAGATCCCTAAGAATAAATTATAAGAATATTTTATTTTATCAAGATTGTGCATGAGCAAAAAATACGCCATCCTTGTGATGTACACATAAGCGGGATTTGAGTTTCAGCGAATGTTTACATTGATTTTAATTGAATTGGATTTGTAAACAGTAAAGCAATTTGATTCGTTCAACGTCACCCATATATTTTTATGAAGTGTATACAAAAGTATTTACTCTTTATACAAGGTGCCTATGTTATATGTCTATTTAGAATAAATGATATTATCTATATAAAATCTAATCTAGATCCGTGTGTGTTCGTGTGGTGAAGGATTTAGAATACATAGTGTCACCGCCGCATTCCACCCTGAGGGTGACGGAAGAAAACATCATGGCCGGTAGCCTATCCGCAAGAAAAGGAAAACTTGAAATCTTGTGCTAACCCGTCTGGCCAACGTGTCACAGTAGGTTAATTACTCTCCATGTAATTGGAGTAGGCCCGACTCACCAGTGGGTATGAGCTGAGTATTAGTTAGTAGAATAATACTTCAGCTATAAATTATAATATATATTAATATATCGAGACATAAATTATAGTATAGCAAGCTCCCACACACGGGAGCTATACTATAATATACTAGCTGACCCGACAGACGTTGTCCTGTCTGAACTATGAATATTGAATTCGAATTGGAATAATTAATAATAAATTAATATACCGCCTTTTTTTATCGATTCCAATCCCTTATTTAATGTAATTAAAAAAGAAAAAAAGTAATTATGCCAAAAATAGCGAACCGTCGGGACGAACGTCAAATGTTTGACAGGTAACGGTTTGTATGGGAAAATAAAATTGTTGTTTTTATTATTTTACTTACAATATCAATGTTTTCTCTAGAACTTAAACCTTCCCTGGACTCAAACGAATATTTCAAGACCAAAATTAGCCAAATCGCTCCAGCCGTTTTCGAGTTTTAGCGAGACTAACGAACAGCTATTCATTTTTATCTCGAGAGCAATGAATCCGGGTCACTTAAAGAATGTTAAAAATCTCGGAAACTAAAAATGATAGGTTAATGCAATAAATTGTATTTAATAGACAATGTAATACTCCTTAAATGAAAGTAAAAAAAATATGAGTCACCATACATTTTATTAACACAAAATTACATAAAGAAAAAAACTGCTGATCTCTCCTTAAAACAAAAATAGGAAACATGAAATTTTTGAACTTTATTACGATTTTCTTGAATTTTAATACTTCGTATTGCCTCCTCGTGCTTCCATTACTGCGTTTACGCGGTTTGGCATGCTGTACACCAAGTTCCTTATACGATTTTGGGGAATATTCTCCCATTCCTCTGTGAGAGCAATTTTGAACTCACGAAGCGTGATTGGGGGAGGGTTTCGTTGTTTTACGCATCTGCCTAGCTCGTCCCAAGCATGCTCGATCGGGTTGATATCCGGGCTGCGCGCTGGCCACTCCATACGAGTAATGTTCATCTCTTGAAGGTAGTCATTCACAATCCTACCTGTATGAGGTCGGGCATTGTCATGCATAAATATAGCATCCTCACCTAAATTGACCATAAATGGACCAACGTGATCATTGAGGATTTCTTCCACATATCTTACGCTAGTTAAAGAGCCGTTTTCTATGATCACCAGCTCTGTGCGACTTTCAGAAGAAATTCCGGCCCACACAAGTACAGACCCACCACCGTAGGCTACTTTTTCTTCGATGCATGCTTGCTTGAATCTTTCCCCTGGTCTTCGATACACTCTGTGTCTTCCATCGTGCTTGTAGAGCATAAATTTTGATTCGTCGGAGAACATAACTTTTGACCAATCTTCAATACTCCAATTTACGTGGCTCTGGGCATATCTTAGTCTTGAAATACGATGCCCACGCTCCAGTTTAGGGCCGTTTGCAGGTCTAAGGGGGTTTAAGTTAGATTCAGCAAGCCGACGACTTACTGTCCATGCACTTGGGTTACTTCCTCCGAGGCGTCGAATCTGATTTGTGAGTTCAGTTCCTGTGAGAAAGCGATTTCGAAGCATGGTGTTCACCAAGTATTGGTCTTCTCGTGCTGTGGTACACCTGGTTCTGCCCGTTCCTGGTCTGCGTAGGTTAGAACCAGTTTCTTCGTAACGTCGGAGAACTCTTTGTACTGTTGACAGCGACACACCGACAGTCCAGGCTGTATCGCGCTGACTCCGGCCGGTTTCCAGCATTGTAAGTATTCTGGTGCATTCTTCAGGCGTAAGCGACATAATTTCAGCTTGAATAATGAATATAGAGCACTATCAACATGGTTTATGTACCCACATAAATGACAGATTACAAACAAAAGCAAAACCAAATGCTGTAATTTCGTAGTTCCATCTTCGAAAGGGGCCCTTTTTCAAGTTTGATTTTTTTATGATATAACTTTACAATAACTAAGAAGTTTTAATACCTTCATTTAAGGAGTATTACATTGTCTATTAAATACGATTTATTGCAATAACCTAGCATTTTTAGTTTCCGAGATTTTTAGGATTCTTTAAGTGACCCGGATTCATTGCTCTCGAGTGTATATAGAGATATTTTGCCCTCACTCGGTCTGCGGTCGTCATTGCAAGTGCAACTTATTTTCTCTATCGTAATATGCAAAAATATATATGTCGACCTATTTTTGTAATGTCATAGAAATATATATTACTAGAGACCCATCCCAGCTTCGCACAGGTGCAATGATGAACCTCTACATTTATCAGTGTTTCTCTACAATATTTTGGATGTATTTCACATATAAACCTTTGCGTTAACCTTGATAACCCGTTGCGTAGTTTTAAAGATTTAAGGATACATAGGGACGGACAGACAACAGCGTCTTTGTTTTATACTATGTAGTTATAGCTGCGTGTCCGGTCACTCGAAAATGTATATGGAAAATATGTCATAATATGCCTTGCTATGATTCATATTAAAATATAGTATAGCTACGGCTGTGACGGGCTTAACGTCATCGTAACTATAAAAAATAAATAAAAATATATAAAAAGGTCCTATTATCAACCTTGAAAGTTGATAATAGGACGGGCTTGACGTCATCGTAACTATAAAAAATAAATAAAAGTATATAAAAAAGGTCCTATTATCAACCTTGAAAGTTGATAATAGGACCTAGTAGCCTTCCGAACTAGGGTTAAAGGCATTGCATTGCATTAAATAACTTTTATCAACATGTTGACAATTTATAAGTTTCCATTGTGTCCCATACAAAATAAATGTTTTGTCTTTGACCGAACAATTACAAGACTTATGAAAAAAAATCGACCAATATACCCTGCGACCCGCGCCCTTCGAACTTTTATCTCGGGGTAATCCCAAACTTTGTTCATTTGGCGGTTTTTAATATTGCATTTTCAATAACCGCGATACGATATTTTATTTCCCAGTTGGTACTTCCGCGCGTTCGTTATTATTTGTAATTTATTCAAATAAATGTTTACACTGTATTAAATTATTTTACCATGTGGTGACTTAGGATACAAAACGTCCCAACTCATACCATCCTGAGGGTGTCGTAAGAGGCGACTAAAGGAACGCAAGAGGCAGGCCACTTAGTCGTAAGAGAAGGCTATTTCCCTCCATGAGCCTAGAGGAGGCCCGTCTCAGTAGCTCATTTGTAGAGGGAAATGCTAATGATGATAACCTCCGTTTAAACTCCTTGTATATTTAGGCGCGAAGGGATGATCTTCCAGACAGACGAGGTGGTATGACTGGCAGGGGGCCGCGGCGTCTATCCCCCGTTAACTGTAGTCGGGGATATCTTAACTCGCATTATGTAGGCGACTTTTTGGGTAAATTATGTAAAGTATGTAGAATGCTGGTCGCTAAATACTCGTATATAAAAATGAATGTTTGTCTGTATGTCCTTTATGAAATCTTAAACTATGCATTTGATCATGTGATGATCTTCAGCAAAGTGTTGTGCATGAGCCCACGAAGGTTTCTGAGTTCGTAGGATCAATCTTCGACGGATGGCGCCACTATCAACTATTTTCCATTGCCACGCGGGTAAAACCACGGGGTGCAGCTAGTAGTATAATACATAATAGAAAGTCGTCAATTTCATATTTGAAAACAAAACTGTTTTGCTTTTCATTTCAGTTCCTGCTACTGAAACAGGTAACATCAATATTACCGTCATATTTAAAAATATTTCGAGATATACATGCCTATGAAAAAAACTCTAAACCCGCATTATAAAGTTCAAATTTGCGAATGTATTCTGCAATGGAAGGACGTAGAGATTTTCCCTGCTTGACAATATGTGTAGATATTATCATGGAAGTGCTTTGCAGTCATTAGTAAAAAATGCGCTACCAACATGCCAAGCTGAGCTTTGTTACGCAAGACAACACTGAAATAATGAAGATACGTCTATTCTAAAATACGTTGCATCATTATCGTGAACTGAAAGTTGTAGATAAATTTATTACATGTCGTGAGGATTTGAAATGCATAGTCCTATGTACGAGTAGTATAGTATAAAATATATTTACGTACTCTGATGAACCAGAATTTAAGCTGCTTTTTCGTCATATTAAATTACAGTTGAATATTTATGAACTGAAAGGTAAATTTAGTCCGTGTGGGGACGTATTTAGAATACGTAGTGTCACCAACCCATTTGATCCTGAGGGTGTCGTAAGACCCGACTAAATGAACGCAAGAGCTAGGCTAATTACCTTCCATGTGACGGGAGGAGGCCCGACTCAGCAGTGGGTCATTTATAGGCTGAGAAGTAAGAAGTAATATTTGCTGCAAAAGACGGAATAAATACGTAGTTGTTATTTTAATTAATTGTCGTATTAAATTTAACATGTTGAGTAGTGACGGAACAGAATGCATAGTGTCACCACCCCATTCCATCATGAGTGTGTCGTAAGAGCCGACAAAAGAAACACCTAGCCGCAAGAGATGGAAAACTTGATACCAAGTCCAATTCGTCTGGCCAGCGTGGCACAGTAGGCTAATTACCCTCCATGTTACTGGAGGAGGCTCTTCTCAGCAGTGGGTAGAGCCTACTACTACTACTATACTACTACTCTTCCGTCTACTACTACTCGGCTGAGTAGTAGTTGACGGAAGAGTCTGATTGATGTAAGCAATATAGAAGAACTTACTTCCTTGAAGCTTCCGAGGCTCACAACCTTTAATAAAGGCAAAGGTTAGTGTGAAATGAACGTTGAAAGCCGACCTCATTCCATAGTAAATATGCGACAGCAGTATCCTAAATACCTTTACTTACTCAAGATATTGTTTGTTTTGTTTTCTTGTGCAACTTTATAAAATAGATTTACATATTTATTTAAATGGTGAAAAAATATCAAATGAAGAACTTTAGACAATTGTCTAATACTTTAATAGCCAACCCTTAGCGATCCTCGACTCTCCGCTTACAAGCCACATGCTACTACAGAATTTCTTGCCAACTCTTCTCTGTAGAGCTGCATTTCGAACCGGTAGCAGTTTCAGTGTGATTGTTTGGATGGGGACATACAAAGGTATGGTAAGGTAGGTATGATGTAGGTATGTTATTTCGATTGAAGTATACGGAGATAGGGCCGAAAGATGACTTTTAAAATCAAAGTCAAAAGTAACTCTCATGTACGCATGAAGGCATGTGCGGAACGCCGTGAGCGGTCGTTTACCTGCCCCCGGATGAGTTAAAAGTTTTTTTCTGATGGTCTCGTAAGCACGTGTCTTGTATTTAGACGTTTGTTCGAAATGTAGCTACTGAGTGACTATAATAATTTACTGTGTTCATACGTAGCGTTTGTGTAGTGAAATAATTATATCGCTTGAGGTCCCGTTTCAGACAGAGTCAATTAAGGCGGTAATAGGGGCCGTCGTGCTATATATCGATAGCCAAAATGCACGATGATTAATTTCAAGAGATTTGTTGACGTGTTGTTGAAAAAGATATATGAAATGGCAAATTACGTTATCACTCACAGTTTTTTGACGTGTGGCGGTAAATTTATCAATATTCATCATCTATTTATCGCTCGGTGAAAGATGCTGATTCAATGGAGGATTTTTTTTATTTTAGTGTTTTTTTGGAAACCTTCTATTACTATAGAGTGAGAGCCGTCAAAAAGAAATGACGAGGGGGATAACCTAGCCGCAAGAGAAGGAAATCTTGATATACACCAGGTTGTGTGGGACTCCGGGGCGCGGAAAGAGAGCAGAGAAACAGAGGAGTCCCCCAATGGAGCCAAAACCCACCACGACTCCGTGTGTCGCTCTTCGTCTGTCCTCTCCCCGTAGGCCCACCTGACATGGGTGAACCTGAGCCTGTATGGCCCAAACGGATCCTAAAGGCACGCAAGCCCCCTCACCACAACAAGGTTTTCATCACAAGCACAGCCGTCTGGCCAGCGGAGCCTTATTACCCTCCAAGTATCTGGAGGAGGCTCGATTCTGCATTGGCTCATTTTTGGCCTGAAATGATGAACATGATCGATTTCCCTTAGAAACTTTTTAATAAAAACTCATCCTCCTTTTACAATTAAAAAATTACCTGTTTCATTAGTTGCAATATTGTTTTAATAGCTTCAAAGGACTTGTGTATTCTGTAACTAATTTAATTTGATCTAGTCTATTCCAGTTAGTCAGTTTGACATTGGAATATTTAGTGCAAACATAGGTACTAAGTAATTTGATTCTAGGAACACTAAATTCCTCAGTTTGGATTCATGTTCAAAGTTCAGTCATAATGGGAAATGACTGACTGTCCGTGCGGTGATGGGTTTATTCAGAACTAGCCACCCGTCCCGGCTCCGCACGGATGTAATTATGCATGTATTATACATATAAACCTTCCTCTTGAATCACTCTAGCGTACCTACATAGGGAGGGACAGACGACAGTGACTTTGTTTTATACTATGTAGTGATATCGCGAACTCATTCCATCCTCAGGGTGTCGTAAGATGCAAGTAAGGCTGAAAATAAAGCTGCAATAGAAGGAGAATTTGATACGAAACCCTGTGCCAAACCGTCTTGCCAGCTTGGCACAGTAGGCTTTTAGGCGCAAAGGGATGATCATCCAGCCAGACGAGGTGTGATGTCTGGCTAGGGGTCGCAGCTCCTATTCCCCCCGATAGTTGTAGTAGGGGAATTCTTAACTTGCGAATTGCTCTTGAAATTTCGCTATCGCGGTGTAGGACTTTTTTGGTAATTCTCGCATTTGTCGGCGATATTCTTGATGCAATTAGTTCAGATTTTTCTGGTAAATTGTGTAAAGTATGTAGCAGGCGGTCGCTACAGGCTAATTTCCCTCCATGAAGATGGAGGAGGACCGACTCAGTGCTAGGTCATTGGCTGAAACTTCGACGCCTACTGCTACTACTGCCCATAAATGGATCACTGCTATGTCGGGCCTCCTCTAATTACATAGAGGGAAACTTTGCACAGGGTTTGATATCATTATTTTCTTCTAGTCGCAGGTGATCGACCTTGCTATTTCCTTTGATCGGCTTTTACGACACCCTCAGGACGGAATGGGGAGGTGACACTACACATCCAAAATCCGTCACCACACGGCTTTTTTATGTAGGTTTTATAACAAAACTCTTATAAATAGTCATATTTATAATTATCATCCTAATGACCCACGCTAGGTGGTAGTTTCCTCCTACACCTATCAGTCATCATACCTACATTCACACCTTTCGTACACAATTCCTCACTCCTACAATCCATCCCTCTCCCTTCATCCATCCATGCATCCAGCGCCCACAACACCTACGTCCATCCACATTCATGCTGAAACAACCAACCAAAAAGCTGCTCTACAGAGAAGAGCCGGCATGAAACTCGATACTAGTTTTTTTATAATATATTATTGGTCTTGTTTGTATAAAGCATTACTACTACGATTGACCGACTACTTTTGAATATGTAACATTGAAATGTACTATTGAATTTTACTACAACAAATTTATTTACTAAACACGCAATTGTTTTGAGTTTCTTGTCAGAAAAGTCAAAGATCCGTATTTCTTGTAAGTAATTCAATTTGATACCATCCGATGGCCAGTAATCAAGTTTGAGTTCAGCCTTAAACACAGAGGTGGATTAAGAACTTCGGGGAATTGTGACGTCATTGTTTGTATCCCGGATCGCGGTGATGGAGATTTGCTGTCCGTTCTTAATTGAATTTTGTATTTCAGAATATGAAGGTAAAATAATACTACTACTCTGCCCACAAATGACCTACTGCTGAGACGGGCGTCCTCTGATTACATGGAGGGTAATAGCCACGCTGGCCATTTGGGTTAGCACAGAATTCATTACAAGTTTTTTTTTATTGCTTTTCGAGGCAAACGAGCTGGCGGCCCTGATGGTAAGTGTAAACCGCCGCCCATGGACTTTGACAGTGCCAGGGGCACAGCCAAGCCGTTGCCTACCGTGAAGTGAGTGCTCTTTTTAAACCTCGTTTAAAGGAGGACTCGTTTAAAGGAGTTTTCCTCTTCTTGCGACTAGGTTTTCGGCCTTGTCATTTTCTTTTATACTCTTTTACGTCACCTTCAGGAGGGAGTGGGTTGGTGACATTGTGTATTCTAAATACTTCACCTCACGCACTTTCAGGATTTATATATAACTGCGCTCTTCCGTTTTACCCGCGTGGTGATGGAATTTATTTTTTCATCAGTTTTTTTTTCTACTTGACACCTATTGTTATATTTTAGACAATTCACAAAATATCTTTTTAAATTGTAGCCTATGTGTTATTTTGATGTATATTATTGTAAAGTTTCATTAAAATCCATTCAGTAGTTTTTACGTGAAAGAGTAACAAACATCCATCCATCCATCCTTATTTACAAACTTTCGCGATTATAATATAAGAAGGAAGTAGGAAAGTAGGAAGTAGGATCAGTAGGATTGAATTACGTTACAAAATAAACAGGATAGAATTTCCAAAAAAAAAAGAATATAAAACGTTATCGTTGTATTCGTTATTTAGTAACAAAACAGCGGACAGTATCAACGAAATGGTCCTAGCTTTATCGCATGGAGGACGGGTAGGAAATGTGAATCTTTGGGGACATGATGTTATTTATCAGCACTCATAGTGCACATTCCGTCCCCCATATCCGGCTATTCAGCCACTTGAATATAGAAGACTAACCGCTGCTCGCGGCTTCGCTCGCGTGCATCTAGTCGCTTGCACCTATCTAGATCTTCATTGTAAAAATGATCTATACCGTCTTCGCCTAGTAACAAGACGTGCCAAGCTCAAAGGAGAGTGAAATCCGTGGCCTGGCAGACGAGGATCGACATTGGTTTTAGTAGTTAGGCGCGCTAATTGCCATCTTTCCACGACCCAGGGGCCATGTCACCCTCAACGGCCGGGTATCCATAAGGATCTTAATTTAGAAGGACCTTCCAAATTAACAGAGCCGACTACCTTTAATAAATAGATCTCGCTTTGATGGAATGAAAACTCGATGTTAAAATTTATAACTGGCCGGGTATAACAGAATTACTATTTGTTCAGCACCTTGCAAATGTACATAGTCATTTTAGTAAATCACAGCGTCTAGCAGATGTAATTTCTAGAATATATTAATCGTAGTCAAAATATACAGCAAAATTATAATTGCGAACTAAGATGTAAGTTAACGCAGGCAAACCAGGGTCACCGACATATGCCAAACTTAAGTGGCAGTGGGCAGGGCACATATACGCACTCCCGATGGGGCAGAAAAGTCCTCGAGTAGCGACCGCGATCCGGAAGGCGCAGTGCAGGTAGGCCTCCTACTCGGTGGACTGACGACCTGGAGAAGGTCCCTGGGAAACGATGAACGTGGGCGGCCCAGGACCGGCCTTTGTGGAGATCCTTGGGGGAGGCCTATGTCCAACAGTTGGCGTCTATTATCTGATGATGGTGAAATAAAATATGGTTTTTTGTCAGTGAAATACAGTCGGGCTGATTGAGTGTGTACTGTAAATGTATGTACTGAGTCTTAAAAGTACGAGTCTATAAAAATACGCGCTCCAAAGACTGGCTCCACGAGTATCTGCGTTTACTTGAAAGCACTTACTAGCCCGGTCTGTCGGTAGTACCGACACTAGATTCTATACGGCGTGGTGTATATTCAGTTTTTTCACGATTTACGACCTATAAACTAAATACTTAATTGGATTTTGAAATAGAAGAGGTTCTTAATTCGGTAGTACGGTGCAACAAAGTTCGTCAAAATTAAGGCAGGGTTAAACATGCAAAACGTAACTCTGATAATATTAGGTTTTTTGGGCTGATCTATTTAACCTGGAAACCGAACTACGTATATAACTAAAAAGCTGATTCTTTTACCACTTCACCAAACTTGCCGAAATTTACATTTTATTAGCGATCCATCGCAAGTAACACCCGCCACTTCCCTATTATGTTTCAAGGGACTTTTAAATAATAATACAGTACTCGTATATCCATGATTAATTCGCTATCGTTATGCGAATGTTAGTTTGTTGATATTAGCTTCTTTTTCAATGGGAGATTAATATTTACTTAAAAAAAAATATAATTACACTACCTAGAATCAACAAGGTCATCAGTTTTGTCTCTAGGTGCTTGCTTAATGTACTATAATACTGGAATTTCTAATCCGCTCGGCTAATCACATAAGGTGTGTTAATTAATATGCTGAACTCAAGAATATTTTTTAGCACATATATCAACCCTCTACTAACTACTACTGCTATGATAATTATAAGTTTTTATATAAATTTAATCTGATAGTGATTTCAAAAGAGTTTTTTGTTTCTGCCAAAATGTAATAAAATTTGTTTATTTATCTGTTTTTACTTTTCTTTTTTAAACCTATAAAGGGGTAGCGGAACTATTCCCCAGACTTGAGGTAATTCTGCGCGTGATAATAATGTGGGCTAATAAAATATGACTACTATGTATTAACAAAAATATATTGAGGAATGGACTATTTTTTTTATTTAATTCTGTGAAGACCTATTTTGAGAGTGGTTAACACAAAAACACTTTTTATGACGCTTATAGCACTTCATACGTAAAGTTGCGTCTTGTTAATAAATGGTCTAAGAACTGCTTTTTCACTCTGTTCGTAGCGCGCACGTTCGAAACATTCATTACTCTTTCTCTCTCTGTGCCATGTGGTTTTCCGTTTACCATTTAGATGCGTTCCTTTTTACTCACTAGTATTTCACATATAGCCCTTCTAAATCTGTGGGTATGCGAAATAGTATCCAATGGTCCTTTGTGATTGCACGATGATATACTTAAACTATTGGTTCGAAAGATTACAAAATTCCTTAAAAAACGAACCCCATTATTATCTTGTTTGGATATACTCAGCAAGAATATTATATTTAGGTTTTTTTCAAGTCCCAAAACACTATTGTATTAAATAATTATTTTAAATAACTTTCATTAGTCAACTTTTTTTTGTCCGTGTGGTGATGGATTTAAAATACCTGGTGTCACCACCCCATTCAATCCGAGGGTATCGTAAGAGCTGACAGAGGGAAATGACAAGGCTGATAACCAAGCCACAAAAGCTGGAATACCGGATATGAAACTCTGTGCCAACTACCAGACGGGTTGGCACAGGGTTTCGTATCAAGTTTATTTACTCTTTTGGCTAGGTAATCGGCCTTGTCATTTCTTTGTGTCCGTTCTTACAACACCTTCAGGATGTTATGGGGTGGTGACACTTTGTATTCTAAATCCGTCACCACACGTAAAACGTAGGCTGTACTCAGTATGAATGTATAATTTATGGGTAAAGATCAGCTCAAGTACAGGATTGTATGAAAGGCGCATGTTTCCAACTCACATATAATATACATAGTTCGATAACCTCTTGCCAAATCTTCTCAGCGCCCCTACGACATTAGGCATAAGATAACAGGAAAAAACATATGTCAACAATAGAATGATAGTTGTTATTTATCCAAGTGCTTACGGCTTTCGTGATCTCCAAGCGAATCATCGTAGAACAAATCTTGAGACAAGCAGTATAATAACTTCTTCTAAGATAGCCAATACCAAACGCACACAGATACAGTGTGAAATAAGCTTATTTGTCTTCCTCTGTTTACAATTGGGATTGGTCCCAATGTCACCTTATAAGGCTAACTAGCAGTACATGGAGCGATTGGTGACAGATTCAGAATACATAATGTCACCACCCGTTAATTCCCCTGGAAGTCGAAAATACCGGCAAAAGGAAATGACAAGGCCGAAAACCTAGCCACAAGAGAAGAAAAACTTAAAAGGAAAACCCTGTGCCAACCCGACTCAACGTAGGGGGATAACCAGCATTTTTTGGTTTGACCAGCTGCCCGTTTTTCCCGGTATGGACTATGTGTCCCCATAGATGGTAGATTGGCAACCGGGACTAACTGCTTAATTCCCTCCATTAAGTTGGAGGAGGCCCAACCAAGTAGTGGGTAATTTATGGGCTGAAACGATGACGAAACGACGACTAACTGATATACGTGCCAAATCAGGTTTTTTTATAAGTTACTTGAATGGTGTAAAGCATGCTTGGTGGTAGAATCTAATGGCACGCCCGGATAGCTACCACCCTCACATCTAAGTCCGGCGCCAAGCAGTTTTACTATGTTTCGCCTGCTCTACCTTAGACCCTGGCGTTCCTTTCCATCACGCAAGCCTAGGGTCTAAAGCATTCATCTCATAGATAAAAAAATGTAGGAGACCAGACTCGGTAGTGGGAGACGACGACAAATCCTTAAAAATGGTTTCAATTGTGGGGTCTTATTTGATCATCACTACTAAAAATCAC
Organism: Clostera curtula; assembly: GCA_905475355.2. Taxonomy (NCBI): domain Eukaryota; kingdom Metazoa; phylum Arthropoda; class Insecta; order Lepidoptera; family Notodontidae; genus Clostera; species Clostera curtula. Next base: position 2,326,882 of record FR997803.1, on the reverse strand, counting down.
GGCTGTTAATTAAATTTCATTTTTATAAATTAATAAGATAGTTAAGCTACTGTATAAAGTCTATGCCCTGTACTCTCACTAAGCTATTTTGTTAGTCGAAGAGCAACTACCATTTTAAGAATTTTTTTAAGCAGTACACGTGTCCTTTGTTTTTAATCTAAAGCAAATCCTGTTTTAACAGATTTTAGATCTTACCAGACAGCTTTACTGTATATATATATAAATATTTTAATTATTTGTATATAAAACTAGTAGGAAGAAGAAAGTAATTAACAAGATCGATTTAGAACACATAGTATCGCCACGCCATTTCATCCTGAGGGTGTCATAAGACCAGCAAAAAATTATATGATACGGTCGAAAACTTAGCCGCGAGAGAAGGCAAACTCGTTATGAAACCCTGTGCCAACGCGTTGGCCAGCGTGGCACTGTAGGCTAATTACTCTCTATGTAGTTGGAGGAGGCCCCACTCAGCAGTGGGTCATTTATAGACTGAGAAGTAGAAGAATTTATATATAGACTTGATTATACAGAGGGTTACCACCGTGTTACAGTACCTAAATGAAATGAGAAATGAGTCTGTAAAAGAAATACAAATACACGATACAGGCAAAGTCTAACGCAGAGGAAACGTTTATAAAAAAGTCATATTAAGAATATTTATTTATCTAGCTCTTAGACTACAATTATCTGTGTGGTAGCGGAGTAAGAATACTACCACCCCATATCTTCCCGTGGGTGTCGTAGAAGGCGACTAAGGGACAACAGACGTTGGGCAGCAGCGACGCTCTGTTCAAAACACACCATCCATCACTGCGATCGCCAACCCGCCTGCCAAGCGTGGCGATTATGGCAAACCCCCCCCATAAATGAATGGATACAAACAGAAAAACGGCCCCCAGTCCCCGGCAGCCCCACTATTCCTTCGGCCACGGTAGCAGCCAAGGTAACGGTGGGGCAGGGGGTGCGAACAATCTCCGGCAGAGATCCGGCTACCACAAAAAACGACGGCTGCACCTGGCAACATATAACACACGGACACTGCGGACTGACGAGAAGATCGTAGAACTCGAGGAAGAGTTGAGCAAGTTGCGATGGGATATAGTGGGGTTGTCTGAAGTCCGAAGAGAGGGAGAGGACACGATAACCCTCAAATCCGGCAACTTGCTCTACTTCCGGGAGGGCGACCAACAGTCCCAAGGTGGTGTTGGGTTTATCGTCCACAAGTCCCTTGTGAACAACGTTGTTAAAATCGAGAGTGTGTCGACTAGGGTGGCGTACCTTATACTCAGAATAACCAAGCGTTATTCGCTGAAGGTCATACAGGTATACGCACCGACCTCGGCACACCCCGACGAAGCGGTGGAGACAATGTATGAGGACATTTCCTCGGCCATACATGGCTCTAGAACGCACTACACCGTTGTCATGGGGGATTTTAACGCGAAACTGGGCAAGCGGAGCGGAGATGAGCTGCAAGTGGGGCAATTTGGGTTTGGACACCGGAACCAACGGGGCCAGACTTTGGCTGGTTTTCTGGAGAAGGAGGGACTCTATATGATGAATTCCTTTTACAAAAAACCAGAACAGAGGAAATGGACCTGGTTGAGTCCGGATGGCACCACAAAAAACGAGATAGACTTCATCATGTCGACGGAAAAGCACATATTCAATGATGTCTCCGTGATCAATATGGTCAAAACCGGAAGCGATCACCGCTTAGTACGAGGCACATTGAATATCGACGTTAAGCTTGAAAGGTCGCGCCTGGTGAGGTCTACGCTGCGTCCCGTGCCAGTTCAAATTCAAAACCCGGAGAGCTTTCAGCTCGAACTGCAAAACCGCTTTATAAGCCTAGGCGTTGACGTGGACGATTATAATGACGGGTTCGTGGAGACTGTCCGCAAAGTTGGGTCGAAGTTCTGTGAGACCCAACGCCTGAAAACGGCCAAAAAGCTCTCGGACCTCACCCAAAATCTCATGGACGAGCGACGGAAAATGGTTCTGCAGTCTACAGATGATGCGACGCAGCTTCGGATGCTCAATAGACAGATATCAAAGTCCCTGAAGCGTGATATACGCCGATTCAACACGAATCGTGTTGAAGAGGCTATTGAACGTAACAGGGGCTCCAAGGTTTTTGCCAGGGATCTGTCTATTGGGCAAAGCCAGCTCGTCAGGCTGAAGACTGATGACGGCAGGATCGTCACGTCGAAGTCTGAGATTTTGGGTGAGGTCGAGAGTTTCTATGGACAACTGTACAAGTCTACACAGGAACCCGTCATAAATCTAGCAGACGACCCACGAGCTAGATTAACCCGGCACTACACAGAAGACCTCCCGGACGTCAGCCTGTGTGAGATCGGGATGGCTCTCGAGCAACTTAAAAACAACAAGGCGGCGGGTGATGACGGAATTACCGCAGAACTTCTGAAGGCGGGTGGAGAACCGATCCTTAGGGCCCTTCAGAAGTTATTCAATTCCGTCATACTCGAAGGACGAACGCCAAAGGCATGGAACAGAAGTGTGGTGGTGCTGTTCTTCAAGAAGGGAGATAACACCTTATTGAAGAACTACAGACCCATCTCACTTCTGAGCCATGTCTACAAGTTGTTCTCGAGGGTCATCACAAATCGACTCGCGTGCAGGCTTGACGATTCCCAGCCTCCCGAACAAGCCGGTTTCCGAAAAGGCTTCAGTACCGTAGACCATATTTTAACGCTACGGCAGGTTATACAGAAGACCGAGGAGTATAACCTGCCACTTTGTCTGGCGTTCGTGGACTACGAGAAAGCCTTCGATTCGATCGAGACGTGGGCAGTATTGCAGGCTCTCCAGAGGTGCCAAGTCGACTATCGGTACATCGAAGTGTTGAAGTGCTTGTATGAAAACGCCACCATGTCAGTCCGACTCCAGGACCAGACCTCGAAACCGATCCAGTTGCAGCGAGGTGTTAGACAGGGAGACGTTATCTCTCCGAAACTGTTCTCCGCTGCACTGGAAGATGTTTTCAATGTTCTGGACTGGAAAGGGCTGGGCATTAACGTGAACGGCGAGTACATCACTCACCTTCGATTCGCTGACGACATAGTCGTAATGGCTGAGACCATGGAGGGCCTCACTACGATGCTCGATGGCCTCTGTGGAGCCTCCGAACGAGTCGGCCTTAAGATGAACATGGAGAAGACGAAGATCATGTCTAATATCCATGTTCAAGCCACTCCTGTTAACATCGGAGGTTCTACCCTCGAAATTGTTGACCATTACATTTACCTGGGACACACTGTCCAGTTAGGTAAGTCCAACTTCGAGAAAGAGGTCAATCGTCGGATCCAACTCGGCTGGGCAGCGTTCGGGAAGCTGCGAAAGATCTTCTCGTCCACAATACCGCAGTGTCTGAAGACAAAAGTCTTCAACCAATGTGTGTTGCCAGTGATGACATATGGAACAGAGACGTGGTCGCTCACTATGGGCTCCATCAGAAGGCTCAAAGTCACCCAAAGGGCAATGGAGAGGGCTATGCTCGGAGTTTCCCTGCGAGATCGAATCAGAAATGAGGAGATACGCAGGAAAACCAGGGTCACCGACATAGCCCACCGGATTGCCAAACTTAAGTGGCAGTGGGCAGGGCACATAGCTCGCAGGACCGACGCCCGATGGGGCAGAAAAGTCCTCGAGTGGCGACCGCGTTCCGGAAGGCGCAGTGCTGGTAGGCCTCCCACACGGTGGACCGACGACCTGGTTAAGATCGCCGGAAAGCAGTGGATGCGGGCGGCCCAGGACCGGCCTTTGTGGAAATCCTTGGGGGAGGCCTATGTCCAGCAGTGGACGTCCTTTGGCTGAAATGATGATGATGATGATGAGACTACAATACATAGTGTGAGCGCTTTCCAAGTAAATAACTCAATGTTTTATATCCACTGCGTGTATCCGAATGCACTCTTCTGTAAAAAACAACAGTTGTCATATTTAAAGTAATGAATAGTAAAATATTTTGCAAAATGTGTCCGCGTGCCCATTAGGACTCCTTGTATTTCTGCGTGCTCTGGATTTATCTAAACTTATTAGTGGATAGAGATGAAACAAAGCATTTTTAACGTTGTTTCGTCTAGACTAATCGAACACAAGGGTGACCGGAAGGCTGGCGCATACTTCGGTCAGCGAATAAGCCGTATAGCGAGGCAATGTCGCCAGCATTTTGGGCACCCTCCCCATGAGAAGCAGTCTGGATGAAGTATTTTATATTTTATTTTATTTTCCAACAATAAGTATTTGTATTTTTAAGTTTAGTTTGTTCCTAGTCTTTAGTGTTTTTAAGTATTTTAATGTTATTCATATTTGTTTTTCTGTTTGTATATTAAATAAAATATTAATTAGTGGAGTATTTTGACAACGGAATCTGTTATTATTGACTTGTAGATTCTTGACTTGACAATAAATCCTGTGCCAACCCTTCTGGCCAGTGTGGCACTGTAGGCTAATTACAGCTCAAAAAAGCTAAATGCAGCTCAGCTCAGTTTAAAGTGTATCTATCAATAGTATATATATTTTAGTCAAAGCTTCAGTCAGCTCATAAAATAATCTCTCTGATCTAAATAGTTTTTCACGGTTCATGAATTAGTTTTAGTGACAAAACAGCACAGAAATCATTATACACCAAACCTAAATTCCTAACAGATACCGACGTTGTCAAAATGGTACACGATACGTGATATAACTGACATTCGGATAGACAATTGTCATTTAAATCCACGTAAATGAATTGTTTTCGGTGCCACGACCACAGTGTAAGAAATTTTAAACGCGAAAGCCTTACTTTAGCAGTAAGTAAAACTTTTTTAGGGATGTTCTTCACACTGTGGTACGCTGAAATTGGACTACCAAGTCAGGTAGAGATCCCGGTTTAGTTGCGAATGAGCCTTCGGGTAGGAAAGACGTCTTTCGCGTTAAATATTCCAAATTCGAATTACGTTTAAAGGACGTTTTATTACGGTTTTTCCGAATGTATGTAAGTTTGTATCGACTTTTATGTGAAGTGATTTTGCTGTGAAAAGAAATGTTCGGAGTTTCCAACTTTGTATGTTTATTTTTGACTCTATTTGGCGGTGAGTGACCAGATTTATTATAAAAAAATGTCCAAAGGTTATATTGAATTACTCGGCCATTATTTTTAACGAACTCCTTGTCATGGCTAATGAAATAAAATGTCACTGAATCAGAATTTTCTCTTGTATCTCAAATTTATTTGGATGTAAAATTTTATAGGTGCGTAAACAGAAAAATGATTTTGAGTGACGTTCTTTTTCTGTTAAACTTTTTAGATGGAACTGATTTGTGGTTGTTTTGTTTTGATTTTATGCGTTTTATTTAAGTCTCCAGCCAGTTAGTGAATATTATTTTCTTTTACTCTTAATTTAGTGATGAAATTTGGAGAGATTATAAGATCTTCCTTGCTTTAGTGGTTGTGTTATTTGTGTTCTACAGGTTTCTTGTTTGATTTTGAGGTCGGAGAAATATATTTTTGCTAGTTAAAATTTTAGGATTTATTAATGCGCGATGACATATGAATTTATTAAGTACATAACGATTTATTTTTATTTTACTTGTGATTCATAGGTCTTTTGTTAGAGAGTTACAAATACTTGCTGTTAATTTGGATGTCATTTAAATAATTAATTAATTGGAAAGAATCATCGTGAGACAAAAAAGAGCACAGAAAAAAGGGCGTCATATTCCCAAATTGCGCTGTTAAAAAATTATCTGACTTATTTTAAGACACCTTCTTATGTATTTTAAAATTAGAAGAGGGACAATAGCCCAGGTTGAGATGTGAAATACACATTTTCTCTAACACACTACACATTAAGTGCACTACACAGTAAGATGGGACTTAAGAAATACAAATATTCTGGCCTTGAGGAATGAAACTAGTTACCAACCCTGGATGAACCCGCCTGGCTAGCCTGGCTTATCAAGCAGCCACAAACTTGAAGGATACAAATAACATCTTCTCAAAATATTACTCTCCTCCCACGTGGTACTACCCACTATTGCACTCTATTTTTATCTTGCTTATGAAATTAAAAATATATTCAAGTACAACACAGCATACTAATTTTAACCGAATTAAAAAAAAGAGGATCTTCTCAATTTGTCTGTAGGTATGTATTTGTTTGTGTGAATGTTACCGCATAACTCCGTCATTTGGAAAATTCTATATATTATATAAATTCTTTTTAAACATCGAATTTAACAAAATCGGTTCAGTAGTTTACTATAAAACACATATAATATTAAATATGTGACAAATTTGGGCATTATTTTGCATGCCTTACTATAATATGCTGGTTCCAAGTCATATGGACAGTAATAAATAATATAAAATGACTTAAAAAACAATAAAAACGGTGAAAACTAACCAATACGCAACCATTTGAAATCAATTTAAATTGACACCGACTTTAATTAGAATATAGGTATACCCAAGCCCCGAAGTGAAATAAATATTTATTGGTTATTATATTACGCTCTGCAGTTTTGCATTGTTTTTTTAATAAAATGTTGAGGTATTGGAACCAACAACCGCCGGGGTAGACGATTTCTTTAGTGGAGACCGTGACTGAGCAAGAGTAGAGCGTAGAGCTGTGCGCTCATCTGCTAGTATTTTTTTAAAAAACTCAACCTTTTTTATTATAGTGCGGAAAACCGTTTATAGGTCCCCAGCCGGTGGGATGGGGCTGGGGTATGTGGGAGTCCCGGTCGCGTTGAGATGGTGAGTTGCGAACCGGTTTACCCACAAAAACCTACCACTGTTGTCACCGCGTGTCATTCTGCCGTACGGGAAACTACATAGCCTTTCCGTGTTGGCAGTGACGGACAGGGGAGCTTCGCTCGAACCCTTGGTGTTGTTTACCTTTCTGCTCTTGGTATAACCTGTATCACGGGGGCAGTTTCATCATTTCAGCCAAAAGACGTCCACTGCTGGACATAGGTCTCCCCCAAGGATCTCCACAAAGGCCGGTCCTGGGCCGCCCGCATCCACTGCTTTCCGGCGACCTTAACCAGGTCGTCGGTCCACCGTGTGGGAGGCCTACCAGCACAGCGCCTTCCGGAACGCGGTCGCCACTCGAGGACTTTTCTGCCCCATCGGGCGACGGTCCTGCGAGCTATGTGCCCTGCCCACTGCCACTTAAGTTTGGCAATCCGGTGGGCTATGTCGGTGACCCTGGTTTTCTTGCGTATCTCCTCATTTCTGATTCGATCTCGCAGGGAAACTCCGAGCATAGCCCTCTCCATTGCACTTTCGGTGACTTTGAGCCTTCTGATGGAGCCCATAGTGAGCCCACAGTTTACAAATATGTAATTCACGAACACAAATTACACCCATACTCAGAGCAAGTGCCTCTGGTTTACACAAAGACACTTGCCCCAACCCGGAATCGAACCCGGGACCGTTGATCCGAAGGCGGCACATCTAACCACTAGATCAATGAGGCAGTCAAATAGATCTGCGAAAAGTTGCGGGCAACAGCTAGACGAGTTGAAGGTTGGGCGGTACGGGTTTTTAGGGTAAGCCTATGGCCAGCTGTGGACTAGAGTGGGCTGATGATAATTCAAATAAACCCTTTTTTCTTTCTAATAGTCAAATTCATTATCATCATCATTTCAGCCCATAAATATCCCACTACTGAGTGGGGCCCTCAGGATGGTATGGGTTGTAGTCACCCCCTACCGCACCCTCGGGGTAGTATGGGTTGGTGAGATTGTGTATTCTAAATCACGACATGGAAATTTATTTTCTAAATATATTCTAAAAGGTATTATAGGAAATTTGAAAGTTTACGTCAACGACCTAGAAACGCGTGGCTATTCAGGTAAGTCTTATTGTTTGGCGTTCAGTTTCCTTTGTTTTGTAGTCTGTCTGTGTACTTGTTAAATTTACTACTACCTACTGTCTAGGACTGCCCCCAACTTGGTAGAACAACAACAACAACGCTGGCCAGATGAATTGATACAAGGTGGCAAAACATGTCTTCCTCCTCTTGCCGCAAAATTTTCTGCTTTAGAGTGCAGTTTAACGGAATATGATAACGGTGTCCAATTTAGAATACACAATGTCACCAACCCATACCATATTTAGAGAGTCGTAGGAGGCGACTAAAATTAAACAAAAGGCAGATCGCCTAGCCCCAAGAGAAAGAAAACTTGATACAAACCTTGTGCCAACCCGTCTTGCCAGCGAGGCCGCATAAATCATCATCATCATCAGTCCACATTAGTCCACCGCTGGACATAGGCCCCTAAAGAGCCTCATATTTCCTCATACTTTAAGATAATACCGATTGCAATGAGGTGCAACAGTCTGAACTTCTTTTCCTCTTTTCCTCCACTTTGGATGGCTATAGGGTTTTTGTTATATCACTACATAGTATAAAACAAAGTCGCTTAAATCTGTCCGTCCCTATGTATGCTTAAATCTTTAAAACTACGCAACGGATTTTCTTAGATAGAGTGAGTCAAGAGGAAGGTTTATATGTATATTACATGCATAATATCACCAGTGCGAAGCCGGGGCGGGTCACTAGTTCTGTATAATATAGTAAGCTAATAACCCTCCCTGTTATGGCAGGAGGCCCGACTCAGCAGTGGGTGATTTATGCGCCGAGTAGTAGTTTAATATAGCTACTGTGTTACAGATCACGATTTTTATAAGTCTAACTTCAAAGAGAACTTTATATAAGTAAGTTTTATTACAAACCTCTTATAATTCGTCATATTTTAAATTATCATCATCATCAGCTTTCGGCCATTATTCCATGCTAGGTTATTTTATCCTTATCCACCCCTATCAGTCGTCATATCTACATTCACACCTTTTATAAACATTTCCCTCACTCACATAATACATCCACCTCTTTTGGTCTCCCACAACTGTTGCGTCCACCATTCATACTGAAACTACCACCGGCTCGGAATACTGGTCTACAGAAAAGCATCGTCAAGAAAGTGTGTACCTAGTTGATTTTTTTTCCAATAAAAGGTCTTGTTTACAATAAATAATAGTTTAAAAAAAAAACTAAAAAAATACGCTTTTATAGAAAAAGATGTAAATATCATAAAGCTATTGCTATATTTTTAGTGATTATTTGGCAAAAGCTTTATGATATTTCATCTAAAAAATAAATAATAGTTTAAAAAAAACTAAAAAAATACGCTTTTATAGAAAATCGAACTAAAAAATTTAAAATAAATTTGAATTAAAAATAGTGTCTGAAAAAATTATTTTATTGTAAAAGCGTGGGGTGCATGGTATCAATAGTTCTAAATATTTTATGAACAGATATGACTAGAAGGGTTATTTTGATAATATCCTGAAAAGCATCCCACGCTTTTTACAATAAAATCATTTTTTCTGACACTATTTTTAATTAAATTTTATTTTCAATTTTTTAGTTCGATTTTCGTTAAAAGCGTATTTTTTTAGTTTTTGGCATAATTATGCCAAATATCGTGTCAACCCGACGTTTTTAACTGGGTCAAAATGATGTTCAAAGATTCCGTTACATACATACATACAAGCGAAGCTAATAAAAGCGTATTAAAAAGCCATAAGGATAGTGACAGCAAGTTTACCTGACGAAAGAAATACGGAAATACGGTCACTTACTGCTGAATTGGGCCTCCTTCAAATACATGGAGGGTATCTAGCCTTGCTTGCCAGACGGGTAAGCACAGGGTTTCATATCAAGTTTTCCTTTTCTTGTGGCTAGGTAATCGGATTTTTTTTTTGTATTTTTTTTTGACATTTCACTCAACGCCATCTCGTCCCAAGCTAAGCAACTTAATGCTTGTGTTAGGGTAACGAGATGGATGATAAACTACTTATTTACATATTTTTTTTGTAAATACATACAAACACCCAGACCTGGAACAAATACTTGTAGGTCGTACAAATATTTTTTTCGTGCGGGAATCGAACAGTAGATCGTAAGAGCCCACATTTCCTTTTGTGGTCTCTTACGATACCCTCAGGATGGATTGGGGTGGTGACAATAGGTGATGTATATCTGTGTACTGACTATTTACGGTACACATTAACGTGATAAAGAATATGCCCTTACCGGGACAATCAATACATATGACAAGTAACAGTTACGAGTTCTGTATGAGTGCTATTGATCGTTTTTGAACGCCACATATTTCGACACTGTTTCAAGCTCGCACGCGATCATTAAGTGTGAATTGTAATATCGTCGTTACAGCCCTTAAAGGACCCACTACTTGGTCGGGCATCCTCCAAATTCATGGAGGGAAATAAGCCTACTGTGCCATGCTGGCAAGACGGGTTGGCACAGGGTTTGTATCAAGTTTCCTTCTTTTGCGGCTAGGTGATCTGCCTCTTGCGTTCTTTTAGACACCATAAATTCGGTATGGGTTGGTGACATTGTGTATTCTAAATCCGTCACCACACGAACAATTTACACGGATAATATAGCTATGAGACTCTTTTCGCTTCCGGTCTTTATTTCATCCACAGGACGACTAATGACATATATTTCTCCCCGTCTCGCAACCACCGTCGAGAGCGCCCTCTATTTATTGTTGCCTAACTAACCGTGCTGCTCAGGCTACAATTAAGCACATCCAAAACTAGAAGACTATTGCTATTTGTGTTTACAGTGTTTGCTTATTTTATATGCCTTTTTTTAACAAATCTATACTAATATATAAAGCTGCAGAGTTTGTTTGTTTGTTTGTTTGTTTGTTTGTTTGTTTGAACGCGCTAATCTCAGGAACTACTGGTCCGATTTCAAAAAATCTTTCAGTGTTAGATAGTCCATTTATCGAGGAAGGTTATAGTCTATACTAATATATAAAGCTGCAGAGTTTGTTTGTTTGTTTGTTTGTTTGAACGCGCTAATCTCAGGAACTACTGGTCCGATTTCAAAAAATCTTTCAGTGTTAGATAGTCCATTTATCGAGGAAGGTTATAGGCTATATTTTATTTTCAAAAGAACTAGGGATCCGTATGAAAATTGCGATTTTGTAAACCAAGGTGTAAAATCCAACCTATTTATGCGTGCGCTGCAAAAACTATTGACAATAGAACAAAATGATGTACTACGGGTTTGTAGGTCTTATAAAGATCTACAAAAAAGTCCGCGAGAGCACATATCTAACTATCATAGTTTAGTCACAATAACCGATTTTATGTTCATAAAAAATATGCACGGGTTCGAAGTTCACGCGAGCGAAGCCGCGCCCAAAAGCTAGTATTTGCTAATATTGGTATTTGTGGACTTTCATCATCATCTGAGGCCCTCCAAAATGGAGGGAGGCTAGCCTACTTCTACTTCTTCATCAGCCCATAAATGACCCACTGCTGAGCCGGGCCTTCAACTACATGAAGGGTACTGTGCTACTGTGCCACGCTGGCCAGACGGGTTGGCACAGGGTTTAGTATCATCTGCGGCGGCGAGAAGTAGAAGTTATTTCGATAAACTACCTTGTCACCTTTGGATCATGGTTCAATTCCAGGGTAGAGTCAGGGTGTCATTTGTATTAATTATTTCAACAAATTCGTTCGTTATTATCATGATTGTTAATCTTAATATATATATTTCTTGTGTGCGTGTGTATGTGACTGAACTCCTCCTAAACGGCTGGACCGATTTGAATGAAATTTTTTGTATGCGTTTGGGTGGCACCGAGGATGGTTTAGATTCACAAATCAGCCCGACAGATGGCGCTGCAGTCGGTAAACAAATATCATGCAGGACAACGTCTGCCCGGTCAGCTAGTTTTTTATAAAAAAGTAAAGAGTTTTTAATACTCATTTTTACCGTTCTTTTTCACTTCCTTCCAGTTTCTAGACAAACTAATAGAGTTTATAGCAAAATAATCAAAAGCACTTCAGTCATTTTAGATGAGAGACAGACAAACGTATAGAGTTTTCCAATAATGATATTATCGTAAAAAATGTAAGTTTTTATTTTATTTTTATTTATTTATAATTACGTAAATAACATCTTTACAGCTATAGCGCCAATGCGATGTTACTACTACAATACAAAAAATTAATACAATACAAATTAAAAAACACAATTAAAAATGAGTAGATTTGAATTACCTAAAATTAAAAAGACCTATGTACAATCACTACGTAGTATAAAACAAAGTCGATGTTTTCTGTCCGTCCCTATGTATGCTTAAATCTTTAAAACTACGCAACGGATTTTGAAGCGGTTTTTTTTATTAGATAGAGTGGTTCACGAGGAAGGTTTATATGTATAACACACCCCTGCTTTGCACGGGCGAAGCCGGGGCGGGCCACTAGTTAAAAATAAAAGATTCATCCCAGTCTTTCAATGCACTCCTGTGAACTTTATCAGGCTACAGTGAAATATATCAACCTCCTCTGAAATAATATTTAGCAGTCTTATGGCACGTGACAAGGGGCAAACTTGTTAAGGTTGGTCCTAGAGTATGGCTCCAGTAGCGTGGGCGTGGGGCGACGCGCCACGTTAAAAGTTATACTATAAATAAATAATAATAAATATCCTTGGATATTTCACACAACGCCATCTCGTCCCAAGTTAAGCAACTTAATGCTTGTGTTATGGTAACGAGATGGATGATAAACTACTTAAATACATTTTTTTTTGTAAATACATACATATTATAGATAGAAATGACACCCAGACTCCGAGCCAGTGCCTCTGGTTTAGACAAAGACACTGGCCCGACCCCGGAATCGAACCCGGGACCCGTTGATCCAAAGGCGGCACACCTGACCACTAGACCAACGAGGCAGTCAAGTACTACTACTACTCAGCCCATAGTAGACCCACTGCTGAGTCGGGCCTCCTCCAGTCACACGGAGGGTAATTAGCCTACTGTGCCACGCTGGCCAGACGGGTTGGCCCAGGGTTTGTGTTAAAAAAAAAAACCCTGTGCCAGCCCGTCTGGCCAGCTTGGCACAGTAGGCTAATTCCTAATTACCTTCCGTGTGACTGGAGGAGGCCCGTTTTACCCCGGGCGAACAAAAAAAAAATTGTGTCAAGTTTTCCTTCTCTTGGGACGAGGCGATCTGCCTCTTACGTTCCATTAGTCGCCTCTTATGATACCCTCCGGATGAAATGGGGTGGTAACACTATGTATTCTAAATCTGTCACCATACGGAATGTTATGCGCATCCCTAAATTAAATAAATGTTAATCTATTCAGATTACTTACTGCCTCAATTCAAGGGACCTTTTATAGAGACTAAATGTAAAAATGAATATTTATTATTGCGAATAGCATTTTATGGGGAAGTCGTATTTTGTACACCTGTCTGACTGCTAAGCTTTGTAAAAAATGTGTATCTAGAAAGCCTTGGGACACATAAAATAATATTTAGTATCTTACCGTTTGCATGAACAATGCGTAATTGTTTTTTCTTATAACTAGGTAAAAGCTACGCGGCGTTTGGGCGCCCTAATATAAATGAGAAATTTATTGCTCTACTTTTAATGGGACCATAGTTTTCAACTGACTTTAAAAAGGAGGTTCTCAGTCCGGTTGTACGTCTTTTACGTTTGTTACCGCAAAGATGGATTTCAACCGACTTCAAAAGGAGGTTCTGAATTCAGTTGTTTGTTTGTTTCCGCAAATATGGATTTCTACCATCTTCAAAAGGAGGTTCTCAATTCGGTTGTATGTTTGTTTCCGCATGTATGGATTTCTACCGACTTCAAAATGAGGTTCTCAATTTGGTTCTATATTTGATTCCGCAAATATGGATTTCTACCATCTTCAAAAAGAGGTGCTCAATTCGGTTGTATGTTTGTTTCCTCATAATTGGATTAACTTGAAATAAGTGTTCACATGTAAAATTTTGTGTTTAAGACGATTTTGTTATTCGAGTCCTATTCAAAGCATATAGTTATGCCTAGGCATCGACTTCAAATGGTGGTTCACGCGGTTGCGGCTACAGCAGTGGCGCGCCTGCCTGGCCGCCCTCCACTGCATCACGCCGCGCCGTTTGTCGCGGCAAGTTAAGGCTCCCGACTCTGAGGACAGAGGAGTCCCCAGAGCTAAAACCCACCACGACTCCGTGTGCCGCTGTTTGTCCGGCCTCTCCCCATGGGCCCGCCCGGCATGGGTGACCCTGAGCCGGTATGGCCCCAACAGATCGTAAAGGCACGTAAGCCCTCACCCTCACCACAACCAGGTGGCAGCGCGGTCGAGTGTGACGGATTCAACCCCTAGACCAACAAAGCATTACTTGATGATAAAGACATTGGGTATTCTATAACCGTCATTGTACGGACAAGTAACTGCAAATGTCATTATTATATATTCATCCTTTTTGTTAGCCGCTGTATGGCATGTGATAAAAGTCTATCCCCATTTCGGTTCGATTTGAATAACGAACTCGGCTGCCGAAATTCCTTTGACCCATATAGGTCCAGCGTAGCATATGTATGAGAAGGCATATTGTGGAATTTTTGTTCGTGCCGACCGCATTTCCATGCCACGGGCATTAGACCGAGTGTAGCATGTGCGAGTGGCAAAAATGTTATCAAAAATACTAATAACTTGCCTCGGAAAATTCTTAGACAAGTTTGACTGATGGTTATGTATTATATAGTATACATGGTATACCATTATATAAAATGAATACACGGTACATATACCAAAACATTCTTTTTACATTTTTTACTGTCTTTTTCTTTTGGCTAATGTCTGAAGTGGCTTGACAGACTTTGTCGGGACTTTCACTGGCAAATAGCCTTAACAAGGCTACTTTTATTGACCCCCACTTAATTAAGACTAAAACAATTTGTACCATTTTTTAAAATGTACGAGATATATTTGTTGTATAATAATTAATAGGTAGTGACGTATAGGTGCGCGCAAGCTCCGAGAAATTTTAAGAAATCTTTACGTAATAAGCTACAGTTAGTCGATAATTACATTTTATCGATCGCTCTGTTCTGCCTCCGCCGGTGCGTATTTATTTAATTATAAAATGCTTTTACGAGTATATTATAAGCTCGAGAAGTAATAATTAATTGTGTGAAAAAAAATCAATTATAATAAACAGAATGAATTATGATTTCAACCTGAAGATATCGTAAGAGTTACCTAAAGGAAATGACAAGGCCGATAATAATAGCCACAAGAGAAGGAAAACTTGAAACAAACCCCCAAACCAATCCATATGTAGGGTTATTTCCCTCAAGTAATTGAAGGACGTAATTAGAGGACAAGTTTTACGGCCTGAGAAGCAAGCAAGAATAATTAGAAATTATTTAAAAAATACGTTTAGATATTCTTTTCTTTTAGTCCGTAGCTGTGTATGAAGAGATGATCAACAAAAATATCTATAATTGCCTAAAATAAGTAATAAATCAAATATATTTGGTTGGTTGGAAGTTGGCGTTTATTACAAAGCCCGCGCAAATACAACACTAACCGTCTCTCTTCGCTGAGTTTCCGATCAAAGTCTAAGGTTTCTTTAACGTTTCAACTTGCCATAATGTTGTTAGTGTGTGTAGTATTAAGTTAGACGTTGATTAGTGCGAAATGAATACCTGGCTGTATTTCATATACCTTTGCCTATTATATGGACGAATCAATTAGTCGTCGTTTCTTCGTTTCAGCCCATAAATGACCCACTACTGAGTCGGGCCTGCTCAGAACTCATGAAGGGAATTAGCCTACTGTGCCACGCTGGCAAGACGGGTTGGCACAGGGTTTGTATCAAGTGTTCCTTCTCTTTCAGCGAGGTGATCTGCCTCTTGTGTTCTTTTAGTCGCCTCTTACGACACCCTCAAGACTGTTTGGGTTGGTGACATTGTGTATTCTAAATCCGTCACCACACGGACAGTCAATTAATCAATTAGTAGCAATCGTGAAGCATCATTGTAGCGACAGATTTAGAGTACACTGTGTTACCACCACACGAAACGACAAGGGCGAAAACCTAGCTTCAAGAGAAGCACAACTTGAAACCCCATGCCAACCCGTCTGGCCAGCGTGGCACAGTCCGCCTAATTACCATCCATGTAATGAGGGTTCGACTCAGTAGTTGGTGGTAATTTATGAGCAAACATGATCGTATTGTTGGTCTAGCGGTGGGATATGTCGCCTTTGGATCGTTCGGTATCGGCTCGATTCCGAGTTTAGACAAGTATTAATGTGTAATCCAAAGATGCTCTGGGTCTGGGTGTCATATGTTGTAGTGAATTATGTGTTTGTAAAATGTATACTTCGTTCGCGTTAATAATACAGTGAGCCATCATTATCCGCCAGCCTAAACGCGCCCCAATCAATTGGGAACCAATCAAATCGTTTCCAATTAGAAAGTCAAGTTCACACTGACCAGTTGATGGCATATCTAAAACCGCAGCGGCGGAATTCTGTCCTTTGTGTTCTTGACCATGTAGTGGCGCTGATAACTCATTGCATTTTTAAAGCGAATGAACTATAGTACAGAAAAGCTATTTAAATAAAACCTGTCATTTTTTTATTATTTATTCTTTAATTTTAAAGGGTTTTAATAAGATTGAAATCGTCTTTGTGTTGGTGAATCATATTATTTATTTAAAGAGTTATAAGGTTCTAATGTGTAATTAGAGCCATTCTTAATAAATCAACAAAAACCTATTGTGCGTTACAATCAATTGACTTAAATTTACACTAGTTATCAGATATCCCTTCAACATAAAAGAGGCTAAGAATCCCCATATGATCTCGAATTATTCGCATTCCTGATGAACTGTCATCCCTAACCGCAAAGCTATCGTCACTCAAACCCATGTCACAATAGAATTAACACTGTCACAATAGATTACAATGTTCTCAGGATATGCCTTTATCCTAAATTCACGTTAAAAATATGTTGACAAGGTTCTACAAGAGTGTGTAAATATAAATGAGAATTGAACTTTGTCAAAATAAAGTACAGTTTTATCTTAATGTATATAAATTACGTGTCATGTTGTTTGTCCGCGATGGACTCATAAACTACTTAAACGATTTAAATCAAATTTGCACACCGTTTGATCCAAATTGAAAGATAGGATAGCTCCATGTATAGTCGCAATATTATTTCATTGCAAATTTTTTGTCTGTTATTTGTCACTTACAATTATATGATAGCCCCAAACGATTCTAACAGATGGCGGTATTTGTTGACTAGTTTGAGTAAATGTTCAATAGATGGCGCTATTTTAATTGTTAAATTAATGTATGATATTGTTAAATGTAATTACATATAACAAAAACCTTAGCCACAGCAACGCGTGGCCGGGTATGCCTGTAGGTTTAAAAATATGGATGTTTGTTATAAATAAGCCTGTTCCATGCTTCTTTTACATGGTTGAGTGGACACCATTTTCGTAGATGTCCAATTAGATACCGAAATTTAACCAAATCGAGAATGGTTTAGATCAATTTTATTATAGTACACACTTCTTTTTATGAATACATGTTATAGTTTTATCCGTGTGGTGACGGATTAAGAATACACAGTCACCACCCCATTCCATCCTAAGGGTGTCGTAAAAGCCGGCAAAAGGAAACGACAAGGCCAAAAACCTACCTGAAAGAGAAGGAAAACTTGATACGAAACCCTGTGCCCTCCATGTATGGGGGGTGACCCGACTCAGCAGTAGATCATTTAGGTGTGAGTAGTAGTAGTAAGTGGACAATGCGGAAAGCCGACAGAACACGTATAGATGCTTTCAAGATGTGGTGCTGGAGAAAAATGCTTAGAACTCATTGGACAGAACATCGGACCAATGAATCTATACTAGCTGCGCTGAAAATCAAGACCAGACTCCACACCACATATCTCCGTAGAGTGTTCGACTTCTTTGGCCACATAGCGCGCAAGAGCAGCAACAGCATCGAAAAACTGCTGCTGACCGGAAAGGTGGAAGGGAAAAGACCGAGGGGCCGTTCCCCCATGCGATGGTCGGACCAAATACGCGCCGAACTTGACACCACTGTATGTGACGCAATGCAGAAGACAGAGCGTCATGGCGTGAAATCGTTCACAGTAAAATACTCCGCACTGAGGAGCACTGAGGACACACGAAGCAAGGAGGAGGAGTAGTAGTAAATGACTAAGCATTTTTTAATGATCTTTGAAAGTGATACACCTTATGTCAGGAAGACGCGTATAGTGCGAAACGCATTCCGCTGTGCCACACTGGCCAGACACGTTGCCACATTGTTTCGTAACAAGTTTTCCTTATCTTGCGGTTAAGTTATCGATAAGGTCGGCTCTTACGACACCCTCAGGATGGAATCGGGTAGGGACACTAAGTATTTAGCCAACCCGTCTTGCCGGGGTGGCACAATAGGCTAATTACCCTCCATGAATATGGAGGATGCCCGACTCAGTAGTGGGTCATTTATGGGCTGAAACGATGACAAAACGACTAAGTATTTCAAATCCTTCACCACCGACGGATAAGTCATAACTAGTGGTAAATAAGCTCCATTTAAATCCTAAAACAAAGGAACTAGGAAGGAATCTGAATATGATATTTCTGCCCACTTCTCGCTATTTTCAAGCCCAGTCATAATTATTACTTAAATAAGTTGCGCAACTTTTAATTAAATAGAGTAAAGTATTTCTCGTGAGACATGAAAAGTTGGGTTTGTGGTGAAAGTGGGGAAAGCAAAAGTTTACTTTTGGAAAGATTTTCCTGGTGCTCCAACTTCGGGGAATAAAACTCTAAGCAGAATGATGCTCGTAGGACCATTTGCTTTTTCGTTGACACAACAAATTGTGCAATGTTATTTTCGTTTAAATATCTGGTGACTACCCTGTTGTTGGGTTGGATGCGCCGCCTTTATAACACGGGTCCCAGGTTCGATTCCTGGTGCTGATAAGTATCTTTGTGTAAACCAGAGGCACTTGCTCTAAGTCTGCTCGTAATTTTTGTTTGTTTCCTTTTCTTGCGGCTCGATTTTCGACCTTGTCATTTCCGTTTGTCGACTCTTACGACCCTTTGGAATAGGGTGGTGACACAATGTATTCTTATTCCGCCATCACAAGGAGAATATAGTATCTAAAAATGCTAAATTAAGATCATAGATCATAGATCGACTGCTGTCCAGCATGTCGCGGGTTCGATCCCCGCACGGAAGAAATATTTGTACGATCTACAAGTATTTGTTCCGGGTCTGGGTGTTTTCTATCTATAATATGTATGTACTTACAAAAAAAATGTATATAAGTAGTTTATCATCCATCTCGTTACCATAACACAAGCATTAAGATGCTTAGCTTGGGACGAGATGGCGTTGTGTGAAATGTCCAAGGATATTTATTGAATTAAATTCATCAAATGTGAGTAGCAAAGACTGAAGCAAAAAGCAGGTTAGCAAGATACAAAAGAAATCCTCGGCCTACGTTTTACTAGTAACGGTACTTCATCATTTCTACAAAAAACGTCCACTACTGAAGGATTTCCACGACGGGCGATCTTGAGCCGCCGATATCCATCGTTTCCCAGCGACCTTAACCAGGTCGTCGGTCCACCGAGTGGGATCTACCAGCACTGCGCTTTCCGGATCGCGATCGCCACGTTACGCAAAATTTTAATTAGATCAATAGTGTTTAACTTTTACAATAATATTCCTAGCCATCGTCGTTTCAGCCCTTAAATGACCCACTACTGAGTCGGGCCTCCTCCAAACTCATGGAGGGAAATTAGTCTACTGTGCCGCGCTGCCTAGACGGGTTGGCACCTCCTCGTCTGCGGCGGCGTGGTTCTGCATCAGAACACATAATGCCGCAACAGGACGTGAGTTGGAGCACGCCGGGGAGGTTTAGAGGGTAGGCCCATGGGGGAGAGTCCCACACTCCTCTCGCTGGCCATCCCTGTGGCCGGCGAGGAAGTCCATTTAGCAGGATGCAAGGATTTTACCCCGGGCAAACAAAAAAAAAAGTTTGTATCAAGTTTTCCTTCTCTTTCAGCTAGGCGATCTGCCTCTTGATTCCTAGCCTTAAATAAAAATTTTTAGAACACTTTTATTCACACAATACTGTCTTTTTACTATTTCAATGATTGCATTTATCCAATAAAATACATTTATTAATTACAGTAACGGAAACCAATCAATTTGGGTGACCCAAATGATTTTTAACAACACGTAATATACGCGCCAAATTGGGAAATACATAAAATAATTGGTCATCAGCAAACATACCTGTTCTTAATGTTCCAAGCGCTGCCCTTGGGTCATGGCTCCCGGCTTAATACCAGGAATGGAAATAACGTTATGTGAGCCAAAGATTCTGACCAGGTTAAGAAGGTCTGAGTATCTTTCATCATCATCCGTACAGCCAAAAATGTTTACTGCGGTGCTCTCTCAGGCATTTCCACAAAGGCTGGTTTTGAGCCCGCATCCTCTGGATTTCGGCGACCTCCGTGCGACTCTAAGTGCAAATAAGCACAAAATTGTGGGTCCACAGTGTCGGAGACCGGGCTGAATGAGACTTAATAGACTAGCCGCAAGAGAAGGACACCTTGAAGCGAAACCCCGTGCCAACCAGGCCAGTCTGGTACAGTAGGCTAATAACCCTCCATGTATTGGAGGAGGCCTGACTGAGCAGTGGGTAATTTATGGATTGAGAAGTAGTCAGTAGCAGTAACATCTCTTTGTTTTAGTACGATAGGTTTTAAGGACATCATTCATAATATTTACCACTATTTAATACTAATAGATGTCTCTTGGTACATTTAATCTATTGTAAAGAAGAATGAATGTATTTTATAGAAATAAATTTTGATGTAAAAGCATGTTTTGTTCGTGTGTATAATTGTCCCTTATCTGAAGGCTGTACCAATCGATTAAAAACAGAATTCAAATCACGGACTAATAATCTATACTAGTCTACATCTATACTAATAAATAAAATTCGAGTCATCATCATCAGAGTCTGCTTATTCCGGCTAATCTCTGGAACGGCTGGACCGATTTTGACGGGACTTCCACTGATAGGTAGCTGATGATACTTTTTTAGACACTTTTTTAGACTAGCTTCGCCCCGCGGCATCACCCGCGGTACGACAATAACCGCAAGTAACATCGCACCCGGGGCGGGCCGCTAGTCACTACATAGTATAAAACAAAGTCGCTGTCGTCTGTCCCTATGTATGCTTAAATCTTGAAAACTACGCAACGGATTTTGAAGCGGTGATTCATGAGGAAGGTTTATAGGTATAATACATGCATAATATTGTAGAGAAACACTGATAAATTTAGATGTTCATCATAGCACACGTACGAAGCCGGGGCGGGTCGCTAGTAATTAATAAAACAGTGCCAGGAGTTCTCCTTACCTTATCAAATATTACATAAGAGAACGACATATAGAGGATAACATACCTTAATTTTCAAATCAAATACCTGTTAATGACGTAGCACCACAAAATTAATGACTCTCCGTCTAAAGTGTAGCTATTCATTAATTTTACAAAGAGTGGTAGGACAATGAAACCTTCGTATATTTACCGTGATATGGGCACAATGAAATTGGGAATGATATTTAATGAATAGGAAATTTCCTGCGATATTTTCGCTTCGTTCATATGATTATCCCTCTTGATGGGATTTAATACGCGTGTGTGTCAAAATATATTCCATGTTTTACGTATTAATTTCCATCGTTACGTTACGTGGCTTCGATCTCTTTGATATCGTACCCGTTCTCGCGTCAACCTTTTGTGTGGCCGTTTCGGTGTCATTTTGCTTACCCCTCCTTTTGCGTAGTAAGCCGTAGTAAGCCGTGTCCACACCAACCGAGCACGGCTCACGCGGCAGCCTCGCGAACCAATGCCTCAGTCGGTGTAGACTTGGCTCGGGGTTCTTGGGGCGCACGTGGCCTCGGCTGAGCAACCCCGAGGCACGTCTACACCGACTGAGGCATTGGCTAGCGAGGCTGCCCCGCGAGCGGTGCTCGGTTGGTGTGGACACCGCGGAAGACATAATCTTTTACTTCCTAGATTTTAAAGAAAATCAAGGAGCTTCCCAAACTTTTTTTTTTTACCTTGGTTAAAATCCTTTATGGACTATCCCTGCCAGCCTGGGGATAGCCAAAAGGGGGTGTGTGGGAGTCCCCTCCGCCTCTGTGAAGAGACGGCGTTATACCCACTAAACTTCCCCGGGGTGTACCGTCTCGCACTTGCTGCGCCGTGGGCAGCTTGCCCTAACCTAATCTGATTTCTTCTTCTTCTTATCAGTCACTAAATGACCCACTGCTTAGTCGGAGCTCCTCCAACTATAAAGAGGGTAATAAGTCGTGCCACGCTGACCAGACGGATTGGCACAGGGTTTCGTATCAAGTTTTTCTTCTCTTGCGGCTAGGTTATAGGGCTTATCATGTCCTTTTGTCAGCTCCTACGACACCCTCGGCATGAAATGCGGTGGCGACACTATGTTTCTTAATCCATCGCCACACCTGATTTGGTTATACTAAACGCCTTAGATGGTAGAACGGTAGCGGACATAAGCGTCAAAAATACAGAGGTCTGATGTTATAAATGACGGACACTCATCCAATAAGAAGTAGAGCCAAAAGTTGCTTAACCTGCAGATCGAAGGCGTGCCTGCACCATCCGCTACGCTACGAGAAACCAACCGTCTATATGCGAGATTAGTAGAACATACAACCGACGTCCTTATACAATTTTAGTATCGTCGTTTCAGCCCATTAATTACCCACTTCTGTGTCGGGCCTCCTCCAAATTCATGGAGGGCAATTCGCCTACTGTGCCACGCTGGCAATACGGGTTGGCACAGAGTTTGTATCAAATTTTACTTCTCTTGCGGCTAGGCGATTTGCCTCTTCTGTGGTGAACAGTCAGGTCCCACGGGACAGATCATGCGTGGGATGGTACACCCCGGGGATGTTTAGTGGGTAGGCCCCCATTGGGGGAGAGTCCCACACGCCCTTCGTCGGTCCTCCTCGGGACCGACGGGGATAGTCCATAAAAGATTTTACCCCGGGCACGAAAAAAAAAAAGGTGATTTGCCTCTTGCGTTCCCTTAGTCGCCCCTTACGACACCCTTGTAGGTTGGTGACACTGCGTATTCTAAATCCGTCACCACACGGAAAAATTTTAGTAAATGTTACTCTACACCGAGGGTGTTGTAAGAGTCCAAAGTAAAGCAAGCGGCAGATCACATAGCCGCAAGAGAAGAAAATCTTGATTCAAACCCTGAACCAACCAACCAGTAGTAGGCACATAGGCTAATTTCCGTCCATAAATTTGGAGGAAGCACAACTCAGTAGTGGGTAGTTTATGGGCTGTATTGATGATGATGATAAGTAAAAACACTCAGCCCACACACAGGATTCCTTCCGCCTCTTAACAAACTGCTAATTAACATGCATGAGAGGAACTGAGAACTTGAGTAAGTACTCGTATCTTCCAATTACACAAAGACACTCGACACCGGAATCGAACTGAGAACCCGTAGTTATGAGACTACCTACAGAGTTTTTTCTGGGATTTCAGAGTTTTTGCTAGCTCTTCTCTGTAGAGCAGCATTCCAACATCTGACTATTCTGCTGCTACCCGCGGTTTTACCTGCGTGTTGATGGAATTTATTTATTCGTCAGATTATTCAAATGCAAGATTTAATTGCTGTAACTTAAAAATATATCATTTTCAAACACATCTTTAACTCCTTTGAGTGTGAGTGTGTAAATGATTTAAAATGATCTGGATAATACTCAGCGATACAATATATAATTAGGTTTGAAGCTATTTTACAATCTACAATTTATCTTTTAAGAATTCATTTGGCCCTCTTAATATGAAATTGCTTTTTGCACAAGTACTAACAGCGAAAATAAATTAAATATTGTCTCTGTTTTGTCATTGAATAGCTAATTCTAAAATAATTTTCAAAATAATGAATTGAAATGGTAACCATTAAACTTTAAAACGATATTATTGCGACTCAAAAATTGCCCCTTTTAAAAACCATTTTAGTCCTGCACTAAGAATGTCTGTAAATGTTATGACGTGAACACGTGGTTCAACGGGTCCCGGGTTCCATTCCGGGGTCAGGCAAGTGGCTTTGTCTAAACCAGGGGCACTTGCTGTGTCTGGGTGTTATTTGTGTTCGTGAGTTACAAGTTTGTAAACTGCCCCCGCGATACGTGGATTATTTGCAACTCTCCCAAGCACGTAGTAGTTGTCCTGTCATTATATTAATCAAATCTGAAACTCAACACTTATCTGTAAGACGTCTAAACGCCGTAAGTACTCTATCCCGTGACCACGACTGCTACAAAGCATTAAATACGTCGGGATAGAAATAATCTGAAATACACGCGACAATCCGTGAGGTGACGGATTTAGATTACACAATGTCACCAACCCATTCTATCTTAAGGGTGTCGTAAGAGGCGACTAAAAGGACACAGGAGGCAGATCACTTAGCCGCAAGAGAAGGAAAACTTGATACAAAATCTGTGCCAACCCGTCTTGTCAGCGTAGCACATTAGGCTAATTTCCTTCCATGGATTTGGGGGAGTCCCGACTTAGTAGTGGGTCATATACGGGCTGAAATGACGAACGACACGTGAAAAATCCGTTAAAAAGTGTTTAATATCAATGTGTCATAATCACGAAAGCCAAATACGTAAAAAATATATGTCGCATTCTATTTACTAACTCAGAATACGAATGGAAATAGAAGCTGTTTCGTAAGTTATGTTATTTCGTTTCTCACAAAAAATTCGGGTTTGTAGCATTATTATCTTATGCGTGAGCTCTAGAATAAAATGTTACGGTGTCGTGACGCAAAATATTTCCAACAGCAGTATTTTCTTTGCGGTTCTAATAATATTATTATGTCTGAAAGGTATTCAGTATAACGTCGATAACCCTCCAGAATGAAGTACTGTTCGTTACCTGTGTGGTTTCGTAGACGGTGAGGCTTCTTTAATTTCCCAGGATTACCTTTATTATAAGGTAGGCTTGTGAGCTATAAGTGAGACTTTTTCATCATCACAGTCTACGACAATCCAGTGCTAAGTTGAGCTTCTTCCATTTTATTCAAGGGAAATTAACCTACTTTTTTCTTCAATTTTTGCCCATTTTCTGCGTTACTCGACACACTCTGAAATGAATTGAAAGGCGAGTCTGATGGTAAGTGGATTCCTTTATGTCAATATCATACTTCTCTTAATTGAACTCTGGTGACGCGATTGAGTGACTTACTCATGCCCAGGAATACAATACCACTCAAGAATATTGTTATTTGAATAGAATTGAAAAATTATTTAATGCGTAAACTCATTCACGCGTTCACAATCGGCATAGGACGCTTTTTTTACACTAGTACCGGGTCGAAACACCAACCGTCAAGACCTGGCGGAAGAAACTCAGTGGGCTTGCTTTTAACGCCAGATTACAATAACTATGTACATATAGCAAAATTGTACTTTTTCGGGGTGGAAAGGTGCTCAACTAAAATGTGAATTTCATAACAATAAAATTCAAAGAGAAATAAAAATGGAATAATATTTCTTGTCTTCTTGTACTTCATGTCTAATGCTCATGTTCAAGCCACTCCTATCGACATTGAAGGCTCTATCCTTAAAGTTTTTGATCATTGTAACTACCTGGGACACATTGTCCAGTTAGTTAAGTCCATATTTGAGAGAGTCAATCGTCGGATCCAACTCTGAATCGGAAGCTGCGAAAGATCTTCTCGGTCACAATAAACCAGTGTCCGAAGATAAAAGTCTTCGACCAATGTGTGTTGCCAGTGATGAATATTGAAGTATGGACATATTGAAGCTCAAAGTCACCCAAAGGGCAATGGAGAGGGGCAATGGAGAGGGGCAATGGAGAGGGCTATGCTCGGCGTTTCCCTGTAAGACCGAATCAGAAATGAGGAGATACGCAGACAAATCAGGGTCACCGACATAACCCACAGGATTGCCAAACTTAAGTGGCAGTGGGCAGGGCACATAGCTCGCAGAACCAACCGCGTTCCAGAAAGTGCAGTGCTCGTAGGTCTTCCACACGGTGGATTAACGACCTGGTTAAGGTCGCCGGAAAGCGATTGATGCGGCGGATTGAATAAAGGGCAGGTTTTTCCCCAGTTGTTTTACACACACATACACATGTAACTACACACATTTACAAACTTACTATGGAAACAATAATATCTTTTTAAATTTTGTCGTCCATTACACCCTTAGGTGGGAGAGTCGACTAAAATAAATGTCAGGCTATGTTTCTTTTTAAATTGCTAGGAAAGCGTCCAAACATACGATGTGCTACATCTCTACGATATGAAACCCGGTGTAATTTCGCCTGGCCAACGAAGCAGTGAAGGCTTGTTTCACTCCATGTACCTTATTGGACTCCTTAATCGGGGACCGTCACAGCAGTCGGTCTTTAATGGGGTGAGATGTTGCCTTTATAAAGATAAGAACTGACCCCAGCAAACGTGGTTTATCCAAATAAGTTTATAGTTTAAATACATAAAAAGCTTCGTATCGCAATGATCAATTAATTGCCACATTTATGCTCATCAAAACTCGCTGTTATAAAATAGGGGTTAGTGGCAGAAGAATGAAAATTGTTCGATATATTTAACTTTCTACTAAAAAGTACTTTTTGATACAACATAAAGCAGTTTGTCCAAAAAAAAAAGAACTGGATAGGGCCACTTATAAATAGCCGTGTTGTTTCTTTTTATTTGTCGAAGTCCTCATGGATACCCGACTTTTTGGGTATGTGGGCCTCCAGGGCCCGGAAAGGTAGTAATAAGTTTTTTTTTAACGAAACCTCTGCAATCTTCTCTAGGTATAACCTGTAACGCGGGGGCAGTTTACAAACATGTCATTCACGAGCACAAATGACACTCAGTAGTAATAAGGTCTTTTATAAATACACTTATATCGGTATATATTGCATATGTTTTTATAAGTATGTTATTTATTTTTAAATTAGTTTATTGTAATAAGGTTAAGATATATCTAATAGTTTTCGCAATTTTTCAGTGAATCTGGCGTATGCCCCTCTCTGCACCACCCAAAGATTGACTGGGAGATAATGACTCTTGGCATTAAGTCCGCTTATGTAAATGTATTTCAAGAAGAATTAAAAAAAAATAAGCGGGCCTACCTACTCACTACAATCGACGCCGCGGGTAGCGCTCCCAATAGGGGAACATGCTCCACGATCTTGAGTGCTTTAGCCCACCTCGATTTATGGAGCCTCAAGCTTCTAAAAACTGTGACACGAGATGGTTTTAGAGGTACTAAATAAAATACTCCTTAACATTCCGCATTTCCTGAATTATTAATAAATCTCCTGATCTAGAAACAGCTTTTATCAGCAACGTTTTCATTTCTTTCAATGCAAAAGGTTTCAATTAGTTGGCGCTTTGAATATTCCAACGTATTAAAGTGTAGCCTAGCAAGATAACCCGATCTCGTTTGAAGACATTGCAACGTTAGCAGAAATCATTTGATATTTAGTTTACACTAAAGTTTTGCTCGTGTGGTGACAGATTTATAATAAACTAGCTTTTGCGCGCGGCTTCGCCCGCGTGGGCTTCGAACCCGTGCATATTTTTTATGAACATAAAATCGGTTATTGTGACTAAACTATAATAGTTAGATATGCGCGGACTTTTTTGTAGATCTTTGTAAGACCTACAAACCCGTAGTACATCAGTTTGTTCTATTGTCAATAGTTTTTGCAGCGCACGCATAAATAGGTTTTCGATTTTACACCTTGGTTTACAAAATCGCAATTTTCATACGGATCCCTAATTCTTTTGAAACTAAAATATAGCCTATAACCTTCCTCGATAAATGGACTATCTAACACTGAAAGATTTTTTGAAATCGGTCCAGTAATTCCTGAGATTAGCGCGTTCAAACAAACAAACAAACAAACAAACTCTGCAGCTTTATATATTTATAGAGATAGATAGTAGGAGTTGCCTTGACATTTCCTTGAAATACCAAGGTTAAGGATTTTCCTTCCCGCAACGGGGCGAGTACGTTTTACGCTTCTGGTGGTTAGGATTTTATTGCCTATTGAAATTAAACTCTTGAATGGATTTATCGTAAGAATTTCACATTACTTTATTTCCGATAGTTCGGATGCTTTGCAGAAGTTATGGTCAATGGAGAGACCAGTTAACCGTTGTTTTCAAAAATGCATAAAAGCACTTCGTCTTAATTCAAAAATGCATAAATATGCCGCCTATTGTTTTTTCATTGATAACGTTATGCAAAATCTGTTTCAACAAGAAATCATATTAAAAATAACTGAAAGTAATGTCAACGAGTTTGCGAACGTTGCCGAAATATCAGCAAAACCTATCTTGGCAGCCGTATTCATGAATTATGTATAAAAAAACTTAGAATAGGGTCCTGAAGTTACAATTGAATGAGAAAAACTTGTACAGCAAAAATATGACTGTTTGTCGATGTCTAAATTCGAAGAGAAAAACAGTCTTGTCAAATAGTTCTTTTGCATGTTTCCCAAAGTTTCGTAAGTGACATTTTTGGAAACTTCCAAGACATTTATAAAAGATGTGACCATTTTCAAACAGCTGAGTAAATATTCATCAAACATTGCCAAA
Source organism: Clostera curtula (assembly GCA_905475355.2). Lineage (NCBI taxonomy): Eukaryota > Metazoa > Arthropoda > Insecta > Lepidoptera > Notodontidae > Clostera > Clostera curtula. The sequence goes on along the minus strand of FR997803.1, from coordinate 2,298,241 downwards.
ATCTACCTAGAATAGAACAAATACCACACACAAACAAATAAGCGCTCAAAATTAAGAGATTCAAAAATTCAATTTAAAAAAAAACGTCATAATTAGTTCTCTTGAAACTTTGAAGCATGTGTGCTTCACCAAAACCCAAACTAGTTCCAAATAATTTACTCCTATTTTAAATTTTAATTAATTCACAGTGGATTTAAAATTCATTGCATGACCAACCCATTTGACAATGTCTTGTTACGCATACATTAAAATCATTACCCAGTCTTTAGGCAAGCAAGGCAATTAGGCGTTTGAGTGACTTTTTAATTTGTTCAATTATACCACAAAATTGGCCGGTAGCTGAAACTAGCTAGTGTCATTTCTTTGATATTATGTTGCATTTTTTTATCATGTGACGTCTTTATCCGCGGGGTATCTTACTAATATTATAAACGTGGAAGTTTGTAAGTATGGATGGATGGATGGATGGATGGATGGATGGATGGATGGATGTTTGTTACTCTTTCACATAAAAACTACTGAATGGATTTTAATGAAACTTTACAATAATATAGCTTATACATCAGAATAACACATAGGCTACAAGTTAAAAAGATATTATGTGAATTACAACAATATAAACAAGTCGAATTCAAAATTACTAATTGTCAAATTTTCGACCATATTAAACTATAGACAACATAACGTTTCGCTGTCAGTTGCGTTTTGTTAAAGTAGGTTTTATACGGACGGGATAAAAATCTCAGGTATCCTATGTCCAACTTTCTTTTTGTTTTAAATATATATAATGCGGAACAAAGTTCGCCGGGTCAGCTAGTTTAACAATAAAGTTACCGTTCAATTCGCAAAGTTTACGTTTACGATGTCGTCTTTTGGCTGAACTTATGATCCCTGGTTTAGCAGGCCGTAGATCTTAATCTATTAACAATTATAGTTCAGCCAGAGATAGAATATAGTAAACACTTTAGTAATCTATTATTATGAGTTTTAACACTATACATAGACAATAAGTAACTTTATCTACCCAAACAATGCTATTTACTTAGTAACTAAAGTGAATAACCCTGTGTCAGTACAAACAAAGGAGCGCTGAAAATCGAGCTCCAAATTCGGCTTACGTGGCTTCGTCATAAAACCCTATTGTGGATATTCCGTCTTCTTCAAGGAGTATTCGCAAATAGTTACGGTGTATGCTCGTAAATTTTACTGCTCTGTGTAAATAAAAAGCACATTTTCATATACACACGTATACGGTAACCGTTTCGTCAATTTGGAGTCTTCAGGTGTAGCGACCAACATACTAAATACTTTACACAATTAACCCGAAAAATCTGAACTAATTACATCAAGAAATATCTCCTACGTCTAGTGGTTAGATGTGCCGCCTTTGGATCAACGGGTCCCGGGTTCGATTCCGGGGTCGGGCAAGTGTCTTTGTAAACCAGAGGCACTGGCTCGGAGTCTGGGTGTCATTTCTATCAATAAAATGTATGTATTTACAAAAAAAAATGTATTTATGTAGTTTATCATCCATCTCGTTACCATAACACAAGTATTTAGTTGCTTAGCTTGGGACGAGATGGCGTTGTGTGAAATGTCCAAGAAAAAAAAAAAAAAAAGAAATGCGAGAATTACCAAAAAGTCCTACAACGCGATAGAGAAATTTCAAAAGCAATTCGCATGGTTAAGATTTCCCCGACTACAACTATCGGGGAGAGGCGCTGGGACCCCCAGCTTGACATACCACCTTGTCTGGCTGGATGATCATCCCTTTGCGCCTAAAAAGGTTTAGAAGCCATTTTAAGTAAATCAAGACGTACTTCGCAACTGGTCCAGGGCCTCAACATTTATTTTTCGTAGGAAATCTTAATGGATACTCGGCCGTTGGGGACTACCCTGGGCATGTGGGACTCCGGAGCGCGGCAAGTTGGTTATTAGCGCCATGACCTACCCACTAAACTAACGGCATTCCTCAGCTGCCCGATTCAGGGCCGCGGGTTACTCTCTCCAAGGAGAACATTTTCCGGCATCTTGGGGTTATTGGTGCGCGTCGATTAATGGAGACCAAAGCTCTAAGGCGAGGGACCCAAACCCGGTAATTCTACTAGACTACCTTGCCACAGGGTTTCGTTTCAATTTTGTTTCTCTTAAGGCTAGGTTTTCGGCCCTGCCATTACCTTTTGTCGCCAGGGGGGGGGGGGGGTTAACACTACTACTCTGCCCATATTTTGACATTTACATTCAGACTGTCTCATTGGTCTAGGGGTTCGATGTGCCGCCTTTGGTTCCCGGGTTCGATTCCGGGGCCGGGCAAGTCTGGCATCTTTGTGTAAACCAGAGGCACTTGCTCTGAGTCTGGGTGTCATTTGTGTTCGTGAATTTCATGTTTGTAAACTGCCCTCCGCGATACAGGTTAGGCCTACTCTAACCTGTATCACGGTGGCAGTATAGAAATAACAGGTTACGTTTAAAAAAAAGTGACCCACTGCTGAGTCAGGCCTCCTCCAGTTACATGGAGGGTAATTTGCCTACTGTGCCACGCTGGCCATACGGGTTGGCACAAGGTAACACGATGTATATTAAATCTGTCAGATAAGATGGATCGGTTGCAGATGTCCTGGGCGACGGTGACCCCTTTCCATCAGGTGGACCACCTGCTCGTGTGTCGTCATCATTACATAGTATAAAACAATGTCGTTGTCGTCTGTCCGTCCCTATGTATGCTTAAATCTTTAAAACTACGCAACGGATTTTGACGCGGTTTTATTTAATAGATAGAGTGATTCAAGAGGAAGGTTTATATGTAGAGAAATACTGATAAATTTAGAGGTTCATCATTGCATCCGAACGAAGCCGGGGCGGGTCACTAGTATAATATAAAAAAAGATAAGGAAGTTCTCAATTCATCTGTATTTTTTTTGTAACGAGTGTTTGGCTATAGGATATTTGTTACACCCACACAGCGCTCCTAATGAAAATCCACTTACGAAGGTAGTCTTTTATAAATAGACTTACACACACAGTTAAATATTCGGATAAGTCAGTGAACCCGATAATGTTATTCTGTACTCATCTTTAATACTGAACAATTGGCACAGAATATTTTATGTTTGGTTGCGTTGGGGATATTATACAAGATGGAACAAACCCCCATAGCCTACGTAAGGGAGAGTTTGGAGAGCTTTGAAGTATGATGGAGAAACAAAAACAACGAATCCGACTTATGTCATAATTACTGTATAACTAATATAATTAGTTTAGTCAACAAGTGCCATTTTGGTCAAATTTTCTCAGCAGTGTTTCGAAATAATGATCGACGTATCTATCATTCGATTCGGAATGGCTACTCGATGATTTTTGAGAAAAAAAAAAAGTGCAACTTGCAAAATTTTAAAAACTATTTAACAATTAACTAAAAAAATAATTAAGATTATTCAAATTTGAAATTTCCTAAAAAATATCTCGAATCCCTGAATTGTAGAACTAATATTTATAAAATTTTCCATTTACAATCAAATATTTACCATTTTCCACCAGGTTGGAATGCAGCTCTACAGAGAAGAGACTCAGTAGTTGCTTTTTTTTTTAAATCCAGGCCAAATATCAGCAACATTTAGTCAATTTCTAGTTTGCTTGTCATGATTTCCCCTTGTTCTATAGGCGACAGTAGATCCTTACCATCAGACGAGCTACTATCAGACGCCATATGCTTGGCCAATATCCTAGTGTTAATAGATATGGGTGGAACTCGCGGCGCGTCCATCGGTTTTGTGTTTTGTGCATAATACTGAGATTACACTGTATTAAGGTCTACTGTTTGGCCGAGTGCCAACTTTGGATCAACTCGAGTTAAGCGGTTATACTAAGATTTTGATCCGCTTACATACCTTCATACATTTTCCACGTAGTGACTGATTCAGACTACATAGTGCCATGAGACCGAGATTGTCGAGACTGACACGCTACTGAGAGTGTTGTATGAAATGATTAAAGGAGCTTCGGAGGTTGGAAATCTATCCACAAGAAATTTTATTTATTTATTTATACACATAGAACATCAAGTAACAATTTAGGAAAATTATGTACAAAGGTACTACTTATTTCTAAAGAAATCTCTTCCAGTAGACCCGCAGAAGGAGATGCTAAAGAAGTTTATTAGGCTTAGGGTGTGTAAATAACAATACTGATAGATTAATGAATAATAAGATGAACAAATATTACAAATGTGTAAAATAATTACAATGCAGATATTAATATGATAGAATAGATACATAAAATAAATCCGCAATATAAATACATACTTACTACATATACTTTATACATAAATACAACAACTATGTCTAGCAACAGGATAGATAATAATCTTTGACTCTTCGCTTGAAAGTAAGTATAGCCGCAAAAGAAGGAAAATTTTTAACAAACCCTGTGCCAATCCGTCTTGCCGGCGTGGCACAGTAAGCTTATTTCCCTCCATGAACTTGGAGGAGGCCCGACTCAGTACATCAGATCCCACAATGCCGCAACAGGACGCGAGTTGGAGCACCCCGGGGAGGTTTAGTGGGTAGGCCCCCACTATGGGGGAGAGTCCCACACTCCCCTCGCTGGCCATCCCCGTGGCCGGCGAGGAAGTCCATAAAGGATTTTAACCCGGGCGAAAAAAAAAGGAAAAAAAAAAGGCCTGACTCAGTAGTGAGTCATTTATAGGCTGAAATGATGATGAGAAATATTATGAAAATTTTGCTTATTTCCCCCACTACCTAATATCATTAGATTGGAGATTGAACTAATGAAGATTAGATTGGAATTCGTGTGGTGGCGGATTTAGAATACAGTGTCACCAACCATACTATCCTGAGGGTGTCGTAAGAGCCGACAGAAGGAACCCGTCTGGCCAGTGTTGCACAGTAGATTAATTACCCTCCATGTAACTGGAGACTTAACAGTGGGTCATCTATGGGCTGAGTAGTACATGAATCCTAGTCCGATAACAAAGTCGTTACTCCATATAACATAATATAATATATAAATACATACACACAGCACATACAAGATATTATCACTACATAGCATAAAACAAAGTCGCTGTCGTCGGTCCGTCCCTATTTATGCTTAAATCTTTAAAACTACGCAACGGATTTTGATGCGGTTTTTTTTAATAGTTAGAGTGTTTCAAGAGGAAGGTTTTCAAGTATATTATATGCATAATTGCACCCGGGCGAAGCCGGGCCGGGTCGCGACGACACGGTTGGCGCAGTGTTTGAGCGATCGACTGCTGCGCAGCATGTCGCGGGTTCGATCCTCGCACGGAAGAAATATTTGTACGACCTACAAGTATTTGTTCCAAGTCTGGGTGTTTTCTATCTACATATAATATGTATGTATTTACAGAAAAAAATGTATAGTTTATCATCCATCTCGTTACCATAACACAAGCATTAAGTTGCTTAGCTTGGGACGAGATGGCGTTAGCCCACCATCCGCCGGTATAGCCTACCGCGAAGGTGTGACGCCCAAGTGTGCGGGGCGTCGCACGGGAGAGGGTGCCAGATGGGGCTGCCGCCTGCGGACCACGGTAGCAACGTACGCGGTACCCGTGGTCCGCCGCGTAAGGGCGGGTGTTGGCGCACGGCGGGTTGGGACGAGATGGCGTTGTGTGAAATGTCCAAGGATATTTATTTATTTATAATGCACGGCGAGCCATTGTAGTCATTCTCATCGCTATTTAGCCCATAAATAAGCTACTACTGAGTCAGACCTCCTCCTAAGTCACGGTGGAAAATTAGCCTACTATGCCTCGCTACTTACGCGCTTTGATTTTCGGACTTATCATTTGCTTCTGTCAGCTCTTACGACGCCCTCAGGATGGAAAGGGGTGGTGACACTGTGTATTGTAAATCCGCATGGTATGGGTTGGTGTATTTTAAATCTTAATAAAATTAATTATAATTATTATAATATAACAAATTATATAATTACAACACTAACAACAAGGCTAAAAATAATCCAAAATCACGTCATAATTAATTCTGTTGTATGGATAGCAGAAACTCAGTAAGTAAACCATACAACAGAATAATTAACAGTAGTACAACACAACCACCAAACAATTTCTGAGTTAACCTAAAACATTGTTTCAATGCTTACGCGACAGGAGCGATCTGAGACAAAAGCCTATGTTGACAATATGGGGACTGAGAGTGCTATACAACGCTAAGGAAACACATTTTAGTTAGTTTGGCTTAGAAATTTTATGCACAAGGGCGCACACGCGTGTGTACACGCATCCGTGTGATGACGGATTTAGAATACATAGTGTTACCAACCTGAGTGTGTAAGAGCCGGAAAAAGGAAATGACAAGCCGAAAACCTAACCACAAGAGAAGGAAAACTTCAAGCCGTATGACCAGCGGGCTGATTTGAAGGACCTGTTTGGCCGTTAGGCTGATATTAAACATTACGAAGCATACATAGTCAGTACCACACTACAATAGAAAATTCGCCCGAATCATAGATGCGGGCAGCACTACTACTTAGCTCGGGTAGCTTCTGTAATTCTGAACTTTGAATTATTCTCTATAAATTGTATTCCTGGGAAGCTCTTAAAGTGTACAACGTGCTTTGTCTCAAAAATATGGATATGCAGCCAAGGTACTCAGAGCCATTACTAATTCAGACATTCCAGAAATTTCCAGACCCCGTTCTTAAGTGGAGCGCCCTACATAATAACCCTTACGTTCTAAATTTAAGGTGAATGCTCCAGGGTAGCCCGCGAAATTCAAATTTTCTTACGTTTTTTGCAATTTGCAGGTCAGTGCTAGGGTTTTAATTAATTAAAATGTTATTCGCGGCTGTAAGACGTATGTAGTTAAAGAATTATAATCATCAAAATCATCAATACGGATTGTTCCAAGCTCATAAAGGTGCAAGAATGACTTTGAGCTTGAAAAAGTTTTTAATATAGCAAATTGCAAAAAACGTAAGAAAATTTGAATTTCGCGGGCTACCCTGGAACATTCACCTTAAAATGTTTTAAACTTCGTAAAAGGAAACGCCATCGTGAGTCCTTCGTAAACGTAAACAGATCCCTTAAAAGGATCTAAAAAGGTTCTACGTAATTTAAGAAATTGATTGAAATTTAAAGTGTGCCACCCAATTAATTAAGCTGTTAGTAGAACCAATATCGTGATTCAATTTCCAATATTTGCCTTAGTCATTACAAAAAGAAGTCTTCCGTCTCTTTCTCGATGAACAGTCAATAAGCTTCTAAATATTTTTGATCATTCTTTTAAAGCAATAGTGGGATTTGAATGATAGGTGGTTTCAAACACAAAATTAAGAAAAAATTAACCTCTTTTCTAAGTATAACCTGTTTTTTCTGTTAAAAAGAGAACTAGGGTTACAAGTTAAGTTAGTATATAGCCCTTTTTAGTGGATATTTTTCGATAGTTGATGTAACGAATTTTAATGGCACACTTTTGAGGCGAAAACAGTTCAGGAGCCGTTTCCTTAATCTTCGACATCTCTTAATCATCATTACAACTATGATGTTGACGATGTTTTTAAATATTACATTTCGTTTTCTGCTTTCGTCACTTGTTTCTAGAGTGAATCAATCGGATTGAATGCAGCTTGGAGCATGAGTAGTTGCCTGAAGCCAATCTTGGTACTGGCTCGTAAATGTGTTCAAATTTGATGGGATCTCTGCCAACTAAGTCTAGCAGCTCTTAGGAATATTCAGCAATATTCTTATTAAAATATCAAGTCTTAGAGGTCACAAAATGAGTGGCGGCCCCACGATTTTTTTTACGATCACAAAAATCATTAGGTTTGTATACTCAATTTAAACTCGACATATATTTCTTATTTTTATGTATTTTTCATATAATCTGAATTTATGCCTATGTAGCAAGGATAGTTCTTGCTACAAAGGCATAAATTCAGATTTTGTTGGGTTTATGAATCAAATTGAGCGATAAAGGAATACAAAATATTATTTTTAATTCGAGATTTTAAAAAGGTACTCTACCGCAATACTCTATGTAATAACGGTTAGGTACCGTATAGAATATACCAAAAATCACAAATAATTGGCAGCATTTCCACTATTTCTTTTTTTAAAAAAATACGAAGTTATAACCTTTGTCGCGGGGGCGTTTACAAAACATGTAATTCACGAACACAAATGACACCCAGACTCGGAGCAAGTGCTACTGGTTTAGACAAAGACAATTGCCCGACCCCGGGATCGAACCCGGGACCCGTTGTTCCAAAGGCGGCATATCTAACCCCTAGACCAACAATTTCCTTACAAATCATTGTCAAAGGACTGTGGTGAAGAAATTAGAATATTATAATGTCACTAACCTATTCCGTCATGAAGTGTCATAAGAATTGACAAAAGGAAATGTAAGACCGAGAACGTAGTCGCAAGAGAAGAAAACTTGAAACGAAACGCTGTGCCAGACCGTCTAGCCAGCGTGGCACAGTAGGCTAATTACCTCTGTGTGATGGAAAGAGGGGAGGCCTATGTCCAGCAGTGGACTAATGTGGGCTGATGATGATGATGACGATGATGATGGAAATAGGTCCGACCCAGCAGTGGGTCATTTATGGGTTGAGTAGTAGTACTTACCAATCACACCCTTTCATTGACACAAAGCTATCATCCCAATATACGAAAAAGAATTGACATTAACTTTTACAACCAACTTAATATATCAATTAATGAAATATGTACATTAAGCAGCTCTTTATCACAAAAATTTACGGCTACGTCATCAGAGAGGCTATTCATCGCTCCATAATGAGTAACTTCGTCGTCGTGGCAGAATCATTTCTCCAATCAAAGAGATGTGACCCAATTTCACTTAGCTTTATCAGCAAAAGTGCTTGTTTGACGACAGGTACAAATTGCGAAAACGATTTTGCACGTCACGCAATTAATTAGGTATTGCGTGTTTTATGATCTCCTTCGTATTATGACAACCTAGTAACTCTAGGTTACTATGGGCTCCATCAGAAGGCTCAAAGTCACCCAAAGGGCAATGGAGAGGGCTATGCTCGGAGTTTCCCTGCGAGATCGAATCAGAAATGAGGAGATACGCAGGAAAACCAGGGTCACCGACATCTATCTATATCTATCTGTCAGCCACAGAAGTCCACTGCTGAACATAGGCCTCCCCCATAGATTTCCACAATGCACGATCTCGTGCTGACCGCATCCACCGACTCCCAGCGACCTTCACAAGATCGTCCGTCCACCTAGTCGGGGGTCTTCCCACGCTTCTCTTTCCCATACGTGGGCGCCACTCCAAGACTTTCATGCCCCAACGGCCATCCGTTCTTCGGGCCACGTGGCCTGCCCATTGCCACTTCAACTGTGCAATCCTTCTAGCTATGTCGGTAACTTTAGTTCGTCTACGGATTTCCTCATTTCTGATTCGATCACGTAGACTAACCCCGAGCATAGCTCTCTCCATCGCACGTTGAGTGACTCTCAGCCGCCTAATAAGCCCCATTGTGAACGCCCACGTCTCGGATCCGTATGTCATCGCTGGCAACACGCACTGTTCGAAGACTTTTGTCTTCAGGCACTGAGGAATATTGGATGAGAAGATATGACGTAGCTTCCCGAACGCTGCCCAGCCGAGTTGGATTCGACGAGTGACCTCTTTCTCGAAGTTGGACTTACCTAATCGGACCAATTGTCCCAGGTATATATAATCGTCAACAACTTCGAGGAGAGACTTCCCAACAGCAATCGGGTACGGTGCAACATGGACATTCGACATGATTTTAGTCTTATCCATGTTCATGTTTAGACCCACTTGTTGAGAAACTCTGTTGAGGCCTCCGAGCATTGTACTTAGTTCCTGCAGCGACTCCGCTATCACCACAATATCATCTGCAAATCTAAGGTGAGTGAGGTATTCGCCGTTGATGTTGATGCCAAGTCCGTCCCAATCCAACAGCTTGAAGACATCTTCCAAAGCAGCGGTAAACAGTTTTGGAGAGATAACATCTCCTTGTCTCACTCCTCGCTGCAATTGGATAGGCTCAGTGGTCTGGTTCTGGATTCGAACTGACATAGAGGCGTTTCTATACAGACACTTCAACACTTCGATGTATCGCTGATCAATGCGGCATCGCTGCAGGGAATGAAGCACAGCCCAAGTCTCGATCGAATCGAAGGCTTTCTCATAGTCCACAAACGCTAAGCATAGTGGCTGGTTATACTCCTCGGCCTTCTGTATAACCTGCCGCAGCGTATGTATGTGGTCCATGGTGCTAAAGCCTTTTCGGAATCCGGCTTGTTCGGGAGGCTGGAAGTCGTCAAACCTGCGTGCAAGACGATTCGTAATGACCCTCGAAAACAGCTTATAAACATGGCTCAGGAGCGAGATGGGTCTGTAGTTCTTCAGAAGGGTTTTATCCCCTTTCTTAAAGAATAATATCACCACGCTCCTGTTCCATGCTTCAGGCGTTGTTCCTTCAAGTATGACGGAATTGAAGAGCCTCTGGAGGACTACAAGTACCGGCTTTCCACCCGCTCTCAGAAGCTCTGTCGTAATTCCGTCATCCCCCGAGGCCTTATTGTTCTTGAGCTGTTTTAGGGCCATTACAATCTCATACAAGCTGACGTCCGGGATATCTTCGGTATAATGACGGGTTAGTCTGGATCTTGGGTCTGAGTCCAGACGAACAACTGGTTTGTGGGCCGAGGTGTATAGCTGTCCATAGAACCTCTCGACCTCTCTCAAAATCTCGGGTCTGGACGAGACGATGCTGCCACAGTTGGTCTTCAGCTTAGTCAACTGGCTTTGCCCAATAGACAGATCTCTAGCAAACACTTTGGAGCCCTTGTTTCGCTCAATGGCCTTTTCAATGCATGTGGCATTGAAATGCCTAGTGTCGCGTCTAAGAGATTTGGAGATCTGCCTATTCAGCTGCCCGTAATCTGACATATCAGCTGAAGACTGCAACCTCATGTCACGTCTTTTATCAAAGAGTTTGAGAGTTTCGTCGGAGATCTTTTTAGGTCTTCCCTTACGTCGGGCCTTATAAAACTGAGCTCCGACGGTATGGACAGCTTCCACTAACCCGTTGTTCATATCGTCCACCGTAACGCAGTCCCCTAGGCAATCGAAACGGTTCTGTAGCTGCAGCTGAAAGGCTTCGGGGTTTTGGATATCAGCAGGGTTGGGACGGAGCGTAGACCTCATCAATTTCGACCGTTCAAGTGCAGTGTTCAGATTCAGCGTGCCTCTTACCATTCGGTGATCACTACCGGTTTTCACCCTATTGATCACAGAGACATCGCTGAATATCTGCCTTTTAGTCGAAAAGATGAAGTCAATCTCATTTTTTACGGAACCATCGGGGCTTATCCAGGTCCACTTTCTGTGGGGTTTCTTCTTGAAAAAGGAGTTCATCGCGTAGAGTCCCTCCTTTTCCATGAAGTCAACCAGCTGTTGCCCCCTCGGGTTCCTTTGCCCATATCCAAAATGCCCCACTCTTTCCTCTGCTCCATTTCGTTTACCTAGTTTCGCGTTAAAGTCCCCCATCAACACCGTGTAGTGGGTTTCGGACGTATGTATGGCTCTAGATATGTCCTCATACATAGTCTCCACTTCTGTATCGGGGTGTGCCGTCGTTGGTGCGTAAACCTGTATCACCTTTAAACAGTACCGCTTGGTGATTCTGACTACAAGGCACGCGACCCTCGGCGACACACTCTCGACGCAGATCACGTTGTTGATGAGGTCCTTGTGGACGATAAACCCGACACCACCTTGGGACAGTTGATCGCCCTCCCGGTAGTAGAAAAGGTTGCCGGACTGTAGGATTATCGTGCCCTCCCCCTCTCTTCGGACTTCTGATAATCCGATAACGTCCCAGCGCACCTTTTCTAGGGCTTCTTCCAGCTCGTCGATCTTCTCATCGGTCCTCAAAGTGCGTGCGTTGTAAGTTGCCAGGGCCAGTTGTCGTTGGTGGTAGCCTACACGCCTCCGGGGATTCTTAGCACCCCCTGCTCCGACGCTTGCCTGACCGCTACCGTAATCAGGGGCGTTGGAGCTACCGGAGACTGGGGGCCGTTGTTTGGTTTTCTTATCCATGGGGGGAATTTGCCCTAATCGCCACGCTGGGCAGGCGGGTTGGCGATCGCAGTAATAAGGTGACTTTGTATTTATTGAGCGTTGCTGCTGCCCAACGTCTGTTATCCCTTAGTCGCCTTCTACGACACCCACGGGAAGATATGGGGTGGTGATATTCTTACTCCGTCACCACACAGAAAGGGTCACCGACATAGCCCACCGGATTGCCAAACTTAAGTGGCAGTGGGCAGGGCACATAACTCGCAGGACCGACGCCCGTTGGGGCAGAAAAGTCCTCGAGTGGCGACCGCGTTCCGGAAGGCGCAGTGCTGGTAAGCCTCCCACACGAAGGACCGACGACCTGGTTAAGGTCGCCGGAAAGCAGTGGATGCGGGCGGCCCAGGACGGGCCTTTGTAGAGATCCTTGGGGGAGGCCTATGTCCAGCAGTGGACGTCTTTGGGCTGAAATGATGAGTAACTCTATTTTCCCTCTCAGCTCAGCTCTACTGTGAACCGCTGTACATGTGGTGACAGATTAAAATACATAGTGTCATCACCCCATTTCATCCTAAGGGCGTCGTAAGAGCTGGCAAAAGGTAATGCCAAGTCCGATAAGCTAGCCGCAAGAGAAGGAAGGAATTTCTTCTACTACCACTCTGCCCATAAAATACCCTACTGCTGGGGGCTGTGTTTCGTTTTCCAATATTGTCCTTCTCTTCCGGCTAGATTTTCGGTCCTGTACTTTCTTTTTGCCAGCTCTTACGACACCCTCAGGATGGAATGGTCTAGAGGTTGGATGTGCCGCCTTTGGATCACCCCATGTTCGATTCCTTGGTCAGACAAGTGTCTTTGTGTCAACCGGAGGCACTTAATCTCGAGTCCGGGTGTAATTTGTGTTCGTGAATTTTGTGTTCGTAATCTGTTTTTTTTTTGAACGCTTAATTAAGACGTAACGTGTGGCTTTAGCCCGAATTTACATGTGTAAACTACACAGTCATTTTCCATTTATAAAACTACTAGCCCGCCCCGGCTTCGCACGGGTGCAATGATGAACCTCTAAATTTATCAGTGTTTCTCTACAATATTAAGGATGTATTGTACATACAGAGTTGATATGACAGAGGGGCATTAAATTACACTACGTATACTATATGTGATTAGTATGAATTCGAAACGGTACAAAAAAAATACACGTAATTTTTCATGGGGGGTGGAGGGGTAGTCTTAAACCTCACCAGGCATCACCAAGGGGCAGGGAGGGGTTAAAAAATGTTAAAAAAACATCACGTGATTGATGGACAGACCCTAAGGTTAATAAACGATGCGTTAGGCATAAAAATCTGTTAGGAAAGATACATCATGTTCAAATGAGGCAATCATTTAAAAAATCATTTGCGGCTAAACTATTGCTCCAATGTAATGGTTTTTGGTACAGAGCCTGGAAATGATACCTAGTATAGGCAGTTAAAAAAATGCCCCTATGTCGTATCAACCCTGTATAAACTCTTGAATCACTCTATCTATTAAAAAAAAACGATTCCAAATCCGTTGCGCAGTTTTAAAGATTTAAACATACATAGGGACGTACAGACGACAGCGACTTTGTTTTATACTATGTAGTGATAGTGATAGTGAAGTAATTAGGGACTTTAGAACCTGATTAGTTCCTTAAGCCGATAAACCACATAGCTGGGAATGTCAATGATTTATCTAAAATCCTTTTCGTTTTATTAATCAGAATATCGTTGATCGCTAGACAGAAAATAACGCAGTACTTTTTAAAATCAAACGTTCGAAGCCAGCCAATTAGTACCCGCATCCAATTATCCTTCAATCAAGATAATCTGTACGTATATATTGCCCAGGAGTTGGAGCAGCGTTCTTCATTTTGCATAAGTCTCTCCGAGAAAATTGGGTGTTTAAATTTGAGAAATTTGTTCTCGGATTTAGGCAGTTTATGTAACTTTATATTCTTTTAGAGGACAAAGTTTAATAAACTTTTATGGGAGATAATTATGCGGAACGTTGTCGGCTAAATAATTATTTTATTGGAGGGGGAAAAATTAACAACGATAAATATGTATCAAGTATTGTCCGTGTACTGACGGATTTAGAATACACAATGTCACCACCCAATTATATCCTGAGGGTGTCGTAAGAGCCGACTAAAGGATATTAAATGACAGAAAAGCAGAGTCACAAGAGAAAGAAAACTTGAAAAAAATACCCGTGCCAAACCGTCTGGCCAGCGTGGTACAGTAGGCAAATTTCCCTCCATGTCAATTAATCTCAATTGGAGGAGGCTTGACTCAGCAGTGGGTCTTTGATGGGCCCCGATGATGATAATAATGATGATAAATATAATCCTTACTAATAAATTAGGATGGCTTAATAACGGTAATTATGGTATAAGTGCGCATCATTATGGTTTTAGATATATTAAATGGAATATTCTATGACTTTGAAACATTCAATATGAAAACCAAACATAAAGGAGATAAAACTATTAGCCAATCTGGGTTAGATAACTATAGGAAAACTAATATACCACTTACATTAAGGCAACACACAAATTATGACTAAGTTCGTTAATCTGTAGAAAAATATGTACATACTAACGAACTCGCCCACATGTCCACAGGTCAAGATCTAAGGGTAAAGATAATGAGTCTCGTTACGATGCTCTCACATTTTGAGGATGGCATAATTATTTATTCATGAATCCCTAGATAATTCCCCACTTCTTCCTTATTGCGGAGCGCAACTCGTGGCCATGTCTAGCAGACGAGGAGCGCTGTGGGTTTTAGTGGGTATATCGGGGCACAATTTACTTCCTTCAAATACATCGATTTAAAAAAAAAATTGTCTACTGTGCCAGATTAGCTACCCAGGTTTGCATCCTAGTTTAATCTCCGACGTTCTCAAAATAAAACGAGTTAGTGTTTTTGCAAAGAAAGATCCGGCTCGAAGGACCAATATTAGGGTACTTTAGGGTTAGTTGAATGAAAAGTGAACTGATCTTTAAATAGGGCTGATTCTATAACCGCCAGAATTATAGCAAAATATAAGCGACAATATCAAGTAAGTGAAGTGACTGTCCTTGGTGGCGTCCGCGAAAGAGGCATGGTGGGAATCCCCACCACAGGCGTCCATAAGTACGTAGCACGATTCTCAACAAATAATAACTGGCCACTAATAAAGCGTGGCTCCAACTACAGGCTCCTTACAATGCTTATTTCGTACCAATCTGGACATTTCTTAAATTATAATTTTAAAACACTGAGAAGAGTAATTCTTTATAATCAACAGCTTCGACAGTATTTTGGTTACGGTCATATTTCCTGAAAGAGGAAAAATTAAAATCTGGTACTCATATCAGCGATGCCAATCCGTCAAGCATAACTTACAACCAACATATTATTTATTACTAAGTAGTTTGCTCTAGATACTAAAACCTGATTAAGTTAAGTGCTCTAAAGTTTTAAGTTCTGAGAGTAAATTTATGTTGCCTCAACGGCTGGGAGTCGAAAATAATGGTAGCGTTAATTATAGTTTTTGCTCAGACAAGTTCTTAAAACGGCGAGTACACACCGGTCGTTGGGTATTCGAAACCCATGTAGATAAACTGCACGGGAATCCGCTAGTCTTTATCATCTAAATTTATAAAAATTACGCGTCACGTTGTTTGTCCGCGATGGACTCTTAAACTACGCAACCGATTGTTACCAAATTTGCACACCGTGTGCAGTTTACTCCAACTTGAAAGATAAGATAGATCTCAATTTATAGTCGCAATATTATTTTATTGCAAATTATTTGTGTATTATTTGACAGTCAGGGTATTTAATGGTATTCTAAGAGCCGACATTAGGAAATGACAAAGCCGAAATCCTAGCCTCAAGAGAAGGAAAACTTGATATGAAACTATGTCTGGCCAGCAGACCCTCCATGTAGGAGGACAAGGCCTGTTTTAGTAAAGGGTCATTTATGGGCTGAATATTAGTAGTATTAGCTACATGGTAAGTAGATATTCCTCCGTCGCACACGAAGTGTTTCGTTGCCACATTCTTCCTGGGCACCGCCAAGGAGCGGAATAAATTGCTTGAGTCGGTTTTCCTGGTACCTTCAAACTCGGGGTCTTAAAGTCGGGAGAACAGGTATCCTCTAGCTACAGCATCGACAGCATCCTTATTCAATATCAGGTGATATTACTCATACGTGAGGTGATGGATTTAAAATACAATATTCTCACCAACCAATTCCAGCCTGAGGCGCCGTCCTATTGCCATCGCTCGTGCTATGTCGCGATGCGATTTTATCGTGCGATAAAACCGATCGCGCGGTGAGAAAACCTTTGTCCTATTACGGTCGTACCATGATTAATAATAATATTGTAAGTTTTAACAATCAATAATAATAATGTAAGTTTTAAAATATTTTCACTTAATCTTCTTATTTTATTCAAATTCATTGCAATAATAGCCCACTCTTTGTTATTTTTAAGCCTGTTTTTATAGTCTTCACTGCATTTATTCCAAACAATGGGATGAGCACGCATTTTATTAATTAAGTTCTCTTCAAATATCATCTTACGAATCCATGGAATCGTACCATATTTACATTTAGTAGATATCAGAATATTTGAACACACGGTCGTCCGATCAATACGATGCGTTTAAACAATTTGGTCGCATCGCATGATCGCAAGACCTTCAATAGGACATTCAGTAGAAATCAGTATGTTTGATCGCACGGTCTTACGATCATTTCTTGTCGGACGGACGCATCATCGCGCGAGCGATGGCAATAGAACGGCGCCTGAGAGTGTCGTAAGAGCCGACAAAAGGAAATGACAAGGCCGAAGAGCTAGCCGCAAGAGAAGGAAAACTTGAAACGAAAGCCTAGAATATAATGCCTAGAAAGCTTCTGTTAATTTTCCTTCTTTAATAGCTAAATATTTAATCGCGTCTTTTTACTTTAGTCGTCTTATCAGATCAAGAATTTCAAGAAAATATAAGCTGGGGGCATTTGTTGTCGACAGGCAATAAAAGCTTTTTATAAGTATAGTTTTTTATTTACTGTTTAGAATAATATATTTTGAAAATTGAATTACGTGATGATGTTTCGGAAAAGGGCTTCCAAAGTTTTTTTTCGAAAGTACTACATATTTTTGTTACCGGTCATACCTTACGACGGGTGTCCTTGTCAGAACCATGTCAGAATTCCTATTGAAATCGAAATCTAAATACAATATGCAGAAACAGAAAACAGCGATAAATTAAACTAGAATTTAGAGACTTGATAGCCAAAATGAAACAATGTTAAAGATTTCTCGCGCATATTTGACATTCTTAGATAAAATTCGCAACGCTTCAAATGCGTTGCAGCTATCATAGTAAATAAAAATATAACAATTCTGTTTTTAAAGCCTCAAAGGGCTCGCCTGCAATTGATGTATCTGTAAAGGGCGCGTTTCCAAAACAATATACTTACAATATACTCCACAGGGGCGTGAGTAACCCATCTGTCACTTTCACAGAACCTGGTAATGTTTTTGTGAACAAGGCGTTCTGAAACCGCGAGAATAAGTTTATTGTAGACAAACGTCTGGTGACTAAAAACAAAATGTCCCCAACTGTTCCAACTGAAGGTATACTAAATAATATTGGGTGACGTATTTAGAATACACAATGTCACCAACCCACACTATCCTGAGGGTATCGTAAGAGGCGACTAAAAGATCGTAAGAGGCAGATCACCTAGCCGTATGAGAAGGAAAACTTGATACAAACCCTGTGCAAATTCGTCTTGGCCGCGTGGCACAGTGGGTTAATTTCCCTCCATGAATTTGGAGGAGACTCGACTCAGTAGTGGGTCATTTATGGTCTGTACCGACGACCATACTTACAACCGATCTTTTAGTTTGACTTCTTTGCTGGGTAGGATGTCCCGCCATTGGACTATAGTATCCCGGTTCGATACCGGGGTTAGCCCCGCCTCATATCTTCATCTTGTAAACCAAAGACAGAACTTGCTTTGAGTCTGGGAATCATTTGTGTTCGTAATTTACATCTTTGCATACAGCCGTGTGGTGACGGATTTGGAATACATTGTGTCACCACTCCATTTGGTCCTTGTGTCGTAAGAGCCGAAAAAAGGAAATAAGGCCGAAGGCCTGGCCGCAAGAGAAGAAAAACTTGACACATAACCCTATTGTAACCAGCCTGGCCAGCGCGGCAAAGTAGGCTAATTACCCTCAACAGTGGGTCATTTATGGGCTGAGAAGTAAGTTATTAGTGCAGAGGTTTCATCACTATCATCATCATCACTATCACTACATATTATAAACCAAAGTCGCTGTCGTCTGTCCGTCCCTATGTATGTATGCATAGATGTCTAAAACACCGCAATGGATTTTGAAGCGGTTTTTTAATAGATAGAGTGTTTTAAGAGGAAGGTTTACTATGTATAATATATCCATAATTTTGTAGAGAAATACTGATAAATTTAGAGGTTCATCTTTGCCCGCGTAAGAAGCCAGGGCGGGTCGCTCGTTTTATATATATTTCATTTTATTATACTACTAGCGACCCGCCCCGGCTTCGCACGGGTGCAATGATGAACATCAAAATTTATCAGTGTTTCTCTACAATATAATGCATTTATTATACATTTAAACCTTCCTCTTGAATCACTCTATCTATTAAAAAAACCGCTTAAAAATCCGTTGCGTAGTTTTAAAGATTTAAGCATACATAGGGACGGACAGACGACAGCGACTTTGTTTTATACTATGTAGTGATGTTTTTATGTCCACTCATCCCAAATCCACAGAACCTCTTAGCCGGAATAAAGCCTATCTTAGTAACAATATTACAAACTTCGAAAGCCTCTTAACTACTGGACGAGCACTTACACAAAGGGACTGGCCCAGAAATGAATTTATTTTTCGAGGAGCAAAATGTACTAAGTTTTACTAATGAGGGTTGCCCACGAGTTTTGGTTAAAGTATCTCGAGTCACGAGCGGTTGCATACATTAGCGATCCCCATTAACAATGATGACAGGGAAGCGTTATGAGTTTGTCAAATTAATTATGACAATGACACAATTTTTGTTTTTATTATCTATCACTAGCTGACCCGGCAAACATCGTACCGCCTCAGAATCAATAAATAATCTCACCTTATAAACCTTCCCTGGACGGACACGAATATTTCAAGACCAACATGAGGCAAATCGGTCCAGCCGTTCTCGAGTTTTAGCGAGACTAACGAACAGCAATTCATTTTTATATATAACTAGCGACCCGCACCGGCTTCGCACGGGTGCAATGATGAACCTCTAAATTTATCAGTGTTTGTCTACTAAATTATGCATGTATTATACATTTAAACCTTCCTCTTGAATCACTCTATCTATTAAAAAAGCCGCTTCAAATCCGTTGCGTAGTTTTAAAGATTTAAGCATACATAGGGACGGACAGACGACGGCGACTTTGTATTACACTATGTAATAATGATAAATAGATTGTGTCAGTTTTCTTTCAAACCATCCCCTTGAAGAAAACTCTTCAAACATAATATCTCATCTATGCATCTACAGAGCAAAGCAACTAACAGTTTCTTGCCAGCTCTTCTCTGTAGAGCAGCATTTCGAACCGGTGGTAGTTTCAGCATGAATGTGTGTGGACTCAGGGGTTGTGGGAGATCAAAAGAGATGGATGGATTGTAAGAATGAGGAATTGTGTATGAAAGATGTGACTGTAGATATGACGACTGATAGGTGTTTATGGAGACTACCACCTAGCGTGAGACAGGTCGTAAGATGATGATAATGGTAACTGTAAATATGACGATTTATAAGAGTTTTGTGATAAAACCTACGTAAATAAAGTTCGTTTTGAGTTGAGTTGAACAATTTGCTAGAATGGAAATTCCCTGAAGACTCTTTTCTCGCCACCTCACCTGGCTCGACAGCCATCCCTTGGTGCCAAAAAGTTTTCTCACATGACAAATATAAGATCTTATATTTGAAATTTATTTATCACTATCACTACATAGTATAAAAAAAAGTCGCTATCATTTGTCCGTCCCTATGTATGCTTAAATCTTTAAAATTTTTAATAAATAAATAAATATCCTTGGACATTTCACACAACGCCATCTCGTCCCAAGCTATGCAACTTAATTCTTGTGTTATGGTAACGAGATGGATGATAAACTACTTATATTCATTTTTTTTTTGTTTTTGTAAATACATACATATTATAGATAGAAATGACACCCAGACTCCGAGCCAGTGCCTCTGATTTAGACAAAGACACTTGCCCGACCCCGGAATCGAACCCGGGACCCGTTGATCCAAAGGCGGCAAGAGGAAGGTTTATATGCATAATACATGCACAATACTGTAGAGAAACACCGTGCGAAGCCGGGGCCGGTCGCTAGTAAAATTTAAGAAGAGGTCTTCACGATAGTCACACATATTGACATGATTTGGAAGGTTTTATTGTGTTATCCTATTAATAACTTCTACTACTATACTACTCAGCCCATTATATGACCCACTGCTGAGTCAGGCCTCCTCCAATTACATGGAGGGATATTAGCCTACTGTGCCACGCTGGCTACACGGGTTGGCACAGGGTTTCGTATCAGGTTTTCCTTCTCTTGCGGCTAGGTTATCGGCCTTGTCATTTACTTTTGTCTGTTTTTACGACGCTCTGAGGATGGAATGGGATTTTGACACTATAATAATAAATATCCTTGGACATTTCACACAACGCCATCTCGTCCCAAGCTAAGCAACTTAATGCTTGTGTTATGGTAACGAGATGGATGATAAACTACTTATATACATTTCTTTTATAAACATCATTCCCAGCAATTTTCGACCGACTTCAAAGAGGAATAAGGTTCTCCTTTCGGTTTTGTGTTATTTCGTTCTTCGATTGTTTCTAAAATACTATGGATGATTACAGGGCAAGTCCGTGTCAGTGGTGACGCATTTAGAATACATAGTGTCACCACCCCATTCTATCCTGAGGGTGTCGTAAGAGCAGACATAAGGAAATGACTAGGCCTTTAACCTAGCCTTAAGAGAAGAAACACTTGAGATGAAACCCTGTGCCACCCCATCTGGCCCGCGTGGCACAGTAGGCTAATTCCCCTCCATTAAATTGGAGGAGGCCCGACTTAGTTGTGGGTCATTTATGGGCTGAATAGTAGTAGTAGTTACACCTTGTGTAAATGAAACCTTTATGTTTCCATCGGGCTAATAAAAATTGTCTTGAGCCACTTCATCAGTAACGAACAGTGCTTCATTAAGATCGTGTTACATTCACAGATTACAATTAAGATTAATCATGATTTATTCTCCAGCTCTGATTTAACAAATCAGACGCAATTAACTAGATTGTTCCATTAAATATTCTTACTTTTTAACTATGTCACTAGGCTCTGCGCGCGGTTCTGCTCGCGTCGATTTCGACCTCATGTTGAAACCAATTATATAATATACCCAATCAATCAACAGTTACTCAATCGATAAGTGTAACTACTACTCAGTCAGGTCTCCTCCCATCATAGGGAGGGTAAGTAGCCTACTGTGTCACGCTGGCCAGATGGGTTGGCACAGGGTATCGTTTCAAGTTTTCCTTCTGGTTTTTTCTTTTGTGGACTCTTGCGACACCCTCAGGATAGAATGAGGTGGTGCCTCTATATATTCTAAATCCGTCACGACACGGATAGGATTGGTGAAAACCACATTTAAAGCCGTCATCATCATCATCATCATTTCAGCCAAAAGACGTCCACTGTTAGACATAGGCCTCCCCCAAGGACTTCCACAAAGGCCGGTCCTGAGCCGCCCACATCCATCGTGTTCCATCGACCTTAACCAGGTCATCGGTCCTGCCCAGCACTGCGCTTTCCGAAACGCGGTCCCCACTCGAGGACTTTGTGCCCTGCCCACTGCCAATTAAGTTTGGCAATCCTGTGGGCTATGTCGGTAACCCTGGTTTGCCTGCGTATCTCATTTCTGTTCAGTTCGATCTCGCAGAGAAACTCGGAGCATAGCCCTTTCCATTGTCATTGAAAGCCGTGTACCTACCTACCCTAATTTTGGTGATTATCGCGATCATATAGAGATACGTGGGCGGGGGACATTGCCCTACTAATATTATAATTCTAATTGTGCCTGATCAACTATTCATTCCGCCTTATTGAACGAGAGGAAAGTGCCCCTGGCTCGGCTGTTATTTTTGTTCGTGAATTACATGTTTTTATAACCCAACTAGCAGGCCCGGTCTACTAAATTGTAGCGTATATGAAACGTTTGTACTTTTAAAATAGCGCCATCTATTGAATACTTAATCCAGTCGTACAAACAGATATCGCCACCTGTTAAAATTGTACGGAGCTAACATGTAATTGTGACTGTCCATTAATAAGCAAATAATTATTAGCATTAAAGAAATAAAGAAAGGAAAGTAATAAAATTAAAAAAAAATGCAATTTTAAATTCAGATATTTATGTAAGCTATCCTATCTTTCAAGTTGTATCAACTGCACACGGTGTGCAAATTAGATTCAAATCGGTTTAGTAGTTTAGGAGTCTATCGCGGACAAACAACGTGACCTTTTATTTATATATAATAGGATTAAAATCAAACGCAGACGCTGGTATCTTAAAATGTATGTATGTTTATATCGAACTCTTCCGAAACGACAGGACCGATTTCAAGCCTAACTACCGATGTCTGAATCCGATGTCAACCTGGAATTAATAATAATCGAATAAAAATGATTTCTCGATTCAGTTTACAAATGACGGATTTGTGCGGTAACAAACATAAAAAAAATACAAACAGACAAGCGAATTGAGAAACTCTTCCTTTTCGTAACACGATGCGGACCCATGCTTTTAAATTAAAACTATATTTCATCCAAATACCAACTGGGGATAAAGCGACCGCAACAATGGAACACTGAAAAAGACTAGCCTCAAGTCCCCTTTCAATTTCTACAATTCCCAACACGTGATATCAAATTGCAGACTCGAGCAAACAATGCATCAAAACCTACGTATTGTTTGGTTTTCAACAAAAGCTCACGTCAGTGCACAATAGGAAAACTGAATACGCGACGGTCAACGGCATTATGATCTTATGAGCGCATTAGGGTATAATAACATCGATAAAATTATTACTGACCATTGTCTGCCTATCTGCCCGACGTCTGTCTATACTTAACGTCTAATATACTTCGGAATACCAGTAATCACTATCATCATCATCACAATCATCACTATCACTATCACTACATATTATAAAACCAAGTCGCTGTCGTCTGTCCATCCCTATGTATGCTTAAATCTTTAAAACTACGTGACGGATTTTGAAGCGGTTTTTTTTAATACATAGATTGATTCTTGAATCCTCTTGAGGAAGGTTATTATGTATAATGCATCCATAATATAGTAGAGAAACACTGATAAATTTAAAGGTTCATTATGGCACTCGTGCGAAGCCGGGGCGGGTCGCTAGTCCACAATAACTCGTAGCTCTTAGACTAGACTACTTGAGGTTAACGTCTGGCCTCATCGGTGCTACGGAGGGCACAGAAAGCCGTAGGACCCTGGGGCCCAGCCAAGAGGGCCAAATGACGCTTTGGCTTCGAAAGCCACTTGGCTACAGTCCTTGGGTGTTATTCGATCACTTATGGTAGTGGCACTCGATACACGAAGTCAGACAAAAAAGAGGCATACTATAGGCGGGGAGCGACTTTAAAAAAAAACAAAATTAAGTTTGAATTTCTTGACCATAAGGCATACCAACATGTCTGCTATTGTTTCATATGTATTAAACACTTACACAAACACTAATACTACTACTCAACCCATAAATGACCCCCCGTTGAGTCGGGCCTCCCAGAGGTCATTAGCCTACTGTGCCACGCTGGCCCCCCACATGTTGGCACAGGGTTTCCTTCTCTTGCTGCTAGGTTTTTGGCCTTGACAAACACACTCACTCATAACTTAAACACGGCGTTTAGCTACAAAACAAAAACGAAAACAACACAATAATATTTAAAGTTCTCAAACAAATTTCTTCCTTTGTTTCTTTAAACAAAAAACTAGACTCTTATAAATGTTTCCAGGACTTTGTTTTATTTTCAGAACAATAGTTTTTGAGCAGCGGAGTGGAATAAAAATATAAAAATATACAGACCGGTTTAGTTAAATTACAGCGTCGACTCAATAACGGCTCCGGTTCTCGAAACCCGGTATTTGAATTCCGAACCGTAACGTCAAATACCGGGTAAAAGGCAACATTGCGAAATGTTACTACTTAAAGACAAATATCTTTGGGAAAAGAAACATTTGACTGGGAAATCTATTTGATTCAAGTTTTGTCAGAAATGAGGAAAAATGTTTTTGAAGGTTTCCAAGAAAATTCGGTCAAATGAATTGGCATACTCTCCTCAAATTTCGTGGAGGAAAGTTAGACTGTCGTGGCATGGTAGGCATAAAGATAAGCACAGTATTGTATCAAGTATTGTTTGTAAGTTTTATTATTCGTAGTTTGTAAGTTTCTATCACCGTCTCTTACTATGTTTGATTACGAGTTTTTCGTATTTTGCGTTCCGTTATATTGTATTTTCTTGTCAACATATTCGGATTCGATTCCTGGCCAGACATAATGTTAAATCTAATAATATAGATTTAGTTTTCATATAATCAATACATTCTATCAGCATTGCATCTTCAGGGCGTCGAAAAAGCTGACAAAAGAAAATGTCAAGGCCGAAATCCTAGCCACAAGAGAAGGAACACTTGATACGAAACCCTGTGTCAACCTGTATTCTGCCCAAACGGGCGTCGCTCCCGCGAGCTATGTGCCCTGCCCACTGCCACTTAAGTTTGGCAATCCCGGGGGGTTTTTGGTAACTCTGGTTCACCTGCGTATCCCCTTATTTATGATTCGATCCCGCAGGTGACTTTGAGCCTTCTGATGGAACCCATAGTGCGCCACAACGACTATGTAAGGTACAGAATCATCACTGGCAACACGCACGATCAATGGTGAATGATTTTTACTAATTCCATAGCCCACCCAGGAACAATTCAAAATACATTTAATGTATAACAAATGGTTTGTTTGTACTCACTTGGAATATCTCTATTGTGTAACTCGACTCCTGTTGAAATGGCGGGCAAAGTACGACGATAGGTGCTCAAGACGCGGAACAATGCTTGTACAATGTTCGTCTACAGTTACAACTGACAATATTGAACCAGCCACCCATGAATTGTAGACGTATATCAGCTCTCTCGGTGAAGCGCGCGACTGCTGGATTATAGAAAGAAATTACATATTATTTTGTTTGATATCAAAATATGAGGACTTTACTACCACTACTCAACCCACAAACGACCCACTGTTTAGTCGGGCCTCCTCCCATTACAGGGAGGGTCATTAGCCTACTGATCCACGTTGGCCACGCGGGTTGGCACAGGGTTTCGTCTCTCTGGGGTCTCCGGGTAGGGATAAGGGGATATTCCTCCCCCATAGGAGAAGAGACCCCCGGGCGAAGGGTACCACGCCGCGTATACTGGGCTTGGCACCGGAGCATTAATTGCTCCAGAGGAGGATGCTCCTGAAGGAGCTGGGATGAAATGGGGTCATAGGTTCTCACCGTTCCCCCAGCGCACGCTTTCCCCGTGGAGACACAGTCGGGACCCACGGGGCAGCAATGCGCGTGACGGTACACCCCGGGGACGTTTAGTGGGTATACCTTTGCCTCCCCACAGGGGCGGAGGAGACTCCCACACACCCCCCGCCGGCCATCCCCACGCCGGCGGGTCCAGTCCATAAAGGATTTTCACCCGGGTAAAAAAAAAAAAACAAAAAAAGGGTTTCGTCTCTATATCCGTCACCACACGGACTAGGAGGATCTTAATTCGTCTATATTTTTTTAAGTGTGTTACCGGATAACTTCGTCATTAATAAATCGGTTTGGAATATGACGTTTTGATCGATTGCTCCAGATTCGTTTAATCGAAATCGATGCAGTTGTTTGCTATAAAACTTGAAATAAATGAACAACCACATTTGTCGGAAAGCAAATTTAGGTATTCCCGTACGATACACTAGTTGTTGGTGTAGAGTTACATGTTACATTCTAGTTACATTCTAACTTATTAAAACTAAAAAGCCAAATGCAACCAAAAAGCAACATACTCAAGGCACAGACTTTGAAAAGTCTTTGTTCTCTAAGTCTTCGGTTTTTTTTAAAAATATTACTGTTTGCTGTTTAGTTGTGTCTCCTCCCATTACAAGGAGGGTCATTAGCCAACTGTGCCACCCTGGCCAGACGGGTTAGCACAGAGTTTCGTTTCAAGTTTTCCTTCTCTTACTAGCCGTAAGGCTTCTTTTCTGTGTTGTCATCTTCATTTTTGGCTCTTACGGCACCCTCTGGATGGAATAGGGTGGCACTTTGTATCGTAAATACGTCATCCAATATTATTTAGTATACCTTCAGTTGGAGTAGTTGGTGACACTTTGTATCGTAAATACGTCATCTAATATTATTTAGTATACCTTCAGTTGGAGTAGTTGGTGACACTTTGTTTTTAGTCGCCAGACGTGTCTACTTATTCTCACGGTTTCAGAATGGGCCTTGTTCACAAAAACATTACCTGGTTCTGTGAAAGTGACAGATGGGTTACTCACGCCCCTGTGGGGTATATTGTAAGTATATTGTTTTGGAAACGCGCCCTTTGCAGATACATCAATTGCACGCGGGCCCTTTGAGGCTTTAAAAAAAGAATTGTTAGTTATATTTTTATTTGCTACTTTTAACACATAAAAAAGATATACTAAAAACGTTTTTCTTCCTCATATGATCATTTCAGCAGAATTAAGTCAAATACTGATAATGTAATTTAAAATATAAATATCCTTGGACATTTCACACAACGCCATCCCATCAAATGTATATAAGTAGTTTATCATCCATCTCGTTACCATAACACAAGCATTAAGTTGCTTAGCTTCGGACGATATGGCGTTGAAATGGTATTTAAATTATTCGATTAATTTAGATGTAAAATTTGTCCTTACCTCAAAATAATTTTATTTACGTAGGTTTTATCCCAAAACTGATATCTATCGATATATTTAAACTACGATCATCATCTTTCAGCCCTCGTCTCACGCTAAGTGGTCCTACAATGTCTTACGCTATCAGAATATCCATCGGTTATTTCAAATAAAATAAGACATTCACGGCTTAAAGTATCCACTTAAGCCCTAAAATGTTAAGAGCTAAATTTATATTTCATCCCACTAAAATAAAAAGTCGGGGCATTAAATATTCTTAAACAAAACCCGCCAAGGGCAAATGTAATTGATGTATCAGCTAAAATGCGGACCCAAAAACACTTTCCGGTCCTTCTCCATTGGGATTCTGGAGCACAGTACATAATTTAAACAGTAAATAAAGTTATTATCGTCATAAAATACACAGATAGGACACTGCAAAGGATTTATTAAGAAAAACAGTCGAGCTAAGAACAGTGGCTATTTTAGCATAATCCTTAATAAATACAATATACTACTACTATTCAGCCCATAAATGACCCACTGCTGAGTCGGACCTCCACCCATCACAAGCAGGGAAAGTAGCCTACGCTGACCAGACGGCCAGACCAGACGCTGGCCAGACGGGTTGGCACAGGGTTTCCTTTCAAGTTTGCCTTCGCTCACGACTACGTTATAGGCCTTCTTCTCATTTCCTTTTGTCGGCTCTGGCGACAGCCTCAGGATAGAATACGGTGGTGACATTATGTTTACTAAATCCGTCACCACATGGACAGAATAAAATATATAATAATGTATTTAAAAAAAATTAAGCCTATATATAATACATATCTGTAATGTCTAATAGCTATTTCTAGTGGCCTCTTAGACCAAATGGAACGGGTTTATGTTACTGTGTGCTATGTGACTGTGTATACTAAGCCGATGACTATGATTCAAAGTTGCTATAAATTATTAAAAAATAGTTCAGTCACGTAACCAGCATTGTGGAGAGCGGTCAAAATTCAATTTCAATTTAAATATAGAACGGACAGCGTGCGAAATTTTATATTTTAAATCCCGACGAAAAAGTCCTCGTGCCTATGGGTTTTAAGTCAGTCTACCTGTATACTACTCAGCCCATAATTGACCCACTGCTGAATCAAGCCTTCTCCCATTACATTGAAGGTCCTACTGCGCCACGCTGACCAGACGGTTTGGCTCAGGGTTTCGTTTAGAATTTCCTTCTCTTGCGGCTAGGTTTTCGGCCTGATAATTTCCTTTTGTCGGCTCTTACGACACCTTCAGGGTGGAAAAGGCTCCTGACATTTTCATGTCATGACATGTATTCAATTTCAAGTTTTTTACCGCTTGATACATTTCACTGTTTCTTTAAGATTTTAAAGACAACAGACATCATTGAACTTAATCAGACAAATCCGTGTGTGACTTCAATGATTCGTTCGTTTCTTACACGATTGACCAAACCACCTTGCGTATGTGATAACCCTCTTATCATCATCATCAGTTCAGCCAAAAGACGTCCACTGCTGGACATAGGCCTCTCCCAACGATCTCCACAAAGGCGGGTCCTGGGCCGCCCGTAACCATTGCTTTCCGGCGACCTTAACCAGGCCTAGCAGCACTGCGCCTTCCGGAACGCGGTCGCCACTCGAGGACTTATCTGCCCCATCGGGCGTCGGTCCTGCGAGCTATGTGCTATCTTATAATTAAAATAAATTATTGGTTTTAGTAGCATAGTCCTATAAAATTTATACAATTACAAAACTAATAAAGCATAGTGATTAAGAGAGTTATCTCCACAAAGTTAAGTCTTAAATAACAGCTCATAAAGTTACCGTCAAATAATCTCTAGCCGAGAACTAAATAAAACTGACTACTAAACCCTGTATTAGGTCATAAAATTAAATTTCTCTGTAACATTAACGAAGAACACCAAGATTAAACTTCTTTCCCCACCTTATCGCAATCTAAATAGGGTTGGCACCTTTTTTATGTGGGGGAAATCTTTTATTGGTCCCAGCCGGTGGGTGTGGGAGTCCTGGTCACGTCATCATCATCATCATCAGCCTATTTCAGTCCACTGCTGGACGTAGGCCTCCCCCATGGCTCGCCACTGAACCCGGTCTTCGGTTCTATGCATCCAGTTGCTGCCGGCTGCCCGTCGCAGATCGTCGCTCCATCTAGCAGGGGGGCGTCCCACCCTACGTTTGCCAGTACGTGGTCTCCACTGTAGCACCCGTTTGCCCCAGCGGCCGTCAGTTCTACGACAGATGTGGCCAGCCCATTGCCACTTCAGCTTGCTAATCCTATGGGCTATGTCGATGACATAAAGATGGTAAATTGCAGCCGGTTTACCCACGTGGTAGGTTTAATTGCAGCTGGTTTACCCACGCGGTAGGTTTAATTGCAGTTGGTTTACCCACGTGGAAGGTTTAATTGCAGCCGTTTTACCGACGTGGTAGGTTTAATTGCAGCTGGTTTACCCACGTGGTAGGTTTAATTGCAGCTGGTTTACCCACGTGGTAGGTTTAATTGCAGCTGGTTTACCCATGTGGTAGGTTTAATTGCAGTTGGTTAACCCACGTGGAAGGTTTATTTGCAGCCGTTTTACCGACGTGGTAGGTTTAATTGCAGCTGGTTTACCCACGTGGTAGGTTTAATTGCAGCTGGTTTACCCACGCGGTAGGTTTAATTGCAGTTGGTTTACCCACGTGGAAGGTTTAATTGCAGCCGTTTTACCGACGTGGTAGGTTTAATTGCAGCTGGTTTACCCACGTGGTAGGTTTAATTGCAGCTGGTTTACCCACGTGGTAGGTTTAATTGCAGCTGGTTTACCCACGTGGTAGGTTTAATTGCAGCTGGTTTATCCACGTGGTAGGTTTAATTGCAGCTGGTTTACCCACGTGGTAGGTTTAATTGCAGTTGGTTTACCCACGTGGTAGGTTTAATTGCAGCCGTTTTACCGACGTGGTAGGTTTAATTGCAGCTGGTTTACCCACGTGGTAGGTGTAACTGCAGCTGGTTTACCCACGTGGTAGGTTTAATAGCAGCCGTTTCACCGACGTGGTAGGTTTAATTGCAGCTGGTTTACCCACGTGGTAGGTTTAATTGCAGCTGGTTTATCCACGTGGTAGGTTTTTCTACTACTCCTCAGCCCATCAATGATCCACTACTGAGTGAAGCCTCGGTATGGTGATTTAATTGGGCTTGCCCACATGTTTTTTTTTCCTACTCAACTCCCTCTGACGTAATCGGAATCTGCATAATTTTATTTTATGCTACTTCTCATTGCTATTCCTTTCATATCATACATCGTCGTTCGTCGTTTCAGCCCCTAAATGACCCACTACTGAGTCGGGCCTCCTCCATATTCACGAAGGGTATTTAGCCTACTGTGCCACGCTGGCAAGACGGGTTGGCACAGAGTTTGTATCAAGTTTTCCTTCTATTGCCATTTGCATTCCTTCAGTCGCCTCTTACGACACCCTCAGTATAGCATGGGCTGGTGACAATGTGTATTCTAAATCCGCCACCACACCTACCATACATAACCTTTTTTTTATTTTTTTTTTTAGATCTCGCTTTAAGCAATGTATAAGAATACAAACTTTTGAAAAACATATTAAGTATAGTAGTAATATCAAATACAAACTCAACATATGATAAACCAACTGAATGTGTACACTATTTACTGGAGAAGTGATAGCTTTTTAAACAATAACGAAATTTGTGTACAAATGTGAAACTAAAACTGAACCCTCTCCATATACATAGATAACTTAACCAGAACTATTAAACGCAATTAGAAATTAGTAACATAATAAGTTACCTAATTTAAGCATCATCATCATCATACATATTTTATTTATAGTTTAGACTCGCAAATACCCCTGTACTAGTTTAAACTGTATTACAGTGGGCTATCTAAACTGTATCTATCTTCTATTATTCCACATTCATTCCAGAGGCATAGGCAGATGCTAGGTTTTCGACCTTGTCATTTCCTACAGTCGACTATTACGACCAAAGGAAAGCAAGAGACAGACCAACTAGCTGCAAGAGAGGGAACATTTTGTTTTTTTTAAAATATCCTTGGACATTTCACACAACGCCATCTCGTCCCAAGTTAAGCAACTTAATGCTTGTGTTATGGTAACGAGATGGATGATAAACTACTTATATAATTTTTTTTTTGTAAATACATACATATTATAGATAGAAATGACACCCAGACTCCGAGCCAGTGCCTCTGGTTTAGACAAAGACACTTGCCCGACCCCGGAATCGAACCCGGGACCCGTTGATCCAAAGGCGGCACATATAACCACTAGACCAACGAGGCAGTCAAAATAATACTTACCCTTTAATACTTACCCTGTGCTTATTTCCTTCCAGGAATTTGGAAGAGGCCCGAGTCAGTAGTTGGTCATTTATGGACTGAACACAAGGCAATTGCCTGGCTTTTGCGTTCCTTTAGTCACCTCTTAAGACACCTTCATGATGGTATGGGTTGATGCCATTTTGAATTCTAATTCGGTCACCAAACGGAGCGCAGGTAGACGGAAGCATTTAGTGACAAATTTGTGACGAAGCGCTTTAATTAGAGCAATTTCTCGCTGCAATAATTTATATAATTGCTCTTCACTAATGGCTTCCTTGTCATTTTAGAACTGCTGATGGAAGATCATCATCATCATCATATCAGCTACTATATATCCAATTCTTGTTAAACTACTAATTTGCCCATAAGTGAGTCAGCCTCATCATATTAAAGGGAGGATTATTAGCCTACTGTACCACGCTGGCCAGACGGATTGGCACAAGGGTTCGTATCAAGTTGTCCTTCTATTGCCGCTAGGTTTTTGGCCTCGTCATTTCCTTTTGTCGCCTCTTACCACACCCTCAGGACGAAATGGGGTGGTGACACTAAGTATTCTAAATCCGTCACTACATGGACCACAGATTATTTGAGTTAAAATAAAAACTAAACGATAAATAAACAACCTAATCAGTTGGTGCCAACTTAAACTGACACCGTCTTTCATTAGGACATAGATATGCCTAAAGCACCGACTTCGTTGGAAGGGTTGATTATTTTTCGTTTAGTTTAAAAATATTTAGTACTTATTTACTTCTGTGCCTTTAAATTACCCACTGCTCAGTCAGGCCTCCTCCAACTGCATGGAGGGTACTGTGCCACGCTGGTATCAAGTATGCAGTCTCCTGTGGCTAGTTTTTCGGCCTTGTCATGTCCTTCTGTCGGCTGTTACGATACCCTCAAAATGGAATTGGGTGGCGACACTATATTTTCAACAGCCGTCACCAGACGGACTTGCCTAATACGTCATAAATATGAAATGCATTGGTAGCATTATGTGCTCATAAATCATCAGAAAATACTTTTCCTAAAGTCGGATCGCTTTTTTCGGTATATATAATATAACAGATAATCATGTCTGAAAATAACATCGTGTTTTACTTGTATTTCCATCAACAATACTGGCTAATAATCGTCGTGAAAAGACTATTTGTAAGAAGAAATGTAATGACAGATATTATTATATGGTGGAACAAAGAGTCTATGGGTATCATAGACAACTTAATAACGGATCTCGACTATCCCGTGACGACAACTGCAGCAAATCATTCGAAATATCGTGAATTAATTAATGGAATATACACGCGATATTTCCGTTAAAAAATTGTTTGATTACAATAATAAAGTCTTCGCAAAAAATAAGTTAGGTTTCTAATCACTACATAGTATAAAACAAAGTCACTGTCGTCTGTCCGTCCCTATGTATGCTTAAATCTTTAAAACTACGTAACGGATTTTGAAGCGGTTTTTTATAATAGATAGAGTGATTCAAGGGGAAGGTTTATATGTATAATACATGCATAATATCACCCGTGCGAAGCCGGGCCGGGTCGCTAGTTGTCGATAAATGTCTGCCAGTGGCTTGATAAAACGATTTTTTGATTAGGATACAGTCGCTCTAACACGGATGACTATTTTTATTTTTATAGATTTGGTGGAAAATTGAATCGTCTATTAGTTGTGTAGATATTTTTCAAACATTGTTAGAATATTCTCGATGATTACCCTGCACCAGATGATTTTTCTGCATATATAATCTGTATCATGGGGGCAGTTTATAGTGGAGAAGAAAAAGTCGGAAAGCGGACCCCGGGCGCCGATGCGAGAGTTAGGGCTGCAACCGGGATATGATGCAAAGATGATGATGATGACGGGGGCAGATAATGAGCACAATTTACATCGAGACTCAGAAATAGTGCCACTGGTTTGTACAAAGACACATTTTTTTTATTTTTCCTCGGAAATTCTCATGGATACCCTGCCGTTGGGCACTGGCCGGGTTATGTGGGCCTCCGGGGCGCGTAGGGCGCCCCAACCTACCCACTAAAACCCACGGCGAACCTCGACTGACTGACTCCAGGGCCGCGGGGTTTACTCCTCCCGATGGGGGAGCCCTGGCCCTTCTTAAAGACACTAGCCTAACCCCGGAATCGAAGCCGGGACCTATAATCCAAAGGCAGCACTTCCAACCCCTGGACTAACAGGAAAATGTATATGTCATTTAGGTGCGTCTTATACAAACGTGTGGCCCGTGAAACGGTGCGTTCAACTGAAATTATATCGCGGGTCATTTACTTGTCCAGCTCATAAAGATTTCCTTTTTTCCAAACCCCTGGGTTTGTTTACCAGCATGAGGTAGCTGTTATGTACCTATGTTATTCGATTTTCTCTTAAATATCCGGGTAACTGTGAAAATTTGTGTCTCATTGTAGGTTTGACATAAATTTAATAATATAACAATTCCATTCGTGAGTGTGTATCACTATCACTACATAGTATAAAACAAAGTCGCTGTCGTCTGTAAGTCCCTATGTATGCTTAAATCTTTAAAACTACGCAACGGATTTTGAAGCGGTTTTTTATAATAGATAGAGTGATTCAAGAGGAAGGTTTATATGTATAATACATGCATAATATTGTAGAGAAACACTGATAAATTCAGATGTTCATCATTGCACCCATGCGAAGCCGGGGCGGGTCGCTAGTATAAGATAAGCTGGAAAACGAGCACGTGGGTTTAAGTTAAATTAGTTTAAGTATAATTGGGTTTTTACCTGCAGGTAAGTGATCCCCAAGTATTCTTGTGAGGTTTGAGATTTATTGACTGTAATAGTTGTTGTTTTTGACATTGCAATCTAAACTGCCTTGTTGGTCAAGGGGTCCCCGGTTCGAATCCAGGGTCAGGCATCTTTGTGTAAACTAGAGCACTTGCTTCGAGTCTGGGTGTTATTTGTGTTCGTGAATTTTATGTTTGTAAACTGCCTCCGCGATACTGGTTATACCTATTGCAGGGGATTAGTTTTTTTCAAAAAAATCTTTAGATACCTTAAGAATAAATATCCTAATAAATAAATATCCTTGGACATTTCACACAACGCCATCTCGTCCCAAGCTAAGCAACTTAATGCTTGTGTTATGGTAACGAGATGTATGATAAACTACTTTTATACTTTTTTTTTTGTAATATTATAGATAGAAAACACCCAGACCCGGAAAAAATACTTGTAGGTCGTACAAATATTTCTTCCGTGCGGGGATCGAACCCGCGACATGCTGCGCAGCAGTCGATCGCTCAATCACTGCGCCAACCAAATACAGTTTGTATAAAACCCTGTAGCTATACATAGCTATATATAGCGGCCCTCTGCTAGATGGAGCGACGATCTGTGAAAGGTTGCGGGCAGCAGCTGGATGCGTCAAGCTGAAGACAGGGCGCTATGGCGCTCTTTAGGGGAGGCCTATGTCCAGCAATGGACTAATGTGGGCTGATGATGATATAAGTAGTCACCTTGATCACAAGTTAATAGAGCTGATGAAAATAAGTAGTATTTTTAAAATAGTACGATGTTTTTCTGAACGAGAATTTTACTGCGAAGCCAGTGAGAACCTACCAACAAATATTCGGTAGTATTACCATACAAACTTTGTTATTTAAGCTCCATTATGTTTCATTAGGCTTCTTATGTTTTTTCTATCCACACGGTAATGGATTTTAATAGTGTCATCTACCTATTACATCCGGCAAAAGGAAACGACAAGGAAGAGAAGATAAGGTAGAGAAGGAATGATACGAAACCCTACAGCGGACTACAGTACAATCGACTGAAAAGACAAGGCATTCCCAGTCTCGCCCAAAGATTTGTAGACTGAGTCAAGAAGAGGGCTTGCTGGAAATTTCAGCAATTGATTGGCTCTCGATGAAGACAATATAGAAAATCAGGACATGGAGTTCCAGCCAAACAAGTGGCTTATTGTTTTATAAAATATTGCCATAGAGCAGAAAACACATAAAAAAAAAAACTAAACCCTATACCAACCCCCACGGCCGTAGCTAATTACCCTCCATCTACCACGAGGAGGCCCGACTCAACAGTGGGTCATCTATGGGCTGAGTTTTTCTTTTGCTTTTTTTTCAGATTATGTCAATCGAACAAGAATTTACAAATATATATTAACTATATTTGATTATTTTTATATGAAACTAGCTGTGCCCGGAGCGCGTTGCTACGTCATATCACTACATAGTATAAAAAAGTCGCTGTCGTCTGTCCGTCCCTATGTATGCTTAAATTTTTAAAACTCCGCAACGGATTTTGAAGCGATTTTCTTTAATAGATAGAGTGTTTCAAGAGGAAGGTTTATGTGTATAATTCATGGATAATTGCACCCGTGCGAAGCCGGGCCGAGTCTCTAGTAATAAAATAAATTTGAAGGAACGATATCACACAACATTTTTTTAATGATCAGAAGCCTTCGTGGGCTCATGCACAACACCTATTCATTTTCGCAACACTATTGGGGGCTATTTTTATGCGGAGATCATCGTAGTTATCACCATGCCATCTCATAGAAGAACCACTGTTGGGACAATTCCAGGTTCATGCAGGTAAAGTATTATTGTGCCACTGTGGCTAGATAGGCTGGCAAGGGTTTTTTTATCAAGTTTTCCTTCTGATAACAAAAAAACACTGAAAAACAATTGTGTCAACCAAAATGAATATTTTCTGAAATATTCGCCCAACTTTTTAATAAAAGCGTATTCCGTATGCGGTTTTTTGAAACAGAATATGTCAACACCATGAGATCCCGCGTCAAAGTTTTTACGCCCGAAAGACAAGGGTACGAAGTCATTTTGTTGACAATGTTATTTTTTATCCCCTACTTGAATGCCTTTGACCCTAGTCTTGCGTGATGGAAAGCAACGCCAGGGTCTAAGATGAAGCAGGCAATTCAAGGAAATGCCCTGACGGGCACCGGCTCTCACATACACACAACGAAACACAGTAAAACTGTATGGAGCTGGACCTAGATGTGAGGGTGGTAGCTAGCCGGGCAGACCATATAGATCCTACCAACAAGCGTGCTGGGTTTCGTTGACTTTTACAACTCGCGTTTTCTACTGCCTATATACTGCCCATCCATTTATTCTAATTATCTAAGGTACATAAATATAATAAACAGTATTATAGTTTACTTTACACAAGTTAGCCCCACTTTTCTATTCTGAATGTTCCATCCTGATTGCCTGGAAGAGATTGCAGTTTGCAATAAAGCCGCCCATTGTACAAATACTCTTAGGGTTCTTATTAATAGTATGTTAATTTTGTTTGTCTGTGACATAAAGTTTATAAAGAAATTAATCAATAATCTGGTTGCAGAAGTGTCATTATTTGACACGGTTGGCGCAGTGGTTGAGCGATCGACTGATGCTCAGCATGTCGCGGGTTCGATCCCCGCACGGAAGAAATATTTGTACGACCTACAAGTATTTGTTCCGGGTCTGGGTGTTTTCTATCTATAATATGTATGTATTTACAAAATAAAATTATTTAAGTAGTTTATTATCCATCTCGTTACCATAACACAAGCATTAAGTTGCTTAGCTTGGGACGAGATGGCGCTGTGTGAAATATCCAAGGATATTTATTTATTTTATATTATTACTACAGATATAAGCAGAAAGAACCCAAGAAACATTATGAAACCCATATTACCAAATACTACTTCCACTCATCTCATCCACTGCTGAGTTGGGCCTCCTCGTAACATGAAGGGCATTTTGCCAACTGTGCCATTCTAGCCAGACGGGTTGGCATATGGCTACGTATCAATTTTTTCTTCTCTTAAAGCTACGTTTTCGGCCTTGTCATTTCCTTCTGTCAGAACTTACGACACCCTCAGGATGGAATAGAGGAGTGGACTTTTAATGTTTTTAAACCCCTCCATTTCCATCCTTATTCTTGTATCCTAATAATATTATTGAAGCAAACCTTCACTAGTAAAACTTTGGTTGATATTGAATTTATTATACTGTTTACAAGCGTGAAGCTCCCTGAATATATTGAATACAATATTGTTAACAACGCCTTTGAAAAGTTCAACTCTAAGTTTGAACTATTGAAAATCCGTTAGTCAATAAGAAGGTTTAATATCTGTACAATTTATGTTTTGATTAACTCTATGAATTAATTAATTCATTTCTATAAACAACTAGCAAGTTATGCTAAGTTATGCTGTGGTGGTTTTGCTGTTTAAATGTATTTTATATGAAACGTTTGTACTTGTAATATGTTAAAAGTCGATTAGTTAAAGAGCACCGTCTATTGAATACTTATTCAATCCAGTCAATAGATATCGTCATCTATTAGAATCGCTTGGAGCTAACATATAGCTGTGACTGTCAAATAATATATAAATAATTTGTAACAAAATAATATTGCGAATATAAATTGAGATGTAAGCTATCCCATGATTCAAATATAAAAATTCTCACGGCGTGCAAATTTGGTTAAAATGGGTTAAGTAGTTTAGGAGTCCATCGCGGACACATCCGTTATGTGACGCGTAATTTATATGTATTAAGATTATATAATGGTAGAATTAATAATTAGATGAAAAAAATAACAAAGGCGTTAGGCGGTCAATACGATTTATTATGTATACAAACTCAAATCAATCAAAAGGAACTTGATTTCATCTTTCAGCCCTTCTTCCCACTTTTCATCTTTCAGTCAGTCCCACGCTGGGTGGTAGTCTCAATACTCTTATCGGTCGCCATTTCCTCCTTAACACAATCCATCGATCTCTTTTGATCCCTTGCGTCTCATATTCACACCCTAACTACCAGCGGTTCAGAGTGCTGATTTACACAGAAGATTCGAATTAATAAGAAGAAGGATTATAGGTATCTGAATTTGTGCGATATAAAACGTCTTTATATGCTAAGCCTCAGCTTCAAATGAAAAGTATTTACTCTCATAACGTTTATATTTACCCGTTTTTTTTTTATAAATTGTGTTTTTTGGAAATTATATTTAAGTACGAATTACGCAAACACTCATTGACTTCGTGTTACTTAACAACGCCATCTGCTGTTGTGCTTACAAAAAAGTAGTATTATTATTCGCCAATAGCTGTCAGGATTCTTGGCTAGATCGATTTATCGCCCCCGAAACCCGAATAAAATGACATTTTCTAAAAATGATTCCTAGCTAGAGTGATTTGTCGCCCCCGAAACCCCCTATATACTAAATTTCATGAAAATCGTTGGAGCCGATTCCGAGATTCCAATTATATATATTATATATATACAAGAATTGCTCATTTAAATATATAAGATACAAGGAAACTGAGGGTAATAAATTGGCGAGATGGAAAATATTGTGCCGCGTGTTCAAGGCACGGTACCTAGGTGTTAATTCCTGCCCGGGAGCGGGAGACCTGGGCAGTAGGTAGAACCTCCCTTGAGTAGGGCAGCCCAATGGGGAATGCCTAGATCCCGCAGCGTTTAGTGGATATGAGATCACCCGGCTCCTCACCGACTTGGTGCCTCTGACTCTGCACACATTCCAGTCACGGCTGCCCACTAGAATGTTGCAAGCACAATTTCTACCCTACAATAAATATCAAAATACCAATGCAACCCACCATAAAGGAGAATAATATACCCGCATAGCTCTTCCATGAATTGTTGGCAATGCACTCCAAAACTCATAACCCAACTATGTATAACGTTCAAAGCTACGAGTTCATTTTCCAAAACGGCTTCTCTGACTATCGCGTTTTATAACTAATTCCAACCTAATATTGTATTACGTTAATTATATTGGTCCGCAATGAACGCTGACAAAATGATATTTAAAATTAGAATTCATATTCGAAATGCTTCGATTCGGAAAATCAAAGTCACTGAACAAATTGATTGGAGTATTCAATTCCTTCGATCATTTTAAATCTTCATTTGTTCAATCGGATCGCCATTTCGTATCAACCGAAGGTTTGATATTCAAAGGAGACAATTTTTGTTAGGCCCACTGGATTTGGTGACGTT
Organism: Clostera curtula; assembly: GCA_905475355.2. NCBI lineage: Eukaryota > Metazoa > Arthropoda > Insecta > Lepidoptera > Notodontidae > Clostera > Clostera curtula. The sequence goes on along the minus strand of FR997803.1, from coordinate 2,258,610 downwards.
TATTAACCGTGTGATGCTAATCATAATGTAACTATATAATTTATTATGGAAAACAGGGCATATTTTTTTGTTAAGTCTAACCGAGGTCATAAATAATAACAAAAAGGTGAAAACTTGATAAAAATCTTAATTAATAAATATTTATGTTACATACATTGGTTTTTAGGTTATTTTGATGTTCACATTTTTGTCGTATTTCTCAGTATTCCGGTTAAACCATGTCTATCTAACTATACCATTGTAATCCAAAGATTATAAGGAATAGATCAATATATGTTTCATTAATATACAGCGAAATTTTATAGGGGCCTATTCATCGAACAAAATTGTCTCCTTTGAGTTTGGAACATTTTAAATACAAAGATTATATGGCTACCTGTTCACCGGAGCAGAGAAATATTAACCAATAAAATTGCACAACTAAACAGGCGTGGAGATTTTGTACAATCTTATTGGTTAATAATTCCGTTTCTCCGCTCCGCTGCCTCGCTCCGCTCCGGTGCCACAGGATGTACGTGTTGTAACAAAAACTCTATAGCCATAGAGAAAGAGTTCAATGTTTAAAATGGTTTTCTCTCAGCCCGTATAAGTGAGATATTTAGATTTTTCCAGACCCAGTTTTTATTACAAACCAAAGGATTTAGAATACAGTGTCACCACCCCATTGCACCCTGGGAGGTCGTAATAGCCGACACAAGATAATGATATGGGAGAAAATCTAGCTAGAAGAGAAGGAAAACTTGATACGATACCCTGTGCCAACCCATCTGGCGAGCGGGACACATTAAGCCAATTGCCATCCATGTAACTGGACCCGACTCAACTTTGCGTTATCTATGAGCTGAGTAAACTAAAATTCGCTATAGTTATTACTAGATACCCGCCTCGGCTACGCACGGGTGCAATGATGAACATCTAAATGAAACCTTCCTCTTGAATCACTTTATCTATTAAAAAAACCGCTTCAAAATCTGTTGCGTAGTTTTAAAGATTTAAGCATACATAGGGACGGACAGCGACAGCGACTTTGTTTTCTATCAGATAGTGATAGTGTATTCCATGTTTCTTGGAATTTATGTTCTCATTTGGCAATCTGTTGAAAAACATTAAAAGAAGAAAAGGTGTATTTTTTCCTGGAATTTTGTACACAACTTGTGTTATAATTCTCGAAAATTGATCCTTTCGTTATTTTTTTTTTGTTACAACTTGTAGATGTTGTTCTAAATTCATCCGTTCATGGAACAGCCAACAGGGCAAGGAACATAATTTATGGCCATATATTTATCAATATAGTATTTATGTAATACATTTGGAGTATGAGCCGCTACCGAATTTCTTGCCGGCTTTTCTCTGTGGACATTCATTCCGAACCGGTAGATGGTATATTTTAAATTTGATTTGTTGTCCGACTTGTCAAAAGAACTTTAATGAGCCAACTTGATTAAATGAGTTTTGTATTTGAATTTTGAATTTGTATGCCGTACTATACCCAATTTGCTATTGAAATGTAATCATATCAAATGAAATGAAAAATATTTATTCAGAGTTAGAGTTACATGGAGTATTTTTGTTATATGATACTGTTACGCCACAAATGTCAGTAATGAATGAGTGAATTCTGGAGACGGATCCTTTGCCGAAAGATCTGGCATCGGGTTTCCGAGAAATACTTGGGAGTCAACAACAGTTTAATTTTAACTGCATTACGAGTGTGACGTATTAGGCGATAACAAGTGCTAGTGATTCTACAGCATGTTTTGTTTCTAGTAGTGAATTAGTTGCGTGTGACTTTGTGTTGTGATTGTGTAAATAAAAAATCTATATTGCGTTGTAATCGGCATTTTGGTTACCCACGGACGTAACAATACTAAATGTCATTTGTGATATTTCACCATCTCCGTTCTACGAAGGGTTCATAAAGCTGTCATGCGCCAGCCATATAACCCCAGCGGTATACCCTCACACGACGCGCTTGGGGCGCCACAAGTTCGCGTAAACGCATTCTACTGTGACGCCCCGGCGTCGTGCCCGCTACGCGGGCAAGCGACTATCGGAGAGGGCGTCCCGGTACACTGGGACGCCCTCAGTCATCGAGGCTTTCGTCGGTGGCGGTTCCCTCGAACCACCACCGGCCTCTTAGGCGAAGGCAGAAGGGGTCCGCATCGTCACGAACCCCCCTCCACTCCTACCTCCGTATGCGGCGTGGGTCAGCCGGAGCTCCTTCCTTTATGACCCGCCCCGCAGCCCTCTTCCGCGACATACGGCCTCGCATAAGGAGACCTGTCAGCCCTCGGCCGGCGCCAACCCGAGGACGTTGGTGCACCGCAGCGGTCCAGGACTCGGTCCTCGGAGCACCAATCCACTGCGGCGCTGGGTGCCCCTCTTCGTCTCACCTCTCCCCGTGGGCCCGCCCGGCATGGGCAACCAACGGCAAGGTGGCAGCACTTTCGAGGCTGTCAAGGGGGCAGCTCTTTGGCCAACCATCCTCAACCCCTGTTGGCCATCACCAGGCTGGCGGGAATAGTCCATAATGGATTTTACCCCGAGTAAAAAATAAGGACCGCAACGGCTGGAAAAAAAAGAAAAAAAAAGGTGGCCGTAAGCTTGACGTGGCGAGGGTGGTAAAAAAATAACAGATTTTTGCAGTCTACAACACTGGGTAAATATACCAAAGTAAATCTCTTTCGAAAAAAAGCTCCGTCAGATTAAAGCAAGTTAAAAAGATAATCTTGAAAGCGTATTATGCGGTACAAAGCAATGTTTTTGGTTTAAAGAAAACTCGAGTTGCACACTGTATAAATTTAAATAGGACTGCCGCGGTATTCTTTGCAGGCCTATTGTTCGCGAGCTTTAATTAGGAATAAACCAATCTTTTGACATGTTTTTACTGTTTTATTATGAAACAGTTCTTACAATATGTTTTTAACATTATCTTATCTTATATCTTTAAATGAGCAATTCTTGTATATAATTGGAATCTCGGAATCGGCTTTTTCATGAAATTTAGTGGATAGGGGGTTTCGGGGGCGATAAATCGATCTAGCTAGGAATCCTGACATCTATTGGCGAATAACAATACTACTTTTTTGTGAGCACAACAGCAGATGGCGTTGTTAAGTAACACGAAGTCAATGAGTGTTTGCGTAATTCGTACTTAAATATAATTTCCAAAAAAAACAATTTATAAAAAAAAACCGCTCATACAGATATTTTGTATTATGGGTCGTATTACAAAATATTACTGATACTACTACTCAGCCCATAAATGACCCTCTGTCGGGCCTCCTCCCTTCACAGGGAGGGTAAATAGCCTACTATGCCGCGCTGGCCAGGCATCAGTTTCAAGGATTCCTTCTCTTGCGGCTATGATATCAGTTTATTCAGTTCCTTTTGACAGGTCTTACGACCCTCAGGATGCAATGGGTTGGTGACACTGTATACCTATTCTAAATCCGTAACCACATAGATCATTTTTCTATTGCAAACGACAAATTGAAAATGTTACGCAACTATGGCAACACTGTCGGACTCCTACACACGTGATGAATGCATGACCTATGACGCTAATGACTTGGTTGTTTGTGCATTGTGTTCGAATTATACTCGTAAAACTTACGGTCTACGATTTTTTCGGTACCTAAATCATTTCTATGCGTTTACTCCTCAGTCAAAATAGAGGTCGCGTCACCTCTAACACCGTACTAAAGCCTGACTAAGAAAGAAATAATGAAGGTAATAAAGACTTGAAATCAAAACGTGGACACGGGCTATGCGGCTAATCCATAAGCTTAAAGTCGGTCAACGTGCTATGAAATGAGCTTTAATAGAGAGCAGTCGTCCCAGTTGCGTAGGATGCCCTCCGATAGTCGTTTGCCCCCGTTGCGGACACTACGTCGGGGCGTCACAGTGGAATGCGTTTAAGCGAACTTTTGGCGCCCCGAGCGTGTTGTGTGAGGGTATACCGCTGGGGTTTTTATGGGTAGACGGATAGTTTCCGGAGTCTCACAATATCGCTGACCTCACCCTGAGGGGCGGCGAAATGATTTCGCCAGTGACACAAAAAAAAAAGTTTTCGCGATTATTCACATAGAAATTTAAATTTTTATTTCATTTCGAAAATATAATATAAACTATATTTTAAGACGAAACGGAGATAATAGTCCGGGATCCCTGGTACATTGTTTTCACTTGATTACTATCAAGATAATTTTTCGCGAGTAGCTTCATTTTGATGAGACGCCCAACATTTTCTTGTCGATAACTCTTGATTGTGGTAGCTAACAGAGGTAGCAAGAGTGAAATATGTTGATTTTATGATTCTAAAAAAAATATTACTGACCGGGTGCTTTTTGGTATATCTGATGATAATTATCTAAATTATTCGAAAATGTATTTGTCCTACAAAATGTATGGTTTGATCAAAGAGTCCCCCACTTCCAATATGTATGGATAACGAGGTCATCAAAAATGATTACTAACCAGCTGGATTTTTTTTATTTACTTAGTACATATTTATATTATTTAACCGTCATATTGTCCTACAAGTTGCGTGGTACGTTATCCTGGTCCCGGACTATAATCTTTTTGTTAGATCGATACAGTGCACAAACCCGTTTGTAGACAAGATAAATGGATAGTTACATCACTAGATAGTATAACAGGCTGAGTATGCCAGGGATGTGTTTTAGACTATTGGGTGTAAATCCATTTATAGGCTTTCAGTAAAAGGTCTGAGCTACATGCATGAGTTTGCTGTCACAAATTAGCTATCTCTGTATTCTTATCTAAATACAAATGAGTTACATCTGCATTTTTTTTTAAATAAAAAAGTTCGCGGTGTAGGTACTAAGTTTTCAACCGATACAGTCAGTGTGGTGTGCCGTAGTGACAACCCTACGTGTGTGCAAAACCAAGTGAGGGTAGGAGACCAAAGTACCCTCAATTCCCACCGAAAAATCTTGCGGTCTGCAGTCAGCTCGCGACCACGGCCATTGTGACATGGTCGAAACGTCGAGCAAAAACAGGTATTAATTCTGTGCGCGATAAGCCCCGATAAGTTTTTTTAATTATAATAAAAAAGCCTTTTAAAATTGTGTATTTTGCCCTACCAAAAGAGCTCACTGTAAACATTGATCATAAAAAGGTAACAATTATTATCCGTAATATTTAATTTTCCCTGTGTGGCACGGTAGCCTGATTACGGTGAGACGGGTTAGCACAGGGTTTCGTATCGAGTTGTCCTTCTCTTGTGGCTAGATTTTCGGCTTCTTTTGTCGGTTTTTACGACGCCCTGAGAAAATAATGAGAGTGACACAATGTATTCACTTTGTGTAAAATAAAAAACACCTTATTCACATATCTAGATGAAAGCGGAAAATCCTAAATAAGTCGCATCCCTATATAGATTTATGCGGTGAGTGTCGTAGGGATGTCAGAAATGAAATGTGCTAATGGTATATTTCGCTCGCCGTACATTCAGAGTAAGCAGATTTAAGTCATTGCCTGTGATTCTCAATTAACGTTTATTCAGACAGAATTAGTCCACATAAATACTGGTTTTAGCAAAATCGGGATGGACTGGTACTTAATCCCAAATTAAATTGGGACAACCGGTAATCATATGATAAGACTCGCCGTCAGTTATGACTATGTAATGACTGACATAGAGTTTGGCACCTGGGACCGACGGCTTTGCAGGGTCGATTGCGTTCTGCACTATCCAATAGGTACCGAACTACATAAACAAATATTAGCTTGATTAAAATTGATAGTCCATGCACATGCTATCTGAAAACTCGTAAACATAGAAATGCAGAGTTTTTGAGATATGTTAACTTATTCATGTTAGTACAAGTTAGTGTTCGTTCTAGAGTGGAAACCGCGAATCGGCAAGCGTAGTGTAGGCTAAGCGACGATCTGCCAAAGGTTGTTTATATTTTCTTTGTAAGAAGTTTACGGTTTTTGGTAGCTGTTTCTAAAACTTACAAAGTTGCAATATACTGCTGCCTACCTTGTTAAATATATTAAAATATCAATCAATCTAAGATCTTTGGCGATATTTATACAACACATTTATTGTTTTACCAAATTTTGACAAAGGCCTTAATTAAGGCCTTGAATAATTAAATTTTTGCTCACACCGCACTCGTGGTACTTTACACTCTTCATTAGGAAGCCTCTTATCAACCTCTTTAAGGTCAAACCGAACGGACACCTTTTAGGTAAACGTGTACTATCTTAGGCCTCATATTCGCCGTCCATCAAGCGAGATCGAGGTCAAATGTAATCTTCTTCTTCTTTTAGATAAAAAATAATATTTGTCTGTATGTGCTTTATAGAATCGTAAACCATGCATTCGATTATGTAATGATCTTCAGCAAAAGTCTTATGCATGAAGCCATGAAGGATTCTGAACAAAAAAAAATACAATTTCTGTAATATCTTTGGTGCCGTAGCAAAGCGCGCAGGGTACAGCTACTTATTTATACAAAAAAGAAGAGTGTAATGTACAAGAAAATCAGCTTAGTCATTTGATGGTTTCTCAAAATGTTCTGTTTTCGTTTTAATTATTTATAGAATAAAATTGACATAGAACCAGAATGCAGTACCGAAAAAAAAAGGATAAGTGACAGCCCTACGATTTTGCGAAACAGTAAAGAGACAAGTTTTGTGCTTATTCAGATTTGCGTTGCAAGCGACAGATTTTGATAACGCCTCCTACAATGAAGTTTATTCACTGGCTTCCTGATGAAACGGGCCTTTGAGCTTCTGTATTTTATTTAGTTTGAAGCGAATAGTCGCAACCGTCACAAAAAATGTCGATGAAAAACAGTAGTTGCTTATTTATGGAATAACATTGCACAAATGGTAAGATAACCGTGGCGTTGTGACGTAGTTCGTGGTGGTCTAATTTCTCTCCATTTGTTTAGAGACTACTGTGCCACGCTTGCCAGACGGGTTGGCACAGGGTGTCGTATCAATCGCCTAAGAGGCCGGTGGTGCGTCGGGGGAACCGCCACTGACAAAAGCCTGGTTGGCTGAGATGGCGTCCCAGTTGCCGGGATGCCCTCTTCGACAGTCGCTTATCCGCGTTGCGGGCACCACGCCGGGGCGTCACAGTAGACTGCGTTTACGCGAACTTGTGGCGCCCCAAGCGCGCCGTGTGAGGGTATACCGCTGGGGTTTTAGTGGGTAGACGATTCTTGGGTAGACGACCCTTGTGGGCGACCCGGCGGTGGTATGCATAAAGCATTTCCCCAGCGAAAACAAACAGAAAAAGAGGGTGACGTATCAATGTTTTCCTTCTCATGCGGCGAGGTTATCAGCCGTCATTTCCTTTTGTCGGATGGAATGGGATGGTGACACTATATATTCTAAATCCGTCACCACACGGCACATACAGATATACCGAACATCTTTTTCCATACAAGTTGTTCTTTTGGCTGTTTTTTCAACATAGTATTTTGAAATTATTTTGTAAACCTAAGTTTTTAATTACAGTCATTTATTGATAAATTAAAACATTTTCGCAAATTTTATATATAAATTCCTGTTTTTGACTAAGTAAGTCCAATTTGGACTTGGTAATAATTGACTTTATACGTGTAATCAATCACAAGACACAGGTTTTTCACAGTAGGTACGTAAATCCACCAATATTTTTGATTCAATTGTGTTTATAACAAATTGTGGTTCAAAAATAATCATAACCTTCTTAACATTACTTGTGAAGTTGTGACACAAAAACAGCGACATTGTACTAAAGAAAAAAAGTACCTCCGCAATGAAAAATTAAAGCAAAAAGGTTTTATGTGCACGTTTCTTTTGCAAGTTCATTATACGGAATATTTCTCTAAGTACAGTCGATAACAGCAGTTAAAAGGGCCAATAAACATGAGTCCCGCGCAATATTACAAAGAATAAACCGGGTCTACCAAAAAGGAAACGTAGTAATACCGATGTATGCATTTTTTTTAGATGCTCAATATCTTAGGCCTGTACTGTTTTAAAGTGTAGTTTTAAGGATAGTGCCATCTCTTTACAAAGTTTTGGACATCAAAATACAAGTTTTGGACAACGATACAATAATAAAGTATCTTTTTTTTAATTTAGGACTTGAATGCCTTTGACCCTAGGCTTGCGCCAGGGTGAGATGGAGCAGGTAATTCAAGGAAAAGCCCCGTCGGGGACTGGCTCTCACATACACACGACGGAACACAGTAAAACTACGTGCGTTTTTCCCAGCGTGCGGTGGGGATGTGTGATATTCTGCCTCGTCCCCAGACGGGTCGGAGACGGGTCAGATAATAACAAATACGTTATTTTAATTAAATCCCAACAGCCTGCGACCACGGACACTGCAAAGTGTCTAAAACGATGGGATTTAAATAAAAGAACACGATCAGAACCGTTACGAAATCATTTTGTGCAATGTGCAAAGATCGTGAAAACCTAAGACGTCACTAACGAAGGCTCCTCAAAACACATCTCCTCTCGTCTCCTCTGCTCTCTGCTTTGGTGGAAACCGGGCCCAATACTCAGCCCGTGCGTGACCCACTGCTGAGTCGGTTCTCCTCCAATTAAATGGAGGGTAGTTCCCTACTGTGTGGCCAGACGGGTTGGCACAGGGTTTTGTATCAAATTTTCCTATTGTCGGCTATTACGACACCCTCAGGATAGAATGGGGTAGTAACACTATATCGTCTTGGTAGAGGAAGAAGTAACTAAGTCTTAAAAAATGTTTGGCCATTTTCAACCTAAGTTGCTGATATCTTAGGTTGAAAATTAATTACATAATTATGAAGACTTACTTAATTCTCGCTCTACGGGGACGATATATTCTAAATCAGTCACCGTATGAACCCAAAATATTACTAAATAATTGCAACAAAATATCTAGCTGGATGGTTAACCGTATAAGTTAAAATCGTTCACGTGGTAGTAAATTATAACACCATATTTGAAGATTGAAAATTAAACTTAGTCGAAATAAAAATGCTCATTGTAGTAAGTTATATTCCTCTATTTCCCTTAAGTCCCTTAGGACTTTAGGGATATAAGGAAATATAAGTAAGGAAAATAATATTTTCCTAATATACGAGTACATAACAGGAAGTTATATGCAACCTTTTTGTTAAACCTTAATTATACTCTCGCACACACAAGAAAGCGGGAAAAACATATTCATCAATGTACGAGAATTAAAGAGGAAAACAAATTCCCGTTCGTTACCATAAATTTCAATTAAAACACTGCAACGAACTGCGGGCGAAACGCGAAATTAGATTTCTTCTTTTTCTTTAAGTTCCCCGTTTTCTCCGGGCTCTGAAGTTAAATTGTACTTTTTTGTTGACCCAATGCAAATATGAGCTTGTGTTCAAAATCGGAATTATTTAATAATTGTCGTTCTTTGGTGTCTATTATTTCTTTATTGATGCTTTTAAATTTTTTTTAGATGTTGACTTTTTTTTATAAATTATCCACTGCTGAGCCGGGCTTCTTCCAAAATCTTGGAGGGAAATTAGCACACTGTGCCACGCTTCAAGTATTCCTTCTCTCACGGTTAGGCTAGTCACTTACGACCCCCAATGGATGGAAAGGGGTGGTGACACTAAATATTCTAAATCGCCACATGGTAATGCCGTATTAGAACTATGAACACTTGAATCACTATCACTATCACTACATAGTTTTTTTTGTTGTTTTTAATAGATAGAGTGATTCAAGGGGAAGGTTTATAAGTATAACTAGCGACCCGCCCGGGCTTCGCACGGGTGCAATGATGAACATCTAAATTATTCAGTGTTTATCTACAATATTATGCATGTATCATCACTATCACTACGTAGTATAAAACAAAGTCGCTGTCGTCTGTCCGTCCCTATGTATGCTTAAATCTTTAAAACTACGCAACGGATTTTGACGCGGTTTTTTTAATATATAGAGTGAATCAAGGGGAAGGTTTATAAGTATAACTAGTGACCCGCCCTGGCTTCGCACGGGTGTAATGATGAACCTCTAAATGTATCAGTGTTTCTCTACAATATAATGCATTTATTAAACATTCAAACCTTGCTCTTGAATCAGTCCATCTATTAAAAAACCGCTTCAAAATCCATTGCGTAGTTTTAAAGAATTAAGCATACACAGGGACGGACAGACGACAGCGACTTTGTTTTATACTACGTAGTGATACATGCATAATATTGTAGAAAAACACTGAATAATTTAGATGTTCATCATTGCACCCGTGCGAAGCCGGGGCGGGTCGCTAGTAATTTATATATTGTACGTTCTCAAACTAGGAAACCTCTGGGGTCAGGCAACTAGCATTTAACTCTCACCAACTTCAGGCTAGCTCTGAAAACTTAAATTACCAAGTAACTAGAATTGAAACAGAAGTTATTTTAACATTATGTTTAATACCTGTGGGAGTTTATTAGCTATGAAATGGCCTCAAATTTTGGAGTTTAAATAAAATTCGTAATTATAAGTTAATAAACAACAAGTACTGGTAGGCCTCCCACACGGTGGAAGGATGGATGCGGGCGGCCCAGGACCGGCCTTTGTGGAAATCCTTGGGGGAGGCCTATGTCCAGCAGTGGACGTCTTTTGGCTGAAATGATGATGATGAAACAACAATCTATTTACGTATGGTCTCCACACGGGGTAGCACGTTGTCATAGGGTTTCGTATCAAGTTTTCCTGCTCTTATGGCCAGGCTAACGACCTTGTCGTCTCCTTTTGTCAGCTCTTACGACACTCAGAGGATGGAATAGAGTGGTGACACTATCACTACATAGTATAAAACAAAGTCGCTGTCGTCTGTCCGTCCCTATGTATGCTTAAATCTTTAGAACTACGCAACGGATTTTGAAGCGGTTTTCTTTAATAGACAGAGTGATTCGAGAGGAAGGTTTATAAGTATAATTCGTGCATAATATTGTAGAGAAACTCTGATAAATTTATATGTCATCATTGCACCCGTGCGAAGCCGGGGCTGGTCGCAAGTGTATTATAAATAAAAAATGGCACATTCCAAATGTTGGCTAAAAACGGAACCAAAAATATCTGTACAATTTATTATAATTTCGAAATTGGAGGGATATTATAATAATCCTTGCCGGTAATACGGCATTTGAAAATCTAATTGAAACCTTTTAGGCGTCCTCCGAAGGCGCCGAAATTACGCGCCGAGCACCTAAAAGGCAGGCAAAGACAATTTATTTTAAACAGAGGGTTCAGAAAAACACGACAGTGGTGACATCTGCAAATTAAGTGTAAGCGTTCCAGGAAAATTAGTCAAATGTTTCAGGTTCTGCGTTTTAATACCATAAATTGTCTATTATTTTATGAAACATTATTTGTAAACTCATGATTATTATGTCATCTCATATATGACCCGGTGCTGAGAGAGACCTCGTAAAATTTCAAATGGGAAAATGAGTCTAATGTGCCACGCAGTCATCCGGATTACGTAGGCTGGGTTCATATTAAGTTTTCCTTCTCTGGCGGTTAGTTTCTCTGCCCGTTGTGTGCCTACGAAACTCTCAAGATGTAACAGGTTAGTGACATTATCTATTATAAACACATTCGCAACGTCTTCCTCTGTAGCGGCAAATATGTAGTGTTATTTGTATGATTGAATTTTCGGACAACCACTCTGATAACAGCTGTTTTCGAGGGTGTAGCTTGAGCCAGATCAAATGAGCGATACTATCAAATTTATGAATTATTCGACTAATCTGAATATGACAAAACCATCTTATTGCTGAAGTATTATTATACTTAAATAATAACTATAATATTACGCAAAACCTAAACTAAACTAAATAACTATAATATTACACAAAACGACCATCCTAAAAATCCCAACAGATTTGAAGTCATATCGTTATTTAAGCGCCATCTGTGAGTAAGTTCTCACAACCATTTCTTTTATTCGGCAAGATTTTATTCACACTCGAATCTGGGCTAAGACATCGTTATTGAATCAGGCGGGAGTGCGTAATGCGTTGCCGCTTTGCCGATAACACACGCAAATCCCATTTTCTGGTACATTAGACGGGTCAATCTGGAACCCCGAGGTGGTCGTGATTGTAAAGAAAATCCTGAATAGGCATTTCCAATTCATTCTGTGCCGTTTTCACAATCATTGATTTCAAAGTATGCCCTTGTTAAATTGCATTGACGTTGACTAGCGTGATACTTACAATGAGGTATTGTGTGATTCCCGATTACTTAGCCCATAGATGACTCACTACTAAGTCGGCCCCCCTCCACTCCTCGCTTAAATGGAGGATAATTAGCCTACTGCGCCACACTGACCAGTTGGGTAGGTACATGGTCTCTTATCAACTTTTTCCTTCTCTTGTGGCTAAAGTATCGGCCTGTCATTTCCAGTTATCGGCTCTTACGACACTCTCTAGATGGAATGGTGTTCCAGTTACATGGAGGGCAATAAACCTACTGTGCCACACTGGCCAGTCGGGTCAGCACAGGGTTTCTTATCAAGTTTTCGTTTTCTTGTGGCTAGTGTATCGGCCTGTCATTTGTTGCAACTCTAGCTGGGAATAATGTCGTAGGCTGTTTTGTATACGGCAAAACGACTTTTGCCGGGTCAGCTAGTTATGACAATATTATTTTGATGTCCACAGTTTACAGATGCTCCGCATCTTATGTTCCTTTATTAACCCCCGACGCAAAAAGAGGTGTGTTATAAGTTTGACGTGTCTGTCTGTCGGTCTGTCTGTCTGTCTGTCTGTGGCACCGTAGCTCGCGAACGGATGAAGTGATTTCAATATAGTTTTTTGTATGAGAGGTGAGTTACGGGCGAGTGTTCTTAGACATGTTTGATGAAAATCGGTTGAACCGTTTAAAAGTTATGAGGGGTGAAAGTGGGGAAGAATAACCGAATGCCTGCAAATATAATCGAGTGGGGTCTCAAATGAAAGCGCATCACGTGCAATTTAACAAAATCTAAATTATAATAAGTGAGTACCTATAAAAAGTATAAAATAAAAATTAAATTAAAATTTAAAAAAAAACCCGGCACAATAACCTTTAAAAAGTAAAAAATAAAAATAAATACATCGCGTTGGGTGACCAGGGGTCAGATAATCAATAAGTGGGAGCGGTCCCCCAACGCGATGTATTTATTTTTTACTTTTTAAAGGTTATTGTGTCGGGGGTTTTTATAAATTTTTGATTTAATTTTTTTCAGCTATTACGATACCCTCAGGAGGGTGTGGGTTGGTGACATTGTGTATTCTGAATCCGTCTGATGTATAAATAGTATCAAAGGTATGATAGAAGAGGAGATTAATTCTCCTTAGTCACTAATACACCCCAAAGTACATAACAATACGCTGAATAAGTATAATCTATGTATAATCCCTTCTAACATACGCGAATAATAAGCGGTTGAGAGATTGTGATGCTCTACAAGTTTATAGAGCTTGGTGCCTCGTTGGTCTAGTGGTTAGATGTGCCGCCTTTGGATCAACGGGTCCCGGGTTCGATTCCGGGGTCGGGCAAGTGTCTTTGTCTAAACCAGAGGCACTGGTTCGGAGTCTGGGTGTCATTTCTATCTATAATATGTATGTATTTACAAAAAAAAAGTATATAAGTAGTTTATCATCCATCTCGTTACCATAACACAAGCATTAAGTTGCTTAGCTTGGGACACGAAACGGCGTTGTGTGAAATGTCCAAGGATATTTTTTATTTATTTTATTTTAGAGGCAACTAATCGCTTTTCTATTGTTAGCAGCTTAAATGATACTTGCTTAAGGAAATCAAAAAGTTATTTGTTTGGAAATTAGTATGTTGACAAATTTTAAGTGTCCATTGTGTCCAAAGTTAATTATTTGACTTTGACTCGAACAGTAACGATTGCCAGCTTTTATATGCTATTTTCCATGCCCTTTCAAGACTGACTTCCAGATAGTATACAACAAAAACATACGTTTTCATAAACAATTTTGTTCAATTTTATGAACAAAATGTTCATCTCAGTATCGTAATGGATAAAAGGTGTTCCCCGCGGACACGTTTTCCAATTCCACCCACCATTAACAAGTAATGACTTTCTCAAGATACCATCTAGTACAATGTGCTCAATATTAATAAGATATCTTCGGGTTTTCGGCAATAATTAGCCTTGAGTCAAGCGTTCAATTCCCTAATGGTACGGAATAAAGAATTCTATCTCGGAAGATTTCGCCGCATTTATTTAGCTACATTTAAGGTTGGGGGCTAGTCGATAGCCAGTCCTTGTGGTGACGGATTTAGAATACTTAGTGTCACCACCCCATTCTGTCCTGAGAGTGTCGTAAGAGCCGACAAAAGGAAATGATAAGGCCGAAAACCTAGCCGTAAGAGAAAGAAAACTTGAAAAAAAACCCTATGTCAACCCGTGGCACAGATGTGACTTTGTGACCCGTGACTTTCATTCTGTTGCAGCTAGTGTTTCAGCATTGTTGTTTCCTTAAGTCGATTCTTACGACACCCTCAAGGTGAAATGGAATAATGACAAAGTTCTAGTTTACTGATGAATGAGTTTCTTACTATACTAATTAATATTAACAGCGTTTCATGAAGCAAGGTTGGTTTTTCCGTACACTGGAATTCGTTCTGTAGGCTATGTCAGTAACTCTGGTTTGTCTGTGTTTCTCCTTATTCTGTGGAAAGAAAAAATTTATGAATGTATGAATGAAAAGAATGCCACTAAAGTGTTTCATAATTTTCGTCTTTAGAATTAAATTACAATAACTTAAAACGACCTTTTTAGGAATATTTCAGTAGACTCTATTTCTGATGATAAATGAGTTAAAAAATAATGAACTCTTAAAAGCCTTATGCTATATCTATCGGAAAGCGCAATAACCCAATTTGACAATTTTAATCAACATATCAAACACGTATAGAAAAGTAATTGGTATTTTTCAATTATTAGTATCTGTACGCGAAGCAAGTAATTTAACAGATAATAGGCTAATAAAAACAACAAACAAACAAAGAAGCTAATGGGGTATATGGCATTTTAAATGACACTAATGTTTTCCTCGCTTCACCTTTTACGACCAGCTCATTCATCATCGCGGTCGTAACACTGTTAATCATAGATGATGATGATGGATAAGTATAAATTGATCAATTTTGGAAGTGCTATTTATGATCAATGTATCGTCATCGAATTGTTAATTCGATGTTTTATGGTTATCGGCCACCTTGTTGTGGTGAGGGGGCTTGTGTGCCTTTAGGATCCAATGGGGCCATACCGGCTCAGGGTCACCCATGCCAGGCCCACGGGGAGAGGTCAGACGAACACAGAGTCGTGGTGGGTTTTCGCTCTGAGGACTCCACTGTCTTCAGAGTTGTCTTGAGACCCTGAAACTGCCGCGACACTCGGCGCGGTGATAGGAGCGTAGGGGCGGCCAGCCGTTGAGGCCAAGGCTGCCACCGCTGGCAGTGAAGGGGTGGCCAGGCAGGCGTGGGGCGCGCTTGTACAAGCGGGGCAAGGCCCCATCAGTATCGCGGGGCATGTTACCCATTGGGGAGTGAAACCCGTGGCCCTGTTTCGGGCAGTTGAGGGACACTGTTGGTTTTAGTAGGTAGGTTGGGGTGCAATCACCATCTTTCCGCGCCCAGAGTCCCACACAACCCGACTGGCGTTTAGCGGCCGGAAATACATGAGGATTATCAAAGTAAAAAGAAGGTTACTAAACTAATTTTCTTCTTCAGTAGACTTAATTGTATTATTGATTATAATCAGACGGAAAACCTTCTACTTGTAAATTCTCCATGTTTACACGCCGTCCTACATACCCCAGCTACTCAAATAAATAAAAGCGTTTAGATGTTACAAATTAAAATACAATACAAGTCTTAAAACTAGAGAATACACATATATAAATGACAAATTATAAGAAAAGAAAATTAATTGTATACATTGAGCCCATGTGCCTAAAATTCTGGCAGCATTTTCCGTTTATATGGCCAGGCTTATACGCTGGCCGAGGAAGCTGCCAGCCCTTAGGTCACCTGATGCCTCTATAAGCTTTTGGCTTTTATATAGAGGCTTGGGCCTCTATAAAAACTTGCAAGATTGTTCAATATTAATAAATATATGTCTAAAATTTCGTTCAAGGAAAGACCAAGGCTAGTGAAATCAGGTCAAAATATTGGGTCGAAATGTTAATTATTCACAAATCCCAATTGGGATTTACCAGTTCAACGAATATTTAGAACAATTCTTTTATAACTCAAGAGCTAAATTATGTAGGTTTCCTTCTGAAATCCTGTCACGTACTGCTCAAATGGATTGCTTATAAAATAAAACGAATAAGATTCACATATTCTGAAATACTTTTAACGAAAAAGTGTATACTCGTGAATTTGTTTTCATTTTCTTTCGTTTTTATTTAAGCTGATTTGGAGCAGTTCTGAAAATGTAGTGCTATAGCGATTAAGTTAAGTGTCAATTTAAATCTTTGTTATTCTAGCTCTTCATGTGTTCGTTTCGCAATTTGTGTTTGCTGTGTTTTTATATCATCTGTGTCGAATTATTCCTGCACACAATGCGCTTAATATCAAATACGCCAATGCGAAGAACGAAGTGATACTAAGCGAGTCAAAATTAGGGTTACTAAACGATTAAAATGGCTATAACTAAAATTTATCTAATCGAGATATCTTTATCGCGGGGGCAGTTTACAAATATGAAATTTACGGACACAAATGACACCCAGTCTCAGAGCAAGCGCCTCTGGTTTATACAAAGACATTTGCCCGGCCACGGCATTGAACCCGAGAACTCGTGATCTGAAAGCGGCACATTCAACCCCTAGACCAACGGCTATATTTGCAAAGTGTGAGGATAATTTTAAATAGAACAAAAACATAAATATCCAAAGCGGTTTTATTTCATTTTATTGGATGTATAAACCTTCTATATTACACTCTAGTCTATATTACTTGGCAAAAAGGCAGTAATTCTTTGCTAGTGCCGAACTCCGCGACATTCTGCCCGAGTTTATTAAAGAAACTACGTAATGAATAAGTGACCCTCACAGCAGATGTGAATTGTACCTATAAATTGAGCAGAAGTACTGTGCCCAGCAGACCTCACAAATGTAGCGTGTAATGTGTTTTTCTACTTATTTTCACCCCCATTCCGCACGGGTGGATGGCATTAATTCGTTTTGCCCATTAGCCCCGATAAAAATGTGTATTTTAATTTGTAAACATAATCGTATTTTATTGAAAGGCCTAGGTTTATTTTCCGATGGTAATTAACATTTTTTTCCATGTTATATTGTTGTTTTCTTCTCGGAACATTAATTAACCACTACAGAGAAATGCTCGCTTACCAAAATTGACGAATTTGAGAACCCCAAAATGACTAGAAAGCAAATTACAATCTACAAACGAGTGAGCGGATTTTCTGCGAATATAACCAAGGATAATTATATACATTATATTTATTTATATGTTTATTGGTCTGAAGTGTCTGAAGTGTCTGAAGACAAAAGTCTTCAACCAATGTGTGTTGCCAGTGATGACATATGGAACAGAGAGGTAGTCGCTCACTATTGGCTCCATCAGAAGGCTCAAAGTCACCTAAAGGGCAATGGAGATGCTCCGAGTTTTCCTGCGAGATCGAATCAGAAATGAGGAGATACGCAGGCAAACCAGGGTCACCGACATAGGCCACCGGATTGCCCACTGCCAGGCAATCAGGCTCGAGTGGCAACCGCGTTCAGGAAGGCGCAGTGCTGGTAGGCCTCCCACACGGTGGACCGACGACCTGGTCAAGGTCACCGGAAAGCAGTGGATGCGGGCGGCTCAGGACCGGCCTTTCTGAAGATCCTTGGGGGAGGCCTATGTCCAGCAGTGGACGACTTTTGGCTGAAATCATGCTGGTGATGTTTATTTTAGGTAGTTTAGTTTTTGATTTGGTGCTTTAATGTGCTGCTATCTCCTACGTTTTCCATAATTTATGGTTGTCTGAAACAGATTTCAGTTGGCAATAAGGCCGGTTATAGTACAACTATTTATGTTGTTCCTATTGTTAGTATTTATTTCCTTTGGCATCATTAACCATCGGGTCGGCCGGATTTAGCAGGATGATTGCCTCGTTGGCCTAGGGGTTGGATGTGCCTTTGGATCACGGGGTCCCAGGTTCGATCACGGGGTCCCAGGTTCGATTCCAGGGCCGGGCAAGTGTCTTTGTGTAAACCAGAGGCACTTGCTTTGAGTCTGGGTGTCATTTGTGTTCGTGAATTTCATGTTTGTAAACTGCCGCCGCCCCCTTCTTTTAATAAAAAAGAAATATATGTATATATTGTCACTACCCCATTCCAACCGCAAGGGCAAACAAAATAAATAAATAATAAATATCCTTGGACATTTCACACAACGCCATATCGTCCCAAGCTAAGCAACTTAATGCTTGTGTTATGGTAACGAGATGGATGATAAACTACTTATATACATGTTTTTTGTAAATACATTCATATTATAAATAGAAATGACACCCAGACTCTGAGCCAGTGTCTCTGGTTTAGACAAAGACACTTGCCCGACCCCGGAATCGAACCCGGGACCCGTTGATCCAAAGCCGAAAGAGAAGAAAAACTTGATACGAAACGGTCTGGGCAGCTCGGCACAGTAGGCTAATGATTCTCCATGTAAATGGGGGAGGCCCGACTCACCAGTAAGTCATCTTTGGGGTGAGTTTGTTATGTATGTTATACACGTTCAAACGTTTCCACGATTCAGACCCTTGTCGTTATTTTACAAAATATTATGAACTAGCGACCCTTCCCGTCTTCGCACAGGTGCAATGATGAACCTTTAGAGGTTCTTCTTTAGAGGTAGAAACACTGATAAACTTAGGTTTATCAGTGTTTCTCTATAATAATAACGATGTATTATTCCAACAAACCTTCCTGTTGAATCACTCTATCTATTAAAAAAACCCGCTTCAAAATCCGTTGCGTAGTTTTAAAGATTTAAACATACATAGGGACGGACAGACGACAACAACTTTGTTTATGTAGTGATAGTGATAGTGATACATATCTTCTCGTCCACAATACCGCAGTGTCTGAAGACAAAAGTCTTCAACCAATGTGTGTTGCCAGTGATGACATATGGAACAGAGACGTGGTCGCTCACTAAGGGCTCCATCAGAAGGCTCAAAGTCACCCAAAGGGCAATGGAGAGGGCTATGCTCGGAGTTTCCCTGCGAGATCGAATCAGAAATGAGGAGATACGCAGGAAAACCAGGGTCACCGACATAGCCCACCGGATTGCCAAACTTAAGTGGCAGTGGGCAGGGCACATAGCTCGCAGGACCGACGCCCGATGGGGCAGAAACGTCCAGGAGTGGTGACCGCGTTCCAGAAGGCGCAGTGCTGGTAGGCCTCCCACACGGTGCACCGACGACCTGGTTAAGGTCGCCGGAAAGCAGTGGATGCGGGCGGTCCAGGACCGGCCTTTGTGGAGATCCTTGGGGGAGGCCTATGTCCAGCAGTGGACGTCTTTTGGCTGAAATGATGATGATGATGATGAGTGATAATGTTTATCTTATAACACCTCTGTTTTGCGTCGGGTTGAAGTAAACAAGTAAATAACGTCGGAAGGTAAGGTACCTGTTACCTATCTACGGTACCTTTTACCTAACATATCCCAAAGGTATTTCAACCTCTATCCCGAACCGCGTTCGTCATCACATCTTTGAACAAATAGCACATTTACATACACCCATGTGAAATTATTGATGTGGGTATATTATCGGGCTCCCGAGACACCTCTCTATTCAAACACGTTGCAACACTAAACATTTATTTTTATATGGCAAGAACTTGTTCAATAATTTAGCCATGAAAATTTGTGCAGTTCTTTTTGTGTTAGAATAATGTAAATCGAGAATTTAAAAATAAACATTAAATGAATAAGTATTTTCTAAAGAGTATGTGTCAAGTTTTTTATAAATATAACAAGCCCCCCGCCCCGGCTTCGCACGGCTGCAATGATGCATTTATTATACATATAAACCTTCCTCTTGAATCACTCCATCTATTAAAAAAACATACATAGGCATAAAGAACATACATAAAGATTTAAGCATACATAGGGACGGACAGACGACAGCGACTTTGTTTTATACTATGTAGTGATAGTGACAATGAATGTTTGTTTAAAGAATCGTAAACTAATATGCATTTGATCATGTGATGATCATCAGCAAAATGTAGTGCACGAGCCCTCGAAGGCTTAAGAACAAAAAAATAACGAAAATTTGTATAACGTCTTTCCTTCAAATTTAGTTTAGTTAGTGGCGTAGCAACGCGATCAGAGTACAGCTAGTCTTTCATAAAAAAACCGCATGGTGACGGATTCAGAATACGAAATAGCCCATATACTGAGGGTGTCGTAAGAGGCGAGTAAAGGAACGCAATAGCAAGTCATTGAGGTGCAAGAGAAGGAAACCTTGGTGCCCCATTGATACCCTGCTGTACGAACCTGTTTGGTCAAAGTGGCACAATCAGTCAATTTCTCTCCATGAATTTGGAGGAGGCCAACCTCAGTAGTAGGTCAGCAATGGGCTGCGATACACTTACTGTCAGAAGTATGTGAGCGTGTGACTAAATTTACCTTCAAAGGATTTACCAAGGCTCCAAATGTTCAAAAGCTTATACTTTGAAGATTACTAATGAACAAGTTATAAGCGCTCTTGTTTACGAGTTTCGTAGTAAACATCTCCGTAGTTTGACTGCGCCGTAGCAACCGTAGCGCATGATGCGGTAGAAGCTTTTTTGTGGAGTAACGATAGAATGCCTTAAATTGTAGGACTTAGATGCTACAAACTTATTTCTATAGAACTTTAGACAAGAATATTGTCTTTTTTACAATATAAATGCATCACTTTACTTGAATATACTATATCATCTCATCATCATCATCATTTCAGCCAAAAGACGTCCACTGCTGGACATAGGCATCCCCCAAGGATTTCCACAAAGGCCGGTCCTGGGCCGTCCGCATCCATCGTTTTCCGGCGACCTTAACCAGGTCATCGGTCCACCGTGTGGTAGGCCTACCAGCACTGTATATTTCATTACAAGTGCGGAAAGGCTGTCATTACAACGAGTTCCGACAAATGTCTACCCGAGCCGAGGCGCAGCCGAAGGCGAGGGTTGACAGTCGGAACAAGTTGCAATGACGGTTCCGCACGTGTACTGAACGACTATTTTTAATACAGTTGCGAAAAAATGAAGCAATTTAATAAAATATTATAAACACAATAAACTCAACTAACTAATCATTTCTGAAAAATGGCGCCGACCGTAGAATATAAGCAGGTTTTTTTTTTCTTCACCCATTCTGGTAGGCAAAAGGAACAATGCCCATACAGCCAAATCTTCAGTAGAATGTTTTTTATGATATGAATTGAAATTTAATTAGATGAAATAAAACACATTCAATCAAATAATTAAATCTGATATTGAAACAAATTAGTACGTAGTTTCTTTTTAGAAATATACGTATTTGCATGAATCATAAAAACTTCTATGATTTTTTTTAGTAAAATCTTCATGGTTGGTTTTTCCTTATAATAGACATTATTTTGACAGTTGGGAAAGAAAACGCACTAGTGCGGGAATGGTAAAGAAAAAGCACGCGTGTGTAATAGCCCACTTCCCGAACGCTATACGTCCCTGTAATATGCCACTTTTTGAGCAACTGTATTAAAAAATGGTTTAAAATACACCTATATAATCTAAACCTTTAAAAATACTCTTTCTTTACCTAAGATCATCTTCGATTTCGTTTCTTTACCACACGCAAAATCAGTAAAAAACCATTATAAACCCGAAATACTAAAAAATATTACAACTACATGGTATGGTTGTTTTTCCAAAGGGAAATTTAAATAACGATGCCGCAGAGTGGGAAAGTAACATTAAAATTATGGAGATTGGGAAATATTTCTTCCAGTAACGACCTATTAATGTGCCATTTTTGGGAACGACGCGTCAAAGGATGTAAGGAACGGAGATTTTGAATATTAAGGCGTTATCACGCGTGCTCGCGGCCTTATTAACTCGTAAATGAAGAAGGGATTTAAGAAAGTGTAATTTAGACTTTTCAGGATTAAGAACACGCAATGTCACCAATCTTATTCTGAGGGTGTCGTAACAGGCGAAGGGGCAGACCTGATACAAATATTGTGACCAATTTAGAATACATAGTATCACCACCCCATTTCAACCTAATGGTATCCTAAAAGACGGACAAGAGAAGAGAAAACTTAATAGGAAATCCCTGGACTCTGCAGGGGTTATGATTGTCTACAACATCTATATCTATACTAATATATAAAGCTGCAGAGTTTGTTTGTTTGTTTGTTTGTTTGTTTGAACGCGCTAATCTCAGGAACTACTGGTCCGATTTCAAAAATTCTTTCAGTGTTAGATAGTCCATTTATCGAGGAAGGTTATAGGCTATATTTTATTTTCAAAAGAATTAGGGATCCGTATGAAAATTGCGATTTTGTAACCCAAGGTGTAAAATCTAAAACCTATTTATGCGTGCGCTGCAAAAACGATTGACAATAGAACAAAATGAAGTACTACGAGTTTGTAGGTCTTATTAAAATCTACATAAAAGTCCGCGAGAGCACATATCTAACTATCATAGTTTAGTAACAATAACCACATTTATATTCATAAAAAAAATGCATAGAGATAAGCACGGGTTCGAAGTCCACGCGAGCGAAGCCGCGCCCAAAAGCTAGTTATGTATAAAAGTCCTACAACCGAAAGGGTCTACTACTACTACTCAGCGCTTAGTGACCCACTGCTGAGTCGGTTTCCCTCTATTACAGGGAGGGTAATTAGCCTGCTGTTCCGCGCTGGCCAGACGGGTTGGCGCTGGGATTCGTATCACCCCCAGGGTCACGGAGAATGCTTCCGTAACGGCAGTGAATCCCGTGGCCCTGGTTTGGGCAGTCGAGGATCGCCGTCGGTTTTAGTGGGTAGGTCGGGGCGCAATTCACCATCTCTACGCGCCCCGGAGTCCCACATACCCCGGCCGGTCCTCAACGGCCGGGTATCCATGAGGATCTACGAAGTAAAAAAGAAAGGGATTCGTATCAAGATTTCCTTCTCTTCTAAAAGTGGACCACAGTATGGAAGACATTTTATTAGCAAGAAACATTTTGAAGTTGACTTTCTAAGTAGCGCATTTCTTATTCACGACATGACAGCTCTTAACAATGAATTCAAGTTATGATGGAAAAGATTTAAGCCCAAATATTTACATTTAAATTTATGGAAGATGTGGTTTGAATACGTTACTGAACTATACATAATGTCATAAAATATACAACACTAGCTGACACAAACATGGTTTTGCAATTAAAAAAAATCCAGCGGTTAAACTCAAAAGTAACTTTACTTATGCAGTTTTATGACAACTCTTTTAAATCGTCATACTTAAAACTACCAATATTATCTTACGGCCCTTGTGCCACGCCCTATCGGTTGTCATATCTACATTCACACCTTTCATACACACGTAGTCATTCACACAATCCATTCATCTCCTTTGGATTTCCACAACCCTTGCATCCACCCACATTCATACTTAAACTACCACCGCTTTGGAATGCTGGTCTACAGAGAAGAGCCGGCAAGAAACTCAGTTGTTTTTTTTTTTTTTCAAATAATCGGTCTTGCTTACAAAAAATAGCAGTGAACAGAAATAAAAGAAAACTATCAAAACCGTTTGGAGATCATTTACCGCAATGTGCATAGATCGTCAAAACCTGAGACATCGTTAACATAGGCTTTTTTATTTAAACGAAAACGAAACCTAGTGCGAGACTAATGTACCATGCCATAGATGATACAGTGATACACGTAGATTAAAAAAGTACAGTTCCGGAAAGTACTGATTAAAAATAGTTTTAATGAATAATAAGAAACGATTTATAGTGAAATAGAATGTATTAGTGCTAATTCTCTTGGATAAGTGTTATCTCTTCAAAACAATAAGTGTAAGTGACTTTTAAAAGCTTTCAAAACCGAGTGCAAAACCGTGACTAAAAAATATTAATTACCTCTATATGTGTTAAATACCAATATTATACCTTGTTAAAACAACCACAAACTAATAGGACGATAATTAACAGTATATTCTTAGTGACTTTCAATAAGTAATAAACATTTATTCTTAGAAACAAAATTGTGAACAGTGCGCGCCCAGATGCTTGTCATTCAAATATTTGAAATAAGCGTCCTAACGAACATTTAAAAAAAGTTTTGCCTACTAGAACCATAATTTCGCCACTGTTATCAACTAACAGGATAGCTAATTAATAGCGAATAGCGTTTTGTCGCACCAGACTTGTCGTGAAAGGTGTCACGGGTTCGTAACCGAGTTCGTGCATACCACTTTGTGCCTATTAAGAATTATTACGAACAATTATTATAAAAATAATTGCCACATACGTTTGTGCCGCTTATATTGCATGGCGCTTGTGATTTTTTTATATCCGCTAAACTGCTGAGCGCTTTAATAAATTTTTGTTTTTCTTTTTTATTCATTGTTTTATCTATAAATTAACAATAACAATGCCTCTTCAAAGAACACCAACTACATCTGCAAACGAATATGTTACTCTTCGTCGTCATAAGACCCATAATAATGATTCACATGATCTTTCCTTTGGATCGACAACTTCGGAAATAGAAAGGCATAGCCCACTAGACCTAGATCTGCAACTGGACTTGTCTACTCGCTATCGATGTGACATAGAAGAGCTCAAGAAAGAAATATTACAACTAAAAAATGAATTAGTGAATGCCTATGAAGAAATAAATAAACTGAAGGAAAATATGTTGCAAACAAATAACACTGACTCAAAAATATTACATACAGAAACAAACCAACAAGAAAATCAAGCTATTCGAAAGAAACCAAAGAAGAAAAAGTCCCGACATAATATAACGTCATCACCTCATATAATATGTAACACCAGCTGTTTTGAGGCATCGACCACAGATGACGACACTATTATTACACCCAATAAATCAGCGATCGACCAAAGTTATACAACGCTATGCCCGTTGACGACAGAGGGCGCGACTACACCAAAGTCCACTCAGTTACTTAAGATGAACACAGATGGAGCTGTTCGAAACTTGCAACCACAGGATCAAACTAGGATTTCTACTCTGGATCTTCCTGTTACGCCAAATATATTAAAAACCACGCCATCTATGGAGACGATGTGCAACCAACAAATTTTGAACTCGAAAAACAATGAACAAGTAACTAAGCATACTTCACTGCACTTTTGTAGCTCAATGACAGTTGGGACCGCTATGTCAACTCAATGTAATATTAATAATAGAACAACCTCTAACAAAATTTGTATTATAAGTGATAATAATGTAAATAACTTATTGAAAACAGCTGAATATACTTTCACAAACTCTAAAATAATACATTATTGCTTACCAAATGCAGGAATTACTGAACTTTTTGTAAATTTAGAATTAAAACTTATCAACTATACTTTACAAGATTACTGTATCATTTTCTTGGGTACAAAAGACTTTGAAATGTCTTTCAACTATGAAAAATTAGTAGAATACATAAAAAATAAATTAGAAAAAATTACTTATACTAATGTTATAATCTGTTCCCCTAATTTCAAACTTGGTACCAATGTATATTTATTCAATAAGAGAATCGAGTCTTTTAATTACCATCTATACCTTAGTAACAAAACTTTTGAATATACCTTCATCTTTGATACCAACAGAAATTTAAAATATACTTATGCTATGTTTTCTAGGTATACGAAAAAAATTAACAATAAAGGGATACACACTGTTTTCAAAAAATTAAAAAACTATTTATTAAGCCTAAATAAGTGTTATGAAGAATCTACCATACAACTTAATGAATCTGATTCATGTAATAAAGTTCATATTTCTGATACACAGATTAGTTCTAGCAACCATAAAGAGTTTTTTCGTTTATAATAAGATACGAGTAATGCATCAAAATATTAATGGATTGCTTAGTAAGTCTGACCTATTATGTGTAAATATCCAAGAACTTGAAAAATGTGCAAAAAATGTAGATGTAATTTGCATAACAGAGCACAACATGAACAAATCAGACTATGTGCATTTAACTTTACCAAACTTTAATTTAGGAGCCCACTTTGCCAGAGAAAATAGAAATGGGGGATCCTGTATACTCCTAAAGAAGATTCATAAGTTTAAAGTATTGCAAGAGATATCTAATCTCAGCGTTTGTAATGATGTGGAGTTTTCAGCCATAGAGTTAATTGAACACAACTTGGTTATAATTTGTATATACAGACCACCAAATTATACACAAGAAAAACTAAATATATTTTTTAACATTTACAATTCTATAATGTGTTTAGTACATAAATGGAAATTCAAAAAAGTAATGGTATGTGGTGATTTTAATATTGACTTATTGAAGAGAAACCCTATTACTCTACGATTTGAACATTTAATTTATAGCTATAACATGAAAATAGGTACACGTGAAGTAACTCGCCCAAGTAGTAATACATGTATTGATAACATAATAAATAATGTAAGAGGTAGTAAATGTGAAGTAATTGATCTTGGTATGTCAGACCATACTGCTCAAATATTAACGTGCCCCGTCAAAAAAACGTGTACTCTTAGTCATTGGTATACAATACGAAGAGATTTTAGTAATGAAAACATAGCAAAATTTCAAGAATGTTTACAAAGTCTAACTTTTTATGATGTATTTAGTTCAAATGACCCCGAATATGCCTTTGACTCATTTTTTGAAGATTTTAAACTTTTTTATGACCTTTGTTTTCCCAAGATTAAAATAAGAAATACCTGTATTAAGAAAACAAGGTGGTTATCTAAAGGGATTGGTAAATGCTGTAAACAAAAAAGAAAATTACTTTGGAATTTTCGAACCAACCCTTCAGAAAGTCAAAAGCAGATTCTAAAAAATTATAGTGCGCGTCTTAAAAGAATTATAAAGCTAACTCAAAAGTGTCAAAACAATTATTATATATCAAATGCAGACAATAAATCTAAAGCCACATGGAGAATAATTAATGAAAGTAAGGCAAATTTTCCGAAAGAATTTATAACACAAATAAAAGTAAATAACCGTACAATAACAGACCCTATTAATATTGCCAACGAATTTAATACCTTTTTCATTAATGCTTCTAATAATGACATTTATAAAATAAACTCACCGGTAAATTTAAATGAAACGCCACAAAATGTTAAATTAGATACAAGTAATAATCATAATACACCTCACTCTTTATTCATGAATCCTGTTAGTCCGTACGACATCTTTTTGTTAATTAAATCCCTTAAAAACACTCATAGTTCTGGTTATGATAATATTACTACATCGGCAATTAAATCAGTAGCGCTTATTATAAGCCCAGTCCTTAGCCATATCATAAACATATGTATTGAACATGGCGTTTTTCCAAGCAAATTAAAAAGGTCTGTTATTAAACCACTCTTTAAGAAAGATGATAAAGAAAACATTGCTTGTTATAGACCGGTATCTTTACTTCCCATTTTTTCCAAAATTATAGAGAAAATTATTTACAATGCCATTAACTCTTATTTTGAAAGACATAATCTATTTACACAAGAACAAAAAGGTTTCAGAAGAAATAAATCAATTAATATGGCAATACATGACCTTTTAAAACCTTTATATTACAACATAGATAATCGAACTCCTACTGCTACACTGTACATGGACATGACTAAAGCGTTCGATTATGTGGATCATAAAACCCTTCTAGATAAATTAAATGGTTACGGAATTAGAGGCAATGTCCATAAATTATTAAAATCATATTTAACTGACAGATATCAAAGGGTTGAAATAGACAGTATATGTCCACTGAGTAGAACAGTACAAAGCTATCACTCAAATTACATGAAAATGCAATGCGGTGTACCTCAAGGTAGCGTACTAGGGCCGCTCCTTTTTCTAATTTATATTAATGACTTCCCTAAAGCCATAGAACATCCGATGATTCTCTTTGCCGATGATAGCACCGTCATCTTTACAGGAAGAGAATTAAATTCCTTAGAATCTGCTATTAACACTACTCTTAAGCTAGTTATAGAATGGTTATCAAGAAACAATCTAGTGATTAACCTTAATAAAACAAAAATTATCACATACCCACAAGAAATTCAATACTCTTTGAATATAGAATATGATGGAACACATATTGAAGAAGTTAATAGTACTAAATTTCTGGGTATCTGGATTGATAATGATATGAAATGGCAGACACATATTGATACAATATGTAAAAAATTAAACCAATATTCGTATGCCTTGTATAAATTAGCGAAAGTAGTAGACCAATCAGCTGTACTGACAGCATACCATGCATATGTGGCATCAACCCTTAAGTATGGTTTAATATTCTGGGGAAACGCCACTAATACAGAGTACGTATTTAAAGCACAAAAGAAATGTGTGCGTGCGATAGCAAATATTCATGTACCAGACTCATGTAAACCTTTCTTTCAGGAATTGAAAATTATGACTTTTGCTTCTTTATATATTTATGAGGTAGCGATTTTTGTCAAAACAAACAAACATCTGTTTGCAACACCGCAATCTGTTAGGAATGCTTTAAAAATTTCTTCACTGCCTCACAGGACGGCCCTTTTTGACAAGAGTTTTTTTAGTATGTCATCAAGGATATATAATAAACTACCTAATAAATTTTTAAAGATTGATAATGTACAAGATTTTAAGAAAAAATTGCAATTATTCCTATTAGACAAGGCTTACTACAATATATCAGAATATTTAGATGATAATATTAGAGAATAGATTTAAATAATTATAATTTAAGTTAAATGGTTTTATGTAGAATAATAATATTTGTACGCTTTACTAGCAGGACATAGTGATACTTAAAATAACATTAATCACCATCTTTGTTTACCTATGACCACAAATAAAAGACTTTGAGTTTGAGTTTGAGTTTTGAGTTTGAACAGCATAGTTGAGCAACACTAGCTGATACGTCATTGTTTTGCTATATAAAAGATGAACATTTTTTTTTCCCAGGGTAAAGTCCTTTAAGGACTATCCCCACCAGCCGGGGGATCGCCCTGCTGGCGATCCCCCGGCTGGTGGTTTCAGCCCATAAATACCCCACTAGTGGGTCGGGCCACAATATCGAATTTATAAGAAATGCCTGCCAAAACTTGGTCTCCATCCATTTCCGAGGAGTTCAAGACACCGTCACAAGTTCTACATAAAAAAGTTTTTTTCTATGTGACTCGGCCGTGTCTTGCTGGGTCATGTGTTACTAGCAGTCGTACCGGACCACACCGATCCACACCGATCCTACTCGGTGCAAGGTCAACTTCAGTCCCCCGCGACCGTTATTTACGACATTCCTAAAATGGGTTGGTGCCACAATATACTATAAATCCGTCACCACAGGGCCCCGTGGATTTATTACCTACTTAATTTTTTCCGGCTGGAAAAATCCATGCGAAATCCTAGCGTGGCACAGAAGGCTAATTACCCTCCATGAATTTGGAGGAGGCCCGCCTCAATAGTGAGTCATTCATGGGCTGAACAGTAGTAGTGGTAGTAGAAAGTTATCTGAAATATTGGGAAAATGACGTGGGAAATTGTCGAACGCACGCTATCCTTTTTTCCCATGCATAATTTTACAAGCTATAAATTTATACATATCCTGAGGAGTTGGGCGAAGGACACAAAGTAGATTTATGAAGACCCAGATGCACACAGATTCCAGATGAAGTCGCAAGAAAAATATACTACTAGCACTAAGCAGCCCATACTGTATTTGATAGGACCTTTTTTTTTGTTGGTTTGGCGGGAAAAAATGCCTGACCGCACATCCCGCGTCCGGGGAGACTACGGGGTAGTTGACCCAAGGCCTAGTTGTCATTCATTGCGTTAACGTGTTGTGTGTTTCTCTCATCTGGCGAACTTGCTCTCACTATGCTGTTTAGTGTTTTTTGTAAACAAACCCATTGTTTTGAAAAAAGCAACTACAGAGTTTCTTGCCGGCTCTTCTCTGTAGAGCAGCATTCCGAACCAGTAGTAATTTCAGCATGAATGTGGGTAGACGTAAGGGTTGTGGGAGATGGAGAAGATGATGATTGAGATGGATGGATTGTAAGAATGAGAAATTGTGTATGAAAGGTGTGACTGTAGATATGACGACTGATAGGTGTGTATGAAGACTACCACCTGGCGTGGGTCGTAAGATGATGATAATGGTAACTGTAAATATGACGATCTATAAGAGTTTTGTGATAAAACCTACCTAAATAAAGTTCATTTTGAGTTTGATTTTGAATATATGCTTTCCATCACAGAGAGGGTAATTAGCCTACCGTGATACGCTGGCGATACGGATTGGCACAAGGTTTGTATGAAGGTTTCCTTCTCTTGAAGTCCTTTTGTTGTATCTGCGAGATGTACCTCTTGCGTTCCTTTAGTCACCACTTACGACACCCTCAAGATGGTATGCATTGGTGACACTGGAATCTAAATCCGTCTCCACTCGGAATAGAAAAGCATTGAAAAATATTTTTATGACGTTAATATACTGTTTAATAAAATATATTACTAGCTGTGAGACAACCGATCTAAGTTCCGTCGTATGATACCCCAGAAATGAGATCCATTTTTGCCGTTACATCTTCCTCAAATCACCTATATTGAACGAGTAATATGATATTTTGATATAAGAACTATGTTTTGTTTGACTTTCAACCGTAAACCTTTACCCATAGGACTCACAATTGATTGTAGAACAAGTAGCTAATACATCATCATCACCCCATTCCATCCTGAGGGTGTCGTAAGAGCCGACAAAAGGAAATTATAAGGCTGAAAACCTAGCCGCAAGAGAAGGAAAACTTGATACGAAACCCTGCGCCAACCCGTCTGGCCAGCGTGGAACAGTAGGCTAATTACTCTTTCTGTGTTGAGAGGAGGCCCGACTCACCAGTGGGTCATGCATGGGCTAAGTAGATGTGAGTACGTAAGGCATAAAAGCTATAGAGGAGGGAAAAAACCCCAACCGCAAACCAAGGCAGTGCATTGTAGTTGTATTCTCTTATTTGTTCGATTGCATCTCATGTCCATTTCATTTAGTTCGTATGATTAATGAAGAGTTATTTAAATGAGTGACATTTTAAATTAACACCTGCGAGTGAGTAAACGTTTATATACTCGCTGAAGGTGGCAGCCAAATTTAATTTAAATAAATGAATTTTATAAAAGTTATGTTAACTTGCCGACTTGTTGAAAGTTGTAATTAGTTTTCACAATGAAAGTAATTTGATTATTGTTTGCAGATCCAACTAATTGAAAAGGAAAAAATAAGACACTCCCTAAAATTAAAACCGTATTTCTTAAAGGCCATGATATTCAAGCAGCTAAGCAAATTATATTAAAGTTTAACTTAAAACTCAATTAAAACAATTTTAAATAGTTATGAAATTTAAAATTAACTCCATTCATCTATACATGAGCTGTGATACCACAATCTTTCACACCCTTTTTGAGATCGTTGCTCCGTCTAGCAGGCAAAAAATGCATAAATAAGCATACTTTTTTTAATGATATCTCCCTTGCCTTTTTACAATTTTATAGGGTACTAGCTGCGCTTACTTATTGTCGTACAGCGGGTGACGCCGCGGGGCAAAGCTTGTCTAAAAAAAGTAGCCTAAGTTACTCCTTATATAATTAGCTACCTATCAGTGAAAGTCCCGTCAAAATCGGTCCTGTCGTTCCAGAGATTAGCCGGAACAAACAGACAAACAGACAGATAGACAGACAGACAAAAAAAATTAAAAAGTTGTTTTGGTCTACGTACTGTGTATACATACTTACGCATTTAGTAAAAAGTGGTTATTTTATTATTACAAACAGATACTCCAATTTTATTTATATGTATGTATGTATGTATAGAGTATAGATGTATAGAAGATGTATAAATAGCACCAGCCTAACCTTTCACCTAAAATTTGGTTAAACTACTAGTATTCGTTCAGCGTTCGAAAGTTGACCATAATAATAATTACAATTTGAATTATAGTTCTAATAAATTTGACTGAAATTTGAATTTACACTCAATTTGACCACAGGCACCACTACATAGTATAAAACAAAGTCGCATTCTTCTGTCCGTCCCTATGTATGCATAAATCTTTAAAACTACGCAACGGATTTTGAAGCGGTTTTTTTTAATAGATATTGTGATTCAAGGGGAAGGTTTTTAAGTATAACCCACCCCCGCTTTGCACGGGCAAAGCCGGGGCGGGCGACTAGTTAATAATAAACAAAAGAGAATAAATGCTCGTGTGTGCCAAATACATGGTAGTATGTGTAATGTTTGTTTTATTGATGTAACGTATTTATGATGCATATTTTAAAAAGAATATTATAATAGCATTCTGCACTCCTTTCTCTATATAAATATAATAGTATAAAATAATGTAAATAAAATATAAGTGTGGGAAATTTCTAACTCCTCCAACCGCCCAATTTTCGTAAAAAGTCAAGTAAGCCAAGCAGTTTTACTGTGTTTCGTCGTGTGTATGTGAGAGGTGCCCAACAGGGCATTTCCTTGAACTTCCTGCTCCATCTTAGATCCTGGCGTTGTTTTCCTAGACGTGTCGGGGTCTGCAAACCGCGACATGTCTAGGATCCTCATGTCCGCTAGGTTGCTTTCCCTAGCTAAGCACTAGATTACCTGTCTAGTTATTTTGGTCAACCAAACACCCAGAAAGTAAAGGGTTGATGTGGCGGCAGTTGTTACTAAAAGAATTTTCTACGTGTGCAGTCGGCGAATATATTATATGCAGTGAATAATTACATTACTTAAGGAAAGGGGGCAGGGAACTATGTCATGCTTTGAACCAGTGGCGACGTATGACGTGTGCGCCTACTATCCTTCATCATACCAAGAGATGTCGCTAATGGTCTGCGAATTCCGTTGCTGACATTATATATTCTAACTAGCTTTTGTGCGCGGCTTCGCCCGCGTGGGCTTCGAACCCGTGCATATTTTTATGAAACTAAAATCGGTTATTGTGGCTAAACTATCATAGTTAGACATGTGTTCTCGCGGACTTTTTTGTAGATCTTTATAAGACCTACAAACCCGTAGTACATCATTTTGTTCTATTGTCAATAGTTTTTGCAGCGCACGCATAAATAGGTTTTCGATTTTACACCTTGGTTTACAAAATCGCAATTTTCATACGGATCCCTAATTCTTTTGAAAATAAAATATAGCCTATAACCTTCCTCGATAAATGGACTATCTAACACTGAAAGATTTTTTGAAATCGGACCTGTAGTTCCCGAGATTAGCGCGTTCAAACAAACAAACAAACAAACACACAAACAAACAAACTCTGCAGCTTTATATATTAGTATAGAGTATAGATTAGTATAGATTCCGTCAATACACAGCCTTATTAATTATGTATTTTTCTTCTAGGAGTGACCAGTCTCCGTGACGTCATGCTGCTAGTTCAGCCACCAACTGTCATCAGAGGCGGTACCGCTGCTTTGATCTGCGCACGAGACCTGCAGGGAGAGCCCCTGTACTCCGTCAAGTGGTATCGAGGAAACCACGAGTTCTACCGGTATACCCCAATGGAAGAGCCTGACACAAGAGTATTTGGATTACCAGGAATTTATGTGGATGTAAGTATTTCTTTAATATGACACGCCCGGCTGCTAGATGGAGTCGAAATGGACCAAAATTGGCTGAGCACAATGAGAATCAGAAGAATTTGATGTATTGATAATCATCATCATCAGCCCACATTAGTTCACTGCTGGACATAGGCCTCCCCTAAAGAGCGCCATAGCGCCCTGTCCTCGGCCTGACGCATCCAGCCGCTGCCCGCAGCCTTTTGCAGATCGTCGCTCCATCTAGCAGAGGGTCGTCCTACACTACGCTTGCCGATTCGCGGTCTCCACTCAAGAACTCGTTTACCCCAGCGGTTGTCGGTTCTTCTACAGATATGACCAGCCCACTGCCACTTCAGTCTGCTAATTCTCTGAGCTATGTCGGTGACTTTGGTTCTCTGTCGGATAATATTGATAATGACTACCACTAATTCTATCTTGAGGGTGTCGTAATAGGTGACTAAAGAGGCCGAAAAGCTAGCCACAAGGAAGGAAACTTGATAATAGACTCTTTGCTTACTCGCTTGTCTAGCGTGGTGGATTAGGCTTATTATTGGCTATTAGGCTTGCTGGAAATGCTGAGATATTTGAACCTTGTACTGTGGGATTATAGTTCAAAATCAAATGACGCGCGCCTTGGGAAGATGATGCCTGATAATTGCTTTAAAGTGCATTATGAGAATCGAGATCGAATTAATCGATTTAATTTTGCTTGTACGTTATTTAGTTTTCGCTGTACAACAATCACATACTGGCACAGATATATTCGATGAAGTGTCAGCTGTACCACACAGATTTATCCTTTAGCGGTGGAGGTATGTTGTTCCAGCATAGCGAAAACTTTAGGGGTAAAGGCAGCTGTTTTATGGGCTGGTATTAAGAGTTGTTGGGCGCGTTTCCTGCTTGTGCATTACGTTCTCCGGAAAGCCAAACCAGTATTTCGGCTGCTGAAACCTGATAACATTGGACAGAAGAGACTAATACTAATAAGCGATTGCTAAGGAAGGAATTTACTTGGCCCCGAAGAGGGATTGTGAAGCAACACCGAGCACAAGCATTTTGAATCCCCTAAACCAAACGATCTGACTAAGACGTTAACCGGGCCCGTACACATTATCGGCAATGTTTAGCTTTGACAAAACCAAGCACTCTACTAGCTATATACGCAACACTTCAAACAAATTCTAGGGGTCTAATTCTGCTCAAGATTTTTAACCGGAAAAAACAGTTTTGCGCAACATCATCTACGTGAGCCTGGAACCTCAAGGCTCCATCCATGCGTAGGCCAAGGATTATCTAAAATTCTTACACCAAGTTCCTCAGGTAGCATGTCAATATGATTCTTCATACCCAATGGGTTTGGATGTGCTGCCTTTGGATCACGGGGCATCGGGTTCGATTCCGGGGCCAGGAAAGTGTCTTTGTGCACTTGCTCTGAGTACGGGTGTCATTTGTGTTCGTGAATATCATGTTTGTAATCTGCCCCCACGATAAAGGTTATACCTAGTCAGAGGTTTCGTTTAAAATAAAAGTACCATTATATTTCCCAAACTAGATTTCCCTGTAAAATCTTCTCTATAGAAGAGCGTTCCGAACCAATATAATCTCCTATTGGGCCAAATTCAATGGAGCTTATATTAAAAAGATACAAAGCAAATTACATATCACCCAGTTACTATTCCATTAAAACTAATTCTCCATTTTTACAACACGAAAATTCAACTTTGTTAGAAACAACATAAAGGTTCTAATTCTTTGAAAGATTCTCTTCTAGTAGATTAAGGGCGCAATCACACGGGTGGATAGCGACCGATTGGATCCCAATTGTACAAGAAACCTTGGTACCGAGTAATTTCTACCGTTAGTTTGTTTTATTTGATTAGACGCGACTTTGTGAACTCTTACTCAAACGTAAAAGAACTAAATTTACGTATAATTTCTCACATCTCTATATATAAAAATGAATAGCTGTTCGTTAGTCTCGCTAAAACTCGAAAACGGCTGGAGCGATTTGGCTAATTTTGGTCTTGAAATATTCGTGTGAGTCCAGGGAAGGTTTAAGAGTCTAGGGAAAACATTGATATCTCTATATATAAAAATGAATAGCTGTTCGTTAGTCTCGCTAAAACTCGAAAACGGCTGGAGCGATTTGGCTAATTTTGGTCTTGAAATATTCGTGTGAGTCCAGGGAAGGTTTAAGAGTCTAGGGAAAACATTGATATTGTAAGTAAAATAATAAAAACAACAATTTTAATTTTCCATACAAACTGTTACCTGTCAAACATTTGACGTTCGTCCCGACGGTTCGCTATTATGGCATAATTACTTTTTTTATTTTTTTATTACATTAAATAAGGGATTGGAATCGATAAGAAAAGGCGGTATATTAATTTATAATTAATTATTCCAATTCGAATACATTATTCATAGTTCAGACAGGACAACGTCTGTCGGGTCAGCTAGTAACGTATATACATCGTCTTATTTAAAACTACCAACATTAACTAACTTAACTATTTAAGAGGTGGGTATACTAAAATGTGGTCTATGTACAACAGTAGGTACACGTCTTTTGGCTGAAATGATGATAATAAATAGAATAGAAAACCCTTTAGTGTACAACAAACACAACATTAACAACAACACACACATTGGCCTTATCGTTAAAGAGCAATCTCTTCCAGGCAACCCAATACTTAAATATAAGAATTTCGTACTCTATTAGGTGTTAAGTCTTATAGGAAATAATGGACATCGGTAATATTAAAATCTATAAAGTCTTTGAAGACCTAAGGGGTACCTCAGAGTTATTATTTGTATAAAGATTATATGATTGTATTTAGTTGGCCCTACTGCGCAAACTTTCTCCCACAAATCTGTCTTTGTTCACAAAAATAGCGATTTAAAAAAGTAACCACAGATTACGATTATCTGTAATGTAATGGCAAATAGTAAATGCAAAACGTATATTGTTGTGTCAAATGAGCTGAGTTGAAGCAGAAATGAGCCAAGTTGAATAAATAGATTTTTGATTTCTTTGTCGTCAAGCAGTTTATTATATAACTGGGCTCCTTCATAAATATATTTACTGAACCTGCAGATCGTTTTAAATTGTCCGCTATCTACCTATTAGCCACAGAAGTCCACTGCTGAACATAGGCATTCCCAATAGATTTCCACAACGCACGATCTCGTACAGACTGCATCCACCGCCTCCCTTCACAAGGTCGTCCGTCCACCTAGTCTGGGGACTTCCTACGCTTCTCTTTCCCATACGTGGACGCCACTCCAAGACTTTTATGCCCCAACGGCCGTCCGTTCTTCGGGCTACGTGGCCTGCTCATTGCCACTTCACGCTTTGGTCCTTTGGTCGCTTTGGTCCTTCTACGGATTTCCTCATTTCTGATTCAATCACGCAGAGTAACTCCGAGCATAGCTCTCTCCATCTTACATCGAGTGACTCTCAGCCGTCTAATAAGCCCCATTGTGAACGCCCACTTCTGGGACTATAAGTCATTGCAGGCACTGTTGGAAGACTTTTGTCTTGTCTTGTGCGCTAAGCGATTAAATATTTTTTAAACACGTTATAAATCTATTTATCAGTTTGGTTTTCAGCCTCAAATAAATAGCTTGGTAAACAAACCCTAAGTAAACTAGGCTCGACGGATGAATCGTTTCAAGAACATGTGCCTATTGGATTGACGTTGTTACGTTGGTATTTTAGTTTGGCAACCGCAGGCAGCTAGGTAAATAGTTTTGGAGTTTGTTTAGTGAAGAACACGGCCGTTGTTATATGAAATCGAAGGTTGGTGTGTAAAACTTGTGGGAGTAAATGATAATATATCTAACCTAAAAAAATATAACGTTGAATTAACTTTTTTCTGGACTGCAAAAGGGATTGTCTAATTTCAGATAATGTCGTCTTTTACAACACTTGCTGTCATTATGTCCGTGACGGATTTAGAACCCACCATCCTGAAGTGTCGTATGAGCCAACAAAAATTTTGTGACCAAAATTGTATAACCGAATTTATCACGTATTTCATTATTTTTTTCGTGGCCCGGTCGTTTGTTTGGTCCTTTTCTATGCCAAATTAAAGGAATCTACGGCTGGCGTCAATATCCTTGTTTGAAGCATAAGTAGCTCTGGACCTCGCCACATGTTTGTAGCAATTTACTCTTTAAACTAGTATTTCGTGACGATTCGACTCCTTTACAATACAACCATTTCTTTCTACTAAAACTTCAAATGGTTTTCTAATTAACACATTTTAATATTAACATTTCAGTCTGTATATTAATTTTGATTAATATATACTGTTTGCAGTTAGTTGTTCAATTCGATACGTACGTTTTCCTTTCTGTGTGGTGATGAAGTAAAAACACATATTGTCACCATCCCATTCTATTCTGAGGATGTTGTAAGAGCCGACTAAAGGAAATGACAAGGCCGAAGACCCGTAAGAGAAGTAAGACTTGAAACGAAACCCTGTGTTAACCCGTCTGGCCAGTGTGACCCACAGTAGGCTAATTACACTCCATGTAACTGGAGAAGGCTCGACCAACATCGGGTCATCTATGGCCTAATAGTACTAGTAGAAAAAAAAGTTAGGCTAGTCCGGACAAATGACAACTCGTAACTTGATTTTCTCTTTAAGTATCAATACAAATATTGATACATATAGAGAAAATCAAGTTACGAGTATATACAGCATTTCTACCTGTTCGGGGTTCAACTGTGCTTCAATAGAGTGTTGTCACTCTACTAAATTGAACCGATAAATTCAGAATCGCAATCGGGATTGATTGTGAAGGTCCAATTCTTGGAACGGCGACTATTGTGACTATGTTTTTTTCTAGTTATGGAATAAGTTTTTGCTAGGCCTTTCCCTTACTACGTACGATAGGGGGGGGGGGTACAGTATATCACCACCACATTTCAGAGTATTAGGAGGCACATAAGGATATACAGTGAAAAGCCTTTTTATCTCATCTCATCTATATTTTTATCAAAACCTCAAAGTGATTGGTGTCAGAAGCTGGAAGGATAAAGCCATGAACTGATCTGTGTGGAAGAACATTCTGGACCAGGCTAAGGCCCACCCTGGCCTAAGATCATGATGACTATGTATTCTAAACCCACCAGACGGAATCCAGATCACCTGGCCTACATCAGCTCTAATGTGTATCAATAACAAGAAGATTAAAAAATATATGGTTCTCTTCCAGATGAACAGGTCAAACGGCAGCCAAGTATTGCTGCGGAGACTGGATCTCACCTTAGCTGGCAACTTCAGCTGTGAGGTGACTGCCGATGCTCCTTCGTTTTCCACACAAATGGTCACCAAGTTTATCGATGTTATTGGTATGTATGACTGCTATTCGTACTCAAAAGGAAGGCTTGTTGCCAAGCTACAACTTATATGCCACATACTACATTTATATACTTTTTATACTATATCTATCTATATCTAATCAGCCCTTAAATGGCCCACTGTCAAGTCGGGCGTCCTCCATTTACATGGAGGGTATTAAACCTACTGGCTGACAGTGTACAGAGCGTACAGAGTACATAGTGTCACCACCCCATTCCATGATAAGGCCGAAAATATAGCCGCAACAGAAAGAAAACCTGAAACGAAACCCCGTGCCAACCCGTCTGGCCGGCGTGGCACAGTAGGCTAAGTGCCCTCCATGTGACGGGAGGGGTACTGAGGAATGGGTCATTTATAGGCGTCTTTATTTTTATTTTTACCAATGACTTGAATGCCTATGCTTGCGTGGTGGAAAGCAACGCCGGGGTCTAAGATGGGGCAGGCAATTCAAGGAAATGCCCTGTTGGGCACTGGCTCTCACATACACACGACGGAACACAGTAAAACTGGACGCCAGACTGAGATGTGAGGGTGGTAGCTAGCCGGGTGGACCATTTGATCCTACCACCAAGCGTGTTGGGTTTTGTTGACTTTTACAACACGCGTTTTTTCCCAGCGTGCGGTGGGGAAAATTTTATATTCTGACCAGTCCCCACACATTTTAGACCCGTTGCAATTGATATTTAAATGTTAAAGCCCGCAATTAAGTACATTTTCGTGTTAAAATGAAACATGAACAATTTATTTCCCCGAATTCAGTTATAACAGCCTTAATTTTACGGCAACAGCACTTTAAATGGAGCCCGGTTATCTTTTTAACTAACTCGGCCACCTCAAGTTAGCTCATTGTATATTCGAATGATATAATAAAAGTTTTAATTAACCAAAGGCAGTAAAGTGGTAAAACTCTGCGCGATGTATTTTTTTATCGTTTTAACTTGCACTTAGAGTTAGGGTTTTCTGCATAATGAGGACCATATTTTTAACCCCCGATACATAGGGGTGAGAGATATATACATTACTGCTAATACTCCGCACATAGATGACCCACTGATGATTCGGGCCTCCCCCAGCTACATGGAGGGTAATTGACCGGGCTTGTAACGCCGGTCGTATATAAAATGCAGTTTCTTAATTATTATTTCTTGTTAAAGGGAATAAAAATGCCGGTTTTGAGTTTCACCAAAGAACATAGAGAAAAGAGGTTTATTTCTTAATTCTTACAGCAATGTTGAAACATGGTCCATAGACTAAAATAGACTTTATAAAGGTTGGTCAACACATATTCAATTTGCAACAGTAATCATCCTTTTCAATGTGGTGACGGATTTAGACCACATTGTGTCACCACCCTATTCAATCTTAAGCGTGTCGTAAGAGTCGACAAAAGAAAATAACAAGGCTGAAAACCTAGCTGCAAGAGAAGGAAAACTTTATCCGAAACCCTGTGCCAACCCGGTTTTGCCAGCGTGACACAATAGGCAAATTATCAGCCTTGTCATTTATTTTTGTCGGCTTTTACGACACCCTTAAGATGGAATGGGGTGGTGACACTATGTATTCTAAATCCCTCATCACGCGGAGATTTTATGACTATGACATGTATAACTGTGGTAGGGTAGTTTTTAAGCGTACGAACAGATTATGCGGTTTTTATGTGAAATTAGCTCTTCAGGCGATGGTTTTAAGAAATGCTTTAAATGCAAATTCAAATTCAGTTAAACCGTTTTTAATTTATCAACATTCTCTAGTTGCATCCAGGGTTCCTCAAAGTTTGGTTGTTAA
Source organism: Clostera curtula (assembly GCA_905475355.2). NCBI lineage: Eukaryota > Metazoa > Arthropoda > Insecta > Lepidoptera > Notodontidae > Clostera > Clostera curtula. Next base: position 2,217,640 of record FR997803.1, on the reverse strand, counting down.
CCTCGCAGTACTCTTCCTTCATTATTTTTTTTTAAATAAAAATTAATGACTTTGTGGTAGCGGTAAATTCAATCACGTTGTAAATTCTAATGATGCATATCTGGTAACAAATTTGCCATCTCTTTTATACTAAGGGTGCCGGAGTGAGACAAATCAAAACTTAATTCTAAATACTATACGCTGGCAAATTACAGCGCCTGCTACTACAATAGGCTAAAGCCATAGAATTATGGTAGAGATTGTTTTATTAATGGGAATTTAAAAGTAGATTTTCTTGTTCACCATTTCAGCGTATCAACGACTTATAACTGAGTCGGGCCTCCTCCAAATTCATGGAGAGAAATAAGCCTACTGTGCCGTGCAGCACACGGTATCGTAGCATGTTTGGGCTCTGGGGACTACTCTGTCCTTGGAGTAACCCTGCGAGCCCTAAAACGCTGCGGTGCACCAGTTTTCTCGGGTTGGAAGTCAACAACGGATTGGTCGCTAAAAGTCATAAGTCATAATAAAAGTCATAATAAAGTCATAAGTTTCACAAGAATAATGAATTTCTCCAGTGAAACAAAAAAAAAAGTTTCATTTCCTTTTGTCGGATTTTACGCCACCCTCAGGGCAGAATGGGGTGGTGCTAAGAACTACTCTAATTACCACACAGACCCGAAATGTCGTGGCAGTTGGCAAGGGTGAATTCGTTTCAGATAGGCGTCTTGTGATGTTCACTTACCAAAGGTGAAAAAAAAAACAAGCATTGTTACAATTAGTCCTGTTTAAATCGAACAAAATAACGTCTAAAAATGTAAATGTCAACAAAACAAGCACGTTTGATGGTAGGATCTAATGGTCCATGGTAGCTACCACATCGGCGCCAAGCAATTTTACTGTGTTTCGTCGTGTGTATGCGAGAGCCGGTGCCCGACAGGGAATTTCCATGCCTGCTCCATCTTAGACCCTGTAGTTGCTTTCCATCACGCGAGTCAAGCCTCAAAGGCAATGATAAAAAAACGACGTTCTTTTCGCATTATGCACCGTTGGTAATTCTAGAATTCCGAGCGTAGTATGTATGAAAAGTGAAATACATGCACGAACTGGACTTCTGTGCGTAATTATTTTGTGGTATCACCCACTAGCTGCCCCACCGATGTCAGTTGATTGTTTAGGCAAAGTTTTGATAAGTTTGATAGTTGGTGCTCTAAGGGTTTATTGACGAGGCGTCTAGTTATTAGCTAGTTAAAGGGTCTATTGAAGTATCAAAATATTGCCTTAGGGTCCGAAGTTATGTTATGTTTTGGAAGAAATTGTATTACACTATTTTAAAGCGATAAAATAATAATGGAAATGGGTTTGACGCACGTTATATCACCATCCCATTGCATGCTAAGGGTTATTAGGCGTTAAGTGAAGGAAAATCACTAAATATTATAAAAAAAGTCACTGTAGTCTGTCCGTCCCTATGTATGCATAAATCTTTAAAACGATGCAACGGATTTTGAAGCGGTATTTTTATTAGATAGAGTGATTAAAGAGGAAGATTTTTAGGTAAAATTCATGCATAATTGCACCCGTGCGAAGCCGGAGCCGGTCGCTAGTTCGAAATAAATGAAAAAATATCGATGCCTTATTCTCCTTTTTTGTCTATCTGACAATTTAGTAAAAGTTCTTTTTTAGGTATTAGGGTTTTGGTGAAATTCTAAACGCTCCGTGAGATGGCGGAATTAGAATACATAGTGTTATTACTATGATCACCCCTTATCATCCCGAGGGTGTCGTAAGAGCCGAAAAATTTGTCGTCTAGGCGTAAGAGAAGGATAGAATAGAATAGAATAGAAATAACACAGTAGGCTAATTATGGCCATGTAACTGAAGGAGGCTCGACCAAACAGTGGGTCGTATATGGGCTGAGTAGTAATAGTAGAAATTCTTGCGTAAAGCCGCGGTCGCAAGCTAGTTTCGTCCTAACAACTCATAGCAATAGAATTCATGGAAGTATATCAATATGAGGTTAATTATACCCTCAGTAAGATATCTAATTAGACCAATTAGTTGTGAATAACATAATACCGTTTGGAACTCAATGAAGCTTTATGTCAAGTGATATGATATTATAGGTTAATTTAGCAGAACACCTCATCAGCTAATTATCGGCTTCTTTGGTATAATCTTCTCATTACTCCCCAAAGTTCGTAGCGGGATTCTTTTTTTAATATATTTTTTAGATGACAGATGGGACACTGGAGACTGGATAAAAAAGTCTTGATTTTTTTGTAAAAGTCGATTTATTTTATTAATTATCTATTTTACCCGCTCCGAATATTCGAGGACGTTATGTCGCAGATACCGTGTGGTGTTATGTGTCGTAACGAAATGATATATCCGAAAATCTAGCCGGAGAAGAAGGAGAACTTGATACAAAACCCTTTCTCAACCCGTTTGGCCAGCGTGGAAAAGTAGGCTTATTACCCTTTATGTAGTTGGAGGAGGGCCGACTCAGGAGCGGGCGTGAGGAGGTCACTTATGGCTGAGAAGTGGAAGAAGAAATCGCAGAAGGAAGCCTTCCAGAACTATTCGCTGTTAAGCATCTGCCGGATTAGGCTTGACAGTGAGAGGTGCACTCCAAGCAGCATTTTTTTTTGTTTTGCTAGGGAATTGCTTAATGCATACCACTTCTCAGGGGTGTGGGTATCAGCGATTATATGGGATTATATGAGACAGCGCAATAACGCTGGGGATTTAGTGGGTAGTTGGAATGGTCAGTAATGGTGGTTTTAGTCGATAGTGGGAGTGTCAGGTGTCATAACCTGACACTTGTCGTTTGGGAGGCCACAGGTTTGCAAGGATGCTTTACACTATTGCACCTTGACGGGTTGTGACTAATGGAGTGCACCCTTGGTAACTAGGATGTCCTGCTCAATACCGGTCAAAACTTGAGTTGGTGGACAGTGGACGCCCATCGATATTCGCTTGTCCGCATAGTAGGCATCTCGTCGGGGCGTCACAGTGGAATGCGTTTATGTGAACCTGTGGCGCTCCAAGCGTGTCGTTTGAGGGTATACCGCTGGGGTTTTCGTGGGTAGACGAGAGACCCATATAATCTCCAGCCCCAACCCCGAGGGACGGCGGTATGCATAAAGCATTTCCCCAGCAAAACCAAAAAAAAATCCAACTATCGACAACCCAAACCCGCTACGACATCGTGCATGTGTGACCCTGAGCCGGTATGGCCCGAAAGATCTTGAAGACTCGCAAGCCCCTTCACCACGACAAGGTAGCAGCACAGTCAAGAGGTAGGAGAAGACTTATTTTAACACGTGACTTCTCTTATTTCAGCTCTACCAGCAGCCAGTCCGATATTGAAGGCCGACAAAGAACGCTACCAACCTGGTGAAACTCTCAAAGCTAATTGCACGTCAGCCCCTGGAAGACCATCGGCTAACCTCACCATATTCATCAATGAAGAACCTGTGAGTACCGTATTTCAAATTAATTGTATTGTACCGTTCAAAATACAAAACCAGGGATTTCTATAAATTGTATTGTACCGATTAAAACACAAAACCAGGGATTTCTCTAAATTGTATTGTACCGATTAAAATACAAAACCAGGGATTTCTCTAAATTGTATTGTACCTCATGCGTGGAGACAAAAGCGCTGTGATAATTACATTCTCGAGGACTACTGTTCAAATATTACTTGATCTCTGTGAGAGTTGTCACTAGTGCTATAACGCTTACGACGTAGTCCGTATTTTTGCCTATATATTAAAGATTATATTGATAAACCGTCTATAATATTATTATTGAGTTTTAATCGGTGTGGTGACGGATTTAGAATACATTGTGTCACCACCCCATTTCATCCTAATGGTGTCGACAATAGGAAATGACAAGGCCAAAAGCCTAACCGCAAGAGAAGGAAAAGTTGATACTAAACCCTGTGCCAGCCCGTTTGGCACAGTAGGCTAATTTTCCTCCACGAAGTTGGGGGAGGCCCGACTCAGTAGTGGGTCTTATATGGGCTGAAATGATGATGATGATGATATATCAGCAGCTTCCTCGGCCAGTGGATAAGCTTGGCCTTACAAAGGGGAAATGCAGCCAGTATTTTAGGCATTACATTACCGTCATCACTATCACTATCACTACATAGTATAAAACAAAGTCGCTGTCGGCTGTCCGTCCTTAGGTATGCTTAAATCTTTAAAACAACGCAACGGATTTTGAAGCGGTTTTTTTAATAGATAGAGTGATTCAAGAGGAAGGTTTTTAAGTATAAAACATACATAATATTGAAGAGACACACTGATAATTTACATGTTCATCATTGCACCCGTGCGAAGCCGGGGCGGGTCGCTAGTATTCCTATAAAATAATGAAATTTTCCGTCCTCCTGATTTTGGGGATGGTCCTACACAGTAGTGGGTCATTTAGGGTGATGATTTATGATGTTGGGTGTCATGATGATTACATTTATGGTATGAACTTTAATTGCGATAAAATTGGCTCGTAAATAATGAAAATATATGTCAAAGTCAACCATTTATTTTGTATAGGACACAATTGACACTTACAAATTGTAATAAGTAATATACTCTATTACTTTGGATTGTATATGATACACAATAAAGTTATAAAGATAACGCATAATTAAAGTGAGTTCGTCAGTTTAGTAGCGATCTGTCACAGAGATCAAGCTGAATTTTAGGAACCGTAGTGGAGTTTTCGACATCTCTTCCCAGTTGTTTAGTAGCGCAAACATAACAAATGAATGAATTATTAAAAACATGCTGTTTAAAATAACCACTTCAGTTGGTAATTAAAATTGGTATTGGACACAAAATAAAAATGGATTCGGAAAAATATTACAAATCTTAAACACAAAGCAATATGCGCTAATAAAGTTATTAAGACTCATCGAAGTATTCCAAAACACCCAATTTATTAAAACAAATAACCTAATTTGATGGCTACAAAAGTTTTTAAATTATACCCGTTGAGAAGCACCTGCTCCAAACTAAAAGGTAATTTGTACCATTTCCAAATATTATAGAACCCGACGGCTTATAGAAGTTTTATTAAAAATGTTTAAGTTGCTAGCAATTAAATTATTATTAATCACTGAAACGTACGGATAAGACGAATATTTTTCAGGTGTTTTAGATTACATCATTTTATCATTAATTAATTTCGGATTTAGAATACATAGTGTCACCGCCCCATTCCAAACTGAGGGTGTCGTAAGAGCCGACAAATGGAAATGACAAGGCAGAAAACCTGGAACAGGAAGAAAACTTGAAACGAAAGTCTTTTTTTTAACCGACGGCGATCCTCGACGGCCCACACCAGGGCCACGGGATTCACTCCCATTACGGGAGTATGCTTCGGGACCCTGGGGGCCTTGGCCCGCCTCTTATAAAGCTAGTGGAGCCCCATGCTCGTGCCAACCCCTCCGACTAGCGTGACGCAGTAGGTTAATTACCCTCCTTGTGATGGGAGGAGGCTCGACTCAGCAGTGGGTCATTAATGGACTAAGTAGTAGTAGTACTTAATTCGTTGCGCTATCCTTGTGGTAGCGGAGTAAGGACACTACCACCTCATATCATCACATGGGTGTCGTAGAAGGCGACTAAGGGACAATCGACGTTGCGTAGCACCAACGTTCTGTGAAACGTCGACCACCGGATACTACGATCGCCAACCCGCCTGCCAAGCATGGCGATTATGGCAAACCCCCCAGATGATGGACGCAACAAACAACCAGCCCCCAATCCCCGGGCGGCAGTCCCGCTATTGCTTTCGGCTACGGTTTTCCTTGGGGGAGGTCTATATCCAGTAGTGGATATCTTTTGGCTGAAATGATGATGATGAAGACGCAATTTGCGTTAAGAATGCAGTGAGTCATCAGCGCTACTACATGGAACACTAAAGACAGGATACGTTCGAAAGTATGCCTTTAACGGGTCTCTATGAACTTGACTTTCTAATATGATTTGCTTGGTTAGGGGGCGTGGCTAGGGCGGCGGACAATGATGACTCACTGCAATGTTAAGGCGAACGAAGAATATGAATATCAACTAAGTCAAGGAGTATATTTCATTCAAAGAAACTTACAAACTTGCAAATAGGTTACACTGTGTGATGTAATTTATCTATCTATATAAATAAAAATGAATTGCTGTTCGTTAGTCTTGCTAAAACTCGAGAACGGCTGGGGCGATTTAGCTAATTTTGGTTTTGAAATATTCGTGTAAGTCCAGGAAAGGTTTAAAAGGTGAGAAAACATGGAAATATTACATAGTTACGACAGGAGAACGTCTGTCGGGTCAGCTAGTCAAGAATATAAATGGTATCCCGTAGAAAAAATTGTGACATATTTAAAAGGATAATAAATAATAAATAAATATCCTTGGACATTTCACACAACGCCATCTCGTCCCAAGCTAAGCAACTTAATGCTTGTGTTATGGTAACGAGATGGATGATAAACTACTTACATAATTTTTTTTTTGTTTTTTTTTTTTCTTGACCGGATTGGCTATCCTCTGTAGCCTAAAGCACAAATTAACATTCTGTTTTTTTTCTACCTATCGGAAACTGACAGAGACAGGGACGATCAATCTTATACGGTTTCTGGAAGTCGGTGGATGGGGTCTATGGAGGACCGTACTTATAAAAGAATAGAATGAAATAATACTAATGACGGATTTAGAATACATGGTATTACCACCCCATTTCATCCTGAAATGATAAGGCCCAAAACGTAGCCGCAAGAGAAGGCAAACTTGACACCAAACCCTTTTTTTTTATGCCCGGGGTAAAATCCTTTATGGTATATCCCCGCCGGCCTGGGGATGGCCAGCGGGGTGTGGGACTCTCCTCCGAAGAGGCATACCCACTAAACATCCCCGGGGTGTACCGTCCCGCGCTTGCTGCCCCGTGGGCCCTGTACTCCATGGGGACTGACACGAAACCCTGTGCCAACTCGTCTAGCCAGCGTGGCACAGTAGGCTAATTACGCTTCACGTAGTTGGCGGAGGCCCGACTCAGCAGTTGGTAGTTTATGGGCTAATAAGTAATACTATTAATTGTACACGCATACAAAAGATAACATGGCGTCAAACAAATACAACAACAAATAAGATTGAATGTACAATGGGATAGGATTTAATGTACAACGCTTTTTTTACAATAAAGCAATTTTTCTTACACTATATTTAGTTCAAATTTATTAAAATTTGTTTTCTACTTTTTAGTTCGATTTAAAAGCGTATTTTTTTTGTTCCTTTTTAACTTTTTTTAGCTGAAATATCATAAAACTATTGCTAAATAATCACTAAAATTACGGCAATAGCTTTATGATATTTACATAGAAGAGCGGTATTTCACCTTGACGGTCTCTTCAAACAAAAAATCGCTAATCCGGATTATCCTAGTAAGGATAACGGATCAAACTGTTTAAAATATTGAATTGTTATCGGTCCTTAAGAGCCCTCTCACATTTCGGCGTTACGCAGATTTAGGTATTTTACGCACCGACCGCGGCAAACTACGCCAGCGATACTTTCTTTCATGCTTCTCGCTCGCACTATGATACTGTGAATACGGCGACTAAACGATCTTGATCTTCCTCAGCTGAAGTTTGTTTAGGAGGGAGTTTAGTGGGTGGAAATTTTTTGACGTGTCATTTCAATTGTATTATGAATTTATTTTGTTATATTTTTCATTATTTATGAACTTTACTGTTGAAATATGTTCACAAATATTTTTATTGTTATGCACTAATCGATTATTATATGTACAGTCGATAGCATAGTTGTATAAATTGTATTATAAATACGTAGGCGGTCTGAAATTTTCCGACCTCAACGTGAAGATGTCAGCAATCTCTATATATAAAAATGAATTGCTGTCCGTTATTGTGGCCGTCCTGTTTCACCAAGACAACGCCCCGTCTCACACCTCAACAGTTGCCATGGCGAAAATCCATGAATTACGGTTTGAACTGCTTGACCATCCACCTTATTCACCAGATTTAGCCCCAAGCGACTTCTTTCTGTTCCTTCAACTAAAAGCTGCGCTCGGAGGACAAAGATTTTTGTCAAATGAGGAGGTAATCACCTTCGTGAACAATTATTTAGCAGAGAAAAACGCTGAGTACTATTTGGAAGGATTAAAGAGATGGGAGCATCGCTGGGAGAAGTGTATAGAGTCACAAGGAGACTGTGTAGAAAGAAAAACAAAAGAAAAAAAAACTTGTAGCTATGTTAGGTCGGAAACTTTTCAGAACACCCTCGACCGTCAGCCATTGGACCAGCATGCACCAGCATGACACATTTTAATGAATACAATGAGCTTAACAAGCTGTGTCACACGCTTTAGGTATTGCAAATGAATAAGGTTGAAATTCCTCTGTTAGTTTGTTATGCAGTGTACGGTTGGACTTAGCTACATGAGCGAAATGAGATGTATGTAGTAGTATGGTTGCAACTTATTCTATTAAATAAAATAACCAAATGTAATAAGTATTTTTTAATTATTTGGTACAGTAAAACACCATATTTTTACATTAGAAAAATATTTTCCGCAAAGGCATTGATCGAGCTTTTCTTGAGTCGATAACTTCTGGCAGCACACATTTTTCATAAAAAGCTTGTAATTTGGGTAACATGTTTAACGACCAAAAGTCGTCGTCTTCGTAGATTTTTAAAATTTTTAGAGGAATATCTGGTCCAGTCCATATGGCAAGTATGCAGACATTTTTTCCTTCCTTCCTTCCTCTATATCAACCTATCCCTAAACTAAAACTTAAAACTTCTATAACTCTTCGACTTTAACTTTAACTTATCGATATTAGATCATTCATGAAAAGTTTCGTCCGAAAAGTGGTTATTTCTTGGATTAAAAACTGAAGTTTAGCTATTTTCAGTTTGAAAAGATGTGATCGGATCGAGTGTCGTAAAGACCTAATCTCTCCATCAGTATAAATAAAATGGCACACATTAGTCTCTTACCATTTCCATCGCTTCGACTAGATTACTTGATGTTGAAGCAACAACATTATCAGGATTACCTCGTTTTTTCAATCTAAAATGATTATAAAGCATTAATACCAACTTATTTTTCTGTACACACACAGACACAGATTACATGATAAACCACTCAATACAAAATTACACTATACGAATATACTGTCATAAGCGTCTAGAGACTCGAAGGTGTAGGCTACACCTTCGAGTCTCTAGACGCTGCGAATGAAAATGTACTTAACCTTACAATCTTAAAGTGTGTTTTGCTTTAAAGCTGACGCCGCCGTGTAATTTGCTAAACATAACTTTCAAATGACAGTTGATAATGAAGAACATTGACCATCCCATTCTTATCTCGGTCGATTAATCACGTATCTTAAAATACAATACATGGTTTGACCGTACTAGAAAGTATAGGATTAAGACTATGAGGTGTATAAAATAGGAACTTACCTTGCTTCTCTTGCTTTCTGCAGAGAAACAATATTTCTTCTTTTACGTATCGCAATTATACTCGTATTTATTTTTCCCCATTTTGACTGGTAATAAAACTCGAAGTAGCTACAATCAAAATAACTTTAATAAGTTGACTTTAATAAACTTAAATACATATAATGATAAAAATAAATAAATAATAAATAAATTTTAATAAACTATAAATAACTTTAATAATAAAGTGTGAACTTTATACTAATTGAAATATACCGTTAGAAAATAAATACTTACAAAGATCAAAAACTGCGGTCGTAGTTAACACGCACACAAAAGCAATGCTGCAGTGTCTACACGACAATCGGCGCACACGACAGTAGTATCGGAACGAAGGCGCGCGGGAAAGAAACTGACATAGGTCCAACCTCAACAAGCGCTCGCGCGATACTAATCGCAGACGGCCGGCGCAGTGAAATATATAGTATTTTTATTTATTTAATTAGAAAATAATAGTAGCGATTTAAAAAATGAAAATAATACCATATATTAAGCAAATGTTGATGATTATTTTTGTATAAATTTTACGCCTAAATAATGGTGGGCTTTGGAGATATTGCCGCTTGTTTCGAAGCCTTTTCGGTCGATAATTGAAATACGTAGATTTTTTTTTTATTAGCATAATAGGCATATAACCAAAATGTATTCTATTCCTTATTGAGGTATAGGATATTTGAGAGCTAATTATATTTTTTTTTATGGGAGATATTCAGAAGAATCTCCAAATTAGAGCTCCGAAATCATGTCTCCGTGGGTTTTTGCCTAAACATGCAACGGGAGAAAGCTTATTACTATATAATGAAATAAGTTATCTAAAATCGGTTCTGAGTTTATTGTAGTAGAGAAAACGAACTATTTTTACCAAGTAATTGATATTTAATACAACGAACGTAAAATATACAATTTCAACGTCGAAAACTTGCAATTTCGTGTTTTTTTGTGAAAGGGCTCTTAATAAGTATGCCAAATTTCGTGTTAAAGCGACGTTTTTAACTGGGTCAAAATCATGTTCAAAGATTCCGTTACATACCTGTTACATACGCCTGAAGCTAATAAAAGCGTATTAAAAAAATTAAGATAGTGTTTTTGTATTTCGATTTTAAATTCAAGTAACGAAAATATTCCGAGCACGTTTTTCAATAACATAAAATATGTTATCACAAACGATACAGATAGAAAATCCTGATATGATGTAGTTACACGATTCTACCGACCTTTGTCCAATCACGGGAATAAAAGGTCCAATGTTTGGTAATATCCTCCGCAGACCCATTACGACTGGGAAGTTGGTCGTTTTATTTCTTCAGTATTTTTTCTAAACAACGGTTGTTCCACTGATATTTTGACATTTATTTCTTAACTAGCGACCCGCCCCAGCGTCGCACGGTGGCAATGATGAACCTCTAAATTTATCAGTATTTCTCTACGATATTATGGATGTATTATACATATATAAACCTTCCTCGTGATTTGCTCTATCTATTAAAAAAACCCGATTCAAAATCCGTTGCATAGTTTTAATGATTTCCACATACGGACGGACGGGACGGACAGACGACAGCTACTTTGTTTTATACTATGTAGTGATAGTGAAGCTACAATTGTTGTACAAGTTGCAGTCTTTTAAAATAAGGCATTAATATTTATTATCTTGCCTAATCCTTTTATTTATTTAAGTAAAATAATGTCACTTACTCGTATATTGTAAATAACTAATAAACCACTATTTACTACCGTTTTTATTCATCAGTGTGATAACAGAATTAGAATACACAATGTCATCACTCCATACCGTCCTGAGAGTGTCGTAAAAGACGACTAAAGGAATGCAAGAGGCTCTTGGGGTTAGGTAGACACCTCACCCCTAGAGAAGAACAACACAACCCTTTTTTTTGGTTACGCTGGGGAAATTATTTATCCATACATTATGTGGGTACTCTTCAACCCACTAAAACATCAGCGGTATACACGACACGCTTAGGGCGCAACAGGTTCGCATAAACGCGTTCCACTGTGACGCCCCGACGAGGTGCCTGCTACGCGCGCAAGCGACTGTCAAAGGGAGTCCCAGTCAGTGAGGCTTTCGTCGGTGGTGGTTCCCCAGACCCACCACCGGCCTCTATGGCGGGGGCAGGAGATGGGCGTAGAATCACCTCCTCCTCCGTGGGTTTAATGAGCGGCGCGGGTCAGACAGGGCACGTGATACAAACCCCGTGCCAACTCATCTTGCCAGCGTGGGACAGTAGGCTATTTTCCCTTCAATAATATGGAGGAGACTGCCTCGTTGGTCTAGTGGTTAGATGTGCCGCCTTTGTATCAACGGGTCCCGGGTTCGATTCCCGGGTCAGGCAAGTGTCTTTGTCTAAACCAGAGGCACTGGCTCGGACTCTGGGTGTCATTTCTATCTATAATATGTATGTATTTACAAAAAAAAAATGTATTTAAGTAGTTTATCATCCATCTCGTTACCATAACACAAGCATTAAGTTGCTTAGCTTGGGACGAGATGGCGTTGTGTGAAATGTCCAAGGATATTTATTTATTTATTATAACTCGGTAGTGGGTAATTTTTGGGCCGATGATGATGACGATATCACTGTTTTTAAGAGTGTGTTTACATTATCTTGGGTTTGTTTTTCCAGATCCGCTCTTCGGAAACAAGCCTTCATCCATCAGAAAGCGGCCTGCTGTGGACCAACGTAAAGGTTGATGTGAAAGTGACTCCTGACCTCTTCGTTGGTGGCAGGCTGAGGGTGGCTTGCATAGCGACAGTCTATGATGTGTACAAGAGCTCAGCAAATGCCGATTTCTTCACTCCCGATACCGACCCGAGACCTGAGAGGAGTAAGTACCTACTGTATTCGTTACGGTTGTAGAGGATTTTCTTTGTAAATAAAAATGGAATATAGAATTTTATGAAAGAATTGCGGCTCCTCTGATGTTGCGTATGTACATGGGATTTTAATAACAGTTTATTATAAGGATATCCCTTTTAATAAGCGTTCTTAGCCAAAAGGGTGTTATAACTAAGCTTTACGTTATAAAGCTACCGTGTTCTTTTTCAATGATTTTTTCAGTGGTCAATGAAATAATTTAATTAAGATTATGTCATATACATCAAACTGTCCGTGTGGTGACGGATTTAGAATACAAAGTGTCACTACCCCATTCCCTACTGAAGGTGTCGTAAGAGCTGACAAAAGGCTTATCCGCTGGCCGAGGAAGCTGCCAGTCCTTGGGTCGCCTGAAACCTCTAGTAAGAAGCTAGAGGTTTCAGGCGACCCAAGGACTGGTTATACAACCATTATTGAATTATCTCGAGAATGTCGTAATCAACTAAAGGAACGCTTGACACCCTGTGCGAACCCGTCGTTCCAGCGTGAGGCCCGACTCAGTAGTGGGACATTTTTGGGCTGAAATGACTCGCATATTCGCCTTAAATTGGCTTATTTCACATCAAGGGCTGCACAATCTTTGGCATGTTATGGAAGTTGCTTTATAATGTTCACCACAATCATCCGAAGAAGTACTCAACATTTAAACAATTCTACAGCACCAGCATAAACCTGTTCCATAACTCCATATTTTCTGTTCCAGTAACTCTGAACGGAGCATCAACGTTCTCCAAAAGTTGGATACTTCTGCTTCTATTAATCTTCTTGCCATTATTGATGGGACAGGACTACCCCAGCTTAGACTACGAAGATTATGACATTGAACAGTACGACGAGGCTATGCGGAAGCGATTTGGAGTTAAAATAATGGATAGGGTTAACACTAGACCAGATCCGGAGCATCCAGCTCAGACTGTCACTATCGGATACCATTAGGACTATGCAGAGATTTTTGTTCATAACGTAAGTAGGCTTAAGAAAAGATCGACCTAATGAACAGATAGAGTGCAGGATAGCATCAAACACCGAATACTTACAGTGACTGGTCATCGAGAGATATAATACCTTCTCTCTCTGCCTGTAAAGCAGCCACATTCAAGGCGCGATCTTTTTTTTTAATTTATAGGATTTAAAATACATAGTGTCACAACCCCATTCCACCCTGAGGGTGTCGTAAGAGTCGTTGGTCTAGTCGTTAGATGTGCCGCCTTTGGATCAACGGGTCCCGGGTTCGATTCCGGGGTCGGGCAAGTGTCTTTGTCTAAACCAGAGGCACTGGCTCGGAGTCTGGGTGTCATTTCTATCTATAATATGTATGTATTTACAAAAAAAAAGGTATATAAGTAGTTTATCCATCCATCTCGTTACCATAACACAAGCTTTAAGTTGCTATGCTTAGCGTGAAATGTCCAAGGATATTTATTTATTATTTAATAGGATACCACAAGGCCGAAACTTGGCTACAAGACAAGGAAATCTTGATATACAATCCTTTTTTTTTTGTTGTCGCTGGGGAAATGCTTTATGCATACCACCGCCCCCCGGGGGAGAGGTTGGTGATTATGTGGGACTCCGACAAGGGTTGTCTACCCAAGAGCCTTTATCGACTTCCTCGCCGGCCACGGGGATGGCCAGCGAGGGGAGTGTGGGACTCTCCCCCATAGTGGGGGCCTACCCACTAAACCTCCCCGGGGTGCTCCAACTCACGTCCTGTTGCGGCATCGTGGGATCTGATGCAGAACCACGCCGCCGCAGACGAGGAGGCCCTCCTCCTCTCCTCAGGCTCTTTACGAGCACTCGACGTCCTGCCGTGAGCACCCGGCAGGACGTCGCTTCCCCTCAGATCCCGTGTGTGGCGAGACATCCCCGTACCCCGCCCCGGGATCTCCTATGTTTCACCGTGTGCGTGGACGGCGTCTCCTCGGGACCTGATCTCCATTGGGTGGGGGGCGATCCACTGTGCCCCCACCCGGAGGCCCCGGTTAGGGAGGCAGAAGGCGCACGTGCGCCAGTCTGCGGCGCCCCGTGCGAGCGCGCCGCATCGGGTGCGCTTCGGGCGCCCTCTCCCTATCCCTTTCCGCCTCTTCTTTCTTTCTCATTACTGTCTCTGCAAACGTCCGGACCGCGTCCCAGGCCGCCACAGATGCGGCCATTCTGCGCAGGACCGTTTGCAGAGACAGGTCTCCTCCGATTACAGCGACGAGAGTCGCGCGCTCCTCGTGCCACGCCGGGCAGGCCGCTAGTGTGTGCTGATATACAATCCTGTGCCAACCCGTCTGGCCAGCGTGGCATAGTAAGCTTATTTCCATCTATGAATTTGAAGGAGGCCTGATTCGGTAGTGGGTCATGTACGGGCTGAAACCATTGTTTAAAGGACTTTTATACATTCATATACGCTAGCCCTATTGTATAGTTCTATGACCAATTGTGACATATTTATACCCAGAGTTTGGATCTGTAATCTTCAGTTTGATACAGTTCGGAGTGTGTACTAGCAAAAGGACTATAAGTACAGTCGGTATAAATGAGTAAGGTTTCATGTAAAGATGTCACTACTTTGTAGCCGATTTTTTTTTGTGCTAGTTCCATTAATTATGTATTTTAAACACCTTCAAGAACTGTATAAGGTTTGGTGCACGGACACGTAACATCTTGTAAGGAGTATAAAAATGTTCAAACTGGGTCTTAATGTCGTACATTATAACATGATAGTTACGATATTACTACCTTTATTTTGAGGATAGACATCGATCATTCCGTGACCACAACCGGTACAATTTGGCCAAAACGGAAAATAAAGGTACCTTATTGTAATATGCGCGATTTAGACCCGGTTTTCAATATTCTTATAATGTGTGCAAATACTGAAAGCCTAAAAAAAAAAAAAAAAAATTTATAACGGTGTGATAATTCTTTGTGTGATGGTCTGATCGTGTTCTTTTATTTAAATGCCAACGTCGTTTACTGTATCAACCGAGCACGTTATACGTAGCTTAATCATGCTACGTTCAGCGTAATGCACCCTGCCACGTGACCGGCAACGTGGCTACGTTACCAACAACATGACTCACGTGCGTCATAACGCGCCCACCAATAGGATGAGAGCTAGTTAGTGTTTCGTCGCTATATAAAATGCTCGCAGCGACAACCATCATCTTGCGACCACGGCTGATGAAAAGTGTCTGAAACGTTGGGATTTAAATAAAAGAGCACGGTCATAACCGTAAAGACGTCTTTTACCGCAATGTGCAAACATCGTGAAACCTAAAACATCGTAACCCTAGAATGAGGAGATTTTCACAAATGCATCATGATAAATTAAACACTACTGACTCAGGCCTCCTCCAATTTTATGGAGGAGAATTAGCACACAGCGTTTTTGAAAAGTCTTCCTTCTCTTGCAGCTAGGTTATCGACTTTGTCATTGACAAGGATGGAATGAGTGTGTCATATGTCATCTTACAAATACATAGCAGGCACTAATACCTATCTAAAACTGTCCTAATATAATGAATATCATCTGGTAAAATACTACTGTGCCAAGTTTTCTAGTTTTCCTTGTCTCGCGGCTTGGATATCGGCCTTAAAGTTTCCTTCTGTCAGTTCTTAGGACACACTAGGGTTGAATGGGGTCGTGTCACTATATATTCTAATTTTCTCAGTGTAAATACCTACTGAGAGTTAGGCAAAAAAGTGAGGAGGGAGTTCCACCTCCCAAACTACCTCGTGATTTTAGGAGTAACAGCTAAATAGTACTAGTCTAGTCAAGAAGTGCCATTTTGGTCAAATATTCGAGTCTTTTTTCAAGTTTATGGATTTTTGCAAAACTAAACTCCTTTTTATTTTTTAGTTAATTGATAGCAACTTTTGCAAGCGAATCTTCATTTTCATCATTTCAAAAATCATCTAGATGCCATTTCGAATAGAATGACATCATTTTTGAAGACTGCTGAAAAAAGTTGACCAAAATGGCACTTGTTGACTAGACTAGTACTATTTAGCTGTTACTCGTAACAAAAAAGTTATTGTTCAGTTTGCTGAGTTTACGATCACTTATGAATGTTGTTCTTCGCACTAAAAACACTCCAAAATTTCGACACGTTGGCTGAAGGAGACAATGTTTGTTAGGCCCACTGGGTATGGTGACGTTTATTAACCGTGTGATGCTAATCAAAATGTAACTAATTTATTATGGAAAACAGGGCATATTTTTTGTAAAGTCTAACCGAGATTATAAAATAATAATAAAAAGGTGAAAACTTGTTATAAATATTTATCTGATTTTAAGGTTATCTTGATGTTCACATTTTTGTCGTATTTCTCAGTATTCCGGTTAAACCATATCTATCTAACTATACCATTGTAATCCAAAGATTATAAGGAATAGATTAAAATATGTTTTATTACTAAACACCGAAATTTTATGGGGGGCCTATATCGAACAAACAAAATTGTCTCCTTTTCACGCAATTTCTTTTAACAAAAATGTCGTATTCATTTTTTGTAGACAGTATGTTTTGTTTGGAACATAAAAAATGATCATTATTTAGGCTGTCAAAGATAAAAACATGTGTATAAAACAATTCTACAACATTTTATTATTTAATAAATTTTATAACAATATTGACTTAACGAAATCTTATGTTAGTACTCGTAATAGTTAGTTATCATTTTATTTGTATCGGTTTACGTGTAATTTCAAACACAAAATGAGAACGCAAATTCAGTAAAATTAAAAATTAGCTGATTAAATTAGGGTCGCACAAGTGAATACAAAACTTATACACACCAATTTAAATCACATTTTAGATTTAAAAGTCAGGGCAAATGATTCTGATCATTCCAAAAAAAAAAAATTTCTAAGAGACTTAATTAAGACATTTTCTATGTTTAAGATGTATGTAAATATTTCAATTTATATTGTAATAGCGTGGCTAAGAATTTCACCTAATTGTGATAACAGATTGAGAACTTTTGAAGTAATTTTTAGTAAACATTTTTATATATTTTATTTGTATGTTGATAATGTATTTCCAAAGATTTATTTTTATTGATACATTTGTTTTTAGCTCCAGACAGTTTTAATAATATATTTGTGCCTTTGGCCCAAAGGGCAATGGAGAGGGCTATGCTCGGAGTTTCCCTGCGAGATCGAATCAGAAATGAGGAGATACGCAGGAAAACCAGGGTCACCGACATAGCCCACCGGATTGCCAAACTTAAGTGGCAGTGGGCAGGGCACATAGCTTGCAGGACCGACGCCCGATGGGGCAAAAAAGTCCTCGAGGGGCGACCGCGTTCCGGAAGGCGCAATGCTGGTAGGCCTCCCACACGGTGGACCAACGACCTGGATGCGGGCGGCCCAGGACCGGCCTTTGTGGAGATCCTTGGGGGAGGCCTATGTCCAGCAGTGGACGTCTTTTGGCTGAAATGATGATGAAGATGATGATGATGATACATCGCCTAGATTTTCATATTTTTCCTCCTTCATATCTTCCTTCTATTCTAGTTTTTATTCCCCGTTCTTCCTTATATTAGTACCCTTTAGTATACTATTTAATATACAATCTGTTAACTATTCTGGAACATTGAAACATTCTAAATATTGAAACCATAAAATAATTTGGCGGAATTGATTAATGTAAAATGGAGAATGTGTTTGATAAGATCAAAATATTGATTTATTTTATCCAAAGATTTGACGATAAATGTAAATATGAATAAGGTTTGGGAAATATTAAAATTGTTTTATTACTGTAATACTAGTATGGTCTGTGGCGTTATTTCATTTACTATCTCTTCTTATATGTAATTTTACATTATTTATTGGTATCGTGACTGGTTCTCACTTTCAAGTAAACTGTCCATCGTATAAAAGGCGGGCACAGGGTTTCTTTTCAAGTTAAAGAACAGTACGGAGGTAGACAGCGACTCGACCGCACGCGCACCGCACGAGCTTGTTCCCCACCAGTATCCACCTGTTGAATAAACCAGTGACTCTCAACCTTATCAGCAAAATGTTCAGATGCCAAAGTTGTGATGCCGAGTTCCGAGATGGTGTAACCTGCTCTGTGTGCAAGGCCCATTACGACTTCCTCTGCGCTGGCTTGACTGAAATTGGATGGAGAAGGATGGGTGAGCGCAAACAGACAACCTGGAAATGTGCTCAATGCAAGCCGCTTTCCACAAGCCCCCGCATCACCACAACGGGCATGCCTACCCTCTCCACTCAACCGCCGCTTGCTACCACAGTACCTGCCGAAGTGAATCTGGTGACCATAATGATGGAGATACGAAGCCTATCCGCTCGGATGGATAAAATAATGGGGCTAGCGGAGGATGTTAAAAGTATCCGTGCCGAATTGGAGGAGTTAAAGAAGAGGGAAACTGATTATGATGGCCTAAAAAGCAGCTTGGAGTTTACGGACAACAGGGTATCGGAACTAACCACCAGAGTTGACACCATGCAGCTCGATGTGAATAACCTTGCGGCAACCGAGGCTGAGTTGACAGCCATGCGAGACCGTTGCTCCAAACTTGAAAGTCTCCATAACGAATATGAACAACGATCTCGCCTAAACAACATAGAGATCAAAGGTGTTCCGTTCTCCAACAATGAGAATCTGTTCTCCATCATCGAGAGTGTGGGTGTTACTATAGGATATAACATACCAAAGGATCAAATAAATTATATCGCAAGAGTACCATCGCGCAATAATGAGAAGAATAAGAACATAATATGTTGTGTACAAAATAGATACATTAAGAACGACTTCGTGGCTGCTGCGAGGAAACACAAATCTGGAATTACAGCTGATAAATTGAGGCTTCATGGAGATGGTAGAATATACATCAATGATCACCTTACCCTTCAAAACAAAATGTTACTGAACAAAACCAAGCACCTCGCCAAAGAAAGAAATTTTTTGTATGTCTGGGTGGTTGGATGCAAGATACTCCTAAAGAAGAACGCCACGTCCCCTACTCATCATATAAGAACAGAACAAGACTTAAAAAAAATCTTCCACTAGGTATGTCTAATCGATCTCATCTTCGCTTTTTAAAAAGGTTGAGAATCGTAGTCCGCTCAGGTTATCGTTATTTTTTGTACGTTGTATTCCTTCGCCGCGCTTGTGTTCGCTTGTCAGACGCTATTTACTATTTTCAACTTTATTCTAAATGTGCTACAGCCTATATTCACTTATTCATGCTTTTGCAAGTCTTGCTATTATTTATTGTCCATCCTGCCTTCAATGTTAATGTTAAGTTACTTTTATTTAATTCTGTCACTCAAACGCTTGTATGTTTTATGGCCGCATCTAATGGCTTCTTTTGTTTAGTGTTTTATTGCGCTCCTATTTTAAACTTTTCTCATAATTGCTTTGATTTGCCTATTGGAATTCCTATACAAATGTTATGTTATTTACATTATTTGTGATGGCGCCTATACTGTTTTATTATCAGAATGTTCGGGGACTTCGAACAAAGACAAGTATATTTTATAGAAATGTTTGCGCTAATAATTATGATATTATTTGTTTAACCGAAACCTGGCTGCTGGACGGTATTAGTGATAGTGAACTCTTTGACGATCGCTACCTGGTATTTAGACGTGACAGGGACTATTTTAGCACTAATCAGTCTATGGGTGGCGGTGTACTGGTTGCGACAAAACGAGAACTCATTGTTGATGTCCAATATGACTGGGGATCCTCTGCTGAGGACTTATGGGTAACCTTGACACTGCGCAGTCGGCGACCAAGCAACGTATTTAAATTAAATATCTGCGTATTGTACCTATGCAACCAAAACCTTGGTAACACGTTTGCAGACCAGTTAAGTAATTTCTCAAATAACTTAACAAATACTATGCAAATGTGCCCGGCGGATGACTACGTGATATTGGGTGATTTCAATCTGCCTAATATTGTTTGGTATCGTGCAGATGATGGTGTCTCCCTTTACCCGAGTAATCTGCAAGGCAACATACAGATTACCTTATTCGATAACTTGGACTCATGTAGCTTACTGCAGTACAACTCGCACCTTAATGCTAGTAAACATCTCCTGGACTTAATATTCTCCAATCGAGATATTACTGTTTTACGCTGTACGGACCCGCTAGTTCCAGAAGACTCTCATCACCCATGCCTCTGTGGTTCAATAAATATCAGTCATTCCAGTACCCTCTATGTACGTCCGCGTACAAAGTTTATGTACAGTATAGCAGACTTCACTAACATATCCGACCAACTTAGCAAAGTAGACTGGCACCAAGAGATCAGCAGCAGGTCCCTAGAAGAGGCTACTTCTTTTTTCTACAGTAAGCTGCATGAGTTGAGAGACAAATATGTGCCATCGAAAATAGTCACCCCCAACAAAAAGTTTCCGCCCTGGTATAAACAGCCCCTAAAAAAGATATTGAAAGAAAAATCAAAATTCCACAAAAAGTTCAAAAAATATGGTAACATTTCCGACTACGAGTCGTTTACACTATTACGACAACGGGCTAAAGTACTAGAAATTGAAATGTACAACAGTTATATAGCCAGGACTGAAGATAGTATATCCAAAAACCCAAAAGCCTTCTGGTCTTACGTAAAGTCCAAAAATCAGGCTAATTCATATCCCTCAACTCTAAAATATCAATCAAGAATTTCGGGTAATGGGGACGACATTTGTAATATGTTTAGCGATTATTTTTATTCAAATTTTTTGGATATCAACCTTAGTACCAACCTGTCCTCGGTTCTTCATGCCTGTAATAACAGTACACACTCTTATGATACTGTTCCTGATATACATTGTATTGAAGTGCAGGAATCAGAGGTGTACAGACTTCTGAAAAAGGTAGACCTGAATAAATCTGCAGGGCCTGATAGCATCCCCCCAATATTTATTGCTAAGTGTGCCAGAAGTCTGTGCATTCCTGTGTCACTTTTGTTTAAAAAATCATTTTATGTTGGCAGAGTACCAGAGCTTTGGAAATCGGCCCATGTTACCCCTATTCATAAAAAGGGACCTAAAGATCTGGTTGTGAATTACAGGCCTATATCAAAACTCTGCATTTTGGCAAAAATTTTGGAAAAAATTGTCTACCGGCAACTATACTCTGCCCTGCGCCGTTACATTAGCGACAATCAACACGGTTTTTATAAAGGTCGGTCGACCACAACCAACCTCGTGATTTGCGCTGACTACCTCACTAGCAATATGTCACAACGAAGTCAAGTAGATGTTATATACACCGATTTTAGCAAGGCTTTTGACCGTCTAGACCACTCACTACTCTTACGAAAGCTTCTGAGCATGGGCATTAGGGGAAACCTTCTCCGTTGGTTCACGTCGTATATCCAAAACAGGTGTCAAGTTGTGGTCCTCAATGGTTACATGTCCCGATCTGTATGTGCTCCTTCGGGAATACCCCAGGGATCTTTACTGGGCCCGCTTTTATTCAATATATTTATCAATGATATATCTAACTGCTTCACTAATTCTAAAATTCTTTTGTTTGCTGATGATATGAAGATAATGAGGCCGATCAAAACTTTAGCGGATGCCTCTAGTTTGCAAAATGATTTGGATCAATTTTATCAATACTGCGTAGTTAATAAGCTTGATTTAAATATCTCAAAATGTTACATATGTTCATTCACTCGTAAGCCTCATTTTATCAAGTACAACTACACAGTTGCCGGCACATCTTTAACCCGAGTGAGCACAATTCAAGATCTGGGCGTAACCTTTGATACAAAACTACTCTTCGATACGCACGTTAATAATATAGTTCAGAAAGCTTCCAGATCGCTAGGTTTCGTGTTCAGAATAGGCGCCGAGTTTTCAAACATCAAAACTCTCAAAATTCTATACTGTGCATTTGTTCGAAGTCATCTTGAATATTGCTCTCAAGTCTGGAGTCCTAATTATAACATTTATATAAATCGCATCGAAGCCGTACAGAGTAAATTCTTGAGATTTATCCAATTTCGGGCCGGGCTCTTCTTACCTAATTACACAGATAGATGTAAAAGATTTCACACACTTCCATTGCACGAGCGAAGAAAAATAGCAGATATTATGTTTCTCTGCCGACTAGTTAACAACTCCATCGACTGCTCTGAGCTTTTAGAAAAGATAGGTCTACGTGTTCCTGCAGCAATGTTGAGGAAGCATAAACTCCTCGATGTACCCGTAGCACACACTACCTACAGACAGAATAGCTACATGATAAGGGTGGCCAGGGCATACAGCATTGCGTGTGAGAGGATAGACTTCGACCTGTTCTGTGATAGCTTAAGTATCCTGAAAAAGAATATGGCGGCAATTTTTTTTTTCAATTATAATTAGCGTTAAGTTACTTCCAGTGGTGGCTTCTGTCTTTGTTTCCTTTCTTCTTTTGTTCTTCTTTCTACCTTGTCGTTTTTACTTGTTCTAATGTATGTATTATATGTGAAAACTTGTAATTGGCCTTCGTCTACTATTTTATGTTCTATGTTTATTCTAGCTGTAAGTTTTCGAAATAAATAAAATAAAAAATAAATAAAATAAATAAAGGTTGCAGCCATAAATTTATTCTGAACCAGGCTGCCAGATAATATGTGGTAGTTTATATTAGTCATTCTTTCCTTGTAAAATAAGTGACTACCAGTTGTGTACGTATGGTGACGGATTTAGAATACACCCAGTGTAAATGGTTTAATGTCACCACCCCATACCATCCTAAGGTTAACGACAAAAGGAAGTTACAAAAGTGCCGTGCGGTAGCCGAAAAGCCAGCAGCTAGAGTAGGAAATCTTGAAAGGAAACTTTTTTTTTTTTTCTTCGCCGGCTGCGATGGACGTGTGGGACTCTCCCCCATAGTGGGGGCCTACCCACTAAACCTCCCCTGGGTGCTTCAACTCGCGTCCTGTTGCGGCAACCCTGTGTCAACCCGTCTAGCGAGGCACTGTAGGCTGATTACCCTCCACGTAGTTGGAGGAGGCTAGACTCGGCAGCAGCAGCAGTAGTCGTGGTGGTGTGTCGCTGGGTCTGGGAAGCTGGTCTAGCAATTGTTATTTAGGTCTTTTCCCAAATTTTTGCAGTCAATACCAGTCTGATTTAATTTTGTGACTACCAGTATTAGTAAGGAGAAAATTTCGTCTCCCTTCTGTCACACATTTAGTGGAATAACTGGGGAATACTTGGTTATAGCAGTCGTTAGTTTTCATCTACCAACTGACGTAGATGGTAGAATGGCAGTTGAGTCAGACGTTATGTAACCATGAGATCTACGACACACTCAATCTATTTTATAAGTAACAAGCGACCCACCCCGGCTTCGCACGGGTGGGCAATATTGACATATAAACCTTCCTCTTGAATCACTCAATCTATTAAAAAAAACCGCATCAAAAAACCGTTGCGTAGTTTTCAAGATTTAAGCATACATAGGAACGGACAGACGACAGCGACTTTGTTTTACACTATGTAGTGATAGTGATATATAGATAGGTTTGATGATGACATATAGAACAGAGACGTCGCTCACCACGGGCTGCATCAGAAGGCTCAAAGTCACCCAAAGGGCCATGGAGAGGGCTATGCTTGGAGTTTCCTTGCGAGATCGGAGCAGAAATGAGGAAATATGCGGGAGAACCAGAGTTAAGTGGCAATGGGCAGGGCACATACCTTGCAGGACGCTCGATTGGGCAGATAAGTTCTCGAGTAGCGACCGCGTTCCGGAAAGCGCAGTGCTGGTAGGCCTCCCACGCGGTGGAACGACGACCTGGTGAAGGTCGCCGGAAAGCGATGGATACGTGCGGCTCAGGATTTGCCTTCGTGGGAATCCTTGGGGGAGGCCTATGTCCAACAGTGGACGTCTTTTCGCTGAAATTATCAGAATCCATATACTACTATGGTATATAATAGTTGTAGCTTGGCAACAAGCACAAGATAAGTTAAACATGAAATGCAAAGCGGCAAGCGTCCCATTTCCATTGTTAATTTCAACTTCAATGTGATGCAAGTTTCCATGTTATAAGTTTCATGTTAGTCGAGACTGTTGGAGATCCTACATTTTAAGAATATCGTATGAAAACGTCATAGGTACATCTTCACAGACCTTTTCATACGCATTGATATTAAAAACCAATAATAAAATGTTCTTTATTCGAATAAATTCCTATGAATGCTTTCAAATAGTCAAATAATAATAACAAAAAGGAATCCACATAATTCAAGCATATAATTAATTATTTAGTCTTCACTGTTACCACAAGTTCGGAATGCCATTCCACAGAGAAGAGCAGGCAGGAAACGCCATGATTGCTCTTTTAAATAAAAGGGGTTGTACACATACAATGATGGTGGTACAAACAAGTTTTAAGGCAGAACATTAGAAGCGCAAACGTTTGTATGGATGTGTAGATGTATGTCTGTACATCCACACATCCATACTCTTTTCTAGTACTAGATGAATTTGAAACATTTATTTTGCTTACGTCACGACACTTACTTGAATTATTCAACATTCTATCGCCTACCACCTGTTCGGAACACGATCACTGCTTAGAAGAACTGGCAAGGAACTCTGAGACCTTGTCATTATTTTAACTGTGGTGCAAATCATATCATACTAAACAGACTTAGAAATGTGGTAATAAAGCTTTGTCTTGACCGTCTCCTGTATAGACGTGTTCAAGTTAAAGTTTTAGTAAATGAAAGTCAATTTCTCTTATAACACAAAATCAATTATAACTCTGCAGGGGTTGACATTAAGGACCTCCCGTAGAACATTTTTTTGCTCCTGATGACCCCATCTAACCGCTGGTTGCGTTTGATCCACGAATTTTGACCACCCTGTATAAAGGCATTGATTTCGATTTCCTGAGAACGATTTATTTATTTATTTATCACTTTTTTGTACATATAAAAATACAAACTTAGCTATAAAAATACAAACATAACAAGCGATTTACTCACGTAAAAGAAGATGACATGACACCATAGCCACAATCCATGTGGTGACAGGTCTAGAACACACAGTGTCACCACCCCATTCCACCCTGAGGGTGTTGTAAGAGCCGACAAAAAGGCTGAAAACCTAGCCGCAAGAGAAGGAAAACTTGAAACGAAACCCTGTGCCATCCCACCCGGCCAGCTCAGTAGGCTAATTGCCCTCCATGTAGCTGGAGGACGCCCGTCTTGGCCCCGCCGCACATGCTCACACTCGCATTGGCTGTCATCAGCCGCGTGCGAGTGGCAGTATTTAAAAGCTATGGCGCAGTACCAAGCTCCGCATTTGCTATCACGTGTCGACGCACACGTGTACATGCGGAGTTTGGTACTGCGCCTCGCACGCGGCGCGTAACAGCCAATGGGAGTGTGAGCATGTGCGGCGGGGCATAACAGTGGATCATCTTCATGGGTAGTAGTAGCCACATATCAGTAACACAAAGAAAAAAAATGCTTACTTTTCTGAAATTTGGCATAAAATGCCATATTACTGTCGATGTTTCCATTATGGCATGTACAGAGAGTATCATGTATGCGTCATGCTTGTGAACAGGTGCCGTTGCTGGGGGTCTGTTAGCTCGGGCATTAGAAGGTTACTATTTTTGACCAGATCTGACTGATTCTTGGCCCTTGGCTATTATTGCGCGAGTTTGTTCTCACAAATCTGTCTTATTTCCAGTCTTGTACCTAAAAATGGTGATCTAAAAAGAGCAACTACAGAGTTTCTTGACGCTCCATCTCTGTAGAGCTGCATTTCGAGCCGGTGGTAAATTGTAAATAATTAATTTTAAATGGTATTTTTTTTTATTGTTTGACTTGTCAAAAGAGCTCTAATGAGCCAACTTGATAAAGAGTTTTGATTTTGATATACACAGGATGTTCCAAAAGCGACAAGTATCAGTCGGTTACCATTTTATTATCGAGCTGTACATGAATCTCTATATATACATAAGCGCAAGATACGTTAAACATGAAATGCAGAGCAGTTAGAGGCGTCAGATTTGCATTGTTAATTGTGGCTTCGGGGTGCTGTGAGTTTGGTGACATGCTAATTTCCGTATTCAGTGTTCACTACACTGTAACTGTGTTTATTGTTCTTTGGAAGTATGGTTTTTATACTGGGTAGCAGTTGGATGCATTAGCAAAGCAGGGTGCCAATTTTCATTCTTTTGCGCCCCGAAGTCCCACATAAGGCTCTCGGGTATAAGGATTTCCAACGTAAAAAATATGCTAATTGGAAACTAAAAATTAAATGGAACTTTATTACTTAGGTTTTATCACAAAACTCATTTAAAAATGTAAAATTACCAATAGAATCTTACGGCTCCTGTACAACGCTTGGTGGCAGTCTCCATACACATCCATCAGTTGCCTTATCTACATTCACACCTTTCATGCACAATTTCTCATTTTTACAATCCATCCCATAACCCTTGCATCCACCCACATTCATGCTGAATCTACCACCGGTTCCGAATGCTGCAGAGAAAAACTGGCAAGAAATTTTGTCGTGGGTTTTTTCAAATTATTGGTCTTGTTTATAAAATAGCACTAAACAGCATAGTGAGAGCAATTTCGCCAGAGGAGAGTGACATTCATCATCTACATTCCAAAGGTGTCATCATCGTGTTAGCCCTTAAATGACTCTCTCCAAATACCTAGTCGAGCCTCCTCTAAGTTCTTGACCGGAAAATTTGGCTGTCACAGGGTGGATGGCACAGGGATTTTATAGACTTTTCCTTCTGCTGTGGTCTGTCTTTATTCGTACGGCACCCTCAGGATGACATGAGTTGGTGACATTGTCTAAATCCATCAAATCCGTCAAACTGGCTAAATGTAACAAAACTTACGGGAACTCCCTATTGACCCGGCTATGGATGCGTCATGGCCATATTATATCGGACTCAAGGTGACTTATACCCACTAAAAGCCGTTCCTCTTACCCTCTTTTCCAGATGGGGAGAGTTTTCCGTTAGTGGAAACTTATAAACCTTAGACCTATTTATGCTTTGTCTTTCATTTCGTCTATCAAGTACTTCTACAAACTAAAGCGAGACAAAGGAGTGTTATAATATAAGTTTTATCTTAGTAAGTCAAGCACAATAGAATCTGCGGTATGAAAGTGAGTAAATATGGCGGGAGTTAAGACACAATGGGTAGCTCGAGCCACGCAGAGCGACTCTTGCGGAAACCGCGCGCAAACTATGCAACGCGAGCGGGAAGATCTTTTGAATAGGCGACGAGCATAGAGTAGAGTAGGTTCAGATTCTTTATATACTTTAGATTACCTTTAATTTCGGCCTTATTTTATAATCGGTCGTTTCAGCCCGTAAATGACCTACTACTAAGTCGGGTTTCCTCTAAATTTTTAGAGGAAAATTACACAACAGGAACACACGTTGGCACAGGGTTTGTATCAAGTTTTCCTTCACTTGCGACTAGGTGACCTATCTCTTGCGTTCCTTTAGCCCTTACGACTCCCTCAGAATGGTGTAGGTTGGTGACATAGTATATTCTAAATCAGTCAGTACTTCACACATTCTTGTTAAAAGAAATTATTTATTGTCTTGGTCAAAGGTAAACTGTATATTTTAGAATAATGTATTTATTATATGTAACCAAACAAGAACAAAAAGTACTTTATGTGCTGTCAGGTATTCTTCTTCGTGCTAATTGCTTCTTCTGTTCAGGGTACTTTTTTAAATAGACTCAGCTATTTTAATACCCTCACTAGGCTCGTTTCAGACGCCACAGGTTTGCAAGCTAGCCCAGTGTACCGGGGCGTCCTCTCTGATAGTCGCTTGCCCGGGTAGCGGGCACCTCGTCGGGGCGTCAACGTGGACTGCGCTTACGCGAACTGGTGACGCCCCAAGCGTGCCGTGTGAGGGTATACCGCTGGGGTTTTAGTGGGGTATACCCACTAAAACCCCAGCGGGTCCCGGCAGTCCCTCATAATCACCGACCTCTCCCCCGGGGGGCGGTAGTATGCATAAAGCATTTCACCAGCGACAACAAAAAAAAGGTTTGCAAGCAAGCATTTGACTGTGGCGCCCTGAAGGGTTACGACTAACGGGCGGGGTTTTTTTATAGCTATTTTAATATGAAACAGCTTCATAAATGCCTCTTTGATGGCCTTTCTGAGCGATGTTCAGCTATGGTTTTCCAGACACCACACCAGCGTCTCCTCAATCTTCCTGGGTTTCAGCTGTCATTGCTTGATGTACATTTCATTGCGATGTTAGCTCATCTTTAGGGGTCCATACGTGTGACATGTTTCACCCAATCTCTCGTCAACTAGGCTGACTTTGAACAGTGATAGTGAAGATCCAATGTATACTAAAGGTTGTGATTTTAACTTTAAAGTTTAGTTTTCTCTGTAATAAAGTTACTCTGTGAAACCGCCGGCAACCAAGTCACGGACGATGTTTGTTCATTAGAGGCTTTAATTTGATTTTTCTAGCGCGTTCTAATTGCGTGCTTATATTCTCTAACCGTTAATTATAAACGGGACAAAGGTTTGTTTATAGAAACGCTTTTTGCAATCTTAATCACTGAATATATAGTTAATTGTTTTTATTAAGTTTTGTAGTTATTTTTTTTATAATATTATACTAGCGGCCCGTCCGGGCTTCGCACGGGTGCGATGTCACACACGGGTGACGCCGAAGCTATTAAAAAAGGTAGCCTAACTTACTCCTTAAATCATCAGCTACCTATCACTGAAAGTCCCGTCAAAATCGGTCCAGCCGTTCCAGAGATTAGCTGGAACAAACAGACAGACAGACAGACTGACAGACAAAAATTTAAATAAATGTTAAGTAATTATGCTTTGAGTGATAAGAAATTATCTACCCACTACCGTGTTATTAAATTATTTAGCTTTTTTTTAAAGTTGAAACAGAAATTAATATTACACTTTCATTGCAAGTTAATCTGTTTAAAACCTTCTACACAAACACATAACATGTTTGTTTACCATTCATAAAACCGTAGCGTTGCGCAAAATGCATAAAAAAATTCAATACTATTGCAATGAAACATCGAAGTAAATGCGAATATTTATTTACATTCAAAATTTATTACGATAGTCCGGCAAATAGTCCGAATGGGTAAAAACGTATGACGTTTACATAAAAATGAAATTAATGTTGACTTATTTGGCGTCAATATTATATGTGTGCAATGTTCCATTAGGGCTGTGCGGAATCGAGTACAATACGAAAAAGGTTGATATTACCAGGTCTACTACTTTTCAACCAAAAGGTAAGTAAGATAGGTAGCGACGGGGTTAAAATATGAAGTGTCATCAACTGATTCCATACTTAGGTTGTCGTATGACGCGGCTGCAGTGACGAGAAGGGACAGTCTGCTTCAAGAGATAAATGCTCTACTAAATCGATCCTCCTCCAAATTCATGGAGGGAAATAAGCCTACAGTGTCCTACCAAGACTATGGATTGTGTATGCTACCAAGACCAAGGGTTGGCATTGGGTATGCATCAAGTTTTCCTTCTCTTGAGGCTCGTACGATGCCCTGAGGATGGTGTAAGTTGGTGACATGTGTATTCTAAATCCGTCACCACACGGATTACTGCGATAACTATTTTTTTTTCTTCCTAACATAACTGGCCGGTATTTTTGCAGTAAAAGCTAAAGTGTGTTACCTGAAGCCTCAGAAAGGTCCATGCAGGGCTAACATTAAGATGTTCTACTTTCAACCAGACGAAATGACATGTAAAAAATTTGATTGGGGAGGTTGTCAAGGTAACGGCAACCGATATATGACGAAAGTAGATTGTGAAAACAACTGTCTTAGCAAGGAAGGTTATCGGGGTAAGTCATGTGCAGTTAAAGCCAACGCAAAGCCTCACGTTGGAGTAAGATCATAACTCCTTGTGGCAATCACTAAAAGTACGATGGTGTCACCACCCCATTCTTTCCCAAGGGTGTCGTAAGATCCGATGAAAGGATATGCTAAGGCCGAATCTCTGGCCACAAGACAAGGAAAATTTTATGCGAAACCATTCGATAGCATGTCTGGCTTGCGTGGTCCAGCAAAATTTCCTCCGTGTGATTGGAGGAGGCCAAACTCAGCAGTAGGTTTTTAAGAGTGACAAGACAAACGTACAATAATTTTGACAAAACGGATTTAAAAAAAAAACATGAAATAATAAGTCTTAAATCCAGTGAGCCGACCAACCCCAAACAGCGGCACCTGTTCACAAGCATGCCTTGTCAGATTCACGCGATGATCGCATGGAACTTAAGTCTAATGTGACTTCAATTAAGGTTGCCATTTCTATAACACTAGCAGACTTGGCCACGCGTGTTCGTGGCTAAGGATTTTTTTATATTGCATTTAACATTAACATACATTAATTTAACTTTTAACATAGCGCCATCTATTGAATACTTACTCAATCCAGTCAACAGATATCGCCATCTGTTTGAATCGTTTGGAGCTGACAAATGACTGTCAAATAATTGCTCCCTCCCAAAGGCCAACCCCACGTCCGTGCAGAACATCTTAGCCACGTGGGAGGGGGACACTCAAAATGAAATTACTTATGAGTGGCTAACAGGGAAATGGCAAACCCATGATGATGGAGAGAAATAATATTGAAATGATACAAAGTGACTTGACATTGGCTAAACACAAACCGTGAGAGCCACAAGGGAAGGAAAAAAAAAAAATTGCAATAAAATAATATTGCGACTATAAATTGAGATGTAAGCTATCCTATCTTTCAAGTTGGATCAAACTGCACACGGTGTGCAAATTTCATTTAAATCGGTTAAGTAGTGTAAGAGTCCATAGCGGACAAATAACGTGACGATTATATATGATAGATTATATATTAAGATTGGCAACCTTAAACGGATTCTACAACACATCAAGCTTCAATCGTTTTTAGATCCAAAACCAAAATATTGTGAGCTGGCTTTTGACTACGGTTACTGCTTTGGGGCGGTGCAACGCTGGTACTACGACCATGCATGGAAGGTATGCAAGCAGACCATTTATTCTGGATGCGGAGGCAATGGCAATAACTTCTACAATAAGGAACAGGTACAAATTCCAATTACTCTTCTCGTTGGTTTAGGGGTTGGATGTGCCGCATGCGGGTCACCGGTTCCATTCCGGAGCGGCGAGGCAGGCGAGACGGGTTAGATAGATAGATAGATAAACTCTTTATTGTACACAAGAGAAATAGACAGAACACAATAATATGCAACAATTTGTAGGTACAAGTGGCGGTCTTATCGCTGAATGCGATTTCTTACAGACAACCTTGGGATGGACATTATTAAGAACCTAAGAAAGGGTAGTAAGGTACAATAATATATCTATGATTAAATAAATAAAGTAGTGCAGTATAAAAAGGGAAAAGGAATAGTTGATAGATTAAATACACTATATAGTATAAATGATTGTATATAATTATAATAGATACATACAAATAGTACTTATAATATATTCATATAATATATACATAAATAAATACATACCAAAATACTAACAAGTGATAGGAAATGTGCCAAGTGTTTGTGACAGGTGAGTTATAAAAAGTGTTCTATTACCAGTTTTTTAAAAACAGGGAATGATTCTATACAGCTTATGGAAAGTGGCAAAGAATTCCACAAACTTACAGCCCGCGCAGAGAACGATTGACCATAAAAGTTAGTGGTGTGGAAAGGAATTTTTAGTACCAAGTTTTTTGATGACCTGGTTAGCCCAGGGATACGTTTAAATTTTTCGTTCTCTTGCGGCTAGGTTATCAGCCGTCATTTCCTTTTGTCGGCTCTTACGATACCCACAGGATGAAATGGGGTAGCGACACTATGTATAATCTAAATCCGCCACAACACAAACTATTGAATTTAGTGAGATAGTATTAGTCATAATATGCATAACCCCTTGGCACATTTACCATATCATATAGCATATCATTGCAGAACATTTTTATATTACCCACTAGCTGACCCGGCGAAATTTGTTCCGCATTATGTATATATTTAAAACAAAAAGAAAGTTGGACATAGGATACCTGAGATTTAAATCCCGTCCGTATAAAACCTACTTTAACAAAACGCAACTGACAGCGAAACGTTATGTTGTCTATAGTTTAATATGGTCGAAAATTTTACAATTAGAAATTTTGAATGCGACTTGTTTATATTGTTGTAATTCACATAATATCTTTATAACTTGTAACCTATGTGTTATTCTGATGTATAAGCTATATTATTGTAAAGTTTCATTAAAATCCATTCAGTAGTTTTTACGTGAAAGAGTAACAAACATCCATCCATCCATCCATACTTACAAACTTTCACGTTTATAATATTAGTAAGATAGCAAGATAATTGCTAATAAATATATTTTATTATTTATGTACACAGTCCGTGTCACCATTCCATTTCATCCTGAGGCTGTCATACGAGTCGACAAAAGGAAATGATAACCTAGCCGGAAGAGAAGAAAAACTTTAAACGAAACATGTGCCAACCCGTCTAGCCAGCGTGGCACAGTAGGCCAATTACCCTCCCTGTAACTGGAGGAGACCCGGCTTAGAAGTGGGTCATATATGGCCGGAGTATGTATGTGTGTTCGACTGTAGAGTTTTAGAATGGCAGACAACACCAACGGCTTTCCATCACCTTACAATCAAGGAAGTGGTCATGTGTTAAAGTGCGATGGACCCCCATCCTCAGCCATTTTTTATAGGATACATTTCGGTGAGTGTGCGCAGGAATTGCACGAATTAATTCCACCATGCCCTTTCCATCATCGGACATCCAGGCGTGGGGAGCGACTTCATCATTATGCGGTTGAAATTCCTCATATTCGCACTAAACGTTTCGCTTCCTCTTTCTTGATGCGGACCGCTAAGGAGTGGAATTCGCTTCCTACGTCTGTATTTCCAAGTAAATATGACTTGGATGCCTTCAAGTCTGGAGTGAATAGGCTCTTACTGTCCCAGCGGGTTACACCGTCGGCCTCATCGTCGCTTACCATCAGGTGAGATAGAGGTCAACCGCCGGACAGATGGTAATAAAAAAAAAAAAAAAAGACCTTGCTTAACCTGCGTTGAGGACCGCATTATGCAATACGCCTTCTTCAAAATAAAAACTTTTCATATAAACTTTTTACAGTGTGCCCAAGTGTGTTTATACGGAAATAAACCTTTGAAAATGTTTTCTAAGAAGATTAGTGGTAGTAAGAATGTCGTTATCATCAACCCTCCAGACATTACTAAGAAGAGAAGGCAAATAACTACGGCAGCGACTTTACCTGGACATATTGGTGATATGGATGTTGCAGACATTACTGAAGCAACTACAGCTTCTGATGTGATTGAAAGTAAGTCTTATCCAGCAGCAACTGAACGTCAAAGCTGGTGATAGCCTTCCAAAATAAGTTGCCATAAAGTGTATACGCTCCGTGTGGTAACGGATTTAGAATACATAGTTTCACCACCCTATTCCAACCAGAGGGTGTCGTAAGAGCCGACAAATGGAAATGACAAGGCCGCTAACCTAGCCGTAACAGCAGGAAAACTTGATATAATACCCTGTTCCAACTTGTTTGGCCAGCTTGGCATACTACGTAGTACTGGTAGTTAAGATTTTACGGGACTAAAGTTGTTAAGAGTCGATTTGGGGCTAGATAACTAAGTACCTTTAGTTCATAATGTTACAATATTATCTTTTCCAGTTGACACAGCAAAAGTGAACGAGACTGAACCACAAGGGGATATTGAAAGATAATGTATTGTAAATAAATTTAACATTATTGACGTAATAAACTAAAATGCAATCAATGAATTTGTTACGTGATTTTAAATACCTAGTAAACGTTTTTTTGAATGAGCTGAGTAATTTTGTTTTTAAAACGAAACCCCTTTTTTTTATACAATGTTTATACGACATAGGGGCTTTTTTTTAACTGCCTATACTAGGTATCATTTCCAGGCTCTGTACCAAAAATCAATTAAATTGGAGCAAAAGTTAAGCCGCAAATGATTTTTTAAATTTTGCCTCATTTGAACATGACGTATCTTTCCTGAAAAATAAACGATGCGTTAGGCATAAACAGATGTTTATGCCTAACGCATCGTTTATTAACCTTAGGGGCTGTCCATTAATCAAGTGATGTTTTTTTAACTTTTTTAATCCCTCTCTCCTCCTTGGTGATACCTGGTGAGGTTTCGGTGGAAACTACCCCTCCACCCCCCATGAAAAATCACGTGTATTTTTTTTGTACCGTTTCGAATTCATACTAATCACTATAGTATACGTAGTGTAATTTAATGCCCCTCTGTCATATCAACTCTGTATATAGTGGGTGAAACCTTTTATAGGTCCCCAGCACAGGGACCGGGCGGGGTATGTGGGAGTCCCGGTCGCGTTGAGATGGCGATTGCGAACGGCTTACCCACTAAAACCTACCACAAATTGTCTGTGCGGGCCATCTGTCGTTTCGAAACCCCTGCAGTAGGTATAACCTGTATCGCGGGGGCTGTTTACAGACATGTAATTCACAAACACAAATGACACCCAGACTCAGAGCAAGTGCCTCTGGTTTAGACAAAGACACTTGCCCGACCCCGGAATCGAACCCGGGACCCGTTGATCCAAACCAAAGGCGGCTCATGACGTATTTGTTATTTTTTTTGTAATCGTCATTTTTATATACAAAGTCGGACAAGACATTTGTGTGAGCAAACCCACCCAAAAGTCACTAAGGTCCAAACATCAGCCGACCCTCAGCAACGGCATCTGTTCACAAGATTGACGAACGTGACAGCCATTGCCGAGGTGCCTCAACCACATTGCAGATAACAGGGCAAGCATACACACGACGCCATCACTGCCATGAATTTCTTAGTGAGCATCAGAAATCCTACATCAAGCGCAAGGAAATTGTGTGTTACACGCTTGCTCGGCTATCTTTGTAGTAACAACAGTTTAAATTTAATTACTACGATTACTTTCCGTGTGGTGACGGATTTAGATTACAAATGTCACCAACCCATACCATCCTGAGGGTGTCGTAAGAGGCGACTTAAGGAACGCAAGAGGCAGATCACGTAGCCGCAAAAGAAGGAAAAGGAAACAGAAGGAAAACAGAAGGAAAACTTGGAACAAACCCTGTGCCAACCCGTCTTGCCAGCGAGGCACAGTAGGCTTATTTCCTTCCGTGAACTTGGAGGAGGCCCGACTCAGTAGTGGGTAATTTATGGGCTGAAATGAGGACTACTATTACTCAGCCCATGGATGGCCCACTGCTGAGTCAGGAATCCTCCAGTTACACGGAGGTTAATTAGCTAACTGTGCCACGCTGGCCAGATGGATTGGCACAGGGTTTCGTATCAATTTTTCCTTCCCTTGCGACTAGGTTAACGGCCTTTTCATTTCATTTAATTACTATTTTGACTTAAATAAAAGTTGTTTCGCAGTTAAAAAATATTAATTATTAATTAAATTATAACTACATATTTATAAAACCATAAACAATTTGTGATGTTTTTTTATTGTCACAGCCCTGAAACACTCGGCCACTTAGCCCTTTACCCAAAAGTTTCCATTGCCCATGACGTTTAGACCTATCACATTGTTGCCCTCAATAATTCCTTCAAGTTTTTGGAAATCCCTTCAATCCTGTAAAGAAAGAAACTTTAAACATATGCAACTTTGTGTCAGCGTTTTTTTTATTTTTTTTTAAACAAACGTACCCCTGCACTCGGTATAACCAGTATCGCGGAGGCAGTTTACAAGGCTGAAATTCACGAATACATGACACCAAGACTCAGAGTATGTGCCTCTGGTTTACACAAAGACACTTGCCCGACCCCGGAAT
Source organism: Clostera curtula (assembly GCA_905475355.2). NCBI lineage: Eukaryota > Metazoa > Arthropoda > Insecta > Lepidoptera > Notodontidae > Clostera > Clostera curtula. Next base: position 2,181,381 of record FR997803.1, on the reverse strand, counting down.
CGAACCCGGGACCCTGACTAAAAGAACACAAGGGGCCTGGCCGTAAGAGATGGAAAACGTGAAACAAACTATGTGCCAATCCGTTTTGCCAGCATGGCACAGTAGGCCATTTTCCTCCATGCATTTAGAGGAGGCCCGACTCAGTAGTGGAAAGTAACAGAAACAATACCCAGGCCCAGGATTTTTGGTTTACACAAAGACACTTGTCCAACCCCGGAATCGAATCGAAGGTAACAAAAGAAACCCAAGATTAGTTTCGCTCCAATTTCCTAAGCGTACCGATTAAGAATCCGAAAGAAAGTAAATTCTACAATATAAATATCCTTGAACATTTCACACAACACCATCTCGTCCCAAGCTAAGCAACTTAATGCTTGTGTTATGGTAACGAGATGGATGATGAACTACTTAGATACTTTTTTATTTGTAAATACGACATACATATAATAGATAGAAATGACACCCAGACTCCGAGCCAGTGCCTCTGGTTTAGACAAAGACACTTGCCCGACCCCGGAATCGAACCCGGGACCCGTTGATCCAAAGGCGGCACATCTAACCACTAGACCAACGAGGCGAACCAACCAATATACAAACAAACATGGTTACCTTCCATTACTAACACTCCTCATCAGATTAAAGATATAATTGGGACACACGTCTGACTCCAGCATTCTAGCGCTGAACAAGGACCCTTGGCAAAAGCAGTATAATAACTCTGGCAAAGGTATATTCGGTGAAAGAATCTTCTTCTCATACAATATTGTGGAGTAAAGCTGAAATGAAAGTAGATTCTTTATGCAGGGTGTAACAAAAACTCGGTACGGCCAAATATCAGATCAAAATGATTACAAAAATTTTGGTCACCCGTTTTTTTTTTTGTAAAATCCAATCCTCTGCACTTGCATCGTGGTGTTTACAAACATGTAATTCACGAACACAAATGACTCACAGACTCAGAGGTGCTTCTGGTTTAGACAAAGACACTTGACCGATCCCGGTATCAAACCCGGGACCCGTCGATCTAAAGGCGGCACTTCTAATAGAATAGAATAGAATACTCTTTATTGTACACCAATAATATAAAAGGTTAACATACCATCAGATATATATATGACAAAGAAATGCCTAGACCAACGAGGAGTTGGTGACAAAAAGTTGAAAAATAAGCACTGAAATCTAAAAAAACACAATGGAACTAAAATTAGGTACTAAGTGTTTGCGCTTGTTGCAAACAAATGAAAAGTAACGAGTATTTTTTGAATTTTGTGTATTCCTCGTTAAGTTGTACAGTTCGGAGTAGTATGTATGTTGGGATCGAAATTCGATAAACAATTAAACAACGGCTTGTGTGTGAGAGAGAAAGCGTGAGCGCGCGAGCGGAAAGGATGTGACAAACTCGAAATTTCACATAAGCTTAATGTGACAATAATAACGGTGACTTTGATAATAATAACGATTGCTAGTTGGTTGGTTTTCATTCGATCACTTGTCTTAAACTTCGACACAGTTACTTACCCAGTCGAAGATTAAGCCTCGCCTTATAACCCAAGGCCCCAGTTTCGTTCTGCCCTTATTTTTTTTTTATTCTTACAGGACTTAATTATATTGCCTATAACGAAAGAAAAATATTGATACCTTGAAAGCAGCTGTCATAGCCGCTATGGAGAGACCGAGGCTTGGGCTGAAGATGAATGATAGACCAGCGATGTATCCGGCGGGTAACGCATACAATGCCGAGTCAACACCTCGCTTATGGCACAGATAGCACATCACAGCCTGCAGGGTATAACATTTTAATAATTACGTATCGAGTTAGGTTTAAATGTATTAAGTGGTTGCGATCCGTCTGTGAAAATACATATACAAATATGTTTTATACCAGACTACTGAACCAATTTCAGTTGACATCAGGAAAATTTGATTTGAAACCCAAATCAAATTTTCCTTCTCTTGTAGCTAGGTTTTCGGCCATATTATTTCCTTTTGTCGGCTCTTACGACACCCTCAAGATGAAACGGGGTGGTGACACTGTGTACTCTAAATTCATCACCACACGCAATAAATGTTATAATATTTAAATTAATCGTACTCTGTAAATACCAATGTAACTTGCGAAGAACAGGCCCAGCTTGAGGTGTTTCCTTCTGATAGAAGATAGTGCTTTAACAGGTGTTCCGATTTGAGGTAGGATCACACGCGCCAATGATATCCCAAGGCCTATACCGAAGTATGTGGAGAAACCCTGAAAATTAACAAAGACAACCCCATACATTAGTTTTGCTTTTTTTTTATCACGGACTTGAATGCCTTTGCCCTAGGCTTCGTCGTCAGTTCAGCCCTTAAATGACCCACTACTGAGTCGGGCCTCCTCCAAACTCGTGGAGGGAAATTAGCCTTCTGTGCCACGCTGGCAAGACGGGTTGTCAAAAGGTTTGTATCAAGTTTATTTTATTTTATTTATTTTATTTTATTTATTTCGAAAACTTACAGCTAGAATAAACATAGAACATAAAATAGTAGACGAAGGCCAATTACAAGTTTTCACATATAATACATACATTAGAACAAGTAAAAACGACAAGGTAGAAAGAAGAACAAAAGAAGAAAGGAAACAAAGACAGAAGCCACCACCGGAAGTAACTTAACGCTAATTATAATTGAAAAAAAAAAATTGCCGCCATATTCTTTTTCAGGATACTTAAGCTATCACAGAACAGGTCGAAGTCTATCCTCTCACACGCAATGTTGTATGCCCTGGCCACCCTTATCATGTAGCTATTCTGTCTGTAGGTAGTGTGTGCTACGGGTACATCGAGGAGTTTATGCTTCCTCAACATTGCTGCAGGAACACGTAGACCTATCTTTTCTAAAAGCTCAGAGCAGTCGATGGAGTTGTTAACTAGTCGGCAGAGAAACATAATATCTGCTATTTTTCTTCGCTCGTGCAATGGAAGTGTGTGAAATCTTTTACATCTGTCTGTATAATTAGGTAAGAAGAGCCCGGCCCGAAATTGGATAAATCTCAAGAATTTAATCTGTACGGCTTCGATGCGATTTATATAAATGTTATAATTAGGACTCCAGACTTGAGAGCAATATTCAAGATGACTTCGAACAAATGCACAGTATAGAATTTTGAGAGTTTTGATGTTTTCCCTACTCTTTCGGCTAGGTGATCTGCCTAGCTCGTTGCCCTAGGCTTGCGTAATGGAAATCAACGCCAGGGTCTAAAATGGAGCAGGCAATTCATGGAAATGTCCTGTCGGGCACCGGCTCTCACATACACACGACGAAATAGAGTAAAACTGCTTGGCGCCGGATTTAGACGTGAGGCTGGTAGCTAGCCGGGCGCTTTCTACTAAATTAGTAATGGGAATTTAATATTTACTATTATACATTGTCATTTTCACTAAATTGGGTAAAATATTATATAGAGTGGTGTGGTGATGTACTCAGAATACACAGTGTCACCAACTCATTCCATCCTGAGGATGTTGTAAAAGCCGACATAAATAAATGACAAGGCCGAAATCCTAGCCACAAAAGGAACACTTGATACCATACCCAATGCCAATCCGTTTGGCCAGAGTGGCACAGTTGGCTAGTTTCCATGTAATTGGAGGCTGGACTCAGCACGCAGTGAGTGATTTATGGGCTAAGTAAATAGTAGTAGTAGACATATAATTTAAAAATATATATCTTGATGTGGCCGCGGGTTGTAGCTACCGTGAATGTCGCGGTTTTTTATACCTTTTTAAACTATCAAGTCTGGTAATAAAATACCTTTGCTATATATTTTTGGCATGGTCCTTCGTGAGGGCACACGATGGTTGAATTGTCTGATTTTCTTCTGACCTTTTCCGGAGTAAAAAACCTGAAATATCATTTTGATTTGTAATTAGACACGCATAGCGTGAGCTATCCTCACTCAGTCATCATCATCATAATTTCAGGCCACGAACGTTCCACGCTGGCAAAAAGGGCACATGGGTTCGTTTAATTCCCTCTTAGGATGGTAAGGGTTGGTGACATTGTGTACTGTCACCACAAGGAATATTATTCTACTCATCATCACTACATAGTATAAAACAAATTCGCTGTCTGTCCGTCCCTATGTATGCTTAAATCTTTAAAACTGAGCAACGGATTTTGAAGCGGCCTTTTTTAATAGATAGAGTGATTCACGAGGAAGGTTTATATGTATAATACATGCATATTGCACCCGTGCGAAGCCGGCGCGGGTTGCTAGTCATAATATAATTATTAAAAAAACAATGTGCAGATAATTGGAATGACTTTAGATATACATACATACATACATATAATCACGCCTCTTTCCCGTAGGGGTAGGCAGAGACCACTTCTTTCCACTTGCTACGATCCATACATACTTGTTTCGCTTCGTCCACTTTCATTATTCCCTTCATACATGCTCTTCGGTTTAGGGTACTCTTGACCTGGCCTTTTTTCAAGACGTCCCTGATTTGGTCTTGAAACGTCCGCCAAGGTCTTCCCCTTCCAACACTTTCATTCACACTCGCCTTATACACTTTTTTCGTCAATCGTTCTTCATTCATTCTCTCGACATGGCCAAACCATCTCAGCATACCTTTCTCAATTTTTGTCACTACATCTTCTTTCAGACCACAGCGCTTCCTTATCTCACTATTTCTTATCCTGTCACTCAGTTTAAGTTTACTTTAGATATACAAATATAATTATTTGGACCCAAATTCCATGGTGAGTTTGGCTTCCTCCCATTACATGGAGGGTAATCAGCCTACTGTGCCACGCTGGCTACACGGATTGGCACAGGGTTTCGTAGCACGTTTTCCTTCTCTTGCGGCTGGATTTTTGGCCTTGTCATTGCTTTTTGAGTTCTCTTACCACATACACACACGGTGTTGTATACAAAAAGAAAATCTAAAAGTGGATTTGCTAAATTATGTTAAAAATAGCTTATTTTTTGTTAAATATGTGTTACAAATATTGTGCTCATTGGGGGAGGTCTTTATCCAGCAATGGGCTGAAACGACGTCATGACGTTGATCATTCGAGTAATTTAGTTGATGATTACTCAGGGCACACAAAAGCCAATTGATTACGTAAGTCTAACTCACTGTAGGTCTGCATCTCGGGAGCTCTTTAAAAACATTTAATTGACGAACAAAAAGAGAAAGAGAAAGAGCAATTGCCTTTGATTTACACAAAGTCACTTGGCTGACTCCGGGATCGAACCGGGTACATGTGCTCCAAAGGCGGCATAACTGACCCCTAGACCAACAATACGATAAACAACATTAAGGCCGGCCGCATACACACGGAAATCCGAACGCATGCAATCAATATAAAATTCACTAACTGACGCACACGATCGCTTTGTTTCCGTACGGAAAAAAATCCGCGCTCCATACATTCGGATGTCGGAACACGGAAAACGAATTCGGAAATCGAATAAGGAAAACGTGTGTATGCGGCTGGCCTAAGCTGTCTTAAATTTCAAATTCAAATCATTTGTTGGCGTCACGATGGACACTTACAAAAAGTCAACACATTATTCATAATCATATGATACAATAAAATAAAGATCTACCATCTGCCACCAGTTCGGAACGCGACCACTGTTGAGAATAACTGGCAAGAAACTTTTTTTTCATTGCGGTCCTATTTTTTATGTACATGTACATTATCATAAAATACCGACACTTAATTACATACCATATTAATGGCGTCCTTGACTTTCTGTCTCCTTCTAAGCGCATCAAATAGAAAAGGAGAGCACTACCCAACATAAACAGCAGAGTCTGGTGTAATTTGCTTATCGATATATAACCAGCTTTTTGGAGTCTCCGCAAATAATATTCAATCATCTAAAAAGAATAACATCATAAAAATATAGATTCCGATGAAATTAAAACCTCTTTTATTAGTCAGTTAAAAAAAGAGTACCACCTTAACAGAAATAAGTTATAGACATAGACATATTCTTTATTGTGGCACAAGACAAAAAAAAATACAATGACAAACAAACACATGAGAAGATTTTAAAATTAGATTAAACAAGAATTGTATTTTTAAGTCTATTTTTAATATGGTAAGCGTGTTGCATATATAGATAAACTTGACGAACCTGGCATCTTATTTCGCTCCCTCAACTTCAAGGAGCCTGTATTCACTTTACTTTATTTATGTCCGGCAATATCAGAGTAAAATCGGTTGGTAACATACGTCACTATCGCCATTTCAGCCAAAAGAGACTCACTGCTGTAGAGACATACTTCTGTAGATAACCACTGTTGTAGAGACCCACTGCTGTAGAGACCTACTGGTGTAGAGACCTACTGCTGTAGAGACCCACTGCTGTAGAGACCCACTACTGTTGCCACCCACTGCTGTAGAGACCACTTTCGTGGTCCGACGTTTGCACAGGGTCATCATCAGCATCGCCCACATTAGTCCACTGCTGAACAAAGGCCTCCCCTAAAGAAGCCATAGCGCCCTGTCCTCGGCTTGACGCATCTAGCCGCTGCCGCAGCCTTTCGCAGGTCGTCGCTCCATCTAGCAGCGGGCCGTCCCACACTACGCTTGCCGATTCGCGGTCTCAACTCAAGAACTCGTCTACCCCAGCGGTGGTCGGTTCTTCTACAGATATGCACAGAGTGACGTAATGGTTTTGCAGATATGATTACTGCCTTGTTATTTCCAATATCAGGATGGATTTTATTTTTATAAATTGTGTTTTTTGGAAATTATATTTAACTACGAATTACGCAAACACTCATTTACTTCGTCTTACTTAACGACGCCATCTGCTGTTGTGCTCACAAAAAAAGTAGTATTATTATTCGCCAATAGATGTCAGGATTCCTAGCTAGTCGATTTATCCCCCCCAAACCCGAATAAAATCACATTTTCTAATAATGATTCCTAGCTAGATCGATTTATCGCCCCCGAAACCCCCTATACACTAAATTTCATGAAAATCGTTGGAGCCGATTCCGAGATTCCAATTTTTTATATATATTTATAAGAATTGCTCATTTAAAGATATAAGATAAGTCGACTCTTAGGACACTCTCAGGCTGGAAAGAGAACAATACTAAACTATCACCCTACAGTAAATTAACAAATTATACAAACTTAAATGTGTGTAATGTTTTACTTTAAACTACTACAACTCAGCCCATAAATAACCCACTACTGAGTCGGACTTCCTCCTATTGCAAGGAGGGTAACTAACCTAGTGTGCCACGCTGGCTGCCGGGTCTATTAGGGGCTAGGCCCCATTTCCCATTCCGGCATTGTCATTTCCTTTTGTCAGCTTTTATGACACCCTCAAGATTGAACGGGGTGGTGACACTAAGTATTCTAAATCCGTCACCAAACGGGCAGTAATATCCGACAACAACTTTATACATTCTCAGTAACACGGGTTCCGAGTATTTAAATTGCAATGTTTCTCATTATGTGTTGTAGGTATGTCACGTTTAAAAGAGACAACTGAGTTTTGTTATCATAACAACGTGACTGTTGGTAAAGCAATACCAAGAATTAAGACATAGACATTTCAAGGTTGCGGGCAGCAGCTGGATGCGTCAAGCTGAAGACAGGTAGCTATGGCGCACTTTAGGGGAGGCCAGCAGTGAACTAATGTGGGCTGATGATGATGATGATGACACATTTTGTACAGTCTATGTGGTGACGGATTTAAAATACATAGTGTCTTTGGATCAACGGGTCCCGGGTTCGATTCCGGGGTCGGGCAAGTGTCTTTGTCTAAACCAGAGGCACTGCCTCGGAGTCTGGGTGTTATCTCTATCTATAATATGTATGTATTTACAAAAAAAAAGTATAATAAGTAGTTTATCATCCATCTCGTTACCATAACACAAGCATTAAGTTGCTTAGCTTGGGACGAGATGGCGTTGTGTGAAATGTCCAAGGATATTTATTTATTTATATCTGAGAAAGATGTTGAAAGGCCTATGATGATGAATGGGTGGAGTTCAGACTCGGCAGTGGGTCGTGTATAGTAGTACTTGTAACAGAATTTGATCAAACTCAAACTCAAAAGGAACTTTATTTACGTAGGTTTCATCACAAAATGGAAAAGTCAGTGGAAAAGAACAACAGACTTTCTTGCAGGCTCTTCTACCGTTGATTGGTAGCTTCATAACCGACGATTGCAAACTACTTTCACTTGCAGATAGCTGATGTTACAAGGAGTAGCTTAGCCTAATTTTATTGACCCTCCCCTTTTTTTGAGCCTACAGTAAACGGAATTGACAAGTTATCGTAAACTCTGCGAATTGAACAATAACTTTTTTGTGAACACCACGCGGGCAAGGTCGTGTGTAACAGCTAGTCTTACTAATTTTACTAATATTATAAACGTGAAAGTTTGTAAGTATGGATGGATGTTTGTTACTCTTTCACGTAAAAACTACTGAATGGATTTTAATGAAACTTTACAATAATATAGCTTATAACATCAGAATAACACATAGGCTACAAGTTATAAAGATATTATGTGAATTACAACAATATAAACAAGTCGAATTCAAAATTACTAATTGTCAAATTTTCGGCCATTTTAAACTATAGACAACTAGTGGCCCGCCCCGGCTTCGCCCGTGCAAAGCGGGGGTGGGTTATACATATAAACCTTCCCCTTGGATCACTCTATCTATTAAAAAAAACCGCTTCAAAATCCGTTGCGTAGTTTTAAAGATTTATGCATATATAGGGACGGACAGAAGAATGCGACTTTGTTTTATACTATGTAGTGACGTAACGTTTCGCTGTCAGTTGCGTTTTGTTAAAGTAGGTTTTATACGGACGGGATAAAAATCTCAGGTATCCTATGTCCAACTTTCTTTTTGTTTTAAATATTTATAATGCGGAACAAAGTTCGCCGGGTCAGCTAGTAGGCAATAAATGGATTTATGTACTAACCAAATTGCAGAACAAATTAATGACTTGACCTCTTCTGTTTGGTGGTTCTAAGTATATGAATAGACCAGATATAGCGTATGGAATAAAAATATACGTGTTGTAAGTAAACTTATCTCCCATAATTTTCCTGTAAATAAAAGACAAAATAATTTCAATAATACAACTTTGTTTTTATAAGATACTATTATTCAGCCCATAGATGACCCACTGCCAAGTCAAACCTTCTTATGTTACATGGAGGGTAATTAGCCGAGTGGGCCACACTAGCCAGACGGGTTGGCAAAGTGGTTCGTTTCAAGTTTTCCTTCTTTTGCGGCTAGTTTTTCTACCTTGTCGGCTCTTTCGACACCCTCAGGATGAAATGGGTTAGTGACACTATGTATTCTACATCCGTCACCACAGTGCTACTTCTTTCTTTTTATTCACGCCGTACACGACCCCCTACTGCGTCGGGCCTCTTCCAATTACAAGGAGGTTGATTAGCCTACTGTGTTACGCTGGCCAGACGGGTTGTATTTTCCTGTCATCTTGTACGTTATAGTGGAACCCGTTTATGATCATCATCATTTCAGCCAAAAGAGGTCTACTGCTGGACATAGGCTTCCCCCAAGGATCTTGTTAAGGTGTGGGAGGCCTACCAGCACTGCCCTTTCCGGAACGCGGTCGCCACTCGAGTACTTTTCTGCCCCATCGGGCGTCGGTCCAGCGAGCTATGATACCTATGTACTATAAATCTTTTGTTCGATAATATTTTACATATCTATACTTCTATACTAATATATAAAGCTGCAGAGTTTGTTTATTTGTTTGTTTGTTTGTTTGAACGCGCTAATCTCAGGAACTACTAGTCCGATTTCAAAAAATCTTTCAGTGTTAGATAGTCCATTTATCGAGGAAGGTTATTGGCTATATTTTATTTTCAAAAGAATTAGGGATCCGTATGAAAATTGCGATTTTGTAAACCAAGGTGTAAAATCGAAAACCTATTTATGCGTGCGCTGCAAAAACTATTGACAATAGAACAAAATGATGTACTACGGGTTTGTAGGTCTTATAAAGATCTACAAAAAAGTCCGCGAGAGCACATATCTAACTATCATAGTTTAGTCACAATAACCGATTTTATGTTCATAAAAAATATGCACGGGTTCGAAGCACACGCGGGCGAAGCCGCGCGCAAAAGCTAGTAATACCATAACAAGACTTGCAATGAACCATCTTACAATGTTTTTATTTTCTCTATTGTTCAAAGTTGTTTAGAATAATACCCAAATAAAAACATATTATTATCTTCAAATCAAAAGTGACTTTCAAAAGGTCATTCAAGTAGACATAACAATTACTATTCTATTTCAAACAAACTCAAAATGAACTTTATTTACGTAGGTTTTATCACAAAACTCTTATAAATCGTCATATTTAAAATTACCATTATCATCTTACGACCCCTGTCCCACGCTGTCCCATACCCACAAATCAGTCGTCATTTCTACATTCACATCTTTCATACACAATTACTCATTCTCGCAATCCATCCATCTCATTAGATCTCCCACAACCTTTTCGTCCACCCAGATTCATGCTAAAAGTACCACCTGCTGCTCTATAGAGAAGAGCCGGCATGAAACTCTGTAGTTTCTTTTTTCAAAGCATTGTCCGTGTGGTGACGGATTTAGAATACATAATGTCACTAACCCGGAATGGGTATAGTACCCATTCCGGGTTAGTGACACTATGTATTCTAAATCCATCCTGAGGGCGAACGATTCTGAGGGCGTTGTTAGAAGCCGAGAATAGGAAATGACTAGTTCGATAACCTAGCCGCAAGAGAAGGAAAACTTGATATGCAAACCATGTGCCAACCCATCTTGCCAGTGTGGTACAGTAGGCTAGGTGTCATCATTTCCTTCTGTCGGCTCTTACGACACTCTCGGAATGGAATGCGGTGGTGACACTATGTACGCTAAATCAGCCAATAGCACCTTAACTAAATGATAGTCCTATCACATACCTTACCTAGTCAAACAACTAATGGACGCTCCTGCAGTTGTCACGAAGAGGCCCAATGCTGTAGACCTCACATAATACTCTCCCATTTTTATCCATTCGTCTTTCTTTAGCATCTTTTTACCCCTCAATAGTATCTGTGCCTGAAATCAAGAAAAAATACCCTCGTATGCTTAGTGCTACTATAGTTTGACCGTGGCCGCTGTACCGCGCCCTAGGTATGTGCGTGGCGAAGCGGGGTAGGGATGTGTCTGATGCACATGTTATAAATATCCCAAGATGGGTCGTGCGTTCGTGACGTGAAATAATTAAGGTGGCTGAGTATTTTAAGTGAGTGAGTACTATTATGGTTATTTGTCTGTCGTCATGCACAGGTTCCACAAATACTATGAACAAAATTAAATAAATAAATTATTTAGGAATAATTATCTATTTAATTTCCTATCCAATTTAATACGTACGAGTGGCGTGTCGAAAATAGAAAAAGTCGAAAATGTTTAACTATGGAACTTTAGGCTATAAACAACAATTCTACCTTAAAAGTGTCAAATAATATCGTAAGATCCGTCAGACAATATTAATCTCGTGTTCTTTCTTACCCGTCCCCCGCCTCGCCGCGCGTTTCTTGGGCGCGGTACAGCGGTTGCGGTCAAGCAATAATGTTTGCACTAATACCGTGTTGGTCTACGGGCTGGATGTGCTATCTACCACCGACACAAGGCTTATTGACTGAGGGTGTCCCAGTTACCCGGAATGCCCTCTTATAGTTGCAAACAAACTGTGGCATCTCAAATAAGACATGTGAGGTTATGCCGCTGGGGCTTTAGTGTGTAATCTGACATGACCCCACCCTCGAGGGGCCGTGTCATAAGAAACCCTGTGCGAATCCCTCTGGCTTTATATAGTAGGCTAATTACTCTCCATGTAACTGGAGGAGCCCCGACTCAATTGGACCCACAACACAAAACAACACACCCACATTTGTGGGCTGAGAAGTAAGTAAGATTCATCATAGTGGCACAGTAGGCTAATTACCCTCCATGTAGTTGCGGAGGCCAGACTCAGCAGTGGGTCATCTATGGGCTTAAAAGTAGTAGAAGATAGGAAACCCAATTTCTTTTAGACGCTGGGAAAATGCTTTATTCATACCCTCGCCCCTCAAGGGAGTGGTCGGTGATTATTTGGGAATCCGACTAGGGTCCTCTACCCACTAAAACCATCCCACAGCGCTTGAAGCGCAACAGGTTCACGTAAACGCAGTCTACTGTGACGCATCGGTGTGGTGCCCGCGACGCGGGCAAGTGACTGTCAGAGATGGCATCCCGGGCAAGTAGATATGAAACCCTGTGCCAGCCCTTCTGGCCAGCGTGCCACAAACTCAAAACTCAAAAAAAAACTCAAACTCAAATCATTTATTTCAATTGAACCTATTTACTGGTGTTTTTGAAAAGTCAAAAGTGAAGTTAGGAATCTAGTTGCATGTTCCAAAAAGTAGATCCTATGGAGAAGAACAGGCAAGAAACTCCATGGACACGCTTTTTATCATATTTTCTGTTACAAGCATCTGATTGGGTTACATTGATTTCGTGTTTATTTATAGTACACGCGGCACCCGATCACGAGCATGACGCATGTGCCAGCCATCCCCCAGCTCAACCATATTTTAGGGAACCGAAGGACCCGACACACACGACACCACCAGCATGACCTTTAAGCGAGCATGACATACTCTCAACTGCTTGTTTATATGATAAGTTATATAAATACGGTGACTACATAGTGCTCACATTTACAATTCCAAACTTCTAAACAATTATACAAAATGAAATGATGAAGGTCCTGTATAATACGAGGAGTAGGTTAATTACCCTCCATGTGACTGGAGGAAGCTGGCCTCAATAGTCTGTAATTGATGAGCTGAGTACCTAGTAGTAATAAAAAGCATGTCAGTTTGATCATCATCATCAGCCCACTCTAGTCCATTTCTGGACATAGGCCTCCCCTTAAGGGCCATAGCGACCTGCCTTTAGCTTGTTTATTGTTTGAAAATAATTAAAAGGTCTTACCAGGTAAATTATAGAATAAAACTTAGCACTGCCCATAGCTGATTGTTGGAATACATCAAATGATGCGAAGAAGCAGCTATCGTTCCATGGATGCACCAGTGTTGCGCACGGAACATCTCCGCAGACTTGATCGAACACATGCTTGCTTACTGTCACCATAGTGGAGCCTTGAGTGATATACGTGGATTAATATTCACTGAAACCAAAGAATATATAATGTCAGCAGCCCCCACATTCCTGAGGGTGTCGTAAGAGCCAATTAGCGGAAGGGAAGGAAATCTTGAAACAAAACCCTGTGCCAACTTGTCACAGATATTGCCATCTGTTGGAATCGTTTAGAGCTAACATAATATTATTGTGACTGTCATATAATAGACAAATAATTGACCCACTTTTTTTTGTTTTCGCTGTGAAAATGCTTAGTGAATCAAAAAGTTCTTAGAAGTGCATATATATGAAACCTTTTTGGATCAAGTTCGATATTCAAATTAAAGAGTGTCTATCACACTATATTTATGCAGACTGTCACTTGTTTTTGTCAGTTCGTTCGCATGTAATAAATTTTTTTGTGCAACGAGTTGCTAAAAAGTCAAAATTATGGATAAAAGTGAGTTACGTGCGGTGATAAAATATCTCAGTTTGAAAAAAATGTCTACGAAGGAAATTTTTTTGGACATTCAGCAGACATTAGGGGGTGATGCTGTACCCTATTCTACGGTTGCGTACTGGGTGGCTGAATTTAAAAGAGGTAGATCAAGCTGTAAAGATGACCCGCGTTCTGGGCGGCCTTCAACCTCCGTTACAGAAGAAAATGTCAAAAAGGTTGAGAATCTGGTTTTGGAAGACAGAAGAATGACTATAAAACATATAGCTGAGATCCTAAAGATATCTTTTGGTAGCGTTCAATCCATTTTAATTGATTCACTGGGGTTCAAAAAAGTGTCTGCAAGATGGGTGCCACGAATGTTAACCGACGAAAACAAAAAGCGACGTTTGGAAATTTCCAAGCGTAATCTCGAAATGTTCCAGCGTGATTCGGATAATTTTTGCCGTCGTCTTGTCACCATGGATGAAACGTGGGTCCACCATTTTGATCCTGAAACTAAAAGACAAAGCATGTCTTGGAAACGACCATCCTCTCCATCCATTAAGAAATTTCGAGTTGCTCCTTCCGCTGGCAAAGTTATGGCCTCTGTGTTCTGGGATAGTGAAGGAATCCTTTTTATTGATTACATGCCAAAAGGCCAGACGATAACTGGACCCTATTATGCAAATTTAATCCCGAAAGTGCGTGAAGCGATTAAAGAAAAACGTCGTGGAAAACTGTCGTTGGGCGTGTTGTTCCTTCAAGATAACGCTCCTGCCCATCGATCGGAAGTTGCGCTCAACGCAATCCGCTGTGCTGGCTTCAATCTCCTTGACCACCCACCATATTCTCCGGACTTAGCCCCAAGTGATTTTCACTTATTTCCAAAATTAAAAGAGGAAATTCGTGGAACAAAATTTCACGATAATGACGCGGTTATAGCTGCCGTAGAGGACTTTTTCGAGAGTCAAGAAAATAATTTTTTTTCACAAGGAATAAGGAAGTTAGAAACGCGTTATTCTAAATGCATTGCATTGGAGGGAGATTATGTAGAAAAATAAAATATTATTATTTAAATCTTTGCATTTTTTAATATTGATTCCAAGAATTTTTTGATTCACCCTCGTAATGCATACCACTGCCGGACGACCTTGTGAAGGTCGCTGGGAGTCGGTGGATGCGGTCTGCACGAGATCGTGCATTGTGGAAATCTATGGGGGAGGCCTATGTTCAGCAGTGGACTTCTGTGGCTGATAGATAGATAGATAGATATACCACTGCCTCTCGAGGGTGGGTTCAGTGGCTATGTGGGACTCCGGAACACTCGACTACCCACTAAAATCTCACCGATACCCTCACACGTCTTTCTGAGAAGCCACAGGTTGGCAAGGACGCATTCTACTGTGGCGCCCCGAAGGGTTATGACTTTCGGAGGGCATCCCGGGTGACTGAGACCCTCATTCAATGAGGCTTGTGTCGGTGGCAGGTCCCTCGGCCCACCACCGGCCTCTAGGGCGCGGGTAGAAGGGGGGCGTTACGTCACGTCCTCCTCTTCCCCGGCCTCCGCCTTTCGTGGGCCAGCCGGCATGGGTGACTCTGAGCCGGTAAGGCCCCAACGTATCATAAAGACACACAACCTAGGCAAGGTTGCAGCAGACACGAGGGGGTCTTGACCCGCCCCGCCTATTTACTCCAACCTCCGAGTTCGTCCAAGGGTCAAGGGCCAAGAAGGACGGATTATGCAGTTGCATTCTGGTTAAATGAATGTCATTTAATTTGTTGTTTAGTTTAATTTAATTGCTAGTTCTTTCACCTCGTTATTTGTCAACCGTTGTATTGTATTCAAAGTGACTTTACACGTGTTTTAAACAAGACTCAATTTATTGTTAGGTATGCAGCACTCCGTGTCGTGACGAGTTTAGAATACACAATGTCACCAACCCATACCGTCTTGAGGGTGTCGTAAGAGGCGACTAAACTAAGCAGAAGCAAGAGGCAGATCACCTAGCAGAAAGAGAAGGAAACCTTATCAAGGTTTCCTTCTCTTTCTGCTAGGAAAATCCTGTCTTGCCAGTGTGGCACAGTAGGCTGATTTCCCTGCATGAGTTTGGAGGAGGCCCAACTCAGTAGTGGGTTATTGAAGGGCTGAAACATGTTTTTTTTTATTTATTGATTCTGAGGCAGTACGAAGTTTGCCGGGTCAGCTAGTTGTTATAAATTTTGACTATTTGAAAGTATTCGCAAGAATTTATTCGGATAAAAACATTTTGTTTTTGAATTAGTCACCAAATGGGAATAAACTCAAACTCAAACGGAACTTTATTTACGTAGGTTTCATCACAAAACTCTTATAAATCGTCATATTTATAAACACCATTATCATCTTACGGCCCCTGTCCCACACTAGGTGGTAGTCTCCACACACTTAAACCACACCTATCAGTCGTCATACCTACATTCACACCTTTCACACACAACTCTTCACTCCTACAATCCCTCCATCTCCCCTCTCACAATCCCTGCGTTCACTCACATTCATGCCGAAACTACCACCGGTTTGGAAGGCTGCTCTACAGAGAAGAGCCGGCAAGAAACTCTGTAGGAGCTTTCTTTTTTAAATTATTGGTCCTGTTTACAAAAAGCACTAAACAGCATAGTGAGAGCAAGTTCGCAAGATGAGAGAAACACGCTACACGTTTACGCAATGAATGACGGATAGACCTTGACAGGGTGAGAGCAAGTTCCCAAGATGAGAGAAACACGCTACACGTTTACGCAATGAATGACGGATAGACCTTGACAGGGCCAATCAAAAAACAAATCCGAGCCTTAGCATAGCATAGAATTGGGTCACTTTTGCATTAGACGCCAGGTTAGTGGAATGTTTAATTGTTTGTAAACATTATTCATGCCTTAAAATTCATTTAATTTTGTTATCGAATGTTGCGTTTCTATGAATTACAAACGGTTTAATTTAAATTTTCAGTCTACGAACTGTTTTACCAAAACATTTTTTTTACCAAAACCCCGGTCCTAGGTATGCCTGTATCGCGGAGGCAGTTTACAAACATGTAATTCACGAACACAAATGACACCCAGACTCAGAGTAAGTGCCTCTGGTTTAGACAGACACTTGCCCGACCCCGGCATCGAACCCGGGACCCCTTGATCCAAAGGCGGCACATCTAACCCCTAGACCAACGAGGCAGAATGGTTATGTGGGACTTAATTCGGCATGGACGTGTGGCGCAATAGGCATATCCTCTATCGTATTTTTATCCGTGTGTTGATGGATTTAAAATACAGTGTCATCAGCCCATTTTCTCCTAAGGGTGTCATAAGAGACGGCAAAATAAAAGAACAAGTCTGACAAGCTAGCCGCAAGAGAAGGAAAACTTGATATAAAAGCCAAATCGTCTGGTTAGCGTGGGATAGTAGGCTGGTGACCTTCCTAACTGGAGGAGGCCCGACTCAGCAGTGCGTCATCTGTGGGCTGAGAAGTAGTTTCGTTTAAAAAAAAAACAATTGTCTTTGTGATCTCAGTGCTTGAGAACTTATGAAAATACGTTCTAAATGGCTATTGTGTCAATAAATTTATTTGTTTACACACATGCTAAACACCTCAGCTATTTAATCTTTTAAGTACCTACTGATATGAACTAATCAGATGAAAGTCCATAATTTAAATCCTTATCTGACTAATCTCTACGTGTTATATGTTTGGTTAATCTAGTTTCAGATTTAAAAGGACTTCATGTAAATAGACCGTATTGTGACGGATTTAGGGTGTTACCTAAAGTCACCAGATCATTCCATACCGACCGTTATTGGCCGTAAGAATTTGTTTAGGGGTTGGGTGTGGCCCTCCCCCTCGACCGTGCTGCCTTGTTGTGGTGAGGGGGCTTGCGTGCATTTAGAGTCCGTTGGGTCAATACCGGCTTAGGGATACACATGGTGGGCCAAGGGGAGAAGCCAGGCGAAGAGCGGCACACATTGGCGTGGTTTTTGGCTCCGGGGACTTTTCTGACCTCAGGACTGGCTTTCATAGAAATTCTTGGGGAGGCCTGTGTCTAGCAGTGGACTTCTTTTGGATAAAATGATGATGATGATGATGATATGACGGTATAGAAATCTGTTTTCCTGTATGTACTACATTCAGCGCGTTTCATTATTTTTCTTGATTTGACAGTTTTTATGAAAATAATGCTTCCGCTTTAAGGTGAATGTTCCAGGGTAGCCCGCGAAATTCAAATTTTCTTTCGTTTTTTGCAATTTGCAGGTCAGTGCTAGGTTGTATGTTGATTAAAATATTATTCGCGGCTGTAAGACGTATGTAGTTATAGAATTATAATCATCAAAATCATCAATACCACCCTCCAAGCTCATAAATGTGCAAGAAAAACTTTTTCATGCTCAAAGACATTCTTGCACCTTTATGAGCTTGGAGGGTGGAATCAAATGTTCATCATCATACAACCTAGCACTGGCCTGCAAATTGCAAAAAACGTAAGAAAATTTGAATTTCGCGGGCTACCCTGGAACATTCACCTTAAGTATAATTATGCGCATAATTTGATACGTTTTATGTTAACCATTTATCTTACGCCTTGTCACGCGCAAATAATGAATAGTTACTGTTATTAACAAAAAATATTGCACATAAGTTAAAAATAAATAAATGTTTATAATACAGAAACAAACTACGCCTACTGTTCCACGCTGGCCAGACTGGTTGGCACGGGTTTCTTACTCGCACGACACCCTCAGGATGGAATGGGGTGTGACACTGTGTACTCGAAATGCGTCAAAATATGGACCAACAATATCACCTCATTTTGAATCTAAAGATTTCTGCGAAACTTTGTGTATACCTATAAATTAATTAACATATTTTTGTATGTTAAAAGTATGTTGTCTATGTATACGCCACAATAAACCATATCTACCTGTGGAAAAAAATCCGCAGTATTTATGAAAACAAATTTGACGTCTTAAGTTTTTAAATTCCGAACGACACCTTTATAAATATCTGCTGTCACTAGCACCACAATAAATAGTATTGTTTTTTTTTTCATAGATAAATAAATGTTCCCGCGCTTGCCCTTTGATCAGACGTACATGGCGTCGCCCGCGCAAACACGTGCGCTGTCCACTTTGTACGATTGCCAACTAATGTCTGTCTTCTCACTTCTGTCTTGCCGTTCAGTTTGGGTTCACTGAGCATAAAAACTTTATTTTTCTATTATTATTGAAATTAATTGTATGGAAAATATATTTTTATCGGTTGATACCTAATCGCTGTAATTAGCACTTGTATGAAATGTTTAGCTAGACGGCGTAGTTAATCATCATTACATAATTATTATCACTACATAGTATAAAACAAAGTCGCTGTCGTCTGTCCGTCCCTACGTATGCTGAAATCTTTAAAACTACGCAACGGATTTTGAAGCGGATTTTTTTAATAGAGAAAGTTTATATGTATCTATTATACACGCGTAAATTTAGATGTTCAACATTGCATCCGTGCGAAGACGGGGCGGGTCGCTAGTATATTATAACTTACAACTCATTAAATTGTTAAAGGACACCACTTATTAAGGCAGTCTTCCAAAAACAAATTATAAATATTTATGATAACTTTGCATTGCTGAGTAGCACATTGTTTGGTCCATAATAATTTAAATAAATTATGTTCAGTTTTTTTTTAATGAAGTAATATTGGTGAATTGTTTTTTTATTTGAGACTTTTACTACAAGTGAAGAGAAGAGATTTACCGTAAATATCTTCGTAATCCGTCAAAATCCCACTTCTGAGTCTGGCGTCTTTCAATCACAGGAGGAAAATTTGCCTACTGTGCCATGCAGGAGTAGGTAAAAATTGGGGTTTCCAGATCAGATAAGATCTGAAAACCCCAATTTTCAATAAATGTGTATTCAAATATACGATTCCAGATCAGATAAGATCTGAAAACCCCAATTTTCAATAAATGTGTATTCAAATATACGAAATCTTGTTTTTGTAATAATGACCTACTATTTGAATATACTATTTATTGCATATTCATTCAATAGATTGTGATCTGTGTGATTGGTCATAGAGGTGTTGTTGTGATCATGTATCTATTTGAGAACTGGTGCAAAATAATCGGACCTAATCAGATCTGTTTCCGAGGTACTTAAAGTTATTATATTTTATGTATGGAATAATGTTCTAACCTGATCTGATCTGTTTTCTGTGGGTAAGTAGTCATTACATTTTAATTTTGAGTAATATTCCAGCCTGATATGATCTGTTTCTTGCGAAATGTTATTGCGAAATCTGTGGGAATTACTATACATATAATCAACCTTTTAATGAATAAAACAAGAAAATATTTATTTCAAAAATTTATTAGTTACTTAGAGTGTTTATACTACATTGTTTATACACCATTTATTTAAACAGAGAACGTTTTTCAAGGCACATACTGAATCATGATAAATACAACTATACACATCATGAGAGTTTTCATATTGTTTATATAAGTTTAATAAACTAGGACAACCTATATCTTCTAAGTTATTAACATTAGCACTATTTACAATTTTCCTTAACCATGACACTTTTTCTGAACCTTTGACATAAACACATTTATCTCTTAAAATATTTAAGACCAAATTCTGATAATTTGAGTAGGGCACAATTCCTTCCTTCCAGTATATCTTTCTATTGCGCTCAATCCAACTTACTTGTCGCCGTTCTTGTTTAGTCAAGTCGTAAAATGGGAATGGAGGTTTTATTAAAAATACCTGTATTTTTTTATCGCATAATATCGCAATTTCCTTTACTATAAATTCGTTAGCTTCTGATTTGAAACCTTGAACATCTACAATTGCAGTCATGATAGCCTGCGCACAATGTTACTTAACGGTTTGTATTCCACAAGTCGATCGTTAATAATTAAACAATAAGCAGTTGTGTTATCTGGTATCAATGTTGAACATTCAAATTCCAACCTTACGTCTACCGGGCCTGTTTTTAAACAGTCATTTTGCCTTGAACAATCTATGATAAAAAGTGGTGCTTTTTCTTTAAAATCTTTCAGATCAAGCAAGGGATCGACAGGGCTGTTATAATACGACTGACGAAATTTCACATACATTTCATATAATATACTGTACTTGTTTTCAGAAAACTTTAAGCCTAAAGGCTCATAAGGGTAATATTGAGAATTCAAAAATAGCGTTACGTTTGTCACATCGCAATGATCAAATACTGAGCTGTCTTTCGATTTATTACTTTTTCTATTAGTCTGCAAGCAAAAAATTACATACCGGGGCTTTTCTAATTGAGAAGCAGTTTTTACTGACCAAGAATGCTTTGTGGTTTTAGGTAGTAAAGGATACTCATATAAATCCCAATTTCTAAATGCCATCTGAATAGGTTTATCTCTTTCTAAATGCTTTAAAAGTGTTAAACGTTCTCTATCTGAAACTTTTACATGTGGTACTCTCCACTGAACCCTTTGTATATCTATTTGAAGCTGAACGACTTCATCAGTAAGAATAATACTATTCAAGTTAGAATTACTCCTATTCAATATAAGTTCGTGTTTACAATTTATCACAATTTTATTGTAATCCTCTGCAAACCCTAAAATCTTATTTAAAGGTACCACAACGCTAAAATGCCCATAACTTTCGAACCCGTTTAAATTCCAACCCCATAATGCAGCAACTTTACTTTCTGCTTCATTTAATGAGATGTATGACTTTATTGTTGATGTTATTCCGGAATTTTTTATACGATCTATTTCAATTCCATTCATTTCGTATCTGATGTCTTGAAACAAATGCATAACAGGGTTATTAGTGAACGTAACAGTTTTCTTGATTGGATGCCCATCCTTGCCGAACAGCTTTGCCTGACCTTCGATGTAGATTGAACTGGCTGATGGTAGTACATATATGTCTTGCTGGTGGATGGGGATTCTGATTTCATCGTTTTCTCTAAAGCTGTTATTGTAGGGATTGTATGAATGGACTTCATAACTTTCGATTGAACTATCAAAGTGTGGTAAATCAGTAATCTGTAGTATACTCATACTTTAAACCCTAAAGCTTTAAGAAAATCTTTATTTGTTTTAGTCAATTTCATCACGTTTTTCTTACGTCTGTGCACCTTAACGGTTGTTGACGGAATAGGACGTTTTATTTTCACTGTAGGGTTTTTATCATACACAATCATTTTGCTTTTCTTAAATGAAGACGTAATTGAATATGTTCTTCACCAAAGTCAATACAGTAACCAAACTGATCTACAATCCTGACAGATATGGATGAAATTATGTTTTTGTTTACTGGGAAGTAAATAACGTTCTGGGGTATTTCTGTGTACCCGTGACTTGGAGCAGTATCAGATATGAATTCGTGAATAAAATGAGTCGGTAATCCGTTGTAATATGAACCGTGCACAAGATCACATTCGATTCTGATTACAGCTGCTAAACTGCTGCTATTAACTGGCACATTCGATCTTTTTTTTAATACTGAAAAGTATAGTAAACCGCACTCGTATTGATCAGATAAATGAAGAGGTGGTTGAAAATACGAGACCAGTTCTGATTTATTTCCAGAGATGGTAACCGTAGTAGGCATGCTTGCATACTGAACTCTTTTAAATGATCCTGTTTATTTTATTTCTTGATTATACCAAAAATTCTTTAAGAAATTTAAACATAGATGTCCACAATTGAAGGGGTGATCACGTTGTATATTTTCATAATTATATTGAATATTAGAACCTACATATTTTATAAATTCCTTTGGAGGTTTAAGATTTCCATAACTGTCAAAATACTCAACATAATCATTATATTTTGCATAGGCTACCCAATGAGAACCAGGATTTTTAGAACTATCTAAATTAATAACTCCACATTCTTTTTTATAAGGACATTTAGGGAGCTCATCTCTCATAAAGACACCTCTAAAATAAGGAATTCTATTCCCGTACTTTAAAATGTCAAAGTTAGTTAAGGCCCGTTTGGGTAGCCGATATCTTAGTTTTTTTCTTTTGATACGAAAATTCCAAGACCGCCTTTATGTGGTTTAAGGTGTAGTCCTTTCCCAATACATAGAGCTTCCATTTTTTCATTGTGTCTCTTCGATTCTTCATACAGCTTTTTAGCCATTTTGAATTCATTTATGGTTTTAGCAATACCAGCTGCACCGCCTGCTAAAGCTCCCGCCGCTGATAATCCCGCAAAAATAGGAATCAAAGGTAATACTCCCCCAGTTTTTGGAATAGGAATAATACGAGGAAGCTTAATCGATGAGTCATCAGCTAATTCCCTGGCAGCGGCAATAGCTAATTCTATAGCCATTTTCTTGCTCTTAGGTTTTAATTTTTTTATATGTCTTTTTGCTTTTGTAATAACAGTTTTTAATTTACTTTTTAATCCTTTTCCAGATGTAACTTTTGGAGAAGGCTTTTTTCTCAAACCAGACCCAGTTTTAATTTTTGTTGACATAGCCTTACTTACTAAACGTGCCGCGACTTTTTCGCCTATACTAGCATCGGAAGCAACCGCTCGCTCTTTCGCCATTTTTAACAAAATTAAATCAGCTTTATGTCGATCCTTTAAGTTTGATGACTTGTGATATGCAATATCGTGATCTTTGCAATATTCGTCCAACTTATTTACACCGTTATCTCCTTGTGTAAGTCTTTTTATTAATTTAGTACCAGGGCCACAGTAATTATATCCTGGTAAATGTAATTCAAATGGTAAATTATTATTAAGCCAATTAAGAAGACTACTCTCTCCAAAACACATTATAAGACTGATGATTCCGGTGTGAATACTTTAATAAATAGTTATGTGATTCGAGTTTGTTGTTAATGTTATTTTATTTATAATATTACATTCGATTTATCAATCCAACTGCTTTCTGCTGAAGATAAACCTAACCATTTTACTAAAACCCTGTTACCTTTTCTTCTAAGAACTTTCTCGACTAGATATACATTGGGATGTTTTGTTTTTTGAAGTTCTTGTGTATAAAATGCACCTAAAATAGGTTGACCTCTGATAGTATCTTCGATTAAGTAAGTTATAGGAGTTGTATTTTGTATTTTACGAATTTTAAATATTTCTGTTGACCAGTTGGGAGTATAACCTTTTTCAAATGTTCCTTTGTATTTACTGATACGCACATAATCACCTTCTTTGTACTTACTTTTTAAATTATCATTTTTTTGCAATTTTAAATACCTTTCTAATATCAGTTTTTTATTAATATTGTCCACATTAGCAGGGATTTCATTAATAGTGCGATGGTGAGTGTGATTGTATTTGTAAATAACATCATTGAGGGTATTATTTACCCAATTGTAATTGCCTTTTAAACTAAATTCCTTATAAACTTTAGATTTCAATGTTCTGATAAATCGTTCAACTATTGAAGCCTTTTTAGTTGAGAAAGTTGAATAATGGTTAATATGATACGATTTCATAAGCTTCTGAAATTTGTTATTATAAAATTCTGCTCCATTATCCGTTTGCAGATTTTTAGGAACACGCCCTTTGTCCAACAAAGTTTTGAAAGTCTTACACACATCTTCTTTGGTTTTACTTCTCATAGGAAAGGCCCAAGCATATTTCGAAAATGTATCAATGACGGCAAGAATATATCTGTAACTTTTATTTTCTTTTGAAATTGATTGCATATCAATTAAGTCTGCTTGCCACAAGTCATCTATATCTTTCATGATAACACGTCTTCGTGGATAGTTCACCCTCGCATTTTTATGAATTTCGTTTACCACGTCAGCTTTACTCATATTCACAATTTAGTATATTTGTCTTGAATTCAGCTATAATACTGAATAAAAAGCATATTATTATGACTATTTATTATTTAATTATGCTAGCTTCTTTTAATTCTTCGATTATTGATAAAATTTCATTATCATGGTTTGAATTACCGGCATCTCGGGAAGCAATCAATAGTTTCAATCTGTCAACCAGTTCGTTAGGATCGTCCCAATATACCAAGTCAGTGTTATTTTTGTATTTCTTTAGTGTTGGTAAGCTTCTTCCAAATTTAGTGACAATATTATTGTTTAACGCTTCAGAAAACAATGGTTTGATT
The DNA here is from genome assembly GCA_905475355.2 of Clostera curtula. Lineage (NCBI taxonomy): Eukaryota > Metazoa > Arthropoda > Insecta > Lepidoptera > Notodontidae > Clostera > Clostera curtula. The sequence goes on along the minus strand of FR997803.1, from coordinate 2,156,625 downwards.
ATTTCACGATATTTTATACCTTTATCGCCTCTTATTTGCCCATTAGGATTGAAATTTTTCTTATGGGCATTTGTATAATGCAACATATCTTTATAGACAAGTTTATCTTTGCTCGATATTAGTTTCAAATCAGGTTTTCTTCGAAGTAAAAGTTCTTTTAAACCTGGGGTTAAATTGTAGCTTTTGTCCCCAATTTTAATTAAAATGACATTATCATCATTCACACTATCTATTTTAGAAAATGAAACGTTTGAATTACCCATTAGTAATTTTTTGTTTGCACTCCTTATTCCAAATGGTATATTTACACCATCATAAATATCATGTATATCACGACCCTCTAATGATATTTCTAAATCATCCAGTAATTCCGTCTGGGTAGACTTTTTAACGATCTGTACAGAATTCGGTTCTGGATCGTAACATTCTTCGAACTTTGTAGATGAACTAGTATTAATGTCATCCAATTCCATGTCTTCAAAATTAGAGTGTGTATTTTCATTAGTTTGTATTTTCTCTATTGTCTTATTCGAATCAACTAGGGTTTTAAGGGGATCTGTGACAGGTTTTAATATTTTATCAAGTGACAAGTTCATTGAGTGTTCCTGGTTTTTCATTTGTTTTATTTTATTCTTTATGGAGTCTACAGACTTCATTAATTCTATTTTAATATTCTTTTCCATATTGTACTGTTACAAGTGTACTCAGCTAAAGAAGATATAATACTAAATCAGATTTATACGTTATTGATTTATATATAGGTATACATTTTTAGATCAAAATTTAAAAAAACTATCTAAATTCTGTCTGTACCTTCCATTGTTTAATGAAGAATCTTTGCAAATACTAACAAAGTTATATGGATCTCTCCAAGCTTTATTACAAAGGTTCTTGAATTGATTCCAGGACATATCAGAACTAACATGCTCTTCATAAATATGTTTCAAGTTCACATCGTCTTGTTTAAATATTATAAGAAAGTTAGCATTATCACGCAGCAGCTGTTTCGGAATTTTAGAGTATGTTTGACATAAATAAAAGCAATCGATTTGTTTATGTCTACCCATAGAAAAGTAATTACGAATGTTTATTTGATTTTCACATGCAACATCATCGAAAATAAATACAGAATTAGGTAGTGCTTCATCTGGGGCTATGACTTCTTTATTATCATTAAATTCATGAAACTTAACCTGATGCACCCTCTTTATAACTTCTCGTAAGAACCTGTATTTTCGTTGAAAGTTAGTTTTCGAGTAAAGATAAAGATTTTGAAATTTAAGACCATTCTCATGCAATAATAAACTAAGAACTACGTTTGTTTTTCCACAATTCGATGGACCACATATAATACAACGAATCGTATTTGGTAACAGAACGCTATGCCTAATGTGGTTATCGGAGTCACCAAGATTTATATGATTAACATTAAGTGATGTGTGTTGTTTGATCAACTTCATTTTGACTATTAATTCAATTTTACGCATACATAGATATATAAAGCCTAAATATAATAAAAACAAATGATTGAGATATAAAGTTGTCTCGTCAAATGTAAAGCGAACGTAGGTAATATTCAGAATACCTACATAGTGCATCCATTTTATGTTTAAACCTGCTGTAAATAAATAAATAAGTTAGTAAAGTATTTATATTCGTGATTAGTGATGTTATAGATTAATAGAATGAAGGTCATAGCAAAAATAAAAATCATACATCAGTTATACATTTTTTATTCAGATATTACATATTTCAATACGAAAATAATAATATGACAATTTATTCACATAAACAGATTTGTATTTAATTTTATAAATAAGTTCTTAGAATAAAGTTTCACAATGACCCCAAGGTAAAGTTTCAATAAAGTTCGTTTGTATTTGTCTCTTATCATCATTTCTATTTAAAACTACTTTATGAATTTCTTGCGAGTACAGTACATGCTTAAGTGATTTAATTATATTCATTTTACATTTAAAATTGACATTATTTGTTAAAGCTTTACTATAGTGAGATAATTTCAATCGATTAGTAACAGCTTTAGATATACCTTTTGCTTTTGCGATGCGAGTTTTTGAACTGATTATACAATATAGTTTGGCTCTCAGTCCTACAAATTCACTTATGATGTCACCCCCGAGTTCATCTTTAAACAGTCCTGGAATTTTAGTATTTACTCTTGGCATGCTGTAACAACTATCAGCCTGGAAATTACTTGTATCAAAATTTGCGATATCATTTTTTATGTCTTCATAAACATCCCCTGTATTTATAAAATAAAGAAGGCTGTCTGTGTCTGTATAACACAGTCTTGCGCGAGTATTATATTTATTTTTAATAAAGTTATAGTGAAATTTATACAAATGTTCCTTTGCTAATTCTAGAACTGTAAACCCAATGTAAATAGGGCGATCTAAAATTATTTTTTCAGGAGTTAATTGAATAGCAACAAAACTTTCAGAAAAGATAGCAATACTTTTCAGATTTGGTTTTGCAATTAATTTTTCAGCACCGTGGTGCTTGTTAGTTTTATTATTGTAATCATCCCACATGGTAACTAATTTGACGTTAACCTGTTTGCGTCTATTTTCAATAGTTTTTCCAAATATAGCATTATTAAGTAGTTTGAAAAAGTCTTTTTCAAATACGTTTGTTGAAGCTTGACGTAAAGTAGTATTCAAGTCAATATATTTTTGTAAATAATTTTCTTGTCTAAATATTAAAATACGGTGAATTTTTTTCAAAATTAGTCCATTTAATAAACATGCCTTTAAATGAATGTAATGTATGACATAGTTGAATTTGTCGTATAAATTAGCAATTAATTTAGGTGTTTTGCCTCCAGGAGGTGTGAACCTCTCGGGCGCAAAAGGTAAATCACTATGAGTATTATGTAAACTCTCAGGATATAGTAAATCAACTTCTAAAATAAACCCATATTCAGAATCATCTGGTATTGATAACACATTTACTGTTTTAATCTCATCGATTGTCATAAAACGGAAATCTGAAATAGGCATTTTCTTTGTCATTGCGTAACCATATAAATTGTTACAGTCAAGATAAATCAAATATGTTGATTTTTGAGAAGCATCGTAATTTGGTAAATATTTATTATTCGCTTGAGCATGGCGAAGAGAACATTGTGCCAAGCCTCCACGTATTCCCTTTTCCAAAAATTCATACATTTCTAAACTATGAATTAACTCTAATTTAACGCCTGTGTACAGAAGCATCGCATCCCAGCTTAAACTAGGTGCAGTAATGTAATACGCTGGATCAAGTTGATAATGATCCAGACAAGTCTGTCTAAATTTTTCGAATACGTCAGCAAGAAGTAATACGTCGGTCTTTAAATATAAATCTGTATATTCTCCAAGTGTTTTAATATTAAATGACTGCCAAATAGATTGAGCGTGTACGTATTCATCATCGCTTATATGCTGACAATTCAAACTGTTATAGAAACAAACTTTCGATGGAAGTTGAGTCTCGTAATATTTTGAGTATGCGTCCATATAATCATAGGGATAAATTCCTTTTTGTCGTAACAACTTTAACTGATTATTACTAATAGTTGGAAATTCTTTTAATAAATTAACAAAGTCAGGTTCATTCAAGTTATTTACTAATGTGCTTAAACTTGAATGAAGAAATTGATAAGAATCTATGAACTTAACTTGAATAGGCTTTGATTTTAATGTATTCTTAGTATGAAGTACTTTTGTGAATGACATATACCTTTCTTTGGTTTTTGGTATAATTTTAAAAGCACCTTCATACTTCGATAGTTCTTTTATAAATAGGTGAGAGTCATAGCCAGATAGGTTATGAAAAATAACAGGCACAAATGGACAAACTCTTAACATTAAATTACAATGAGAGTGTGCTGCGCCTCGGTATTGTGATGTAATGTGATCATGATCCATTACTTTATCGTCAAAGAGCAAATAATTACAGATATGACATGTAGTGGCATTTTTGTAATCGTTTTCTTGGTCCTTAGTTAAAGGTGCCATAGGTATTTTATTTAATAAGATACTGTGAATGTACTCCAAATCTCTTATTAAATATTTTATAAATACTTCTACACAATCAGCTCCTCTATAAGTAACAAACTTATTCAGATCTGTATTGTGTGAACAACAAATATAGTAACCAAAACATGAAGGTTCGTGAACCTTATAGGTACGAGTATTCTCAGTTACATTTATGTTGCAGTTCAGTAAAAGACTTTCAAAATCGGCGTATATAACGAAATTAATCTTTTGTCGTCTTTCGAAGTTCTTAAATTGAAGAATACTATTTTTTTCAGGTAAAACAGTCAAAACCTTAGGACATTTATTATGGTCATTATATTTCGTTTCACTCGTGAAAACTTGTAAGCATGTCTCACATAGGTACATTTTACCTTTATGTTTACTTATCTGACGTTTGATTAATCTCAATAGATTTTTTATTAAGCAATAATGCCCGTTACCTTTCTGTTCAAAGTACAATAAATTGATGTGCTGACTTTTTCTTAAACTTGCCACATATAAAGGTCCAGTGACCATGTTTTTGTTATCTAATCCATATATATTAATACTTATGTGGGGATTTAAATTTTCAAATATTTTAACATCTTTGTATGATGGGGGAAATGATAGCCCATCTGTATTTAAAACTTTTGAAAAATGCGGATATGAACTTGTTCTGCAAACATTCATTTGGCAGGGATATAATGCTGCGACAATACTCCATAAAAAGCAGTTGTTATCGCTGTTTTTAATATTTAAACAACTTTTAGTTTTTTTTATTACTTGTGGCAAATCTATATAGGTGCCGCCTTTCAAAGGAGAGTATTTGTTAATGTTAATTTCTAGATGACTTATAGAGAAACAAGTCCAGCCAGATCCACAATGTTGGAACTCTGAGAGCTTTCTGTCAAATGTATTTATTGTTTTCAAATATAATTCATTAATATCTGTATTATTATTATATACGATTTCATATTTTGTGTTAAATGATTTAAGCTGTTGCTCATCAGATGTTGGTAGAATGAAATAAGCAAAAAGTTCAAAGTTTAATTTAACACAATTATGTTTTATCAAACAATCATTAATTAGTTTTATAACCTTAAGTCGATTATCCATTAGGAATTCCTCAGGTGTTAGGTATTCCATTAATGGATTCAGTTTGAAACTTATTATTCTCTTTTTAAAAGCCGTGGCTATTATATCGATATTTTCAATTTCAGTTTTTAGTATGCAATTAGATTTATGCAAATTCGTTCTTAAATGATACTGATATTCAATTTTAGGTACTTCAATGTGACATTTTTGACATATTATTATATCGTTGTTATTTGTTCTGATTCCGGATCTAGTTGAAACTGTAATAAAGAAAGGAAAAAAACCATGAGCATTAAATCAAATGTAATATGATAAATGATTATACAACTTAATTTCTATAACTGATTACATGATTTATTTATATGCCTATGTAATAACTAAGTACCGCCTAAGGTATATAACATAATAGTAGATTTACATCTACATATTTATTCATAATGTAGATTACAAAAATAAAAAAAACATTTATAAACTAAGCTAGTAGGTATAGCAATAGTATAAACTTGAAATATAAAGATAATAATACCTAATATTTGAATAAATGAATACAAGATTAGCTTAATAATAGTCCACTAAGTAATATAGTAGGTACTACTGAATTATAGTACTTGTTTAATACAGTACCTACTATTTTAATAGTAGTTACTAATAAATGTTGGTGGGCACTTAACGTACTCTTTTCGTGTAGCTATAATAAAATTAGACAAATGTTGCCAAGCATCTGTATTGTCAAAAGTTTGATTTTTAAGCGTGACAATTGCTTGGCGCCATCTATTCATTGGCTGAACTTTTTCTATTTCATCGCACCGGTATATTTTTAAATCAATATAGTGCGTTCCCGGCTTTTTTTCAAAGGTTTGGCGCGAATGACCATTTGCAAGACGTCGTGATATATATGAAGCTAATGGTGTTTTACCAGTAACTGCAGGGGGCTCTTTCTCGTCGTCCTCGCTATCGTCTCCAAACAGATCGTATGCCGTGCACTTCCTCGGGGGAATGGGTTTGATATGCAGCTTCTTTGAAGCCGATGGATGGGACGACACAGACGGTTTCGCCGACGACGCATTACTATCACAGAAACATTACTCTATTAAACCACGATACTATAACACGCTAGATAAAACTATAAAATATAAATACAAGAGCAGGTCTATTAATTTATGTTTTATTAAAGAACTTGGAATACTTACATTTTTCGTAGGGGCACCGGACTTGCTCTCGATGGTGAAGACGTACGTGACGATGCGTGCTTCCTTTTTCGCCCGTCGTGCTTCTTTTTTTGAACCTGAGGTTCCTCGTCGACGTCAGAGGGAAAAAGGGTCTCGGCGTTTTCGTGCGACCTGAAATAGAGTGAAACATATTAATACAATCAAATCATTATTCAAGCGTACATACCACATTGAAATGTCACAGATAGGTACACTACTCTAATTTATTATTATTATTTTATTATTGTCTATGTATCTATCTATCTATGTTCATCTAATATTGAAATAAGTACATCTTTTTAGAATACTGAAACATAACTATCACAGAAACATTACTCTATTAAACCATGATACTATAACACGCTAGATAAAACTATAAAATATAAATACAAGAGCAGGTCTATTAATTTATGTATTATTAAAGAACTTGGAATACTTACATTTTTCGTAGAGTAGGTTGATTCTTGGTAAGTAGGTAGGTACTTGATGTTTATCTGGAGCTTCTGGTAGCTGAAGTGATGTCCCCTAAATCACCGTCCAATATTTATATAGCCGGGATTGCCGACGTGAGCTTTTTCCATATATGTAATGCATGCGTTAACCTAAAATCCTGAGTCAGGACTTCTTCACGCGACAAATGCTTTGCAATCATAACCAAATGTATAAATCTCAACCTTAAATTATGATACCTAAAGTGTACACTAATAAGAACCCGGAGTAATAATAGTATGTCGATATTGCAATACAATATTATTGTTTTGATCCATCTCCTTAAATAGAATTAGAACTTACGTTGCAAATTAGACGTACTACTTACATGCGATGGTTTCGCATGCCATTATGATATTGATCTTCTCAATAAAAATGTATGAAAAAATTACAGTGAACAAACGTACAGTAAGTGTTTGTTTTATCAATATAGATTTATAGTAAACAATAAAATGTTTGGCGCCGTGATGTCTTGAGGTTTCAATTTCACCATGCCATTTTTGTCCTACTGTCGGAGTACTTATCGAAATCTAACAAAATTGTACGATTTTGAACTCTATAGATAAAAAATCGATTATTATATAAATTGAAAAAAATATATTAAATCAATCATTTCAATTTGTACCCTTGCTGAGTCCTGACTGGCTAAAAACGGGGGATATCATCGCGTAATGTCGGTAAGTGGTAATATTTTCTTTAACAGTATTTTATCTATCAATTAAAATATAACATAATTATAAGCCCTTGACATTAGAGTTTTTGAATAAAAACGTATGTAAGTATACACTTAGTTCAACATGACTAATTGCATTCTGTTTTTTTTTTTCAGGACTCCGAAAACGACTACTTCAACTTCATTCCTATGAATACTGTAGTAGGACAGAAAAATGAAAAACAATTGAATCTGGAGGGTCCCAGCAGCAAACAGCTCAAGAGAAGTTCAACAGCTGCATTCACCTGTATAAAAAAACTAACGCGTGGTGCTAAAGTGATCAGGATCGAAGTTTATGATGTGGAAAGTTACCCTGATATCATAAGTTCGCTATGTAATTGTGATGCTGAATTGTGCGTGCAGCATGTAGTTAAAAACATATTTATGGATGACATTTATAAATCGGTTAAAGAAATTGCTGTAAAGGTATCGAATAATATGTCGTAAAATAAATCATAGTACTTAATAAATGATAAAGTATTTTTATTTAACCTTTCACTTACATACTCTCATCTAATTGTTATTTTACGTCACGAAGCGATGACATGTGGTTTTAAAGTTTATGAGAGTAAGGTTGAAAGTCGCATCGAATAATGCACATACATCGCTTCGTGAGATAGAAGAACGCAATGACGTAAGTACGAGTATATCAAAAATCCGATATAAGATAACATCGGAGAATGTGTGAGCGCATTCAATTATCAGAATTAAACCTTGTGACATTCTAAGACCAATCACATAGTTTTACCTTTGATCATTATTCAATTTGAATGTAATGCAGATAAGAATCTATTTGAATAGGTGTTTTTTAATTCAATGAACGGTTTATTATAATAGTAGGTATTTGAATACTATGATGTAAATTAGGTGTTTATTGAAAATTGGGGTTTTCAGATCTTATCTGATCTGTCTAATAGTATCTAATAGTAGGCCATTAAGACAAACAAGATTTCGTATATTTGAATACTTACACATTGATTGAAAACTATGATATTTGAATACACATTGATTGAAAACTATGACCAATCACACAGATCACAATCTATTGAATGAGTATGCAATAAATAGTATATTCAAATAGTAGGTCATTATTACAAAAACAAGATTTCGTCTATTTGAATACACATTTATTGAAAATTGGGGTTTTCAGATCTTATCTGATCTGGAAACCCCAATTTTTACCTACTTGCAGGTCAGACTGGTTAGGGCAGGGCGATAGACCTGGAAAATCAGTCGCCTGCGCAATACAGACCCCGGGAGGGAGGCGCGCTGCGTTCCGCGCGTGCCTCCCAGCGGTGGAACGGGGGGAGGCTACTATAGGTACCCCCCGCGTAATCAGAGGCTCCGATAAACGAGGCGGGCCGAGGTCCCCAGGGTCCCGGAGCCTGCTCTCCTATCGGGCAGTAAATCCCGTGGCCCTAGTTCGGACATTCGAGGATCGCCGTCGGTTTTAGTGGGTAGGTCGGGGCGCAATTTACCATCTCTACGCGCCCCGGTGTCCCACATAACCAGGCTAGTCCCGACGTAAAAAAAATAAGGGTTTGTATCAAGACTTTTTTTTTCTTGCGGCTAAATGATCTGCCTCTTGCTTTCCTATAGTCACATCTTACGACTCCTTTAGGTTGGTGATATGATATACTAAATCCGTCATCACAATATGGACATGCAGCACTATACATTCTTTAATTATTTATTTACACTTCTTTACACATCAATTTACAAAAGTAGAAACATAAAAGCAAACAATAGCATACATTGTGCAATTAGGCGACCTTATCGCTAAAGCGATTTCTTAAGTGAGGCAGACTAAAAATACAGCAGGGGGACTTTGTGCGGGATTCGACCATTTCTTTTTAATAAAAATACGATAGGGAAAAGCGGAGGGCAGTTTACAAACATCGACGCCTGAAAGGCAATCCTTACTAAGCGACATTGGGTAAACTTTACAGGAGAGTTATTTTACAAAAACAATATTTAATACTGCGCTTAATCGAAATCACACAATATTTAAACGACATTAAAATTGCCGTAGAGCTCTGAAACCTAGACTAAACGACGCAAAATAGTCAGATGAATCCAATCATATTTATAACAGTTGATTTTGGGTTATTTTGTCGTTTAATAAGGATTGCATTTCAAGCGTCTACATAATTCACGAACACAAATGACACCCAGACCTCGAGCAAGTGCCTCCGGCTTACACTAACTTGCCCGACCCCGGAATCGAACCCGGGACCCATTGATCCAGAGGCGGCACATCCAACCACTAGAACAACGAGGTAGTCAAAATTCTAGGGAGTCTGCGATTGGCCCGAACAAGAACCTTATTACTCGACAAAATAGTGTGCGGATTATTCCATCCATAGTTCTTTAAAGGTGTATATACAAAAAAATCTTTGTGTACATTTTAGCAGTTGTTTGTAAACGATAATTTTCGTTGCAGAACATAAACAGCGCGTGTTAAATGCGCCGCTCATTCATTTTGTTAGGGCAGAGTGCAGGGTTATCATCCAATCATAAATTATGCATCTATGAACCTGCCTATTTATAGATGGTTTATATTTATACGTACAATGTCGAAGCCACAGAAGTATTAGGTATTATCTTGTAAGTTTACTTGAGAGTATAGTCCGTATGGTGACGGATTTAGAATACATAGTTTCACCATTCCGTTCCATTCTAAGGGTGTCGTAAGAGCCGACAAAAGAAAATGACGGCGATAACCTAGCCGTAAGAGAAGGAAAAAATTATACAAAACCCTGTGCTAGCCCGTCTGGCTGGCACAGTAGGCCAATTACCCTGTACGTAGCTGGAGGAGGCATTATACAGCAGTGAATGACCCACTGCTGTATAATGCCTCCTCCAGCTACGTACAGGGCTGATTAGTAGTTACTTGGGAACGTTCTGTTGGTTTGGCTTAATGATGAGGTCAGCTATATTTCTAGAAACTTCGACAAAATTACAGCTATTTTTAATAAGGCCGTTAGTTTCCCTATGCGATGCGATATGCTTGTGAACAGATACACGAACATCAAAGGGTGATGTTGGTAGGCTCACTGGATTGAAAACATAATATTTAATTTTTAATTAACTATTTGCTTTTGTTTATACATATAAACCTTCCTCTTAAATCACGGTATCTATTAAAAAACCGCTTCAATATCCGGTGCGTAGTTTTAAAGATTTAAGCATAGGCTATGTAAGGGAGGGACAGACGACAGCGACTTTGTTTTATACTATGTGGTGTTTTGTATGTATTAATATTTAATTGAATAATATTTGACCGTCTTTCGGAACCTAACGAAACTAGTTAGTTATTATAATGTACACGATCATTGTAATACGGCGTTTAAAAGAAAAGACAAGCCCTCCGAGTTTCTTCCGCCAGGTCTACTTGGTGCCACGTGCCAACCTGTTAGCAGTGTTATAAAACTGATGTATCCATTGCCGACTGTGAATGCCATAATTGGTTTATACAATAAACTAGCGACCCGCCCCGGCTTCGCACAGGTGCAATATTGAACAATTTATCAATGTTTCTCTACAATATTATGGATGTATTATACTTAAAAACCTTCCTGTTCAATCACTCTATCTATTAAAAAAAACCGCTTCAAAATCCGTTGCGTAGTTTTAAAGATTTAAGCATACATAGGGACGGACAGACGACAACGACTTTGTTTTATAATATGTAGTGATAAATAAAATGTATTTTACTTCTGAATAAATCCCCTAATTTCATGCAGAATAATTGGCTTAGAATGTATCGTTAAGATTTCTTTCTCTATTTGATTGCACCACACCCTCAGGATGGAAAGACTTGGTAACATTACTCTAAATATTATTAAAATGTTGTCTTATTTATAATGAACAAGTAAGAATGTGGAAAACACAGTAATTATGGGCTCCTGAAAAGCAGGGGTCTCTAAAAGTAGCCTTAGTTACTTTATTTTACATTAGATATATGCCAGTGAAAGTTCCGTCAAAATCGGTCAAGCCATTTCAGAGATTAGCCGAAACAAATAGACAGCGGGACAACAATTGTAAAATTTTTTTTTACAACCAAATGCACTTACTAAACAGCGGTTATTTTAATATTACAAACAGACAGTCCAATTTTACTGTGTAAAATTTTTTTTTACATCCCAATACATTTACTAAACAGCGGTTATTTTAATATTACAAACAGACACTCCAATTTTACTTATTTATATAGATAAATAATTGCCAAACTTAAGTGGCAGTGGGCAGGGCACATAGCTCGCAGGACCGACGCCCGATGGGGCAGAAAAGTCCTCGAGTGGCGACCGCGTTCCGGAAGGCGCAGTGCTGGTAGGCCTCCCACACGGTGGACCGACGACCTGGTTAAGGTCGCCGGAAAGCAGTGGATGCGGGCGGCCCAGGACCGGCCTTTGTGGAGATCCTTGGGGGAGCCTATGTCCAGCAGTGGACGTCTTTTGGCTGAAATGATGAAATGATATAGATAAATAATCCCTGATGTGTCAACCCTAGCAAAACCCCGGTACCGCTAAGCGCTGCTAAATTTTTGAAGGATACCCTCGTCATCGGCTTTTGCGCTGTGATGAATTTTAAAACGTTCTCCAAACGATTTAATAATATTAATTTATCTACTGTTTGCTCTCTTTTACTCGCACGCACACATACATGAGTTTGGACTTGGCTCATGGACCCTTTGTTTTTTCGTTGGAAATGCTCATAGGTTATGTGGGGCTCCGGGGCGAGTGGAGATGGTAAGTTGCGCCCCAACCTACCCACTAAACCAACGGGGATCCTCGACTGTCCCAACCAGAGCCACGGGTTTCGCTCCAAATTGGAGAAGCATGCTCATGATACCCTCGAAATGAAAATAAAGTGTTGTTTAGCAAGTTGTTGTAATTTTTCGGTCCACCGGTTAAGGTCGCCGGAAAACGATGGATGCGGGCGGCCCGGGACCGGCCTTTGTGGAGATCCTTGGGGGAGGCTTATGTCCAGCAGTGGACGCCTTTTGGTTAAATTATGATGATATAATTTTTCGTCGATCGCCTATCGTCTATAACCAAAGCAAAATTAATTTGCCCGAGTAAAACTTTTTGGATTTCATAAGTTAGTTTTTTGTACCGACTCTACTTTTCCCTACGTGGGTTAAATTAGCGGTCAGAGACCAAACACAGACTATAATAAGTTTATTTTCCTTCACTTTAATGTTCCTTCAACGAAACCCCTTTTCTTTTTTTTAAAGTGGGGTTATATTGGTCGCTATGAGATGGTGACTGCGACCGGCTTAACCACTATAAAAATTAAATAAAACTATAATTATAAAAATAAACTAAAAAAAACTATTATAAATTAAACTGGATACGAAACCCTGTGCCAACCCGTCTGGTCAGCGTGGCACAGTAGGTCAATTAAACTCCATGTAACTGGAGGAGGCCCGACTCAACAGTGGGTCATATACCTACCTACCAATATTTGTCTGCGAGGGCCATCTGTCGTTTGGGCAATCTCGTAAATTATCCATTCAACAGTAGCTAACGAAAGAAACCCCTTTTTTATAGTAGGGGAAACCTTTTATAGGACCCCAGCCCAGGGTCGGGGCTGGGGTATGTGGGAGTCCCGGTCGTGATAAGATGGTGATTGCGAACGGTTTACCCACTAAAACCTACCACTAATTGTCTGCGCGGGCCATCTGTCGTTTGGGAAACTTCGTAATCGAACCATTCGACAGTGGCTTAGCGAGGGGAGCCTTGCTCTACCCTCAGTAACGAAAGAAACCCCTGCCTAGGTATAACCTGCATTGCGGGGCTGTTTACAAACGTGTAAGTCACGAACACAAATGACACTCAGAGCAAGTGCCTCTAGTTTACACAAAGAGTGACCGACCAAATCGAACCCGGACCCGTGCTAAGGTGGCACATCTAACCAACAAGGGAGTCAAACATCAAAGGATATTCTATACGTAATATTAATTTGCGGAGTCAGGCCTCCTGCAGTTACATGGAGGGTGACCTACTATGCCACGCTGGCCAGACGGGTTGGCACAGGGTTTCATATCAAGTTTTCCTTCTCTTGCGGCTAAGTTATCAGCCTTGTCATTTCCCTTTGTCGGCTCTAATGAAACCCTACGTAAGTTCTAACCGTCATCACTCGAAATACTTTATACAGAACGTGTATTTTGTATTATGTAATTCTAAACTAAATTTCTAGATCTTGTGATTTATAATTTCTATTTTTCTCTCTTAACTTTGTTTTCATTTTGTCTGTTGTGTCTGAACAAGTAATTTTATACATAGACGTAATTGAGTCGTAGGTTTATAGCAAATGTTGTAATAATAAATATTTATTTTGTTTTTGTATCCTTAAAATGACGTACTTGCGTCTGTATTAAATAATTTAGTGCTTCTTAAATTAAAATAAATAAATATTCACGACACAATGCTTCTTAAAAAGGAGTTACAGGAAAATGTTACCGATTTAATCTTTGCACTCATCATGTTTTGCAACAATGCCTCATTAATAATTTTCATATTTCGCGAAAATAATAACTATATCTAATATATAAAATTCTCGTGTCGCGGTGTTTGTGGTTAAACTCCTCCGAAACGGCTTGACCGATTCTCATGAAATTTTGTGAGTATATTGGGTAGGTCTGAGAATCGGACAACATCTATTTTTCAATTCCCCTAAATTTTAAGGGGGGGGGGGTCCACACCAAATATAATTGTTTATTTTTTAGACAAATTTTTTTGCTTTTATTTTTTTAAGATGGAATACAAGAATACAAACATCCCTAAATTTTTACCCCTCTACGATCAACTCATATTTAATTACATGGCAAAACAACGTTTGCGATAGGAGCTGTTGTATTGATAGATTGAGTCATCACGATATCTCTGGAACCATAAGACCTAGAGACTTGAAATTTGGTAGGAGGTTGGTTTTTTTTTAATAGATATCAGATTCAAGAGGAATGTTTGTAAGTATTTTGCATGCATAATTGCGAAGCCGGGGCTAGTATCTATTAAAGAGAAAAAATATGAGCAACGCATGCTCAGTGCTGCAGGTGTTTGCAAACTTGCCCAGGAGGTGGCATTGCCACGCTGAATGGCAATGCTATTCACTCAGAAAACTTAAGGCCAGACTTGTGGTCACATGTACAATCGAATAGCCGCTGTGCCAAATCCCTAAAAAGACTGGGTTAAGACTGGCAGTCGAGACTGTGTCATTCAAAGTAAGGAGGCGGCCAGATGTTTCAAATGATAGGCCCATCCAACATCTAGCAGAACCAAACGTTGCTCAGCCTGTACTCTACGTGAGGATAATCAGCCAACTTATTCTACTTCTCAGCTCATAGATGACTCACTGCTGAATCAGTTCACACCCTTTTTTTTTCCCCCCGGGGTCGGGGGGGAGAGGTCGGTTATTATGTGGGACTCCGACAAGGGTCGTCTACCCAAGAGTCGTCTACCCACTAAAACCCCAGCGGTATACCCTCACACGGCGCGCTTGGGGCGCCTCAAGTTCACGTAAACGCATTCTACTGTGACGCCCCGGCGTGGTGCCCGCAACGGGCAAGCGACTGTCAGAGAGGGCGTCCCGGTACACTGGGACGCCCTCAGTCATCGAGGCTTTCGTCGGTGGCGGTTCCCCCAACCCACCACCGGCCTCTCAAGCGAGGGCAGATGGGGTTCGCATCGTCACGACCCCCCTCCACTCCTGCCTCCGTCCGCGGCGCGAGTCAGCCCTCCTTTGCGACCCGCCCCGCAGCCCCCTCCTGAGACATAACGGCCTCGCAGAAGGAGGCCCGTCAGCCATCGGGTTAGCGACAACCCGAGGGCGTTAATCAGTTCACCTCCTTCTAAATGGAGAGTAATTAACCTACTGTGCCACGCTGGCCAAGCGGGTAGGCACAGGGTTTCGTATCAACTTTTCTTTCTCTTGCGGGTAGGTTATCATTTCTTTTGTCGGCTCTTACAACACCCCCACGATGAAATTGAGTGGCGACACTATGCATTCGTCACCACATGGAATATTCAATTTATTCTTAACTAGCGACCCGCCCCGGCTTCGCACGGGTGCAATGATGAACATCTAAATTTATCAGTGTTTCTCTACAATACTATGCATGTATTGTACATATCGTTGGTCTAGTGGTTAGATGTGCCGCCTTTGGATCAACGGGTCCCGGGTTCGATTCCGGGGTCGGGCAAGTGTCTTTGTGTAAACCAAAGGCACTGGCTCGGAGACTGGGTGTCATTTCTATATATAATATGTATGTATTTACAAAAAAAATGTATATAAGTAGTTTATCATCCATCTCGTTACCATAACACAAGCATTAAGTTGCTTAGCTTGGGACGAGATGGCGTTGTGTGAAATGTAGATAGATAGATAGAAGACTTATTTGAGAATTGTATATCCTTTTTCTTTCGCGCTATAATGTATTGTGTAACAGGTAACAAATAACGTTATTGTTATTAAAATTTAACACCTAATGACAGTACTGATCAAAAAAGCATTTAGGTTTAAATTTTCTAACAATGGACGCAAACAAACCACGAGCTACTCATTATTGGACTAATAGGTAGTAGTTATGCATTTAAACAAAGAACTGTTTTCTACTGTCAATGTTGAAAAAGCAACTTTAGAAACCGTGATTCAGCGGGCACGTAAATGCTAAGTGACTTTCGAAACGCTCACTTTGGCAGATAGAAAAAACAAATGTTTGTGATTAACACGACTTATCAATCTCAATACCGTATAAGGGCCTACGCAGACCGGGACAGCATGGCAAGGGATGGTGACACTACCTAATGTTAATACGTAACCACACGTACGATATTGTCACGATATGTTTACGTATCGTGACAATATTAGGGTCGGTTCACACAACGTCAGACAGACAAATGCTCGACGCACTAACGCATCATCGGTTAGGTGTGAAAGGTTGAATGTTTTATCATACATTTGTCAGTTTAGGCGTTACGCGACCGATCATACGCGACGCATTTTCCGTCTGATGTGCACCGACCCTTATGTCAGTCAATAATCGAAGGTTTTCCCACTAGATGGGACTTAAACATTTTAAGGATTTTACTTAAACACTTAACTATTTCTAAGCACATAATGTAATTGTAGGTATTAATTAGATGGACTTATTTACCTTGCAATAGACAGCCAATACTGCTAATTGCTGGTCACTAAAAAACCTATAAAGGCTTTTTAGCCGCGAGCTGTAATGTTTCACTTGGACTAATTTCAACTCACTGATATTAAATACTTATTTAGCAAACCGCACTGCTATCATTTCGTTTTCTCTATTCGACCAGAATAGTAAATAGCATAAAACCTCTTTTCTTTAAATTTCGCTTAATAATATAAATCATGTGATGCTTTATCGATAAGATTATATCGATACCAGTGTCGCTTAGCAACGATAACTATGCTGTTATGATAAAATTGTTTTCTTTAAAACTTGATTAATGAACCCGTATTTTTTCTGACAATAACGATTTTGATCATGTTGTTTCAGCCTTCAAATAACCCACTATTGACTCGGATTTCCACCAAACCGTGCCAGGCTGGTAAGATGTTTTGAAATTAAAATATTTTCTTGCGAATGCTTCCAATTAGTAAAAACTAATTAATAATTTCGATTTTACCACCGTGCAACAGCGCAACTCTATGGTCTTTTAAATAAAAGGGTTACAATGATGGTGGTACATAGTCTGACAGATTAGTGGAAGCAATTACACACTTAAACATGTAGCATAGGTGTAAAATTATAATAATATAAAAATTTTTGAAATTCTATCTATCTATCTATCAAACTCAAACTCAAATCATTTATTTCAATTGAACCTATTTACAGGTGTTTTTGAAAAGTCGAAATTGAATTTAGGAATCTGTTCCAAAACGTAGATCCTATGGAGAAGAACAAGCAAGAAACTCCATGGACACTTTTTTAGCATATTTTCGGTTACAAACATCTGATTGAGTTACATCAGGTTACATCAGCCGCAGAGGTAAACATAGACCTCCCCCATAGATGTTTAAGTCCCCCATAAATTACAGCAGACCAATTACAGATCAAATCATTATCTATAGGTATATTTTGCATCCAACATTATACTCGTAGTAGTACCTACTAGATCTGAGCCTGTAAATGACCCAATCACATGGATGGTAATTTACCTACTGCACAACGCTGGTCAGACGGGTTGGCACAGGGCTTTAATCAAGTTTTCCTTCTCTTACAGCCAGGTGATCTGCCTCGTGTGGTCACCTTTACGACACCCAAAACAGAAAAAAAACATATAATTTATTTTTATAGGCCATTTGGACACTTAAAAATTGTCAACACAATAATAAACCAGTAGCAGTCAACGCGACCACTGCTGAGAAGAACGGGTAAGAAACTCAGAGGGCTTTTGTTTTTTTTATTACTTTCGGTCTTAATTAATATATTTATTTACCCAAAAAAATCCATATAAAGCCTGTTCTATTCTTCAGAAGGCGTCCCTCACAATGGTGTCAGTTGGTGAGATTTTGCGTTCTAAATCCGTCAACACTAGGACATACTTGAAAAACTCTTGCCATACGTAACGTTAGGACAGGGTACATGAAAAGATATGTTGGCAATATACTTTATCGCACGCAAGAAGCGGACATAAGCGTTGCAATAAACATTATATACGTGGCCATTTAGCGATGAGACTGTACGCTCTTGGCTCATAGCCAAAGCTATTATGTAGCTCGTAGTGGAGGGAAGACCTTACGGAAGATTAACCCGCGCAGAATTGAGAATCCCTTCGAGAAATTTTATTGATATTGCCCAGATTGTGATCGGTTTTCATGTTTATCTGCAACTGTTCACGGATTATCAGCACATCACTGCTGCTGTCTTATAAAGGGCGTCCTAAAAATAGCACGCCACAGTGACACTGGAAGTAGAATAGCCCAAGGTCTATACAAAAAAATGGCTGAAAAAAATTGTCATGGATTTCTAAATATGTATTAGAATTTTCCAAATTAGTTACCCGAGTTTTTTTTAATTACCCGATATAAAAAGCACATAGCTCGCAGGACCGACGTCCGATGGGGCAGAAAAGTCCTCGAGTGGCGACCGCGTTCCGGAAGGCGCAGTGCTGGTAGGCCTCCCACACGGTGGACCGACGACCTGGCTAAGGTCGCCGGAAAGCAATGGATGCCGGAGGCCCAGGACCGGCCTTCGTGGAAATCCTTGGGGGAGGCCTATGTCGACGTAATAATGTATAATGTAAGACGTCTTTTGGCTGAAATGATGATGATGACCCGATTTTTTCGATCTACGTAACAAAATGTTTTATTTATTGATTTTTTTATTTTTATTTCAGCCTAATTTTGTTTTGGGCAGTGGCCTAGGGCTAGCCTACTTCCAGTGTCGCTGTGACGTTCTATTTTTTGGACACCCTGTAGAATACTGCAACTACTAAGTACTACTACTACTAAATTATTAATCAGCCCATAAATGATCCACTGCGTAGCACTTCCTTCAACTACATGGAATTATCTTCCTGTCCACGCTGGTCAGATGGGTCGGGATATGGTATCGCATCAAGTTTTGCTTCAGCTAGGTTTCCAGATTTGTCATTTTCTTCTGTCGGCTCTCACTACACCCTCTGGATGAAATGTGAATGAAACACAGTACATAAATATTTTTTTTTCAATTTTTCTCTGTCTGTCTGTTTCAGCTAATCTCTGAAATGCTTGAACCGATTTTGACAGGAGTTTAACTTTGTTGCAGGGAGTAACTTCGGATACTTTTATCGGGTTTTGTTCTCGGTTTTGTGTCAATTGACAACAACTAGTCATGAATAAAATGTATCTTCACATAAATCTTTAGCCTATACGTCTTATGGGTGTTAAACCATGCCGGTCAATTTCCTTTTAATTATTAAATCAAAATTTGTCTGCAGTTTAGGAGAGAATCTGAACAGACAGACTTCCATATTTACTTCAGTTTACAATATTAATCGTCGTAAACAAGTCTTGCCCCGAAACTTGTAACGACATCTTTTGGGCGTTATTTTATTTATTTCAAATTTGTGGTTCCAAATTATTATTGCTACAGTTACCTAAAACGTATAGTGCCATCTATTGGTATATCATGTAAATATAAAAGTACGATTCATCAAATTGAGAAATTATTATCGGTCAATTATACACATGAAGGCAGAAGTTTTCATTTTTTTTTTAGTCTTGTCGTCCTTACGTCTTCTCTAGCGAGACGCGTGTCAACTGTTCCTTCTCTTGGGCTTAGGGTATTACCTTATCGCCGGCTCTTACGAAACCCTCAGGATGTAATGGGGTGGTGACACTATGTATTCTAAATCCGTCACCACATGGACTAAACATCACTACATAGTATAAAACAAAGTCGCTGTCGTCTGTCCGTCCCTATGTATGCTTAAATCTTCAAAACTACGCAACGGATTTTGAAGCGGTTTTTTTAATAGATAGAGTGATTCACGAGGAAGGTTTATAGGTATAATACATGCATAATATTGTAGAGAAACACTGATAAATTTAGATGTTAATCATTGCACCCGCGCGATCCGGGTCGGGTCGCTAGTATTAAATAAAATAAAAAAACTTTATTCCTATTTAAAGGGTAGAACACTACATATTATTTTTGATCTATGGACCTTCCAAATTAGTTTGAGAAAGCTAAATTAAAAAATAATAAATGTATTAAGCTGTTTTACCTGCATCAACAAGCTCAACAACTAATACTCGTCTGAAGTTGTTGTTGCACAAAAAACGCACACAATTTGCAACTCAAATATCTAGAGGAAAATTTCTATTTCTGATTTTCATAAAGTTCTCTATTCGTGCCTTAGCAAAGGCGATAAATACAGGTTCACAGTGAGATTATATTGGCCTCAGGCCAATTTTAATTTCGCATAGAGTGTTTCGCACGTATATTTGGTCGAGATATTGCCATGTTCACTTGTAAATATCCCCTTTTGGGTTACACGTTTAGGGTTCAGCAGTGAAAGGTTCTTGATTTAGTTTTAGATTGTGTTATACATGATATTGTTGGGCTTTCAACATTTCTCATTGAAACTGAATATTTAGGATTCAGCTTCAGGATTCAGCAACTTATAGCTTGCTTCTTTTATCATTCTTCATATTTATTAGATTATCTAATGCAAGCTGTCCCCCACCCGTTTTACGAGGCATACAATACATACCAACCAAGAGAATATTTAATTAAAGTGAAATTTTATAAAATTCTTCTCAGTTCTTATCAGAACTCTAGTCAACGAAAAACATATTCCTACGAAAATGTCTAGTCTCGGGGCCTTATGATTCCAGAGATATCATGATCATAGAGGTGGAAATCTAGATAAGGACGTCGTAAGATTTCGCTTGTATCATCATTTCAGCCAAAAGACGTTCACTGCTGGACATAGGCCTCCCCCAAGGATCTCCACAAAGGCCGGTCCTGGGCCGCCCGCATCCACTGCTTACCGGCAACCTTAACCAGGTCGTCGGTCCAGCGTGTGGGAGGCCTACCAGCACTGCGCCTTCCGGAACGCGGTCGCCACTCGAGGACTTTTCTGCCCCATCGGGCGTCGGTCCTGCGAGCTATGTGCCCTGCCCACTGCCACTTAAGTTTGGCAATCCGGTGGGCTATGTCGGTGACCCTGGTTTTCCTGCGTATCTCCTCATTTCTGATTCGATCTCGCAGGGAAACTCCGAGCATAGCCCTCTCCATTGCCCTTTGGGTGACTTTGAGCCTTCTGATGGAGCCCATAGTGAGCGACCACGTCTCTGTTCCATATGTCATCACTGGCAACACACATTGGTTGAAGACTTTTGTCTTCAGACACTGCGGTATTGTGGACAAGAAGATCTTTCGCAGCTTCCCGAACGCTGCCCAGCCGAGTTGGATCCGACGATTGACCTCTTTCTCGAAGTTGGACTTACCTAACTGGACAGTGTGTCCCAGGTAAATGTAATGGTCAACAACTTCGAGAGTAGAACCTCCGATGTTAACAGGAGTGGCCTGGACATGGATATTAGACATGATTTTCGTCTTCTCCATGTTCATCTTAAGGCCGACTCGTTCGGAGGCTCGACAGAGGCCATCGAGCATCGTATTGAGGCCCTCCATGGTCTCAGCCATTACGACTATATCGTCAGCAAATTAAATTAATATTAAAAAACACGTTCTGAGCTCATGAAAGACTCAGGTCTTAATGAAATAGACCAAGCAATAAAAGAATTAGCCTAATATTTTACGCTGGTTGGCTTTGAGGATTCTTTCTATTTAAGAAAGCGAAAATTTTATAATTTACGTGTATAGTTTATAGCATATAGGCACAATACTCTTTTCTTCAATCTGCTATTGAATCAAGCTTTTTAAATTTAAGGAAGGCAAAATTGAGGAGGCCTTCCTGCACCACCATAGTTTGTTACATACTAGCGACCCGCCCCGGCTTCGCACGGGTGCAATGATGAACATCTAAGTTTATGCATGTTTTGTACTTAAAAAAATTTTAATAGGCAGTGTGATTCAAGTGGAAGGCCCTTGAATCACAATCATCAAATCAGTTGCGTAGTTTTAAAGATTTAAGCATACATAGGGACGGACACGACAGCGAATTTGTTTTATACTACGTAGTGATACATTTACATGGTTCGTTTATACCCACTCTATAAGCATTCCAGATGGAAGAATCTTTATCTATTTATATTCAAAGTTATACTATACATAAAATTAAATACGGAACCCTTCCATATATTCCGGGCATGCTCATATTTTAGACCAATTTATGTTCTTCATTTTAAAGATTATGCTGTAAAATTGTGAACGTGAAGAATTTCAGTATATGGCAATTGAATGCACATTTCTTCATTTAGATGAGTTACGAGATCGGTATAAATTATGACTGCGTTTTCAATGGACTTCACACTTGAATTTATGAGAATTTAGATATCTATAATACTTAACCTCATTCATTGTACTTACTAGTAAAATGTAAAATGATTTATTGTCGTTTCTAATTTGTATTTTGTATGAACCCGCCCCGGCTTCGCACGGGTGCAATGATGAACATCTAAATTTATGCATGTATTATACATTTATACATTCCTCTTGAATCACTCTTTCTACTAACACAAAACTGCTTCAAAATCCGTTGCGTAGTTTCAAAGATTTAAGAAGCATACATAGGGACGGACAGACGACGTCGACTTTGTTTAATACTATGTAATGATGATAATTATATTTTACGTGTATATGTCACTGAACTCCTCCTTAACGGCTGGACCAATTTGAATGATTTTTTTGCATGCGTTTGGGTAGTACCGAGGATGGTTTTGATTCACAAATTAGCCCGAAAGATGGCGCTGCAGTCGGTAGACGAATATCATGCAAGACAACGTCTGCCCGGTCAGCTAGTTAATAAGTATATAAATTTAAGAAGAGTCACTATCACTACATAGTATAAAACAAAGTCGCATTCTTCTGTCCGTCCCTATGTATGCGTAAATTTTTAAAACTACGCAACGGATTTTGAAGCGGTATTTTTTAATAGATAGAGTGATTCAAGGGGAAGGTTTATATGTACAACCCACCCCCGCTTTGCACGGGCGAAGCCGGGGCGGGCCACTAGTACTCTATAAAATAATTTAGATTTTGTTTTGTTTTGACCCATTTTGACGATGTGCTTCCCAAATCACACAAATCTTGGTCAAAACCAGCTGCGTATTTAATTTATTATCACCGACATCTCGCCACAATTTCAAATGCCCCAAAATACATTAATCAGAAATCTTTATGGTGCGACAAACAGATCTAGGTCAAATTCATTGAGGTGATTCAAAGTGTCTCATTTAGAGTTAAACGATACCATAGTGAACAAGAGTGGTCCAAAGGTCCTCAATGATAAAGGCGAACTTCCACCGCCAGCTAAAATTAGTTAGTTTAGTTTAACTTGCATAGTTGAGCCAGTTTTTCATACATGTGCGTCCACCGACGGTGAACTAACAAGTATGAAAAACTGAAAAAAAAAACTTATTTTAGCTGGCGGTGGACGTTCGGCTTAAACCACATTTATTGAAGCATGCTTGCAGGGGTCGTTCCACCCCTAGAGTACACAAACCCGTATTGATACAGGTAATAGATTTATAAGAGTTTGGTGATTTAAACTATTTAAGTTAAGTTCCATTTGAGTTAGATATTGGGTAGTTATGGCAGCCTAAGTTGTATTGCGATTAACCCATACCATCTAGAGAGTGTCGTAAAAGGTGACTAAAAAAACAAGGGGTAGATCTCCTAGCCGAAAGAGAAGGAAAACTTAGTAGTTAGTACAAACCCTGTGCCGACCAGTCTTGCCAGCGTGGCACAGTAGGCTAATTTCCAGACTCAGTAGTGGGTCATTTATGGGCTAAAATGAAGACGAAGACACCGTCCTATAAACTTAATAACATGTTAGTAACCATATCGCCGGCTAACTTATTCTAGTGACATCTATTGCTCAACTTAGTTAGTTGAGCAGTTAGCTTTATCACGTCTGAACAAATTGATTGCCTTGACATTTCTACCGACTTCAAAAAGAAGGAGGTTCACAATTCGGGTGTACGTTATTTATGTTGTCATTTATTAACTGATTCTGTATTCTATTCAATTTGTTTCAAATTGCTCCTATAAAGACATATATCGACATCCGTACGGTTTTTTTTTAATATGCAACGAACCTCCTGCGGCTTGTACATGCTTGTAATTTATTTATTTATTTTTATTATTTTTGAAGGATCCGGACAGCTTGATTTAACATTGAATATACCAATACCTAATAAACCTATATAATATTTTTTATTATAAAATTAATATTTCTGTTGAGCGCCTTTCGGAACCAAACGAAACTAGTTAGTTAATGTACATTGTACACGGTCGTTCCATCTGTTGCGGCTGGGTTATTGGCCTAGTCATTTCTTTTTGTCGACTCTTACAACATCCCCAGGATGGAATGGGGTGGTGACAACATGTATGATAAAATAGAGTTTTTTTTCTATCGAGGCCTTTAGATGCTCCCATCTTTTATGCTTTTTATTCTGTGCGGTGACGGCTTCAGAATCCCCAGTCGCAAGTTTGACATTTAACACCCGACCCAAGAAAAGTGCTCAACGCCGCTAATGAATTTTTCACTCAAAATTATACTTTGGTTTCTTGTTTTGTTTTATTTCACTTATCAGAATTCCACGTGGCACTACTAGTTTGTTTGTGATTTGGTCCCAAATTGTCTCACACAGGCAGATATCATAAAACTCAATCAATAGAAACATTAATACATTTCGCCGACTCTGCATTCATGTTGATTAAAAAAATATTTATGGAATCTCATCTTTATTTCTAGTACCATTAAGTCTAAATTCGCTGATCCATAATTATTTGGATGTCAGATTGATTCTTTTGGCCTACACTAAAACAAAATTGAGTTCAATATTGTAGTTTTATAGTGGGTTGTAAAGTTTGCAATAACATAATTTGTTTTGTATTGATCCCAATATAATTGTATTATGCAACATTGTATTTTGTATCTTGGTAATAATATATGTATTAGGGTTATGGCAATCTTGCAAATTACATTACAAATTGAATTTTACATACTTACTTTTATTATCTTTTACATCTTATTATCTACTAGCGACCCGCCCCGGCTTCGTACGGGTGCAATCATGCATGTATTTATACATATAAACCGTCCTCTTGAATCACTCTATCTATTAAAAAAAACCGCTTCAGAATCCGTTGCGTAGTTTTATAGATTTAAGCATACGTAGGGACGGACAGACGACAGCGACTTTCTTTTATACTATGTAGTGATAGTGATTTACGGACGGCCATAGGTACATTTAACAAACTTTCAATAATCATCATTTTAGCCAAAAGACTGCTGGACATAGGCCTCCCCAAGGATTTCCACAAAGGCCAGTCCTGGGCCGCGTGCATCCATTGTTTTCCTGAAAAATCACCCGTGTGCTGATGAATATAGAATACACAGTGTCTCCACCCCATTCTATCCTAAGGCTGTCGTATGAGGCGGCAAAAGGATATGGCATAACCGATAACCTAGCAGCAAGAGAATTAAATCTTGATACAAACCCTGTGCCACAGATGGGTTGGTACAGTGGGCTAATTACTCCCCCTCGACCGTGCTGCCACCTTGCGGTTGAGGGGGCTTACGTGCCTTTAGGATCCGTTGGGGCCATGCCGGCTTAGGGTCACCCATGCAGGCCAACGGGGAGAGGCAAGACGAAGAGCGGCACACGGAGGCGTGGTGGTTTTAGGTTTCGAGGACCCCTCTGTCCTCAGAGTTGCTTTGAGAGCCTTAAACTGCCGCGACACTTGGTCAACTTGGGCAGACCGGTGGGCCAGGGCTGCCACCTTTAGCCAGGGCGGCCAGGCGGGCACGTACAATGTCCGCACGCACGTGCCTGTCAGTGGGTTGGGGAGCGTTCATAGCTACCCATCAAAACGTGCAGCCCACTTGTAAAAGCGGGCCCTTGGTCCCACATCAGGGTCGCGGAGTATCGGGGAGTGAAACCCGTGGCCCTATTTCGGGCAGTCGAGGGACACCGTTGGTTTTAGTGGGTAGGTTGGGGCGCAACTACCAACATTCCGCGCCTCGGCGTCCCACATAACAAGGTTTTTTTTTTGTTTTTTTTTTGTTTGACTTGTCAAATACCTCTAATGAGCCAACTTGATTAAATGAGTTTTGAATTTGAATTTGAATAACCCGGCTGGAATTTTGCGGTCGTGTAATTAGGTGGAGGAGGCCCGACGTAGACTGCTACGTCGGGTCATTAATGGGCTATGAAATAGTACTTGTAAGGTAAAATTCAGAGTAACGCTTACTCTAAATCCTCACACCACAGACATCTTAAGCTGTCGACACATAAAACAAAGGCTTTATCGCCTATATTTACCGTTAAACTCGGGCATATCATATTCAATTGTGAATAGGCTTTGCATTATCCGATGATCGTAGCATTAATAAAATTCATCATCATTACAGACTGACAGTAGGCTAATTTCCCACTATGAATTTGGACCCGACCCAGTAGTGGGTCATTTACGGGCTGAAACGACAGCCTGACTGTCTTATTGGTCTAGATAAGCCGCCTTTGGAACACGGATCCCCGGTTCGATTCCGGGGTCGGGCAAGTGTCTTTGTGTAAACTAGAGCCACTTACTGAGTCTGGGTGTCATTTGTGTTCGTGAATTTCATGTTTGTAAACTGCCCCTGCGAATCAGGTTATACCTAGTGCAGGGGTTTCGTTTTATATAAAGAAGTAAAGTGAAAGCCAAAGGACGTCCACTGCTTAATATAGACCTCCACTAAGGATTAACTTAGCCTTTTTTTTTTGGTGCCCGGGGTAAAATCCTTTAAGGACTATCCCCGTCGGCCACGGGGATGGCCAAGGGGGGGCGTGTGGGGCTCTCCTGCAGAGTGGGGGCCTACCCACTAAACATCCCCGGGGTGCTCCTTAATCGTGTTGCTAAAAAGCTCTATCCTTGCCGCCACAGACTGGAGGTTGTTCCTCCTCCGAACTCGTACTCTCGGTTGAGTGTCTCCACTTCGTGAGTGACTAGGTCACTCTATCTACGTCCTGCCCGGAGCACTCGGCAGGACGTCTTCCCCTCGGGGTAGGATTAACTTAGCCTAAGCCAACCTGTCCGTTTGGTGACGGATTTAGTATGCATAGTGTCACTACCCCATTCCATCCTGAGTTGTCGTAAGAGCCGAAGAAAGGAAAAGACAAGGCTGAAATCATAGCCGCATTAGAAGGAAAACTTTTTTTTAAATAAATTAATTAAAATTACCCTCCATCTAAATGGAGGAGGCCCGACTCAGATAAGGTCATCTATAGGATGAGTCTATAGTCTGCATTGGTTAAAGCTGTATTGCCGGAGCAATTTACAAACATTAAAGTCAACAACACAAATGACACCCAGACTCAAAGCAAGTGCCTCTAGTTTACACAATGACACTTGCCCTACCCCGGAATCGAACCAAGGATCCTTGGTCCAAAGGCAGCACATCCCACCCCCAGACCCTCAAGGCAGTCAATTACATGGAGAGTAATTAGTCTCCTGTCTAGTCGAGTTGGCACAGGGTTTCGAATCAAGTTTTCCTTCTCTTGCGGCTTGGTTTTCGGCCTTGTCATTCCAATTGTTGGCTCTTATTACACCCTCAGGTGGTCACATACTACTACTCAGCCCATAAAAGACCCACTTCTGGGTCGGGCTTCCTCCAATTACATGGAGGATAATTAGCCTACTGTGGCAAGCCGGTTTGGCCCAGGGTTTGTGTCCTTCTCTTGGGACGAGGTGATCTGCCTCTTACGTTCCATTAGTCACCTCTTACGACACCCTCGGGATGGACGGAGTTATAATAATAAATAAATAATAAATATCCTTGGACATTTCACACAACGCCATCTCGTCCCAAGTTAAGCAACTTAATGCTTGTGTTATGGTAACGAGATGGATGATAAACTACTTATATACATTTTTTTTTTGTAAATACATACATATTATAGATTGAAATGACACCCAGACTCCGAGCCATACACCATGATAATGTCAACAATATTATTATCGCACTGAAAATAGGGTGACCTTGGTAAATTATGGTGTAAACATTGCATGAAATTATTGTATTAGAAAACCCTCGTTCGTTGTTGCTAAGTGCCAGACGAGTTGGCACTTAGCAACAACGTAGTGGCACTCAGCTTTTTAATATAACCTGATTTCCTACTCGATAGAGTGAGTGGTTAGTATGTATATAAACCCAGGATTTTCTGACATAATAATATTGAGACGTATTTATGCCTTCTGGCGCGTTGACGTAGAGGTGTGGTGACGGATTTAGAATACATAGTCACCAGCACATTTCGCCCTGAGGGTGTCCTAAGTGCCAACAAAAAAAATGGCGATAACCTAGCCGTAAGAGAAGGAAAACTTGATACAAACCCCTTCTTTTTTTTTGTTGACGCTAGGGTAATGCTTTATGCATTATTACCGCCCCCCGGGGAGAGGTCGGTGATTGTGTGGGACTCCGATAAGGGTCGTCTACCCAAGAGTCGTCTACCCACTAAAACCCCAGCGGTATACCTTTACGCGGCACGCTTGGTGCGCCACAAGTTCGCGTAAACGCAGTCTACTGTGACGCCTCGGCGTGGTGCCCGAAACGCGGGCAAGCGACTGTCAGAGAGTGCATCCCGGCAACTAGGACGTGCTCTCAGTCAACGAGGCTTTTGTCGGTGGCGGTTCCCCCGACCCACCACTGGCCTCGTAGGCGAGGGCAGAAGTGGTTTATATCGTCACGCCTCCGTCCGCAGCGCGGGTCAGCCGGAGCTCCCTCCTTTGCAACCCGCCCCGCAGCCCTATTCTGCGACATATCGGCCTCGCAGAAGGAGGCCCGTCAGCCCTCGGGTTAGCGTCAACCCGAGGACGTTGTTGATACGAATCCCAGTGGCAACACGTCTGGTCAGGGTGGCACGTAGGCTAATTACACTTTATCTAACTGGAGGAGGCTCGACTCAGCAGTGGCTGAGCGATCGACTGCTGCGCAGCATGTCGCGGGTTCGAACCCCGCACGGAAGAAATATTTGTACGACCTACAAGTATTTGTTCCGGGTCTGGGTGTTTTCTATCTATAATATGTATGTATTTACAAAATAAAATTATTTAAGTAGTTTATCATCCATCTCGTTACCATAACACAAGCATTAAGTTGCTTAGCTTGGGACGAGATGGCGTTGTGTGAAATGTCCGAGTTTGAATAAAATTTTATCGAAGTGGACTTCGTAAAGCGTATAGTGTACCTTCGAGGGTCGTGCGTATTTCAAACGCATATTTCATGAGCGGGATGCGGTTTGGGCGTACGTCATAGCGTTTGTGATACAGCTCTTTGCATCTCACTTCTCTTTACTATTATTACATAAAACAAAAGGATAGATGTTTTGACACTACGCGTTTCAATATTTATGAAATTGCACGGTTTATGCTTTCAGACAGACAGTTTGTAGTGGAATTTATGATGGGTTTTAGTGTAAAATGGTTTGGACGCAATACTCAAGTCGTATGAAAATATAAAAAATATTAGGTTTTTTTTAAAGTACTCTGTGTAAGGCGTAATCCTTTTAGGGGTCCTACAGGGTTATTTCAATGAAAAGTGGACTGTATTTTAAATAGGGCTGATTTAATAACCGCCGGGTTCAACGGGTCCCGGGTTCGATTCCGGAGTCGGGCCAGTGTCTTTGTCTAAACCAGAGGCACTGGCTCGGAGTCTGGGTGTCTTTTCCATATATAATATGTATGTATTTACAAAAAATAATAATTATATAAGTAGTTTCTCATCCATCTCGTTACCATAACACAAGCATTCAGTTGCTTAACTTGGGACGAGATGGCGTTGTGTGAAATGTCCAAGGATATTTATTATTATTTATTTATTGTTGGATAATTAAATATTGAATGATTAAATAATACCGCAAAGTTTTAAATTAATTTCTTTCCAGTTCTTCTCAGCAGTGGTCGCGTTCCAATTGGTGGTAAACTAAAATATATTACATTGCTTTGTATGCAATTCATTAATATGTTGACAATTTGTAAGTAGCCATTGTGTCCTATCACTATCACTACATAGTATAAAAAAAGTGACTGTCCGTCCCTATGTATACTTAAATCTTTGAAACTACGCAACGGATTTTGAAGCGGTTTCTTTTAATAGATATAATGATTAATGAGGAAGGTTCTTAGGTATAACACATGCATAATTGCACTCGTGCGGAGCCGGGCCGGGTCGCTAGTGCATAATAAATTATTTAAATTTGACTTTGACGGAATTACTATCATTATCACTACATTACTATAAAACAAAGTCGCTGTCGTCTGTCCGTCCCTATGCATGGTTAAATCTTTAAAACTACGCAACGGATTTGGAAGCGGTTTATTTTAATAGATAGAATAAGGGATTAACCTACGCAAACGTTCTCATAAAGCAAACACTCTCAGCAAAACTGCAACTGCACGATAGCGTTCCCCATGCTGTAGTAGCAGTTTCAAGACACACTGAGAACTGCACATACTACACAGACAACAACAACGACGCTATTGGAAGACTTATAAAGCAAGCCCTGGCTGCAGACGACCACACCATCCAGGAATACAACATGAAAATGGCAATAAAGGCCAGGAACAACAAGGCGATCGAAAACCTTGATCAGCAGAAAATATCACGGACACGGAATATAATTTAAATATCAAGACCAAATAGCTATTACCAAACATAAGCTAAGGAAGCACCTACTGAGAGTAGGTTAAATGAAACACCAATGTCCCAGGTGCCAAGGCGCAGGGTACGACAGACGAAAGAAAAAACAACTACCATTCATTGCTAAAAAGAACACGGACTACAAGTCTGTGGTGTTGTAACAGAATAAATAAAAAAAATAGATAGAATAATACATGCATAATATTGTAGAGGAGCACTGATAAATTTAGATGTTCATCATTACACCCGTGCGAAGCTGGGGCGGGTAGCTAGTAGCTAAATATAATTGTTAATACAATGTTATGCGACTGTCTTCGGTGGCGAAAGAGAGTTTCACACTCGTCGGCCCATTGATTGTGAGCGGACATCGGCGGCATAGTGGGGATCCCCACCACAGGCAACCACAAGTGCGTAGTACGATTCTTAACCCTGTTCATCTTATTACTTTGAGCTCAGCTTAAGCTACGAGTACCAAAAATTTTTTTGAATACATATTTCTCCCATCAAACTGGACGAGATCCAACTTAGCAGAGATTTTTTTACGGAGTGGCCATAAGAAACAAAAAGAATTTTAAATTATCTTTTCCGTATTTACCATTATTTAAGACTTAATAGCTATTCTTTGTGGTGACGGATTTAGAATACATAGTGTCACCACCCCGTTCCTTCTTGAGGGTGTCGTAAGAGCGGATAAAATGAAATGACAAGACCGATAATCTAGCCGCAAGAGAAGGAAAACTCGATACCTGACCAGCGTGGCACAGTAGGCTTAAAACCCTCTATGTAAATGGAGGAAGCCCGACTCAGCAGTGGGTCATTTATGGGCTGAGTAGTAATAGTATACACAACAACAATAGCAAAAGATTTCTAAGAAAATATTCTAAACCAAAATCATAAACGGAAGAAGAAGCTCAGCCACTGTACAAAGTGCTACCAAATTGTTTGACCGCAGAGGCCAAAGTTTATTTTCCAAAGAAGCTCAACCGATTGTAAGCTAAACAGCATTGGCAGTGGCCACATGAATCTAGCCCTGAGGCTAGCTTCCATCGATTTAGCTACTACCGAACTTGGGCCACGAAATTGCTAGTATGTTGTGTTCGATGTACAATGCTGGCTAACTTTATTCAAGCCAAGACTAAAGTTACTCTTAAGGTGACTGTTAGTAATGATCCGCCGTGCACGTTGAGTGCAACCTGCAATGGATCGAGTACGTAGTTACTCTTCATAAACCGTATCATCATTGTAACCTCACCACATAAATTACCCAATGCTGAGCTGGTCCTGCTGTTTAAGAACGGAATTAGAGTAACCTATCACGCTACACGGGTTTATTAAGATACTTTAGTCGCCTCTTACTTAAATTGGGTTACTTCTTTGTACTAATACATGTTGCTTCTAAATTTTAAGGCGATATCACTACATCACTATAAAACAAAGTCGCTGTCGTCTGTCCGTCCCTATGTATGATTAAATCTTAAAAACTTTTGAATTTTTCTTCCTCTTCGAATTCTCGAATTCTTGAGATTTTGAAGCGGTTTTTTTAATAGATATAATGATTCAAGAGGAAGGTTTATATGTAAAATACATGCATAATATTGTAGAGAAACACTGATCAATTTAGATGTTCATCATTGCACCCGTGCGAAGCCGGGGTGGGTCGCTAGTTGACAATATTCCTGCAGAGCATGGAATAAATATTTGTAAATGCACTTTCAAAGCTAATAATTTATGATGTTTTATTTTATTTATTATTTAACTAGTGAGATTATGTAAATAAACTGCCTGTGATACGAAATAAAGTGAATTTGTTTCAGGTTATCCTCAGAGTCTTTACAACATACAAAGCTTGTTCAATGTAGATGGTATGTGAGTACCGTGTTAATAATATCAATATTGCATTATATAAAAATGTTATATTTCATGCGGACTGTGCAATGACATGCAAACACAAAAAAATGCTCATAACCATGATACAAATTATTAGAGCAAAATAAATAAACAAACAAAACGCATTTAGTTTTACATTGCTTAAAGCTCCGTATTGAATTTCACACAAAACTGGCAATGTACTCGTTACATCTCAAAAACGTCAAGTTTCCCTCCCAATTTGGTAAAGACACGGGCCGTAGTGTAGCAAAATCAGTGGAACCTTGCCAATACTTCGAGACATATGCTCGTTCTTTTCTCGGTTCACGTGCAATTTTCGGTAAGAGTGCTTGTAAAACGTTTTGCTAAGAAAAATTTATACTCTGACCGTTTAAAATCGTTGGATATTTTTGAATGGACTTACATTTCTTTGAGTGTTGAATGTTGAATGTATCGAATTACTTGGGGACGAGTACTCAGTGTAATTCCCAAACTTCTATATCTATCCATCTATCTATCTTCTTCTAAATAAAATTGAATTGCTGTTCGTTAGTCTCGCTAAAACTCGAGAACGGCTTTAGCATTTTGGTCTTGAAATATTTGTGTGAGTCCAGGGAAGGATTAAAAGGTGAGAAAACATGAAAAAATATCATTCAGGTTTTTTATTTATTGCTTCTGAGGCGGTACGAAGTTTGCCGGGTCCGCTAGTTATCAATAAAAGTAGATATCCCGTATTTTATCCCAAAAATGACCCAGTACCGAGCGGGTCTCCTCCAAAGCCATGGAGGCAAGTTAGCCTACTGTGCCACATAGGTCTTGCCTCTCTAAAAAGAAATTGATACGACTACATAAAGCTTCACGTTTGATATTTATCACGTAGTTCATTATATCTAATACAATAATACTTGTTAGACAACGTTTCACATTTCTAGATCTTAATTCTGAAATTCTTAGGTCATGTCTAAGGTATAGCTGATTGCGTTTGTCTGCCCTTCAGATGTTTTTGTATATCTGGAAATATATACAAAGAAATATAAATAAATAAATATCCTTGGACATTTCACATAACGCCATCTCGTCCCAAGCTAAGCAACTTAATGCTTGTGTAATGGTAACGAGATGGATGATAAACTACTTAAATACTTTTTTTTGTAAATACAT
Organism: Clostera curtula; assembly: GCA_905475355.2. Classification (NCBI taxonomy): domain Eukaryota; kingdom Metazoa; phylum Arthropoda; class Insecta; order Lepidoptera; family Notodontidae; genus Clostera; species Clostera curtula. The sequence continues at coordinate 2,122,742 of FR997803.1, read as the reverse complement.
ACATATTATAGATAGAAAAACACCCAGCACACAACAACTACTTGTAGGTCGTACAAATATTTCTTCCGTGCGGGGATCGAGCCCGCGATATGCTGCGCAGCAGTCGATCGCTCATCCACTGCGCCAACCGTGTCGTCAAAACCGTAACCCAGTAGTACTGGTGTCTCGCTTCCTTCCTTTAAATATGGCTGAGGAACGTAGGGCGTTTCTGTAACGGGAAGAAGGTCGACTCAGCAGTGGGTTATACATGTTATATATTACAAATATAGCTGTGTTATTTTGTACCAGCTTACCATCCATATACATCATGAAATCTTCATTTCAGCCAAAAACTTACTGCTGGGCATAGGCCTCCAAAAAAATGTTCACACGATTGGTTGGAGGCTGGTCCGCATTCATCGTTTTCCGGCAGCCTTTAGTAGGTCATTGGTCCACCGTGTATGCCTACCAGCACTCCCCATACCGTTATCGTGTGCTCGTTATACTGGTCCTTAAAAGTGAGTCTACACGACTAAATACAAAGAAGTGCGTGCGTACAATTACATATGTCAGAAGTGAAACATACAATTAATATATTTTTTAATTAAAATTTAGAAAAAAGAATATATGAAATATTATTATTTTGTATTTTATGAAAAATTTGCAAGAACACCACGCGCATGTGCTTGGGTTCTACCGACTTAATCACTTTCTCTCTCCTACTTTCTACCTTTGTGTATTTTTTTTCTTGCGTCTTGCGCTGGAATATTGGACGCTACTCTCTCGCTCTTTCTATTCCCTCTCCCCAGGAGCGTTAAATGTTTAACGCAACCTTGTTCGAAGGCGCATAGGAAGTTTCGCTACAAAAATAATGTTAAACCTTATTCCTTGATATGTGCTTAAAATATTCATCCAATTCAATGGTTTTGTGTTCTGAAATACATTTTTCTAATGCCACCCGTCGCACACCATTAGGTCGAGCCTTAATGTCGACCTTTCTTCATTGTAGCGCAGAAAGCAATTTGTACAAAGGTTTTAGTATTACATTATACGTCGTGTTGGTGTGAAAAATATTGTTGGCGAAATTCAAATGTCAGTCACTAATAATAGCCGGAGTTAGTGGACCATAGAATCTTTTTTGATTTGAAGCAAAAGGGTTGAATGAATGGTAACGTTTTACTTACTTCTCAGTCCATAAATGACCCACTGCGGTGTCGTATCTCCTCCAACTACATGGAGGGATGAACAACTACTGTGTCACGCTGGCCAGACGGGTATCAAGTTATTTTTTCATCTGTTCTCTTCCTTCTCTTGCGGCTAGGTTTTCATCCCTGTGACGATATAAACCCCTTCTGCCCTTGCCTAAGAGGATAGTGATGGGTCGGGGGAACCGCCACCGACAAAAGCCTCGCTGACTGAGAGGGCGTCCCGGTTACCGGGATGCCCTCTCTGAAAGTCGCTTGCCCGCGCGGGCACCACGCCGGGGCGTCACAGTAGACTGCGTTTCCGCGAACTTGTGGCGCCCCAAGCGCGTCGTGAGAGGGTATACCGCTGGGGTTTTAGTGGGTAGACGACTCTTGGGTAGAAGACCCTTGTCGTAGTCCCACATAATCACCGACCTCTCCTGCGGGGGGCGGTGGTATGCATAAGCATTTCCCCAACGAAAATTAAAAAAAAAGGTTTTCAGCCCTATCATTTTCTTTTATCGGCTCTTACGACACCCTTTGAATTAAATGGGGTGGCGACATTGTGTATTCTAAATCCGTCCGAATACGGATTTTTTTACTTATTCCTGCTAACTGGTGGTACCGAGTACTCCTGAGCTGTGGATATCTATTGGCTGAAATTATGATGATGAATTGTTAGAGGGGCCTTCTCTAATTTTATGCAGAGGACTATGCTACCGTAACACGATGACCTTAAGTGGTTTCTACGCTGCTATCGCAACCAAATCTTCCAGCTTAAAAGGTTCCTTCAGCTTTCCTGTTTGACGACATGGTTGGCGCAGTGGTTGAGCGATAGACTGCTGCACAACATGTCGCGGGTTCGATTCCCGCACGGAAGAAATATTTGTACGACCTACAAGTATTTGTTCCGGGTCTGGGTGTTTTCTATCTATTATATGTATATATTTACAAAAAAAAAGTATGTAGAATTAATATTTATCATCCATCTCGTTACCATAACACAAGCATTAAGTTGCTTAGCTTGGGACGAGATGGCGTTGAGTGAAATGTCCACACCAGACCAAGCCTCTTAAAAGGATCGTCGTGATAAGTAAAGCAGAATAAATATTAAATAAAAGACAATGGATTTTTATTCATGTTAATTAAAAAAATCACTTATATCCCGTATTAGTGCATTTTTTTAATAAACGAAAAGTACCTTTTTTGTACAATGTGTGTTGCCAGTGATCACATATGGCACAGAGTCGTTGTCGCTCATTATGAGATCGATCAGAAGGCTCAAGGTCACCCAAAGGGCAATGGAGGGGGCAATGCTCGGGGTTTCCCTGCGAGATAAATTAAAAAATGAGGAGATACGTAGGCAAAACAGGGTCAACGATATATCCCACAGGATTGCTAAACTTAACTTAAGTGGTAGAGGGCAGGGCACATAGCGGGCAGGACTATGGCCCGATGTGGCAGAAATGTCCTCGGCCACCCATACGGTGGACCGACAACCTGGTTAAGGTCACCGCAAAGCGACGGAAGCGGGCGACTCAGGGCCGAACTTCGTGGAAATCCTTGGGGGAGGCCTATGTCCAGCAGTGGACGTCTTTTGGCTGAAATGATAATGATGATGATGAAAGGAAAAGGAAAAAATAACCGTTGCTGATATTGGTATTTTGTTTAATATAATTTAAAAACAAAATATTCATTAAATACCTATTACCGGAAAATATTAAAGTATCGAATTTACGAGTATCTTGGCAGTTCTATTTAAACAAACCTAAAACTCAAAGCAAGGAAAGACAAAAGGATAAACGCATATCAATTTCAATCAACATTATTTCAGCTTATCAAGTTCCTGTCCATATTTCGCTACAATAGCGAAAAAAAATCTTTCTCTTATTCCATTCCTTGTCTATGTGCGGTATGATAAAAATATCACATCTCACTATCTTCGTTTTCGTTTGAACTAGTGATGGGACACCCTAGATCAATTTGAATCGCATTAGGTTTTTATATTTATTTATATTTCTTAATATAACAAGATAAATAATCACATGATCATCATCGCACCAGTCTCTCAGATACCCACTACTGAGTTGGAGCTCCTTCAAATTCATTGAGAGACATTAACCCACTGCACCACGTTGCCGGGTGGATTAGTACAGGGGTTCAAACTCAAACTTAAAAGGAACTTTATTTACATAGGTTTTACCACAAAACTCTTATAAATCGTCATGTTACGGCCTCTGTCCCACGCTAGGGACTACCACCTAGGACTACCACACTCCACACACACCTATCGATCGTCATACCTACATTCAGACCTTTCATCTTTGATCGCCTACAACACATACTACCTCATTCATGCTGAAACTACCACCGGTTCGGAAAGCTGCTCACTAGAGAAGAGCCGGCTAAAAACGCTGTAGTTGCTTTTTTATAAATTCTTGGTATTCTTTACAAAAAGCACTGAAGAGCATAGTGAGAGCAAGTTCGCCAGATGAGAGTAACACGTTTACGCAATGTATCAATTAAATGTAATGTATCGTTCGTATGAAATTTGAAGGTTGAAAAAATGTAATTTTCTTTAGGTCACTCTTACGATACCCTCAGGATGTATGGGTCAACAAATATGTATTCTAAATATATATTATATATTATATTATAAATATATTATAAATATACATAGAGTATCGGAGTCATTCACCAAGGTTAGTCGTGTATCATGTCAAGCCTCATGCTTGTGAACAGGTGCCGTTGCTGGGGGTCAGTTGGCTCGGGCGTGCGTTAGAAGGTTACTATTGTTGACTAGATCTGGCTGATATTTGGCCCTTTGCGACTATTGCGCTAGTTTACTCTCACAAAACTGTCTTAACACGGCCTGGCACCTAAAAATGGCGATCTAAAAGAGCAACTACAGAGTTTCTTGCCAGCTCTTCTGTGAGGAACTGCATTCCGAACCGGTGGTAGATTAAATATTATTTTGTTGTTTTACTTGTCAAAAGAGCTCTAATGAGCCAACTTGATTAAATGAGTTTTGAATTTGAATTTATCATGCACATCTTTGATGAATAATGATGAAATGTAACCAGATCAAAATAGAAAGAGGCGGAGACACTAAGAATTCTTAATCCATTTGGAAAGTATCACGTCGTTAGAAAATTATCATTCCAAGATTACCGTGTTTTTTTTTTAAATATTGTCATTTTTATATTAATTTTACTTTCGAATCCGGAAACACATCCGACAATTAACATTAACATCATATTCGACCCATCCTTAGTACATACGCAATATGTTCCCTGAATATTGCTTTTTACCGACCCCTACATTCTTTCCTATTGTATTGAAGCTGTCGGGTTTATAAAGGTTTGGGTGCAAAAGAATTGGCAGAATAAACCACTTTGAGGCGTTTTGTTTCTTTTATTAAAACCCTTTATGGCCAGACAAATATTGGATCGATGAGGAATTGTTGAATTTCGGAGTTATCGAACGTTGAACCTCTTTGGATTCATTATCTGTATCTATAGCTGTATAATATCATAAGCATTGATCATGCGGTGATCTAGGTGTTGTAGGTATCCGTGTGGTGACGGATTTAGAATACATAATGTCACCACCCCATTCCATCCTGAGGGTGTCTTAAGAGCCGACGAAAGGAAATGTCTAGGCTTATCACCTAGCCGTAAGAGAAGGAAAACTTGAAACGAAATCCTGTTCCAACCCGTCTGGCCAGCGTGGCATGGTAGGGTAATCCCCTCCCTGTGATAGGAGGAGGCCAGACTCAGCAGTGGGTCATTTATAGGCTGAGTAGTGTCGACTCTTTACCGTTGCGAATATCAGACAATAACGTTTGACCGGGAGTTTAAGCCAGAAGCAAAGAAATGCAGACGCTATACGTAGAACTACACTGGGCTGCAAAACTAAGTATCAAACTTTTAAAATTGCAATAACATTTTAAGTACACAAGATATACTTTCGAAATAAAAAGGACTCGAAAAAAGTTTGTAGAGTTTGCTATAGTTACATAGAAAGCTGATAACATTTGCTGTAAAACGATTTTTTATTTTAAATCTCTCTTTCTCTTTCTCAAAATCTTTTAAATTATATTTATTAAAAGTGTAATACTTAGTATTGCAGGTCAGTGTAGTACCCTCTACGCAGAAGAAATATTTGTACGACCTACAAGTATTTGTTTCGGGTCTGGGTGTTTTCTATCTATAATATGTATTTATTTACAAAAAAAAAATGTATATAAGTAGTTTATCATCCATCTCGTTACCATAACACAAGCATTAAGTTGCTTAGCTTGTGGCGAGATGGCGTTGTGTGAAATGTCCAAGGATATTTATTTATTTAATGTGTATCGATCAGCATGCTACATACTTTACACAATTTACCCGAAAAATCTGAACTAATTGCATCAAGAAATATCGCCTACATATGCGAGAAATACCAAAAAGTCCTACACCGCGATAGCGACATTTCAAGAGCAATTCATTAAGTTCAAGTTAAGAATTCCCCGACTACAACTATCGGGGGATATGCGCGCGACCCTAGCTAGACATAACATCTCGCCTGGCGGGATGATCATCCCTTTGCGCCTAAAAATGTTTAAATAAAATTATATACATAATTAAGTTCATTATTTTAGCAAAGTCAAAATTTTGTAGAAGCTAAAAGCTTTATAGTTTACCGTCCGGTTTTGCTATCCGTCAATATTATTGCTCGGCAATCATAGCTTCTTATAAAGGGTGGTTTACATCGGCGTGTCTAATTAAATTTCAATGTATCTTTTGCAACAATTTTAGCTTATAATATTACTAGAGACCCGGCCCGGCATCGCACGGGTGCAATTATGAATGCAATAAACATATAAACCTTCCCATTGAATCACTCTATCTATTAAAAAAAACCGCTTCAAAATCTGTTGCGTAGTTGTAAAGATTTAAGCATACCTACGACAGGGACGGAAAATAAAAACTAAATTAAAAATTTTAATAAACCATCGACACAATGACCTAGCCTAGCCCTCCATGAATTTGGAGGAGGCCCGACTCAGTAGTAGGTATAGGCTGGAATTATAATGATTCGGTATTGAAGTTCCAAGAAGAACACCAGAACACCGGAAGAAGACCAGGGCTCAGGTAATAAATAAGAAGGAGCGGTCCCCCAACGCGATGTATTATTTTTTAATTTTTTACTTTTTAAAGGGTACTTAGGTCATTGTGTCGGGTGTTTATTTAAATTTTTAATTTAGTTTTTATAGCAAACTTCAAAACCGAATCATTATAATTCCAGCCTATACCTACTACTGAGTCGGGCCTCCTCCAAATTCATGGAGGGCTAGGCTAGGTCATTGTGTCGATGGTTTATTTAAATTTTTAATTTAGTTTTTATTTTCTGCTTTTTATAGGTTATGATGTAGATCCCCACCACATATATTTCCTGATATTGGGTATCCCCCCCCTTTTTACCCCTAGAGTTTTTCAGGGCTCAACTAATTTTCATGGAACATATTATTTTGTAACTGTAACTGTAACTGAGTCGGGCCTCCTCCAAATTCATGGAGGGCTCTACTGTGCCACGCTGGCAAGACGGGTTGGCACAAAGCTTGTATAAACTTGTACTTCTCGTGGTGATCTGCCTCTTGCGTTCCTTTAGTAGGATCTTAGGACATCCTCAGGATGGTGTGGGCTGGTGACATTGTGTATTTAAAGCCCACACGGACAGCACCAATACCGTCTTCCTTCTCTTGTGGCTAGGTTATCATCCGTCATTAACCTACCTTTTTTTTTTTTTTATAGTGGGGGAAACCTTTTGTAGGTCCCCAGCCGGTGGGACGGGGCTGGGGTATGTGGGAGTCCCGGTCGCGTTGAGATGGTGAGTTGCGAACCGGTTTACCCACAAAAACCTACCACTGTTGTCACCGCGTGTCATTCTGCAGTACGGGAAACTACATAGCCTTTCCGTGTGTCATTAACCTACCTAACCTTACCATAACCTCTTCGACAACCTCCGTGTCATCTCATTATTTAAAACATTATAAAACATGAGCCAAACCTTCCAATTGTATAAATAATCTCTCCCTAACATGTTTTTACGTTATATACCTATTTTTACCAATAAAACACCTTTCATTGTGCACAAAGGCTTATCCCTGTCAGTGACAGAAATTGATATACTCATTGGTACCTACTAAAGTACAATAGGTTTGTGGGTTATATTTTTTTCGGGCAGTGACGTAATTGTGTTGACAATATATTGTACGGTACAATCCCCGGTTTTCGGGAATCGCCAAAAGTGTGAGTAAGGGAAATGTGTAATATTTTGAACAACATAGATTTGTTGTTACGACCGAAATTATGGAATGAAGTTCCATGATTATTTCTAATTCTTTTTTTAGAATATTCCTTGAAGTACGAAGATGGTTCTTACGGAGACTAAAAAATTAAAATTGGCTGAAAAGGTCTAAAAACAACACTTTTCTATTACTCCCATACAATCGATTCGTAATAATACCTAAAAGTCAATTTGAACTTTAATACCATACCATAAATTTAAGTGTGAGTGGAGAGGTTCCGGAAAGGCAAAACAATTGAGTAACGTTTTTAACAATTAATATAAAATAAATAAAAAAAAAATTTCTATTAATTTAAAAAAGTGTTGTGTGTTTGTGCCTCATTTATACTCAATATGCTTCCTTTAAGGTGGCGGACAAATTTAGGCAGAAGAACCCGAAATGCAACGAATCAAAATAATTATCAATCGAATCGTACTGCCCAGGAATGTGAAGATCGCAATGAACGTGAAAATAAAAAAAATAAAGAGGCGACAGTTCGCCTGGCCAGCTAATATCACCAAAGTATGTCATTGTTAGCCTCATTTTGATACCGAAACAACTACTGGTCTCCATGTTTGTGCTCGCGATGCCCCTATTGGCGGAAGATTTTTAGGACCTGCAAGTCTTTCCTAAGACTAACACTGCGAAGACCATTTTAACTAAAGACATACCAACAACTTTTTTAATGTAATATTTAACACGCTTTTGACTATTGTCCATCTGATGTTATGTAGAAATGCAGTGCAGAAGTGTGGATACCTAGTGCCAAACTCTACGTATAGCCATCCTCGCCCTGCCGGCCCGCAAGATGCCCCACGCTTAGTTTAGAATAGAATAGATTAGAATAGAAAAATGCTTTATTGTATAAACCAATTATGGCGTTTACAATCGTCATCGGATACATCACTTATAAAATACTACTACCAGGTCGGAACGTGGCACCAATCGAGAAGACCTGGCGGAATAAACTCGGTGGGCTTGTCTCTTTTTTTAAACGCCATATTACAATAACCGTTATCTTATAACTAGTTTCGTTTGGTTCCGAAAGGCGCTCAACTGAAATATGAATTTTATAATAAAAAAAGAATAATTAAAAATGAAATTATAAGTCATGAATCCAGTGAGTCGACCAACCCCAAACAGCGGCACCTGTTCACAAGCATAACGCGTGTGGCAGCCATGGATCTCCTCAACCATATCAAAGGGAAGTGTTCGACCCGCTCGAAGTTAGTTTAAATTACAACTAACTTCGAAACTTTTTCTCCTATCATAACAAAGCATCAAATAAAACTACTATTACTACTGAGCTCATAAAGGACCCGCTGCTGAGCAAGGCACAGTTGGGTTGAGGGTAATGCTTTGCTGGCCAGACGGTTTAGCACAGGGTTTCGTATCAAGTTTTCCTTCTCTTGCGGCTAGGTTATCGGCCTGGTCATTTCCTTTTGTGAGTTCTTGCTTTTTCAATCGTGAGGATTGAATGGGATGGTGACACTGCGTATTCAGTCACCACACGGACAGTACATCCAACGCAATTTTACACATTTAAACATCGTCGTTCGTCGTTTCAGGCCATAAATCAAAATGTAATAAATCTATATAATGGCATAATATTCCTACCTACCTTGTTGGTCTAGGGTTCAGATTTGCCGCCTTCGGATCAAATGGCCCCGGATCGATTCCGGGGTGGGGCAAGTCTTTGTGTAAATGATTCATATTTGAGAGCATAAATAAATACACTCAGTATAATGTACAGCGTGTATAATACAGTTAAATTATTTGCAAAATAGCAATATAATTACAATGTATATTATGACATTACAGTTAGACAACAATGACAATTTTAGTTTTATCTCGACACTTTACACTTTTAAGATAATCAAAAGTTTACATAAGACAAATAAAGGCACAGCAAAAAATATTTTAGTGTTGTTATCTCAGTTACTATACGTATTCAGGAGTGCAGTTTTGAAATAAGAACCATTATTCTCTAAGATATGTAAAGTTGTTGTGGTGAAAAAAAAAACAACGCAGTATAATATATTTTATGATATTTCAAATAGTGAATATATCAGTACTATTCTCAACTTTAGTATGCTAGATTGTGCATATTTCGTACAGACAATTGTCTAAAAACATAAAATGGCTTTTGTTAGAATGGACGTAAGGCCCAAATAGCGAGAAGATCCCATATTTGCCTTACCGTCCGAACAACTACTGTGAGCGCGACCATTAGAAGGGTGGGAACATTTTATTATTTGCCCAGCCATTGGAATCAGTCGCTGTACGGAAAACAGTGGAAAATGTCACATATTAGTCGCCATTTTCTTTGTTGTATGAAGTTTCTCTTCTCATTATTAATCCACCCAAAAGTGCTGGACAAGGAACTTCCCCAACAACATCGGTTCTAAGTCACCAGCATCAGGAATCAAGTCGTCACTCCACCGTTTGGAAGGCCTACCAGTACTGCACTATCCCTCTCGTTATCACCAGTATTAGCATAAAAAACAATTAAACATAGCCAGGCCACCTCAAGTTTCATTGAGTGAAAATAGCCTGTAGTGATGCCAACCAGATAAATTGGCTCAAGACTTCGTCTAGTTCTGGAAGCATCACAGTAGACTGCGTTGTCGCGAACAAGTGGCGTCCCAAATGAGACGTGTGAGAGTATATCTTCTGTGAGCAGATGTTGTTCTTATGCTCACCTTCCACAGGATAGTGGCACACTACGATTGGGATTTTAATTCCATTAAGGGTGCCAAGCGTTGCGTGTGCATCACGAGTCCTTCGATTCCCAGATCTGGCCAAACGAACTTTGTATAAGCTAGAGCTTGCTGGTCTAGAGGTTGGAATTGTACCCGCTTCGATTCCAGGGTCAAGCAAGTGTCTTTATTAAACCAGCACTTGCTCTGAGTTAGGGTGCTATTTGTGTTCGTGACTTACATGTTTGTAAATAGCATATGGTGACGCATTTAGAATACACAATATCACCAACTCATACCGTCTTGAGGGTGTCATAAGAGGCGACTAAAAAAACGCATGAGGCAGATCACCTAGCCGAAAGAGAAGGAAAACTTGATTCAAACCCTGTGCCTACCCGTCTTGGGTGGCACAGTAGGTTAATTCCCTCCATGAATTTGGAGGAGGCCCGACTTAGTAGTGGGTCATTTATGGGCTGAAATGACGAAATAGCCCACTTGATACACAAGGGCAGGATTTTGTTTTTAGGAAGAAGAAAAGGCCTTCTATTCCTTCCGCTTTCCGTTTGAGTGGATTTTAAGAATGGCTGGAAATTTAAAGGCTTATTTAAACTCAGATGTAAGATAAAGATTTCAGCTATGAACATTCCCCAGTGTACAATGCAAGCACATTAACTGACCATCACATACACCGGTAGGTAACCAAAGAATCACCCGTTGAGTGCTCACTTAGTTGACTCGTGTTAAATTACAGACACGAGAAAAACGAAGACTCCCTTTTTCCTCAAGCTTCCGTGCATTTTCCGGTGAATTACTAAAATCAGTCCGTATAGCGTTGTAAATAGTTCAAAAATTAAAATAATTTATGTTTTTCTCAAGATGGAAGCTTACAAATTGTCAATATATTACTGTAAACGTTTATACAATAGAACATTCAACCGTTGACTAACGGTTTGGAACGAGCTGGCTGAAAAGAGCTGCCAAGAAACTCAGAGGGTTTGTCAGTTTTTTGCCTCTACAATAACATAAATAAAGTATAGGTATTGTCGGTAGAAATTTATTATTATATTAAATTATTATTATATTTTTTTATTTCATATTTTTTTACATATATTCTTAAAAAAACATTGTTATTCAAAAAATATATATAAAACAATAGAAAACCCGTCGACAACGAGGTCGATGACCTAAGCTACCGACGGTTCAGGGCTCCAGAGAGAGGAACCTCCTCACGATCCTTGCCGAATCCAGGATGACTGCCTTTTGTATCAGGCCCTTAATCCAGCAACTCAGCGGGAGTTTCTTGAGATGTTGGTCGAAACTCTTCGCAATAAGACCGTTTACTGAAACGACTATCGGCACAATGATTGTTGAATCAACATGCCACATTGCGGTAACCTCGTGTGCCAAATCGAGATACTTGGTGAGTTTCTCTTTTTCGGCTTTAACGAGGTTCTCGTCATGCGGGATAGTGACGTCAACAAGCATTGCCCGGCTCGCCAATCGGTCAATTATCACTATATCAGGCTTATTAGCGGGAATAGTCCTGTCAGTGATAATTATATTAAATTATTATTATAGTGGAACGTCTGACTTTTTATTTTGTAATTTTGTGTTAATTGGTAAAATATTTAATAAACAATATTTTTTCTCAAATTCATTTTCAGGTCTTTATAGTCTGTTAATCTTGCATCTTATCAACGAGATTAGCATACAGGCCTGGGACATAATGAGTGTTAAGCTTATGACCAATAAAAATTACAGTATACATAAAATTAGACTATTTTCGCCCCGCGGCGTCACCCGCGGTACGACATTATCAGCGGCTAACATCGCGGGACTCACCTAGTTCTAAATGTATCACCACACGGAATACTAAAAAATATATTTATTACTAGTCCAAAGATCTTACATGAGCCAACCTGATGAAATGATATTATATGCACTATAAGTTCCGGTACCAACTCTTCAAGCGGCGTTAGGCTCTTTAAACACCAAGGTAGCTCATAAACCACCCTAATACTAACACGGCCGTGTATACAGTTTGCCGCGGTCGCCTCTTCATGAATATTCCACAGAGTGCTTAATATATCTGCCATGTTTGTTTGCTCTAACTTCTATTTAGGAGCGTGTAGATGGAAATCTAAAGAACTACTACTACTAGTACTTCTCAGCCCATAACATACCCACTGCTGAGTCAGGCCTATTTTTTTTTGTTTTCGCTGGGGAAATGCTTTATGCATACCACCGCACCCCGGGGGAAAGGTCGGTGATTATGTGGGACTCCGACAAGGGTCGTCTACCCAAGAGTCGTTTACCCACTAAAACCCCAGCGGCATACCCTCACACAACGCGCTTGGGGCGCCACAAGTTTGCGTAAACGCATTCTACTGTGACGCCCCGGCGTGGTGCCCGCAACGCGGGCAAGCGACTATCAGAGAGAGCGTCCCGACTGCTGAGTCAGGCCTCCTCCAACTACATAGAGATATAGAGGGTAATTAGCCTACTGTGCCACGCTGGCCAGACGGGTTGGCATAGGGTTTTGTATGAAGCCCAGGACGCCCTACGGGCACCTAGTCGGGGCGTCACAGTAGACTGCGTTTACGCGAACCTTTGGAGTCCCAAGCGTGTCGTGTGAGGGTATACCACTGGGGTTTTAGTGGGTTTACGAGTCGTTTTCGGAGTCCCACAAAATCGCCAACCCCACCCCTAAGGGGTGGCGGTATGCATAAAGCATTTTACCAAAAAAGTTACCAAAAAAGCGTTTTGTATCAAGTTTTCCTTCTCTTGCAGCTAGGTTTTCGACCTTGTCGGCTCTTACGACACACTCAGGAAGAATTGGGGTGGTGACACTAAGTATTGTAACATACGACATCACACAGACGTAACCAATTATCAAGGGTCATTCCTTACAATCGATCGGATAGTAAATTAAGAAAGTAATTGATGTACAATAACTGGAGATCCGAATAATAACTGCCTATAAAATCAAGCAAAACACGCATTGTACAAATAAAAAAACTAATGTACAAATATAAATGGAAATGTGTACACAAATTCCTCCACAAGTCACTTACAACTTTATCCATCTCGCACAATAGAAACATGACGTCTTCACCATCACATACCAAACAACAAAATATAAATCAAGCTGTGAGCATAACAACTTTTAGTCGCCAATTTGTCTTATAAATTGCCACACGAAATTCCACATATTTCCTATTTTATGCCAAAAATGCTATCATAACATATACCAGATTGGAACTTCAATAGCACGACTAAAAAGCCTAAACGAGAAGGCTCAGTCAACAAACCTTTACTCGTCATAGAGTGCTCATAAAAATATGGGTATTATGCCAATATTTATGCATTTGCTTACGAGAGAATTGAGCGAAAATGAACCTTATTGTAGGTAAATAGGAGTTGATGGTACATTTTCTGGTGTTAAAGAGGTATGGTGGTATTAGATGACATTTTCCTGACACCAAAGTCTAGATTACGTCACGTGGATTTTCTATAATTTAATTTGTTGAAATTTACAATTTACTATATTTTCAGAGAAATTCACCAATTTCCCAGTTCAAATTTGCCCACCTCAATTTATGTCGTGAAATAAGCAAATGGATGTTGTAATTGTATACTCTCCTCTTATTTTCAGTCTACTGCAACCCAATGCTGAGTGCAAAGCCTCTTAGAATGCACGCAGTTATCGCTTTCCCGGGGTTTTGCATCAAATTCTTCTTCACTATCTTCGCAAAGTCATCGGTCCAAATGTGTATGCACGGTGTAACAAACGTCTTAACGCAATAAAGAAAAGGTCGACAGTACTACTGATATAAAAAATGTTTGCAAAATCTTAGGAAAGCAAGATTAGTAAGTAAATAATCTTTTTTTTTAAACTGTGGTCGCCAGCTACTGTAAGTTTTATAACATGGGATTATTTCCCAGAAAACCGAAGGTACATGGAATTCGATTGTCGCAGCTTGTGGAATAATATTAACGATAGTTAATTTGTTAGTTTTTACTGGAACTACATGTGTGTGTGTGTAAGTGTGATAAAATTTGGTTTAAAAAAACGTCAATCACATGTTCGTATTACTTATATAAAAAAAGATTTTATCGTTCAACTGCTCTAACAATGTAAGTAGTTTTATTTTTCATTCAAATCAAGACTCCATTGAGTATTTTTTTGATATTTTATAATAATAGCAACACAAGCACCTTTGGGTGATGTGTCAGCGTCGCACGGTAAATTACCCTCCATGTAACTGGAGGAGGCCCGACTCAACAGGAGGACATTTATGGGCAAAAGTAGTTAGAAGATTCCACTAAAACCTACCACTCTTGTTCTCGAGCAACTTAATTATAGGCGGTAGATTTTAACTGTTTCTGTGTACTTTTGAAGACAACTGTCATCTAGTGTCTCTCATGACCACAACTGCTGCAAAGCATTCGCAACGTCGGGAAATAAATAATATAATATACAAATCCGTTAAAAAGTGTTTAATTTCAACTACCTATACGTTCCGTTTAAGCGAACTGAACTGCCTCTATAGATAAAATAAATGCACTGCCACAATATGGACTTTGGTGTCACAAACTCTGATACATGTCTAGTGATAAATAAGAGGTCTGACTTTGAGTGATAGTGGGTACATTTACGGGGCCAAAGCGACCCCACTCAGATTCGAGTTTGTCTCTCCGAAAATGTCTTTTGCTCTAATAAATTAAGATGGCGTATTATTGTGATGTTTTTGGGTAATTAATGTTCGGTTCGTTCTTGTATCGCTACTGTATCTGAGCAGTGTACCGCTTGGAAATTATTGTGTGTATTATTCATTGTTTCTCGGTACTACGAGTGGCGTTAACGAGAACGCGAGATACGATGTAGTATTTATAACCGTGTCGTAAAAGCTGACTAAAGGAAATGACAAGGCAGAAAACGTCCTAATCCTTGTGCGAAACTCTCTGACAAGAGTGACACAGTAGGCTATTTTCCCACTCGTATTTGGATGAGGCCCGACTCAGGTGTGGGTCATTAATGGGCTGAATAGTAGTATTATAGTATATAGTAGTGAAATCTTGTCTAAAAAAACATCGATAATTCACTCATACTTCGAGATACAAAATTATTGCATACTAGCTGACCCGGCAGACTTCATAATGCCTCCATCGATAATTGTAAGACCTAAACTATTGTATAAAATAGACTTAAACAAACAAAAGGAATCGTCAAGGGTCACGTCAAAGGAAAATCAAAAGCCGAGTATTTCTATATTTTCTCCCATTTTAAGCCTTCTCAGGACTTCCACGAATATTTCAATACCAAAATTTGCCAAATCGGTCCAGCCGTTCTCGAGTTTTAGCGAGACTAATAGCAATTCATTTTTTTTAGATAGATAGATATACAGAACTGCATCTTTTGCTTAGCTCTATGTCCTCACTTCCGATTGCTATATGTTTTTTGTTACACCCAATGAGTAAAGAAAACTTGGCGGTAGAACTTCGGCGGTTCAGTTAGTACTATAAATCGTCCAATTAGATCGAACGAGCAGACGCTAATATAAAAAAGAAACACTTACATCATCGCCAAGCGAAAGCAAACTCGCTAGAGCACTAAACGTATGACATTAAAGGATAGGATAGCCCACACGAGCTAAGTGGAGCGATGTATCGCATTTAGCTAAATGCTCCCTACTGGGACCACTCGGCGCGAAAGATGGATCATGATGAATGGTGTCACCAATTACTTTGAGTTTTCTTATCTTTGATGCTATTTTGCGAGGGGAATATTCGGTGACATGGGAAAGGTTTTCGTGTGAAAAAGCTGTATTAAAAAGCATAGGAAAATTAAAATTATTTCATAATTTAAATAAACTTGTGTAGGTACCAGTTGGTCGTTTATGGGCTAGAAGAAGAATGTCTTTCCTTCAATTTATTTTAGTTAGTTGCGTAGCAACGCGCTCTGGGTTCAGCTAGTCAAAGATAAAAGAAATTAAAAATATGAAGGACCATACATAATTATCCTAAATATAAATATCCTTGGACACTTCACACAACGCCATCTCGTCCCAAGCTAAGCAACTTAATGCTTGTGTTATGGTAACGAGATGGATGATAAACTACTTATAAACTCGTACAATAAAATAATGAAAATTTAGTATCATCGCTTTGAATAGAATAGTAAAACTCTTCTAAACCAAAATATGTTTAATGTTTTAATATTGTACCACTACTATCATTTCTTGTGGCGTTTAAAAAAGACAAGCCCACCGAGTTTCTTCCGCCAGGTCTTCTCGGTTGGTGCCGATGACGCATCCGATGCAAAAATGATGCATCTGATGACGATTGTGAACGCCATAATTGGTTTATACAATAAAGCATTTTTCTATTCTATTCTACTATTTCTCGGCCCATAAATGACCCACTGCTGTGTTGGGCGTCGTTCTATTACATGGAGCGTATATATAAATAATAATAATAAATATCCTTGGACATTTCACACAACGCCATCTCGTCCCAAGTTAAGCAACTTAATGCTTGTGTTATGGTAACGAGACGGATGATAAACTACTTATATTCATTTTTTTTTTTGTAAATACATACATATTATAGATAGAAATGACACCCAGACTCCGAGCCAGTGCCTCTGGTTTAGACAAAGACACTTGCCCGACCCCGGAATCGAACCCGGGACCCGTTGATCCATTAAATATGTATGATAACATTACATAGCATATTATTCCTTTTATATCTCGATTGATGCCCTCCGGCACTTCACTGTATTGGTTCCAACTGAAAACCAGCGACACACCAGCTACTGGCATTGCAGCTGAGTTGGGACAATTTGCAGTCTCACGGCCCAGAAACTATACTTTAAAGCATTTTTCTTTTGTGTAATAAGTGTGTGTGTTTTTTTATTAATAAGTAGTGTAGGTTAGATAAGTTTGTATAAAAGTCTATAGAATTAAGTTTATTTTTTTACTTTATTCACTAGTTATTAGTATGTTTAGTTTTTGAGCCGTAGTGACTGTAATAAACGTGTTTCTTTCTATTATTCTTATAATAATAGGTAACAAAGTCTTATTTTGGCAGGTTGGCAAGGGTTGTTTTTGAGGTATTCTGTTCTTAGAATATGTTTTTTTTTCTTTTTACTGTACAGGGTGACACAGAGTTGAGCCTAGCAGTAAGTAAAAAACCCAATTGCTGCTTAAGCAACGTCTGGCTCTGCTCACCCGTTTCATGTTTTCCTTCTCTTTCGGCTAAGTACTTGATACAAACCCTGTGCCAACCGACTTGCCAGTGTGGCGCAGTATGATAATTTCCCTCCATGAGTTTGGAGGAGGCCCGACTCAGTAGTTGGTCAGAAACAGACGTTGGATAAGCAGCATATCAATTGCGTTTTTAACTTTCTGCTAGGCTCAACTATATGTCACCCTGTACAATAAAAAAAAACCATCCTTCATATCCTAGGAACAGAATACCTCAAAATTGGTAGAATGTATTTTCTTGTAAGTACGTCATCGTAAAACACAACAATGTAAGCCGTTGAGGAAGTAGGCCGGCTGTGGGTATTTACCGCTGTCTTGTTCGGGACGAGTTTACGGTCCCTTCCGCGTCACAACCAGATGCCGATTTAAGAGCGCGGTACACGGAACCAACGATAATTCTTAGGTGCCACTCGTTATATTTTTTATCAGTGGCTTGAATTCCATTAACCTAGGCTTACGTAATGGAAAGCAACGCCAGGCTCCATCCTTATTAAGCAGGCAATTCAAGGAAATGCCATCACATACACACGACGAAATACTGTGACGAATAAGTCTGGCCAGCGTGGCACGGTAGACGAATTACGTTATATGTAATTGGAAGGGGCCTGACTCAGCAGTGGGTCATATAGGGGCTGTATAGTAGTAGTAGTAGAAATTGGCTTGAGCTGAAATACTATTAAAATCTTACTAATATTATAAACGTGAAAGTTTGTAAGTATGGATGGATGTTTGTTACTCTTTCACGTAAAAACTACTGAATGGATTTTAATGAAACTTTACAATAATATAGCTTATACATCAGAATAACACATAGGCTACAAGTTATAAAGATATTATGTGAATTACAACAATATAAACAAGTCGAATTCAAAATTTTTATTGTCAAATTTTCGACCATATTAAACTATAGACAACATAACGTTTCGCTGTCCGTTGCGTTTTGATAAAGTAGGTTTTATACGGGATAAAAATCTCAGGTATCCTATGTCCAACTTTCTTTTTGTTCTTTTTTTAATTAAAAAAGCGTACTATCAAGTCAATGACTATCTATCAGATAGTGACGCATGGGAGTAACGTCGGCTATGTTATGGTCTAGCTCTGATCTTTCAGCCATTACATTAGTGAAGTTTTGTAAACAGTATGTGAGTGCAGTTTCAGCACGCACCATGTAATTTGTGTAATTTCACTAATTTTTATTTTCTTATTTTTTAATGTGCTACATGTTTATGCGTGTTATTGCTTTCACTAATCTGTCAGACTTGTTTGTACCACCATCATTGTAACCCTCTTATTTAAAATATCAACCATGGAGTTTCTTGCCAGCTCTTCTCTATGGAATGGCATTCCGAACCGGTGGTAAAAACTAGATTATTAATTTTATTTTATGATTTTTATTTTTATTTTTTTTTCTCTTAAAATCTTTGACTATTTGAAAGCATTCGCAAGAATTTATTCGAATAAAAAACATTTTGATTTTGATTTTTTATTTTGTTTTAAATATATATAATGCGGAACAAAGTTCGCCGGGTCAGCTAGTATATAATGAATTCAATGAAAAATATGTTAGTACCATCAATTAACAATAAGCATGTCCATGCCCATGAGATTTCCCAGGATAGACGTTTTTAACGCTACCTGGCGCCTTAAACTCGAGGCGAAAAGAAGATTTACCTGAAGGTAGCAAATCATTTCAACCCTTAGATGATCCACTATTGAGTCGGGTCGCCACCAAATTCGGGGATTCTATTTCTGTTAGAGAGTCTGTAGTCCGTGTGGTAACGGATTTCGAATACATAGTTGTGATACTACAGCTCTTACAACACCCTCGGAATGGAATGGGGTAGTGACCCCAGTTAATCCCAAGGAATGGGGCACGTTACCACCCTTTTCTATTCTGAGGGCGTCGTTAGAGCCGACAAAAGGAAACGATAAGGTCGAAAACCTACCTGAAATTTGAAACGAAACCCTGTGCCAACCCGTCTGGTCAGCGTGACACGGTAAGCTAATTACCCTACCTGTGATGGGAGGAGGCTCCACTCAGCAGTGGGTCATATATGGGTTATACAGTAGTAGTAGTAGTAGAAATTGGTTTGAGCGGACACATTTATTTAGGTACTCAATGTAGTCTATCAACTTATACTAGTATTTTATGTCAAGTCAAGCCTATGTAACTAAAATAATTATGTATAATTAAGAATATAATGTACTCAAGGTTTTTTGGAAATAAAGATTATAGTTAAAACTATACACTTGCATGCAATATATTGACTCAGCAGTAGGTCATTTTTGAATGATAAATACTAGTAGCATCAGTAGACAATAGGTAATTTCATCATTATTTCAGCCCAAGGATGTCCACAAAGGATGGTCCTGGGCCGCCCGCATCCATCGCTTTCCAGTTTCTCAGTTTCTCAGTCCACCGTGGGAGGCCTACCAGCACTGCGCCTTCCAGAACGCGGTCGCCACTCGAAGACTTTTCTGCCCCAGCGGGCGTTGGTCCTGCAAGCTATGTGCCCTGCCCTCTGCCACTCAAGTTTGGCAATCCTGTGGGCTATGGCGGTGACCCTAGTTTTCCTGCGTATCTCTTCATTTGTGATTCAATCTCGCATCGAAACTCCGAGCCCTTTGGGTGACTTTGAGCCTTCTGATGGAGCCCATAGTGCGCGACCACGTCTCTGGTAGTTCATATAAAGGCTAAGTACTAAAAGTAGAATACGATCTGTAGTAGCTAGTAGCTTAACAGGGGAGTCAAATGGCATCTACTAATAATTTACGTGGAAAATTGATTATATTGTGACTGCTTACACAAAAAATCATTGCTCATATTAATTCCAATCTAAATTTCTCGCAAATTGCCCTGTAAACATCGTACATTTGCCTAATCGTGTTGGTTTTCTAGCACGAAACGCAATTACACCTAAATCATTAGATTTTATGGTGCAATATGTTAACCAAATCTGGATTAGAGGATAAATCTATTGAAAATTTTGGACATTACTAGCTGTGAGCCGCGGTTGCACTCAGTTTGGAGCCAAAGGACTTGGATAGACAGTACTCCTGGATTTCAGGGTTGCAGAGCGTGTTTACGCAATCCGAAGCGTGAAGAGGCATCTTGCGGGCCGGCGGGGCGAGGATAAATATAAATAAATAAATATCATTGGACATTTCACACAACGCCATCTCGTCCCAAGCTAAGCAACTTAATGCTTGTGTTATGGTAACGAGATGGATGATAAACTACTTATTTTTTTTTTTTGTACATTCATTCATATTATAGATAGAAAACACCCAGACCCGGAACCAATACTTGTAGGTCGTACAAATATTTCTTCCGTGCGGATATCGAACCCGCGACATGCTGCGCAGCAGTCGATCGCTCAACCACTGTATGGTTTAGCACTAGGTATCCCCAGTTCGAGAATGCATCTTCACTTAACATCAGGCGGAATGCAGTCATCTGCCTCCTCTTACATAAAAAAAAGTAGATAGAAGATAGATGTAATTGTATTTAAAACCCTTCATTCTACTATTATTTTCTTTCACTTTTTACCACTTTCTCAAGCTTCCGCCCTGGTCTAAGGGCCATAGAGCTAATCATGGGCGGGTTTTGGACCTCCCCTCGTATGTTTCAAGATAAAAAAGTTAATCCCCGAACTGCTTCCTTTGATAAGCTCTATGGCCCTTAGACCCGTTGAAAAGGGAAGAGAATATGACAAAATGTCGATGGGCATTTATTTCTTTGAAATCGCATCTTTCTGATATTATGGAAAAATATACATTGATTACTATGGTAAATGTCCGCAGAATTTTTTTCCTAGAATTTTTGATAAATTATCTTTCTTTTATAACGGGTTTCAACCTACTATATTTTTTTTATCCCATCTATTCGAAAAGTGTCGTTTTGTTCCTCTTTAAGTGGGGCAAAGTAGCTCTTTTCTGTTCTAGACTGTTTAGGGAGAAAAGTTTAGCGAATACAAGCATAAAGAGGATTAAAAACTCATTACTAGTTTTTAATCCTCTTTATGCTTGTATGTATATGTTGATTTTGATACATCTTAGTGTTCAAAATGTTCAGTTTCAAATGTTTATATGTATAAGCTTTTAGTTGTTTTATTATTATTTTAATTTAGTTGTTACTAACTATATTATCTTTTATTGAATAATAATAATATATTACAATAAAATATAAGGCGCCTCTTATTTTCTCATAGAGGATGATGAAAAGTAGAGTGTATCACTCGGGCGCAAAATATTGTTTGGCTCGGGCGACGTACTTTGAATCCCTCGCTAGGTTCAGGATTCTAGATTCTAGGGTCTAGAATCCCTCACTTCGCTCTGGATTCAATAAAGCGCCCTCACCGTAAAAATATTACTTTGCTCCCTTGTGATGATACAATCTACTATTTGTTTCAGTAATTATTGAAACTGGTCTACCTCCTTCAGATTGCTGTAGGAGTTTGTGATACTCTGTGTTGACTCCGTAAGGTTGATTGTGAGGTTTTGTGGTATTAATGCGAATTTTAAATAAAATGGCACGACTGTCTCGTAGTTCTGTATTGAGGCAACTAACGTACATAATACGATCGAACACTCTGTATAGTGCTTGATCTATGAAAAATATCGAGTGTACAAACCCACGCTCCCTATTTATGACCTTTATTTCCCCAGAGAGCATTTCATTGCAGGTGTGTTCGGCCAAAAATAGATTTCCGGTCTGTTAATATATTTCTATATGCTTTTCTCCAATGCTACCTATTTTGTATATCCTATAACTCCAGAGTATGAATGAGATCATATCAAAGTTACAATATAGTACATGTTTAAGGCACCCAAGGCAATTCTGAGGACAAAGGAGTGGGCCTAAAACTAGCACCATACGAAATCCCACTCTTTGTCTAGCCTCTTCTCCTAAGGCCGGCCGGCATGGCCCTACCAGATCCTAAAGGCTTGTAAGTTGCCTAACCACAGCAAGGTGGCAGCACGGCCGAGATAACGAGAAAGAGACAACTAAATTAACGTGGTATCGACCACATCATCATCATCCTTATTTCAGCCAAATGACGTCCACTGCTGGACATAGGCCTCCCCCAAGGATTTTCACAAAAGCTAATCCTGGGCCTCACGCATCCACCGTTTTCCGGCGACCTTAACCAGGTCGTTGGTCCACCGTGTGGGAGACCTACCAGCAATGCGCCTTCCAGAACGCACTCGCCACTCGAGGACTTTTCAGTCCCATTATGCAAGCTATGTGCCCTGCCCACTGACACTTAAGTTTGGCAATCCTGTGAGCTATGTCGGTGACCCTGGTTTGCCTGCGTATCTCCTCATTTCTGGTTCGATCTCTCATAGCCCTCTCCATTGCCCTTTGGATGAGTTTGAGCCTTCTGATGGAGCATCCTTTTCCAATTCCAGTTAGACTGATTCCCAATGAAATTGGAAAACAGCAAGGAAGAACAACCTTGCGATGGCTTTTTCCGTGGAATTTGCGGTTTTACATTATTCTCATTATATTCGTGCTATAATTACATAATGCCACGTGGCCCGAAGAACAGATGGCCGCTGGGGCAAAAAAGTCTTAGAGTGGCGTCCACGTATGGGAAAGAGGAGTGTGGGAAGACCCCCAACTAGGTGGATGGACGACCTTGTAAAGGTCGCTGGGAGTCGGTGGATGCGGTCTGCACGAGATCGCACATTGTGGAAATCTATGGGGGAGGCCTATGTTCAGCAGTGGACTTCTGTGGCTGATAGATAGATAGATAATTACATAAGAAGAACCTGTTCCTAAAACGTATCCCCTTATTCTATTACTTTGAATTTTAAATTAAAGAATCTTTACGATCTGTTTGACTTCTTCTTTCTTGATTCTTTGGGAATAAAATATTAGGCATAGAAGTCGAGCAAGAGTATCAGTAAGAACCTTTTTAGTTAATCCTAAGTTTTATTTTCATCGATTGTCGAGTTCAAGCTCGCATTTAAATAATTATATCGCATTTAAATAGTGATTATGGTGACGGATTTTGAATACACAATGTCACTAACCCCCACAATCCTGAAAGTGTCAAGAAACAAGAGGCAAACACTTTGACTGCAAGAAAAGGAAAACTTGATATAAACCCTGTGTAAATTTTCCTCTATGAAATTGGTGGAGGACTGACTAGGCACAGGTTATTTCCTTCCATGTCCTTGAGGCCTTTTTTCTTATTGTAGTATATTTATTTTAGGCTCACCACCTGTTTACACTTTAAAAATATAAATTATCATACAAGCTTGATTTAAGGCTTAGTGTAACAATTTCTTATAGGTAAGCACCTCATGCACTATTACATAATAATAAAAATTTACTTATATTATTCAATAAAAACAAAAAACGAATACTAGCCAAATTACAATATAAGTACTGACTTAAGCTAAGCAACTAAATGCTTGTGTTATGGTAACGAGATGGATGATAAACTACTTAAATACATTTTTTTTGTAAATACATACTTATTATAGATAGAAATGACACCCAGACTCCGAGCCAGTGCCTCTGGTTTAGACAAAGACACTTACCCGACCCCGGAATCGAACTCGGGATCCGTTGATCCAAAGGCGGCACATCTAACCACTAGACCAACGAGGCAGTCAATGTTTTTTTGCGGAACTTGGTAAGAGAATCAAAACACACATCTACTAGGTCGCTGTAGCTATTAAGCAGGTTACAGAGACGAGGTATGGTGGAGCTTGCACCAAGAACTGTCCTTCAGAGTGTTATAGAAACCCCTTTGACCGTCATTCGCTATTGATGTCACAGGCTGCGGTGACCAGGTTATGAGACATTTTGGGGGCACCACATCAGTGTATCTACTAACTCCCCTGTGTTTCGACTTGTACCACGCTCATTGTTGCAGGAACCAGCAAACTTCGCTTCGTGACTTTGGAGAGACATCTGGGAGCAACCTTGCTTCTTAAATTGGAGCGATTGAAGGATTTTCGACTCAAAAGTCTAAGAGTTAATACGACATAACGCTATTCAAGATTCAAGTAGATTAGTTTTAGTCGGAGTATTAAATTTTAAAACACACATGTCAAACTAGACCTGGCTCTTGTTACTGGGTAATGACATTTTGTCATTAATTTTAGAACAGTGCTTGAGTGTTGAATTAACTGATATTTATTCTAAAACGGTATTTAGTCTCTATTTTAACAAGTGTGGTAGATTGTGTCGTTTGCAATAGACAACAGGCTACTTTCAGTGCTATCAGAACAATAATATTCAAGTGATTGGTGATCAAAATCTCAACTCGAGATTAGTTTCATTTGATTGGAGTTTGAGGAACGTTTTGTAATACGCTGGATGCTCAAGTCGAGATTTAACTGTCTTCTGTGATATGAGATTAAGCCCCTGAGTATCTGTTAGTTTTATGAATATGCTCCTACCGAATGAATGCAAATTTTTGGCATGCTTTCTCACTGAAATCTTATAACAGAATTGTTTAACCGGTTCTCGTCTCCATGAAGGTACGCTGTTTGCTTAGGTATTTCGAAATAACATAACTCACCCAGTTAGTTTAACCATGTGTTTACGATTCGGGTCTTGGTACTCGGGTGACCTTTTTCGGTCTTAAGGTCTCATAAACTTTGGAGGGGTTAATTGTGGAACGTTTCTTTGTACTGTATAGAAAACTTGAAACCTGGAGATTTTTACGTCGTTTTCTCTGTTGAGCAGTATTTTGTGCTTCATAATTAATTTATGCTTTGTAATTTCCTTGGAATTGGCAGCGTTTATTTTGTTTGGCGGCCACGTATGGGAATGAGAAGCGTGGGAAGCCCCCGACTAGGTGGACGGACGATATTGTGAAGGTCGCTGGGAGTCGGTGAATGCGGTCTGCACGAGATCGTGCATTGTGGAAATCTATGGGGGAGGCCTATGTTTAGCAGTGGACTTCTGTGGCTGATAGACAGATTTACATTATTACAGATAAACATTTTACCTGCATAATGAAGTATTCAGTGTTTGCGATTATTACACATTGAAATTAAACACTTTTTAACGAATTCATCAAATGAAAGAGAGAAAGAAAGAAAGAAAGAAACGACAACTTTAGAATGTAAAATGTCGCTACCCCATTTCATCCTTAGGGGGTCGTAAGAACCGAGAAAAGGAAATGATAATGCCAAAAACCTCACCTACGTTCCGTAAATCATTGATAGTAAAATATTATATTTTTATGTAATATCAAAAGCTTATCTTAAAGCGTAAAGGCTTCATAAAAAATAATTTATCAGTACTTAGCAGAAGCTGCGGGAATAAGGAAAAAATAGGTTTTGTGGGTCAATTTATTATGACTTAGCCCATAAATGACCCACTGCTGAGTCGGGCCTCCTCCAACTACATAGAGGGTAAGAAATATTAAATATTTAACAATAAAGCTATTCTGTATAGTGACGGATTAAGAATCGCCATTCCATTTCATCCCGAGGGTGTTGTTATAGCCGACAAAAAGCCTACTGTGCCACGCTCGCCATATCGGTTGCCACAGGGTTTCGTATCAAGTTTTTCTTTGCTTTCGGCTTTCAGGCCTTGTCATGTTCTTTTGTCGGCTCCTACGGCACCCTCACGATGAAATGGGTTGGTGAAAATTTATATAAACTCACATTTAATATATTACTTGGTTTTTAACTTGCTTTTCATGGTAGAGGCTAATATATTACCCGAAATTAAATCACATCTGCGTTATACGTATTTCAGTCAACAATATCTTGGTAAGAGCATTACTTGAAGTTTCACAACGTCTTGGTATCGCGTAGTGTAGACGTTTCTAGTTTTTAGTTAACCACCAGAACCTGTTAGTTAACCACTACAACTAAAATACGGAAAACCCGTCTTAGTCGAAAATACTAATATTTTCTTTTTCCTAGTGAACTTGTTCACAATTAAGCGTGTAAACTAAAATAATTATGCGGTTCTCACTCACACAAAGACAGATTTACGGCTTCACCTTCAAGCAAAAAAGAAATGGAAAGACTAACAAAGCGTGTGCATGTGGCATGGCGATATTCAAATCTTCTTGAAAAGAATAAATCAATATTAATTAATCGATAAAATCTACGAAATAATACTTTTGGAGATTGGACAAGCTATACATGTCGTATTGATGTTTTTTTTTATTCATAGCAAATACATAGGTTGTTAACATTGAGTAGGAATAGCGCAGCATAAACTCATTCGAGCTTTTCTGTCCGCTAGTATCGTCGTATATAACTAGATCATCTCACAAAGACAAGAGCCGCAAGACAAGGAAAACTTGATAAGTAACTCTGTGCCAATCCCGCTGGCCATCGTGGCACAATAGGCTAATTACCCTCCTTGTAATTGGAGGAAGCCCGTATCAGCAGTGGGTCATTTAAGGGCCGAGTATGATTTTTTTGTATATTACTTACTACATTACTTTTTATACACTCGAAGAAAGCTACATGGAAAGTGGGAAGATTGGACGCGGGTCGAACGTGTTCACATACACAAAGTTGTATGATGTTGGATTTTCGCGAAAAAATTTTCAAAACTTAAATATAAGCAAGCGATCCCGCGCGCAACAGCTAGTTTAATAATAAAAATCCTAACTACATCAAATTTTCCTTGGCATAAGTCAAATCTAAAGCTAGCTCACACCTTACTCCTCAACATGTTTGTAAACTTTCCTCAGCGCTAACAACTCGAAACTCGCGCGCGTAAATTCTAGACGCATTTGTTCTCAAGCTGCTTCGCTTGACAATGTTACTTATGTTTCAACTTTAAGGTGTTTCACTGATATCAAAAGTCTCATCCTGGGTGTAACAGAAAATTTACGAACATAGCGAAAGGATACGTATTTGTAGCGACTAGCATTTTTTTTTTTTTATCCTTGGACATTTCACACAACGCCATCTCGTCCCAAGCTAAGCAACTTAATGCTTGTGTTATGGTAACGAGATGGATGATAAACTACTTATATACGTTTTTTTTTTGTAAATACATACATATTATAGATAGAAATGACACCCAGACTCCAAGCAAGTGCCTCTGGTTTAGACAAAGACACTTGCCCGACCCCGGAATCGAACCCGGGACCCGTTGATCCAAAGGCGGCACATCTAACCACTAGACCAACGAGGCAGCATGCTACATACTTTACACCAGCTAATGCTGAGATAACCTAAACGGCAGGACATGCAGAAATACTTAATCTTTAATCATTGTGCAAACTCCCTGATTTACAAAAAAAAACAGTTTTTGACCTTTAATGTTGTTAATTTCTTTCTTGTGTGTCCTTTTGTCGAATAAAGGTATTTTCTTTCTAACACAATTTACCCGAAAAATCGGAACTATCAGCATCAAGAAATATCTCTAAAAAATCTTAGAATGACCAAAAAGTCTAACACCGCGATAGCGAATTTCTTAGAGCAATTCGCACGGTTAAGAAATCTACGAATACAGTTATCGGGGGGATAGGCGCCGCGGCTATCTGTCAGACATACCACCACGTCTGGCTGAATGATCATCCTTTTGCCCCTAAACGTTACTAGATATTCATCATCATCATTTCAGCCCATAAATGACCCCCTACTGAGTCGGGCTTCCTCCAAATTCGTGGAGGAAATTAGCTTACTGAGCCACGCTGGCATGACGGATAGGCACAGGGTATCAAGATTTTGGTTTTGTATTTTTGTTTGTCTCTCGTTCGTTTAGTTCGCGTCTAACGACACGCTCAGGGCGGTATTGGTTGGTGATATTGTGTATGCTACAGTCATATTACGGATGTAAAAGCCCGTTTTATTTTATGTTGGCGGCATCTGGTGACAATAAAAGTTATGACTAAAGAATTCGCCTTACCTTACACAGAGCGCAAAGAGAATAAATAATAAAAACTCTGAAACAAGAAAACTCAACGGAATTCCAAATAACGATTAACTTATTTCAAGTGTTATAGTAAACTATGGAACTGATTTTGATAAAATTTCTCTGGGACTGTTACATCTAGCCACACTAGTTTCCTAGTCTATGACCTGCTCGGTGAAGGCGCACCGGCATTGTACCTGTGCTTGTACTACGATTTAATCCTTATTAAATAAACCATTTATACCTACGACAGCCGTTTATTATTGATTTAACAGGGACCATCCTTAATCAAATCAAAATCTATATATTCAAGTTGGCTCAGCTAAACCCTTTGACACGTCAATATACCTTTTATATAATATTTATAACCTGTTCGGAAGGCTGCTCTAAAGGTAAGAGGGTAATTTCTAAAGGATTTATCGCGTGTATATTACATTATTTAATTCCCGGCGTTTCAAAGCACTCGTGGTCACGGGAGAGACTAGATGACAGTTGTCATCGAAAGTACAAAGAAACAATCAAATCTACCGCCTTTTCTATCTGCCATATCTACCTGTTTTATTGATAACTTTTTTAAAACGCCATTTTGGTATACAAACGCTATGTCAAATTTCTGAGTAAGCCCGCGCAATCGTCACATAGGTCCAAACACCGATAGTATTTTGTCAGCATTTCGAACTGTGCGCCTTAGCTGACTGACCCCCACCAACGGCAGCTGTTTACAGGATTGACACATGTGACAGCCATCGCCCTTCTGAGCAATATTGCTGGGGAGAGGGAAAAGCAATACCACTCGTATAAAAAACAATCCAAATCCTTTGATAAATCACGGAGTTATAAGGTAGCACGCATACAAAAAGAATGCAGTTTGAAGTCGGTTATTAAATAACTAATATGACGACTGATAGGTGTGTATGGAGGCCACCACCTAGCGTGGGACAAGGATCGCAAGATGATAATGGTAATTTTAAATATGACGATTTATACGAGTTTTATTTAGTTTTATTTTATGGAGCGACGATCTGCGAAAGGTTGCAGGCAGCTGGATGCGTCAAGCTGAAGACAGGGCGCTATGGCGCTCTTTAGGGGAGGCCTATGTCCAGCAGTGGACTAATGTGGGCTGATGATGATGATGATTATGATGATGATACGAGTTTTGTGATATAACCTACGTAAATAAAGTTCCTTTTCAGTTTGAGTTTTACTTGTCACTACTACTATTTCATCCCGTGCGGGGACCTTAACATCACGCAAACCTAGGATCAAAGGCATACAAGACCATGATAAACAAAATACTGCCCATAAATGACCCATTGCTGAGTCGGACCTCCTCCGTTACATGGAGGGTAATTAACTTACTGTGCCACCCTGGCCAGACGGGGTGATACAAGGTTTCTTATCAAGTTTTCCCTCACTTGCGGCAAAGTTTTCGACCTTATCGTTTTGTCGGCTCTTAGCATGAAATGGGGTGGTGATACTGTGAGAAATAACTTATAAACCTATAAGCCTTTTGTTTATTTTGCTTTGCGTATGAAAGAAACATGTTTACTAAATCAATGACTTTAATGGTCTAATATCCTAAATTTGTAATCCACGTGGTATCCATTATCTTTGGCGTTTTTATTGAGTCTTCTTGTTATATCTTTGATTTTACCTAAAACTTCATGGAACGTCATATTTGCTGTCGTTTTGGTCTTGTGTCGGAGCACCTGTCTATTGTAGTTCGCATCTTTTTGTTTGAGAGCTCGTTTTATGTATTCCGGCATAACTGAAAAATAGATAATCAAAATTAAAAATATTACTATTACTAACCTAACCGTGTAGCAACAGATTTAGAATACCTAGTGTCGCCAACCTATTTTATCCTGAGGGTGTCGTAAGAACCGAGAAAGGAAATGACAAGGCTGAAAACCTAGTCATAAGGGAAGGAAAACTTGATACGACCCTGTGCCAATCCGATTAGCCAGCGTGGCACAGTAGGCTAATTATCCTCCATGTAATGGGAAGAGGCCCGACTCATAAGTGGATCATTTATGGGCTGAGTGACAGGATATAGATGACATAGTGTCACTTATACGTTATACGTCATTTCTATCTATAATATGTATATATTTACAAAAAAAAATGTATATAAGTAGTTTATCATCCATCTCGTTACCATAACACAAGCATTAAGTTGCTTAGCTTGGGAGGAGATGGCGTTCTGTGAAATGTCCAAGGATATTTATTTATTTATTTTATCTTAAGGTATCTAATTCTAAATCGAATTAGAATATGACACAGTATTTAGTAATTCATTTCTAAAAGGAATCCTAAGCTTTGAAACAGGATAGAAATCTACCTCTGACTCCTGAAAACTCGAACTGTGGCTCTGACAATACTATTGCAACAAGAATCAAACAAATATATACCCGCATGGCTGTTAGGTAAGCCGTACACTGAGAATAAAACTCCTAATTTGTCGCTAGACTTAGGCAGGGTGCTTACTATTTAATCGTAGTATAGTTTATAATAAAAAAAACATATCACTTTATCTGTGATCAAATTATAAACTACACCTCGTTCGCGTTAAGAATACAGTAAGTTACCATTGCCCGCCGATTTAGCCACGCACCGTAACCAATCACGTCGTTCCAAATTTGAAAATCACGTACACGGTATTGAAGTTGAAGGCATACTTTCGAACTCAATGGCTTTATCCTTCAAATCGCTATGTTTCATTACCAATTGTGTTGTTTCACCTAGCTTAAAATGTAGAGTTCTTTTTTTTAGGTTTTTTGGAATTGATAAGAACCTACCTGTTTTTTTTGAGATTGCAACGTTGGTGCGCTCGATTTCTTGAGGGTAAGGAAGAGTAAGGAAATGTTAATTAATGTATAAATCGCAACAAAACTTTGCCAGGTTGCAAAGGCAATATGCTATAGTTGATGTCAGTTAACTAGACCACATAGTGCCTTGGTGGGGGGAGCGCACGTCATTGCGTGGTCTAGACGTCCTTTTTCCACCGATTACCACCACTGTGACACAAACATCAACCTGTGTACATTGGTCAATCTACGAAACGGCTAATTGGAAATTAACGAGACTTTCACTGTGAGATAGATTGTGTTGTAAAGAGAAGCTTTGGGTTATTTTAATTTTAAATGAAAAAGGTATTACATGTGTACTGTTGGAGTTTATAGATTTTCGTGTGGCCGAAATCAAGATTGTAGCTACTACTATCACTACTACTGAGCCCATATATGACCCACTGTTGAGTCAGGCCTCCTCCAGTACCCCCTCAACTGTGCTGCCACCTTGCTGTGGTGAGGGGGCTTGAGTGCCTCAATGATCCGTGGGGCCATACCGGCCAGGGCCTCCCATGCCGGGCGGGCCCACGGGGAGAGGTGAGACGAAGAGCGGCACCCAGCGTCGTGGCGGATTGCGGCTCCGGGGACTCCTCTGTCCTCAGAGCTGCCTTGGGAGTCGTAAACCGCTGCGGCGCACCATGAGGTCCTCGGGTTGGCGCTCAACTTAGTTGGCCGTCAAACCGAGTCCTCACTCAACGTCCTCGGGTTGGCGCCGGCCGAGGGCTGACGGGCCTCCTCTGCGAGGCCGTATGTCGCAGAAGGGGGCTGCGGGACGGATCGCCGGTGCGCTGCGGTAGATTGGGGCTGCGGGGACTTGGGTGGATGGGGACCCTGTCCCCAGTGTCTCGCTGCGAGCCCTGGACGGGGGCTCCGGGGACCTGGGTAGACGGTGGACCCTGTCCTAAGGGTTTCCCTGCGGGCCCTGGACGGCTGCGGTGCGCCGGTGTCCTCTGGTTGGCGCCGGCCCGAGGGCTGACGGGCCTCCTTCTGCGGGGCCGATGTCGCAGAAGGGGGCAGCGGGGCGGGTCGCAAGGGAGGGAGCTCCGGGTGACCCGCGCCGCGGACGGAGGCGGGGGTGGAGGGGGGTTCGTGACGATGCGGGCCCCTTCTGCCCTCGCCTAGGAGGCCGGTGGTGGTTCGGGGGAGCCACCACTGACGAAAGCCTCGATGACTGAGGGCGTCCCAGTATACCGGGACGCCCTGTCTGATAGTCGCTTGCCCGCGTTGCGGGCACCACGCCGGGGCGTCACAGTAGAATGCGTTTACGCGAACTTGTGGCGCCCCAAGCGCGTCGTGTGAGGGTATGCCGCTGGGGTTTTAGTGGGTAAACGACTCTTGGGTAGACGACCCTTGTCGGAGTCCCACATAATCACCGACCTTTCCCCCGGGGTGCGGTGGTATGCATAAAGCATTTCCCCAGCGAAACCAAAAAAAAAAAAAAAAAAAAAAAAGGCCTCCTCTAGTAACATGGTGGGTAATTAGTCCACTCTGCCACGCTGGCCAGAAGGGGTTGGCACAGGGTTTAGTATAAAGTTTTCCTTCACTTGCGGCTAGGTTTTCGGCCTTGTAATGTCCTTCAGTTAATACTAACTACACCTTCAGGATGGAATTGGGTGGTGATTTTATGTATTCTTAAAAAAATACTTTACCTGCACCGATGGTGTGTCCTGGCTTTAAGTCCTGTGTTAGCACTCAAGTTCTTTTGTTTTTCAAAACACAGTTTGTTTAGAAAACTCCCGTTCGCAGTGTCGCTAGACTCGGAAAATTATGAGACTGAAATGTAGCGAACACTTTACTGACGTGAAAAAGAATAAAAAGCTAAAGGTGGCAGTTTTATAATTACTAGTGGTCGCCCAGCGTTCGAAATTCGACCATAATTTAAATTATACTTCTACAAATAAAGTTCTATTCTCAATTTGACCACAAACTTTAACAATAAACAAAAGAGTATATTATGTGTGTGTGTGTGTGTCAAATACGAGTACATGGTAGTGTGTGTAATGTTGTTACCAATAAATGGTTTAATGTGTTTTATGCTTAATTTTAAAAACATAAATACTAGTATTGAAAACATAGTAATTTTAAAAACATTCTGCACTTCTTCTCTGTATAAACTACTAGCGACCCGCCCCGGCTTCGCACGGGTGCAGTGATGAACATCTTTTATCAGTGTTTCTCTACAATATTAATACATAAAAACCTTCCTCTTGAATTACTCTATCCATCAAAAAAACCCGCTTCAAAATCCGTTGCGTAGTTTTAAAGATTTAAGCATACATAGGGACGGACGGACGACAACGACTTCGTTTTATAATATGTAGTGATAGTGATAAGTGTATAAATTTCATACTCCTCGGTACAAAGGTTTTGCTTCACACATTAATATCTGTATATATTAAGACGCAGAGATTTAGATTCATTCTAATGATTAGGTTAGGTACCCCATTTCATCCTTAGGGTGTCGTAAGAGCCGACAAAATGAAATGACAACGGCGAAAACCTAGCCGCAAGAGCTAATTACCATGTAATTGGAGAAGACCCGACCCATCAGTGGGTCTTTTATCGGCCGAGTAGTTGTAGACTACTACAACTACTAAGTTTAGCTCACTCGTTACTGGCAAAGCCATTTGTAAAAGTGCAATTTCCGATATGTTAGGAAGTAATCAGCGTCATTTAAGTGCTAGAAGTTTCGCTGCAGAGGCAACATCTGCTGCGAACGGTCGCGCCGCCGACGCCAATTCCCGACGCCTCTGATATATTACTTTATGGAGCCGAAGTGTTTACTATACGTGAGCTTCGTATACATGATGGAGTAGCCTTGAGGACGGGTCGTGAGTTTTCGGGCTAATACTCCTTGGGTAAAGTGTCAACTAATTTCCATTAACCATATTGTACACAACCGTGTGGTGACGGTTAAAATACTTAGTGTCACCACCCCTTTCGATACTGAGGGTGTTGTAAGAGCTTATAAAAGGAAATAACTAGACCGAGAACCTATCTGCAAGAAAAGGAAAACTTGATACGAAACCCTGTGCCAATCCGTCTGCCCAACAGTGGGTCATTAATTGGCTGAATAGTAGTAACTATATTGTACAGTCTATTTTATTAGTACCGCCATCGACGAGGCTCTGCACTGCAACCAATTTGCGAATGTGGGTGGACTGAAATGTAAAAATCTTACCTATTATAAACTTTCCGTCCTAAAGAGGGGAGGGGCCCTCTTTCAGCCCTTTTTATCTTTTCTAGGGCTGTATATATCAAATTTAATTTAAATCAGTTCTGTAGTTTTGGCATGAAAGCGCGACAGACCAAGTTACTTTTGCATTTATAATATTGTAAGGATTCTCAATTTGACTACAAACTTAAACATTTAACAAAAGATTTTATACGTTTGTGAGTCAAATACATGGTCGTGTGTGTAATATCGTGTTTTTGGTTAAGAAATTTGCGGTCCGCAATTATGATAAGGATAAAATGCCTGGAAAAAACATCATCGATTTTATAAGTAGCTAAACTTGGCGATTGGCTGTGGCTTCTGTATTAATTATTCCTTTCGATTGGAACTTTTCAATCTAAAAGTATACAAAGCAAAATGCAGCTTAAAAACAAATCTTTCATAAATAACCAGTTTTGCAGTAACTGTGTAATAAAAAAAGAAACGTACTATAGACATTTATTTTTATTTAAGAAAGTAGATGTGGATATTTACCCATATTACATATTACTCATAGCTATTGAACTCCCACTCAGCAATTTTCATGGTTTTTAAGGTAAATCTTCATATTAACCTAACGGCTAATCTTTCTGAGTATTCGATACAAATTACTTCCCATGCCAAGCCGAGGCAAGCTGCTAGCCTAGAGTAAGTTTATATAGATAGATAGATAACACTTTATTGTATATTTG
This sequence comes from Clostera curtula, assembly GCA_905475355.2. Taxonomy (NCBI): domain Eukaryota; kingdom Metazoa; phylum Arthropoda; class Insecta; order Lepidoptera; family Notodontidae; genus Clostera; species Clostera curtula. Next base: position 2,087,665 of record FR997803.1, on the reverse strand, counting down.
CCATATACACATAGTTTACATAAAATAAATAATATTGAACTCATACAATTGGCGGATTTATCACTAAAAAGCAATCTCTTCCAGGCGCAGTAAATTTACATTTCAAAAGCTTCTGTTTGCAACTGTTGAATCACGTTCCAAGTTTTTATCTTATCTGTAATTACGGTAAATATTTTAAGCATCAAAACAAGCTATAAATAAGTTTTTGGATCACCCTGGGAAGAATACTCATAATTGAGTAAAGTTCGCCTGTACCATACTTGTAATGTTTGTGTGAGATTTTATTAGTGTGAAAAGTGATAAATATGTGAAAGTCGTAAAATAACTGCTCGTTTTTACCTCTAAGCGTATCATTATGTTTACCACAAACAAACTATCACATTTACATTCTGATTTGATTCCGCAACACCTAATAGAAGGTGGCTTGAATATTAGTTACTCCCCACCCTCCCACTTTAGGCTGTAAATAATTGCTTATGCCATTAATCACGCAGTATTGAGGGCCTCAATGACATCACTAATGATTCATTGCAAGCCAAGGTATAGCAAAGCGAATTTGCTAACTAGATTTATGATAGCAAGTTTTCTTGTAGTTGAATGAGAAATTAGCGATAAGCATGTAGCTTCTGTAAATAATGATGCATTCCAAACATTTGTGAAATGTCTATAAATACTAAGGTGTACATAGAAAGTGCTAATACTAAACTCAACGTGAAATGAAGAGAGATATGCCCAGCTAAACAATTAGCAAAAAGTGTAAACCAATTTCAAAATTGTCAACCATTTGAGGCCTTAGGCCTTTATCCTAATTAATATAGTTGCCAATTTAAGTTGGCACCAACTGTATTAATCTCTATTTTGAAGTCGCTTTAATTTTTTTTGCAACCCATGCCAGACAGGCTCACTGTTATAGGCCAGACGCAGAGCTGCACAGAGTGTCGTAGTGGGTTTGGGCCCCGGGGACTCCTCTGTCAACAGAATTGCATTGCGAGCCCTAAGCTGCTGTAGCAAATTTTAGTTTCCTTGGGCGACCACTCAACCTGGTTGGTCGCTAATCCGAGGGCTCGGAAGATATAGTTTTCTTCGGCGAGGCTGTGAGTAACATACATTTGGAGATTCTAAATGATCCACAGAGTTGACCCTGTAGCGACTTCCTTATATTAGAAAAAGCAAACCCATCATTCTAATGACCCAAATATTTTCACCCAGATCCGATGAATGAATTGTCCGCTAAGTAAACTGAACGCAGTGACTTGTGAACGACGTTTCTTTGGGGTTGTGCCACGGGCCGATTTGTCAACGTCACAGCTCATATTTTATCAAGTCGGGGACAATGGTAACTACGTTTTGATATCGGCAAGCTCCGCGTCTAGTTTTCAAACCCGTGATGGATTGTGTTCGGTCGAATCTATTTTGTCTTCATTTTTGTTGTTGGGGCTTGCGAGAGTTTTTTGGAAGCGTTGCAGTAATTATATTATGCAGATAGGTTTGGTGTATGTTTATTTATAATTTATTGTTTAATTGTTATAGGATTTGATATAGGATTTTGATAATAAAACTAATTTTAGTACCAAAACTCCTTTCCCTAGGCTCAGCCTGTCCTGCAGGGAGGTTACAAGCATCATACAAATGATATATACCTAAAAAATAATTTTATTAGCAATAAGCAGTAATAAAACAAAACATTGTGTAATCTAGAGAAATCTTACTTCATCAAATTAATACTAGTCGAATTCCTAATACAATTACATTAGTATGTTAAATACAATAACGTAAAATAAAATAATTATATTATAGTTATCATCATCACACACATACATATTTTGGTACATATTGCCCTCATATTTTGGTGGAATGAAGTTGGATATATCCGTACAAATTAGTGCCAGGCTTAGAGACGGCAATTTAGAGGGTCGGATAGGTTAAATGTAAAGTTTGGTCCGTTTCATAGGTATTATGACAGTAGTTATAATAATATCTAGGCCGGAGTAATAAATAGATATTGTCCATTTAATCGCTGTAAGCTCTTGGCCTAAGTTGGAACAGTTTATGGTAATAAAACCATGTTAGTTTTAGTTAGTGTTGTAATCTAGTAAGTGATCAGAAGTGGGATGAACTAGTGAGAAATGAAATGGGAACTAGTATTTTATGAAGTATTATTTTTTTTAGCACTTTTTTAAAATTATAGAATTGAGTATTTATGTATTTTTTGTACTTGTAATAGTATTACTTTTAACATCCATTTCTGTTTCATCCATTTCTGGACATAAATCTCCCCTATTTTTTTTTTTTAAATTAGCTTACTCTGTTCAACCATTATACTCGCGGTTACATATTGGCCTGTAAGTAAATAATATTGTTACATATTGGCCTGTAAGTAAACTTATTTTCTATTGAGTGGATCAAGCTCTTTATAACTAAAATAAATACTTTTTTTATCGTTGCTGAAATTTTTAAAACTTAATTAGTGCGCCGTTCCATCATATATTACTTACGTAAATTTCGAATACACAAAAAAATATACGTCCATGATTCTTCTAGCAGTAACTTTCGCAATGAAAACGTCTCTGGAGCCCAACTCGGAGCTTCGGGCTCCACTAAACGAGGCGGGCCAAGGCCCACCAGGGTCTCGGAGCCTCCCCCAATCGGCACTGCTCGTGCCCGTGGCCCTGGAATCGGGTAGTGGAGGATCACCGTCGGTTTATGTGGGTAGGTCGGGGCACAACAAACCGAGGTCCCAAATTAAAAAAAAGGAAAATGCCTCTGCTTACGCCATCACGGCTTTTATACAAAAGATACAAGTTATAAATAAGCGATGTTTTCCGTAATTTGTCTGATTCAACGCAAAAACTGTTACTCCTAATATTTCTCCGCCACTCCTACACGAGATGTGGAATCGATAAGCATAGCAGTAAATCATAGCAGCCATTAGGAAAAGCAAAAGCGGGTATGTAAGATGGAGGTCGTCTACGTACTTGAATTGCTAAACTTCGCCGTCCTTGCCTTTATGTTTGTTTTAGGTTGAGATGAAATAATGAAACCTTCGATCAGATATAAGGTCGTCTAAAACTATACAACTGGTTGTTTATATTTCTTTGAAACTGGTAATGCTGTAGACAATAAGTTATTGGAAGGATGACATCTGTTAGATGGAGTGGAGCTCATGTAACTGTAAATTATTTTTTAATACAGCTGCTCAAAAAGTGGCATATTGTACGGACGTATAGCGTTCGGGAAGTGGGCTATTACACACGCGTGCTTTTTTTACCATTCCCGCACTAGTGCGTTTTCTTTCCCAACTGTCAAAATAATGTCTATTATAAGGAAAAACCAACCATGAAGTTTTTACTAAAAGAATCATAGAAGTTTTTATGATTCATATATTACGTATATTTTTAAAAAGACACTACTTACTCCTTTGTTTCAATATCAGATTTAATGATTTGATTGAATGAGTTAGGTTAGGTTTCATTTCATTAAATTTCATGTTTATTTCATATCAATAAAAATTTTCTACTGAAGACTTGGCTGTATGGGCATAGTTGCTTTGCCCACTAGAATGGGCAAAAGCAACTATGCCCATAAAAAAAAACTCTGCTTATATTCTACGGTTGGCGCCATTTTTGTTTATAAGTCATAAATTATGATTAGTTAGTTAAGTTTATTGTGCTTTTATTATTTTATTAAATTGCTTAATTTTTTCGCAACTGTATTAAAAATAGTCGTTCAGTACACGTGCGGAACCGTCATTGCAACTTGTTCCGACTGTCAACCCTCGCCTTCGGCTGCGCCTCGGCTCGGTTAGACATTTGTCGGAACTCTTCGCAATGACAGCCTTTCCGCACTTGTAATGAAATATACTATTTAAATAGCCTGAACAAACAAATCATATTTAGAATAGGTACATTGTGTCAGCGCCCCATTTCATCTCAAGGGTGTCGTCAGAGCCGCCAAAAAAAATGAAGGCCGGAAAACTAGCCTCAAAAAGAAAACTTGATATGAAACCCTTTGCCAACCTGTCTGGCTAGCGTGGCACAGTTGGCTAATTACCCAGCATGTTGTTGGAGGAGGCCCGACTCAGCAGTGGGGAAAGCTATAATAAAAATATAGTTTTTTATTGTAAAAACACATACCGAATGTTGAGAGTAACTTTTAGTGACTTTTAGTCTAATGGTTAGATGTGCCGCCTTTTTTTTTTTTTTTATGCTAAAATAGGCTTACGTTTGACCTCAATCTCGCTTGATGGAAGGCGAAGATGAGGCCTAAGATGGTACACGTTTGCCTAGAAGGTGTCTGTTCACTTTGGCCTTAAAGAGGTCCCGGGTTCGATTCCGGGGTCGGGCAAGTGTCTTTGTCTAAACCAGAGGCACTGGCTCGGAGTCTGGGTGTCATTTCTATCTATACCAATAAATAAAATTGGACTGTCTGTTTGTAATAATAAAATAACCACTTTTTACTAAATGCGTAAGTATGTATACACAGTACATAGACCAAAATAACATTTTTTTAAATTTTTGTCTGTCTGTCTTTCTGTCTGTCTGTCTGTCTGTTTGTTCCAGCTAATCTCAGAAACGGCTGGACCGATTTTGACGGGACTTTCACTAATAGGTAGCTGATGATATAAGGAGTAACTTAGGCTACTTTTTTTTGACTGGCTTCACCCCGCGGCGTCTCCCGCGGTACGACAATAAGTAAGCGCGGGTGAAACCGCGGGGCGCAGCTAGTCTATAATATGTATGTATTTACAAAAATATATATATAAGTAGTTTATCATCCATCTTGTTACCATAACACAAGCATTAAGTTGCTTAGCTTGGGACGAGAAGGCGTTGTGTGACATTAAAAAAAAAAAAAAAAAATGTTAAAGAGTTACTAAAATTCACCGGCACAGAAGATCATTGCCTAGTGGTTAGTGCGGAATATTCTGGTCAGGTGTTTCATGAGTGACCATAAAGATATTACGGTAGTTATTATAACGATGCAAACCTAGGACTATTATAGCACGGAAACCATCTGTGACTACCTGGTTGACTCAGGGGTTGCGTGTCACCTTTGGATCACTGTTCGATTTTCAAGTTGGGCAAGTGTCTTTGTGTAAAGGTACTTGCACTGAATCTGGGTGTCATATTAGATCATGAATCACATGTTAGTAGGCCTCCCTCGCGATACCGATGTACCTAGTGCAGGATATCGTTTTTTTTAAACGAATACATAGTTATTGTAATTTCTGGGAAAATGATAAAGAGTTCTACAACATTGCAGATTATGAAGACGATTAAGCTACTTAAAAAACATATTTCATAAGATCAATAATCATTAATCACTATCACTACATAGTATAAAACAAAGTCGCTGTCGTCTGTCCGTCCCCATGTATGCTTAAATCTTTAAAACTACGCAACAGATTTTGAAGCTGTTTATTTTAATGGATAGAGTGATTCAATAGGAAGGTCATCATTGCACCCGTGCGAAGCCGGGGCGGGTCGCTAGTATTAAATAAAAATTTCTACAACGTCCATGTCCGCGCGGTGACGGATTTAGAATACACAATGTCACCAACCAATACCGTCTTGAGGGATTCGTAAGAGGCGACTAAGCAGATCACCTAGCTCCTAGAGAAGGAAAATTTGATACAAACTCTGTGCTAACCTGTCTTGCTACCGTGGCACAGTAGGCTAATTTCCCTCCGTTAATTTGGAGGAGGCCCGACTCAGTAGTGGGTCATTTATGGGCTAAAACGATGACGTTTCTTAAGACTTTTACTGCACATTCACTTGACCTGACAACAATTTGTACCTTAAGCACTAGTTTGTTTCTCAGAATTGATGTTATTACTCTCAAGAGGCCAAGGCTGGAATATAATTTGTACATGCAAAGTTTAAACGAGAACGCTATTTTACGGTCTGAACATAGTTGTTTATGGCAGCGTTTAGCAATTTAGCTTGTATTATTGCACCAAGCTGCATACGGGCTAGGTAGAAACGCATTGCAATAATTCTAGATCATTTGATCTAGGAATTTTAATAGTGCATTACATTTAAACATATTCATATAAATTACTAGTGGATCGCCCCGGCTTCGCCCGTGCAAAGCGGGGGTGGGTTATACTTAAAAACCTTCTTCTTGAATCACTCTATCTATTAAAAAAAACCGCTTCTATATCCGTTGCGTAGTTTTGAAGATTTAAGCATACATAGGGCCGGACAGACGACAGTGACTTTGTTTTATACTATGTAGTTAGTGATTCTTTGCTCCCTGAGGTTGTCTGAATTTAATGAGGTATTTAGTAATAAGGCCGAATTAAGCTCGGTCCTGTAAAATGTATAATTATCTACATTATAGCAAACAAATCTACGGTACGGAACAAAAAATAAAATGACAAAACCAAAAAAAAACAATCAACAAAAATATATTGTGACGGTTTGTTTTAAAAACAAATATTCGTATAAAACAAAATACAAAAAGTCTTAAAATCGAGAACAGTTTTAATTGCGTGGACTTCAACGTCGGATGCTCCAAACGTGATCGACTTTTCGGCTGTTCGTTCTAAAATAATATTTAAAACTAAGAAATTAAAAAGATGTTTATAAATTTACTAGCTGACACGCAAACGTTGGTTTGCCATGTAATTAAATAGGGGTTGATCGTAGGGGGTGAAAATTGAGGTTTGTATGTATTTTTGTATGGTTTATCATAAATATAGACTATATTTTTTTTTGGGATGAACCTTTACTCTTTACACCAAGTGGTGTAAAAATTAATTAACAACCTATTCTCATACCTACTGAATATACATTATGAAATTTCATCGGTCAAGCCGTTTCGGAGGAGTACAAACACAAAACCTGTGACACAATAATTTTATATATTAGATATTTTCTAGGAGGCTTCCAATCCAATAAATTCCATGGTAATTCCACTTTTCCTTCAAATTTCTAGACGGCTTCCAATCCAATAAATTCCATGGTAATTCCACTTTTCCTTCAAACCTTTCTAGTTGAAGCAGTCATTTTTACACGAAATCCGTGCTCTAGGACTCTCTAACCTGCCCCGCGATATACCCTGTATCGCGGGGCAGGTTCCAAACATTAAACTCAGGAACACAAATGCCACCCAGACTCGGAGCAAGTGCCTCATGTGTACCCGGCCGTTGGGGACTGGCCGGATTATGTGGGACTCCGGGGCGCGTGCAGATGATAAGGTGCGCCCCAACCTACCCACTAAAACCAACAGCGTTCCTCGACTGCCTGACTCCAGGGCTATGGGGCTCACTACACTGATGGGGGAGTACGCTCCGTAACGCTGGTGGGCTTTGAAAGGTGTCCAATCCTTAGACCAACGAGATAGTCTCAATCAATGGAACCAATATAATGTGAACAAATATGATTTCTAGAACAATCCACTTATTTACATATTTTTTTAACATATGGAAATTGTTTATTTGCATAGAGTATTAAAAAGAAATACATAAGACTTAAAACTTAAAAAGAAACATAATATACATTTAATATGTAAATGAAATATAATAAAATAAAACAAATTTTAATAAATTATTAATTTATTAAATGTGCCTAAAATACCTAATATAAATTTGCATTTTATTTATTTTTTATTTTATGTAATATCGTATAACTGTCATCTAAACTATGGTTTTCGATCCCAAACAGTTTTATAGCCCAGTTTGATTATTAAACATCCCACTTCGACACATAACTTTCTGGATAACCAGTACCAAAATATGCAAACACAAAGAAACGTTCAAGATACTCTGGAAAAATCAACTCCGTCTAATCAATGTAATAACGAGACACATTACCCTCGAGAATGGCCAGTCAATTGCTTCATAACCACACTCATAGTCGAGAATGGATGTCGCGAATTATGTTAATGCATTATGATAATGTGGGAGACGACTTTGTTATTGGGGACACACTGCTGAGAAGAATGGATATACTTTTCGTAGAGTTCGTTTTTTCGGTAGAGCAAGATAAAGTCTGGACACGATAGGCGAGACTAAGATCATTTTAGTTAACTCGTTACAAAATTTGCCCAGTGGTTATCACATTTATTACGGTGCCTTTTTTGTGTCATAAAATATATAAAACAAAGTATTATACTAATCAGATCTTCACCACAACGATGAGGCCAAAATTTGAGTCGCGTAATTTCTGCTCCATTTGGTTTCATATAAAAGTCCAGTTCGTGCCACACGACGACGCAAAATGAGTAGTGAGCCGACTCACTCGCATAATCCGACTGAATTGAGCTCTCGGGGGTGAGGGGACCGAGGAGAGCGTCAGGTAAAGATTACGTGAAAGTCGACACCTGAATAAAATGCGCCCGTCTGGCAGCCCAACCAAATTTCTGCTGGGCAGAATTTCTGCGACCGAAATTATGCGACTCACAACTGACAAAATTACGCTCGTTTTACTCGTTCTACCCCGTCGTCGTTCTACCCCAAATGAATTGGAAAAGTTTTTGCTGATGTTTGATCCAATCATTCTTTGCATTGTAAAAATATCGTCTGATGTATATTGATATGCAATAAAGTCATGTTTCAGCCCTTAAGTACGAACCGTCTCAAAATTGTTAAAGATATATATATATATTATCCTACTGTGCCACGCTGGCCAGACGGCTTGGCACAAGTAATAATAATAATAAAACATTTATTTTTTTCTTCCACAAAAGTTAACAAAGTAACCTACAACAAATTGAGAGCATATACTTAGGAACTTTTGTGGGAGACTGGTATCTGCACTAGGTTGCCCTGTCAAACAGAATACCAGAAAACAAGTATCCAATATTCCTTCTCTTGCGGCTAGTTTGCAGACTACCTAAGAGGCAGACCTCTTGTGTGAATTTAATTGCCTCTTACTAATATGGTATGGCTTGGTGACATTAAATTAATAATTTTATATACTCAATGTTCGCTCCTACTAAAATGTTAATCCTACTAGACTGTATGGATGTTTGTTACTCTTTCACGCAAAAACTACTAAATGGATTTAGATGAAACTTTACAATAATATAGCTTACACATCAGAATAATACATAGGCTATAACTTATGAAGATATAGTGTGAATTATCCAAAATATAACGACTAGTGTCAAATAAGTAGATAAAAAAATCAGACGACAAAAATAAAATACTTTCTATCATCATTATCACTATTCTCCATCCCCATGCTGGTAAAACTGTGGGGCGCAGCTAGTCATAATCTTATGATTTTAATGACTTATGATGATTATGATGATTCATAATAATTGCTCTGTTACTCGAGTTTCAAAATATTGTTGAATCTAATATCACATACAGGTTTTTTTTAAAACCGTTTGTTATTTTATTTGTTTTCCAAACTTGTTATGGTTTTAAATACAAACAACCAGAGTTGACTGTTTCAGCAAATATACAAAAAATGACAGTTTTTTTTCTTTATTTAATCGATATGTATATTTTCCAAATACTGAAGCTCTTCAACTTTCGGTGCAGTAAATCATTGCAGCTAAGAAACCAGATGGTGACAATTGTGCGTTATACAGCGTCCACGGAGTTAATCCAATTTTCTACTCAATTAATTCCGTCATTAAACCTATACAGATTGTACAAATTGGGATCTGTTTTTGAAACATATTACCAAGGCAATGATTTTTTTAATCAAACTAGCGACCCCCGGCTTCGCTCGGGTGCAATCATGCCTGTATTATACATATAAATCTTCCTCTTGAATCACTCTATCTATTAAAAATCGCTTCAAAATCCGTTGCGTAGTTTTAAAGTTTTAAGCATACATAGGGACGGACAGACGACAGCAACTTTGTTTTATATTAAGTAGTGATAGTGATGATGATGATATCTCCAAGAGGCTTAAGCCAACAATGCCAGGAGAAAAAGTAGTACGGTTAGTGGTACTAAACTCGATTAGGTCACAAACTTCCAGACGGTAGTACATCTATACTAATATTATAAAGAGGAAAGATGTGTATGTAATGTTTGTAATGAATTAGCTCAAAAAGTACTGGACCGATTTTAAAAATTCCTTCACCATTTAAGTGGCATTTAAATTATCACTGTTCACATTATGTTAAATTTTGTAAGAAAAAATATATATTCCACCCGTGCGAAGCCTGGTTGAGCCGCTAGTTTTACAGAAAGATAAGAAGAGGAAAAAAGGATGTGTTACTGTGGCCTTAGAAATTATTCAAAACATTTACGCTTAGCAACCGTTTAGCTCCACAAATTAGGACAAGAGTCTTAGTCTACGCTAAATGTGGAATTATCTACTTCTGCTTATTTTACAAAGTTAATATGCAATAGATTTTTGTCGTCTCAAACCATAAATTAGTGTTAGCTTAGATATTACTATATTACCCTATGTGTGTTTGGCTGAACCAGAGGCACTTGCTCGGAGTCTGGGCGTTACGCTTAATGTATCTATACAACACTCTATCTGTCTATATGTGTTCGTAACAACCCCAAAATTAAAAATTTGTGCTCGTGAATTACATGTTTTTAAACTGCCCCCGCGATACAGGTTATACCTAGTGCAGGGGTTTCGTTCGTTTAAAAAATAAAGTGCGCAATGCCAACATGACGTGTACTAACTTATGCATGAAATATATTAAACCAATAAAAAAAACGATTTTACACACTACCTTGTTGAAGTCTGTGGTCAATTTGAAAATAGAACTTTATCTAAAAAAACTATAATTTAAATTAAATATGGTTGAATTTTGACTGCTGGGTGACCACTACTGCATATAAATATAACATATGTAGAGAGTAAGGTCGTATAACAAAGGAGCGTATATGTAGCAGTAGAGAAAGACAGACTTGTTCCTAATATGTTTGAGATCATATCTATGATATGTATTATAAAATCTAAACAAAATTAACGTTCAACACGTGTCGGTCAACATAATTAGGCAGAAAAAGGCCATTTTTAAAATGCCATTACAGCCGTACTTAACATTGAAATGTTTGGTCCGGGACACCGACGCCGCAAACGAACCCTTTTCAGCCCTAAATAGGTCGAGAGCTTGCGGAGCAAATTTAAAATGAATTGCTTCTCACTGTTCTGTTATTAAATCCCCGTATTTTGACCCTTTGCTGATAGCTCCGAATGGACCTTTGATGGAAACATTTGAGTGTTTAATTGGTTTGATTATTATATTACGTACTAGCGACCCGGCCCGGCTTCGCACGGGTACAATTATGCATGTATTATACTTATAAACCTTCCTCTTGAATCACTCTATCTATTAAAAAAAACCGCTTCAAAATCCGTTGCCTAGTTTTAAAGATTTAAGCATACATAGGGACGGACATGCGACAGCGACTTTGTTTTATACTATGTAGTGAGTAGTGATAGTGATGATGACGATTGAGATTTTCAATGAACTTTTTGAATGGAATCTGTTCATTGTAAATTCTTACAATAAGAAAGACATAAAATTATGATGTAGCTCGAACACGAATTCGCATACAATTTCGATTAAAAACTTTTAGGTAATTCTCACTTTCTTTTCGAAAGAGGTTTTGGAGTTAGCAAATCTCCATAGACAGAGTCAATTATTCAAGGTTATTCCGATCAATACTTAATTGTCTCTACCCATAAATTACACGTTTAATGGCAAAACTGTAAGCTATTGGTATCCAGGTAATTTCTGTTGCTATTCCCAAGCCTAGTCTATACTAAGGTTATGTTCCGAGAAAACCAAAGGATCTACATTGACTAGAAATGGTCAGAAAAGGAACCTTTAATACGCGCTATTTAGGTAACCTAGATCAACCCGTCTTCCCTTTTGACCGTTCTGCCACCTTGCTGTGGTGAGTTGACTTGCGTGCCTTTAGGATACTACAGCAGTTAGCATCAGGCGCCTGAAAAGTTATGAAATTCTTTTCTTAACGAAGGGCAGCCAGGCCACACCGTCGTCGTGGTGCATGTTCGTCGATTGGGGAATAAATCCATTCCGTGTCTTCTCAAATACATTAGACGAAACATTTTTAAGAATTAGAAATTTGTTATGAAATTTGTGCAAATACGTTTAGCTTCACTACAGGTTCCTAACTCGAATGAGTTCTAAATCTGAGTAATTTATGGACTGGGATAATTGTAATATTGTCTTCAGTGCTACTAAAACACGTCATCGTCTGAGCTTGTTACGATGCTTTCACACGATTACAAAATATTTTCTGACTCGGAAAACGAAACCTGGTCCTTACGATCTAAACCACGTCCTACCAATAAGGCATCCATTTTCTTTTCACCCAATAAACCGGTTCGTGAGCTTCGTACTGAACGTCAAGCTACGTTGACGCGGGTCGACGTCGCGTGCTTGTACCTACAAAATCCGGTTTTGCTTTTTATTCCAAAGGTATATTTGATTGTGACTCTTGACAAAATTGTGGGAAAAATTTGTAGTACTTATACACATCCGAGGCAAAAAAAAAAAATGTTTGTGGGTAGCTTTAAACAAAAGTTGTACAGTGTGACAAAGTATGCTCATTTTTATCTGAAACATTGAACGAGGACTGATTCAACTGTGAGTCATTTTATACAGGGTGTAATAAAAGCTATAGCTATATTAAAAGGACTGATACTTTCTGCGAGATTTTAGTAATAAATAAGATACGAGAAAGCAAACCTTTTTTTAGTAGATAAATCAAAACTCTGAAGAAACATTGTAGAAGGCAAGTCACGAAGGTTCTAGGATAATATTCACGCATTTTGTTATTGAAAATTTGATGAGGAAGATTTCTGTCTCTCATAATTAATTTGAAATTTGTTACACATCTGAAAAAAAATCCATTCTTAACTTTAACATAAAATGTCTACCAAAAGTCAACTAAACAATTGACGATAAGCGAAATTGAGATAAACTTAAGGAGTTAGTACATTTGCTAGCGCGTCATGATAAATTACCAGAACCTGAAGCTGAGCAATCAAAACTCAGCCAAAAACCTTTATAGTTAAGGTTTAAAATGGCTGTGTTAGTATAAGGTCAGGGTGACGGTATGTGTATTAAGGAATCCGAGACAGTTGACAACATTGATAAGGGTCGTAGCTCCTAAGGCAGTGGAGTACTATCAAGCTTTACTCTTCTTAAAGGATTTGGAATAAATTAAGGAAAGCGCCAAGGAATCTACACTTTTCGTTTATTTGTAAATTATTGTTAAAAGTATTGAATACTAGGTACTTCTTCTTTAATACCCACTGAGTCGCGCCTTTTCCAGTTAATCATCATTATCATTTCAGCCAAAAGATGTCTACTCCTGGACATAGGCCTCCCCCAAACAATTAAACGAAGGCCGGTCCTGAACTGCATCTATCGCTTTCCGGCGACCTTAACCAAGTCGTCGGTCCACCGTGTGGGAGGCCTACCAGCACTGCGCTTTCCGGAAGTCGGTCGCCACTCGAGGACTTTTCCAGTTATATCGAGGGTAATTAGCGTACTGTGTCAAGTTTTCCTTCTCTTGCCGCTAGGTTATCAGTCTTGCCATTTCCTTTTGTCGCATCTTAAGACACCCTCGGGATGGAATCGAGTGGCGAAACTATGTATTTTAAATCCATCACCACACGGAAAGTGTTATACATATATTTTTTTTTAATTTGAATAAAGTGAAATTGGCAATAATAATTGAATATTCCAGCGCCATTTATTTTTAATCTTGGAATGGCAGGATTTTACTTTGTATTCATAAAATTAAATTGAAAATGAAATGAACAAAACCTTCAGGACTTCATGTAATCTTTTAACAAAGGTAGAGTTTTCTACACTTGAGAATTGTGATTCAAAAAGTTGGTTCAAAATTGTTTTAAGGACTAAATTATTGAATTTGCTAGACCACTATGGATTGATATAATCTGTTTGTAGGCTTGATATATTTTTATCTTAGTCTTTAAACACCGGAGTATAGCGCGTATGTGTGGTGACGGATTTAGAACAAACACATTAACCAACGCACACTATCCTGAGGGTGTCGTAAGAACTGACTGAAGGAAAGCAAGAGGCAGACCACCTGGATACAAACCCTGTGCCAATCAAGGCTAATTATTGCCCCCCATGAATTGGAGGAGGTCCGACGCAGTAGCATTTCTATCTATAATATGTATGTATTTACAAAAAAAATATGTATATAAGTAGTTTATCATCCATCTCGTTACCATAACACAAGCATTAAGTTGCTTAACTTGGGACGAGATGGCGTTGTGTGAAATGTCCAAGGATATTTATTTATTATTATTTATTTATTATCACTAATATTTATTTCGTAAATTTATGTGTAAACTTAAAATTTTTCCGTTTTTAAGTGTCAAAAATTTGCTTAAGAAGTATTTAACCACCTGTTCTGTTAATTATTAGATTTGTTTGTTCATTACACGAAAAGGGCTGTGTCATGTTTGCCGTTTTGCACCCTTTCAGCGGAGGGCTGAAAGTTAATAAACCCTTTTTGGGGGTAGTTATCTTCTGACGTCGGCAGAGAACGCAATCTCGTAAAATGTCAGATTGTGTCGAGTTTTCTGTTTTCTTTGGGTGCGGTGAGAACGCTTGTAATAGCCATTTGGTGACTAAAGAAAATAATTATTTACACTCTAAATGTCTCCTATTCGCACTGCAACATCACTATCACTACATAGTATAAAACAAAGTCGCTATCGTCTGTCCGTCCTATGTATGCTTAAATATTTAAAACTACGCAACGGATTTTGAATCGGTTTCTTTTAGTTGATAGAGTGATTCAAGAGGAAGGTTTAGAAAGGATCCATAATATTGTAGAGAAACACTGATAAATATAGAGGTTTTAGCGGGGGCGAGTCGCTAGTTATTTAATAAAATAATGACGGTATCTTTACCGGTAGCCAGTTTATTCTTATTTTATTTTTTATACAAATCTCCTGCACTTCTTATAAGCTGTATCGCGGAGGAAGTTTACAAACATGTTATTCTCGAACACAAATGACACCTGGACTCAGAGCAAGTGCCTCTGGTTTAAACAACGGTACTTGCCCGACCCCGGAATCGAACCCGGGAATCGTTGATCCAAAGGCGGCACATCAAACCCCTTGACCAACGAGGCAGTCCATTACTTATTAGAGACAGCCGAGTGGTGACACATTTAAAATAAATAAATAAATATCCTTGGACATTTCACACAACGCCATCTCGTCCCAAGTTAAGCAACTTAATGCTTGTGTTATGGTAACGAGATGGGTGATAAACTACTTAGATACATTTTTTTTTTGTAAATACATACATATTATAGATAGAAATGACACCCAGACTCCGAGCCAGTGCCTCTGGTTTAGGCAACGATACTTTCCCGACCCCGGAATAGAACCCGGGTACCTTTGATACAAAGGCGGCACATCTAACCACTAGACCAACGAGTGTGTCACCACCACATTACATCCTGATGGATTTGCAAGACCCGAATGAAGGCATTAACAATGCTGGAAACTTACCTGTGATACAAGGAAACTTTGACATGAAACCCCATAACAACTCGCCAGCGTAATTCAGTAGGCTAACTGCCCTCCTTGCCATTGGAAGAAGCTCGACACAACAGCGGGCCATTTTTGAGCTGAGGTGAAATTAGTGGTACAGTCACGCCTCCTCGATTTTAATGATAATTTGTTATACTGCGCTTGGCCAGACAACGCACTATTTAATCCCCGACGCAAAAAGGGGTGTTATAAGTTTGACGTGTCTGTCTGTCGGTCTGTCTGCCTGTCTGTGGCTCCATAGCTCGCGAACGGATGAAGCGATTTCAATACAGTTTTTTTGTATGATAGGTGAGTTACGGGCGAGTGTTCTTAGACATGTTTGATGAAAATCGGTTAAGTCGTTTAAAAGTTATGGGGGGTGAAAGTGGGGAAGAATAACTGAAAGTCTGCAAGTATAATCGAGTGGGGTCTCTTATGAAAGCGCATCACGTGCACATTATAATAGTTATTTGTTATACAAGAGTGCAAAGTTGCTTTTTAACCGCGTGTTAAATTTTGATGACCGAGCAAGCGAAGGATTCTAAAATTGAATCACGAGCGCAGCGAGTATCTGCAAATTTATGTGGTGGGGAGAAAATGAGGATGCGACAAGAATCTATGTATTGACAACTTAACAACATCTACATCATAATAAGCGTGTACCTATAAAAAGCAGCAAATAAAAATTAAATAAACCCCGACACAGTGATATCCCCCAACGCGATGTATATTTTATTTATTTTATACTTTTTAAAGGGAACTTAGGTCATTGTGTCGTGGGATTAATTAAATTTTTAATTTAATTTTTTACTTGTAATTGTCTCTTACGGCTCATGTATGAAATGGGTAGGTGACACAAACTAAACAGCAAAGAAGTTAAAATTCAGCTACCTAATTTCTTACTTCTACTGATCCAATATCAATTTTTAGCCGCTTTCTTTTTTTGCTGGAATTCCTCATAGATTCCCGACCTTTGGGGACTGGCATACGGATGTGCAAGTCCGGGACGCGCAAAGATTGTAATTAGTGCCCTGGACTAGCGGTGTTCCTCTAATGCTACTCTACTTAGCTTCAGGTCCGCGAAATGTGACAAAAGACGACTACCCTGTTCTAATTTGAAACCTTTGATCGCGGGGGAAATTCACAAACACAAAGAAAGTTGTCTTTGTGTTTGTGTCCGATCCGGAGCAAGTATTCCTGATTCACATAAAGATACTTGCCCGACGCCGGAATCGAACCAGGGTCCTGCGATCTAAAGGCGGCGCATGCAAATTCTAGACCAAGTAGACAACGCTAGACATAATAATCTGCTGAAACTTATCCACTAGGTGGAGGGCAATTTGCCAATTGAACCCTCTGCTGGAAAGGCAGGTAGGTAAAATTAGGCCCTTTGGGCCTAATTTTTCTTTTCTTGTATCTTTTAGTTTGACGGATGAAAACAATTAGTCTATTAATCTATTCTCTATTAATTTCTCTATGATCAAGTCTATTAATCTTCTCTCTCTTATGCTAAGATATCTATACTAATATATAAAGCTGCAGAGTTTGTTTGTTTGTTTGTTTGTTTGAACGCGCTAATCTCAGTAACTACTGGACCGATTTCAAAAAATCTTTCAGTGTTAGATAGTCCATTTATCGAGGAAGGTTATAGGCTATATTTTATTTTCAAAAGAATTAGGGATCCGTATGAAAATTGCGATTATGTAAACCAAGGTGTAAAATCGAGAACCTATTTATGCGTGCGCTGCAAAAACTATTGGCAATAGAACAAAATAATGTACTACGGGTTTGTAGGTCTTATAAAAATGTACAAAAAAGTCCGCGAGAGCACATATCTAACTATCATAGTTTAGACACAATAACCGATTTTATGTTTATAAAAAATATGCATAGAGATAAGCACGGGTTCAAAGCCCACGCGGGCGAAGCCGCGCGCAAAAGCTAGTCTTTAATAAATTATGAAAATATCTTTTGTTTAGTTTGTATGTAGGTGTTTGGTAATATTTTGGCCTCCAAGTTCAATGTTGTAACAAAGTTTGTTGTTCTGTGTGCTTTGCTGAATAAATGTGTTTTTCTTTCTTTTTATTTTATCATCCTGCCAAATGGGCTGGCTTAGGTTTTCACTTATACATTTTTTTACCTATACAGTTATTTTGGTCGACACCTGGCACACCCTGAGGACTGAATGGGTTAAAGAGTAAAGTTAAAACGTAGCAAATTCCCCACTTTATCTACCCAATGACAATCGACGCGCAGATCCCACGATAAGACATTGATGTATGGCCGCAATTGCTTTTTGCAAATTGCTTACACTCACGCAACGTCGCGTCCAGATTTATGTCCAACAATTATTTTAAACCGTAAACAAATGAAATTAAGCGATATGCGAAAACGTAATGGGTTACGGTTTTTTCGTTAATGGAACAGATTTGAATTTGGAACACCTCCATTCGGACCGATTACTGATAAATTAATTGACTGATCAATCTGTTTTAAAAATGATTTATGACGACACTTTGAAATGAACTTATATCTTTTAATCCGTGTGATGACGGATTTAGAAAAGAATAGTGTCACCACCCCATTCCACCCTGAAGGTGTAGTAAGCCAAACAAAAAGGAAATGTCACGGCTGAAGAGAAGGAAAAATTTATACGAAACCTTAGATAGAAAGCTAATTACTCTCCATGTACCTGAAAGAGGGTTTGGTGGTAGTAAAGACTACCTATACCCTGAAGAGACTGATGAATCCGTGATGAAATCCGAACAGGTACCATTGCGCATAAAATTGCTTTACATCACGTAGAAAGCTCATACTTTGCCGTTTTCCAAAATTTATTGGTATCAGTCTATCTTGAAGTGGGTAACTTTACATGGTACAATAATTTTCCAAGATTTCAGCTGTCAGTTATGTCTTCACTGATTTCACGTCACCACTGCCATAAATATAGAAATGTCAGCTAGCCACAAGCTACGTGGACACGTAGCTTGTGGCTAGCTGACTTTTCTAACACATGCCCAGGAGGATTCCTGGGCACGTGATCTTATATCGTCAATCCAACATCCTTAACCAGAGTTTTAATTGTCAGTATCATTATCTCAGCTCATGAAACACCCACTGCCGAGTCGGACTTCTTCCAAATTCATGGTTGAATATTAGCCTTCTGTACCATGATGGCTAGACCAGACAGGTTTGTATCGAGATTTTCTTCTCTCATCATCATCAGCCCACATTAGTCCACTGATGGACACTGCTCCCCTAAAGAGCGCCATAGCGCCCTGTCTTCAGCTTGACGCATCCAGCTGCTGTCCGAAACCTTTCCCAGATCGTCGCTCCATCTAGCAGAAGGTCGTCCCACACTACGCTTGCCGATTCGCGGTCTCCACTCAAGAACTCGTCTACCCCAGCGGTTGTCGGTTCTTCTCTCGATGTTGGGTTATTTGCCTATTGCGTTAAATTAATAATGCTATCTGTCCATAATATTAACCGTTACCACATTGACCTTTTATGAGTAGATTGATTAAAGCAGCACTATTATCTATTCTACGACTTCCTCCACTACAATAAAGACATCAACAACCATTTTCGTACACAAGTAATGATTATCGCATAACACGTCTTACGATATTAAATGGAACGAACCTCCAGTGACACAGCTAAAATGTAAACAGATCAGCGGATAAGCATCGATATATTGCGGCAATTTCCTCCTCCGAAGGGTGAACGGAATCCCCCACACATTGCTTTTTATGGTACCCTCAAATTCTATAAGACGCTCGCTCTATCTATGTTATAGTTTTGGTAGTTTTTTACTTCTTTTTTTTTTGTTTTACCAATTACTTGAATGCCTTTGATCCTAGGCTTGCGTAATGGAAAGCAAAGCCAGGGTCTAAGATGGGGCAGGTAATTCCAGGAAATGCCCTGTCGAGAACCGGCTCTTACATACACACGACGGAACACAGTAAAACTTATAGGATAGGTCTAGCCTGATCGGCATTTATCCGCTGTCTCTTAAGTTTAGCGACACGTGAGTAATATATCCAGTGTTACAAATATTCATAGCCACGTTACCGGTTACCACTAGGCCATATTGTTGAGTGCCACCCTATAGCCCGTTCGCGTTAAGAATGAAGTAAATCATCAGCGCAACAGGATACACAGGAGATGTTGTGTTCGCAAGTATGACTTCAACTGGTCACTGTTGATTTTCTAATTGCTGGCTAATCCGGCCGATAGTGCTCATTTGCTGAATTCTTAATGCGAACGAAGTATAGTCGTATGTACAATATACTACACTTACATTAGGAAACACCCATATTCAAAGATTTAATCAACTGAATACACACCACATTAAATGAACCTGGTTATCCGCACGATGTAAAGCCACTGGATAAACAAAGCTGTGGCTTGTGGTCCGATTGCTTTTAGCTAAACTTGCGGTTTTGCAGGCTAGCTCATTGGTTCTCTGGTCGGAGCTCAGAAAATAACAATTGAAAATGGATGCGGCATATTATCACTACTGCCCAACTAACAATAAAACATGTTCAATATTTACAAAAGGAAATGATGAGCCGGTAAATATAGCCGAAAGAGAAGGAAACGAAACCTTATGCCATTAGCCAAGCGTCCAACAAGCGTTAGGCCAGCGTGACACAGTATGTTAATTACCTTCCATGTAATTGGAGGAGCTCGGCAGTGGGTCATTTACAGGCTTAGAAGTAGTATAATGTACGAGTTTAAATACTAACAAAGTTCAAAAATACATTTAAGAAACAAGAAATAATAATTTTGTTAATTTAATAATGTTGGGTCAAATCAAAACATAAAAAGAATAGATACTCACCCTAGCTCACGCGAGTAGAAGACAGAGAAAAACAATACTGTCTTACATTTAAACTTCAAAGAGCTCAAATCAATTCTATTCATATCAATTCTATAAGATACTAGCTGTCCCGGCAAACGTTGTTTTGCCAAATAATTATTGCCCCCGCGCTACCCCCGCGCAACCGTCTAGGTCTTATGGTTCCAGAGATATCGTGATGACTCAATCTATCTATACAACATTGTTTTGCTATGTAATTAAATAGGGGTTGATCGTAGAGTGGTAGAGTGGTAAAAATTTAGGGTTGTTTGTATTTTTTTATGCTGAATCTTAAAAAAATAAAAGCAATAATTTTTCTCTAAAAAATAAACAATATTTTTTTTTGACCCACCCCTTAAAATTTAGGGGGATGAAAAATAGATGTTGTCCTATTCTCATACCTACCCAATATGCTTACAAAATTTCATCAAAATCGGTCAAGCCGTTTCGGAGGAGTTTGGCATCTAAAACTGTGACACGAGAATTTTATATATTAGATTATCTTCAAGAGTATAGATTGCATCTTCGATAAAAACAAAAGTTCATCTCGGATAAAAAAAAAGTATAAACCGCATGCGTAGTGTGAGGTTTATATTTTGAGATTAAGATCACCTAGCCGAAAAAACTTGATACAAACTGTGCCAACCCTACTGCCCCATGTAGGCTAATTTCCCTACATGAATTTGGGAGAGGCCCGTCTTACTTGTAGGTCAATTATGGACCGAAACGACGACATAGATACAGTCCGGCAGACAGACAGTTCAGCCGAATATTTTGTTATCAATTTATATTTATACTAGCGACCCGCCCCGGCTTCGCACGGGTGCAATGATGAACCTCTAAATTTATCAGTGTTTCTCTACTATATGTATAATGGATGTATTATATCTAGAAACCTTCCTCTTGAATCACTCTATCTATTAAAAAAAAACGCTTCAAAATCCGTTGCGTAGTTTTAAAGATTTAAGCATACATAGGGACGGACAGACGACAGCGACTTTGTTTTATAATATGTAGTGATATAGTATATATGCTGAGTCATCACGATGTGTGTGGAACCATAAGCTCGACATCAAATTTGGCAGGAATATTTCTTTCGTCGAGTACAAAAACTCGCAAAAAGTTGACGTGGACGTTAAGTACTTAGATGGCAAAACAACGGTTGGTGGGTCAGCTATGTAAGGACAGATTACCGCATCCACATTGGCTACCTCTTTCTTACTTCTAACGCAATGCTACCCTTTCCCACTATTAACATTATAATCAGCCGTTTAAAGTAAACGAATGTAATATTTGAATTATCCACGCGCCTTTAAATTCAATTAACATAATGGCTAATTAAATTTTCACAGGCGTTTGCACTTTATAATGTGGTGTTAATTTTTATCTAGAGAGCATTAATGCAGGTTTCATGGTTTTCGTAAACGGCAAATTGTTAATCTAACCAAGTAAATAAAATTGAAGTGTTTGTAATATTAAAATCATCATCATTTCAGCCAAAGACGTCCACTGCTGGTCATAGGCCTCCCGGTCCTCGGCCGTCCGCATCCATCGTTTTCCGGCGACTTTAACCAGGTCATCAGTCCTCGGGAGGCCTACCAGTTCTGCGCTTTCTGGAACGTGGTCGCGCCACTCGAGGACTCCGAGCACAACCCTCTCCATTGCCCTTTGGGTGACTTTGAGCCTTCTGATGGAGCCCATAATATTAAAATAAGCACTTTTTATCAACTGTATTATTTGAAATTGATTATACGAACAAATCTCTGTTCTTTGGATCTGAAATAGCTTCCAGCAGGATGAATTTTGAATGAATGACTTTTAATTTGTGTCTTCACTGGTGTTAGGGCGCTGGTATTGTTAGTTGTTATAGTTACTTACTAAAATACTTTGAGCAGCGGTAGCGATATATGACGGCTCAATCAAATCCCTTTGATTTGGTTGAGGAGGACGATGGCTTGTGAACAGGTGCCGCTGATTGGGGTTGGCGGCTCACTCGGCGGCCATCTGAAATGAGGGCTTAATAAAATAAGCAGTTGTGAGTGTAACATGTTTTTATCTTAAAATATGACTGAGACATCGAAGTTTTCCTCAACCTGGTTTTTAGAAAGAAAGAAACAAAGAAAGAAAATAATTTTATTGCAGTATTCACACACAATTTTCAAAGTATCTCAATGTTGTTTAAAAAATGCTATCTTACTAACATACAAAAAACGACTACTTAAATTTAACAGAATAAATACAAATATAGTTATGGGGTGTGTGTCTGCAAATGGCCCCAACTCAGCTGTGATGCCACTGAATGTGGCATAGTTGGAGCCGTGCAGTGATGTCATACTATAACTATAATAGTTAAACATAGATTCCACTGAAAACCAGTTATGTAGCTATAGTTTTTATTCTCTTATTCATTTTCGTTGATCCAAGGGCTGGATGTGCCGCTTTTGGATAAAACGGTCCCGGGTTCGATTTCGGGGCCGGGAGAGTGTCATTGTATAAACCAGAGGCACTTGCTCTGAGTCTGGGTGTCATTTGTGCTTGTGAATTTCATGTTTGTAAACTGACCCCGCGATACAGGGTTCTACCTAGTGAAGAGGTTTCATTAAAAAAATCCCATTATTCATTTCAGATTTAAAATACATAGTGCCAACACCCCATTCCATTCTGAGGGTGTCATAAGAACCGACAAAAGGTAATTCAACAAGGCTAAAAACCTAGCCGCAAGCTTGGAAACTTGAAACGAAACCCTCTGCCAACCCGTCTGGTCGCCTGCGCAAAACAGGCCCCAACAGCGGTGGAATGGGGGAGGGCAATACAGAGCCCCCCTCATAATCGGAGGGGCCCGCCTTGGAGCATGGGGCTCCACTAGCTTTATAAGAGGCGGGCCAAGGCCCCCAGGGCCACGGAGCATGCTCCCGTAATGGGAGTGAATCCCGTGGCCCTGGTTTGGGCAGTCGAGGATCGCCGTCGGTTTTAGTGGGTAGGTCGGGGCGCAATTCACCATCTCTACGCGCCCCGGAGTCGCACATACCCCGGCCAGTTCCCAACGGCCGGGTATCCATGAGGATCTCCGACGTAAAAAAATAAAAAAAATAAGGGCCGCACATTAGGCTAATTACCCTCCCTGGGATGGAAGGACAGTCGGGGGGGGGGGTACTGTGCAGCAGTGGGACTGTACATACAGTGGGACATCTTTTATGGAAAAGGAACTAGCCCATTTCAAAGGCAATGTTCGTCTATGTACGTCTTGGATAACACCTAGTGACCTCATAAATTTCACTGGGAGTCGCTAGTTGCTTATGGCGTACTATAGCATACATTACCCTTATAACAAAGAAAACGTGTACTATTTATTTGTTAAAACTGTAAATATAAAATGCTACAGATTCCATTGACCTTTCGCACCAACGTATCTATTCTCAAAGAGTTTAATGTCAAAGCTAGACTTTCCACTATATGCCTTCGTAGGGTGCTGGAATTCTTCGGACATATTGCTCGTAAAGAGGGTCATAATCTGGAACAGCTAATGGTGACAGGCAAGGTAGATGGCAAACGTCACAGAGGACGCTGTCCCATGAGATAGGACCAAATACGATCTTCTCCGAACATCAACTTCCACAATGCCCTTCATGATGCTAAGGATGGCACCAATTGGGGGTAATCGTAAGAGAAACTGATGCAGCGAGGGCGTCATGACCCTCAGTAATGAGGAAAACGATGCGAGGAGGGTAAATTATATACGTAATCTTACCGAGAATCCAAGTAAATTTGGAGAAGTTTGATTTTTGCAAAAAAAAAAGAACCTTTCGATTGCGCAAAGTGACGCATAGTTATACATTTCCCGTGAAGTGTACACTAAGTAAATAAGTATTGGCAACATTTTCGGATGTTGGTAAGTCTCCAAAAGGTACATAAAATAGTTTTATAGCTACTCAGATACAGTGGGCGTTAGCCTGCAAGGTACACCCGCCAAAATATATTGCGTGCACAGACGCCCGGTTAAACCCAATATAAAGCGATCATAGATCAAAATAATGGGTAGACTGTACACCTCATTTGGTAGAAAACAATAGCTAAGCTATCACATAGGTATCGGTATTTAGCATATATGGTAAGTCTCTGTATCTGAAGGTTATGTACCTGTACCTTTAAGTAACGCTATCACAGAGCACGAATAAATTATGTTCTTTTATATTCTAAGATATGAATTGTTATACGTTGTTGGTATGCTGAATAAATAAATAAGTCTCTGATAGTGTTTAGACTCACAGTTGTCTTCCCTTATATATGGTTAAATATGTCCGTGTGGTGACGGATTTAGAATACACGATGTCACCAACCCATACCGCCTTTAGGGTGTCGTAAGAGGCGACTAATAGAACGCAGTAGGGAAATCATCCAGCCCCAAGAGAAGGAAAACTTGATAAAAACCCTGTGCCAACCCGTCTTGCCAGCGTGGCAGACTAATTTCCCTCCATGAATTTGGAGGGGGCTGACCCAGTTTTGGGTCATTTATGGGCTGTACCGACGAAATATGGTTGAGAAGGGGATGGCTGCCACATGCGTCATGCTTGTGAAGAGGTACCATTGCTCGTTCGAACGGGCTGAGTAGTAGTAGTCTGGATTTGAAAAAAAAAGGATAGAGAGAGAGAGAAAAAAGAGAATTCTCTTTTTTTATTTGAAGATTTCCGTCTGTAATAAGTAAATTTTCGATATAAAAAAATATATGCAATTTCGATGAATTCAATTTTATTCGAATGAATTCTTACTAATGCTTTCAAATAAACTAAAAATACTAAAATTTTAATAAAAAAAAAAGTTAATAAATCGTTTAGTGTTCACCACCGGTTCGGAATGACATTCCACAGAAAAGCAGAAAAGAAACTCTACGGTTGCTCTTTTAACTAAAAGGGTTACAATGATGGTTGTACAAAGAATTCCGACAAATTTGTGAAATCAATTACACTCATAAACATGTAACATACCTACATCATCGTTCGTCGTCGTTTCAGCCCATAAATGACCCACTACTGAGTGCGATCCTCTAGTCGCCCCTTAAGACACTCTCAGGATAGTGTGAGTTGGTGACATTGTGTATTATAAATCAAGTAGGTAAAAAAAATCTTACTAGGTGTTATATATTGGCGATATCAGGCCTATGTCACTTCTGTACACTACTCGGTGCACTGTTTACAGTGTGCAATGTACTCGTACTTGTTTGTAGAAACGATCCGGTTAACTCATCCAGCCGTACTAGGAGTCGCCCCTTTGACAATAACTCTTATGGAGCCACTGACCTGCAACTATTTACTACTATTTTCAACCGAGGTCAAAAAGGCGGTGGATCTAAATTTGGTTGTGTATTTTTTACCGCATAACTCTGACATTTGTCAAACGAATCGAACGAAATCGTTTTGTTTTATTTATTAACTAGCTAACCCGACAGACGTTGTCCTGTCTGAACTATGAATATTGAATTCGATTTGGAATAATTAATAATAAATTAATATACCGCCTTTTCTTATCAATTCCAATCCCTTATTTAATGTAATTAAAAAAGAAAAAAAGTAATTATGCCAAAAATAGCGAACCGTCGGGACGAACCAACGTCAAATGTTTGACAGGTAACAGTTTGTATGGGAAAATAAAATTGTTGTTTTTATTATTTTACTTACAATATCAATGTTTTCTCTAGACTCTTAAACCTTCCCTGGACTCACACGAATATTTCAAGACCAAAATTAGCCAAATCGCTCCAGCCGTTTTCGAGTTTTAGCGAGACTAACGAACAGCTATTCATTTTTATATATAAAGGAAGGTGGTACAAATAACAACGAGGTAGGTGCACACATATACATATAGAGGCATAATATATATCATTTGTGTTGTGATCACTTTAATATTTGCTGAAAATATTATTAAACGGAAATATTTATCAGTCAATCAACTAGAGTAAGAAGTTGTTATTAGTTTAAAATAAATTATATTCTACACTTGCAACACTCAGAAAAAGCGGACGTGACGTAACTTCGCATTTTCTGGGTGGTGTGACGTAAATGTAACCTAATTCAAAACAGTGGTATTTTAAGTCAGTCGTCGAGCGGCAGTTGAAGAGTGAAGTTCTCAGCCTATTAATATAAGTGTTAGTCTGTGTGATCAAGTGAGATTAAAGCAGTATTCCAGCTACAAGGTGATTTCATTTCATATCAGAAGTGACAAGGACCACGTGCTATGCCTCGGCAAAACCGTAAGTAATATTTAAATATCTACATACTTATTATAATTATTATAACCTTATCTTGAAAAGAATTGAAATCAACTTGTGATTTTGAGATATTTGCATTTGCATTTGCAGTGCAGAAGCCATCATCTCTAACTGTTATTTTACGGCATTTATTAAAATAGAAGCACAGTGTAATGATTTCTTAGGATCTTGCGATTATTACACATTGAAGTTGAATATACTTTAGCGGATTTACCGCTTGTATATTACATTATTTAATTCCCGACATGACCCACGTGGGTCGCCATTGCGAAGTGGGCCATGTAGGTGTGTCGATGCAAAGTGGGCCATGTAGGTGTGCCGATGCAAAGTGGGCCATGTAGGTGTGCCGATGCAAAGTGGGCCATGTAGGTGTGCCGTCGTGAAGTGGGCCATGTAGGTGTGCCGTCATGAAGTGGGCCATGTAGGTGTGCCGTCGTGAAGTGGGCCATGTAGGTGTGCCGTCGTGAAGTGGGCCATGTATGTGTGCCGTCGTGAAGTGGGCCATGTAGGTGTGCCGTCGTGAAGTGGGCCATGTAGGTGTGCCGTCGTGAAGTGGGCCATGTTAGTGTGCCGTCGTGAAGTGGGCCATGTAGCTGTGCCGATACGAGGTGGGCCATGTAGTCGTGACACCGGAAGGTGAGCCATGTAGGTGTTATTTAAAAACGAATCGCTGCTAAATACGATTTTTGTATATATCGCTACGAAACTAGCCTTGTGTGTGTGCCACCGTGAAGCAAGCCTTATAGGCATGCCACTATTGTAAGCCATGCAGGAGTGCCATACTCAATAGATCGCAGCTTTATTTAGCCGAATAAAGTAGGCGAATGGCTTTTATTTACCCAATTAAGCTGCCACTAGAATATGCGTGAACCCATACAGCAACTTTATTGTTATATCTGGTATTTCGTATCAGTCTATTAAGCATGAGGTTATATATTTTATAAAGGAATGAAGTTCTGAACATAATTTATAAACATTAAAATCGAGTCGCATAGGAAGTTCATTAAAAGAATTTGAAGTGCCGGAAAAACATTTCAGGCGAACAGGATGAAAGTTCCAGCCCATGTCGCGATGGAAGCTTTACCCCCGAGCTGGTGGAAAGCCTCGCTCCTGAGCGTCAACGAAGACGGCGCCGTAAGTCTTCATCCAGTGACGACGGAGAGACACCTGCTAAGGCGAAGCGCATCTCGCAGGGTCTAAATGCAGATGATCTTCTGAAAATCATTGCAGCAGTGCAAAAGGGATCGAGTAAGACAAGTCCAACTACTAATTTTGTTCCGGATTTCGATCCCGATAATAGGTCCCAAAGTATTGATCGTTGGTTGAGAAAGGTTAAGGAGAGTGCGTCGATTTATGATTGGGATGAAAAACAAACCATTCATTATGCCCTTCAAAAGCTTTCTGGTTTAGCCAAACGATGGTACGAATCTCTACCAACACTCAACTACTCGTGGAAGAAATGGCAGTCTAAATTAAAAAAGGCTTTCCCAAGTGACGAGAACTTTGGGAAAATCTTGGAGGAAATGTTGAATCGGAAATCTCGTGCTGATGAAACACTGAGAGACTATTTTTATGATAAGCTGGCGTTATTGAGTAGGTGTGAAATTGAAGGCCGAAAGGCAGTAGATTGTATTATTTACGGAATTAATGATAGTTCTATTAGAAATGGCGCACAGGCACTTAAATGTAAGAAACCAGAAGATTTGTTAAATTACTTGGCATCCCAACAGCCTAGCACGTCCAATGAAAGTTCAAAAACAAACTCTCTATCTAATGCATTCAAAAAGCGAGATTCTCGAGCTGCATCAAATCAAAACAAAGCCCCAAGTAATCATACTGCTAGGAATACCGATCCATCGTGTTTTATCATCTGTCTTGAACGAGGCCATCATTTCGGAAACTGTCCAAAACCTATTATCAAATGTATTAAATGCGGTCGGGTAGGACACAACTCAGGTCAGTGTAATAGAAAGCCTCTATTATCACACGAAGGTTTTGGAACGGACAAACAACCCATCGATAAGAGGGTACTGAAAATTAGATCTGATAAGCGTTTCAATGACAAAACAGGTATAACAAGTCGTTTCAATAATGAGCAAATCTGTCAAGAAGCAGCTCCCCGTACGTATTTGGATAGTAACAAAAAATTCTTTAAAAATGTCATTATTAATGGATCGAAATCGGACGCGTACGTAGACTTTGGTAGTGACTGTTCTTTGATCAAACATTCTAAAGCAAAACAACTTCATGTCACTGAGGATACTAATGATCTTCCGTTAATAAAGGGATTTGGTGATTCTATAACACAGCCAAAATTTCGAGCTGTAGTTCAAATCAGAATTGATGAAGTAGAGTCAGAGTTGGTTGTGCTGGCCATTGAGGACTATTATTTACCAGCATCTCTGTTAATTGGTCAAAATTTTACTGAACTACTTTCTGTAACCGTTATGAAAAACGCGGAGACCTTATTTTTTTATCATACTCCTTCTAGCAATGTAGTTTCAAAACCTGATAATACGGTAAAATTATATGTTGATAAAGACGTGACTGTAGTTAAAGGAGGTTTAGTAGAAGTTTATGCCAAAGAATTTTATGCGGGTGATATATACATAGATGGAAGTACACGTACTAATCCAAGCCAAGAGTATCATCTGCATCAGGGATGTTATAATTTGGATAATAGTAGAGCTCATATATTCGTTACGCCCTTATCATCATCTCCTTTAAAGTTTAAGGCCGATACTCTTGTTGCTAGAGCTAATGCAATTGTAACTACTAAAACCTTATCAGTAAGCACGGCTTTAAATTCTCGAGAGGTCACGCCGCTTATTAAATCAGACATAATTGTGGGACCGGATGTAGATCAAGCAAACTCAGATAAACTCTACCAGTTATTGCAGAAATACAGACAGTGTTTTGCTCAAAACCTTGGTGAGATAGGCTGTACAAGCCGAAGCGCTATGAATATAGAACTGCATGACAAAACCCCTGTAGTATATAGACCGTACAGGCTATCGCACCACGAGCGCCTAAAAGTTAGAGAGATGATCGACGAATTAATAAATAACGGCATTGTACAGGAATCTGAATCCAATTACTCTAGTCCTATACTAATCGTTAAAAAGAAAACTGGAGAATCTAGATTATGTGTAGACTACAGAGCGTTAAATCGCAAAACTATTAAAGATAAGTATCCCTTGCCCCTGATCGATGATCAACTCTCTAACTTGAGTGGTAACCAGTTCTTCATTACACTAGATTTGGCATCTGGCTACTATCAAATACCGATGTCCGAAGCGAGTCGTCACCTTACGGCATTTGTAACTCCCGACGGTCATTATGAATTTAAACGTATGCCATTTGGACTGGCTAACGCACCAGCTGTATTTCAAAAAATGATTAATAAATTATTGGTTCCCAAGAGATTCGATTCAGTATTTGCCTATATGGATGACCTTCTTATCCCCTGCGTTACAATTGATGAGGGTTTAACAAAACTAGAGGAAATCTTTCAGTTATTGCGTGACGCTGGTTTAACCCTAAAGCTTTCCAAATGTATTTTCTTTGAAAAGACTATTGAATATTTAGGTTACGAAGTTTCTGCAGAAGGCATAAAGCCTAGTGAACGGAAAATAACTGCCGTCAGAGACTTTCCAGTTCCAAGCAACGTTCATGCAGTTCGTCAATTCTTGGGTTTAGCTAGTTACTTTCGGAGATTTATACAGGGATTTGGAGAAATCGCTAGACCTTTGACTAATTTGCTTAAAAAGAACGTACTCTGGAAATGGGAGAAGGATGAGGAAAGATCTTTTCTGACCCTAAAAAATAAATTGATAGAACGCCCTTTGCTTGCTTTATATGATCCTAAACTAGAAACCGAATTGCATACAGACGCTAGTTGCTTGGGGTTGGGAGGTATTTTGATGCAATGGCAGGTTAGTCCTAGAGTTTTGAAACCTATAGCTTATTTTAGTAGACAGACCACCCCCGATGAACGACATTTACATTCGTACGAGCTAGAAACATTGGCGGTGGTCTGCTCCTTGAAGAAGTTTAGACCCTACCTTTTTGGGCTTAAATTTACAGTGTACACCGATTGTAATGCGCTAAGGACAACCTTAACGAAAAGAGATCTAATTTCCAGTATTGCACGCTGGTGGTTACAAATTAGCGAGTTTGACTTTGATATACAGTACCGCCCTGGTTGTAAAATGAATCATGCCGATGCTCTTAGTAGGAATCCTCAGAATAATAAGGCATCTAGCCAAGTTAAGACCTTCAGTATTTCTACGGATAATTGGATACTCACCTTACAAATAGCAGACCCAGAGTTACAGCGTATCGTTAAAATTTTACAACCAGATCTCGACGAAAGTAACGCAGAAATTAAGAAAAACTTTGTCATGAAAAATCACGCATTGCATAGGAAGTTAGGTAATGATACGCGTTTGGTTATTCCGAAGAATGCTAGGTGGCAAATTTGCAAGGCCAACCACGACGATCTAGGCCATTTCGGTTATGCTAAGACTGTAGAGCGTATCCAAAGTCGGTATTGGTTTCCTAAGCTGAGACGTTATGTAAAAAAATATGTCGCATCATGCATGGACTGTGCGTATAATAAAGATAATGCGGCGAAAACTCGTAAAGGCTTATTGCACCCGATCGAGAAAATTGCTAAACCATTTCATACTCTACATATTGACCACTTAGGACCGTTTGTACGAAGCAAATCTGGTAATTGCTACATTTTAACCATAGTTGACGCTTTTACAAAGTATTTGTTTGCTAAGCCAGTTAAAGATACTAAAACCAAAAGCACTATTAAAATTCTCGAAAGTATATTTAATGATTTTGGGCCGCCATCTAGGATAATTTCTGATCGCGGGACAGCTTTCGCTTCAAATAATTTTAAGGATTTTTGTGCCAACAAGGGGATTAAGCATGTACTTAACGCAGTTGCTTGTCCTAGAGCGAATGGCCAGGTGGAAAGATTCAACCAGACTATTCTTACAGCATTATCTGCGAAAAATTTCAACAAAGATGAACGTATCTGGGACCATCAACTGGGGAAAGTGCAGTGGGGAATAAATAACGCTATAAATACAACAACACAAAAAAGTGCATCAGAACTGTTGTTTGGCACGAAACTTAATAGTACTACTGATAATATGCTGACAAACGACAGTGATGATACAAATTCAGACTTGGGGAGTTCATGCTCACCCGTATCTTCAAATATCGATAGATTAAGACTTGAGGCCTCTGTTAACATTAATAAAAATCAAAAGCGCATGAAAGACGCGTATGACAATAAAAGATCCCCAGCTCGTATTTATTCAGTAGGTGACTTAGTAAAAATCACAAAAACAAGTTATAACAATGACGGGAAAAGTAAGAAATTATTACCGAATGATTAATTAAAACACTCACACTACTTTACACTTTTATTTTGGTATACACATTTACACTGGTAAGAACACTCAGACGCGACAAGGCATGTTCAGTTTACCTGTACGGTGAGAAACACATCGTTTGCGAGTATTAATTTTGCCTGTGGCGCCATCTAGTGAGATTGTGAGGAACTACGATCTCATTGCCCTTTTAATAGATAGGAGTTCAACATTCCGCCGCCCAAGGACGACTAATGTCCTTTAAAACATGTACATATATCAAAATTAACTAAAGATAATACAAACATTAATGTGAGTCAGGCTCATCCAGAGGCAGAGGGCACAATTTTGCGATTGGTCTCTTAAAAATATTATCTTTATATTGTAAGGTAACAACTCTGGTAATACCATCTGCACCTGGGTGTTTCTGAATGATACGTCCCAAAAGCCATTTTCCGGACGGAAGTCTATCATCCTTTACTAACACAACGGTACCAATAGGAAGGTCGGGTTGGTTGATGTTCCATTTGTAACGATGTTGCAAGGTCGTTAAATATTCATTTTGCCAACGACGCCATAGACACTGAACCATACGTTGAATCATATGCCATCGATTCAATGAGCTTATTTTAACGTCAAGCAGAGAAGGCTCAGGAACACCGATCAAAGGCTCTCCGATGAGGAAGTGACCAGGAGTCAAAGGAGGTTCATCTAGAGTGGTATTTATAAGTGTGAGTGGACGTGAGTTTACACAAGCCTCAACTTGATATAGGAGAGTAGTTAGCTCTTCATAAGTGAGAAACGTTTGACCTATAACCCGTTTCAAATGACCTTTGATACTTTTCACTCCGGACTCCCAGATACCTCCAAAATGTGGAGCACTAGGTGGTATAAACTTCCATTGTGTGTGATCATTAGCTAGCAGTTCCGAAATCTCAGTTACAGTCTGAGATTGTGAATCCTGGAATGCCAAATCTAATTCACGTGACGCGCCTACAAAGTTCGTACCATGATCACTCCATATTTCTTTGCAGTGACCACGTCGAGCAGTAAAACGTCGAAATGCGGCAATAAACGCAGCAGACGTAAGATCAGTCACTAACTCTAAATGTATGGCTTTTGTTACGGTGCAAATAAACAAGGAAACATAAGATTTACAGGTTCTTTTACATCTACCTGGGTACAATTTCATTGTATATGGTCCGCAGAAGTCTACTCCACTGGTCACAAAAGGACGACTAGGTTTAACACGAAATTCAGGTAAGTTTGCCATAAAGGGCACCAGTGGGGTAGCCTTCTGTTTAAAACATGGAATACATCTTTTAATTACAGTTTTAATAAGATTTTTCACTCTTATAATCCAAAATTTTTGTCTGATGAAGTTAAGAGTAAGTTGATGTCCTCCATGCAGAGATTTCAAATGTGCGTTTGAAACGATGAGTTTAGCCAAAGCACAATTGCTACTTAAAACGATAGGATTTTTCATATTATTTGGAATTTCTGCATTGGCAAGCCGACCACCAACACGAGCTATACCCTGGTCATCAATAAATGGATGAAGCGCGTATATTCTACTTGATTTTTTAACTTGCTTACCTAATGACAAGCGATCGATCTCATCGCGAAATGAAACGGATTGTGACAATTTAATACAACGATTCAGTGCATCATCAAGCTCATTAGTGCTTAAATAAGTGGGCTCAGTAAACGGGCTCTTTGTTATCCTGGCTTTACTTCGATTAAAATAACGACAACAATAAGCAATCACTCGTATTAATTTAGACAGTGTTGAAAATCGTTTTAAGTAAGACATTGCATCTTCATTTTGGACAACATTAATATTGGATAGTATTTTAGTCTTAGGTTTAATCTCCAAATCGGTCAAAGGAATGTCAATTGAAGAATGTTGCCATTCCCTTGCATCCTGTAAAAATTGAGGGCCTTTCCACCAAAATTTTGA
Organism: Clostera curtula; assembly: GCA_905475355.2. Lineage (NCBI taxonomy): Eukaryota > Metazoa > Arthropoda > Insecta > Lepidoptera > Notodontidae > Clostera > Clostera curtula. The sequence continues at coordinate 2,053,704 of FR997803.1, read as the reverse complement.
CTGCTGAAGATCATACGGGTAAATTCCACGGGATGCCAAATCAGAAGGATTATTTGCTGAACTAACATGATGCCATTGATTACTTTTAGTAAGAGTCAAAATTTCAGAAGTGCGGTTTGCAACAAATGTAGTCCATGTGTTTGGTGTTTTACGCAGCCAAGCCAAAACGATGGTAGAATCTGTCCAGGCATATACATTATCATCGGGAATATTTAAGACAGTTTTAACATGTCGAAGCATTTTTGCCAAGAGGACTGCACCACAGAGTTCAAGACGGGGAAGAGAAACCTGCTTTACTGGGGCGACTTTTGATTTTGCTATAACAAGTCTTACCTTTACTTCACCATCATCTCTTATGACTCTGAGGTACACCGCTCCAGCTAAGGCAGCACAAGAAGCATCGCTAAATCCATGCAGCTCCCGTTTGGCTGTGGCATCTGAGACTCCAAGCCATCGCGGAAACTGAATTTTTTCAACGTGCTTGAATCGATCAAGGTAAGTTCTCCACTCTTCCCCAAGATCAGTGGGCAACTCTTCGTCCCAATCCAAGCCAGCTAACCATAATTTTTGCATAAATATTTTAAGTAGTATTATGGCAGGAGTTAGCCAACCTAGTGGGTCAAAAGATTTTGCAATAGTGGACAATACATTTCTTTTTGTCATTTTATCATAACAATAAGTTAAATTTAAACTAAGTTCAAAATTATCTGTTTCAGAGTTCCATGTAATACCTAATGTCTTTATTGTGTCTTCAACTTTAATATTTACGGCACTTTGAGAGTCCTTGTCAACATTGGGTATTTGCGACAACACCACTTTACTATTTGAGGACCACTTGTGTAAAGGAAACCCACCGCGTGCCAAAAGATCCGTTAACCCCTTTTGCAACTTCACAGCTTCGTTGACTGTAGAAGCGCCAGTCATCAAATCGTCCATGTATACGTCGCATATAAGGATTTCAGCTTCTGTCGGGAAATCATGCTTTTCGTCTTTAGCCAGTTGATGAAGAGTGCGAATTGCTAAGAAGGGAGCACAAGATGTTCCGTACGTAACAGTAAGTAATCTATATTCTTTTATAGGTTGTGTAGGAGATTCTCGCCATAGAATTCTCTGATAGTCAACGTCGTCCTTAGATACTAAAATTTGTCTGTACATTTGTCGAATGTCTGCGACGAGGCAAATTTTATGCTGTCTCCAGCGTATTATTATGTCTCGGACATCCTGTTGGAGAGGACAACCAATAAGAAGTTCTTCATTTAGTGATTTTCCTTTTTCAGGTGCAGCACTTCCGTCGAAGACTACACGTAGTTTTGTGCTTAGACTCATTGGTCTAAGAACAGCGTGGTGAGGTAAGTAGTATACCCCTTGAGTTTCCTTTTCTTTTTCAGGTACCATTATCATATGACCATGTGATTCATATTGATTCAAGAATTTGTGATATGCTTCCTTAAAATCAGGCTTGCGTGTAAAACGTTTCTCCATCTGTTGCAAGCGACTGACGGCAAGAGGTTTGGTATCCCCAAGGTTGGTGGGTGGATCATTTTTAAATGGTAACCGTACAGTGTAACGACCGACGTCATTGCGAGTGTGAGTATTTTTGAAGTGTTCTTCACATTGTGCTTCTGATTCGGTCATTGGTTTTTTGTGAGGTAAATTCTCTTCTATCTCCCAGAATCGTCTGAGTAACTGATCGGTTTCAACTTTAGTATGCATAACAACCATATTGTGTTCGTATGCTGTAGAATCAGTTTGTGAAACTCTGCCTGATATTAACCAACCAAGGCGAGAGTTGAGTGCAATAAGAGAATTACGCTTGTGTAAGCCTTCTAGTAGTATGTATGCATGCACGTCGGCACCAAGCAAAACATCAATAGATCCTGGCTTGTGAAAGTTAGGATCAGCTAGATCCAACTGCATAGATGACGGCCAAGTATCTTGTGGAAATTCGCGTGAAGGCAACAATGATGTCAGTTTCTTTAAAACATATGCATTAACATTAAATGTTGATGCACTATCTTGTTTGGAGTGGACTGTAAGTGTAATCATAGACCTTGTAGTTACCACCGATGTGTTAGAAATTCCTGAGATTTTGCCAATAACAGGAGTACGATTAAGATTCAACAACTGCACAGCAGCTTCGGAGATGAAGGATCCCTGTGAACCCTGATCAATAAGAGCTCTTAATTCGTAAGTCCCACTATTCTTTGAATCCACTTTAATGACAGCAGTAGCTAAAATAACCAGATCATCTTTTGTTTCGGAATTCAGATTAACACTGATGTTGCAAGAAGCCTTAGATACAGTGCTATTTCCCTTTGGGGTATCTTTTTCCTTATCTGTTTCAACCGCCGTGACACGTTTAGGAAGGATGTGGTGTAACAAAGTATGATGACGTCGACCACACTTTTTGCAAACTGTACTCTGTCTACAGTTGACCACTGAGTGACCTTTCACGAGGCAGTTAAAACATATGTTGTTTTTCTTTATGTAATCTTGACGTTCAGGCACGGCGAGTAAAGCAAAACCTTTACAGTGGCAAATATAATGATTTTGTGAGCAGTAAGTACAAGTGCTTTCGACTTCAGTTGTAAAACTTCGCACAGCTGTTATTTTAGGTGATTGTGTAACGGTTTTTTGAGTATTTCTTTGAGGAGGTTGTGAAATATTGACCATTTCCATGGCTCGGAATCGTTTCTCAAGAAACTTATTTAAATCGTCATATGAAGGAATGTTTGTAGAATTTTGTAAGGATTGCTCCCAAAGTTTGTGAGATTCAATGTCTAACTTTGAGACTAAGATATGCACGACTATTGCATTCCAGGAATCGATTTGTAAGTTTTTTAGTGAAGTGAGACACTGGCTGGAAGTATCTAAAAGATCCTTTATACCTTTTGCAGATTCCGTTGTCAATGTTTTTTGACTTAAAAAACGACAGAGGATGTTATTCACAATCATTCGTTTGTTTTCAAACCTCTCATTCAGTTTTTTCCAGGCATCGTCGTAATCAGATTCAGTTAGCGAGTAGTTTTTCAGAAGTTGTTCAGCTTCTCCAGACAAACTTGATTTTAAATAATGATGTTTTTCGATTTTTGTCAAACGATCATCATCATGAATTAGCGAGCGAAATATATCTCTAAAACTCATCCACTGATTATAATCGCCGGAAAATTGCGGTATTGCTATCGGTGGGAGCTTTGGTCTCATCTTAGGAAGTTCTGAAAGTGTAGCAGAATTTGAAGTATCACATTTATTTGGATTTAACTCATATAACTTATCTTTCAGCCATGTCATTAACTCCAGATAATTTTCTTCGGTTTGATCAAAATTCGTCCCCAAGTCAAGGTTGTGTTCGGATTCTAAAGTTTTAGCATCTACCGATCCTGCAAGAGCGTCATAACTCTTGGTATAACTAGCCCAATAATCATTTAAAGTCTCCATACGTGAATCAAAAAACCCTCTTGTTCGCTTATCTTTCGCACATTTCTTTGAATTTGTGAGTAATTTCTCAATCTTAGTTGAGTTCTGAATCACCTGTATGATATATTGTTTTATTTGTTTATCCGCCATGGTATAAGTTTAAAATTAAATTGCGGGTAGACTGCAAATTTCTCTATGTTCGATGTCACTTATTATTCACCATAAACGTTATAGTTCAGGTTGAAAGTGAAAATTACAAGTCCCAAATTCACTGCCAGAAACTAAGTTAAAACTGAACAGATTTTTTCTAAGTGATTTTTACTTGCAAATTTATTAAGTCTTTTTCGCTGCGAAATATTCTAAGTGTTTTTTACTCGCGAATTCGGCTAAGTGTTTTTCGACACAAATTATTCTAAGTCTTTTTTAACACAGAATTTTTCTAAGTTCATTTATTTATCACTGTTTGTTGCACTAAGTCAATATTTGCACTTTACTCACTGTTTATCCGGTTCGATGGTCCATATGATTAATTAAAACACTCACACTACTTTACACTTTTATTTTGGTATACACATTTACACTGGTAAGAACACTCAGACGCGACAAGGCATGTTCAGTTTACCTGTACGGTGAGAAACACATCGTTTGCGAGTATTAATTTTGCCTGTGGCGCCATCTAGTGAGATTGTGAGGAACTACGATCTCATTGCCCTTTTAATAGATAGGAGTTCAACACCGAAATTTATAGGCCCATATAAAGTAGAAAAAGATCTAGGTAACGATAGATACGAAATCGTCAGCGTACCAGGCTTTAACACTAAAAGGTATGATAGTGTAGTAGCTGCAGATAGGATGCGCCCTTGGATTCATATTGAATCATTGGGAATTAACGAATCTTCTGGTTCAGAGAGTAATATATCAGAATCTGGTGATAGTTCAGAGTTGGAGATGTAATTAACTTTTTGTTTACTTATAATGAATTTGTTGTTATAAATTTCGGAAGTTTAATTTTTATATAATTGTATCGTAGAATTAAGAGACGAATGTTGTGATTGGTGCGTGCTTCGGAGTTAGCACGCCGTCGGATGGCCGAATGTTGTGATCACTTTAATATTTGCTGAAAATATTATTAAACGGAAATATTTATCAGTCAATCAACTAGAGTAAGAAGTTGTTATTAGTTTAAAATAAATTATATTCTACACTTGCAACACTCAGAAAAAGCGGACGAGACGTAACTTCGCATTTTATGGGTGGTGTGACGTAAATGTAACCTAATTCAAAACAGTGGTATTTTAAGTCAGTCGTCGAGCGGCAGTTGAAGAGTGAAGTTCTCAGCCTATTAATATAAGTGTTAGTCTGTGTGATCAAGTGAGATTAAAGCAGTATTCCAGCTACAAGGTGATTTCATTTCATTTGCATACTAATAAAACTGTATAAATGTAATAAATATGCTAAATATTAAATTAAAATAAACATAATTTATACATTATATCATACCAGAAGTATTCAAAGGGTTATTCTATTAGTATTGGCTACAGATTGTTACAGATCCTTTGGAGAGGCCTATGTCCAGCAGTGGACGTCTTTCGGCAGAAATTATGATGATGAATGTCGTCACCCTATTCCACCCTGAGTGCATAAGAGTTGATGTAAAGACAGAAATCCTAACCGTAAGTGAAGAAAATCTCGTACGAAACCCTATATTGTCGCCTTTTCCGATTTCATGGGGGTCGCTAAAGCAGTAACGCTTGATACGAAACTTTTTTTTTTGTGTGAGGTGTGGGTGCCTACCCTCTAAACATCCCCGGAGTGTTCCAACTCACGTCCTGGTGCCAAGCCGTCTGGCCAACTTAACACAGTAGGCTACTTACCCTGCATATAATTGAAGGAGGCCCATGGGTCATGTGTGGACCAAGTAGCAATAATAAATAAATATCCTTGGACATTTCACACAACGCCCTCTCGTCCCAAGCTAAGCACCTTAATGCTTGTGTTATGGTAACGAGATGGATGATAAACTACTTATTATACTTTTTTTTTTGTAAATACATACTTATTATAGATAGAGATAACACCCAGACTCCGAGCCAGTGCCTCTGGTTTAGACAAAGACACCTGCCCGACCCCGGAATCGAACCCGGGACCCGTTGATCCAAAGGCGGCACATCTAACCACTAGACCAACGAGGCAGTCATAGATATATTACAATAGATATATTACTGGTGAGGCCATATTTTTCAAATGACTGATACACTTACAGCATTCTATATCCGTCACTATATAGAATAGAGAACACAGGTCTGATTGTAAAATCCGATCGGAACAAATCCTTTTCTGATAGTAAAAATAATGGAACAGACTTAAAAATACGCAGGTGAAGGTAATATTTCAAGTACCATCCCTAGTATTAAATCCACTTGTCTCGTACAAGAACCATTCGTGCAGTGTTTATTGTTACTCCCCTTAGGCTTGTAGACAAATAAATAGACGCGTAGGACCGCAGGATAAGTGGGGGCGACCGTCTGATTGTTTTTTTATGGGTTACGATATCAATTTTGTATTTGGAAGGCGGTGGATGATGGTATATCTGGCTATTTTAAATTGTTTGTTTCCTGATTTAAATTGATTTAGAATAGGGGACTGTTTGGTTTTGTTGGGTTATTTTTATACTATTCTGATCGAATGTAACTTTTTTATTGTTCTATTTACGTTATGGTACGTACCAGCCAGTGTTTGTTCAACTTGGCTTCACTGTTTGAATATGCTTAGCACATTAAGTCGTCTTTGCAATATGTATGTACATATCGATAAGGATTATGACTTTATTTCTAGAACAATCTACTAGACGACTACTCAGCCCATAGATGACCCACTGCTGAATCGGGCCTCCTCCAGTTAGATGCAAAGCAATTAACCTACTATGCCATGTTGACCAGACGATTTGGCACATGGTTTGTATCAAGTTTTTGCATTCCTTTAGTCGATTCCTACGACATCCTGAGGAGGATATGGGTTTGTCACATTGTGTCTTCTAAACCCGGAAGATGACTGCAGAAAAAAAAAATAACTATGTAAAAAAAGAACTTGCCATATTCAAATCTTTTCTTTTGATCCAAAAACTGTATTGAAGTTTAAATAGTCAATGAATTTAAATTTAGAAAATCCTATGGCTATATCCATAAGTCTAATTTAAATAAAAGAACTGAGTAAAACACATAAAACTATTCTATTACGAGGTTTGAAAAATAATTAAATAAGTAGGTAGAAAAATAAACTGATACTTTTATTTATGATTTTATAAAACACGCAACTCAAACACTGATCACTCGTTACAGAAATAACCACGGAAAATAATGAGACTGAACTAGACGCACACGCCCTTTTAACAACTCTCCTCTCCTCTCCACAACTCGCCCCTCCTCGCCACTCCATCTCCACACCTCAACACGTCATAGTCAATACATCTCCTCTTTTTTTTCCGTTACAGTCGGCCATCCTGAAACAATTGCACCGCAATTGGTGCACACAACGATTTAGCTCTCCAGTAAATCAATTAAGTCGTCTCTAGTAACTATGTCATCGTCGCTGCTAGTTGCATCACTACACTCTGGTGCGCTTCGATATGCACGAAGGGAGTCTGCAGATACAACGCCTGTAAACTTCTTGTAGCCGCGCATACCCTTTACGCTTTTTATTTCGTATCTATCATTGTTACAAATTTTATCGATAACGTATGGCCCTGAATATAGAACTTGCAACTTTGTATTAACGTTCTTAATTTCGCCACCCGTGGGAGCTTGCTTCCAAAGGACCAAGTCGCCCTTTTGGAACTTGACTGCTGGTCTATGACGTTTATCGAAGTTACGTTTCATAGTTACTGCTCGATCCTCTAGCCGCTTAGACGCACGTTTTCGTTTTTCATCTACAGTTATAGATTGTTCGTTTTCACCTAGATTCGGCATTAATCTGCCTCTATGACTAAACATGATCTCATATGGGTGATAACCTATACTTTCATTGATCGTATTATTAATACCCCATATTGTGTCAGGTATGCACTCGGTCCACATGTTGGGATCTATATTACGGGTACGCATAGCGTCTAGAAGTGTGCGGTTATAACGTTCAACTTGCCCATTAGCCCGAGGGCATGCTATAGAATTAAGCGTATGGTGGAATTGACGGTCTATCGAAAACGCCTTAAAAACTCTACTTGTGAACGCTAGATTTCGATCGGATATAACCTTTTTTGGAAAGCCAAATAGACCGAATACATCTTTAAGAACAGTAACAGTTTCAACAGAATTGATTGTTTTTGTTGGACGTGCTATCAAGAACTTTGAAAAAGAGTCAACTATCATAAGAATATACTGGTGACCACTTTTGGTTTTACAAAAAGGGCCGAGGTGGTCAATGTGAACCACCTCCATTGGAACAGTTGGTTTGGGTATAGGATGTAGTTCACCACTAGGTTTTCCATAACTTCCCTTTGCAAACGCGCACTCTAAACAATTGCTCACATACTTTTTTATAAACCTTGTCATTTTAGGAAACCAATAATCGCTTTTAATTAATTCTTCGCACCTTCTAATCCCTATATGACCTATCCGATCATGAAATTTTTGCATAAATTTCCATCTAGCAAATGAGGGTACCACCAATTTATCGCCACTGAGTGTTTTTCTATATAGCCGGTCGTTTTTAATTACATAATTATTTTTGACATCCGTGCATGCATTGCCGTCAGATAATTGCTTGATTATATTATGCAACTTATGGTCTTGCAATTGTATTGTCAAATACCAATCGTCACTAGAAATTAATTTTATATTGGCGCTTTGAGAACATGTATTGGTATTCGATGGATTACGACTCAAAGCATCGACATGCTTCATACGATCTGCAGACCTATATTCTACTTGTATATCATACTCTTGAATTGTAAGCCACCATCGCGCGATACGAGGAACTAAATCTTTTTTCATCAAGGTGTATCTAACAGCAGAGCAATCAGTTATTACTTTTACAGATTGACCATATACATAAACTCTAAAATGTTTCAAAGAATCAACAACAGCTAATGTCTCCAGCTCATAACTATGATATATTGACTCTTCGCGTGATGTTACTCTGCTATAATAAAATACAGGCTTTAAACCACCTTCTTGTTGTCTTTGAAATAAGATTCCTGCTATACCTAATTTACTTGCGTCAGTATGAATTTCGCAAGCTAATGCGGGATCGTATATGGCAAGCACTGGACGAGTACATAATTTTTGTTTCAACTCAGCAAAACAACTATCTTGTTTTTCTGTCCATAACCATTCTGAAGATTTCTTTGTTAGCTCTGTCAAGGGCTTTGCTATAAGAGCAAATTGATTTATGTACTTTCTAAAATAACTGCACAAACCTATAAACTGACGTAGTTGATGTAAATTGTTTGGTTTTGGAAAGTTTGAAACTGCTTCTATTTTGTGTTTTCCGGGTCTAACACCGTCTGCGCTTATTTCATGGCCAAGAAATGATATTTCAGATTTTAGAAATGCACACTTGCTAAAATTTAATTTCAAATCAGCACTTTGTAATTGTACTAGTACATTTTCTAACAGATCTATCCCGCCGGAGACACTAGAGGTTGACAGCAACATGTCATCCATGAATGTTACAATCTCATCACTTCCCACCAGTTTAGTTAATTTTTGCATAACCCGCATAAAGACAGATGGAGCATTGGCTAAGCCAAACGGAACCCTCAAATATTCGAATAAGCCGTCGGGTGTTATGAAGGCAGTTTTATTAATAGAGTCTGGATGGATTTTTAAGTGATGGTAACCCGAAAATAAATCTAGGTTTGTAAAGTAGCATTTGCCCGATAGTTTAGATAACTGATCATCTATATGTGGAATTGGAAACCGATCTTTAATAGTTATTGCGTTTAAGTCCCTGTAATCGATACATAATCTATAATCACCATTTTTCTTACGCACCAATATGATAGGAGATGCATAATTAGAGTTTGATTCACGTACAATACCCCCGTGTATTAGATCTTGAACTATGTTTGTAACTACTTGTCTCTCCGAATGGGGCAGCCGATATGGTTTACGAACAACTGGTTTGTCAGAATTTAGCTCGATAGTCATTTGTCCTAAGTTTGTACAGCCTATTTCGCCGATTGTCTTCGCAAAGCAATGTCTATACGCCTTCAAAAGATTCATTAACTTACAACGGTCACCCGATTCAATGTCTCCCATATTGATATTCTCTAACTCTTGCTCGAAATTATCAAAACTCTCCTCTCTCCCCATAGTTAAGCAACTGGCACTCACCTCTAATGCAGTCATGCACTTCTCAGCTCTGGTAATTGTCACTCCCTTTTTCCAGATGATTGGAGCTGGTCCAATGTTACAGACTCGCACGTAACCCTTGCCATTTCGAAGAACTGCACTCGCTACTGCATACACTACATTGCCCATGCTGTAACGCCGTGGTCTGGTGCAATAATCTCCGGTACTTGCTCCAAGGACAGATACTTCCACTAGATTGTCTCCAATGGGGATTATTGCATCATCTACTAGTTGTACTCTGAAACAGATCGCTTCATCACACACATTTATGTTTAACAATTCATTTGAAGAATGTTGTACTTTAGACAGCGTTGCTCCAAGCTTGGATACGTTAAGCATTACATCCTCCCTATTTATGACGGTTTGTCCAATAATTAATACAACGTCACCAAATTCCACCTCCGTCACAACAGCTATAGTTTTTAATTCTACTTTATCTACAATCAAATTAAATTCGACTTCCCCAATAACTTGTACAGAGCATCCATTAAAACCCTTCAAAATTGTGTTACTGGGTTTCATCTGAAGCTTTAGCGCATTTGCGGCCCGATGATACATTACGTTAAGTTCGCTCCCGGTGTCCAAATAGGCCTTTATAAAAACATCGTTGACCTTTACTCGCTTTTTGTACACGTCGTTTAAATGTGAAAGCAATTGAATTTTCTTCGGCTCCGCCTCTACCTGATCACTGGCTGATACACAGGTATTTGCTACATGGCCAAACTTTCCGCATCTGAAACACTTGCGTTTGTCGGGTAATTTACAGCTAGTTGCCACGTATCCTACTTCCTTACAACGATAGCAAACGGGGGGCTTTCTCCCACTGGAATCCTTAACATAACCAATAGAGCCATCACCAGCTTTCAGCGCCGTGCTTAATGAAGGTAGTATATGTCTGGAAGTATTCAGTTGGTAAGAATCAAAAGCGGCCAGGAAACCTTCGTATAGCTCATCCGGCGTTGTACATTGGAACGCTAGCGCGTTTGCCCGAAGCTCTTGCGGCAACCCTCGTATGATACACGACACTGCAGCTTGATCGCTAAGCTGGCACCGATAACACATAGCTAATTTTTCTTGAAAGTATTTCGTCATAGACTCCATTGAAAGTTTCTTTCTACCCATTAACTCGTCTAACAAGGAAGCATAGTCATGGTGCCGTGGAAAGGCTCTAGTTAGCATAGATTTCCACTCTTCCCACGAATTATCATAAGAATCTAACCTATTAAACCAATGTCTTGCTTGTCCTTGTAATTTTGATTGCAAAATAAATGATTTACTTTCGTCACTCCAACAATAAATTACACCTAACTGTTCAATTTTGTTTATCCAACTTTTTATATTTAGATCGCGATTTTCTGGATCAAAATCGGGTACTAATTTTTCACTATTTTTCAGAATAGTTAATTTTGATTGCATAGGATTACCTTCTTTTGTCAAAATTTTCTTCACAGCTTCATCTACCCTTCTTTTTATTAACTGCTTCACCGAATTCGAACGCCCATTATTTTCAGATTCACTTGCTTGACATTCCCGGCGCTTTTTGGATGTGCTCAATCGCTCTGCATTTCCTAAATGTCGTTTCATTGTGGATCTTATCACACTTCTGATATATTACGAGGTTTGAAAAATAATTAAATAAGTAGGTAGAAAAATAAACTGATACTTTTATTTATGATTTTATAAAACACGCAACTCAAACACTGATCACTCGTTACAGAAATAACCACGGAAAATAATGAGACTGAACTAGACGCACACGCCCTTTTAACAACTCTCCTCTCCTCTCCACAACTCGCCCCTCCTCGCCACTCCATCTCCACACCTCAACACGTCATAGTCAATACATCTCCTCTTTTTTTTCCGTTACAATTCAATTTCTATTGAAAAAAATTTTGCTCGTCGCAAAAAGAACCGATAATCTTCGGCAAACACAAATGGAAAGGTTGAAACATTTAAGGGGAAGGCTGGGAATAGACAAGCGCTAAAAATAAGGGCAAACACTTGGATGGACGTGAACAAACGTGAAAGTTTTGTTTTTTGATCTCGAAGCAAAAGTAAACACTGTTCCAATAGATAATGTGGGTTAATGTTGTGGTGGTTTTTGTGGCAACAGCGATTTTTATGGCGAAATCGACGACGTGTTTACACATCATTTAAATTTGTTCGGAAAACTTTTTGCGTACGTTCTAGTATCTAGATATTTTTCAGTTGTATCTTGGATATTGTTTCTATTCATAAATTTGATATTAAGTTTATTGTTATATTATATTCGTTATATGTTACGTCCAATAAAATACACTAATTCTCGTTTTTTACCCACATTTGTTTGTATAATGTTTCTTGTTTTTATTCTGGGCCCAAGATCAGCTATGTGTTTCGTACAGACTAATTGAAAGAGAGAAGAGAATAAACTATTTATCTCTAAGAATACGAGATAAGCGATTAGATTTTTTTAAGAAGTTTCCCTCTATTTTGTGTCTGCTTATCGCGAATTCTCTTCCTTACCCCTTTTAAAATTTCATAGAGATCTCTGCCATTGTTTTCTGGCTTGGTCTTGAACGGTGATTCCTAGGCAGTGGATGCGATCCCTTTTGTTGGTGTCGGCGAACAAGAGACATCGCTTCCCACTATAACCGTTCGCAAGAATGTAGTCTACTCTGCCACCCGAACGGGCTCCTAGACCAACCGAAGTGTTGGTCTAAACCAGTGTTTCACAACCTTTTTAAGGCCATTCCCCACCATAACATTTCTAAAATTTGTATGCCATTTTTCATTTTTGACCCCTAAATTTGTTTTTAGGTTAAAAGTCGATTTTAAATTACTCCGCGTAACTATCAGATTGCTCCCGTCTGGCGCGTGGGCCCCACGATGGGAAAACCTGGTCTAACCCTTATATTTCCTTGCCCGTTTGTTTTCACTCTCTACAAATTTAACCCTTAAATTAATTTCCTTGATTTTGTAGTAATCATAAGCCCACATTAGTCCACTGCTGGACATAGGCCTCCCCTAAAGAGCGCCATAGCGCCCTGTCTTCAGCTTGACGCATGCAGCTGCTGCCCGCAACCTTTCGCAGATCGTCGCTCCATCACTGCAGAGGGCCGTCCTACACTACGCTTGCCGATTCACGGTCTCGTCTACCCCAGCGGTTGTTCTTCTACAGATATGACCAGCCCACTGCCACTTCAGTCTGCTAATTCTCTGAGCTATGTCGGTGACCTTGGTTCTCTGTCGGATAGTCTCGTTACGGAGCCTATCTTTCAGAGAAACTCCAAGCATAGCTCGCTCCATAGCACGCTGAGCGATTTTAAATTGGTGGACTAGTCTCACCGTGAGTGGCCATGTCTCGGCGCCGTGGGTCATGTTACATGTACCTGTGCATTATTTTTTTGTATGGTAACGGATTTAAAATACAAAGTGGCGCCACTTCATTTCACTCGAAGGGTGCGTAAGAGCCAACCAAATAAAATGATAAGGCTGAAAACCTAGCCGTGCTAACCTATCTGGTCAGCGTCGCACAGTAGGGTTATTACCCTCCATGTAATGGGGGGAGGCTTGGCACAGAAGGGGCTCATGTATGGGCTAAATTGTAGTATCAGTAATCACCAAAACGGGGCCCACTTAATAGCATTTTTATTGTTAATTTTCGTTTCCAATACCGCAGTGTCTGAAGACAACACAAAAGTCTTCAACCAATGTGTGTTGCCAGTGATGACTTATGGAACAGAGACGTGGTCGCTCACTATGGGCTCCATCAGAAGGCTCAAAGTCACCCAAAGGGCAACGGAGAGGGCTATGCTCGGAGTTTCCCTGCGAGATCGAATCAGATATGAGGAGATACGCAGGAAAACCAAGGTCACCGACATAGCCCACTGGATTGCCAAACTTAAGTGGCAGTGGGCAGGGCACATAGCTCGCAGGACCGACGCCCGATGGGGCAAAAAAGTCCTCGAGTGGCGACCGCGTTCCGGAAGGCGCAGTGCTGGTAGGCCTCCCACACGTTGGACCGACGACCTGGTTAAGGTCGCCGGAAAGCAGTGGATGCGGGCGGCCCAGGACCGGCCGCTTGTGGAGATCCTTGGGGGAGGCCTATGTCCAGCAGTGGACGTCTTTTGGCTGAAATGATGATGATGATTGGACCAAGATTATAGTGTAATCGTTTTCAAATTGCGTCATAAAACGCCTGAACGACACAAATGGTTTAGAGCATGTTTTACGATGTAACGTGTAAACTATGACGTTTTGTCCTATACTTGAACTTTCATTTGTTTGCATGTAAATTGGTTGTAATGTCTGAACTTGTTCTTACAATCATACTTGGTAGAGGGGGATGCTATGGAATATGGTGCAAATACGCCAGCGTGGCAGAGTAGGATAATTTCCTCCATAAATGTGGAGAAGTTCCGATCCTTTAGTAGTATAACTTTGATCTGACTGAACTAATTCTTATTCTGTGTTATACTTACTTCTCAGCCCGTTAAAGACCTACTGCTGAGTCGGGCCTTCTCCAAATACATGCACAATAAGTAGCCTACTAAGCCACATTGGACAGATGAGTTTGTTTGACCTCTTTTGAAGAGCCCCATATTGTAGCGCAGAGGAAACACTTCGGGAGGTAGATTATTCCACATCTTGCACGTGCGCGGTAAAAAGGCTCGCGATGTACGTACAGCTGCTGAAAACGGTATATCCAGCCGATGTGGATGAAATCTCTCAGAGTGCCGCAGGGCGCGATGGCGGAAAAGTGACGATGGCACCAAGCTGAATAATTCCTCAGAACATTCCCCAGTGTGCAGTCGGTCCTTTAGTCGACTCTACGACACCCTCCAGTTCGAATGAGGTGGTGATATTGTATATTCTTAATCCACGTCTTTTACACCATTCTGATATAATTAAAAACATCCAACAAGACTTATCACGCACAGAATTAATACCTGTTTTTGCTCGACGGTTCGACCATGTTACAATGGCCGTGGTCGCGAGCTGACTCTCCATTCTGATAGTCATATCGTGTTAAAAATTGGAGTAGTGACATGTATTTGCAAAAAAAGAACTACTCTACTCGGCCTACAGACCCACTGTTGAGTAGGGCCTACTCCAGTTACATGGAGGGTAAAAAAAAAAATTGCTAGTGCCACGCTGGCCAGGCGGGTGAAATAAAAAGAAGGAAATGCAGAGGAAGACTGTGGGTCCGTAGCCAAATGGGTGGTAGTTTCAGCATGAATGTGGGTGGATGTGTAAAGGCCCATTTAGACGGGGATAGTTTCTCGCCTCGAACATACGATTATCGAAAGGCTTTAAAAAAGTTGCTTCGTCTAAACATTCAAACCTCTCGCTCACTCGCTTTGGCGAGAATTGCCTCGCATTACAATATTGACAGTGTCCGTCTAAACAGAATTTTGAAGCAATAATCGTATTTCGAGTTTTTGTGCCAGTTGCTACCATGAGTGTGGTGCGCGAGGGCGTTTTAATTATATCTGCTCTTCTAAACGAAAAAAAAGATGTTGGGTTAAAAATTGGATAGCGAGAAGAAACAATTTTGGAGCAAAGAAACAACTTAATATTATCGGCAGCACCATATTTAAACGATTATTGTGTCATTTTTAAGAACAATAACCTAGTAATTACTAAACTCGAATGATCAAAACTCGCACTCAAAACGGTTCAAACCGATTTGTACGATACTCCTATGAACTTGAAGAAATGTCATACTAGATCGAGTCGAGTTTCTCGTAAGCAAGAATCTTCCTATAAAATGTCGCTGTGTAAACAGACTTAGGAAATTATCGCCTAGCGATATGTCACATTCGAATCTCGTATGACATAATCGTAGGCGAGAATTTATTTCTTGCCTGTGTGTAAACATTTTGATGCGATAATGTTATGGCGATTATTGCTTGCGATACTAGCATACGATTCTCGCACCGTATGGTGCGAGAAACTATCCCCGTCTAAATGGGCCTTTAGAGTTGTGGGTAATCAAGAGAGATGGATGGATTGTAAGAATGAGGAATTGTGTATATTGGTGTGACTGTAGATATGACGACTGATAGGTGTTTATGGAGATTACCACCTAGCTTGGGACAGGGGTCGTAAGATGATGATAATGGTAACTGTAAATATGACGATTTATAAGAGTTTTGTAATGAAACCTACGTAAATAAAATTCATTTTGAGTTTTGAGTTTTAAAAATAAGGTACTTAGCTACCTGTAAGAGGCCTTCTTTATTTCGATATCCATTTAAAAGATTTATAAGCATCGCAGATCGCAGATTTGTATGGACTAACGGGTCACGAATATCGGTTCGAGATATGTCGGCCAACTTTTTTGTTCAGAGCCACAATTTTATTTTTATTCCACGGCTATTGCGAATGAATATCTGTCTATTTTGCAGCTATTCTCCTATGTGGAATTGGATGTGGTTTTGACCGATGCCCTGTGGCTTAAGGTTTTGTTAATTAACTTATAGAAATAACTTGTCAGTGTGGTGACGAATTTAGAATAGACAATGTCATCAACCCATACCGTCTTGAGAGTGTCATAGGAGGCGACTAAAAGAACGCAAGAGAAGAAAAACTTGATACGAAATCCTATGCCAACCCGACTGGCCTGCGTGGCGCCGTAGGCTAATTACCCTCCATGCATTTGGAGGAGGCCTGACTACTATCAGGTAATTCATGGACTAAAACGACGAAAAAAAAAGTGAGTCATACAAACTAATTAATTAGTGGAATTTTAATATTTCTAGTTGTTAATTTCGACAATCATTTTCATCTTTGATTGTTTTCTTACTAACAAGACCGAAAAATAAATGGGAAATGGGTACTCTATCCTGGATTTAGCTCCGCAGCCACTTTTCTCGAGACTTAGGTCCCGTAGTTTATGAACGAACGTCTTGGGAGTTCAGCGAGTGTGGATTTTCCTGTTTCCTGTATTGTTTTTTGTCGAGAGTAAGATAATAAAGTTGGCATGTTACGAGCACCGCTTTCAGTTCATTTACCTCTTCTAATACGCAGCCCATAGATGACTCACTGTTGAGTCAGCCCTCCTCCAAATTAATGGTAGGAAATTAGCCTACTGTGCTGGCAAGGCGGGTTGGCACAGGGCTTGTATCAAGTTTACCTTCTATTGCGGCTAGGTCATTGGCCTTGCCATACCCTTATGTCGGCTCTTACGACACCCTCAGGATGGAATGGGATAGTGACACTGTTTATTCTATATTACCATCTAGATATCACTAGATAGATAGGTACACAACATTGTTAATACTAATCAGCCCACAAATGACCCACTGCTGAGTCGGGCCTCCTCCAGTTACATGGAGGGTGATTGGCCTACTGTGCCACGCTGACCAGACGGGTTGGCACAGGGTTTCGTATCAAGTTTTCCTTCTCTTGCTGCTAGGTAATCAGCCGACATTTCCTTTTGTCGGCTCTTCAGCACCCATAAAATGGAATGGGGTGGTGACACTGTGTATTCTATATCACCATCTAGACATGACCACATAGACACAACATTACTAGGAACGAAGAAATTGCTTTTATTGCTATTCTTTTTTTGTTGTTAAATTTAACACATTACAAGAAACTATACTACAACAACAACAGTGCAACAGTATACCAAATATCGGATCGCACAAATAATAAACTAGGTACCAAATCGAGTGGCTTGAGTTATGTGAAAACTTGTCCGATCTCGCGCGGGCGTACATTTGGAACACGCACTTATGAATTATGGATACGGCAATCAAATTTTAATACATTAACTCTGTAGTCATCTATGTAGGCTGTTATTTTATGAGTGTTCCTAACGACGCAATGAAAACTTGAGTAATTTAATCAGATATTATAGCAAAAAGTGAAGGCTGGGAATGATGATTCAATAAAAATACGTAATTGAGTGAGACGTTGTTTTTGAACGTGTGAATCAATGTATATATTTAATTATGAACTTAAAATATAATATAATCTGCAATTTTTAATTAAACACTTTTCGGAATAAGACCTACATAGAAGAAAATAACGTGCAATTTACAAAACAATCATAATATTATGAGTATATACGGGGAATAACTGCATTTTGTAGGCCTTAAGATATGCTATATTAAATACCTCCTCGCCTGTGCTACTCAGGGTCCATGCCAGGAGTGGTCACTGGGAGAGGCCAGACGAAAAGCAGCACACGGTATCGTAGCCGGCTGAGGCTCCGGGGACTCCCCTGTCCTCAAAGTTGCCCTGCGAGCCCTAAACCGCTGCAATGCACCATTGTACAGGCTATAAAACTCAAACAAACGGCAGTTGAAACCTGGCATGTCGACGGAATACGACGACAATGTCGCACAGTGACTGATATAAATATGATAGAAGTCAATTCATTTAATAACCGTTTCCTTCTAATTTAGAATTTTAACAATTAAGGTAACAATTTGTTTAAAAAAATCAGGTTCAGCTTCTTGCTGCAAGAGAAAATGCGGTGTCGAGCAATAAAAATAATTAAAATAACATAAAAGCTATGATCATGTACATTGATTTATAGACATACGTCCTACTGACATTTCCAGTAACATTTGCATCTACGATCTCGGTACATTCACCACCATAAATAATAAGTGAGAGACCGGAGGCGCCGCGGATCCGTAACAAAAAGTAACAAACAGATCTCTTAAATAAAGAAAACATGGGCATATGTTAACAGCTGTCGGCGTAGGTACGAATACAGTGGCTGTAAATATTTGGGGCACATCATGGGTTTAAAGATTAACATTTATTTTCCTCATTGTACTTCCAGCTGAACACCTTAGTGAACTAGAATAGTGTCGAATTCTAGTTTACTAAGGTGTTATACCTGCGGGTACTTCTTATCTAGTGTTTTTAGGATTACGGTACATAGTGGTATGCAATTCGATAAAATTATCGTTAGCTGTTTTTTGTCCATAGTAGAACCATTATTATCTTATTACTAGCTGACACGGCAAACTTCGTACCACCTCAGAATCAATCAATAACCTCATCTTTTAAACCTTCCCTGGACTCACACGAATATTTCAAGACCAAAATTAGCCAAATCACTCCAGCCGTTCTCGAGTATTAGCGAGACTAACGAACAGCAATTCATTTTTATTTAAAAGAAGAAGATATATATTGTGATATCACAGTAAGCCAAATGTAACAATCCTGGAGCGGAAGAGGTTAACTAAAGTACCAATAAATTTCAAAAAATATATTACCATCCGTGCAAAGCCAGGATGGTCGCTAGTCAATCAATAAATTATAATAACGTTGTTCTAAAAAGAAAACTCCATGCGCGACCCCCATATTGAGTGGTACTTATCCGAAAGATCGGCAAATGTTGACGCGTGTAGTAAAAATAATTTATTTTTCTTATTTAAACCTGTGTGCCATATTCTATGGCGGCTTCTGTATTAGCAGAAGTGCGTACATAAACATACGAAGCACGTGCCATATCCTCTGTTTTACTCGCTCACCATGCACTTTACATGACTGCAAATAAAAACCTGGACAACTGTGCAGCCAAAGTTTACAAGATAGACTTTCCTTACTTGCAAGTTTTGTACTGCATTGACCAGTGTTTTTCAAAGTGTGAGTGGTAATCCCCTGTGGAGTCGGATTGTATGTTATGAGTGTCCCAGGATGGGCAAATAAAATTATTTATCTAAAACATTTTGATACGTAGCATTATTGCTTTTTCTTTGATAGTAAAAACATTATATTATCTGAATTTTGTAATGTAACGAAGCGCTAATAAAAGTTTCTTACAAAATTTAATTGTGAGACGTTCTCTACGTGATGAAGCATCGTCGTTTGACGGCTGATGAAATGCAAAAAGCAGTGGGGTTCAGTTCGCAGAGTTTACGATAATTTATTAATTCTGTATTTCGCGCGAAAAGCACTCAAAGTACAGACCAGCCATGACAAAAGGTATCTAAATATTGAGTTATGATTTCTATACACTAACCTATTACATGGATCCATAACCCACACATAACAATTTTAAAATCATATAGCCTTTTCATCCGAATTAAAGCTACGTTCACTACTGCTTCTCAGCCTATAAATGACCCACTGCTAAGTCGGGCCTTCTCCAACTACATGGCCTACGCAATTAGCCTACGGAGCTACGCTGGCCAGACGGGTTGGCACAGGGTTTCGTATCAAATCTTCCTTCTCTTACCGCTAGGTTTTCGGCCTCTTTCCTTCTGTAGAATCTTACACTTACCCTCAGGACGGAATGGGATGGTGACACCATACATATATATATATACATATATATATATACATATATATATATATATATATATATATATATATATATATTATAGACATTTGCATCGCATTCACAATTTCACGAAATATTTCATGTCATTGATTTACAATGAGGGATAATTGGTATACAAATTAACAAAATACCAATTAAGGGATAATTGGTCAAGTCCCCCAACTATTTTCGCATTTGCCGAACCTACGCAACTCATATCCAGTTTGGTCAGTTAGTTTTAGGTCCATGTGGTGAAGGATTTAGAATACATAGTGTATATAGAATACATAGCCAATAATCTGAAATGACAAGGCCGATAACTTAGCCAATCGTTCCTGTTTTAAACAACTAATGACAGTGCATTGGTTATTTTGTATAAGACAGTAAATATCATTCATTCATTCATCTTGATTAGATGGTTTATATACCAATTTCGATGAACTTTTGCACTTCATTCAGTGAGAATGAAGTGCAAAAGTTCATCGAAATTGGTGTAGTAGGCTGTACAAGAGATATATACGAACTCTTTGAGTTACTTAAACGTTAATAACATTCTTTTGAAGTTTACAATGTTAAAACTACATTAGTAAAATGCAGCAATCGATCTCCGTAATCGATTATTGAAATTCCTTTACTTTCCTTGGCAAAGTTCTAACTCAACTCCGTACTTTCAAACCCGTATAAGTCAAACTGTATTGTAGCTAATTATAAATTCTTCAGTAAACGGCATGAAACATTCAAAAATCTACCTAATAGTTATTAATATTGAGTTCACTTTCTACTGCATTAAGAGATACAATTTCCCGATGTTTACAAATAATACAAATGAAAAGGCGATAAAAGTGCATTTTATATGTTCTATTTGGGATTTGTTTCCTTCAATAAACGTTTTAGAACGCTTTAGGTCCTCGTTAAGTGTTGAATTGTTTAATACATCTGTACGATTTGAAATCCTTTTGTTTCGTCTATTTTTGGCCAGTTCATTTTCGGATTTCTGATGATGTAATGGTTTTTTTTAAATTAGTGTGACTTTAGAATTTACTGTTACCAAGCTTGTTATCTTAACGAACCACAATAACACACCACCCCATTTCATCCATAGAGTGTCGCAACAGTTTTTATAATGATACATCGATTCCCTACATCAAAACGAAGGAGGCCGTAAGTAATTAACCATATATACGTAGATAATCTATAATTATATAAAAATGAATGCCACAATTTTATAACTCAAGAACGGCTGAACCGATTTGAATGTTTTTTGTATGCGTTTGGGTGGCACCGAGGATAGTTTAGATTCACAAATCAGCCCGACAGATGGTGCTGCAGTCGGTAAACGAATATCATGCAGGAAAACGTCTGCCCTGTCAGCTAGAATACCTTAAGTATCGTTTTACAACAAGTTAATTTTAAGTTACAAGTCAATTAATTTTAAGATATTTTCAAAAATACCATAGAGTCTGCAAAAGTAATGCGACGAATTAAATGCCAAGAAACACATGTCATCACGTCATGATTACTTAGAAAATTACATTGACAATATAAGTGAATAAAATAAGATGCAGATTGTTACGTTGTAACAAGATAAAATATAATATAAAATTTTCATATCAAATATTTTTACAACAGACAAACAAACCAACGTTTTATTACTATCAAACTGAATCCGCGCGCATTAACTAGTGTTGGCGTCGTTCATAACCATATATGGTGATCTTCGCGTCCGAAGGCGAAATCCTTCTAGAACAACGGATTGGTAACGCCCACAATGCATAGATGCATAGAAAGTTCGAGAATAAAGAACAAAGGATAAAACAAGGGAAATAATTCTATTTCGTTCATTAGCATATCGTCTTCTCCTTCCTACAAAATCGTACGATGAACCAGACAATAGTGTGGGGCGTGTCCTCCCACCAACAAGGGAACCCCTCCACATGCCACTTCAAAAAAAAAAAAACAAGGGCAGTTAATAAATAGCGGGAGCGGTAGTTAGGAGCCCCATTTCTGAAAAAACTACTAGTCATACTTCTGATCATCCCCCTTGGTAAGTCTGATTCAATATTGCTGGTTGCTATTGTCTGTTTTCTTGCCTGTGTTAATTTGTCTCAACGGTAATTCGCTATGGCTAGATATATTTCATAATAGTGGCTTAGCTACGTTACGAAATGTGATTGCGGGTGTATTAAAATTATATTTGCATCCAGTTAGTCGCTCCGATAAGCTTTAACAACGTTCTACCCGCGGTATTTTTTGTCACTAGCATAATACATATTAGTACGAATCTATTCTGCCGCCGTGAGAAACCAATGGAATATTGTTGGATATATTTAAATGCCATTGTGTAGTTCACGCGCAAATAGTCAACGTCGGTGGCCATACATACGTATGCATTGTGATTTATTAATTTTCGTGATTAATACAGCCGTTGAAAAGTGTTAATGTCATTGTATGCATTGTTTAAAATCTGGTAGTTTTTCATAATTAAATGTAGTGTAAAGATAACGATTTTGCTGTGTGTTCTTAATAAATTGGCCACCGAGATAATTTTATACAAGGTAGGACATAATGGTCATAGACACTTCGTAATAGTTTTTCATAAAAATAATTATATTTGATTCCTAACTATTTCCTAGTTCGCGTAGTTTTGTAAAAGTTTACTAGTTGTGTAAAACTGTTGTAACATATTTCCTTTGCAATAATTATTTGCTAGCTTAGCATCATATTTCTATGTACCGGCGTGCTAAAAATCAAGGTCAGTGCTTCGCTAGTTAATTTGTGACGACTACCCGTTTGCTAATATGTCGATTGTATTCTTTTGATTCTTATGAAATTGTGATCGTCCGGTATTTAATATTTGAGATGTTCTTTTATTAATTGTTTATTTTATCATTGGATTGTTTCTAGTACCGGGCTTGGACATCACAATTTCATATTATATAATTTTGTTGTTTCGCGAAAGACGCCGACGCCCACTCCGGGTTTCACCTAGTGCCTGGGTGTCGGATCTTTCGCGCTAAGGGGTCATTCCGACGCGTTCCAGGAAACTGGGGGACCTCTGTACGGGCTGGGATTCTCCGGAAGAGTAGAAGACCGCCGTACGTTTGGAGGCTTTTTCATGCTGCCGACGGCCACGAGGCTGAACGCACTCCGCGCTGAGATGTACACAGCCGCACACCACCTATGAGCTGAGGTCTACGTGCCACACGTCCCCGTCCGAATCGCGTTACGGCTGCGCGTCCTACGCCCGGAAGTGACCCAACCGGCTAATGCCAAATAGTCGGATGAGATAAGTCCCCAGCGCATTTAGGTTTTTTTTACTGACCACAAGCTTCCCTGTGCCGAGAACTCATCCCTGTGATTTCGAGAGCTTTTCGTGCTTAGAGACATTAATTTTTGGTGATACATTGTAAAGACATAAATAAATCTTGTAAATTTTGTAATTGTTTTTTTTCCTTTTCTTTGTTACCCGCCGTCAGGCGGACGAAACAAGTGGCGCCCCGTATTAAAGGCAAGCACAGGGAAGTTTGGTAGTCTTGTGGTGTCGGTGTTTTTCCTTTCCAGGTGGTAAGCCTTTGCGGACGAGGCTGAACGGGGAAGTACCACCGACCCGTTTCTCCTTATAGGGGAGCGGGTAGCCGACTATTGTCGTCTGGTTCCTCCGGGTAGTCATTTACACCTAAGATTACCCAATTGCGCGTGTACTGCACAGTGGACATTTATTTTTTTATTTTATTCTTATTTTTATATTATTGGTTTCTGTTTTTGTGCGTGCATTTGCATTTTATCTTTTTCTCAATTGTGGCGTAACTGACTTTTCTTTCAGGTTTCTTTTTTTTATTTTTTCTTTTCGGCATTTATTGCTTTTATTTATTTTTCGTTATTGCAAACTATTGTGTTGCAATTTTATTTTGTTGCCCTGACAGAAAATAGCAGTTACGTACATAGTTATATTACGTCTAAATTTTTAAATTACCCACAACCGCGTCACATTCCGCCGCGTAGTAATAGCAGTCACTATTTTTTTACTTCGGATCATTATATGTTGAGCCATTCTGACTTCAAATAATTTCTTTAAATTTTTTTATCTAGACATGGACCGTTCCATTAAATATTTGCATTTGACCAAACCGGCGTTTCTAGTGTACGGTAGGGAAACCGTATCATGCGGGTCGCATTATTCTACAGATGTAGACCCAAGTGATCTGGTGTTCTTGCCACGCGATGAATATGCGGAAAACCTTGGCTGTTTGGCGAAAATATTCGATAAAGTCCAGCTATCTCTGTATAACAGCCATGTCAAATGTAGACTTTAATGTAGGAGTTCTAGTCAATAACCATGATAGTTCCTTTTTTAGACATTAGGATTTAAATAAATTTTAAAAATTGAAAATTAAAATTTAATTTATTGAATTAAAGTAACTTTATCTTGACTGTGATACCATTTATTTATTTAAATTTTTTTATGAAATGGCTTTAATAACTAATCATGATTATCAAATATTATTAGTATTTTAACTTGTGGTCGCGTTTAACTTTTCTTTCACATTAGTATTTTTCTTTTCGTGGTACATTGTCATATGCGCAAGGGTTCTGTTTCGTCTGTTTTCGTTTAATTTTTTTTATTGTTAATCAACGTTATATATTACCGTTCATAAATTTTCTTCTTTTTGTAGTTTGTTTTATATTTACGTGGTTTATACACCTTTTAACTATAGTTTTGTTTCGTGGGTTCGACCCAAATTTTAATTTTTGTTAATTATTACATTAACGATTTTTTCTATCTAGTACAACATTATTATGTTTCATTAGTGATTACGTTTGTCTCTAGCGAATTAAATAAGCCTACACGAATTTTGATGTTTGATTGGGAGTTGTTTAGTGTTGTATGACTTCTGTATAGGTCTGCACACGTTTTGTTTATTTGCGTTTTGCAAATTTTTAGCGGAGTATGACAGTTTCTTGGTATAGGTCTACTCGTCTGCTGTTTCTTTTCGTTTCGGCGGGTCGTGACCGGAACGGATTCGCTAGAGACGGGCATACTCGCAATGTGGCTTAGTATATTTGTTTAATAATTTGTTAATTTATTCGACATGTTCGTTTTCGATTTTTGTTTTTACGTAGTGTTGAATTATTGTATTAATTTTCTTTTATGTAAAGTTTCGCGCTTCGGCCTTGATTGTGTTGTCTTTGATGAATTAAAGTAAGCCTACACGGATATTGTCGTTTAGTTGGGAGATTGTTTTTTTTTTGCGTTTGCGCTTTGTGGCGGGTTAGGTGCCTTGTATAGGCCTAATTCTTTATTATTATTTTTTTATTTTTTTTTGTTTTCTTGGCGTTTTGCGCATTTATAGGGTTTGACCCTGGCATGGGTCTCATGCGTATTGTTATGCGCGTAAAGAGCGGATGGTAACTCTTTAAATAAGCCTACACCGATTTTATTTTTCTCGTTGCAACGTTTCGTGATTGCAACAAATTCATCAAAGACCAGCGTATATCTTAGGGCCGATTCGTTAGAATGTCTCATGTAGCAATATTCTCCCTTTTTAGTAGATCGTTGTCAGGCAGTACTGTTCTTGAGTCCAATCTTTTAATAGATTCGTACTCTAGTTGTGTGGTAGTCTGTTGATTTAGAAATTTCCTCAGACAACTGTGACAGGTCGTATGCTAGGTCGCGTGTTAGGTATTTGGTAGTGGATGAATGAATGTAAGACAGTTACTAGGCGGTTCTAGACTTATTAGGCGCTTACCGCAGCGGATTTTACTACGTAAAATCCTTTCTCTGGGAGAGGGGGTATTGTTACGTTGTAACAAGATAAAATATAATATAAAATTTTCATATCAAATATTTTTACAACAGACAAACAAACCAACGTTTTATTACTATCAAACTGAATCCGCGCGCATTAACTAGTGTTGGCGTCGTTCATAACCATATATGGTGATCTTCGCGTCCGAAGGCGAAATCCTTCTAGAACAACGGATTGGTAACGCCCACAATGCATAGATGCATAGAAAGTTCGAGAATAAAGAACAAAGGATAAAACAAGGGAAATAATTCTATTTCGTTCATTAGCGAAGACGATATGTCTTCTCCTTCCTACAAAATCGTCTAGTCATACTTCTGATCATCCCCCTTGGTAAGTCTGATTCAATATTGCTGGTTGCTATTGTCTGTTTTCTTGCCTGTGTTAATTTGTCTCAACGGTAATTCGCTATGGCTAGATATATTTCATAATAGTGGCTTAGCTACGTTACGAAATGTGATTGCGGGTGTATTAAAATTATATTTGCATCCAGTTAGTCGCTCCGATAAGCTTTAACAACGTTCTACCCGCGGTATTTTTTGTCACTAGCATAATACATATTAGTACGAATCTATTCTGCCGCCGTGAGAAACCAATGGAATATTGTTGGATATATTTAAATGCCATTGTGTAGTTCACGCGCAAATAGTCAACGTCGGTGGCCATACATACGTATGCATTGTGATTTATTAATTTTCGTGATTAATACAGCCGTTGAAAAGTGTTAATGTCATTGTATGCATTGTTTAAAATCTGGTAGTTTTTCATAATTAAATGTAGTGTAAAGATAACGATTTTGCTGTGTGTTCTTAATAAATTGGCCACCGAGATAATTTTATACAAGGTAGGACATAATGGTCATAGACACTTCGTAATAGTTTTTCATAAAAATAATTATATTTGATTCCTAACTATTTCCTAGTTCGCGTAGTTTTGTAAAAGTTTACTAGTTGTGTAAAACTGTTGTAACATATTTCCTTTGCAATAATTATTTGCTAGCTTAGCATCATATTTCTATGTACCGGCGTGCTAAAAATCAAGGTCAGTGCTTCGCTAGTTAATTTGTGACGACTACCCGTTTGCTAATATGTCGATTGTATTCTTTTGATTCTTATGAAATTGTGATCGTCCGGTATTTAATATTTGAGATGTTCTTTTATTAATTGTTTATTTTATCATTGGATTGTTTCTAGTACCGGGCTTGGACATCACAATTTCATATTATATAATTTTGTTGTTTCGCGAAAGACGCCGACGCCCACTCCGGGTTTCACCTAGTGCCTGGGTGTCGGATCTTTCGCGCTAAGGGGTCATTCCGACGCGTTCCAGGAAACTGGGGGACCTCTGTACGGGCTGGGATTCTCCGGAAGAGTAGAAGACCGCCGTACGTTTGGAGGCTTTTTCATGCTGCCGACGGCCACGAGGCTGAACGCACTCCGCGCTGAGATGTACACAGCCGCACACCACCTATGAGCTGAGGTCTACGTGCCACACGTCCCCGTCCGAATCGCGTTACGGCTGCGCGTCCTACGCCCGGAAGTGACCCAACCGGCTAATGCCAAATAGTCGGATGAGATAAGTCCCCAGCGCATTTAGGTTTTTTTTACTGACCACAAGCTTCCCTGTGCCGAGAACTCATCCCTGTGATTTCGAGAGCTTTTCGTGCTTAGAGACATTAATTTTTGGTGATACATTGTAAAGACATAAATAAATCTTGTAAATTTTGTAATTGTTTTTTTTCCTTTTCTTTGTTACCCGCCGTCAGGCGGACGTAACATAGAAATACACACTGGAAAAGACACCAGTCATCACTTTTTATCGGAGAAATAAAAAGCCGAAGTCGTAAAGTGTCTGTAATTACCAATAAAGTCAGGTACGGGAGTGGAACGCCATGGATCGAGAAATTTAAGACGCCATGCCTCAAGATAAAGAGCGTCTCGAGAATGTATTGCACTTATAAATAGTTGGTTTGTCGCTTCTAGTTTGTAGATTGATAGTAAATACAAATTTTCAGATAGATTTTGTTTATATTCTATACTATCGACCCGCCCAGGCTTCGCACGGGTGCACTAAACCATCCTCGTGAATCACTCTATCTATTAAAAAATCCGCTTCAAAATCCGTTGCGTAGTTTTGAAGATTTAAGCATACATAGGGACGGACAGACAACGGCGTCTTTGTTTTATACTATGTAGTGATTCTGTTTTCCATGTGGTAACGGAAACCAAATATATTACTGTACTTATAAAATTGTCTTTATTTAACAAGTTTTTAAATTAATTAAGAAGTATACTTATTAAAGGTATCTTAATTAACTACTCAGCCTACAGATTACATGGAGTGTAACTAGCCTACTGAGCCACGCTGGCCAGACGGGTTGGCACAGGGTTTTTTATATCAAATTGTCTTCCTCTTGGGGCTAGGTTTTTAGCCTTGTTATTTCTTTCGTTGGCTCTTACGATACCCTCAGAATGGTATTAGGTGGTGAACCTATGCATTCATATTCGAAACACTAACCTTAATATACAAAGATTTTGTCTGTTAACAAAAACGTATTAATATTATTTAGTAGAAAAGCAATAGCCAGAAAAATATTGTAAAGATGCTATTGCACATTAATTAAATTTATCCTACATCTACTGTAATAAGATAAATTCATTAAATTAGATTCGATCCACGCGAGCAAAGCCAAAGGCAGATGTCAGTTTGAAAAATTTGTCGTGAAGCATATTTCAGTTTTTACCACCTACAAGGGCCCGAATACGTAATTGTTTCCGATACAAACACAGTCAGTTACCGAAATAACCGTTCAGAAAACGACAAGTTGTATCGAAATGAAGTCATTTTTAAACTCCCCTCGGAGCGTTCGGCTTAGTTCAGTCATGTTTGATGTTTCGCATTTGTCAAACTCTGTCGGTTATTTTTTTGTCCCAACGACACTGTTTGTGACTGTACTGCATGCTGGGTGGAATTCGGAAGCAATGCTTCGGGGAATCGTTGGAATTACTATGGATTTTGAAGTAAGGTAATTTTTGTATCGGAATAAGTGCTGGTAATGGAATGATGTGTAAATTAAAAATAGGTTAGTTTTTAAAAATAACGAGAGAAAAAATCACAAATTATTTTTTGTTACTGTAAATATTTTATTTCATTGTTTTAGGTCAGTTCAAAAACATAAATAATTTTAAAGAAACTCAAATGTAATGAAGACAGTAGAAAAATTACAACGCAATTCGTAAATTGTTAATGTAAATATAACTGCCTTAAATATATACGTATTTTTGATATCATCAGTCATCAGCAGCCTATTTCAGTCCACTGCTGGACGTAGGCCTCCCCCATGGCTCTCCACTGAACCCGGTCGTCGGTTCTATGCATCCATTTTGTATATAAAGATACACAATTAAATAGTTGCAAATTTCGCTATCCTAATATTTATATTGGGTTCCGCATCAGTGTTTACTGATTTGTATATCTACCATTACACATTTCTACCATTACCATTTACACATAGTGATTGCCGTGTGCCCTCCGTATCTAGTGGGATCACCGGGAGTAACGTGGTAAAACCAGCTGTTAGTTTGCACGCTACTGTACATGTAACGATTGACTGCTTTACGTCCCCTTCAAAAAACGGCAGAGGTCAAAGTCAAATATAGAAGTAGTAGGTAAATGATTTAATCATTTATTTTATATACAGAACGTTCAAATTTTCAATGTATTGATAAAAAATATAATACAAAATAATATTATAGCACCAGTTAGAAACGCAGTCGACCCCTGCTGGGAAGAACTGGCAAGAAACTCAAATGATAGACATAATTGACACCCAACCAACATCTGATCTGATCCAATATTAATTTGGCAGCCAAACACAACCGTAGTGGTACATAAACCATCTGCTTATATTTTTAAATCTAATCGTTTAAAATACAAAACAAATCGTAAACATAATCAGTTTTATAAAAACCTATTATCTGTAAAACAATCAAATGACAAAGCATGATAAGCAACAAATGAAAAACCAAACGAGACTCAATGTCCCAATAAATTCATTCTTTAACTTCGCAAAGCTAATGCTACGGGCGGTGACTATTAAGAAAATTTTATCTACGAAACTGCCGTCCAAAAACGACAGTTAATTTCTCTTGACATAAATAAAAATGGAACGAGGGAGGACATTCCAATGGAGGGGGAAAATAACAAACATATCTCTGAGAGTAAGAAAACAAACAACGTATGTTAACATCTGTTGGGGAGCACGAGCGTGTACTGATGAATGCTCAAGTATTTTTGATGATGATAAGTTTGGTGTAGATATAGTAGTTGGAAAATATCTTGGGCAAAAAAATCCGTGATGTGATGTAATCAAACGCCTAGTGAAATACGTAATGCTAGAAATGTATAATGGGCGATTAAACTACCCATTTGTTTTTTGTATTTGTCTGACTCAAGAAAATCTTTTTTCATTGATGTACTTTATATAATATTCTTTCTATTATTGGTTATTGCCTCCCTGAGCCTCCAATGAGACACAAGATAGTAGTAGGATAAAACCAAAAAAAAAAGACACAGCTAACATAAAACAAATGACGCAAATTCCGACACATCCCAAATAAACCACCCTTATCTCTATACACACGAAAAATTTTACAATTCATATTTGGAACGATATACCATTCACCAAATTGTGTTATGGAACAAAATCATGTCTCTGGAATATTACAAGCACTTTATCATTGTCAAACTCATTTATGTCTGTCACATTTTCTGTGCATGAGCGTATCATTTGTACCAATTTTTTTTTGTTTGGACAGTTTTCTAATTTTGCTTGGTCTCTTGATTATATTGAATGATTGGAGAATTAGAGATCTCGCAGGAATTGTAAATATTTGTAGGAGACTAAAGTAGTCACTTAATAAACCGTTCAGCGAAACATTGACACTTTGATTGCCATTAATCCCGCTATGGTGCTTGATACAGGGACGAAATATTGGTTGCTTACAGACAAACTATCTCTCGATAATCCCATGAGTGTTAATTGTAATCACAATAGTCTTAAACAGTGCTAGAAAAGGCTCGATGTTATAGTAAAAATCCTCAACGTTGAAAATAAACCCTTTGTAACGGATTTACCGAGTGCTTTTACATTATTTCATTCCCGATGTTTCGAATGCTTCGACTGCTGTCATAGTAACGGGATCGTCAAAAACTTTTCATTCCAATGTGTAATAAGCGCAAAAAGCTAAGACATCATTATCTCTTATGTTAAAATGAATGCTGCTCATGATTATGGAAGAAGAGCGAGACAAAGAAAACAAAAGAGAAAGAACAAGCAGGACCAGGGATTTCATGGATATGCAGATGAAAGGATACAAAACAAAGCAATACATTTACGCTATATTTGAAAAGACAGTGTGTGTGCGAGTTTTGTATAGAGAATAAGAAATTGAAAGATAGTCAAAGAGATATAATTCTAATGGCCCTTTTCTTAGGTCATCGTAATAATTATAATGTCTAAATAAAATGAAATCATAAAACACGCTTATTTTGTTATTATGCATCGAAAATATTTTCGTCTTTTGTCGGCGACTGTCCCAAATACCCGAAATTCAATACGTCAGTGTTGATTGCAGTTAATTATAAAATCGTCCCCTCTTATTGTCGTTCTATTTTTAAGAACACTCCTTAGCAAGAACTTGATTTTAATGAGTATCCTAACTCTATATTCTTAAGGTTCAAAATTCTCTAAGCCAGTATCTTAAATTTCTTTTAACAAGTTCTTTTAACTATAATGAATTTAAATCAAACCTAAATCAGTGCTTAAAAGCTCTTTGAGAACATTACTTCCGCTAATAAAATACGTTGCTTTGTTCGTAGAATTCTAACGGAGCGTAAAAATTGTCCTTTTACTTAAATAGTTCAAATAAAGGTATGATTAGTTTTGCAAGGGATGAAACGAATTTGGTGAGTGATCAGGCATAAATTTGGTATATATTACGTGTGGTGATGGACTTACAATATAAAATTTCACCAACCCATACCATACAGAGGGAGTCGTAAGAGGCGATTAAAAGAAAGCAAGTGGTAGATCAACTTTTTTTTTGTCGTTGGAAATTCTCATGGATACCTTGCCATTGGGGATTCGTTGGGGTATTTGGCATGGAATGGCAAATACCCCAACGAATCCGGAAGCAATGGAAAAATGGAAGTCAGTGACCATCTCACTAAAACCAACGACGATCCTCAACTACGTGCTTCAGGGCCGCGGGTAGCACTCTTAGATGGGGAAACATGGTTCGCGACAAGAGACCTAGCCAAGATCACCTAGCCGCAAAAGAAAAAAAAATGATACAAACCCTTTGCCAACTCATCTGGCAAGCGTGGCTCAGTACGCTAACTAGCCTCACCTCTACCTCCATGAAATTGTAGGAGACTAGAATCAGTAGTCAATGACCGCGTTCCGGAAGGCGCAGTGCTGGTAGGCCTCGCACACGGTGGACCGATGACCTTGGTAAGGTCGCCGGAAAGGTAGAGGATGCGGGCGGCCCAGGACTGGCCTTTGTGGAGATCCTTGGGGGAGGCCTATGTCCAGCAGTGGACGTCTTTTGGCTGAAATGATGAGACTCAGTAGTGTATATTTTATGGGTTAAAATGATGAACATTCATGAACCGTCAAACGGACACCATTTTCATTTATTAGTATAGATGTTTAAACGAATTGCTAATTATATCATACATCTACATGTCTACTACTACTAATACAAGTCAGCCCATTTATGACCAGCTGCTGAGTGGGGCCTCCTCCAGTTACATGGATACCCTCCATCCCTCCATTAGCCTACCCACTTTAATCTTAGTCCACTGCTGGACATAGGCCTCCCCTACAGAGCTAGACACTATGGCAGTGTCCCGTCTTCCGCTTGACGCATCCAGCTGTTGGCCGCAACCTTTCGCAGATCGTCGCTCCATCTAGCGGAGCCCTGTTCCACTACGCTTGCCGATTCGCGGTCTCCACTCAAGAACTCGTCTACCCCTGCGGTTGTCGGATCTTCTACAGATATGCCACTTCTCTCTGCTAATCCCCTGAGCTATGTCGATGTAAACCGACAATTAAATGTAACTAGCGAAAAAGATATGCGTCTTTGAAACGCATCCACATAATCTAATTATCCGACGTAACTTTTAAAAAGACTATTGTTCGTTGGGCATCGTGTTACATAATTTATATTTTCCCTGGCGAATAAGTGTAAGTGTGTGTGTGTGCATAAGTAAGCAGTACAAAATAATAAGTGCAAACATTCTGTTGGAGACTTGTTAAAAAACATGTTACAAAGCATTAACTATAGTACTTTATAGACGCTGCGTTGCTCAGTGAATCCAAAAATTGTATTTCACTGAACAAACGTGTACAACAAAGCGTGTTTTTGTATTCGATTTTCTGTTTTTAATGTTAATTGTATTTAAGTGAAACCCAAAGTTAATAAAATATAATTGAACGTTGTATACAGGATTTATATAAAGTTTAATTGTGTCTGATCACTGCCACTTGGTAAAGTGCCCAGAAAAATAGCAGCGTTCCCGCACTGGACAGCTATGCTAATCCTTAGCGCGAGTTACGTACCAGCCCTCTGGTCCAAATTCAAATCATTTATTTTGCTTGGGTCACGATGAACACTTACAAAAAGTCAACACAATATTCATAAAGATTCTATATAATACAAATGGTCTACCGTCTACCACCAGTTCGGAACGCGACCACTCTTGAGTACAACTGGCAAGAAACTCAGAGGGCTTGTCATTGTTTTTATTTTTGCATTGCGGTCCTATTTCTTATGTATATATACAACTAGTGGCCCGCCCCGGCTTCACCCGTCCAAAGCGGGGGTGGGCTATACATATAAACCTTCCTCTTTAATCACTCTATCTATTAAAAAAAACCGTATCAAAATCCGTTGCGTAGTTTTAAAGATTTAAGCATACATAGGGACGGACAGACGACAGCGACTTTGTTTTATACTATGTAGTGATAGTGATAACATAATTGAATAGCGTAAAAATACTGGCACTGAACAGCTTAGTCCCAAGCAGCTGTGTCGTTTACATAATCAAACATCCCAAGAAGTATCGACCAACATACGTGACAGGTCTCTGAAAAGCTGATGGGAACTAAGACCTCACGGACCCAATGTCTCAACTGCAAACGGCTCAAATAAACAGCCTGCTGTATTTGCGCCGTTTACGGTTTTCTGCAAAAACCGCAGCATTAACAGCCCAACAGAGTCAGGTGTTCTCGTTGCCCATCCTGCAGAGCTTGAAATCATCATGACGAACGGCGCCGAGACGTGGACACTCACAGTAAGACTGGTCTACAACTTAAAGTCGCTTAGCATGCTATGGTGGGAGCGACGCTTTCTCTTAGACATGGGATCCGCAACGAGACTATCCGAAAAAGGACCAAAGTCACTGACTTAGCTTTGAGAATTAGCAGGCTGAAATAACAGTGGGCCCCTCCTATCTGTAGAACAACAAGACGAGTTTGACAAGCGTAGTGTACTGCGGCCGTCTGCTAGATGGCGCGACGATATGCGAAAGGTTGCGGGCAGCAGCTGGATGCCTCAAACTGAGGACAGAGCGCTGTGGCGCTCTTTAGGGTAGGTATATATATAAACCTTCCTCTTTAATCACTCTATCTATTAAAAAAAACCGGCCATTTATATTATATGTCCAGCCATTTCCGTTTGGTGACGGATTTAGAATACATAATATTGTCACCACTCCATTCTACCCTCAGGGTGTCGTAAGACCTGACAAAAGGAAACGACAAGGCTTATAGTCGTAAGAGAAGTAAATCTTAAAACTAAACCCTGTACCAACCCGTCTGGCCAGCGTGGCACAATAGGCTAATTAACCCCCCCTATAACTGGAGGAGGCCCGACTTAGCAATGGGGGATGGGGTGGTGATAATACTCCGTCACCACTCGGAAAGCAATCGCTCCATGAGTCTATAAAATAGTGAAATGAAATATGTATTCACTACTATCCGTGTAAAGCCGAAATGCGTCGCTCTAAAAATATTCAAAATTAGAGTTAAATTTTACATCCAAGTATAGTGATACGACTTGTCCCTGAAGCGAAGACAATCGCTGACAAATTACTTAATGATTTAATCCTCGAAAGTCAAGCTTAATTTGAATTTATATTCAGCATTCCTTATTCGAGTGATAAATTTCTGAGAACATTTCTATGGAATTTCAAAGTACTTTACAAGGCTTTTACATTAATTTTAACTGTCCATCAACGTTTTTAAGTAGTTTTTTTTTAATATCGGTACTCCCTTTGTCAAATATCATCGTCATCACTCGTCTTTCAGGCCATAAATGACCCACTACTGGGTCGGGCTTTATCCAAATTCATGGGGGGAAATGAGTCTTTTCTTTACCCGGGGTAAAATCCTTTATGGACTATCCCCGACAGCCTGGGGATGGCCAACAGAGGGTTTGAGGGAGGCGACGGAGGCATACCCACTAAACATCCCCGGGGTGTATCGTCCCGCGTTTGCTGCCCCGTGGGCCCTTATTGTATCTCCAAGGGACGAGAAAATTAGCCTACTGTGCCACGCTGGCAAGACGAGTTGGCACAGGGTTTGAATCAAGGTTGGGGTGCGTGTGTGGAACCTCCCCGAGCGACGAGTGCGATTTGCGACTTCCCCCCTCGTCCGGTGCACCCTGGGCAACGGCTGGATCACCGTAACGGAGTGACCAGCCGGCCAATCCACACCCCCATCATCCCGCATTGTGCGCGCGCGACCAAGATGGGAAGAGACAAAACCTCTGTCGCTCCAACCTCGGAGGCGCGTCTGCTTCGGTCGAGCTTGCTCCCGGAGCGCGTGACCCCTCCTGAGTGCCCTTCTCAGGGCATGGAGCGGCGAACAAGAAAGGCGTCGGCTAACGCTGGAAAGGCGAAGCTTAATGAAGCGAAGCTCGTGATGGAACCAATTGACCCGATAGCGATATATGGTCCAATAGACGACATTGAGTCTAGCTCTGACTCCAATATGAGCATAGTGACGGTGACCAGCGCGACCAGTGACCCGAGCAAGCTCTGGGCTCGCAAGAGGTCGCACTCATGTAGCTCCAGAAAGGGCGCGGACACCGACTCGGAGGACGAGTCCAGTACGGACACGCCAGCCCCAAAAATCCAACTGGTGGCTGGCGAGAAGCGACGCGAGCGTGGAGACAATCACAGGGCCCGCAAACATCTGGAGTCTCTCCAACGTGCTGCAGACATAGCAGTGAAAAAAGATGAAGAGCGAGAGCGAAAGCGGCGTAGTTTCCTTCGCGACGCGGCCGCCAAAGTCAGTCGGCTCTCCGACACGTCGTCGGAGAGGTCATCCTCCGTACCACGGCTCTCGGAGGAATTGACTGCTCCTGAACTGGAGGCAAAACTGACAGGGGCTATGGATACAATGAGGCACGTGGCCAGTATCTCCAAGGGACTGAAAGGCACAAGCCAGAAGCTCCTCAAAGATGCCACCGCCGCATTCTCGGAGGTAGCGGATGTGCTCCTCCATCGGCCCCGGTCTGATGAGGAGAGCAAGCTCCGAGTTCAAGTTCGTCGGCAAGCTGAACAAATGAAAGAGCTTGAAAAGGCCTACATGAACCTTAAGGCGGAGGTCGCCGACATCAAGTACGGTGGCCAAGGAGAAAGACCCGCGAGGATCGCCGAAGAAGAACAGGAGCTGAGGCGCTCCATCATACTGGAGGTGGGAACAATGATACAGGCAGTCAGGGAGGACTTAGCCAGCCGCCTGCCTCCAGAGAAGCGGCTTCGTCCGCCATTGGCGGCTGACCGCCGCAACGCTGAGGCCGCCCAGGGTTCTGTCCCAGCGGTCCCGAGCCAGGCGCCAATGTCGTATGCGGCGAAAGCGGCGGGAATGGAGCGTCCAACGGAACCGGCCGCATCTACCTCATCAGCACGTCCGACCCCGAGCCCAAAAGCCGCCCTGAAACGCTCGGCAAACGCGAAGGCAAAAGCCTCGGTGCTACTGAAAGGAGCACCAAAGCCAGCAGCCAAAGTAGCTTCGCCTACGTCAGCGCCAGCCAAGGTCGAGAAAAAAAGAGGGCGTTCCGCCCCTAAACCGGCAACAACGCCGTCCCCGGCCAGCCAATCCACTGCTGCCCCGCAGAAAGGTGAATGGGAGACAGTTGGCGCCAAGAAGGCGGCTAAGGCTGCGAAACGCAAGGCCCAAAAGAAGGCGCAGAAGGCGAGACAAAAGATCGCCAAAAAAGAGGCAAAAATAAAGGCGCAACTCGTTGCCCCCCGCTCTACGGCTGTGGTCCTAACCCTGCAGCCTGGAGCGGTGGAGAGAGGTGTTACCTACAACGAGGTAATGTCAAAGGCCAAGGCAGCCATTGACATCGTGGGCCTTGGCCTTACCAATGGCGTGCGTGTGAAAAGCGCACGCACGGGTGCCCGGCTGCTGGAGGTTTCTGGCACCACCAGTGGCCCCAAAGCGGATGTCTTGGCCGAGCAGTTGAGGTTGGCCTTGGGTCCTGAGGATGTGCGGGTCTCCAGACCCGAAAAGTGTGCCGACCTCCGTATCTCCGACCTTGACGACTCGGTCACAATACCCGAGCTCATTGAGGCCGTGGCGAGAGTCGGCGGTTGCGCCCCGGCTCAGGTCAAGTCAACGGCCATACGCCCGGGGCGGGTCAGCACGGGCACGGCAACTGTGACGTGCCCAGTTGCAGCGGCAAAAAAGGTTGTGGCCGAGCCTCGCATGCTGGTGGGCTGGTCCTCGGCCCAGGTAAGACTCCTGCCACCGAGGCCATCCAAGTGCTACCGCTGTCGCGGGGAGGGGCACATTGGGGTAGGCTGCCCCACAGGCGTTGGCATTGGTGACGCCTGTTTTAATTGCGGGTACTCGGGCCACAAAGCCGTGGAGTGCCCGGACAAAGCGCGTTGCCCCAGGTGTGAGGCGGCGGGTAAACCGGCGGGGCATCGGCTAGGCGCTCGTGACTGCGCCGCTGCACAGGCGAAGAAATCGGGGACCGTCAAGGGCCGCCGGCCGGCTGTTTCTGCACAGCCAGGGCCGTCGACGTCGCAACGGGCACCCCAGGAGGATACTAGAATGGACACCCAGTAATGGACCAGGGACCATATCTTCGTATCCTCCAGGGGAATATAAACCACTGTGCTGCAGCTCAGGATCTCCTACACCAGAGCGCAGCGCAGTGGACAATCAACGTAGTGGTGGTCGCCGAGCCGTACTTTATTCCTCCCAGAGGCGACTGGCTGGGGGATGTCAGCGGCTCAGTGGCTTTGTTCATAAGAGCATCTGCGGGAACACCAACTCCGGAAGACGTACGCCGGGGCCGGGGATTTGTTGCGGCCCGTATAGGCGAGGTGGTGATCATAGGGTGTTACTTCTCGCCCAACGCACCCCTCGCCGATTACGAAACGTTTCTCGCAGAACTGGACGCCATCGTGGGCTTCAGCCGCCTTCCCGTACTCGTGGCCGGGGACTTTAACGCAAAATCTACGGCTTGGGGTTCCCCAGTTGCGAACGCCAGGGGTGAATTGATGGAGGAATGGGTGGCCACGTCGGGACTGGAGATACTGAATCGGGGGGCCGTAAACACGTGTGTGCGGCAGCGGGGTGGGTCCATCGTGGACATAACCCTCGCGAGTCCCACACTCGCGCGCCGTGTTCAGCACTGGCGGGTGATGGAGGAGGAGGAAACGATGTCGGACCATCGCTACATACGGTTCGACATCGCCTCCCAGACTTCTGCCACCCTGCCTAGGACGGTCTCTCACAGAGCAGGTCCTAGATGGGCACTACGCCAGCTAGATGAGGACCTCCTGCGGGAGGCCTCTATTGTACGGGCATGGGCTTCAGCGCCCGGGCTGCCCAACGACATAGAGGTAGAGGCGCAGTGGTTCCGGACCGCCGTGTCGGAAGATTGCGACGCCTCAATGCCCAGGGTCAGGGCGAAACCCGCCAAAACGGCAGTGTACTGGTGGTCTGGTGAGATAACACGGCTACGCCAGTCATGCGTCGATGCGAGACGCCGGTACGCTCGCCACCGAAGACGTCGCCTCAACCTCCCAGGCCTGTCGGAAGTGGAGGCGGAGCTATACGAGACGTACCGCTCCGCCAAAAAGTCCCTGCAAAAGGAGATTGTGCGGGCTAAAGCTGCGGCCAGACAGGAGCTGCTTAGCACGCTGGACAGCGATCCGTGGGGGCGCCCATACTTAATGGTGAGGGGCAAACTCCGCCCCTGGGCCCCCCCACTGACTACAAGTCTCCGGCCGCAGCTTGTCGATAAGGTCGTCGGGAGTCTTTTCCCGGCGAGGGCTGTGCCGTTGGAGCCGCTGCGCCAGAATTTCACTCCTACCGACGAGGGTGTCACCCCTGAAGTAGGGGAGGAAGAACTGCAGCTGGCAGTGAGACGGCTCAGAGGTAAAAGCACGGCTCCAGGACTAGACGGAATCCCAGGCCGTGTGTGGGTTATTGTTCTAGAGGCCCTAGGACCTCGGCTGCGTTCGCTGTTCACAGCGTGTCTGTCCCGAGGCCAGTTTCCCCGCATATGGAAGGAGGGGAAACTCGTCCTCATCGGGAAAGAGGGGCGCCCGCCGGACTCGCCGTCGGCTTATCGCCCTATAGTTTTACTGGACGATGTGGCCAAGCTCTTTGAGCGCATAATTGTCAACCGCCTCGTCCAGCATCTTGAGTCGGTGGGTCCAAACTTGGCGGAGAGCCAGTACGGCTTCCGCTGCGGGCGCTCCACAATCGATGCGGTGGCCCGCGTCAGAGCAATGGCGGAGGAGGCTACATCCCGGGGCGAGGTAATGTTGGCGGTGTCTCTTGACATCGCCAACGCGTTTAACACCTTGCCCTGGAATTGCATTGAGGAGGCGCTCCATCATCACAGAGTGCCGGCCTACCTCCGCCGTGTTATAGGCGCGTACCTTTCGGACCGGTCCGTGGTCTACCCGGTCCAGAGTGGTTGGGACAGGCGGGCTGTGTCATGCGGAGTTCCACAGGGGTCGGTTCTGGGTCCGACCCTGTGGAACATAGGTTACGACTGGGTGCTACGGGGCGGGCTCCTCCCTAATGTTGGCGTGGTATGCTACGCCGACGACACCCTGGTAACCGCGCGTGGCAAGTCACACAGGGACGCACAAATACTGGCCACTGCGGGCGTGGCCCAAGTCGTGGCCAGAATCCGGCAGCTGGGCCTGGAGGTAGCTTTGGGCAAATCTGAGGCCCTCTTCTTCCACAGGCCTCGGAACGCGCCACCTCCAGGCTCCCACATTGTGGTCGGAGGCGTTCGCATCGCCGTAGAGCCCACGATGAAATACCTGGGTCTGGTGCTCGACGGTAGGTGGACCTTCAGGGAGCACCTCCGAAGGTTGGCCCCCAAACTAATGGGCGCAGCGGCCGCACTGTCACGGCTACTGCCCAACCTTGGGGGCCCGAACGTCTCCTGTAGGAGGCTGTACACAGGGGTCGTGCGGTCGATGGCTCTATATGGGTCACCAATATGGGCGGAATCTCTGACGGCCCGTAACGTTGCCCTGCTGCGCAGACCGCAGCAGGTGATGGCCGTCAGGGTAATCAGGGGGTACCGCACGACCTCCTTCGAAGCAGCAGGCCTCCTGGCTGGGCTGCCCCCGTGGGAGCTCGAGGCTAAAGCCCTCGCCACCCTGTACAAGTGGCGAGCGGCAGAGGTGGCGCAGGGACGGCGTCCCCTTCCTAGGGATGTAGAGGAGCGACGGACCGAGCTGCGTGCTACGGTCCGCCAGGAGTGGATGGATCGGCTGGCGAGCCCTAGTGCAGGGCATGCCATCGTAGAAGCCATTCGTCCCGTATTGGACGAATGGCTGGAGAGGAGGCATGGCGCACTCTCCTTCCGGCTGACGCAGGTTTTGTCCGGGCACGGGTGTTTTGGAAAGTACCTGTGCCGCATCGGCCGGGAGGAGAACCCGGGGTGTCACCACTGCGCGGATGGTGCTGAGGACTCCGCGCAGCATACCCTGGAGGTGTGCCGTGCGTGGGACAGGCCGCGACGCGACCTTGTCAGCGTCGTGGGGAGCCTCTCGCTGCCGGATCTCGTTAGATCCATTGTCCGGAGCGAGAGGGCTTGGAGGGAGACGGCCTCATTCTGTGAGGTCGTCATGACAGCCAAGGAGGAGGCTGAACGGGCCAGAGAGTTGGCCTCCCAGCGCCCAAACCGCCAGCGCCGCAACAGGCGTCGGAGGGCGCTGGCTGACCTCCGTCCGCCGTAAGTGGGCCTGCGGGCGATTGACCTGGGAAAGTCCGTCGCCTGCGCAAAACAGGCCCCGGGAGGAAGGCGCGCTGCGATTCGCGCGCGCCTCCCAGCGGTGGAATGGGGGAGGGCAATACAGCCCCCCCCTCATAATCGGAGGGGCCCGCCTCGGAGCATGGGGCTCCACCATGAGGCGGGCCGAGGCCCCCAGGGACACGGAGCATGCTCTCTGCAATGGGAGTGAATCCCGTGGCCCTGGCTTGGGCAGGTAAGGATCGCCGTCGGTTTTAGTGGGTAGGTCGGGGCGCAATTTACCATCTATACGCGCCCCGGAGTCCCACATACCCCGGCCATTTTCCCAAAGGCCGGGTATCCATGAGGATCTCCGACGTAAAAAAGAAAAAAAAAAAGGGTTTGAATCAAGGTTTCCTTCTCTGGGGGCTAGGTGATCTGTCTCTTGCGTTATTTTAGTCGCCTCATACGACACACTGAAGATGGTATGGGTTGGTGACATTGTGTATTCTAAATACGCCACCACACGGAAAACGGGCTGAATAGTAGTACTACCGCTAATGCGCCACGGGGGCAATAGTGGTTTGTACCTACAGGTTTTATATCAAGTGTTTCTACTATCAGAAACTACACTGAAAGGTATAATAGATTAATAAATACCCGTTTTTTTTTGTATACATTTTAGAGTAACTTGTAGAATTGCCCATTTATGTAATCAAAGCCGAAAATAATACGTTTGTCACCATAAATCGCTTTTATTATTTATTATGAATCAGATATACATCCACTGTGTTAGTATTGACTTATGATTATGTTAGTAGCAACTTATTTAATATTAAAAATTACAGGCCTAGAGCCGGTATGTATTTCGTTCCAGTGGCGCACTATAGGGCAGTCCAACCTGAACAAAATACGGTTCAGCAGGCCGCTAGGACTGTCCCGAATACGGCACATCAGGGAGGCTGTGCGTTTCCTAACGATTTCCTTAAATCCATCGGTTCTTGCCTCTGTAAACATGCCCGATGCGCTACAGTGGCGGGACAGTCCCATCAGCATTCTGAAGCCATTGTTATATTGGACTCGCAGGGCATCTAGCGATCTTTGGGTATACTTAACCCATAAGCTGCATGTGTAGAATGTCTGACAGTAAGCTTTAAAGAGAGTAATCTTTACGTCTTTTGTGCAACCGGCAAACCTACGAGCCAGCATGTTATGGGGGGAACTGTCCTCGGTAATTTATTTCCCGCCTTGAAAACCAGTATCTGGCTTTTAGCACTGTTGTACCTAAGCCCGTGAGCATCCGCGTACTTCTCACACACACCTATCATCACTTCTATCATCTTTATAAACTGGTCTTTCCTAATTACTTGAAATTTGGTACCATTAATTCCAATAAACTTCGAAATTTGATATTTTTACCTTAATTATAATGATTATGACACACTTAAGTTTGAGTACAAAGATATTTTTAATTACAGTACACACGTTTACTTTCAAAATCGAAATGCATTATTCAAGCTTATTAATAAGAGCTCTATTAGTAGCCCACAAATCAATTTAATGTTTCGATTTAACCCGTTCGGAATGCAGCTTTTCAGAGAAGAGCCGGTAGGAAACTCTGTAGTTGATTTTATTAGACACCCATTTTTAGGTACAAGCAGGGATAAGGCAGATTTGTGAGAGCAATAGTTGTATAGGGCCAAACATGAGCAACATTAGTTTAAATTAATATTTAATTACGTGCGTACCATAAAAAGTGGAGTTAGCTAAAAGGCACTGAAATTAAAGACATAAAATAATATTTATGAACAATAATTGTAATCTTATCTTTATGTTAATAAAAAGTATTTTAAAATCTTTATCTATGCTTTATTTTAATTAATATATAAAGCTGCAGAGTTTGTTTGTTTGAACGCGCTAATCTCAGGAATCGAAATCTATTTATGCGTGCGCTGCAAAAACTATTGACAATAGAACAAAATGATGTACTACGGGTTTGTAGATCTTATAAATATCTACAAAAAAGTCCGCAAGAGCACATATCTAACTATTATAGTTTAGTCACAATAACCGCTTTTATGTTCATAAAAAATATGCATAGAGATAAGCACGGGTTCAAAGTCCACGCGGGCGAAGCCGCGTGCAAAAGCTAGTAGAAATACTAAAGTATTTTTACGCAACAAAGGCCAATTTTATAACAATATTATGGTTCTACACTTCCTAATAATTTAAAACTTTATTCTTAGGTTTATACAAACAAAAAGAAAGGATCTCTTTTGCACTTTCCATAATTAAAGTTACTACATTGAGGTCATCTTGTACATAGATAAAGGATTAAATTCCCGGCTAAACGCTTAATGACTAAGATGTGTTACTTTATTAACGGATCTGGGAATCGTGTACATTTTAATTGCGTCTTTGCACAAGATTTTGGTGCTGCGTTTCAG
The DNA here is from genome assembly GCA_905475355.2 of Clostera curtula. NCBI lineage: Eukaryota > Metazoa > Arthropoda > Insecta > Lepidoptera > Notodontidae > Clostera > Clostera curtula. The sequence goes on along the minus strand of FR997803.1, from coordinate 2,010,123 downwards.
GAGACTTCAACCCGAAGTCGAGAACCTTTTTCGTCCTTTTTCTTCCCACCTTGCACAGACTCCAACCCTTACGAAAAATGTTTGCTATCCTTGTCTAACAGACGTTCGCTGGAACCGGGCGAATCCCTTATGTAAGTTAGTGCTATCCCGGCAGCGTTCCAGCTAGGACGCGCGCGGTGCAACACCAAAATTCAATCGACGATGCCGATATTTGACTTGCGCTCTCAGTCGGGAAAATCAAGTGAAAAATTTGGTCATGCCAAACTTTTATGAACCAAACAACTCGTGTTCTCAAGTGCACTGTGTGACCGTATACTACAAGAGAATGGCCTAGAAAAACGAAAACTTCCTACAAAGTTACTCGCCGGGATCATTGAAGATTTATCGATGAAAACAAGGAAGATTTTCGAGTTAATTTTAGACGCTAATTATGTTCTCTAAAGTAATCCTAGCACGCGTTACTGGAGTCGGCACGTAGCAACTTATTCACCAAACATCGGTTAGAGATAAAATAAAAATAGACGAACATTAAGTAGGCACTTTAATATACGACGTGACATTCATTCTGAGTGTCATAAAGCTATTTGTCAACGTGTTAATTACGATGTAGAATAAATGTTGACAGATTTAGTAGAAACCGGTAAAGTTTTAAGAGAAAATTTGTAGTGACAAGATGTTTCAAAGCTTACTAATTAGAAGATAGGTGTAAACGATACGATTACTAAAACAATATTTTAAGTGTTTAGTGACGATGAAAAGAAAAAGAGTGTCAAATTAATAAGATAGTTAATAGTTTATATAGGACAAAATGGCGAAGAACTTGAAGAGGATAAAGAGGCATTCATACTTACTGAATGCGATACTTCTGTTCATCTCGATGATATACGGTAAGTTGTAGTTTGTTAACGAATCATTATAGGAATTTCATGTGTTGATCGTTGTTGCGATGAAAGGACTCTTGTGTCTTGTTATAATGAGCGTTAATAATATAATGTGTTAAATAAAGCTTGATGAAAAATATAACTTTTACAACCTATTAGTTTAGATAGTACTCGGGCAGATTTTGTTTATTCTAATCATTTGGATATTTTTTTATATTTATAAGGATAAAACCTTACTGATCAAAATTAAATCTTTTTATATGGTTGATCCACTGACACTACCAACCATTCGTTTAACATTATGGTTCAAGTGAAGATATTTCTACTTTACCTAGTAGAAATATCTTCACTTGAGTTGATAGGATTTCCAATAATAAATTGTTCGTCTCTTTGGATTCGCAGTATATAAGTTATGTATCCCAATTAATATACATCAGCTTGAACCTTTATTTTTTACCATGTTTTGTTTATTTATCTTTGATAAGTAAATCTTTACAGCAAATAACTTTAGATTTAAAAAATATATATTATGTTCGTTACTTACTTCCGCTAAATAAATTGGGGAAATACAAATGGAATTTGGGAACTGAGATCAGCTATATGCTGCAAAAGACAACTTTTTTAACCCGAAATAGAATACAGTTCCCATGAAAGCGTGGGAAAGAGCCTGTTTGGTATAGAGCTGTTTTTATGTTAGCTTTATTAAAAAATGTTATTGGCATTTAAGGAAACGAAGTGGTTTGGTATACCTAATAATTGGCTTCACCAAACCGAAAAGTTCTAATTGATATTGCAAAACTCCAACACTATGTGAAAGATTAATTATTCTGGATACACCTAGAATTGGGGCGCGAAGATGATCAAACATAGTTGACTATAAAATTTCAATCTACGCGGATTGAACGCCTATGTGCCTCGTAGAATTTCAGCTTAGTGTTGAGATTGCCGGGATTAATTGCTTCTGTCAGTAATTACTTGGAGTAATGTAGTTTACTTTCAATATAAATCTCTTAGGGGAAAGCTTTTGCCACTTCAGCCACTCACGAAGATTAAGTTTTCGTGAGTCATGAGTGTCATATAATTATGGACTTAGTATGGTATCTTGTGGTACTATAAATTAATTTAAACGTAGTTTTGTTCATAATTTTATGATTACCTACTTATCGAAATTACTCAAAGAATATATCATTGCTGCCAGTATTCTCGTTTTATTTATAACGTAGGAATCGCCCAGGATGTCTAAGGCGAGGTTATTTAATAACTGGATCTCAAGCAGTATCCCAAGTCTATAGGATTTATAATTTCGAAAAATTCATTCAATGCCGAGCCGAATTGTATTTTTTTTGCCAAAATAGTTAATTATTACATTGAATTATTAAATATTTTTTGTCTTGTTACGAACAGGTTGTCAAACAATTCCATTACAGTTTTATAAATTTTCTTTATGCTCTAAATTAAATGCCATATTAATACAATTTACGATATACATCATTAAATGAAAATTGTATTTACGTGTTAGATAGTTTTGATTAAAATAAAAAACATTTATATCAAATCAAATCATTTATTTTGTGTGGGTCACGATGGACACTTACAAATAGTCAACACATTGTCATATTATACAATAAAAAAAAATCGACCGTCTACCACCAGTTCGGGACGCGACCACTGCTGAGAAGAACTGGCAAGAAACTCAGAGGGCTTGTCATTTTTTTTTTCATTGCGGTCCTATTTGTCTAGTAACATAAATAAAGAACATAAAAAATACACTGACACTGAACAGCCTAGTCCCAAGCAGCTCGGTCGTTTAAATAATCAGCAATGCGGTAATATGCTTTTTTGAAAAGTTTTGTCCTAACAGTATTTTTAAAGGTGTATCTTATCGTGTAACATAACCATTTAAAACTTTCCATTTACCACCGCTTGAGAATGCAGCTCTGGAGCCGGCAAGAAACTTGTTGGTGTATTTATTTACCACGCCATTTTTACAAGACATGTATAAAACAGATTTGTGCGAGTAAACTCGTGCAATAGTCCCAAAGAGCATCAACAACAATCAAAATAATAATCTTTACTTCTACTACTCAGCCCATACATGACCCACTGTTGACAACTCAACAGTGGGTTGTCTATGGCCCGAGGGTTATTAACCTTCTGTACCTCGCTGGCCAGACGGGTCGGCACAGGGTTTATTTTATTTTATTTATTTATTTTAATACTTCATGCAAACATATTTACACAGGCGGACTTAATGCCAAGAGGCATTCTCTCCCAGTCAACCTTTGGGTGGTGCAGAGAGGGGCACGGTAGATGCAATGGCTGGATACGAAAAGAGTGTTATAGAGAAATCTTAACCTAAACACATAAATTACTTAAAATAAATACACATAAATAAATAAACATACATATACAATATACGTAAATACATAAGTGCTTTTATAAAAGATACATACTCATACCGAATATATAAAAATATATATTCCACTAAACTTGAGACATAATGAGCTTATTGTAAAAGTGGTTACGTAGCTTGAATTTAAACGTTAGAAGACTGTCAGCCATCCTGATTTCGAGGGGAAGTGCGTTCCATAAAAGGACAGACTGCACGAAGAAAGTTGAGTGTACAAAGTCAGAGCGGTGAGAGGGACATTGGAGAAGACGATTATTTGAGGACCGAAGGTCTCTATCGTGATTTGAGGACAAAAAGTCAAAATGTGAAGTTAAATATGAGGGGGGATGAGGAGAAAAAAGAAGTGAGAATAACATTGTTAAAGCACGCATTTCTCTGCGTTGCCTGATGGATAACCATTTCAAAAGGTTCCGATGATCGGAAATATGGTCATATTTCCGGAGGTTGAAAACGAATCGAATGCAATTGTTGAGAAGGCGGTCAAGTTTATTGAGTAGATCAGCATTCAGGTCAAAGTAGCATACATCACCATAGTCATAGTTTCGTACCATTGTTTTCTTCTCTTGTGACTAGGGTATCGACCTTGTAATTTGTGATTTACAGAAAGATTCCACTGATTATCTTGTAGTCATAAGTTTTAGCCCAGCCTCTAATCCAAAAAATCCAATAAATTGAGGGCACTCGGTTTGTAAGCTTTTACGACACTCATGTGACATATTCTGATTGCCTCGTTGGTCTAGTGGTCAGATGTGCCGCCTTTGGATCAACGGGTCCCGGGTTCGATTCCGGGGTCGGGCCAGTGTCTTTGTCTAAACCAGAGGCACTGGCTCGGAGTCTGGGTGTCATTTCTATCTATAATATGTATGTATTTACAAAAAAAAATGTATATAAGTAGTTTATCATCCATCTCGTTACCATAACACAAGCATTAAGTTGCTTAACTTGGGACGAGATGGCGTTGTGTGAAATGTCCAAGGATATTTATTATTTATTTATATTTATTTACAATACCCTTAAAGATTTTATCAGCCCATAAACGACCTACTGTTGAGTCTAGCCTCCACTAGTCACAGGGAGGGTAATTACCTTACTGGGCCACCCTCAGGAGGGTAATGGGGTGGTGACACTATGTATTCTAAATCCGTCAGAAATTCCTGATCAAATTTCCTAGAAAAGGCATAATCTCGCTTGTGACTGACGACCAGTCTGAGTAACCGACAAGTTGTCCGAGTGGACCAAGGAATAACTGCTATTATATATTTATTTTCCTTTATATTTTTCTTTAAATTCTATTTCCGTATGGTGACGGATTCAGAATACGCAGTGTCACAAAACCATACCATCCCGGAGGGTGTCGTAAGAGGCGACTAAGGGAAGGCAAATCACCTAGCCGTAAGAGAAGGAAAAATTGGTACTAACCCTGTGCCAACCCGTCTTGCCAGCGTAGCACAGTAGGCTAATTTCCCTCCATGAATTTGGAGGAGGCCCGACTCAGTAGTGGGTCATTCATGGGCTGAAACGACGACATACATCTATTTCACGAGATCTGTCATAAGCCATTACTGAGCTTAGCGCTTCCTCAACTTTGAGCTAAATTTAATTATTTTCCACGGCGTTCATCCAAAAACTTTGGAATTGAACAAGTGATTTTGGGAATCTTGTAACTTTTATTGAAGTGAAGCGCAGGCGGCGAATTAAGATGGTCCCATTCAGGGGTCATGAATGAATTGGTATTAAATTACTTTAGTGAGTTTGCCTCCGCGGTAAAAGGTTTTGCTCCTAAACTTTAGTATTTGAAAGCGTTCCATTGTATTTGTGATTTCTTTTCTCTAATGACTTTTATCCGAATGCGGGCAAGGGACATTAATGGAAAATGGATTTTATTTTTGTACTATTACAGTTCAATCCCTTTTTGGCTTGCCAATAAATTTTTGGTAAGATAAAATTGCTTATCTCTATATATTTTTGTGTCAGCAAAACTTAAAAACAATGGTGTGGCTTATTAAAGTAATACTGACAAGGATAGACCAATTACTAATATAATACATTAACAATACATTCAGATAAAAGTTTAGAAACAGCATTCATATAATATTCCACAATATGAATTTTGAAATTTAAAAATAATGTATTTAATACCTATAATTAAATTGTGATTTGGGAAATCAAAAAATACGCATTTTGCAGAAATCTTGAAGAAAGGCGCTCAATTACTCGTCATTAAATTATATTTTGATGTTACTGATTGCTTCACTCACTCTATCTATCTTCTTCTAGTTCCTCTATTATGGTATAAATAAACTAGAATAGTCTTTTTTCCAAGATTGCTACAATTTTATTATACAATCTAACATAAGCATATTTGCAATCTCATTTTCCGTTACAAAACATGAAAAATCGCAGCGGGAAAAGTCACAGATACCAAATTATTCTTTCGCCCAAACTCTCATTATGTTGATCACTTCATCAAGAACGCTTTCAGTCGAGAGCGGACATTAACAGACTGTTAGCAGCACGAACAATTGAACAAAAAGGCTCAATCTTCATTTTCAATTTGAATACAAGGAATAATGACGTTATTTATCCTGGGGATATTTTTAGGCGGCACGGATTTTTGTTTTTGATGAATATTTTATAGAACACGTCTACTTTTCGCTGTTAGCAATTTGTGGTTGTAATCTTGTCAATATTTTTCTATACATACATACATACATACAAATAAATAAAATTGGAGTGTCTGTTTGTAATAATAAAATAACAACTTTTTACTAAATGCGTAAGTCTGTATACACAGCACATAGACCGAAATAACATTTTTTTTAATTTTTGTCTGTCTGTCCGTCTGTATATCTGTCTGTCTGTCTGTTTGTTCCGGCTAATCTCTGGAACGGCTGGACCGATTTTGACGGGACTTTCACTGATAGGTAGCTGATGATATAAAGAGTAACTTAGGCTACTTTTATTTAGTCTATACATCTATACAAATAAATAAAATTGGAGTGTCTGATTGTAATAATAAAATAACAACTTTTTACTAAATCCGTAAGTATGTTTAAACAGCACATAGACCAAAATATTTTTTTTTTTAATTTTTGTCTGTCTGTCTGTTTGTTCCGGCTAAAACGTTCAGTACTTTGGAGACATTGTTAAAAACTTAATTTAAAACAAAACATGAGAGCACATCATTCAGCTGATTCAGAATTTAGTAAAATTCTTCTTGATGTTGGAGAGGGAAAGTGTCTAGAAGTGAATAGTAATCATGATATAGAACTACCTACCAGTCTTTGTCAGGTTGTGGTGGACACTGAAACTTTAATACATAGTATTTATGATGATATTCACAATCTCAATATCAAAGAAGATTCGATAAATAAGCCAACAAAAACTGAAAATAAATGATAATTAAAATAAATGCAAAAACCAAAAAAAAAATATTAATGAACTAATTAACTTTTTTTAAATTCCACGCGGACGAAGTCGCGGGTACAGCTAGTCTACAATATAAAAATTAATACCACTACAACTACTCCTCATAAAAATAGAACATCCGAAAGTTATGAATGCAGATCTGACGCCGATATGAGTGTATGGGGACCTAGCGTGGGACAAGGGCTGTAATATGATGATGGTACTTTTAGTTTTTATATGAGCTTTTTGATAGAACTTACATAAATAAAGTTCTTTTCGAGTTTGTAACCACTCCGTGCTTCGGCGGGTACGTAAAGACGTCGTTCCAGCCGCCATTCTACTATTTAAGGCAGTCGTTAATTCACTAAACGATTACAGCTGGTTTAACCATATAATTTCTGGTTGTCCCACCGGTCATCATGGAGGGCAGACAACAATCGCTCCTTGTAAACAGTACTAATACTACTCAGCCCTTAAAAGACCCGCTGCTAACCGGCCTCCTCTAACTACATGGAAGGTTATTAGCCTACAGTGCCACACTGGCCAGACGGGTTGGCGCAGAGTTTTGTATCAAGTTCTTGTGGCTAGGTGATCTGCCTTTTGTGTGTGCAGTGTTACTGTAAGCTTCGTAGTGATCATAAAAATATCATGGATGTTTTTCTAAGATTATCCACAAGAAAAAATAATATTGGAATTATGCTTAAAACTATGGAAAGTGGACCATCATTGAAACCCTCTTCAAAACTTTTGCAAATAATATCGAAATAAAATCCAAACTTGCTTTCTGATTTCAAGCTCTAAGCGTAGGAGATAAGATGTTTTTTTGAAAACAAGTTTGTCGGTGTAGTGCAATATTACCGTATTTCTAATACTGGCTTAAAGTGCCGATCGCTTGGAGTTTGTGAACGCATTTGCGGAACAAGGCTTCTATGCACTATATAATATGGTAATGCTCCCAAAGTCTCTATACCGCAGACATGTTGAATAAGCAATGGCATGCTCCATCTCTATGATTTGACTACCTATCATCATCATCAGCCCACTCTAGTCCACTGCTGGACATAGGCCTCCCCCAAAGAGCGCTATAGCGCCCTGTCTTCTTTTTGACGCATCCAGCTGCTGCCCGCAACCTTTCGCTGATCGTCGCTCCATCTACCAGAAGGTCGTCCTACACTACGCTTGGTGACTAAAGAACTCTTCTACCCACCACTGCCAGTGCCACTTCAGTCTGCTAATTATCTGAGCTATGTCAGTGTCTTTGGTTCTGTCGGATAGTCTCGTTGTGGATCCCACCATCTTTCAGAGATACTCCAAGCATAGCTCCCTCCTTTGCACGCTGAGCCACTTTATACTGGTACACTAGTCTCACTGTGAGTGTTCACGTCCCGGCGCCGTAGATAATGACGGGTTCGAAAACTACCCGTCCTGACGTCCTGACCTGTTCGAAAACGTTCGTTTTCAAGATCTGCGGTAAGGGCGATGAAATCACTGTATTTTGTATTAATCGCGCAAAAAGTGTAGTGGATTATATGCATCTAGATCTCTCTCTTCGTTTTTTTTAACTCGCGGGCTAATTTTATTTTGCCATATAAATATATAACGCTGAAATTCGTTCCTATCTATTCGACGAAAGAAATATTCCTTCCAAATTTCAAGTCTCGGTTCCAGACATATCGTGATTAGTCTAGAATTTGTTCCCTAGTAGATAGAAATAATACAGGATGTCCGAGGTTAGCTCCCGGCTAGAACCAATGATTTAAAAAAAATCCACTGGAGTAATACTACATAATGTAAGATGTAGTAATACTAATATTTTCATCAAAACTGGGCTGGAGGCTCCTTGGAATGTGTTTTGATATTCGGTACAGTTCCAAATTTGGCCATCCACGCTCCTTTGAAAATTCACACTGGGTTTATTAATTTTGATGCGTGGTGACGTATTTAGAATACACAGTTTTCCGTCACCACACGGAGAATATGCATGCCTCCATTTCCTCTATGAATGTATAGTAAATATATAGCTTCCAGTATAAGTTTTACGTACAGAAAGTTTGTGAGATAGTGCATTAAACATTGCAACATTTCCTTTAAACAATAGCCGCGCCCGATGTGGGTCATTGATTTTTTTATACGCTTCGAAGCGATTATCGGTATTGCCACAGCGCATAAACAACTAACAGTAAATGAATTACATACAAATTATCCGTATAAGGACGGAGTTCAAGTAAATTAATTAAATTAGCTTACTGTACCACGCTGGCCAGACGGGTTGGCACAGGGTTTCTTTGTATTTTTCACTTGTAGCTAGGCTATAGGCCTTGTCATTAACATTGGTCGGCTCTTACGACACTCTCAGGATAAAACGGGGTGGTGACACTATGTATTTTAAACCGTCACCACAGGTATTAAAACGGATCCAAGAAGAGCATTTTCATTTGAAATTGTGACCTACTACTGAGTCGGGCCTCCTCCAAATTCATGGAGGAAAATTAGCCTATTGCGCCACGCTGGTAAGACAGGTTTGAATGAAGTTTTCCTTCTCTGCAGCCACGTGATCTGTCTCTTTCGTTCCCTTAGTGCGTTCTTACGGCACCCTCGGAATAGTATTAGTTGGTGACACTGTGTATTCTAAATCCGTCACCACACGGACATAATATTTTACTAATACCTACTTTAAATCAGAAATGAGGAGATACACAGGAAAACTAGGGTCACCGACATAGCCCACCAGATTGCCAAACTTAAGTGGCAGTGGGCAGGGCACATAGCTCGCAGGACCGACGCCCGATAGGGCAGAAAAGTCCTCGAGTGGCCACCGCGTTCCGGAAAGCGCAGTGCTGGTAGGCCTCCCACACGGTGACCTGGTTAAGGTCGCCGGAAAACGATGGTTGCGGGCGGACCCAGGACTGGCCTTTGTGGAAATCTTTGGGGTCGTCCAGCAGTGGACGTCTTTTGGCTGAAATGATGATGATGAATACTTTAAATTCAGTCAATTGCATACCAAGAGAAACTGCTCGGAGACACATAGAATGCACAAGTTTTGTACAATTGCTACCAAATGGAGCGCCTGTCTAGTGGCTCTGTCAAAAGGTCTTGGCTCATTTCCAACCATAGACAAAGTCGTGGCCGATGCAATGCAAAATTCTTTAATTTTCACAAGACAGCAAAAAGTGGAACAAAGATTTTGAATACATGGTGTCATCGCCCCATTCAATACTCAGGGGGTTGTAAGAGAAGCTTGCTAGGACCTCCAACACGGCAGTGGGTCATTTATGGCCTGAGTAGTAGTAGAAGCAAATTATCTGAGAGAGAGAGATAGAGAGAAATTCTTTATTGTCCAAAGAACACGGCGCACTATATGGAATACATTATTACGTGAGTTACAATAATAATAGGTGCTTAATTAAATTAATTAATCAACTTAACTCTCGCTGGGGTACTGGATTTAGGGCCTAATTCAAAAGGCTGTCATCCTGGATTCAGCGAGGATCGTGAGGAGGTTCCTCTCTCTGGAGCCCTGAACCGTCGGTAGATTAGGTCATCGACCTCGTTTTCGACGGTTTTTGTCTGTTTTTATGTATAATTTTTAAACACTTTGTATTTTTTTAATATATGTAAAAAAACGAAACAAAGAGACATGAGAATAGGTGCTTAAAACTAACTTTATAATATATTACGTGTGCACGCCGTATTTAGTGACAAAAAGGTCCACACTCAGCATATGCACAATATGTGTGCTGCGACAAAGATATACTTTGATCGTTGGTCTAGGGGTTAGATGGATCAACTTTTGGATCAACGGGTCCCGGGTTCGTAGTGTCTTTGTCTTAACCAGAGGCACTTGCTCGGAGTCTGGGTGTCATTTGTGTTCGTGAATTACATGTTTGTAAACTGCCCCAGCGATACAGGTTAAACCTAGTAAAGAGGTTTCGTTTCAAAAAAAAAATATTTTCAGTGTGAACCCAACCCGCTGGGCGAACACGAAGCAACATACTTATACATTATACATAAAATAGGTTTAAGGTGAATGTTCCAGGGTAGCCCGCGAAATTCAAATTTTCTTACGTTTTTTGCAATTTGCAGGCCAGTGCTAGGTTTTATGATGATGAACATTTGATTCGCGGCTGTAAGACGTATGTAGTTACAGAGTTATAAGCAATAAACTCATCAATACAACCCTCCAAGCTCATAAAGGTGCAAGAATGACTTAGACGTTGAAAAAGTTTTTCTTGAACCTTTAAGAGCTTATACAACCCGTATTGATGATTTTGATGATTATAATTCTATAACTTCATACGTCTTACAGCCGCGAATAACATTTTAATCAACATACAACCTAGCACTGACCTGCAAATTGCAAAAAACGTAAGAAAATTTGAATTTCGCGGGCTACCCTGGAACATTCACCTTAAGATCACCAAATTTAAAAATATATAAATAAATTATAGGGAAAAAATAAAAACAAATAACATACCTCTAAAATTACTAATTGAAAAAATTAAAACTAAAATTAATAATCCATCATCAACCAACAGTGACGTTAATCCTCTCATTGATAAAAAATCCGCACATTACTTACGCCATGTGTAAAGTGGGCGATCGTTTTAATATGACCCATTTATCATAATACATATTTCACTTACTTTCATTCGTTCATCTAACGTGTTGGTTTCTCATTCACTCCCGGATCAAAGTATAGCAAACGGTTCAAAGCTGAAATCGGGGATGCATCCTTTTGAGTTCAGCTCATAGAGGAAATCTAATAGAAGAAGGTTACGGCATACATTTCACTGAAAGGTAAAAGCTTTTGTGAAAACTCGGGGGAAATTTTATCAAGTGCTTCAGGCTGTCTATCTAGTTTTGGATACACGAACAGTTTCCTTTAAAGGAAACTTAGAAATGGACTTACTTTGGTATTAATTGGAGAAAGATGTTGACTAGAATTAGGGTCAGATTTAACTGGCTAAGGTTTGTTGAACTTAACAACGGCAAAATAGGTCTCAAGACGTCACGGGATAATTAATTTCGTTGTGATTAATTTCTGAAAGTTGTAAGGTTTCCCATCTGTGAATTGGTCAGTGCTTCAGAGAGCGCTTAAATTATTCAATACTACGATACACGGAGTCAATAGCTTCATAACTGACAACCGGTCTTACCAAATAATTTAAGAAACTAAAATAGTTACTGCACCTCAAACATAGAAATGTAACAAATGCTAACTAAAATAAAAAAGAATAAAAATGCTTTTAGTTATATTAAATACTAATAGTATTATTAGCAGTTTTAGTATTACTATAAAATAATACTAAATCTCAGATAAACGTTTGCATACTAGATTATAAATAAATAAATATAAATATCATTGGACATTTCACACAACGCCATCTCGTCCCAAGCTAAGCAACTTAATGCTTGTGTTATGGTAACGAGATGGATGATAAACTACTTAAATACATTTTTTTTTGTAAATACATACTTATTATAGATAGAAAAACATTTAGACCCGGAACAAATACTTGTAGGTCGTACAAATATTTATTCCGTGTGGGGATCGAACCGGCGACATGCTGCGCAGCAGCCGCTCGCTCAATCACTTATTAAGTCCGTGTGGTGACGGATTTAGAATACAGGGTCATCACCCCATTTCATCCTGAGGGTGTCGTAAAAGCTGGAAAAAGAAAACCTAGCCGCAAGAGAAGGAAAACTTGATACGAAACCCCACAGCAACCGGTCTGGTCAGCATGGCATAGGCTAATAACCCTCTATGTAAATGGAGGAGTCCCGACTCAGTGGTGGGTAATTTATGGGCTGAAAAAGAGTTGTAAGAAAGTCAGGTGTTCCAGGAAAACCTAAGAAGATAACTATTAAATGTGTAGATCAAGTCATTATGCGGGTACTCGTTAAGAATTCAAATGAATCTGTTTTCTTTCAAGTCACAACTTGGCAAGCTCCAATGGTGACTCAAGTTTAACATCCTTCAAGTATTGTCTGAGCCAATTATTGTCGAGAGTTGAGAAATATGTGGGTCGGTCGCAAGGTTATATATTTTGTGATCAAATTGTAGAAACGACGCCATTTAACTGCATAATAATTACATACATAAAGTCACGCCTTTTTCCCGCAGCGGTAGACAGAGATCACATCCTTCCACTTTCTACGATCCTGGCTCACAACTTTCGCTTCTTCCACTTTCATCAACCTCTTCATGCATGCTCGTCGGTTTAGGGTGCTTCTGATCTGACCTTTCTTTAGGACATCATCTATTTGGTCATGGAATGTCCTTCGTGGCCTGCTCCTTCTTTTTTTTCGGAAATAATATTTCCATATCGATGTCACTACTACTATAACTCGGCCGTTATATGACCCACTGCTGAGTCAGATTTCCTCCACTTAGGTGAAGGGTAATAAGCCTACTGTCCCATGCTGGCAAGTCGGGTTGGCACAGGGTTTCGTATCAAGGTTTCCTTCTCTTGCGACTAGGTTATTGGCCTTATAATTTATTTTTATCGGCTCTTAAGACAACCTCAGAGTAGAATGCCACCCCATTCTACACTATGTATGCTAAATCCACCCCATAGTTTAATGGCGTCTTTTCGACGATTTGATCTCAAAGGTGTATTTCCCAACTCTCGACAGTACTCGTAATTGGCTCAATCATTACTTGAGGGATGTTCCGGTTTTTTTGATCTCGGTCAATTATACCCATGTTCCAAAATGTTGTACAACTTTTACTGACTTCACCATTAATTGTCTAATCAGTTCCAAATCTCTAACAGGACAAACAAATAAAACACTTTGATGTATCGCGTCTAGCCAACACGGCACGCGAGTTGGCCTAAAATTTGAATAAACCATGAAATATTTATTAAGTACTAACGTCATATGTAAATATACTCCCTGGGTCCAAGATATATGGCTTTACCTCAAATAACAAATGGTTATACTGAAATTGTTCGGAAGGTTCAGGCGAGATTTTTATAGATCAATTTAGTCATGGTGAGAGATATCACTGTGGTCCGTGCAATGATGAATTTAGAACACAAGACGTCACAAATTCCATCTGTCCAGGTGTCGTAGGGGAATTCTACAACCACTATTCAGCCCTTAAATGACAAACAATAAAAAAAAAAATGCCTATAGCTTCCGTGTGGCGGATTTAGATTAAATAGTAACACCACCCCAGTTCAACCTGAGTATGTCGTAAGAAACGACTAAAGGAAATGCTAAAAACACGGCTAAAACTTAGCCGCAAGAGAAGGAAAATTTAAAACGATACCCCGCGCCAACCCGTCTGGTCACAGTAGACTAATTACCTTCCATTTAGTTGGAGGAGGTCCGACTCAGCAGTGGGTCATTTATAGGCTTTGAAGAAGAACAGGATTTCTAAAGCACTCATATGTATTTTGAAATCTGAAATTTATTCACATTTGTCAGAAATTTAAAAACATTATATAGCTCTTAGCCCCAACAGTAAAGTACACAGCTTAAGCTAGATACAACAGTTACGTAATACTACATAGGATAAGCCACTTGACAACATTAACTTGGCATTTGTACAGAAATGTTTTAGTAAGACAATAATTCACACAACAAAACATTCAACGTGGCGATGACAGACAGATGTACAATTTAAACAGGCAACAATGCCAAGGAATGGACCCTCTTCTCATTTGTCTTCGCAAGTTTTGAACTAGTGATGTACTTAATTTTGTAATGTAAATATCGATGGAATTAAAATTTTAAATTAAATTTAAACTATTACATCGATTTGTCAGGTGACAAGCGAGCTGACTGTCTCTGTTTCTTACAAATAATCGGTTTAGGGAACCGCGAGATTAACTAAACAAACCACTTTATTGAAATGTAAAACTTCTTTACGCACGTTTGACTTGGTAAGTAAGGTGGTGAATGCGCGACGAGAGCGTTACGAAAAATGTAATCCGGCTGAGCAAGCGGAAGTTGAGACCGAAATATAAGTTAGTGAAAATAGAGTGAGAGAGTTACGTTTCTTAAATTACTGTGGGGCAAGAGAGAGATGTGCTAGCAAATACTTTATTCCTCATTTTCTCTCATGGCCAGTTAAACACGTACGTACATACAGGCAGAGCTATGGGGGTCCAAAGGGCAATAGAGCTGACTAGATGCTCGGAGTTTCCATGCGAGATCGAATCTGAAATGAGTAGATAGCCAGGCAAACCAGGGCACCGTTATAGTCCACAGGATTGCCAAACTTAAGTAACAGCGCAGGACCGACACCCGATGCGGTAGAAAAATCCTCGAGTGGCGACCGTGTTCCGGAAAGCGCATTGCTGTTAGGCCTCCCACACGGTGGACCGATGACCTGGTTAAGGTCGCCGGATAACGATGGATGCGGGCGGCCTAGGACTGGCCATTGTGGAAATCCTTGGGGGAGGTCTATGTCCAGCAGTGGACGTCTTTTGGCTGAAATCCCTGCATCACACAATTTCTCCCAGACTCAGACAAGTATTCCTGATCTAGATATACTTGTCTAATCGTTTTATTGGAACACGAATCTAGGGCTTGATTGTAACTCAAAGACCAGAATAAGGCCCTTAAAATTGTGATTAGTATGATACATCGTCTAAAGCTGAAAAAAAGAACCCAAAAGTGTGATAGTAAAATAGTTGTAATAACTTTTCATTATGCCAATTATATCGATATATTCTGCTGCCAGCTCTAGTTAAAACAGGAAACTTATAGCGGAGATCCTATTGTGTCAAATAGCGTTGCTAATCTGTCCTTCCGTGACGTTTTACATATTAAATCCAGAGAAGTTAGCGCTACAACTGCAAATTGGCGCTTCCAAGAGGTGTTTGTGAGAATGTGTCACAAGTTACATAAAATATGGTTTAATTTGCTTTGAAGTTTTAACGTTGACAATGTTATTCTCTCACGGAAAATGAAGTCTTGTTTTAATTATTGCTTATTAAATTGAATTTTGTTACACTTTATTGACACACGCATCTTACCTAACATTTTAGCAACTAAATGAGAACCAGAATAATCTCGACCTTTTTGACGGTCGGAACACTAAATTAAAATTATTATCAAAAGTATACATATTACCAAAATGGTTGCGGGTCGCCAATAGTACCTACCTATATATATTTTTCAAAATTTTCATTAAAATAAAAGCAAAGCAAAGCAAAACACTATTATTGCGGTTTCGCGGGCGCTGTTCACAAACATGATAATTCTCATTCTCATTCTCAGATTAAGAACCTCTGGTTTACACAAAGACTTGCCCGATCCCGGAATAGAGCCGGGGACCCGTGATCTAAAGGCGGGACATCCTATCCCTAGACAACCTAATTTAGCCATATCAGGTTAGACTGGTAGAATGGAATTGGGAAAATGTGAGAAAGATTAAGAGTGGCTACAGCATTATTTAGCTATTGGATCTTCGTGTCTATTTATCAACATTGTTCTTTTTGACAACACATTTGAATGAAAGCCCTGGCCCTTTTCCAGTAATAATTTAAAAACTGAGCAACCATCGCTCCGTACAACTATATTGAACACACCATTTTATGTTATATTCTATATTACCAGATTGGATAGTGGATTGGATTGGACACCCTCAGGACAGTATGGGTTGGTGACATTTTGTATTCTTCATTCTAATTTGTCTAAAACAGAGGCACTGGCTCGGAGTCTGGGTGTCATTTCTATCTATAATATGTATGTATTTACAAAAAAAAATGTATCTAAGTAGTTTATCATCCATCTCGTTACCATAACACAAGCATTAAGTTGCTTAGCTTGGGACGAGATGGCGTTATGTGAAATGTCCAAGGATATTTATTTTGTTATATTTATTTAACACGCATATTCATATACTTTTAACCTTTATTCCATCCATTTAATGAGTTAGAACTTACACATTGACTTCCAAAATGTATTTGAAATACCACACGAAGGTCATACATATACTCACACACACGCACACAGGCTTATACCATCAAGCCCATGGTCACTGCCAGTTGGTGGCAGACAGAAGTACTGATATACTAAAAAGACAGAAAAAAATATTTTAATTGGATGAAACTATAGCAGTCAAACGCATAAGAGCACCAGTGTAGTGACGGATCACTATCACTACATAGTATAAAACAAAGTCGCTGTCGTCTGTCCGTCCCTATGTATGCTTAAATCTTCAAAACTACGCAACCGATTTTGAAGCGGTTTTTTTTAATAGATAGAGTGATTCAAGAGGAAGGTTTATATGACAATACTGCACTCGTGCGAAGCCGGGGCGGGTCGCTAGTTTAGAATAAATGGTGTTACACCCCATCCCATCCTGACGTAAGCCGACAAAAGAAAATAACGACGCCGAAAATCTAGCCGCAAGAGAAGGAAAACTTGAAACTAAACCCTGTGCCAAAACATCTGGCCAGCGTGGCATAGTAGGCTAATTAGCTTCCCTGTGATGAGGGGACACAATAGTAGGTAGGCTGAGTAGTAGTTACAAATCCTTAAATCCTTAAAGAGTTCTGTGTTATTTTATCATTGAACTAGTAATTAAGAGCGTCGCACTCCAGATTTCTTCAGTTAAGATATTCAGCACAAATTCCTTGACGCCTAGCGTGAAGCATGGAAATTGTCCTATCACACGGAACTTTACCTAGAGATGGGCAGTATCGATTTTGGATCCGATTTGAATCAAATAAAAACCTGAAAGTGAGGACTGCACTGCTCAGCACATACATGACCCATTGCTGAGTCATGCCTCCTACCATTACAAGGAGTGTAATGAGCCTACTGTGCCACGCTGGCCAGACCGGTTGGCACATGGTTTCGTATCTAATTTTCCTTATCTAGCCGCTAAGTTTTCGGCCTTATCATTTTCTTCTGACAGACATTACGTCACACTCAGGATGGAAATGGGTGGTGACATCATGTATTCTTTATTTCTTTTCTCTTAACATTGTTTTTATTTAAATTCTCATTTCCTTTTAATTCGTATATGGTTTTGTGTGATAAATGGGTGATCGATGATTTCAATAAAGGTGCAGGAAGTTTGTGGAAGTAGGTCGAATAAGATAGGTCTGTTGACGATACGAAATAGCAAATCTCAAACCACCAAAGTCACGTAGAAAACATAAACACAACTAAGCACATTTTATAAGTATTTTAAGTTACAACATATTATACAAATTAGAACGCGGTTTTATGAATTGCGTATTTAAAATAGATTAAAAACTTTTTCCTTATTATGTGCCAATGCAATGCAATATTATTTTTGTGTGCCAATGCTGTGCTAGTTAAATTTATGGAAAATTTAACAATATACAATACACATCCTTAAATTGTTTAGTGTAGGTAAAATTTTTATCGTGCCATTCAAATGCAGCTTAGTACATCACTAGTGCGGACTAATTGCTAGTCTCTAATGAAACTGCATGGTTAGTTTCCGCCCGACTTCGCTCTCCATTATTGCGCACCATCATGCTTCTCTTTCTCACATGAATATTTCTCTATATCGCTTTCCTTTACGTTAGATATCACACCTCTGGTTTTGCTTAATTAATACGATTTCAATCGCAGTTGAAACTTTTTGAAACAAAAAAATCTAGTTCTAATGCAATTAAAATGGAATTTGACCAGAAAGTATGATTGTTTGTGTAAGTGTAATCAAAAATAAGAAAATGAAATATTGGCCTTGTAATAGCTGACCCGATTTTGAGCAAGCACGCATAAGAACCAACAAAGGAAAAAAAAGCATCGTAGAAAGATTATGACGATGTTTTAGTATAGAAGATCAGTTAACGTACTTCAGAAGCGACGTTGTATCCTCCAATTACATGAAGGGTAACTGGCCAACAGTGTCACGCTGGCCAGACGGGTTGGCCTGATCTGCATTTTTTCCCTTTTTCGGCTCTTACGACACCCTCAGAATAGAATAGGGTGGTGACACTATGTATTCTAAAATAATAAAAACCCAGAATTCCATACCGAAGCTATGGTAAGGGAATTATTAAATTTTCTTTGAAAAAAAAAAATTTGCCTTTGCTCTCTGTGCAATTTTTTATCGTTATCTATGCTAGAAGTCATCAAACTAAGTTGAGAGGTATAAAGCGTAACAGAAAGACAGTTATTGTCCCATTTACTTTGAATGTATATGATATGATAAAGTCTTAGGTTTTCGCTTTTTTGTACATTGAAATTAAACACTTTTTAACGGATTTATCGCGTGTAGTTTACATTATTTAATTCTGTAATATCTATATAAAGTTACCATTCCATCCTGAGTGTCGTAAGAACCGACAAAAGGAAATGACAAGGCCGAAAACTTAGGTTTTCGGCCTTGTCATTTTAGCCGCAAGAGAAGGAAAACTTGAAACGAAACCCTGTGCCAACCCGCCTGGCCAGCGTGGCACAGTTGATTACCTGACTGGTCTGGTCTGACTCAGTAGAGGGTCATTTATTGGCTGAGTAGTAGTAATAGTAATATTCTCATTTCAGCCAAAAGACGTCCACTGCTGGATATAGGCCTCCCCCAAGGATCTCCACAAAGGCCGGTCCTGGGCCACCCGCATCCACTGCTTTCCGGCGACCTTAACCAGGTCGTCGGTCCACCGTGTGGGAGGCCTACCAGCAGTAGTAATATACAGACGATAAATCCGTTAAAAAGTGTTTAATTTCAATGTTTAAGATATAGTTTGAAATATCAAAATAACAATACCGTGAGCAAATAAAAACCACAAAATGTCGCGGTACACAAAGAAACTTTTCCTTTGGAAAATATAAAAACTCTCCTTGGCGCGTATAAAGAGGTTTTTATCTGTGTCTTGCCTCATTAGGAAAAAACTACAAAAGAGAATAACAAGGGGGTGGGGGAGGGGGGGTGCGACTGTGTTATTTACGCATATTGTAAAGGAGGAAAATGTTATGATGCATATGAACAATAAAAGAAACATTGATAAATTCAAATGGACAACAGTAATTGTTATGGCTCCGTGTAGTGACGGATTTCGAATACGCAGTGTCACCAACCCATACCATCCCGAGGGTGTCGTAAGACGCGACTAAGGGAACGCAAGAGGCAAATCACCTAGCCGCAAGAGAAGACATACTTTATACAAACCTTGTGCCAACCCGTCTTGCCAGCGAGGCACAGTAGGCTAATTTCCCTCCATGAATTTGGAGGAGGCCCGACTCAGTAGTGGGTCATTCATGGGCTCTAACGATTACTTGTAGGTGTGGCATGTTTGGAAGGCAGACGACAAAAAAACAATGTTTTTTTTTTTGGTTTTTCTTTTATTTTTTTGGTTTTTCATGTATCGCGGTGTCAGTCAAACATGAAATTTGTTGCAATTTAACATCAATATGTCTAATGAATGCAAACGCCTGTTGTTTTGTATAGAGCAAATAGTAAGCTGCGCTTCACGCAGTGTGGTTTTTGACAGACAATCTCTCTTACTTACCGATATTGTGCAAGTCACATCGTGTAGTCAACTTTAATTAATATAATCCTGAAATTAGTAGCTCGGTTGTTTTCATTATTCCATCAGGTTATGGGCCGTCCCGTACCTGTGCTTTAGTGCAGTTATCAGTTTAAAATCAGTAGTTAAAACAGTGAAATTCTCGTTAAAATAGAACATAACCTCAAATTCCGCGGCTTATAATATTTGTGGCTAGGAGTTCTTTTTCAGCATATATACTTAAAAATGGGAACAAACAATATGTTTTCCATTCCGAAGCTGACCGGACGAGATAATTATACAAGCTGGAAGTTTGCGATGGAAGCATATCTGCAACATGATGACTTGTGGGAATGCGTAATTGGTGAAAGCAAAGATGTCAAAAAGGATGTTAAAGCTAAGTCAAAAATCATATTATTAATTGATCCACAGTTATACGTCCATGTACAAAATGCAAAAACTTCCATGGAGGTGTGGGACAATTTAAAAACCGCATTTGAAGACTCTGGTCTACTCCGAAAAGTAGGATTATTAAGAGATTTAATTAACACAAATCTAGAATCAAGTGCAAGCGTAGAAGAATATATTAGCAAAATAATGACCTCTGCACATAAGCTAAGAGACATTGGATTTAAAGTTGATGATGAGTGGCTCGGAACGTTAATGTTGGCGGGATTGCCCGATCTATACAGACCAATGATTATGGGCATTGAGAGCTCGGGTATAATTATTAGTGCTGATCTGATCAAAACAAAACTTCTGCAAGAAGTGAAGTCCACAGATACAACTAATACCGCTTTTTATACAAACTCAAAAAGGTCAACGCCAAATAAAAACAGTAAGCCAAATAAAGACAGTAATACAAATAAAAGTGGGCCACGGTGTTATAACTGTAACAAATATGGACACTTAAGCAAGCAATGTTGGTTCAAAAATAAAAATAAAAAAGATGATAAAAATAATGGATTTGTAGCTGCTTTTTCAGCCACCACACTGAACGACGCCACCAGTTGGTATGTGGATTCCGGTGCCTCCGCCCACATGACCATGCACCGAGACTGGCTGGAGAATGAAAGTGCACCACCTGTTCAAAGCATCCGGATCGCAGATAATAAAATGTTACAAGTACAAAGCTGTGGTAATGTAACTATAAAAGTACTGAATGAAAATACCGGCGCCATTGACTGCATACAGGTGAGAAATGTACTATTTATTCCTAAACTTTCAACTAATTTGCTCTCAGTCAGCCAAATAGTAAAAAGTGGCTGTAAAGTGGAGTTCAGCCGAGATGGTTGTCAGATAAAAAATAAAAATGGACAACAGGTGGCTAATGCTAAGTTAATAAATGACACTTATAAGTTAAATACTTACCGGAGTGAAACAGCAATGGCAGCTACAACAGAAGATACAACCTATCTTTGGCACCAACGAATGGGTCATTTAAACCTAAATGATATACAAAAAATTGAAAAATATACTAATGGTGTGAAGTTGTCACCGCAGAAAGAAAACTATATTTGTACTTCTTGTCTGGAAGGCAAACAATCCAGACAACCGTTTAATCATGAAGGCTCCCGGGCAACAGGGTTGCTAGAGCTGATCCACACCGATCTTTGTGGACCTATGGAGACACAATCTCTGGGAGGTGCAAGGTACTTTCTTACATTTATAGACGACTTCTCACGTAAAGTTTTTGTATTTTTCCTGAAACAAAAATCCGAAGTTTTAGAAAAATTTATAGAATTTAAAAATAAAGCAGAAAATGAACTAAATAAGAAAATAAAAGCAATCAGAAGTGATAATGGAAAGGAGTACATAAATAATAATTTTGAAAAATATATGAAACAATTTGGTATCAAACATCAAACAAGCAACCCATACACGCCACAACAAAATGGGTTGAGCGAAAGGATGAACCGCACACTTGTTGAGCGCGCAAAATGCATGTTATTTAATGCTAATTTACAGAAGCAGTACTGGGGAGAAGCTGTGGCTACTGCGGCCTACATTATTAACAGATCTCCAACGCGCTCACTTGGTGACATCACGCCTGAAGAAGTGTGGACTGGTAACAAACCAAATGTAGCTCACATGAGAGTATTCGGCTGCAAAGCAATGGTGCATATTCCAAAAGAGAAACGGCAAAAATTAGATCGGAAATCTCAAGAATTAATATTTGTTGGTTATAGTGAAAGCACAAAAGGCTACCGTTTTGCACACCCAAACAGCAGACAAATTGTTATGAGTAGAGATGTCGTTTTCTTAGAATCAACAGTGAGTCAAAATAAAATAACCAAAAATATGCATGCCGAAGAAAAACCTGAAAAACAAAATACACAAGTTACTAAATGTGATCTAGAAAAAATAAATATAGAAGATAAAAACAATTTTACTAAAGTAGAAGAAAATACTATACCTGAAACAGAACAAAATACTGTACCTGAAACAGAAGAAGAAACACATGATTATGAATCTAGTTACTACGAAGATCCAGATGATGAAACATATTTACCTGAGAATGATCAGTCTACAAGTTCTCCCGAAGCTGAAATTGTAACTTCATACAATTTACGGCGAAGAAATATTTCTCCATGTAATAACAGTCCAGATCATACTTCATTTTTATCAATAAATGTAGAATCAGCGATGAGTCTTCTGGATAATGACCCACAAACTCACGTAGAAGCACTAAATAGTGACAATGCAACTTCATGGAAAAAAGCCATGGATGAAGAGTACCAGTCATTAATAGAAAACAATACATGGAATTTAGTGGATCTGCCTAAGGGAAAGAAAATAATACCATGTAAATGGGTATTTAAATCGAAAAGAGATGAAGCTGGTAATGTAATTCGTTATAAAGCTCGCTTAGTCATTAAAGGCTACAAACAAACCAAAGGAATTGACTATAACGAAGTGTACGCCCCGGTCGTCCGCTATTCATCAATAAGATATTTGATGGGACTGGCAGTTAAACATAAATTAAAAATACATCAAATGGATGCCATCACAGCATTTCTCCAGGGGGATGTGGATGAAGAATTATATATGTCTCCACCGCCATGTTATGAGACTGACTACAAAGTATGCCGCCTGAGCAAATCTTTATATGGGCTGAAACAGGCGAGCCGTCAATGGAATAAAAAGTTAAATACAATTTTGTTAGAAATTGGAATGTCACGATCGAAAATGGACCCCTGCGTTTATTACAGAATATTAAACAAAAATGATATACTATTCATTACAATTTATGTTGATGACATATTGTACTACTTTAATAATGAAGAAACAGCACTACTTGTCAAACAAAAATTAAGTAAAAAATTTAAAATGAAGGATATGGGTACTGCTAAACAATGTATTGGAATAAAAATAACACAAAAGGAAAGCTTCGATGAAATAACTCTTGATCAATCACAATACATAAAGAAAATCTTATATCGTTTCCAAATGCACGAATGCAGACCAGTACCTACGCCTTTTGAAGCAGGAACACAGCTAAAAAAACCTGTAAATGAAAATGAAATATTAAGAGATATACCATACCAGGAAGCAGTAGGAAGTCTGTTATATTTGTCGCAATGCACACGTCCAGATATTGCATATGCTGTAAATTCAGTAAGCCGATTTAATAATAAGCCCACAGCGCAGCACTGGATTGCTGTTAAGAGAATATTTCGATATTTAAATGGAACCATAAATATGAAACTTACATTCCGAAATCACAACAGCGGGATAACTGGTTACTGTGATGCAGACTGGGCAAGCGATGCAGAAGATCGAAGATCCTGCACTGGATACCTTTTTCTTTTTCAGGGTGGCTCAATTTCCTGGAACTCTAAAAAACAATCAACAATTGCCTTATCAAGCACCGAGGCAGAATATATGTCACTATCGACAGCTGCTCAAGAAGCTCTCTGGTTGAAACAACTTCAAAATGAGTTTTGGCCTGAACTTGCAAGTATACCTATAACTTTGTATTGCGATAATCAAAGTGCAATTAGCCTTTCAGGTAACGAAATGTATCAAGCTAGAAGCAAACATATTGATGTCCGCTACCATTTCATGCGAGAGAAGATTGCAGCAAACGAAGTATCTGTCAAATACATTAGCACCAAGAAAATGGTCGCCGACGCATTAACCAAGGGTCTACTCCGGCGGCAGCATGAAGATCTCATCAAGGCAATGGGTTTGCATCCAGGGGAGGATGTTGCAATTTAACATCAATATGTCTAATGAATGCAAACGCCTGTTGTTTTGTATAGAGCAAATAGTAAGCTGCGCTTCACGCAGTGTGGTTTTTGACAGACAATCTCTCTTACTTACCGATATTGTGCAAGTCACATCGTGTAGTCAACTTTAATTAATATAATCCTGAAATTAGTAGCTCGGTTGTTTTCATTATTCCATCACGAACACAAATGACTAACAGACTTAGAGGAAGTGCCTCTGGTTTACACAAAGACACTTGCACGACCCCGAAATCGAACCAAGAAAGGAAGGAATTACTCTCCCTTAACGAGTCAGTTCATGAATATTGTTTTTTTATTTTTCTTTAATTACTATTCGTCGCCCTCTGCCACCGCCTCAGAAAAGTATTTTAATGCGTGTAACTAAACATTCAACATTGTCCCATGTGGTGAAGGATTTTTATTACATAGTCTCACCACCCTATTCCATCCTAACGATGTCGTAAGAGCTTACCAAAGGAACTGACAAGCCCGAGAACCAAACCGCAAGAGAGAAAAAAAGTGAAACGAAACCGTTCTTTTTTTTACGTTGGAAATCCTCATGGATTCCATACCGCCAAACGCCAGCCGGGTTATGTGGGACTCCGAGGCGCGGAAAGTTGGTAGTTGGGCATGGGAATGGGTGACCCTGAGCCAGTATGGCCCCAACGGATCATAAAGGCACGTTAGCCCCCTCACCACAACAAGGTGGCAGCACGGTCGAGGGGGTGAAATTATAATGTAGTTATCCAGCTATGCTTTGAATAACCAAAAAATATTACCCATGTACTTCCATAAATCTGAATAGAATAACTGTACGAACTAGAAAAAAGTTAATCTAAATTAAGCCAAAGTTAGCCAACTGCTTAATTACATTATAGGCTGGAAATGATGAAAAGAAAATTGCGATATAATAAATTAGTTAATCACCGCCCCGACTAAAGATAACTAATCTTTCCTTAAAAAACAGTTTCTATTCAGTGTTGCTGAAAGTTGCTAAATTTCCTAGAGCTGCAAGGCTCTAATCCTAGGTAATTAGTGGGTATTTTTTCTATAAGTATTAAGGTGACGGGTATAGGGCTATCGCAGGAAAGATGTATTTTGGTGTAACATTTTTTGCAAACGAGAAAGTGGTAACTTTCTCGTGGTTAGAAAGATTCATTTTCATACGTATCCTGACCGATTCCAATCGACGCTGTGACTAACCAATAGCATTATCCTAATACTTTCAACTGTTTTGAGATTCAAAGTTTAAACACATTCGAATATAGAACAGTTCTAAATTCAAAATTTAGATATAGAAACGATAGACCTTAAAAGGCATGCCTCGTATGCAATGTGTAAAGATCGTGAAAAGCCAAGATATCATTAAATTATACGTTTTAAAAACATAAAATGTATGTCCTGGATGTATCTGAAACTGTGCTAAACGCTAATGGGAAGCGAGACTCTAAAATATCCATTGACAGCATTGACCACGTGAACGTTTTTTTAATATACTACTTTTTTGACGTACTGGTTGGTAGTCCTACTATATAATAAACCAAATTATAAATATCCTTGGACACTTCACACAACGCCATCTCGTCCCAAGCCAAGCAACTTAATGCTTGTGTTATGGTAACGAGATGGATGATAAACTACTTATTATACTGTTTTTTTTTGTAAATACATACATATTATAGATAGAAAACACCCAGACCCGGAACAAATACTTGTAGGTCGCACAAATATTTCTTCCGTGAGGGGAATCGAACGACGAAATCGAAAAAAGCAAGGTAAATTTTTATGATTATTGGAGGTGAATTTACTTAACATATGTAATTTTAAAGCGAGTCAGACCTTTGTCGTTACTTTAACATTTTTTTGTTTACCAGAGCCCAATGTTATCACGGTGTATTTATTTTAAATCTGTTAAAAGTTTTAAACCCATAAAGATAGATATCGGTAGAGAAGAGCGGCACTTTTGAATATTAGGGTGGTAGCAGGTTCGCACCGCGCTCTTAATGAAAATGGCGAACGATCCAAAACGTAGTAAATCAACATAAGCGAGAAATCTTTAATGAGAAGCAACGGAGGCAAAATTAACGGAAACTTGCTACGAGGCCTGAATATTTTAACCTTAATTATAGGGTCGAGGGTTCCTTATTAGTAAAAGAAATGCTTTCTTTTGGATCGATCGAAGGATTATGTAGAGGTACCGATAATTCTCCAATTAATTATCGGGCACAATTTCAGATAATATTATCTTCATCATCATTATTGACGCCCATAAATGATTTTTGTTCAGTCAATCTTATTCGGATTGGAGAAATTAGCAGACTTGGCCTCGTTGGCTAGAAAGACAGCTGGAGGAATCCATTTCCCTTTGTTCGTCCTTTTCTCTTTGCAACGTCATGCTTTCAATTGTACAGGTTGACTTCCATAGGCAGCGGCAACGTATAAAAAAGTACTTTTTTTCTTAATGTGAATAAGGCCGAAGTTAACTTTTGTTTTTCCGCAGCTTGGTAACATTATGCTAACTTAATCCGTTGCTATAAGACTAGTGGATATATTTTGGAATTTATTGTT
The DNA here is from genome assembly GCA_905475355.2 of Clostera curtula. Taxonomy (NCBI): domain Eukaryota; kingdom Metazoa; phylum Arthropoda; class Insecta; order Lepidoptera; family Notodontidae; genus Clostera; species Clostera curtula. The sequence continues at coordinate 1,983,179 of FR997803.1, read as the reverse complement.
CATAAGTAATTCGACTGCGTTGTCGGTATAGGGGTTGGATGCGCCGTCTTTGGATCACGGGGTCCCGGGTTCGATACCTGGGCCGGGCAAGTGTCTTTGTGTGAACCAGAGGCACTTGCTCCGCGTCTGGGTGTCATTTGTATTAGTGATTTTCATTTATCATAGGTTATATATACCAAATGCCCCATGCAGTGCTTCGGTTTATATATGTATAAAAAAAAACATTAATGCTAATACGATCGCCATTAATTTTATCCTGAGGGTGTCTAAAAGTGGCGACAAATCAAAACACCTCTTGAGCAGCAAGAAACACTTAATAAAGATGTGCTAATCAGTCTGGCCAACATGGCACAATAGGTTTAAGTAAACTTGGAGGAAGCCGAGTCATGTGTGCGCTGAAATGATGAAGATAGTCTTTATCGAAGATTATTAATTGTACGTGCTCCTAAGCAGTCTTGTTAGAATTGCATTTGTTAACGTACCCTCATTAAATCACCTTCCAAAGTTGACACGTGTTTCAAGACAGAAAGGTTTTCTCAGTTTTCGTCCGGCAATTATATGTATTGAATAAATTCTGCCAGAGCGTTTTGGCAACACAATAGACGTTTTCGTGGTTTTGTGCGAGTTTAATGTAGCGTATGGGGTACGCAAATGAAAAAAGTGAGTAATGTATTGTTACACGTAACATTTTGAATATGCTTAGAATATTATTTCTTTTCAGACGTTATGTAAATATATCATTTCCCATGTGGTGAAGGATTGAGAACACGTAGTATCACCACACCATTCCATCCTAAGGTGGTCGTAAGAGCCCAATAACGGAAATTACAAGACAGCAAACTTCAACCATACTGTACCTGTATGCGCCATAAATACTCTTTTCTTTTCCTTCGTCACAGGCGGGCGAAGGTATAGCCAACACCGAACTGACGGTGTATGTCACAATCGCATATTCGCCAAAAAACCATACATGTAACACGCTTTAAATAAACTCAAGATTATATGAAATTACGCACAAATACTTAAGTACACAAGCATCAAGATATCCACCCGCATATAATCATTGGAAGGGCGTTCAGAAAGCCGAAACCTGTAGTAGACATACACCGAAGAGAGGAGTGAGGTGAGTCTTCTTACTTTTTGCTGGCCAAACACCCATCCAGTACCAGTGTGGCGCAGTAAGCTTATTTTCCTCTAGTATTTTTTGTCAGTATGCTAATTTTCCTCTTATCACATTTTCCAATTAGGAAAAGGCCTAACACAGCAGTGGCTCATTATGGGATGTAATGATGAATGAAAGATTGCGACAGATTGCGACATTGCACAGTAACCTAATACGGAACATCTTTTACCACGGGTGTATAAAGAGTGTTTAGGTGCAAACGGACGATCATCCAGCCGGACGAGTTGGCATGTCTGGCAGGGGGCCGCGGCGGCTATCCCCTGATAACTGTAGTCGGGGATTTCATAACCGTGCGAATTGCGCTGTAAACTTTGCTATCGCGGTGCAGGACCTTTTGGTAATTCTCGCATTTGTAGGCGATATTTCTTTTATTTTTTTGTCAGATTTTTTCGGGTAACTTAAAGTCAAAGTCAAATAATTTATTTTGCATAGGACACTTACAAATTGTCGACATATTAATAAAATGTATACAATGCAAAGTAATATACTTTACCACTTTGCTGGTCGCATCATGCTCGTGTAACAAAACTTTATAGGATCATCAAAAAGACGTGTTCTGTGTAAAAATGGTGTTTTCTAGAAGAAGACAACTCGCTTTCTACACACAATTATGTATTGTAAAACTCCACCCGGGATACTCACAACCTTAAACACTCATTCAATTATCCTTGTGAAGAATTTGATTACAAAATTTCCTCATCTCTGCTAATAATCATCTTTAAAATCAAAGCACCTCTTGAGCCAACAGTCTTAATCTTCTATATCAGCATCATTAAACCGAGTCCATGCGGTAGCTTCAAACATCAAAGGAGTGTTATTATGTTAGATGGGGTCAATTTCAGGGTTGTCTGTCTCCACCCTTACGCCTACAATCTTAAGGTCTGGCCTCATTTGGTGTGGTTTGCTAATGAAGGTGCCATGTTAGAGGTTCGAGCTGTTTGTTTTAGACCTAATTGCTGTTCAGTGGATCAGAAGTATCAGTAGTTTTAGCATTTATTATCGTCTCAGCGCTTACATGACCCAAGTTTGATTGAAGCCCTGGACAATTTTATGGAGGGAAACTATCCTAGAAATACAACAAGTTTTTTCGATCTTTAGGCTGGGGTCTTTACCTATTCATCATCATCATCATCATCATATTTTTATTTCTTTACCTATTATGACAACTTATTGACGGAATGAGTTGATGATATCGAGAAGGTATTTTTGACCAATCACCATAACGACATTAGTGCTAAAGAAATAATTGAAGTAATGTCTATTAAAAAGGAGAATATCTATGTAGTTTATATGGTTTTTCTTAAATTTTCTAATGTCCACCATAAATGTATACTTTTATTAATTAAACGCACAATCTCAAGCTCAACACTCATCTGCAAGACCTTTGGACACCGTAAGCGATTTGTGCGTGCACAGAAAACGTTTTAAGTAAAATTATAGGTGAAAAATTTAACTGTATCTTTGTACTTTTAAAGACAACTGACATCTAGTCTCTCGCATGACCGTGACTGCTGCAAAGCATTCGAAACGTCAGAAATAACAATTATGTAAAATACACGCGATATATCCGTTGAAAAGTATTTTATTTCAACGTGTAATAATCGCTAAAACCTATAGCATCATTAAACGCAGTTTTTTTTTCATTTAATTCAGGAAAGATTACTATCTATCAATACAATATAAAATCAGCAATAGGCACACTTCGAAAGTTTTAACCACATATCAAAATCATAATTATTGACTCTTATAAAAAATCTACAAACTATAAATATCTCCCTCTCCTTTTTTCAATTTCATTGGAGTCGACCCCGGTCTATCCTGATTTGGCTACCTACCAGGATTATCTCCCAGCGATGGAACAAGGGAGGATACTATAGCTCCTTCTCACGTAACCGGAGTCGCTCGCCTTGGGGCTTGGGCATCCATTAAACGAGGCGGGCCAAGGCCTTCAGGGTCCTGGAGCATGCTCTGCTATCAGGTAGTGAATTTGTGGCCCTGATAGCTCAGGGCGTAGTTTCCAATCTATACGATCCTCGGTGTCCACATAACTCGGGCAGACCCATTGCCCGGTACCTGTGAAACCGTAGTCCCACAGAGCCGCAGTTTAGGAAGCTATATTACTTTAATTAAAGAAAGTGCGATTTAGAATACGCAAAGTAACCAACACATACCATCCCGAGGGTGTCGTAAGAGGCGACTAACGGATCGCACGAGGCCAATCACCTAGCCGCAAGAGAAGAAAAACTTGATACAATCCCTGTGCCAACCCGTTTTGCCAGCGTGGCACAGTAGGCTAATTTCCCTCCATGAGTTTGAAGCGACGAAAGAAAGTAAAACATGCAGTACATCATATATTAAAGACAGACTGTGAAAGACAAGTAAGCCTTAGTATACATTGACACATATTAAAATTAAAAGGGTATAATGGTCAGACATCATAAAACTTATAGGAAAAAATTTCCTATTCGCAACACTCTCAGGAGGAACTCTGACGTAAATTTTAATAAAAAAGAACTATCAGAGACCACCGGTAATACTATAGTTAGACCAACTGACAGTTTTCACGCTATGGACTACGTGTTACGAGTGCTATAAATGGTAGAATGACAGCCGAGACCGTCAGCTTTAGGGCAGAGGTTACAAATGGGGAACAACAAAAAAATAAAAATCAAATAAAAATCTTATGGAACCAAAATATTTAGGTCTTATAAAGCAGTCATGGTTTTCCATAAACTCGGGTGAATTTTGAAGCCTCTATTAACTCGCGCAACTAAAAATTAAACCCGCTTTGAACGGAACTAAAATTTTACGATGTGAACCACGCAGTTCCACCAACCACTAGCAAGTTAGTGTGACTCTATCAAAAACGTTATTACTAACTTTTGCTTTAGTCATTTTGAATATGAGAAATTGTCGAGCTGGCATCCAACCTCGTAATCACCATCATCTTAAGGCTTAGAAAGCTCCTGGATAGGCATATGATGTTTTAATCAAAAGCAAGAAGAAGATACTCAAAAAAGCACATGGTCCTTAACAAAATTGGAGGGAATAGAACGCCCTACACGACGCCATCTTGCCATGAGTATTTGAGCTTGCCAACTGAAGATTTATTGACTAATACTGCTGATGTTTGAATCTTTGTGACTATTGCACGAGTGTGCTCTCGCAAATCTGTTTTTTTTTTTATTAGATTTATCCCCTCTGATGTAACTAAAGAAAGGAACTCCAAACTTTCTTCCCGGCTCTTTTCCGAAGAGTGGTAAATGAAAAGGGGCAGTTTACATGTGCCCGACACCGGAATCGACTAGTGATCTAAATAAATTGCCCACTGCTAATCAGCTCCCCTCCTTACAAGGAGGGTAATTAGCCTACTGTGCCACGCTGGCCAGACGGGTTGGCACAGGGTGGTTAGGCGATAAAGTCGTTTTTAGTTTAATTAATGTTATAAAATAAATATAATCTTAACTTATATTTACACACGTACATACACCAGTACACAAACATTATACTCCAAGCCTCTTAGTCTTAATGGTGTCGTGCAAGATTCTCTGTACTGCCAAGACTGAGAAGGTTCGCTGAGTATTGCCTTCCGATGAAGAGATGGCGCTAGCGCTGCCATGAGCGACGAATGAAGAAGAAGAACGTTCGGGACGCGCGGTGATTGCTAACGGTCGTTCCCAGTGAACAAGTCGGAATTTTCACGTATATTCCCTATAAATTGATTACCTGAAGCTGTATTTTCAAATTAGTGATCATCAGAACATATTTGTGGTTTTGGCGAAGACAGAAGATCGAATTTATCGACGAGAAGCCTAACCATTGAATCGGATGAGCAGTAAGGCGACCTTGGATGTTGAAGGTAGGCAGTTAATCAGTTTAATTCTGCACATAGTGACATTGTAAGATATAAGAGGCTTCATTGGTTACACACATACCAGAGACACTCCGCATATTTAAGTTTAAATAGCTAGCTGATAATATACAGATCTTCAGACATAGGTAATCTATATACCCCCCATCTCTCTATTTCATTTATGGTGGAGCTATTTACACGCCCCACCATAATTTATGGTCCTTCGGCTACGAATCAGCAATTTAAGATTTACGTAATTTTGGTAAAATCTCTTTCCCGTTAAATAGTAGCTTACGTAACACTTGGTAAAATTACTTAAAACGGTCTGGTTTAATAATTACTCATAGATTTACGTAATTTATCGGTAAATCTGTTCCTTGTTGTGTATTTCTACGTATTTTTTGGTAAAACACAGTAATTTGGAACCCTTAATTATTTGATACCTACCATCTTTATTGCATACTTAATTAAAACTTAACGATTCTCGAGCTTGAAATTATTGGCTAATTTTATAATAATATATTCATACAAGGAGGGTAATCCTATAAAAAGATGTCAAATTCAAGTGAGAATACGTTACGCTTATTGGAAAATAAGAAAGAAATCCTTTTCCAACGAATGAATCGCATTTATGCATCATCAAGCAAAATAAGTTCCTTTGATTCAAGGTCAAATGAACTTTTTATGGCTGAATCGGAAACGATTGACGATCTTCGTAACAAATTTGAAACTATTGTTGACCAAATTAACCAGATTAATATGTCATTAAATACGGATTTTACTCCGTCGTACAGTTGTTTAGATTCCTTTGAGGATTTATATTGTCGGGTAAAACGTGTTCGCAATAGGATAGACAAAACAGCGATGACGTCATCTGGCTCCGATAATGCGACGAAAGCTGTTACCGTTCAACCGATAAAATTGCCACCTATCAATCTTCCTAGTTTTGATGGGAAAATTGAAAATTGGCCCATTTTTTACGAGTCGTTTAAGACCAACATTCATTATAATGAGCAGCTGACAGACTCGCAGCGTGTGCAATATTTAGTTGGTAAATTAACTCACAACGCTTTGAAGGTAACTGCCGGAATAGTGCCCACTGGTGATACCTATAACATTATTTGGGATAGTTTGGTGAAGAAATACCAGGACAATCGTGCATTGGCCACTTGTTACTTGAATAATATCTTAGATTTAAAAGAATGTTCACATAATGCTAGTAGCTTGGAAACGTTTATAGATACATACTCAACATCAATCTTAGCTCTTAAACAGTTGGACATTGCGGATTTGGCTGATTTTATTTTTTTACAATGTGGTTTACGGAAGTTAGATCAGCAAACGTTATATGCATTCGAGTTGACAGTTCGTAATGTGGAAATACCATGCTCTCAGCAGTTAATTGATTATGTAAAAGATCATGCTAAGATTTTAGAGCGAAAACCTCACACTTCACACAGTTCGCGCCAGTCTCGGACACGCGTGAACAATACCGGTACGTTTGTGGTCGGTGGTATGACTACAACACAGGCGCTTGCCGCGGAACATTCACCGCGTACGCATGAACGTTGTGTACTATGTGGTAAAGGCGATCATAGTCGACTTTTCGATTGCAAGATGTTTAAAACTTCTCGGAATCCTAAATCTAGATTTGATTTTATTAAATCAAGGCGTGGATGCGTTAATTGTTTAAGTTTAAACCATACTTTGATGGATTGTAATTCCTCGCAGGTATGTTTCTGTGGTAAACGTCACCACAATTTGTTACATTTTAAAGATAAACAAGTTGGTTCACCTGCGGCTTGCCAAAAGACGGGTTACGAGCCTCCTGTAGAATCAACATCTCACGCAGCTCATTTTAACGCTCCTGACTCTCTAGTCAAAGGCCATGGCTTACCACAGACCGCACCGCAAGTAGTAGAAAATCATGCGTTTTTACTTTCCGACGAAGTTAAATCTAAATCAACTATCTTATTATCCACGGCACAAGTAATCGCTCGGGCGAAGGATTGTACAGGGAACGGTACTATCATTCGGTGTCTCATTGATAGTGGATCGCAAAACAATTTAATTACAATAAACTGTTGTCGTATTTTGAACTTGCCTATTATACCTTTGAGTAATTCATTTGTCAAGGGTGTGGGCTCAACTTCGAGACCCATTATTGGATATGTATATTTGAACATTAGATCTCGTGTTTATTCGGAGTACGAATACTCCATACACGCATTAGTAGTGGAATGCATCACGGAAAAGTTGCCGTCACAGTTTGTAGAATGGCATGGCAATGTAGACTTTGGTGGTTTCGAATTTGCAGATTTAACGTGGAATGTGCCGGGGGATATTGATATGGTGCTGGGGGCCCAACTTTTCCCTCATATCTATTTGGGGAAAAGGATTAACCTTGGGACGCCAACTATGCCTGCGTTTTTAACCACCCTTGGTTATATTTTGATGGGAGATTATCCCCGTAATAATGGTAAGACTGAAACCGTTAATTCGCTATCAGCAATGGCTTTGAACGACGTTGTACAAAAATTCTGGGAACTGGAAGAAGTCTCCAACACGCGTTTCTTGTCGCCAGCAGAGACAGAGTGTGAAAATATTTTTCTTACATCTGTAACGCGCGATGACCTAGGCCGTTATACGGTAGCATTGCCGTTCCGTAAAGATCCATCAGAGTTAGGTAGCTCGCGTACGATTGCATATCGCCGGCTTATGGCGCTTGAACGAAAATTTCGTTTATCTTCGACTTTGAGAGATGATTATAATAAAGTTATCTCAGACTATATTGACAACGGGTATCTCAGCCATGTTAAGGAATCGGAACTTTCTGAAGAAGGTTATTATATACCTCATCATGCCGTGGTACGTGCCGATAAACCGCTGCCGCGTGTTGTGTTGGATGCCAGTTCCAAAACACACACGGGGCTGTCCTTGAACGACATATTACACACTGGTCCAAATCTTCAGTCAGACTTGTTTTTGTTGTTATTAGGATTCCGGTTAATGCCCATTGCCATGACAGCGGACATTAAACAAATGTATTTGCGTATTGGTGTACCCTTTGACCAACGTAAGTACTTGCGAATACTGTATCGTTTTAATGAGACCGAATCGGTGCGAACTTTGGCATTCAATCGCCTTCCATTTGGACTAGTGTCGAGTCCGTATATAGCTATGCGTACCATACGAAAGCTGGCCTCCGACATGAGTCCTGTTTATCCACGGGCGGCTGAAATTGCGGAAAACAGCTTGTACATGGACGACTTGGTTTGTTCAGCACCTGATGAAGACACTGCCAAGCAAATTTCTCTAGAGCTCATAAAAATGTTTCGATCTGGGGATTTTGAATTAGTCAAATGGTCCAGTAATTCAAATTTTCTTTTAAACAGTCTTCCTGACTATCATCGTAAGACTCTTAATTTTGATGTTGATAGTAACATTTCCAAGGTGCTCGGACTGTCTTGGGATCCATGTGAGGATTATTTCTTCTTTACGACGGTCAGTGTTAGTGAGAAATGCACGAAACGAAATATACTGTCCATAGTTGCACGCCTTTTCGACGTACTCGGGTTAGTCGCTCCTGTTATTTTATATGCAAAATTGCTCATAAAAGAGTGCTGGCTGAGTAATATTGGCTGGGATGATCCCGCTCCTGAGACTATTGTATCTCGTTTTTCTGCTCTTACCCAAGAGCTTCCTCTAATTAATGCCTTGCGAATTCCGCGACATGTGGGCGTTGAAATTAATGGGAAGGTACAATTAGTTGCATTTTGCGACGCTAGTATGAAAGGTTATGGGTGTGTGATTTTCATACACTGTACATATGCCTCCTGCATTAAAGTGCGCCTTCTGTGCGCCAAATCAAAGGTTTCCCCGACCAAAGTTACGACTTTGGCCCGCCTTGAGTTGTGCGCTGCGGTACTCATGTCAAAATTGGTGAGAACTGTGTATGATAAATATTCTTCGCGTATTACTATTTCAGATGTCTACGCGTTCTCGGATTCAATGATAGCTTTGTCGTGGATCCATTCGTCGCCACATCGATGGTCAGTGTTTGTGAGCAATCGTGTAGCTCAGTGCCAGGAGAATTTGGCTGTCAAACATTTTTACCATGTACCTGGTATTGAAAATCCTAGCGACTGTCTTTCTCGTGGCATGCTTCCGTCTCAACTGGCCTCCAACCAAATGTGGTGGAATGGTCCGCAATGGCTTCAACGCGCTCCAAACGATTGGCCCATTCAACCATTCGTTTCTAATAAAGAATGCCCTGAACTTCCGGAGCATAAATCAACGATTTTGACAGTTATATCTGCGAAAGAGAGGCCTCTTTTGTGTGATCTTGCGGCGCGTATCTCATCATGGGAGAAACTGCTTCGCATCATTTCATATGTGCTCAAATTCACACTGCGTAGGAGTGACATACAACCGTGTTCGGTTCAAGCGCTGACACTCGCAGAGCAATTTATTATTCGTGCTGTTCAGTCCATCCATTTTGTTGATGACCTCAAGGCTATCGAACGTGGCCAATTACCGTCCAAAAAGTTGCAAATGTTAAATGTTTTCATAGATAAAACGAAAATATTGCGCATCGGTGGTAGACTGTCTAATTCAGACCTAGCGTACGATGCTAGACATCCTATTCTTCTTCCTAAGCATGACCATGTCGTTAATCTGATAATACGACATTATCATCATTTAAATTGCCACACTGGTGCTGGACTTCTTATGTCTATAATACGACAGCAATATTGGATATTAGATGCCAGAACTGTCATAAGGTCAGAAGTCCGCAAATGTAATGTCTGTTTCAAAGTAAACCCAAAGAGTTGTATACCCATGATGGCAGATCTTCCTGCATGTAGAGTATCCGAAACGAAAGCTTTTGTCCATACAGGAGTAGATTATGGAGGACCGATCAGGGTCACCCTCTCACGGCGTCGAGGCCAGCATGCCCAAAAGGCCTATATATGTCTTTTTGTATGTCTGGTGACAAAGGCAGTTCATATTGAATTGGTCACTGCCTTGACGTCAGATGCCTTTTTGGACGCGTTTAAAAGATTTGTTTGTCGCAGGGGTCCGGTATCTTGCTTGTATTCAGATAATGGCACCAATTTTGTGGGTGCTAAGGCTAAATTGGACGAGTTATATAAGTTTTTACAAAGTAATACGTTTTGTTCTGCTGTTAAGAGCGAGCTAGCTGTCCATCGAATTCAATGGAAAATGATACCGCCACGAGCTCCTCACTTCGGAGGTATTTGGGAGGCGAATATTAAAAGTCTTAAAACTCATTTATACCGCGTGATTGGTAACCAATTACTTACTTATGAGGAATTACAGACGGTGTTAACGCAAATAGAATGCATAATGAATTCCCGACCACTTACTGTAAATTCATCTGATCCATATCCCGAAGCTATCACACCGGCACATTTTCTAATGACATCCCCCCTAAGATATTTACCCGCTACTGATTTTCCATCGGGACCTGTGAACTTGGCACGGCGTAAACGGTTACTAGATAATATGGTCCAATCCTATTGGAAAAGATGGCGACTTGAGTATTTGCACACGTTGCAAGTCCGACAAAAATGGACCGCGCCATTTGATTCGGTGAAGGTCGGCACTGTTGTACTGGTTGGACAGGACGACACTGCACCTTTGTATTGGCCATTGGGCGTCATTACTGCTGTCCACAAGGGCACCGACAATGTTGTCAGAGTTGCTACGGTGAGGACTAAGTTTGGCGATTTTAAACGCGCTGTCGCCAAGTTATATCCTATTCCGACACAATAAATATGACGATATTAATAATATGTAAGCATTCCAATTTAGCCATAATTTACAGTAAGCTTATTTTTTAGTAACATATATTGTCGCTTTTGAAAGATCTCCCGATCTTCCAAGGCGGGGTGTATGGTTAGGCGATAAAGTCGTTTTTAGTTTAATTAATGTTATAAAATAAATATAATCTTAACTTATATTTACACACGTACATACACCAGTACACAAACATTATACTCCAAGCCTCTTAGTCTTAATGGTGTCGTGCAAGATTCTCTGTACTGCCAAGACTGAGAAGGTTCGCTGAGTATTGCCTTCCGATGAAGAGATGGCGCTAGCGCTGCCATGAGCGACGAATGAAGAAGAAGAACGTTCGGGACGCGCGGTGATTGCTAACGGTCGTTCCCAGTGAACAAGTCGGAATTTTCACGTATATTCCCTATAAATTGATTACCTGAAGCTGTATTTTCAAATTAGTGATCATCAGAACATATTTGTGGTTTTGGCGAAGACAGAAGATCGAATTTATCGACGAGAAGCCTAACCATTGAATCGGATGAGCAGTAAGGCGACCTTGGATGTTGAAGGTAGGCAGTTAATCAGTTTAATTCTGCACATAGTGACATTGTAAGATATAAGAGGCTTCATTGGTTACACACATACCAGAGACACTCCGCATATTTAAGTTTAAATAGCTAGCTGATAATATACAGATCTTCAGACATAGGTAATCTATATACCCCCCATCTCTCTATTTCATTTATGGTGGAGCTATTTACACGCCCCACCACAGGGTATAAAAGTTCCCTAGACACGAAACCCGTCTGGCCTATACAACACCCTTAGGGAAGGGTGGAATGGGGTGGTGACAATAGTGTCAAAGGTATTGTCAATCTTTCACCACTCGGATACACCTAGACCAACAAGGCAAATCTATTTCGTTTTTAACAAGGCGCCAGTTTCTAACCAAACAAGCTGTTTTGCAAAACACCTAAACATCAGTGAACAAAAGTTCAACGGATAGTTTGACACACTTTAAGCTGGAAATACACAAACTGTGGTGACATTGATTGACGCTTGGGTCGAAACATTTCTTGGTGTCTATTTGTGTCGAGCCAAAAATGAACGGGCTCAGGGAATACTCTTTTCTACGTCAAGAGTGCCTGCTGATGATGCGGTTACCGTTGCCTATGAAAGTTTCTTACAACGAAGGCTCTTCTTGACCCGTAGCAGACCCACTGCTTAGTCATGCCTTAATAGCAGAAGGGTTTTTTTTTGTTTTTTTATGATACAGCATACAAAAATACATACAACCCTAAATGTTCACCCCTCTGCTATCAACCCCTATTTTTAATGGCAATATTAATAAGGCGATATAAAAATAAGGTGTTTTTATTTGTTTATATAGATATCATAGATTGGAGTTTATTCGAACAAACGATTTACTCGATCGAAAATAAACTTTATATGAACACCGTTTATGAAAATGAGTTCGGGTTGTGGACCGCATGGTTTCGAATCCACTGTTGTGTTTACATATAGTCAAAGCCATTTTTCGATAAATTGAATTGCCTTGTCTCTTAAATTCATTTACCGTGTGGTCGCCCTATTTGGGGGATTGACCGTGTCCCGCTGTTATAGGCTATACGTGGACCACATACATATTTTATGAGATTGTGTGCATCGGCGCGTATACAATAACGTGTCATATAAACTACTAAATGCTGTTTTTTTTAGTATTCTAATTGGTGGTGTGGTGACAGATTTAGAACACATAGTGTCCACCCCATTCCATCCTGAGGGTGTCGTAAGAGCCGACGAAAGGAAATGCCAAGGCCGAAAACCTACCCATCTGGCCAGCGTGGAACAGTAGGCTAATGATGAGAGGAGGCCCGAATCAGGCCGTGGGTCATTTTATGGGCTAAGTATATTAAGTGACGGATTTAGAATACACTATGTCACCAGCCCACACTATCATAAGGGTGTCGTAAGAGGCGACTAAAGTGACGCAAGAGGTTTATCACCTAGCCGTAAGAGAAGGAAACTTTGATACAAGCTAGGTGCCACACCGTCTTGCCAGCGTGGCACAGTAGGCCCACCATAAATTTGGAGGAAGGCTGACTCAGTTGCGGGTAGTAGTAGTAGTTATCCCATTTTACCAGCGCGTAATCTTTATAGTGTGTATTTATGGGCTGTAATTATGGGTTTTGTGTGCCGGTAATATTAGAACATAATTAGATATTTATGTTAGGTAGATATATATCGTAGGGTGGGACGCCCCCCTGCTAGATAGAGCGACGATCTCCGACGGGCAGCCGGCAGCAACTGGATGCATAGAACCGAAGACCGGGTTCAGTGGCGAGCCTTGGGGGAGGCCTACGTCCAGCAGTGGACTGATATAGGCTGATGATGATGAGATATATATAATTATTGTTTGTTTACGTGTTCTCTGCCAACAGTTAGGCTTCTCCAATACATGGTGCCAGCCGGGTTGGCACAGAGTTTCAATTATTTTATTTCGGGTCTTCACAGTGGAATGCCCGAAGCGTGTCGTGAGAGCGGGAACCGCTGGGGTTTCAGTGGGTAGACGATTAGTTTCCGAAGTCCCACATAATCTCCCACCCCACCGCCGAGGGGTGGTGGTATGCAAAAAGCATTTCCTCAGCGTCACCAAAAAAAGAGTATCAGGTTTTCCTTCTCTTGCAGTGTCGGCCTCGTCATTTCCTTTTGTCGGCTCTGACAAACCCCTCACGATGGAATGGTGTGGTAACACTATGCATTCTAAATCCGTCATGGTTGACCACTCAGTAAAACTTGCTAAAACAACTCCAAGAGCTAAAAAATAATTTCTCACAAATACATTCCGATTGGGACAAAACCTTTCCAGCAACTTTTTGACGTTGCCAAGAAGAGACTATTCTCCAAGTTCGAGATTGAAATCAAATGTCACAATATCTTTGCAAATATTCTGAAGTCTTCCCAGCCACCAGAAGCCACTCTTTTGTTTAACTTTGTTGTCAAATATCCCTCTAGTATTTATTTGTTCTGAAAAGAATGTTCGTGGCGGAACCTTCCGGAAAGTTTGCGAGTTGCATTGATAGAAATTGGATTACTTGTGGTAAGTTCTGAACCCTTTTCTTGATGGTCCGTAATTGGAGAACGAGATCGAACTTTTGCTTTTGAATGTAGAAACAATTTATTGAACAAATATAACGAAATATAGAATCTAGGATAATATACTGTGGTGATTTTAAAATTTAGACAATGAACATTGATTTTCTTCTTGATTGGTGGTCATTATCTGGTTCATTCTGCGTATTTTGTAACTCATTTAATTATGTGACTACTTAGCACATAGAGTCACATAATTCAGGGAATACACATGTCACCAACCCGTACCTACCTGAGGGTATCGTAAGGCGACTAATCGTAAGGTGGCGAAGGAACGCGAGAGGCAGATCACCTAGACAGAAGAGAAGGAAAAGTGGATACAAACCCTGTGCCAACCCGTCTTGCCAGCGAGGCACAGTAGGCTAATTTCCCTCCATGAATTTGGAAGAGGCCCAACTCAGGCTGAAACGAATGAACATGGAGGGTAATTCCTTGTCATTTCCTTTTGTCGGGCCTTACAACATCGTCAGGATGGTATGGGGTGGTGGAACCATGTATTCTTAATCCATCACCACACGGCATATAATTCTATCTATTGAAAAAACTACTATAGTGTTTCTTGCTTGCTTTTCCATATAAAACAGACTGCCAAACCTAATCCTTAAAAAATAACGTTTTTTATTAAATGATTATTAAATTTCAAATTGAATTAGGCCTCGCCTACGATTATCAAATTTCGTGAGTTGGATTAAAACAATATTTTTAAGTTAAGGCCGTAGTTTTTATTGAAAACCCTAAGTTATTGACTTAGATTTCTTCTAAGTAAATGCATCATCAAATAAAAAGCAATAAGTTTGATAAAATTTTGCAAAAGGTGCTCCTATGCACCCACTTATTAAGCTTTGCGACTTCAAACATGTTAATATTGAAATACTGGCAGGTATGAACTTACGAATCTCATATAAAGATATTAATCTCGAGAACCCTTTAATCTTGTTTATAAAAATGCTATTTGACGTTCTCGTAATTTATTTACAAAAGTTCTGAACGATGTTTGGAGTTCTATTTATTACAAAACTGGAGCCTTATGGATGGATTCAAAGTTTTATGTTTGAGTTATACATAATCTATACTAATATATAAAGCTGCAGAGTTTGTTTGTTTGTTTGTTTGTTTGTTTGTTTGAACGCGCTAATCTCAGGAACTACTGGTCCGATTTCAAAAATTCTTTCAGTGTTAGATAGTCCATTTATCGAGGAAGGTTATAGGCTATATTTTATTTTCAAAAGAATTAGGGATCCGTATGAAAATTGCGATTTTGTAACCCAAGGTGTAAAATCGAAAACCTATTTATGCGTGCGCTGCAAAAACGATTGACAATAGAACAAAATGAAGTACTACGAGTTTGTAGGTCTTATTAAAATCTACAAAAAAGTCCGCGAGAGGACATATCTAACTATCATGGTTTAGTCACAATAACCACTTTTATATTCATAAAAAAAATGCATAGAGATAAGCACGGGTTCGAAGTCCACGCGAGCGAAGCCGCGCCCAAAAGCTAGTAGGTATATATGTATGTCAAATATAATTCTGATGACACTTTTGTTTGTTTGTATTTGATTTGTCTATGTGGCTACTTGTGGGGTATTTAGAAAACACGGAGTCACTAACTCATTGCATCCTGACGGTGCCGAAAGAGGCGACCAAGCCGCATGCTAAAGCATATGCACAGTAAGCTATTTTCTTTACACGTAGTTGGAGGAAGCTAGATTTGCCAGCGGTATTTAATGAGTTAACGTTAATGATGATTGTATCGTTGTAGTGACGATATTATTTAAGCTTATAGTATATAGCATTGTGAACAGGTGCCGTTGCTGGGGGTCGGTTGGCTCGGGCATTAGAAGGTTACTATTGTCGACTAGATCTGGCTGATGTTTGGCCGTTTGGAACTATTGCGCGAGTTTGCTCTCACAAATCTGTCTTATAACCAGTCTTGTACCCAAATGGTGATCTAAAAAGAGCAACTACATAGTTTCTTGCCGGCTCTTCTCTGTAGTAGATGGTAAATAATTAATTTTAAATGGTACATTTAAAATTTTTTGTTTGACCTGTCTAAAGAGCTCTAATGAGCCAACTTGATTAAATGAGTTTTGATTTTATTAATAATCAATCGTATAATATTGTTCGACATTGTAAGGGGAATTGAGTCCATGGCCTCCTTACTTATTCACGTATCTATTAGCACTTGCTAGGATTTATTTCCTATCAAATGTCTTAATATTGTTGGCAGCTGTAGCATGGCATCTTGTGGCCAATTTGCTGATAAATTCTATTGTAACTTGTAAAGAACGACATGATGTTTTTTACAAATAAAATTTTAATTTTACTACAATATTTTATCGTCTATTTTGCCCATTAAAAGTTTATTAGTGTGTCAACATTTACGATAACACAACATAGAATACGGGTTGAATCACTTTCGGATATTATACTATTGTGAATAAATTAATCTATTCAATCTTCCTTAATTATGATGTGGTCACAGAACCTCGCCCAAAAAGAGAAATAGGCAAATTAGGTTCATCACCATCATCATTTCAGCCAAAAGACGTCCACTGCTGGACATAGGCCTCCCCCAAGGTTTCCCACGAAGGCCGATCCTGAGCTGCCGGCATGCATCGCTTTCCAGCGACCTTAACCAGGTCGTTGGTCCAGCGTGTGGGAGGCCTACCAGCACTGCGCTTTGTCGACGGGTTTACGTCGGTAGCTCTGGTTCTCCTGCGTATCTCCTTCTCATTTCTGATTTTATCTCGCAGGGAAACTCCGAGCATAGCCCTCTTCATTGCCCTATGGATGGCTTTGAGCCAATTTAAAATTTGGTTATTATAAATCGTGTCAATAATTCCTTTTTACTTATTCCTAGTAAATATTTTTCAACGCACATTTTCTTTTTTTTAATGGCGTAGTCCGAACAAATGGTGCTTCCATTTGAAAAGGTAAAATTTTATATCAATGAATACATTAAATCAGAGAGGAGCCGGACATGGGCTCAAAGGGCGAGTGCCGGAAATAATAAACTCATAACATCCCTTTGAGGCCCTCGAGTGTTCCCTTATCCTCTGTTTATGACATCGTGACATATAATGTTATTAATGAAAAAAAACATAAAAACATCTTGTTAGCAAGCACTCAACGGTATCGGATTTCAATGTTGACGATGTAAGCCGATCGTCCGACCGAATCAATTGATTTTGGGCTGTATTTTTTTATCGCTAGAGCGGATTTTTGTGAGTATTTGAGGCTATATGCCGATGAATTTGGGAAGTAAATATGATACCTTAATGTAAACAAATTGCGGGGTATCGAAATTGAGTGTATTGTAGATGTAAACAGGGATAACACTAATTATGTTTGTTTGAAAGAAGTTGTACAAATATTTATTGTTAGGAATGTAATATCGACGTGTGTGCTCAATTTTACGCTATACAAAATCTAGTACTAAAATTGTCTGTCTTGGGATGTCTTAAGCTATTTTTATTTTTTTACTGTGGAAATGGTTTATGCATATATCTGCCCCTTGGCGGTGGGGTTAGCGTCTATGTGGGACTCCGGAACGACTACTCGCTAAAACCCCAGCGGTAGACCAGGTTTGAGACAACACAGCAAGTGGTGGTACTGTGGCGCTAAAAACAATTAACATTAAATAGTTTCACATAATTACATTATTCATTACAAAATACTTTTTATTACATTTGTTCAAAAATCAACAACATTAAAATATTTGATTATCATCATTACATAGTATAAAACACAGTCTGTCCGTCCCTATGTATGCTTAAATCTTTAAAACTACGCAACGGATATTGAAGCGTTTTTTTTAATAGATAGAGTGATTCAAGAGGAATGTTTATATGTATAATACATGCATAATTGCACCCGTGCGAAGCTGGGGCGGGTTGCTAGTTACATAGTATAAAACAAAGTCGCTGTTGTCTGTCCGTCCCTATTTAAGCTTAAATCTTTAAAACTACGCAACGGATTTCGGTTTCTTTCAATAGATAGAGTGATTCAAGAGGAAGGTTTATATATCTAATACATGCATAATATTGTAGAGAAACGCTGATAAATTTAGATGTTCATCATTGCACCCGTGCGAAGCCGGAAAGGTTCGCTAGTCTAAAATATAAGCCAATTAGTCTACTGCTATTTACTGGATCTGTATTTAACGCAATCCTGCAATTTTATTCGGAGCTTCAGTGCTATATGACGGTGGCGTCGTGGTTTAAAAAAAATACTGAGCATGTTAGGACTAGTATTTGTATAAATAATAACCCCCCCTTCCCCCTTTCCATTCTAAGGGTAGGCGCGCACGGGTGACTTTTGTCACCGTGACTGTTTCGTCACTTGTATCAAGTCCGTGGCTAGGTATGAAGATGCGCGCACGTTATGACGTGACATCTGGGTGACATTTTCAATTTTTCTTCAACAACTTATAATGTCACGCTGACAAAAGTCACCCGTGCGCGCCTACCCTAAGAGTACCGTAAGAGCCGACAAAAGGGAATGGAGAACCTGTCTGGCCAGCGTGACACAGTAGGCTAATTACCCGACTCAGCACCGGACCGTCTCCACTATCTATGACTATCTATTTATCTATCTGCCTGCCTCGTTGGTCTAGTGGTTAGATGTGCCGCCTTTGGATCAACGTGTCCCGGGTTCGATTCCGGGGTCGGGCAAGTGTCTTTGTCTAACTGGCTCGGAGTCTGGGTGTCATTTCTATCTATAATGTGTATGTAATTACAAAAAAAAATATGTATCTAAGTAGTTTATCATCCATCTCGTTACCATAACACAAGCATTAAGGTGCTTAGCTTGGGACGAGATGGCGTTGTGTGAAATGTCCAAGGATATTTATTTATTTATCTATGGGATGAGTAGTAGTAGTAATGCAAACCATACAACGAAACATTACTACACAACATTAAAACGACACGGTTGACGCAGTGGTTGAGCGATCGACTGCTGCGCAGCATGTCGCGGGTTCGATTCCCGCACGGAAGAAATATTTGTGCGACCTACAAGTATTTGTTCCGGGTCTGGGTGTTTTCTATCTACATATAATATGTATGTATTTACAAAAATATATATTATATTAGTAGTTTATCATCCATCTCGTTACCATAACACAACCATTAAGTTGCTTAGCTCGGGACGAGATGGTGTTGTGTGAAACGTCCAAGGATATTTAATTATATTTACTATTTTATTAATAGGTAGGTACCAGACTGTCTTTTTTACAGACTTAGGAAAGAAATATCGTAGACCTGACACAATATGACGCGTGGTTATTGACGAGTGGTCATTAATTATGTACGACTAAGCCTGTCCGGGCGTGATACATTAGCTTACTTTACTGGAGACTTATTTTTGTAGCTTCTGCCTAAATATTTGTTACGATGCTTTACCTTGAGGATTTAGGTGACTAATATTACTACTTATCCCATCGATAGATAGTAGTGCTTGTTTATCTTTTTTTTAAATATACCATCTAGACATCTCACATCATCGACACGATTGGCGCAGTGGTTGAGCGATCGACTGCTGCGCAGCATGTCGCGGGTTCGATTCCCACACGGAAGAAATATTTGTACGACCTACAAGTATTTGTTCCGGGTCTGGGGTGTTTTCTATCTATAATATGTATGTATTTACAAAAAAACATGTATATAAGTGGTTTATCATCCATCTTGTTACCATAACACAAGCATTAAGTTGCTTAGCTTGGGACGAGATGGCGTTGTGTGAAATGTCCAAGGATATTTATTTATTATTTATTTATCTTAAAAAATCTTCTCTTCTTGGTACACAATGTATGGATCATTGTCTACCAATTTCAAATTCAAATTGTTTTCTGATAATAGCTGACATTTTAACGAGCAGACTGCGAACTATAAGTGAAAGATTGGCCACTATCACCTCCCACGGGCGTTGAGTCAGATCCATCGGAGTAAATCTTAATATTCGCATGAACTTGATTCACGGATATTGAAACGGCGGGCATAAATTCCCTTGGCTTAGTATCGAAATTGTGATTTATATGTCGCTATTTTGAGTCATGCCTAATATCAGTTTTCATTGAACTGTTGAACTTTAAATGGCGGACATTAATACGTCCATTCCTCATGCTTGCGTTATCATCATCATCATAGTTTCTGCCAAAAGACATCCAGTGCTGGACATAGGCCTCCTCTCCCTAAGGAATTCCACTAAGGCCGGTCCTGGGCCGCCTACATCCAACATTTTCCGGCGACCTTTACCAGGTCTACCAGCACTGCGTTTAGGTGCCACCAAAAATTTTTATCCTCAATAAATCTATGTTAGATCAGCAGTATAAACGATAAAAGTAATATAAAAATCCAGCAGACCCAGAGGAAGTATTTGGTCATATATATATCCCTTTGGCCTTTATTTTTATTACTTTTTTTATGTACAGTAGCGGTATATATGGCGGACTTAATGGACTTAATGCCTTGCGCCATTCCCTACCAGTTTACCTTTGGGTTAGAGGGAGAAAAAAAATAAGGGGTACATACTATATATATATATATACAATAATATAACTTGATGATGACATAAACATGTTAATAAATTAAGAAAAGATAGAATTGTCTGTTAATTATGCGTTTTAAGAAACTTCTTCCAAATAAAATATATTTTTAATCAAATAGCATAGTGATATCACCATGTCTGCCTTGTTTATCAAGTCTCCGGTTTGATCCCGGGGTCGGGTAAGTGTCTTTGTGTAAACTAGAGGCGATATGAGCCTGAGTTATTTTTGTTCGTGAATTACGTGTTTGTGAACAGCCCCCATTCATGCCGGTTGGTGTCCAGCATTTCGTATGGTGACGGATTTAGAATACATGTCACCACCTCAGTCCACCCTGCGGATGACGTAAGAGCCGAGAAAAGAAAATGACAAGGCCGAATATCTAGCCGTAAGAGAAGGAACATTTTATACAATTTAATTACCAAATTACCCTCCATTTCATTGGAGGAGGTCTGACTCAGCAGTGGGCATTTATTGGCTCAGATAAAGAACAGCCACCGTGATGCAGGTTATGATTAGGTCAGAGGTTTTGTTTAAACAATATCGTAGGAGACTGATAGCAGCAATGGGTCACTTATATTTGACACTAGCTTTTGGGCGCGGTTTCGCTCGCGTGGACTTCGAACCCGTGCTTATCTCTATGCATTTTTTTTTATGAATATAAAAGTGGTTATTGTGACTAAACTATGATAGTTAGATATGTGCTCTCGTTTTGTAGATTTTAATAAGACCTACAAACTCGTAGTACTTCATTTTGTTCTATTGTCAATCGTTTTTGCAGCGCACGCATAAATAGGTTTTAGATTTTACACCTTGGGTTACAAAATCGCAATTATCATACGGATCCCTAATTCTTTTGAAAACAAAATATAGCCTATAACCTTCCTCGATAAATGGACTATCTAACACTGAAAGAATTTTTGAAATCGGACCAGTAGTTCCTGAGATTAGCGCGTTCAAACAAACAAACAAACTCTGCAGCTTTATATATTAGTATAGAGTATAGATTAAATTTACGTAGGTTTTATCACAAAACTCTTTTCAATCGTCATTTTCATAATGACCACTATAATCTTTCGGCCTCCGTCCCACGCTAGGCGGTGGTCATATCTACCTTCACACTTTTCATATACATATCATCATTCTCACAATCCATCTGTCTCTTTTGATCACCCACATTCATACTGAAACTACCACCAGTTCGGAATGCTGCTTTATAGAGAAGAGTCAGCAAGGAACTCTGTAGTGATTTTTTTACAAATTATCAGTCTTGTTTATAAAAGGCACTAAACAGCATAGCGTCAAACGGCATTTGTTTCATCTGGCGAAGTGGTTCTCACTTCGCCAGATGAAACAAACACGCTACACGTTTACGTAATAACGAACAGGGCTTGACATGGACAATCAAATGTGAGTCAAAAAAGTCATACATAGAGTCTAAATTCAGATCAGCAATTAGTGAACAGAAAACACCATACCAAAAACAAGTAAAGAAAATAAAATCATAGAGCTAATAAAAACTAGAGCATCCTTAAAAATCACTCAAACTTCCATAAAGACATTTATTGTCAATGACGCACGCTTTCAGCTTTATAGGCTTTTTTCTCAAGTTATTTATCATACAAATTTACTGGCTCCCATCCAAAGCACGATTCGATTACAATGATGGAACCAGATTGCTATCATTTGTATGAATTTGACGGCTGATGTGGCAATTTCTGAATTCGGTATTGCCACTTGTTATGTATAGATAATCTGCGTTTAGGGGTAATTAATTGCTGGAGGGATAAAACATATACTGTATATTTGAGTTATTCATAGAAGGGACTAGGCAAGAATACGAATCTCTATATCAACATACAAAAACTTCAAGCGGTCAAACTGACTTTGCCGAGAAGCGTAAAAGTAAGAAAATAAAACTTAATCTAAATCCTTTCATACATACATCTTATATTCATCTTTATCCCGCAGGGATAGGCAGAGATCACATCCTTCCACTTGCTAAGATCCCGGCTCACAACTTTCGCTTCTTCTACTTTTATCAACCTCTTCATGCATGCTCGTCGGCTTAGGGTGCTTCTGACCTGACCTTTCTTTAGAACATCACCTATTTGGTCATGGATCCACTACCACAAACACAGAGAAACACATCAAACTCATAACACTACCTTGTTAGTTTAGGGGTTGGATGTCCAGCCTTCGGAGCACGATTCGCGATTCCCGATTCGATTCCGGGTTCGGGCAAGTGTCTTTGTGTAAACCAGAGGCACTTACCCTGAGTCTGAAACTTTTGTGTTCGTGACTTTCATGTTTGTGAACAGCCCCCGGGTAATAAGCTAGTGCAAGGGTTTCGTTTATCAGAAAAAAAAAAACACGTCACTCTATTGTCTTTGGGTTAAAATAAGAATCGCCTCAGATTACGTCATACATGACTTTGTTACGTCAACACAGAAAGATTTGTATGTACACTTACGTATCCTAGCTCCCCGCTTTCTTCACCATTCACCTCACAAAGACAAACAGAATCTGCTGGATTATACACGTCTACAAACCTAATTCTGTCTCGTTCACCATACGTTGCCAAGCGAAGTCTGATTAATTTCCTAGAGTTTCTAGGGTTACCACTATTTTCTATTAGAACATTCCAATTTTGTTTAAGTAGCATATTACGAGTATGTTGTATTTTCTAAAACTAACTTCCACTACATGATTCAGGAATTGGTGCGTGGTAAATACAACACACAGTTTCACCACCCCATTTCAAGTTAGCAAGTTTGGCTTGCATAGTTGAGCCAGTTCTTCAAACATGTGCGTCCACCGACGGTGAACTAACATGTATAAAAAACTGGCTCTAATATGCAAGCTAAGCTAAACTAACTTATTTTAGCTGGCGGTGGACGTTCGGCTTCATCCTAAGAGCGTCGTAAGAGACGACAAAAGGAAGGCAAGGCCTAAAACTGCGCCTTAAGAGAAGAAAACGTTGAAACGAAACTCTATGCCCACCCTTTTGGCCAGCATGGCACAGTAGGCTTATTACCGTCCCTGTGTTGGGAGGAGGCATAACTATTAGTACATACAATTGGAGAAAGCCAAGTTAGATTTAAATACAAAATTACAGCTTCAATTAGTAAAGTAGGTACTACTTGAATGGCAACAACATGTAGTTCCTTGATGTGTTTTCAGTGGCAAATGTCTAATTATTGCTCAGTGAAAAATAAAGTCAAAACCCACGCTCTCGTTGCTTGTATTATTGGTATCCAAATAGCCAATTGGAGGCCAATTAAATTAATAATATTGAAAACAGGGTAATAAAGTATTTTTTTCCAAATCTGACAACCCTAATCTCTATCTACTTCTGTGACGTGAATAAATCATTATTTACAATTTATGTTCGTTTATGGATGAGCAACGTTTGCTACAATAATGAAATGATCGCGTTGAGCTACTTAAGTACGATATTGGTATTCATTGCGTATTGCCATAAAGATAATAATACCTATTACTGTTATTTTTGGTATATCTTCTCATGGTATTCATTGATTGCGCGTATGTATGCACTATTCAGTATTCTATCAAAACTTTATTATTTCTCAGACATATAAGAAAACGTTTAGATATTTTTCGTGCAGTGTCCGTGTGGGGCCGGATTTAGTATACACAGTGTCACCAGCCCATTCCATTCTGAGGGTATCGTAAGAGTCGACAAAAGGAAATTACTAGGCCGAAAACTTAGCCGCAAGAGAAGGATTACTGGATTTTTACTACATGAATTTAAATACACAGGAATGAAGAAAATTCGTACTAGATATTTCTATTCATAATAAAGTATATATCTAACTGCGACTGCATCCTTCTCACTCAGGATGAAATGCGTTGTTGGCATTAACAATTTTGTACCAGTCAACAATTTACCTTATTTAGAATACATAGACCCACCACCCCATTCCATCCTGAGGGTGTCGTTATAGCTGACGGAAGGAAAAGGCTGAAAACCTAGCCACAAAAGAAGGAAAACTTGATACGGAACCCTGTGCCAACCCGTCTGGCCAGCGTGGCGCAGTAGGCTAATTACCCTCCCTGTGATGGGAGGAGGCCTGACTCAGTGTTGGGTCATTTATGGGCTTAGTAGTAGTATTTATATGTATATATTTAGTGTGTATCTAACAGGTACCATAAAGTAGCATCTATTCAAACACAATGATTTTGCCCTAATTCGCACTAAGTCGTTAATGTAAAAGCAATGTACGTTTAGGTATCGAATAGCGTTTCTATTTCGCACTTAAGTAATGACGTATTATTACACTGTATTGCCAAAGTATTGGGCTATATTGTGATAATGGAACAGATATTTCTGAAATTTGAATCACGAAACGGTTATTGGTGACGTCACAAAAACAGTCGTACAGACACTGCGAGGCACTTGAACGTAAATAAGAGAACGCGTAAATTGTGTTTTTTTTCCTATGGTGTTGCTTTTAGAACGCAAAGTGTCTCCAATATAATATTCCTTCCTGAAGATGCAATAGTAGACTAATTTTATTTATTAAAATAGGACCTAATTGAGTGGCGCACATTTTATGGCCTGAAGTCTTAACTTCTTATTCTTCTTCACCATCTTGATGCTGAAGGTCCTAAGTTTCCCAAACATGATAAACCTAGTATCGGAGTGCTTTTAACAAACGTAAAGACAACTTTTTTGTTTGTTTCTTTTGCATTCGCTGATGAAATCCTTGATCCTACTGTCGGGGACATCTGGTATTTACTATCTTGGTTCAAGCTAATCAATTCATATGCTTTTACTGCCAACCCGCAATCTTTAGACCTAATGCAACTTAGAAGAGTTCCATCTTGGTAATACATTCCGTTTTGGTGACGCGGTAAAGGGATTTTATTTAAACATTTGGATGACAATCTCGCGAAACGTAACGTTTAATTCTTGCTTCAATACCAAGATAGTAAATAGTATATTATTATTTATACATGTTCCATATTTAATACAGTAAGTGTTGTAGTGTTGATACACGTATAATACGGCCGTACATAGGGATGATCGATTACCCAATATCACCCATTTTCTATAGATTATATCGATAAGAGAATCCTATTTTGTAAAGATACCCGAAGCTTTTTGATGAAATCTCCTTAATCTATTAACGCGAGATATGTTATAGAATAACGTAGTCTATTAAAGGTAAGAGATTAAGTGATGATTGAGAATCATTATTATAGCAATAGAGCAATTTTTTCTGTATTGCAGTTTTTCACTTGCCGGCTTTTCTCTGTTTTGTAATGGTAGTTTTTTTAATTTTATTTTATTGTTTTATTTGTCAAAAGATCTCCTAAAAGCCAACTAGATTAAATGAGTTTTGATTTTGATTCTGACTGCAAAATATAATTTTATTTCATTTTTAAAGAATAATATCACAGACTTTCAACCATGTGAAGATGAATGCAATAACAAATTTTCATATCCATTGCTTTGAAGGTAAAATTAATCTCAATGAATGTTGACTCACCTTAATAAGCAATATAGAGCTACCAACTTATAGAACGGCCACTGCATAAGGCGTAAACCAAACATGGACGCATTAACGGAAAGCGGGCTAATAGCAAAGGTGGCTTCTCTCACTGATGAACAAACAAACGATACTAGTGATGAGACATCCCGGTAAATTTTATATCGATGATTTGTGCTTGATAACTTTTTAGGTAATAATACTGACAAAAGGCTTACAATAGGTACTTTATTGTTATGTTTAAATTAAAACATGGGGCTATTTCAAAAATATTTCTTTCCCTTTGCAAATCATCCGAATGCTAAACTGTACTTAGAATTAATTGGTGATGATACGCCTCAGTACATACCTAGGTTCAGTGGTCTATAAAATTTGAAGTAAATCTCATTAATAAATCAAATGTATATACTAGCAAATACACGGTGTTCATGAATATGTTTGGAGCATGCTAAGAACTTGACAGAAAATAACAGCAATAAAATTAAATCAGTATTTAATTAAAATTAAAAACTAAACTAAACTAAACTCAATCTGTTGATAATTGTAGCTTACGTTTGTGACTCTTGATGAGGGCAAATATGGTATTAAAATATTATAATACTAGCTGACCAGGCAGACGTTGTCCTGCTTGATATTCGTTTACTTGCAGCGCCATCTGTCGGACTGGTTTGTGAATCTAAGCCATACTAGGTGCCACCCAAACGCATACAAAAAAAACATTCAAATCGGTTCAACCGCTCTTGAGTTATAAAATTACAACGAACAGTGGCTTTAGTTTTTATATATAGACTAGCGACCCGCCCCGTCTTCGCACGGGTGCAATATTATCGAAGTATTATGCATATAAACCTTGCTCTTGAATTACTCTATCTATTAAAAGAAACCGCTTCAAAATCCGTTGCGTAGTTTTAAAGATTTAAGCATACATAGGGACGGACAGACGACAGCGACTTTATTTTATACTATGTAGTGATGATAGTGATAGTGATTACATATGTGTTACGTCATATTTTCTCCTGTAATGTAGGCCTGATTTAGCAGTGGGTCATTTGTGGCTAGATTTATGACATAATGTGATGTTTGAGTCCGTGCAGCCGTACTAGAATAACATATAATTGTGTTTTGGCTTATGTTGAACCAAACAAGTATTATTTTCTGGACGATCGGTTTATAATGGCTGTTACACTTCAATAAAAACAAATTATAATTCGAATCCTAAATCGCTAAAGTCGCAAATCGATTACCTTTTGATAAAGCAAGGGCACATCACTAAAGCTATGACGAGTGTTTTACTTCCTTGATCTTTGGATAGTGTTTACTCTCTGTCACTGGAGAACCCTTTGGGCTGTGTTTGTTTTGATGAAACCGACCCTTTGTAATTTGATGTATTTGAAATGTATGATTCGTTTTTAATTTTCCGGGAATAATCTACCTTTTTTACTTTGATGTTACTTTAACGATGGTAAATCAAATTCTCTTATTTCTTTTCTTTAGTTTACAGAATAGTTTTAATGCAAATCGTACTATTATATGGTAGTATAAAAGAAAAAAAGACCTTTGATAATATATATCAAAGGTCTTTTTTTCTCACACCCTCATAATTGAATGGGGTGGTTTTTTGTATATTATACAAAAAAACCACCCCATTCCATTCTGAGGGTGTCGTAAGAATGAAATCCTCAGGATGGAATAAATACTAATCATAAGAATGTAGGTCAAATATAGAGTACTTATTTAGTATTTTTTAAAAGGAGTATAATATAGGTCGAAAGTATAATATAGGTTGTAGTAGTAGTTGTTTACTACAACTACTACCACTACTTGAGTTGGGCCTCCTCCAATTACATGAAGGGTAATTAGACTACTATGTCACGCTGGCGAGACGCGTTGGCATTGAGTTTCATTTCATATCGTTCTCTTGCAGCGAGATTTTCGGCCATGTCATTTTCACCTTTTGTCGACTCTTACGGCACACTCAGGATGGAATGGGGTGGTGGCACTATGTATTCTAAATCCATCACCATAAAGAGTACTTATACCTAGATATTAAAGATGTGTAAATATTGAGGGGTTTTGATATGGGTCGATAACCCACGCGGGGCAAGCAGAGGGTGTCATAACCTTTTGTCGACTCTTACGACACACTCAGGATGGAATAGGGTGGTGGCACTATGTATTCTAAATCCGTCACCATAAAGAGTACTTATTTAGGATTTGTAAAAATTGGCGAGTTTAATATATAGGTCGATAACCCACGCGGGGCAAGCTGAGGGCAGAATCTATTTAGTACATAAAAAATAAGCAGCTCTTTATTTAACACCCCTAATACATATGTAAATCCCTTTTTAGACTAGGTACTTCAGAATCACCAAGGCGTATTCGAAATATTCGCAGCTGTAAATCATATCCTGTCCTTTTAGCGGCCATGAAAGCATTCTCAAAACAAGAGAATAAAAAAAGAATCAGTACAACCCTGTTAGGGTGTGGCACAAGTGAAAAGTAATAGCGAGTTGACTAAATAATTATAATTTTCTATTATGAGTGATTAGCTGACAACAATATGTGTGAAAATAGTGTGTAGAGTGACAAACAGATATGTGAAAATAAAAAACGAATATATCCCGTAGTTTTTTTTGTGAATGATATTAGATAGTTATTTATTATTGATAGTATTCCAGACTTTAATCTATCTGTGAACCAAATTGCATCTAGATTCATACAACCATTTTGATATTAATAACAAAGACCTATCGTTTCATCGAAACGTTGCCATTTATTAGCAAGAAATCTAGTTTTGATTATTTAAATATTCAAGTTGAAATAATAAAATATATGGTATAGGTGGCAAAAAAACCAGTCTTATAGATACTGTGTTTTACAAGTTCATACATAGGCACTCTTTATAATATATGTACACAAAAGAAACAACAAGAATATAGACGCATGTACAGTATGGTGTTATTGCTAAATTATGTAAATGTTATAATATTTCATGTTACAACATTACAATTTTATTTTAGTTTAGTTACAGTTGGTGAAGTGTTTTTCTTTTTCATTTTATATGTATTTTAATGTTATTTATTTATGTTTTATTTTATGTCGTATGTATGAATGTTTTTTTTTATGTGATATAAATATTATTCTAGATTTACTTAAAAAAATTAATTTTAGCTTATTTGTACTCCAACCATTTTATGAAGAACAATGATTTTTGTTACACGATAAAGTTTTCCGCGTGCGTTCGAAATAATTCCTGTACTGTTGAAATATTTACTTTCGCTATCTTCCCATAACTTTGACCAAACTACACAAAAGAAGCGTTCGAAATACGCCACTGAATCACAGCGGGAAGTGGGGAATGCGTTAATAAGTCCTAAGGCATTCCTGAATTCCGACTTACCACGCGTGTAAATGTATTGTGGCCATAAATCGTGAAAAAATATCTGGGAGATTAAAAAAGTATATTGCTTATGATTTTCTATATTCATTTCAAGTCAAGATACATTCAATATTAAATAATTAACTATTTCTATGGACTTGGTACTCATTAAATTTTTTTATTATTTTTTCAAATTAATTAATTTAAAAGAAAATTTATGTGCGATAATAACAAGGTTTTCTATTAAGTTTCTATGATTTTTTTACACTTTAAACAAATAATAGTTACTCACACATATAAACACACCATCAACATTTGTAGGTATATGTATTTATGTAGGATTTTGCAAGTTTTTTACTAACTAGCTGACCCGGCAAACTTCGTAACGCTTCAGACGCAATAGATGAAAAAAAATCTTATTTTCTCACCTTTTAAACCTGCCCTGGATTTTCACGAACATTTCAACACCAAAATTAGTCAAATCGGTCGAGCGGTTCTCGAGTTATAACGAGACTAAGGAGCAGCAATTCATTTTAATTTTTATGATGGTGAAGAAGATTTAGCATTTAAACAAATACAGTACAGCAAAGTTAAAATAAAACTACTGCTACTACCACTGCCATGCTGGCCAGACGCCAAAGCCAAAGGTTTCTTATCGGCTCTTACGACACCCACAGCATGGAACGCAGTGGTGGTCCTATCTTCTATACATCTATACATCTTCTATAAATAAAATTGGAGTGTCTGTTTCTAATAATAAAATAACCACTTTTTACTAAATCCGTAAGTATATAGACCGAAATAACAATTTTCTTAATTTTTGTCTGTATTTCCGTCTGTCTGTCTGTTTGTTCCGGCTAATCTCTGGAATGGCTAGTTTAAACTAGCCGATTTAAACTGGACTATCACTGATAGGTAGCTAATTATATAAGGAGTAACTTAGGCTACTTTTTTTTAGACTAGCTTTGCCCCGCGGCGTCACCCGCGGTACGACAATAAGTAAGCGCGGGTGAAACCGCTGGGCGCAGCTAGTGTATTCTAAATCCGTCACCACACGGACAAAATGACGTTTCCTATTTGCAAAATGTTCTGTCCAATTTAAAATACCTGGTCACCGGATTTGCATGTAGGCAACACAGTGTATCTTTGTATGAAATAAAAACGTACTGAAAAAATTACGACGGGAAGAGAGCTTCGGAAGATTGAATAAGAATATTAATGCCATTCTTTGAAAGCAGAACACTTGGGTGTCAGTAAAGTGACTATTTGCCCCACCGCACATGCTCACACTCGCATTGGCTGTCACGAGCCGCGTGCGAATCAACAGAAAGAAAACATTGTTGAGCGATCGACTGCTGCACAGCATGTCACGGGTTCGATTCCCGCACGGAAGAAATATTTATACGACATACAAGTAATTGTTCCGGGTCTGGGTGTTTTCTATCTATAAAATGTATGTATTTACAAAAAAATGTATTTATGTAGATTATCGTCCATCTCGTTACCATAATACAAGCATTAAGTTGCTTAGCTTGGGACGAGATGGCGTTGTGTGAAATGTCCAAGGATATTTATTCTTTTTATTATTATTCATTAAAAAAATGTTCAGAACATACGCTTGATCTACCCCAACGGATGAGAAACTGTCGCTGTGCGTCTATGACAGCATAGAAATCCTTATTTAAAAAAACATGTACCATTTCTAAAATATCCTTATTTAGGTATGTGACAGATAAATATATAACTTGCTATCTGTCGTGACGGTCTTAAAAAACATAGTGTCACCCACCCCATTCCATCCTGAGGGTGTCGAGAACCAAGCCGTCCGTCTGGCCGACGTGGCATAGTAGGTTATCACCCTCAATGAAACTGGAGGAGCCTGTGCTCAACAGTGGGTCATGTATGGGATAAGTAGTAGTAGATGAACAAGTTTGGAAATCCAAATCTGGGTTCACGTAAGCGTAGCCGAGGGCAACAACTCGTTCAAGATAATTATGAACATAACCCGCAAATTAGATCAAGCCCTTCCCATTACGTGTATATCAACATTTTATTACCCGCTCCCGAGGACTGGAGTCATTAAAAACCTACAACATAGCAAGATTTACTGCGATTCGAAAATAAAATTGTCAGATAAATAATAGCACGCTCCGCCGACTCACAGAGGATCGTTCGAAGGAGATGTCATATTTTCTATTGCTTAGACATGAGAGACGGTGCGTTTGAAACCTTTGAGCCGTATCGTGTGAAGCTTAGAAAGACGTTCTTAGACAGCGCAGTTTTATATTGTATTTGAATTATTTTTAACGTCTACTGCTGTTAAGAAATAATGGCACTTCATTCAAAATCGTAATCAAAATCAAAATGTGTTTTAATCAAAGGCATTCTTATGGATGCTTTCAATTAGTCAAACTATAAAAAGAATTATATCTATTTGAAAGCAAAAAAATATAGAATTCATACTTACGCGGGCGAAGTCACCAAGTCACAAATATATGTCATTTCTATCTATAATATGTATGTATTTACAAAAAAAAATGTATATAAGTAGTTTATCATCCATCTCGTTACCATAACACAAGCATTAAGTTGCTTAGCTTGGGACGAGATGGCGTTGTGTGAAATGTCCAAGGATATTTATTATTATTATTATTATTTATTATATGACCATAAAAAATACAAATTAATATTATCGAATTATTGATACTTACGCAGGCAAATTATAATGGGTCGAAACGAATTACGAGTAAGAACAATGTGATTTAAAGTTTTTATGTTACAAATCCGCTAAAATTTCTTGTTATTTAAATTTGTACAGAAACAAACGCCATACAACCGTAAAAAGTACATTATTATAAGGAAGAAAAATACCTTGCTAGCAACATTATCCGTTTAAGAAATGAAATCTCTTTAGTTAAACTACAAGTAAAATGCAACGGCAAAGGCTTCTGCAAAATTGAAAGACTTAAGATGGCTCCGTTGAGTTTATGATGAATGTATTTCCTACCCTTTTGTAGAAGTTTTTTACTCAAAGCTGGTTTGTTTATGATTATAGGATGGCATTACATCATTTTTAAATCAACCAATGAGCTGGGTAGCGGACATGAAAAGGCAGGATTTGATCAGTTTTGTCTCTTTTTTTCATAAATGGCCCACCCAGCTAGCTTCTATTAATTATAGGGGGATTAGCTCATTGTGGCGCGGTAGTCAGACAATACATTTTATTTTTGAAGTCGGTTAGAAAGACGCGGTAGTGTGGTGACGGATTAAGAATATTCAGTGTCACCAACCTATGCTGTACGTATGATTCGACTAAAGGAACGCAAGAGTCGGATCACCTAGCAAGAGAAGGAAATCTTGTTATGAAACCCTGTGCCAACCCGTCTGGCCAGCGTGGCATAGTAGGCTAATTACCCTCCATGAATTTGGAGAAGGCCTGACTTGGTAGTTATTTATGGGCTTGAATGTTGATGTTGTTAAAATGAAGCATAAGATAATTGCGCCTTTTTCGAAAAAAAACACACTTATTTGTATTAATCTTCTCATGCGAGCTATGCTAGAAACTTGAAGGTAAACATACCAAAACGTCGACAAATAAAAAAAAACAATATACATTTTACATTGGTTCGGTAGGATGCTCAACAGAGAAGAGATGGCCGGAAGAACACCGTTGTTGATCTTTTGAATCGCCATTTTTGTGTTTACAAGGACTGATAAAAGTACACCTTCAAATATCTACCGTGATTCATAACATGTCGTTAGTTCACGCTCAGCGTCATCAACTGATAAATATTCTCTCTACGCACCATTTTCAACCTACCATAATATTATGAAGAAGCGGTTTTCATATGAAAATTCTCAACGTATATTTTCCCTAATAATCTCATGGCTTAGGATAAAGTATGCCGACCGATGTATCATTTTTAAGTCAACGTGATCAGAGTTGATAAATCCACGGAAAATGGGGCTACGCGACGAGAATTTTGTTTCAAAAGATAACGCAAAATAATTCAAGAAAGCTCATTAAAACTATAAAAACCCATTGAAAATAAAATTATGAAATTGTTCTAAACTTAATTAGTTCAAAAAAATTGTGAAGGCCTATGTCCAACTGTGGACCATCACAGGACTTACTTGTCACCAATGTGGTAAACAAATACCCTACATAAACAGGTCAGTGACTAGGAACGTTAAGGAACCAAGATGTAACTTCAAAAGGGTAGATGACCTTGAAATGACTGATTTTGAGAATCCATCTGGGTATACTGATTAAAAAAAACGGTATCCTTAGACCGTCAAACTTATAAAATCCCCTCTTTTTCAGGGGTTAGTAGGAAAACCTTCAAGAGAATTTATTATTCGCTTGTCTTTACATTCTTTTACTCTAAAGTGATAAATCTTTCCATTAGTTCTACAATAAATTCAATTTACTTTAAAAATCGGTTTAAATCGAATCAAATTCAATTGCCCATTCTTATAAAAGGCCAATTAAGTTACCCCATATAATAAAAAGCTTTCATTATATTGCCAGGGCAAAAAAATCAATCACGTGTTCTCACTGGCAATATAGCCAAAAGCTAAAAGAGCTCACGCATCGAGTACTCCAAACGTTTTGAATGAATATTTAAATGGTTCTCAATTCATTTTATAGATGGCCCGCACTGGCCCGTTGATTGTTTGGCATTTTTACTTTTCTGGCAGTATTTGTAAGGGATCATATTTATTCCAGGCATAATATTTTAATTAGAAAGTACAAAGTTAAGAGTGCACACAGAATAACATCCCAATTGAAGGTTGAACCTTTAGAAACGAGCTGTTCCATGTATAAATCACTTTTCCATTTTGAAGTATCCGGGAGAAACCAACGTTTTTCTGATCCGACATTTAATCTGTGGTAAATGGCCGTAGCTAACGGAGATATTATAATCTACCTTTCCTTTTATTCCAATTTTGTTCCGGTCACCTACCCGTCCCGTCCCGTACCCAGTTAAGTTTCCATATGAAGCGATTTAAGCTTGATTTCTGAAACCCATTTAGAGGAACCATCGGTAATGTTGAGTGAGAGTGAGGCTTGTATGTTTGTGTCCTCCGGCCCTGTGAAAAAATATCCAGAGTCCGATCAAGATGAGATAAGTCCTTAGGAGCACGGAGCATGTTGGTTCACCATCCGACAACTTACTCCTCAAACCACAGCTATAATCACCTTTGCAGTGTCTGTAAGGGATCATATTTATTCAGTATCAGTCTAGTTGTATTTATTTGAAATATGTCTTCATCATCATCATGCTACACAGCGGAGGGTAACTTAAGGTCTGAATTACTCTTAAACTGCTTTATCTGGCCTCTTCTAAGATCTACCCTGCCGTGCCTTTTAGATGGGCTGGCACAGGAGTGGTAACATGTTTTCCTTCCCTTAAGCCTAAGTTATCTACATCTTGAGTTCGTTGAGTTGAGACCCTTAGAATGAACAGGGTTTATGACATTGTATATTTTAAATTGGTCACCGTTAAGTTGAATTTAACCATTTTAAAAAGTCGATCAAATGTTTGACTTTACTTCTGTTCATAACTAGATTTCTACGGATCGGGTGGTGCCTTTAAATCAGTATTGTTTGTAAATTAGAATGCAAATATCTCAAACACTTTAAGAGAACATGCAATACGAACACCTTTCCGCTGGATAGATTGCAATCAAATTGTGCAGTCTTGCCCTATATGGCGTTGATAAAGCTTCAATCGGCCGGATCCTGCTCATGCGAGCTACAATAGCGTGTGACGACATCTTGAGCCTCGGAGATTGACTAGAATCGCTTTGATATGGTTATCGTAATAGGTCCATCCTTTGAGATGGATATTGCTTTGACAAATATTGCACAACGTTGCTGAATAAATACCTTGTTGAACAATCTTAAAGCTTGTGATTTATTGACTACTACTATTTAGGGAATCGGTCATCGCTTGACCTTTACTGGGATACCAGAATCTGGTAACGTTGCCATAGATCTGAGAAAAACAAAACTGACGGCTTGTTCTCTTTTCTTAGGTAAATAAACTCGTATATTAGTTCCATTTGTATGTCGCACTCTAGGCTTCTTAGTTAAGTGAACGCGCAACATAAATACTTTTCGGTTCGACAGATTGCTTTCATATTGTGCAGTCTTGCCCTCTATGTCGTTGATAAAACTTCTATCGAGCGGATCCTGCTCATCATAGTACGTGTTGCGAGCTACAGTAGCGTGTAACGTCATTTTGAGCACATCTGAGGTTAGGCTAGAATCGTTTTGGTATGATTATCGTGATAGTGATAGGTCTTAGAGATATTGCTTTCAGAAACATGGTAGGACACTAAACTATATTTCGTACGCAAGTTCCTTACTTATATCTGCCCACGTGGTATATTTAGATTAAAGTATACTATGTTCACTGTCACTTAAATTTGGCCATCCAAAGTCGCCAGATCGTTTGGCGGTAAAAAAAAAAAATTGTTTTTGAGTAGATATTCTGAGCTTATTTTTCTACTATTATACTACTATTCAGCCCATAAATTGCGCACTGTTCTCTCCTCCAGTTACATGGAGGGTAAAGATCCTTCTGTACCACGCTGGCCAGACAGGTTGGCACAAGGTTTCGTATCAATTTTTCCATCTCTGATGGCTAGGTTATTGGCATTGTCATGTCCTTTATCGGCTCTTACAACAACATCAGGATGGAATAGGGTTGGTGACACTATGTATTCCAAATCCATTACCACACGGACCACTCATGGTCTATGTATTGTATGAATATGTGTTCGATTCTTTTAGTACGTTTTTAATGTACCCGTTATAAGCTATTTTAAATCCACCTATAAACGGACTAGTTTAATAGTTTCGAATTTATAGCATAATTCCTTTCACCATTACAGCCAATATAAGAACGCTTGAAATTTATCATCAATAATTACAAAGAACTTGAAGAAGCCGAAAACTTTTTAAACTATAATTTAAAACTGACGATTCCTTTATAGTGTTTTTTATAGTCTATTTGTGCTATAGCTCGATGGTAATCTGGCCATAAAAAGAAATGTATACCTCAGAAAAATTATAGCTCTCCTGACATTTAATGTTATAATTTATACTCTTTGATTTTATTATTGGGGCGGCTGGTAAACAGCCTGGTTTACACGCGACGAAATTGGTCATTAGGGTAGTCGGCAGAATATTTTTTAACATCTTGAGTTGTTGATTTTAATCAAAATGTGACAATCCACCCACTCTAGTCCAAGGCTGGACTAAATCCAACTTTCCCTAAAGATCGCCTTAACGTCTTATATTCTGCCTGACGCATCAAGCGCTTGTTTAGCAACTTCGTCGTTTCAGCCCATAAATGACCCACTACTGAGTCCGGCCTCCTTCAAATTCATGGAGGGAATTAGTCTACTGTGCCACGCTGGCAAGACGAGTTGGCACAGGGTTTGTATCAAGTTTTCCTTCTCTTACGGCTAGGTTATCTGCCTCTTGCGTTATTTTAGTCGCCTCTTACGACACCCTCAAGCCGGTATGGGTTGGTAAAATTGTGTATTCTAAATCCGTCACCATACGGACAACTTATCTGAGTTAAATGTAACACCATAGTTACCAACCATACTTAAATCCATACGTCATGCTTATGCCGTTGCTATATATATATTTCCAACATAGTCGGTTTATGGTGAGTCAAGAGACTATCCCTTAGACAATTATTATCCTCATTAACGTCGGTGTCAATTCTGGCACCGACGTTAATGAGGATAATTTACACTTACTTGACTTCGCAATAAACACGAAATGTAAATAACAAACCACTGCACCAAATTTCTATGAGACCATCCTGAAGGAATACCAATCGAATTATAGATATTAATAGATTTTTTTTCCAGTCGCTTTGTATCTGTCGGTGCTTTAAGGAAGTCAGAGCATAGAAAAAAGCATACAGACGAATTGAGAGACTCCTCCGTCTTTGAATGCGGTTAGGGAAAGGTTTTACTGACCTCATAAAATATACCAATATGGCCGCAGTACCCTACAACCTGTGACTGTAAGTACATTTTGATTATAAACAACCGTACCGAAAACGTACTAAAATAAAAGTTATCTAGCGTAAAAGAGGTCAGAGTATATTTGTGGGATTGTATTTTTTTCGTTAGCATCGTTACTAGCCGAGATTAGCCGGGGTATGTGGGACTCCGGGCGGGGAAATATGGAAATTAGCGCCCCGAACTACCCACTAAAACTTACGGTGTTCGACTGTCCCTTTGAGGGCCAACTTGGGTGCCTCCCAATGAAACCTAATCCATAAATAAGTTTATCTGTTTTTTTTTTATATTTTAAATCGCACACTCTTCTCACTACACATAATTTAAAGTCAGATATTTCCAACATAGTTAGATAGATGACAACAGTAGGCACTACCACTAATTCTCCTTCAGTTACTGGGGAGTACGTACGTAGTATACTCGTCCGTGTCTGTCTGTCTGTGGCACCGTAGCTCGCGAACGGATGAAGCGATTTCAATAAAGTTTTTTTTGTATGAAAAGTGAGTTACGGGCGAGTGTTCTTAGACATGTTTGATGAAAATCGGGTGAGCCGTTTAAAAGTTATGAGGGGTGAAAGTGGGGAAGAATAACCGAATGTCTGCAAATATAATCGAGTGGGGTCTCAAATGAAAGCGCATCACGTGCAATTTAACAAAATCTACATTATAATAAGTATGTACCTATAAAAAGTATAAAATAAAAATTAAATAAAAAATTTAAATAAACCCCCGACACAATAACCTTTAAAAAGTAAAAAAATAAAAATAAATACTTCGCGTTGGGGGACCAGGGGTCAGGTAATAATTAAGTGGAAGTGGTCCCCCAACGTTAGGTTAGGTTATTTAATTTTTTTTTTCTCATGACTTTATTATTTTTAATTTAAAGAAAATGTTGTAAGTTTGTGTGATCGGAGTGCGTTGGATGGGTGTGCGCGCGTGTGTGTGAGTGTGAGTGTATGTGTGTGTATTTGTGTGTGTTTGTATTTGATTTTTAAGTGGCATGATGAATGAGACCAACAAATCGTTAAAGATGGACAGAAGGAACGCAAGAGGCAGGTCACCTAGCTGCAAGCCAAGGAAAACTTAATGCAAACCCTGTGCCGTCTTGCCAGGCTGATTTCCCTGCATAAATTTAGGGGAGGCCTGACTCAGTAGTGGATCATTTATGGACTGAAACGACGTCGCCTACTGTACGAGACGGATCGACCCAGCGTTTCGTTTCAGACTTCCTTACTTTTGCGGCTAGATTA
Source organism: Clostera curtula (assembly GCA_905475355.2). Taxonomy (NCBI): domain Eukaryota; kingdom Metazoa; phylum Arthropoda; class Insecta; order Lepidoptera; family Notodontidae; genus Clostera; species Clostera curtula. The sequence goes on along the minus strand of FR997803.1, from coordinate 1,944,442 downwards.
TCGAATCTTACAACGTCCTTAGAATGGAATAAGGTGGTGATACTATGTATACGTAATTATTTATATCCTAATTAGGCCAGCTAGAATTTAATTATAGGCCTCGTCCGGTGGTAGACGGTAGACCTTTTTTATTATACAGAGTTGATATGACAGAGGGGCATTAAATTACACTACATGTGATTAGTATGAATTCGAAACGGTACAATAAAAAATACACGTGATTTTTCATGGGGGGTGAAGAGGTAGTCTTAAACCTCACCAGGTCATGGGGGAGGGAGGGGTTAAAATGTTAAAAAACATCACGTGATTAATGGACAGTCCCTAAGGTTAATAAACGATGCATTAGGCATAAACATCTATTAGGAAAGATACATCATGTTCAAATGAAGCAAAAATTTTAAAAAAACATTTGCGGCTAAACTATTGCTCCAATTTAATTGATTTTTGGTACAGAGCCTGGAAATGATACCTAGTATAGGAAGTTATAAAAAAATCAACCCTGTATAATATCTTTATGAATAATGTGTTGACTTTTTGTAAGAGTCCATCGGGACCCAAACAAAATAAAAGATTTGAATTTGAATTCGACGGAAAAAATCTTCCTTACCGAACATTTACGCATCCAGTAATTTACTCACAAATTCTATTTACATAAACGCACAACCAAAAAACAATCTTGCAAAAGCATAAATCAACGTCGCACAACAGTTTCCTTACTTTACCACCCACATCCTGTATGTTTCCTATCTCGTCGATGTTTTCTCCGAACACCCCGAAATATGTCGGCATTGTTGCGTAAATTATGTTTTTTTTCGCAAACATAATGTGTGCGAACATCTTGCGAGCTATATGTGACTGGGAACATTTATTTACTCAAACGTAAAATATAATTCTTGTCACATTCATTTGTCAGTAGCTCCAAATATGGTCGTAAGTTCTGTGGTAACAACTTTGTCTTACTCGAAAACCGAAACCGAGTTCTCAATCTTCAACGGCCCAACAGTAATCACCATTCGGTCCATCTTCCATATATCACCATTTTCGTCCTAAAACACTTCTTTTTATTTTGTGTATTCGTTGAACATATGATTATTATGTTCTCCATTCATCCTGCGTGCTTCGCAGGGTATGTAAAGCCATTGATCCCAGGTGCCAGCCCACAACCCACTGCTGAGGCAGGCATCCTATCGTAACTGGGAGGGAAATTAGCCTACTGTGCCACGCTGGCCAGCCGGGTTACACAGGGTTTCGTTTCAAGTTTTGACAACAAGTTTTCCTTGTATCATATCGGTCATATCTACATTCTGACCTTTCGTACACATTCACATAATCCATCAATATTTTATGACCTTCCACAACCCCTGGGGCTGCCCACATTTTTATTGTCATTCATCTACCACCAGTTGGAAATGTTGCTCTACTCAGAAGAGCCAGCAAGAAACTCTGTAGTTGTTTTATTTTTTAATTATAGGTCTTGTTATAAAAAAAGCTAGTAGTATCTAGTTTGACGGGCACGCAAAATATGCTACACGTGCAATGTCATAACGAATGGACCTTAACAGGGCCAATAAAAAAATGATCTGCAAACATTGTTATTTATGAATAGAATTGACGAAGAATGCAAGATAAATGCAGAGCTGCAAAAGGTCAACCACCTTGGAAACTGAATACTCGTCGATCCACAATAAACACAAATACAAAACTACTAAAACAATGTACAATCTTAAATTATACTGCAATGAATAATAACGGTTTATATTTAAATATTGGGTACGACAATTCATTGGCGGCAGCGATAACGTAGAAATAAACGATTATTAATTAAACATACCCTTACCAGTTACCACGAATCATGGGTTCTAGTGAAATCCAACTTCAGTGAATTTATTTATTTTCTTTTTCCGAGAACCAACTAACTAACTTAATTTCAGAAAAAAAAACTTTATATTCCAACAAAACAAACTTCGTATCTGATACTACAGCTATGCAACAGACAATGTTTCACTTTTAGCGAGATAAACGATATAGAGAATATAGCGATATAGAGAAAGAGTGCAGAGCGCTAATATATTTTTTTAAATTACGCACGGCAAATGTATGTATTCAATAAAAACACACCATACACAATACCATGTATCTGACCCATACTCACGCATTCATACTCTTTGGTTTATAATTAAGTCTATTGTCAAAATGAGAAATATTTTTATTAGTTATGGTCGAATTTCAACCGTTGAGCGACCACTAGTATTTAAAAATACGATACGAGTTAGGTAAGAAGGGTATAATAAAGTAGGTGCATTTAATTCATAAATCGCTCACACAGCGTCCCAACCCTAACTTGGACAAAACAAAACAGAAAACGCCAAGAAATATCGCTTCTAGGACAGCAGCAGGTGTGCCCAGCCAACCGAAAGAACTACGAGCTCGAAAGTCTATATCCGTTCCGAGTTACGATTATTACTAGTATGAGAGAGTTTGAAACATATGGTAGGGGATTTACGGAGCTGCTTTCGGTAAAAAGTGTTCTGATTTTCGTTCGTTCGTTTGATTTAGGTAAATTTTGTATATGGTTTGTTTTGCACAAAGTTAATTTATTATCAGGTTTTTTTACAGAGTTTCACTAAGAACCTTACTGCATATTAAACGTTCAAAATGTAATTTGTTCAAATTAGCTCACAACGTTTATTTTTTCACTGTTACAAAAATCGAGATAATATATTAAACTACTGAAAAAAGTGGCTATTTCATAAATCTATCTCAGTGTCCAAGGACATTTCGACACCAAGACTATCAATGTCAGTCATAAGCTTAAAAATATCTTGAACCAAAAGCAAAATTTCGAGAAGTTAAAATAATTTATTTGCACATGATAGACTTTGGCTCTAGAAGCTTGTGAACTAGTTTTTGTTTGATACTTTGCAGTGTCCGTGGCTGGGATTTCAATAAAAGAACACAATCCGAAATGCCTAAAAATCATTCCTGCATGTGCAAAGATCGGAACAACCTAAGACATCATTAAACTACTTGGTATCGTCTTGGTATAAGTTGCCATGTTATAAACGGAAACACATTTATCACAGTTAGGCTCGGTCTAGAATACCATTAGTTTTTATTAGATTTAATAATGACAGACTAAATTAAACCGATATTTTTTTTACCGTAAGAAAAATTTAAACAAAAAGTGGAAATGTACTATATTAAATTTCTATAAAATATAATTTACTAGTGGCCCGCCCCGGCTTCGCCCGTGCAAAGCGGGGGTGGGCTATACATATAAACCTTCCTCTTGAATCACTCTATCTATTAAAAAAACCGCTTCAAAATCCGTTTCGTAGTTTTAAAGATTTAAGCATACATAGGGACGGACAGAAAACATCGACTTTGTTTTATACTATGTAGTGATAATAAAATGTATAATATAATATAAAGTATTTTTTGATTAATATTAGGCGTTAACTGTTCCAAAATAATTTAATGAAAAACAAATTTAATTCTACTAATTCGTGCAAATTAATCGATTAAATTAGTATCTATGCAATGGAACTATTTGGTTCATGTGTTAACCCTTATTTTGTATATCTATAAAAAAATATTGCTGTTCGTTAGTCTCGCTAAAACTCGAGAACGGCTGGCCCGATATGACTAATTTTGGTCTTGAAATATTCGTGGAAGGTTTAAAAGGTGAAAATATGAAAAAACCTATATTTTTTTAATACGCATTATTTTTGATCCAGTTAAGCAGTTGAAATATTCTGGAATTATCAGGCTTTTTATTTATTGATTCTGAGGCCGTGCGTAGTTTGCCGGGTCAGCTAGTCCTGAATAAATAAAAAAAGCTCTTATTATTGAAAACTGTCTAACTATTAAGCTTCACCGAAAAACGTGCACAAAAAAAACATATTTTTTGTGCACGTCTCGTTAGCGATTTGCCCACACCCGTTGCCTAAAAAACAACGTTCTGTATTCATTGTGTTTGCTGTCCCGAGGGAGCTCTTACGGTTATGATACTCAGAGAAAAAAGAAAATCTCATTGTGATGCATTGCGTTCTAGATTCAGGTTTTGATAAAAAAAGATAATATAACTTAACGTGACTTAGTTGGTCCCGAGACATGGACATTTATGTGTAGCGAGTAATAGTTGCTGTTTAGTCTATTAAGTCTGTTTAGTCTAGCCGTAGCTGAAAATCAGCTCTACAGGAATCTGTAGTATGATGCTGAGATGCAGCCATTTAGACACATTAATGTATACCTTGCCTTCTGTTTTATTGTCCTTTGTTTTTTATTGTGTCTAATAAACATTTTCTTTATTTCTATGATCTTTATTATTAAATGAGAAAATTGTATACATCTGATTATAGTTTCCGAACAACCCACGTTATTTTTCAAGGGGTTATGGGCGACGCATCGTCGCTTAACAAATAAGCTAGCTCAGTCCTTGTCTTTTCCCAATTTTTCATTGGAGCTGGCACCAGTCCTGGAACGATTGCCGTCTGAACTCTGAGACTTATCCTGTAGGACTACCGGTAATCACAGTCATCAAATCATCTCATGGCAGTGGTGGCGTCGTGCGGCGGGTCGTTCTCTTCCCTGCAATATGGTTGAGGAGGGCGATGGCTGCCGCATGCGTCATGCTTGTGAACAGGTGCCGTTGCTGGGGGTCGGTTGGCTTGGGCATTACAAGGTTACTATTGTCAACTATATCTGGCTGATGTTTGGCCCTTTGGAACTATTGCGTGAGTTTGCTCTCACAAATCTGTCTTAAAACCAGTCTTGTACCCAAATGGCGATCTAAAAAGAGCAACTACAGAGTTTCTTGCCGGCTCTTCTCTGTAGAGGTGCATTCCGAACCGGTGGTAGATGGTAAATAATTAATTTTAAATGGTAAATTTTAAATTTTATTTTTTCTTTGACCTGTCAAAAGAGCTCTAATGAGCCAACTTGATTAAATGAGTTTTGATTTGATTTGATTTGAAATCAGCTGCCAATTTCACGATTTTATTTTTATAAACGAAACCCTTTCACTGGGTATAACCTATATTATGTATGAAGATCGTGAAAACCTAAGCGCTCATGCACACGAACGACATTTTGTCAACGGTACAGACAACTGCAGCCGTCGACGCGTCGACGAGTGGCGTCAACGGCAGCCGACGGCTACTGTCGACTGCCCTCGACTGCCATTGACGGCACTCGCCGACGCGTCGACGGCGTTGCCTGTGCCGTTGACAAAATGCCGTTCGTGTGTATGAGCGCTTAGACATCATTATAACACTTCAAATCTTTATTATAAAAAATATAGTGGTCTAGTGGTTAGATGTGCCGCCTTTGGATCAACGGGTCCCGGGTTCGATTCCGGGGTCGGGCAAGTGTCTTTGTCTAAACCAGAGGCACTGGCTCGGAGTCTGGGTGTCATTTCTATCTATAATATGTATGTATTTACAAAAAAAAAATGTATATAAGTAGTTTTTCATCCATCTCGTTACCATAACACAAGCATTAAGTAGCTTAGCTTGGGACGAGATAGCGTTGTGTGAAATGTCCGAGGATATTTATTTATTTATTTTACTTCAAAAACAGCAATAGAAACTATTTGAATTCAGTAAAAACTAGACTTTCACTTCCATCATCACCCTTCTCCGTATAGAGTTCTGACGATTATACCTTTGTATGCACGCTAACCGAGTGGTGACGGATTTAGAATTCATAGTGTCACTACCCCATTCCATCCTGTGGGTGTCGTAAGAGCCGACATAAGGAAAGGAATGATAGGGCGCAAAACTTAGCCGCAAAATAAGGATAATCTTGATACGGAACCTTGTGCCAACCCGTCTGGCCACTGTGGCATAGTAGGCTTATTACCCTCCTTGTGACGAGAGGAGGGTGATGGGTAATTTACGAGATGAGCAGTATGAACATCCACAAAAAGTTTCGAGTCAAAAAGTGAATTGAAAGAGTTTTTCCTTCGATGAATGAAAACTCCTTGGTAAGTTCAGCAATTCTCAGCAGTAAGATAAAGCGCCGGCCATTATTCTCAGTCGTGATTAGTGGCTGGCATATGCGGGTCATAAAATAAACCCGCTCCATTTCTGGACCAGTATCAAGTTTTACCTTATTCAAATCAAAACTCCCTTGCCTTTTTCCCATTTCATTTGGTCCGGTCTAACCTGATTGGGGATCATTTCATTCATCATTTCAGCAAAAAGACGTCTACGTCGACATAGGCCTCCCCCAATAAGGGGAGGTTTGCCATAATCGCAACGCTTGGCAGGCGGGTTGGCGATCGCAGTAACGGATGGTGGATGTTCAACAGAACAGAAAGTAGGAATAACTACCAGTATTTATTGTGTGATTGCCATCTAAGCCTACCCAGCTTCCGTGTGGTGACGGATTTAGAATACATAGTGTCACCACCCCGTTTCACAACTCAGAGGGCTTGTCATTTTTTCTTTTTTATTACTTTGCGGTCCTATAATAATAAATAAATATCCTTGGACATTTCACACAACGCCATCTCGTCCCAAGCTAAGCAACTTAATGCTTGTGTTATGGTAACGAGATGAATGATAAACTACTTATATACATATTTTTTTTGTAAATACATACATATTATAGATAGAAATGACACCCAGACTCCGAGCCAGTGCCTCTGGTTTAGACAAAGACACTTTCCCGACCCCGGAATCGAACCCGAGACCCGTTGATCCAAAGGCGGCACATCTAACCACTAGACCAACGACCAACTATAGATAGTGTAAAATATATTGATGGGAGGAGGCCCGTGGGTCATTTATGGCTGAGTAGTAGTAGTATATTGCCATCTGCCATCCGCAACTCATATAAGACCACTGGTGCTCGAGTTATCATGCTCACTTTAAGACTCATGGCGTCGTGTGGCGGGTCGTTCTCTTCCCGGCAATATGGTTGAGGAGGGCGATGGCTGCCGCATGCGTCATGCTTGTGAACAGGTGCCGTTGTTGGAGGTCGGTTGGCTCAGGCATTAAAAGGTTACTATTATTGAATAGATATTGCTGATGTTTGTCCCTTTGCGACTATTGCGCGAGTTTACTCTCACAAATCTGTCTTATCCCAAACATGTAATCTAAAAATGGTGATAAAAAAAACAACTACCGAGTTTCTTGCCGGCTCTTCTCTGTAGCGCTGCATTCCAAACCGGTAGTAAATTACAAATGACAAATTTTATTCTATTGTATGTCTTGTCAAAAAGGCTCTTAATGTGCCAACTTGATAAAATGAGTTCTGATTTGGATTTTATATTTTGTTTATTTTATTATTAGACCACCAAACTTGATACGAAACCCTATGATAACCCGTTTCGTCACAGTAGGTTAAAACCTACATGATGCCTGACTCAGCAGTGGGTCATTTAAGGTCCAAAAACTAGAAGTAAGAAGTAGTAACTGACCCCTGATTCCTGTAATAGACAAATATTTAAAAGTATCCCCCGAAAGGGAGTTAAGGGAATCCCGTTAATGATAGCTCCGGATCTAAGTGGCTTTGTTTGTTGGCGTTTTGGCTGTGACGTTATTTATTAGGTCGGCGGGAATCGTTTTGCAGATAAATGGGAGCCAGCCGTGTTGTTTGGCAGAGTTGCTGATCTGCGTTCAGGAGTCGTCTTGTACCTCGTTTTGTAGTAATGTGGATTATCTATTAAAGGCGCGCGAGTTCATGTCCCTGAGGAATGTTGTAATGCTGTTACCTAATTAGTTATGGTAATGTCGATAATAACTACCGATTTAGTCAACCGCTGTCGATTTGGTTTATTGTAACTTAAGATAATTTTTCAAATAACTAAAACTACCTAGTATAAAACAAAGTCGCTGTCGTCTGTCCGTCCCTATGTATGTTTAAATCTTTAAAACTACGCAACGGATTTTGAAGCGGTTTTCTTCAAGAGAAAGGTTTATATAGAGAACCACTGATAAATTTAGAGGTTCATCATTGCAACCGGGCGAACCCGGGGCCGGTCGCTAGTTATGAAATAAAATAAATGTGACAATTATTTATTTATTTAGGCCCCGATAGACATGAACTCGCGCGCCTATAATAGTTGCCAACGATTGGTTGACAATATCTGTGCCAATAAGTCTTGTCCAGTTCGTATTAATACCAAACTTCTACTACTCAGCACCCACTATTTAGGCCCGGTTTCTACCAATGCAGAGAGGAGAGGAGACGAGAGGAGATGTGTTTTGAATAACCAATCAGGTTTCGTTATTCCTTTTCCACCGAAGCGAAGCGGAGAGGAGACGAGAAGGGGCAATAACGAAACCTGATTGGAAACATATCTCCTCTCTTCTGTTCTCTTCTCTGATTTGGTGGAAACCAGGCCTTAGTCGGGCCTCCTCCAATTACATGCTGGGTAATTAGCCTACTGTGCCACGCTGGCCAGACGAGTTGGCACAGGGCGACTAGCTTTTCGGCCTTGTCATTTCCTTTTGTCCGCTGTTACGATTCCATCCTGAGGGTTCAGGTGGTGGTGACACTATGTATTCTAAATCCGTCACCACACGGAAGGCAGTGTCAATCAAATACAAATGAAACGATTATCAAGAAGAATATTTTTTTATAATGTCCATTGTGAAAGATAAAGCTTGATTTGTCGTTACCGAAATAACTTTATACGGAACCGTTTCGGTGATTATCGGATGTGCTCATTTTATTTTTCTTTATGTTCTCCATAATTTCCGCAGTACTAATTTGTTTCCTGCTTTCTTTGTTCTTCAGTACCGAGGATTTATGTGGTTCCACTTGAGAGATTTATGTGGGACAAAATTATAACGAGAATCGGAAAACAAGGAGACGGCTTCATCATAAAAAAATTTGGTTCATTGTTTTTTCGTTCAGAATACCTCGTTGGCTCCATAACACGACAACACAACACTTTGGTGAAGACCATCCCTACAGACACACATTCATTTTTATATATATACTAGCTACCCGCCCCGGCGTCGCATGGGTGCAATTATATTATACCTATAAACCTTCCTCTTGATTTACTCTATCTATTAAAAAAACCGCTTCAAAATCCGTTGCGTAGTTTTAAAGATTGATGCATACATAGGGACGGACAGAAGAATGCGACTTTGTTTTATACTATGTAGTGATAGTGATAATGATGAAGATACATAATATAATTATACATTAGAATTTATACATAAACAGTACGCAATGGCTTCTTCTTAATTTTTTATTGTTGTTAGGGATTTATTATAATATAAAATACGTATTTCATTTGCCAGAATTTCAATTTTATTATTAACTAGCGACCCGCCCCGGCTTCGCACGGGTGCAATTATGCATGTATTATACATAAATATAAACCTTCCTCTTGAATCACTCTATATATTAAAAAAACCGCTTCAAAATCCGTTGTGTAGTTTTAAAGATTTAAGCATACGTAGGGACGGACAGACGACAGCGACTTTGTTTTATACTATGTAGAGATTTCCCTCTACAGAAAAACAGATATGTTTCAAGTATACAATTATTTTTTAACAGAAAGAGGTGTATTATTATTTTCTAGTGCGTCAGTTATCTGTTCGATATTTATCAATATCGGATTAGCGGTATAGGTGAGAAAAGGCTACAGACAAATTTGCCTCAGCTTCAATAGCATTAGTTTAGATTAGGAAATTCCACAATCCATGGACTCCAAGCTTAAACTATTAATGTTTTACTCCCAAAGTAAACCTCTCCCAACTTTGCACCTTCAGATCTCAAGCGAGTCAAACTTCAAATCAAATCTACTTTGTTCTAGGAGCTGGAGGCCTCCGTACCACGGAACTTCGAATTACGCCGCGCGTCGTTCAACGTGGGAAGAACGTCACGATGGCATGCCTCTACGAGCTTCGTGATTATGGAATCTATTCGGTCAAGTGGTACAGGGGAACTCAAGAGTTCTACAGGTACTCGCCTTTGGAAAATCCCACAACGAGGGTGCTGCCTATGAATGGGGCTACGGTTGATGTGAGTATATTTTCAAGTTGTTTTCATAATAAAAGTGGTTTACATATTACGTAAGGCTTGGAGACTTCAACAGAGTTTCTCAACAAGTGGGTCTAAAAATTGACATGGGTAAGACTAACATCATGTCAAATGTCCATGTTGCATCGTATCCGATAGCTGTTGGGAATTCTCTCCTCAAAGTTGTTGATGAGTATCTGGGACAATTGGTCCGATTAGGTAAGTCCAACTTTGAGTTCACTCGTCTAATCAAAATCGGCTGGGCGGCGTTCGAGAAGCTACGCTATATCTTCTCATCCAATATCCCTCAGTGCCTGAAGACAAAAGTCTTAAAAGAAGGATGACACAGTTGAAGTGGCAATGGGCAGGCCACGTAGCCCGAATAACGAATAGCCGTTGGGGCATAAAAGTCTTGGAGTGGCGTCCAAGTATGGGAAGGCCCCCGTCTAGGTGGACGGACGACCTTGTGAAGGTCGCTGGGAGACGAATGCGGTCTGCATGAGATCGTGCGTTGTTCAGGCCTTGTTCAGTATTATGTATCACTTTTTAATGTACATCGTAAATTTTGTTCTATAGGGTGTACTAGATGGCGACACTGATATTCTAAATCCTTCACCACACCGACAGTGGGAAAACCCTCCATGTAGTTGGAGGAAGTTCGACTCAGCAGTGGGTCATTTACGGTCTGAGAAATGGAAAATAAAAATAGGATAATAGAATATAATCCTTCAGTTATAGAATATAACATAAACACGTAATTGTAAAAAAATATCCGGTCCTCAACATTTCGAAACGTAAAATGTTCGTCTTTTCCTTTTATCGCCTCCTACTGAGTATACAATAGGTTGCTTTATTTCATATATCGTAAAACCAACCAAAATTTTCAAGCTAATTTAAGCTTTATTCCACAGACATTACGCTCAAATGAAACACACGTGATTCTCATGCGTGTGGGAGTCAACATGAGCGGGAATTATAGCTGCGAGGTGATAATAAACGCGCCTACATACCCGCATTATACCGCTATAGGAAGACTTGATGTCGTGGGTGAGTTTTACTTTCCAATTATAAGCCGAATAGCACATATTTTAATGGTGGCACTTCACTTCCCTATTCAAATGCGATCTGTCATCTTTGACATTAAGGAACATTTGTTATAAAAGTCATATCAAACATCTGGGGCACAGAAATGCCGTATGCGAATAGGAAGGTGGAGCGACAGCATTATCTTTTTAAGAGATTTTAAAAAGAAGGACGTTCTCGTTTATTTATTTGTTATTAGCTGTACCCTTCGAGCGTTGCTACGCCACTAACTAAAATAAATTTGAAGGAAAGAAATCATAAAAATATTTTACTTCTTTTTTTTTGTTCATAAACCTTCCTCGGCTCATGCACAATAATTTCCATAAACTCTAACTCAAAAGGATTTTTTTTTATGTAGGTTTTATCACGAAACTCTTACAAATCGTCAAATTTTAAATTACCATTATCCATCATCCATTACCATTACGCAATTCCTCATTCCATTACAATCCATCCATCTCTTTTGATCGCCTACAATCCTTGTTCATCCACATTCATGCCAAAACCACTACGGGTTCGGAGAGCCGGCAAAAAAGACTGCAGTTACATAGAGATCATCACATGATCAAATGCATAGTTTATAAAGTACTCGATCTAAGTAAATCCGCTGGTCCAGATTCACTGCCAGCCTTGTTTATTGTTCGCTGTGCGTAGGAACTTACTGTTCCAGTCTCAATTATTTTTAGCAGATCGCTTCATGATGGCATTGTACCTTCTATTTAGAAATTCGCTTTCATTTCGACTATTCTCAAAAAAGGCGATAATAGCAAAATTGAAAACTGCCGACCAATATCTAAACTGTGTTTGCTAGCAAAAGTATTTGAGCGAATTGTATACGATCAATTATATTCAAGCATAATTTCAAGGCTCAATACAGAGCAGCACGGTTTCCTAAAAGGTCGGTCAACTGTGTCCAATCTCTTGCTGTTTACTGATTATGTTACCAAAAATATGGATGGTGGATCTCAGGTGGATAGTATATATACTGATTTCATTAAGGCATTCGATCGCATTGACCACTATATCCTGTTATAAAAATTACTACGGCTGGGTATTCGAGGTGACCTGTACCGATGGTTTTCCTCTTATGTACTAAATAGGTCACAGGCCGTGACGCTGAATGGTTACACATCTTTGTGGACAATCATTCCCTCTGGAGTCCCCCAGGGATCCTTTCTGGGCCCGTTATTGTTCGCAATTTTTATTAACGATATAGGGAATTGCTTTCGGAATTGAAAATATATATTATTCGCAGATGATATGAATTTTTTTAGATCCGTAAACAGTATCTCGGCCGCCATTCTTCTCCAAGACGATCTATCCAGAGTTGCTGTGTACTGCGAGGCTAATGAACGTTTCCAAATGCCTGACTGTCAGCTTTTCACGAAAACAACACCCAGTTCACTTCATTTACACAATAACGGATCAACCAATTAGTCGAGAAAACGTTGCAAAGAATCTTGGCGTGATTGTATCCAAACTTACGTTTGAATCTCATATTGATCATATCGTAAAAAAGCAATATCTTCCTTGGGATTCATTATCCGAAACTCTTATTCATTTAATTCAATGAAAACTGTAAAAATTCTTTATTGTTCATTCGTCATCTAGAATACGCCAGTCAAATTTGGAACCCCAACTATGCAGTCCATTCATCACGTCTTGAACGAGTGCAAAAGAAATTTTCTAGATTTCTATGTTACAAATTCAGAGTCCCCAAAATAACTTACGAAGAACGCTGTGAACGTTTTCATCTCCTTCCATTGCATGTGCGTCGGAGTGTCTTAGATATTCGATGTCTGACTAAGATTGCTCAGTCAAAAATGGACTGTCCAGAGTTGGTCCGCAAGATTAATTTAAATGTACCATCCCGTCATTGCCGTACGCGACCCCTACTTCACATTCCATTTATACGCACTGTACATCGCAAAAATAGCTTCTTTATACGAGCCAGTCAACTCTGTAACAACAGTCAACAGTCAGTTTTGAAATAAGAAACATCAATTAAATTACGCACTATAACTGAATTAGGAAGATCCTTATAAGAAACTAAGGCCTGGTTTCCGCCTGGTAACTCTCCGCTTAGCTTCAGTGGAAATAGAATAACGAAACCTGATTGTTTATTCAAAACACATATCCTCTCGTCTCCTTTCCTCTCTGCTTTGGTGGACACCGGGCCTTAGATAATGGTAATCCCGTATGCCCTAAATCTCTTAATTAATGTTTAATATCCTTCAATTTTAACCTTGTCACCACACGAACAAAAATGTTTTTATGTTGATGACCAAAAGTAATAGTCTCAGTTTCTAATGGATATCAATTTACCATCATTATTTAGAGATAATAAAAAAAATTGGTACGAATTTTATAAACAATAATAAAATAACACTTTCTTGTAACGTTACATAAATAATGACGTCATTAAGTTTCCAAAAAACTGTAATTTATAAATCGTTAATTTCATGTGTGGCTTAATAAAAAAAGGGAATGGTTTAATGACCCTGTAACATGTGCCACTAGATGGCGCTATTTGATTTCCTGGTAACTAATAATTCAGTAGTGGAATTATGGGTTCCTGTAAAGCGGGTGGTATCAATATAAGTAGCTGAAGTTACTCCTACTTACATCAGTTATCTGCCAGTTAAGGTCCCATCAAATCGGTCCAGCCATTTCAATTCCTGTGATTTTCAAACATTTAAACATAAAACCATTGTCCGTGTCTGTGACGGATTTAGAATGCACAATGTCACCAACCCATGCCGTCTCAAGGGCGATAAGATAATAGATAAAGATAGATAAGATGCGACTAAAATAACGCAAGAGACACATCACCTAGCTGAAAGAGAAGGAAAACTTGATACAAACCCTGTGCCAACCCGTCTTGCCAGCGTGGCACAGTAGGCTAATTTCGCTTTATGAATTTAGAGAAGACCCGACTCAGTAGTGGGTCATTTATGGGCTGAATGAAACCACCATAGAACCAAAATCTGTAGCTCATCATATGAGAATAATACAAAAAAAAGTTTTTTTTTCCGTTATCTCTCCTCAACAAAAGTACTAAAGTCACTCGCTATCACACGTACAAAAAAGTACGGAATGCGTATTATTAAAACCCTTTGACCGTAACAGACAATGCGCTACAAAGTTGGAATCGTAAAAATGTACGCCAATGTACAAAGGGGTTCGCAGTCAAATGGAGGGGATAGGACACGCCACCTGTGACCCCACTTAGGCACCCCAGGGGTGTCGCGCATATCCTTATATTATATATATCTTCGTAATGCAAAGAATCTTGCCAGGATTTATCCAACTTGCCTGCCAATAACTGGCTTGTTGGGCTTGGATACGCCGCCTTTGGATCATATGAGGTCCCGGGTTCGTTTCCGGAGCCGGGCAAGTAAGTGCCTTTGTGTAAACCAGAGGCACTTGTTCTGACTCTGTGTGGCAACTGCCCCCCACGATACAGGTTATACATAGTGCAGGGGTTTCGTTTTTATTAAAAAAAACAAAACCAAAGAAGTAACGGTTATAATATTCCAAAGGCAGATTTTTGGTTCTCACAAATATTTAAATTTAATTTTAATATGTTAGTTAGTGTCCCTCTTTCCATCCGGACGGTATCGTAAGAGCCAACAATAGGAAATGACAAGGCCAAAAACTTAGCCGCCAGAGAAGGAAATATACGAAACCCTGTCCCGACCATGTCTGGCCAGCGTGGTAGAATAGGCAAAATCTCTTACCTGGTTTTCAGCCTTGTTATTTCCTTTTGTCAGCTTCAACCACAACATCGGAATGGAATGCGGTGGTGACACTATATTCCATAAATCCGACAGCACACGGCCAATCACTCATACCAGTAACAATTTCAGAAGAAAAAGCACACTATCACAATTTTTCTCCATTGTCGAGAAAAGTGGTTTTATATTAGACGTGTTTGACTATTGATATGTTTATTTTTTTCTTTTTAATAGTTAAACAAGAATATTTTTATATTAATGTGTGTAATGACCTTAATTATAAAATATATAAAGTAATTTTCTTTTTAAAGTTTTCAATTTTAATATGAAATGTTAAATTATTCATGTTGATGTATCAGCCCTCAGGCAACATGGAAAATGTTTGAAGAAATTCAATGTCGGTAGATCGTCCTCTTTCAAGATTTGGCATTTGAGATAGGTGATGTAATGTTACTACCCTATACACATATGTATGGTGTAACCAAAACGTTATAGCCCTAACGATAGAATCGAACTACGAGTACTAGTGATAAAAATAGTTTTTTATTTTCCGAAAAAAAAACAAAAAACATTTTTTTCTAAAATATTAGATTAAAGTTATATTTGGAAAAATAATTATAACTATAGAAATATCACATACAGCTAAAGACACACCATTTTGAGTGTAGCAGTCCATTCCACAAATATAAAAATTATAATAGAACCACACAGGAAGACCAGAAGAGCAGAAGCAGAACCTGCTTTCAAATAAAAAAAAATTAAACTCGGTTTCTGAGATAACAAATATAAAAAAAACAATCGAATTGAGAACACCCTCTTTTTTATAAATCAGTTAATTAATAAAAATTTGCAAACAGCTTTGTTGTTTCCAAAATTATTTGATGAACAGGGAATACTATAAAACTTTTTGTCCCCAGGAGTCGGTGGCCTCCGCGCCATAGACCTCAGAATTTCCCCGCCAGTGGTGAGACGAGGTTCAGATGCGACATTGGCGTGTCTATACGAGTTGACTGACGCCCCTCTGTACTCTGTCAAGTGGTACAGAGGCCGGCACGAGTTCTACCGGTACTCACCCACTGAGACGCCAGCTACCAAGATATTCCCCTTTGCTGGGATCAATGTTGATGTAAGTTTTCTCAATACTATACTTCTCATCAGAAAAATCGAAACACTTCCCATTTTGTGGTTGTTAAACAAAAGACGGTTGTTAAACATCATCATCATCATCATTTCAGCCAAAAGACGTCCACTGCTGGACATAGGCCTCCCCAAGGATCTCCACAAAGGCCGGTCCTGGGCCGCCCGCATCCACTGCTTTCCGGCGAGCTTAACCAGGTCGTCGAATACGATACGAAACTTATCAAAGTTTAATTTGAATTTAGAACATTAACATTAGGATTTGTAAACCTTATAATGTTCACTATTAAACGACATTTGACATATGTATATTCCTAAATATATACATTTTTCTGATAAACATAAACTCAAGGAGTTTCGATTTTTCTGATGGAAAGTGTATATTTTATGTACAGAGTGATTTGTTGTAAAGTGCAATTGTAAAAGTCAACAGTCATCAGCATGGTTATTATTTCAGCCCACAAAATACCCCCTACTGTTTTGAGTCTTCTTCAATTACACTTCCAAAAGTCGACTGGCGTGAGTAATCATGACTATAGAACACCAATTTTTCACTCTCATAATTTTACCATTGTTTGTTTTTTGCAGTATTCTGTTCTAAAACAGTAAGCCACTTTTTTGGCTAGAACAACATGTACTGATTATTTATAATGTCTTCATTGAGAGCCAATCAATTGCTGAAATTTCCAGCAAGCCCTCTTCTTGACTCAGTCTACAAATCGTTGGGTGAGACTGGGAATGCCATGTTTATTAGTGAAAATCTTTTTGGGACAAGGTTTTTACTACACACTAAAACATTTTGTACATATAGTGTTAAATTGATTTATATGTGACATACTGATACTGCGAGCAGATTTTCATTAGAATTAGAAAGTATTTATTTATTCATAAATTTGGTACTACACAGAATTTAAAACAAAATTGCTACATTCTTGCTACCGTACCTAGAACAGTTACGAAAAAACTAATAATTCCTCAGCGCTATAAGCCTTTTTAAGGAAATAGCAAAAAGGTTAGTCGACATCACAGGAGACCGAAGAGCTGGCAGCTACCTCGTACAAAGAATCAGTCTAGCGATTCAAAGGGGGAAGGCTGCCGGTATCTTCCTTCGGAAACTTGCCTAAGGGGACTCCTTTTAATAATATGTTATAGTATTTTTAGTTTTCTGTTCATTGGCATTTTTAAGTATTTGAAATTATGACCATTAAATATATTTAATATATGAAACGATTCCTCAGTATTTTTATTTAGGTAACAATAAGGCTCACTTCAGCATAACAAATAAAATATCACCTATTTAATAAAACACGTTCGCAAACCGCCTTAAATATTCAGTACGTCTGTTACTTGTAAATAATTTAAGAGGCACCACGTTTAACGCTAAGTTATTGCGGCGGAGCGTTCTAAGTGTGCATATTACACGAGAGTCAATTTGTCTTTTTTTCGCAAAGGAATTGTCCTGTCATAATATAACATTTGTCAGAAAAATCCGTAACTAGCTACTGCCCCTGACTTGTGTAGGATTTGAATTACTTTTGTTAGTATTCTTCATGCGTGGGGACGGGTCAGAATATAAAACTTCCCCAACGCACGCTGGGAAATAACGCGTGTTGTAAAAATCAACAAAGCCCAGCACGTTTGGTGGTAGGATCGAATGGTCCGGCTGGATACCACCCTCACATATAAATCCGGCGCGAAGCACTAGATACTTTACAAAACCGATTAAGAAATGCCTGAGTTTAAAAAAAATTAAAAGTGCCCATTTTAGGTAATGTTACGGCAATAACTATAATGTGTATTGTCCGTGTGGGGGCGAATTTAGAATATCACCACACCATTCCATGCTGAGGATGTCGTAAGAGCGGATAAAAGGAAATGAAAAGGACGATAACTTGACCGCAAGTGAAGGAAAACTTGATATGAAACCCTGTGTAAACCAGTGTGGCCAACTTGGCACATTAGGCATTAATTAACAAGAAGCCTAACTTGGCATTCCGGTTTTTATGACGTCAAATTAGACACATTTCGGGGAGACCTCTAGGGGGTTATAATTCCTGCGCTCTTGTCGTCACGTCGAGAAACTTCTCGGCAATTATTTTTACCTGTTGAGTAGCGAAACAATGTACTTTATCGCTCGGAATTCGGTTAATATACTGGCTCAGTTAAGCGCAAGGGAAAATGTGCTGAGTCCTTGAGAAAATCTGCAAAATGCGCGTTGTAGAGTTCCAACAGATTCTTATGGGGTTAATATAATATTACGAAGAGTTTGGTACTCTTTGCATTTTTTTCTCTGAAAAATTTAAGTCACTCGGGTTCAACTACCGGATTGTACCAACGTTAAGAATCTCGCAAAGAAATACCATAATATACGAAATTTTTATACCAATTTGTATAAAAACAACAAGGCACTCAAATTATAAAATTTGACTGCCTTGTTGGTCTGGGGGTTGCATGCGCTGCTTTTGCATCACGGGATCCCGGGTTCGATTCCTGGAACTCATCATTTCAACCATGTATGTGTTGAAATGATGATTAATTACCCGAATAGGCATTTAATTTATTTTAAACGATACCCTCGCACTAAGTATAACCAGTACCGCGGTTTACAATCATGAAATTCACGAACACAAATGACACCTTCAAGTGCCTTTGGTTTAGACACTTGCCCGACCCCGGAATTGAGTCGCTCTACAGAGTTTCTTGCCGGCTCTTTTCTGTAGAGCTATATTCCGAACATGTAGTAGATGGTAAATTAAAATTTTATTTAAATTTTTGACTAATCAAAAGAGTATAATCAGCCAACTTGATTAAAAGAGTTTTGATTTTGAATTTTTGGTAATAAGAGTCATCATGACTCTTAATACCAAGCTTAGTGTAACTTAATTGCTTTCCAAAATGACTAAGGTATATTGGTAATGAGTATCTACACTTCAAAGTAAATTAGTTTTGCACTGAAGTAACTTCTAACTCGCTCTTAAAATTCTACCCTGTTCCAGTAACCAAATTTAACAACATGGATCCATTATGAGTGTTCATTAGTAACTTTGTGAGTGCTACTTTATTTTTGTTCTGGCAACAGCTCAGTACGCTAAAATAGTTTATTTTCAATTGGAGTCTAGAAAAAAGCAAATTGAATTTGTCTCTGAAAGCTTTGTCGATAGAAAATTTGCTGAACGGCTAACAATATTATGAATTAGTGTTTTTGGCTCCAGAATAAAATTGGGTGTTGTAAGTTTGATTTTCATCATGAATTGCTTTACTAACTAGGGTTTATAATGTTAAAATTATGTTAGTTTCAGTTAATTTCACGCATATGTATTTTTTATTCCTATATTACATATTTAAGATCCTACTTTCTCAGCCAAAATCATTTTAATGTAGTCATAGTAATTTGAGGTTGACGGTGCTGGTGGTACAATGAGTAATTTTAAGTTTAGATACATATTTTTTAGATTGATTGTTATTGTATTCACTGTTTGTTAACCCTAATAATAAAAAATAATAAAAAAACTGTGGTCCTGAACAGGTGAACAGATTTTTTTTATTTTGAGAATAGAACATAATATGTTCCCGCGCAGTAAAGTGGCAAGAGCGCTGGCTGCCGTGTGGTGTGTTAATTAAGAGTATTCTTTCCTGTGTTTGAAACCATTCCATTTCTTTCATTACTTACAAATCTGGGTTCTTTTAATGTAAGAGCAGGAAGATGACTGCATTCCGCCTAATGTTAAGCGGAAATGCAGTCAAGAAGTGGTGATACCTAGTGCCAAACTATACGTAGGTATAGCACTAGCCATCCACACCCTGCCGGCCTGCAAGATACCTTCTTTTGAAATATTCTTTTGAAAGACTCCATATTTTAGGTAGGTGGAAATACGTGTGCAGGGAGGGAGTTTGCGGCTACTGTGCATCGGTGGCAGCGAAGCCTGCGGGGCTTGCAAGTATTACGGCAAAGGAAAGGAGAGGGGAGCTCAAAAGCTCTTCTGAGCACTCCTGAGAATGCACTCAGAGTAGCAATATCTCGACGGAGTTGTAAAGGCTCGAGATTCTTGGTTAAATTCTCATCACCTATAATGCGAATTGCTCGGCGCTGCAACCGATCGAAAGCATCAAGTGGATCCACTTGATGCTTTGGATCGGTTAGCATCCATGCTTAGAGCCGTCCCAGAGACGTGAGAGGTACTCGGCGTTAATTCGCTAAAAATAATTCAGAATATATAGTTTCAACACATAATTACTAAATGAAATTACAAGACCGACTCAGCGGTGGATCTTCCATAGAATAGGATGATGATCATCTGTTACTTAAGTTACTATAAACAAAAATAATAAAAATTAGATCGCAAGTTAATTTAGGTATCGCAAAACAACATAAATAAAGTATAAATCTAAAACAAACAAACCGTTAATCATTATCTGTCCATTTATTATTTTCAAATCGTAAATTGTTTTCAGCAAACCGCTTTGAATGAAACAAAATATGACATTTCCATTTTCTAATTAAAATTAATAATCTGGAGGCTTGATTACACTGCTTTCGTTGGCCGAATTCCATGGTAGGCTGTCTGGGTTTATCGACTAATATACACGTATATCAGGAAACGAGCAATTATTTTAGATCGATATTAAAAGTAAACGAATTTACAATTATCCTAGGAAACTTGATCGTGTAGTGATAAAATCACGCGAATAAATGATGTATAATATCTGGAATTAATTAACTCGAAAATGGTCAAAAGAAAAGTCAAAGATGGTCGAAAAGACGGCTTAATTAATTTTCCGCCTTTGTCGTTGTTACGTTTTTGTATATACAGGGTGTAAGAAAAGCCTTACGGCTAACCGAGGTGAGTCCCTACCGATAGTAATTATGTGTATTAATTATTTTTCTGTTGTGAAGTATGGGGCAGAGAAACCGGTATTTCTCATCTTTATTGGTAGACCAGACCACCTTCTTATGGTAAAAATATTATGCCAGCTTCGTTTTTCCTGGAATTTTGCAGAGATAAACTATATCAGTAGTCATATGGATTCTATCGTTACTTTCGTTATGGATTTTGGGGTATTGTTCCAACCTGTTTATTTAAAAACTAAAAGTTTTTTTTTTTCATAATCATGATGTACTGAATAGTAAAGTATATCAATGATACTTATCACAAAAATACTAGTATTAGCATTCGGTGATCGACCAAATGTAAACGAGCACGACGAAATTATATATTCCCTTTGAAATTGTCAATGGGGTGATCAACGTAGCGTTTGTTAGCTGAATGGGAAACTGTCCAAAACAATACAGATTTGGGTGGTCGTTTATTTGAATTATCAACAATATTTACCTACGTTTCCATTTTATTAATTAATGATTACACTGCTTTCGTTGGCCGAATTCCATGGTAGGCTGTCTGGGTTTATCGACTAATATACACGTATATCAGGAAACGAGCAATTATTTTAGATCGATATTAAAAGTAAACGAATTTACAATTATCCTAGGAAACTTGATCGTGTAGTGATAAAATCACGCGAATAAATGATGTATAATATCTGGAATTAATTAACTCGAAAATGGTCAAAAGAAAAGTCAAAGATGGTCGAAAAGACGGCTTAATTAATTTTCCGCCTTTGTCGTTGTTACGTTTTTGTATATACAGGGTGTAAGAAAAGCCTTACGGCTAACCGAGGTGAGTCCCTACCGATAGTAATTATGTGTATTAATTATTTTTCTGTTGTGAAGTATGGGGCAGAGAAACCGGTATTTCTCATCTTTATTGGTAGACCAGACCACCTTCTTATGGTAAAAATATTATGCCAGCTTCGTTTTTCCTGGAATTTTGCAGAGATAAACTATATCAGTAGTCATATGGATTCTATCGTTACTTTCGTTATGGATTTTGGGGTATTGTTCCAACCTGTTTATTTAAAAACTAAAAGTTTTTTTTTTTCATAATCATGATGTACTGAATAGTAAAGTATATCAATGATACTTATCACAAAAATACTAGTATTAGCATTCGGTGATCGACCAAATGTAAACGAGCACGACGAAATTATATATTCCCTTTGAAATTGTCAATGGGGTGATCAACGTAGCGTTTGTTAGCTGAATGGGAAACTGTCCAAAACAATACAGATTTGGGTGGTCGTTTATTTGAATTATCAACAATATTTACCTACGTTTCCATTTTATTAATTAATTTCCTAGTTCTATGGGTCTCCGTGAATAAATAGGCTTTTATATCAAGTAATAAGATTTTAGCGAATAGGTTTTGTAAGGACTGTACCCTTACAAAACCTTTCAATAGACTCAGACTCAAAAGGAACATTATCTACGAAGGTTTTATGACAAACCTCTTATGAATCGTCATATTTAAAATAATCAACATCATCCTACGGCTTCTATCCCACCCTAGGTGGTAGTCTCCATACACACGTATCTGTCGTCAAATTTACATTCACACCTTTTAAACACAATTCCTTAGTCTTACAATCCATAGAATTTTGATCACAAGAACCCTTGCATTGATGCTGAAACTACCCCAGGTTGGGAATGCTGCCCTGCAGAGTTTACGAAATGCACTACAGTATAGTGATATTAGTTACATAGACATAGACATAATCTTTATTGTGGCAAGAAAAATACAAAGTAATAAAACTAGGCACTAAACTAATTCTATGGAAAGCCTTCCTGCCACAACCCGTCCCAAACTCAGCACGATGCTGGTTGCAAGCAACCAACGCTGGTCTTCGGCGGGTGACGGCACACATGGACATAATCTAATAATGGATACGCAATGATATATACAAACTATTTTTACTACACACTATTACTGATTTATAACAAAAGAAAATAAAAAAAATACTTATACATTAATTCGTTTTAACTTAATATATAAAAATAAAAAATAGACATAAAATTAAATTAAATATGGGGTGGCAGCCTCTTTGTTTGCTTATATTATAGATATATTTGTAATAGTTTGTCCTTGTTTCTTTTGTTCCCTAATAAGGTATTGTTTTAATTGATTCTTGAATGTATTAATAGTGCTTAGATTTCTAATTGGTGGTGGAATGTTATTCCACATAGCGGGTAACTGTTCGAACCGGAGCTGCCTGACTGGAAAATCGCAGTCAAAATACTCCTTCCTTGGCTGGAGTTGTGTTCCAGCTCCATCAGGGTAAGGATGGTGCTGCCAGGGGGGGAATATTAGCGCACGCTTTCCCACCGCACGTTGGGAATAACGAGTGTGGTAAAAGTCAACAAAACCCAGCACACTTGGTGGTAGGATCCAATGGTCCGCTCGGCCGGCTACCACCAGACTTAGATCTGAGGCATCTAAGTCTGGCGCCAAGCAGGTTTACTTTGTTTCGACGTGTGTATATGAGAGCCGGTGACCTCCAGGCATTTCCTTGAATTGCCTCTTAGACCCTGGCGTTGCTTTCCATCACGTTCCTTTTGACACCATCCTTTTGTTGGCTCTTACGGCGCCCTCAAGATGTAATAGGGAGGCGACACTTCTACCACTCAGCCCGCTGCTGAGTCAGGCCTCCTCCCATCCCAGGGAGGGAAAAAAGCCGGAAGGCGACACTGTGTATTCTTAATCCACCACACGGAGAATAAAATTAGGTTCACCCTTATAAATTGTTCCCAACATAAAATAATAGGGGACCTTCACACGAATGCCTCGAAACAATATCCTATAAATAATATTCTAACCTAATTGTTATCTCGGTCCCTTCGCAACACGCGAGAGCGTTTAAATTAAACTATTTAATTGAATACACTAAATTGCGTTGGGATGTACTGAGCTTTATTTACATTAGGTTGGTTTTGTGATGGATTTAGAATTTATAACGTCACTAACACATTCCATCGTGAGGGTGTCGTAAGAGGCGATTAGAGCAGCGGTACACAACCCACCCAGGAAAAGGACTTTACATCACGTATTACCGTTTTGTTGGTGTTTCGGCCCATAAATGACCCACTAGAAAGAAAGAAAGAAAAATAATTTATTTGATAACAAAAAAAAAACATAAACGTGTGTCCCCGTTACTACTGAGTCGGGCCTCCTCCAAATTCATGTAGGGAAATTAGTCTATTACCGTGTACTATCTGTGTATACTTATTCAAGAAAAAAACGTTTTTGACCATACTACTACTTTTCATCTCATAAATGACCCACTTTAGGGTCGGGCTCCTATCACATGGAGGGTCATTAGCCTACTGTGGCACACTGATTACGCGGGTTGGCACAAGGTTTCGGCCTTGTCATTTCTTTTTATCGGTTCTTAGGACACCCTCAGGGTGGAATGGGGTGGTGATACTATGTATTCTAAATCCGTAATAACGGATCATTTCTGACCATAACTTAACATTATAGTAGCATACACAGATAGGTATAGTGATAAGCGCAGTTTTTGTAGGCCTTACAAATGGCGGACCATTAAGGTCATCGGCATTATGTGGAAATCTTTGGGAGAGGCCTAATTCCCTCAGTTGACGTTTTAGTGCAAATGATGATGATAATAATACACAGATACCACAAAAAGCTAGCACGACATTTTTCACACAGATACGATTTTCGTAAAACGTTACAAAGATAAATTGAAGTAAACTATACAATAATAAATATTAAAAAAAAATGTGGAATACATTTTACATTTCAAGCAACACATGTGTCAACCGCGCTAATACTATTCATCATTTCACTCCCATAAAATCCTGCTCCAATAATAAGAGAGAAATTACTTCCACAAATTTTATTTGCCTTCAAAGAAACAATGCCTCTTAATTCCCCAACTCACGCGGTACCCCAAAAAAAACAATCAACCATTCACTTCACACCCTATGAAGGAAATCCGAGCAATTTTCACATGCTTTATTCCCCAGGCCAAGGTAGATTTTTTTCCCGAGGGAAAGTGCCATTTCTCGACGTCTCCAGCCCGGCACATGTTCATAAATCCAACCCTTTATCACAATCTCTTATTTCGCAGCCTCGCTACGATAATAACCCTATAGCTCGTTGTTCCCGTTTTATTTCAGCTTTCCTCATAGTTTTGTTTTATTGGAGCTACTAACTGCCCGCGGCTGGTCTTGCACTAATCTCAGCTTTTTACGCGAAACTCTAATTATCTTTCTAAATGGAAAAGGAGATAAGTCTTTCTTCATCCACAGAAATTCTTAAAACACACTTTCTTACAACACACAACACTAAGCTGGTGGAACACCTGCTGCTACAGGAGAAGGGAAACTTAAAACAGAATCCTGTGCCAACGCGTCTGGCTAGCTTTTAGTCAAATTTCCCTCCTATAATTGCTAAGTCAGGCCAACTCAGCAGAAGGCTAAGAAGTAAGTCATTTAAATGCATATATTGCATGTGGGAAATTATTTCTTATAAATTATATTACTAACTAGCGACCCGCCCCGGCTTCGCACGGGTGCAATGATGAAAATCTAAATTGATCAGTGTTTACTGATAAATGTATTATACATTATAAACCTTAAATCACTCTATCTATTAAAAAAAAACCGCATCTAAAGCCGTAGCGTAGTTTTAAATATTTAAGCATACATAGTGACGGACAGACGACAGCGTCTTTGTATTATAATATGTAGTGATAGTGATGCATAATATAAAAACTAAATTAGATTTTTGTTTGTTTTAACCTTTAACTGTGTGTTCATTCTTAAGTCTCCGTCTAAAACACACACACAGAGAAATGTTTTAAATAGCGTTGTTATCGTAAGTACCATTAAGTTTGACCATGTAGTTTAACGATACAAGTGGACACTCCAATTTTATTTGTATTATGTAAATATGTGTGTATAGATAACCTTATGGAACGGTGCAAGCGTCCGTGTGAGAGATTGATTGTGCTGAATAATTTGTGTGATATGAAAAATAGCTTTTGTTTTTCTTGTTCTGGCAACTGAAACGAGAAAAGTCATGCAGGTCGACTATGTAACTTGAGCAGATTCAAGTGGACTCAAACCCAAGTTGGGAATAAAATAAAATAAAACGATCAGAACAGTTAAGAAGTTATTTCCTGCAATTAACTTTCTGTTCAAAATCTTATCATTTTAGGAGAACATCCCAGTAAACTGGTAGTTAATTTATTTTAGTAAATTTATTAATTCTGTTAAATATATTTTACATTATGATGTCGTAGGTTTTCACGATCTTTACACATTGCAGGAAATGATGGCATCACGGTTATGATCGTTTTATTTTATTTTATTCCCAACGTTTCAGGACCGTGGTCGCGGGACGACTGAATGGCAGTTGTCGCTGCGGGCTTTTATATACTGGCGAGACAGTAATGAGCTCTCATTCTATTGGTGGTGACGCACTATTATGCCCGTGAGTTATGTTGTTTGTCACGTAGGCGCGGTGACGTGGCGGGGTACGTAACGCTGAACATAGCTATGTATAACGTGCTCGGTTGATACAGAAGTCGCTATCTTGCGGTCTTGCAGTTTTGTGTCGGGCTTGGGATTTGATTAATTTTATAACCGGGTCCCATTTACATTTCTAACAACGAATACTACTCAGCCCATATCGAAGGCAGCCGCGAATCATCCATCCTACCTTCCCAATTTCAATGAAGTCGCCACCTGCTAATACTTGCCGATATTTACACTTAGATTAGATAAGGCAAATTACCAATGTTGACATAGTACCCAAATTGAATTGTTTATAACAGCCGTCAGTTATCACGGTACCGACTGCCATAAAAGGCCATACTAGTCTGGGTTGCTTTTCGTGCGCTCCGGAGCATGGAGGAGGTCAGATACTACAATTGATGAACCTACCGTACGTACCTGACATCAAGCACAGCCGCAGCTGGGCCTGCTATAGTAAAGAGATACAATATTAACAAGAACATAAAATATAATAAGTGAACTGTGTTCACAGAAAAATCATAACCCAGAAAAACTATGCTTATGCCGATATTCATTCAACTCCTGGACATTGGCTACCCTCACGGATTTCCACGACAGCTGCCCGCATCCATCGCTTGGATGCAGGCAGCAACCTTAAGCAGGTCTTCGGTCCACCGTGTGGGAGGCCTACCACTCGAGGACTTTTCTGCCCCATCGGGTGTCAGTCGTGCGAGCTATGCTATGCTAGCCCACTGCTGTTTAAGTTTGGCATTCCTAAGGGTTATGTCTCGATGTCCAGCGTATCTCCTCATTTCTGATTCAATTTCGGAGGGAAACCTCGAGCGTAGCATTCTCCATTACCCTCACCCCATTATAACTGTCTAATAAATAACGTTGACTGGCATACAACGTTTAGCAAAGTCTCTTTGGCTTGACTTTTTTGGTAGCAAAAATAAAAATTCATCAGGCAAAATCTAATAACAAGTTGCCTTGATAATGTTTTCCCCAGAATTTCAGTGAGCTTAACCTAAAATTAGATTAAAACAATGTTCAGCCGTTGCTAAGAAGGACGAGCTTAATTTATAACGCTAATATAATATTAGAACGCTGCTGCTGTTTGCTGAGTATAAAAATAATATCTTGTGTTATTATTGTATAATTAATATCTTGTATTATTTTTAGCCATTAAACCAGCTTAGCCATTATACTCAAAACTCAAATCATTTATTTCAATTGAACCTATTATAAGGTGGTTTTGAAAGGTCGAAAGTGAAATGAGAAGCTAGTTGCTTGTTCCAAACATCATGATCATAATCGCAACCCATTACTAGCCCCCTGTTGCCACCTTGCCCTGGTGGAATAGCTCACGTGCCCTTACGATTGGGGCCATACCGTTTCATGATCATGATGGGTGGCCCCACAGGGCGAAGTCTTAAGAAGAATGACACACACGGTCGTGGTGGCCTTAGGCTCCTTGCCACTGACAAAAGCCTCATTGAAACGCTTTAAAGTTATCGGTGATAGTGACGGATTTAAAAAGCGTGGTGTCACCAATCCATTCCATCTTCAGGGTGTAGTAAGAGCCGACGAAAGGAAATGACTAGGCCGATAACCTCGAAGCAAAAGAAGGCAACATTGATATGATACCCTGTGCCAACCCGTCTGGCCAGAAGGTTAACCGTCGGGGCGCCATGTTCTTGCGTTGTCCCAAATGAAATCTGGAAGGTACTGTGCTGAGGTTTATATGGATGGCTTCGTGTACTGGAGTCCTACATAATAACCGACACAACTTCCGGGGCACAGGTTTATACATCATGTCCTGGGTACAGCCCCGGTGACAACAAAAATAAAATAGGATTTGCCTTGAGAGCAACTTGCACTTTGCATTGAGGATAAGTTATCTGCCTTGATATTTCATTTAGTTAGCCCTTATAACACCTTCGAGCTGGTGATACTAACTACTACTATTCAGCACATAAATGACCCACTGCTGAGTCAGGCCTCCTCCCATCACAGACGGCTAATTAGCCTACTGTGCCATGCTGGCCAGACGGGTTGGCACAGTGTTTCGTATCAAGTTCTCCTTCTCTTGCGGCTAGATTTTAGGCCTTGTCATTTCTTTTTGTCAGCTCTTACGACACCCTCATGATGGAATGGGATGGCGACACTATATATTATAAATCCGTCACCAAGCGGTTGGAGGCTACCCGGGTTTTGGAGAATTCTGGGGAGCAGATCCAACGGCTTTCCTCGACTGCTCGCTTCAGCGCTCCCCAATGGCGGAAAATGTATTAACTTTTTGTCCCTCTTTATCCAACAGCTAGCCAGGTCCAACCAAAGCCAGGTGGTACTAACGAGGGTCAGTTTTGGCCTCTCTGGGAACTTCAGCTGTGAGGTGACGGCTGACGCACCGTCTTTTGCCACTTCAATCGTCTCTAACACAATGGAGGTAGTCGGTAAGTGAAATTCAACTCTGTGACTTTCTTCATCAGCTTCAATTTTTATAAGTTCATAGTGGCGCATGACTATTTCAAACCAAACTTGAACAAAACCGGCACGACATAACATACGACTAATATCTTGATCTTACATTTAAATCGCTCCATCATTTACGATTTTCAAACGCCGAAGTGAATCGTTCGGCTATCTTCGAATTTCATTTCCACGGTTGCCGATTAGACAAATATTTTGATTGTCAAATGGATATTTTTCTGGTGTTGAAGATAGAACGGGACTTTTTAGAGATTTTTCTAGTTTATTTGCCTGTCTAGTTTGCCAAGTGGTTTCACTGTATATTTTAAATTTGACATCAAGCCTGTGCTACTACTAAATGGTTGTATGTATTTGTAAAATATAAAATGTATACAAAATATATACAATTGAAATGGCAGTTTCCAAAGATGATAATGCCAATATAAGTGTAAAACAAAAAAATTATTAGCTTAAAATTCAAAGCAATCTTTGTCCGCAGTTCTTCCATCTTCATTGCCAACAATTGAAACGACGCAGCACTATTACATGCCAGGAGACATCCTTCGCGCCAACTGCACGGTAGGACCGAGTAGACCGCCAGCAGACCTCACGTTCTACGTCAACGATTTGCCTGTAAGTACGAATTGTATGAATAGTAAAAGAATAGACGAATTTAGCGCGCTCTATCGACTGGCGCGCCAACCGTGGCAGAAACGCGTTGGCTCCCAGCCTACGATAAGTGCAGGTACTTTAAAAACACTGTTTTTTTGGTTTCACTGAGGAAATGCCTTATGTCTACCGCCTGGGGTCGGCGATTATGTGGGACTCCGGAAGTACACGTCTACCTACTAAAACCGCAACGGTATACCCTCACGCGTCACGCTTGGGCCGCACAGGTTCACGTAAATTCTAATTTGAGTCCCGGCAAGTTGCCCGCCTGCGGCAAGCGACTCTCGAAAGGGTATCCCGGGTTACTGGGACGCCCTCAGTCAATGAGGCTTTCTTCGGTGGTGGGTCCCCCACTCCGTTGCCCCGTCCGTCATGTCCGGTAAGCACCTTTTTTTTTTTTTTTTTTTTCGCCCGGGGTCAAATCCTTTATGGATGGATGTCCGGTAAGCACTTTTTTTTTTTTTTTTTTTTTTTTTTTTTTTTTTTTTTTTTTTTTTTTTTTTTTTGGTTTGGCTGGGGTCTGGCTGGGGAAATGCTTTATGCATACCACCGCACCCCGGGGGAAAGGTCGGTGATTATGTGGGACTCCGACAAGGGTCGTCTACCCAAGCGTCGTTTACCCACTAAAACCCCAGCGGCATACCCTCACACGACGCGCTTGGGACCCGCTCCCTCCCTTGTGACCCGCCCCGCTGCCCCCTTCTGCGACATCGGCCCCGCAGAAGGAGGCCCGTCAGCCCTCGGGCCGGCGCCAACCAGAGGACACCGGCGCACCGCAGCCGTCCAGGGCCCGCAGGGAAACCCTTAGGACAGGGTCCACCCAGGTCCCCGGAGCCCACCAGGGCTCGCAGCGAGACACTGGGGACAGGGTCCCAATCCACCCAAGTCCCCGCAGCCCCAATCTACCGCAGCGCACCGGCGATCCGTCCCGCAGCCCCCTTCTGCGACATACGGCCTTGCAGAGGAGGCGCGTCAGCCCTTGGCCGGCGCCAACCCGAGGACGTTGAGTGAGGACTCGGTTTGACGGCCAACTAAGTTGAGCGCCAACCCGAGGACCTCATGGTGCGTCGCAGCGGTTTACGACTCCCAAGGCAGCTCTGAGGACAGAGGAGTCCCCGGAGCCGCAACCCGCCACGACGCTGGGTGCCGCTCTTCGTCTCACCTCTCCCCGTGGGCCCGCCCGGCATGGGAGGCCCTGGCCGGTATGGCCCCACGGATCATTGAGGCACTCAAGCCCCCTCACCACAGCAAGGTGGCAGCACAGTTGAGGGGGTCCGGTAAGCACCTGCACCAACCTGTAGGTCAGAGTCGCGTGTCGCTGAGACTACCTCCACCGTCGCCGGCCAAGTGACCAGAGACCCTAGGTCCTCCTCCCATCGGCGGATCTAGGCGTCCTATGCTCCGGTTAATTAGCCCACTATCATACGCTGGCCTGATGGGTTGACACAGGGTTTCGTTTCAAGTTTCACGACCTTGTCATTTCTCCTCAGGATGGAATGTGGCGACATTATGTATTAAATCCATCACCATAGGGTCATATAAAATCACACATAAATAAATTATTATTATAGAATGTCTAGAAAACTGTTCAAATCTGACAACGAAGTGCTTCTGTAAAATTTACTTTTATTCCAATTATTAGAACAGAAAATAATCTAGTTATGCCTGAATATGGTAGCCTCTCTCTCTGTATAACGCAGCACCATCTGTCTTTCATCCTGCATTTAAAAGGATTCAATACACTGCGCTGACCTAAATCACGGTTGCAGAATTTGCTTTTGCACATTTATTCATTTTCGACGTGTACGAGACTCTCGTGCATTCGTTTTCTTTTGAGCGGATTTAATGAAATTGTGTGGTCTATTTACACGAGTTATTCATTTAAAACTGCGTATCATGTGAGCTTATAAACAAGAAGTCTATCGGCAATGCGGTAATAAAATTTTAATGACAAACTTATACGCGTATTATAGCGCATTGCCGATTTGTCGTTTCAGCCCATAAATGACCCACTACTGAGTCGGGCTTCCACCAAATTCATGGGGGGAAATTAGCCTACTGTGCCTCGCTGGCAAGACGGGATGGCACAGATTGTGTATCAAGGTTTCCTTCTCTTTCGGCTAGGTGATCTGCCTCTTGCGTTCTTTTAGTCGCCTCTTACGATATTTATATTATTGTAAATATCTTATATATAAAAGAAAGTCGTGTTAGTTACACTATTTATAACTCGAGAACAGCTGAACTGATTTGGCTGAAAATTGGTGGGAAGGTAGCTGAGAACCAGGAAAAGGACATAGGATACTTTTTATCCCGATCAAAAAAATTCAATATTAATAATTTGGCTTTTATTTGACATTCATAATCATATACTTAAGTTAGCTCTAACAATAGCGATATCTGTTGACAGTTTCGCTGTCAGTTGCGTTTTGTTAAAGTAGGTTTTATACGGACGGGATAAAAATCTCAGGTATCATATGTCCAACTTTCTTTTTGTTTTAAATATATATAATGCGGAACAAAGTTCGCCGGGTCAGCTAGTATGAAATAAAACGACAAGCCCACTGAGTTTTTTACCATTTCTTCTCAGCAATGGTCGCTATCCGAACTGGTGGTAGACGGCTTAATGATGAATTATATAAATCTTATGAATAATATGTTGACAATTTGTAAGTGGCCATCGTGACCTAAAAAAATGATTTGAATTTTATGTTGATAACCCATTAGCCCAAAAGGCTGTCGAGATGACGTATAGAAATGACAGGGCACAAAAATGTGTCACATTAAAAGAAGCTACCAGTCTAAACCAACTCGGCTAATTACATACCAGCAAGTATTCACACTAAGCAATTACCATTCCCCATTCGGAACCCGTCTCTAGGGACACATTAAATTCTTAGATGAGGGATAGAGTTTTTACGTAAATATACTAAATACCATACTTTTGGCCAATTTAATTGTAGGATGAAGTACAAAGTCTATAAGTCAGTATACTAAATAACATATTTTGAATTATAGTAAACCGTTAGTTTTTCACTAATTGTTAGGCTGATTTATGGTTAGGTGATACGGAATACTTTTTTAAATCGACATAAAGTTATAGCAAGTATTTTTAAATTGCTTGAATACGAAAATATGTTATTTGACTTAAACCTTTTCGTAGAATCAATACTTGATATTTCTATACTTTAAGACGACATTAATCTGTAACTTTGTATCGCGAGGTTCCTCTCAAAAAGGAGACAAAGTCACCCAGATCCGGAGCAAATATCTCTGGTTTACACAAAGATTTGACTGACCCCGGAATCGTATCATGATTCAAGGACGGCAAGAATGCAACGATTAATAAAGAACATTATTTTAATCTACCGACCGTTCTACAGATTCAATTTGTCGACATCCACAAAACATCCACGATAAATCCGCTCAAACCTCCGCACTTAAAATAACTTCTCCAATGCTATAGTTATTGCAGAATACTAAGGACCACCCATGGTGGTAAAAACTAAATTCCGAGATGCGTTTATCTCGGAATTTAGTTTAGTTTTAGTTTCTGTGTCTCAGAAGGTCTAGTACAAATGTGGCAAACATAGTTAAATTCAAACCATTTTTGTTTTGGTCACGATGGACATACAAATAGTCAACATATTTGTTCATAACATATCATTATACAATAAAAAACATCGACCGTCTACCACCAGTTCGGAACGCGACCACTACTGAAAAAAACTGGCAAGAAACTCAGAGGGCTTGTAATTTTTTTTTTCTTTGCGGTCCTATTTTATATAATATGTACAATAATATTATAAATGTTCAATAATAATATTAATTTGTTGCAACATACATGTATGTTATGCTTGTGAACGGATGCCG
Source organism: Clostera curtula (assembly GCA_905475355.2). NCBI lineage: Eukaryota > Metazoa > Arthropoda > Insecta > Lepidoptera > Notodontidae > Clostera > Clostera curtula. Next base: position 1,911,112 of record FR997803.1, on the reverse strand, counting down.
TTGCGTAAAAGCAAATTGGAATTGATTTATCTTATTTTATTCAATTCCTTGGCGCATACAATTGAGCGCGAATAAAAATATTTTCGTATGTGTAGTGATGGCTTAGGGTCAGCGCCGACGGGTGGAGTGGCGGCGAAGAGGCATTTTCAGTAACAATTTAAATTCAACCTAAAGCGCTTCAGAATACATCTGTATTTAGAATACACTCGCCGTCATTGTATTGCGTTGTACCAAATACAGTTGTATTCTGAAGCGCCTTAGGTTGAAATTAAATTGTTACTGAAATAGCCTCTTCGTCGCTACTCCGCTCGTGGGCGCTAACCCTTAAGAATACACAGATTCACCACCCCGTTCTATCCTGAGGGTGTCATAAGAGCTAACAAAGGGAAATGACACGAGTGAAAACCTACCCGCAAGAGTAGGAAAATTTGAAACGAAACCCATTTCCAGCGTGGCACAGTACGCTAATTACTCTCCACGTAGCTGGAGGAAGACAGACTCCACAGTAGGTAATTTATGGGATGTCTGTCAGAAGTCACACGTACAAGTGTTGTCTGTTTACACATCTAGCGAACTTGCGTTTACTATTTTATGTTGTACTAGCGGCTCGTCCCGGCTTCGCACGGGTGCAATGATGAACATCTACATCTACATATAAACCTACCTCTTGAATCACTCTATCTATTAAAAAAACGCTTCAAAATCCGTTGCGTAGTTTCAAAGATATAAGCATACATAGGGACGGACAGACGACAGCGACTTAGTTTTATAATATGTAGTGATAGTGATAGTATATGTAGTGATAGTGCTTGTTTGTAAACGAGAAACCTCATTTTAAGAAATGTAACGACATATATTCTTAACGGCTCTTCCTGGGGAACGGCAATGTTAACCGGTGATAGTTTCAGTATCAAAGTAGATGAAAAATTGTGGTTAAAGAGATGGATAGATTGTGTGAATGAGAACATGCATAAAAGATATGAATGTTGAATTAACCTCGATAGGGGTGTATTGAGACTACCAACTAGCGTGGGACAAAGGCCAAAAGATGAATATGTTAGTTTTAAATAAACATAACAATTTATAAAAAAAAATGATAAAACCATGAATAATTGTTTTTGTTTTTATTTGTTTTAACTTCGTGGCGTATCTTCTCGATGCGCACAGACTAACCCAGAGGTTTCAACTCAAATTCTATAGTGGCAAGTTTTAATGCTTTCCCAGTTTCGAATTTCGTAAATCTTCCAACATTTCGAGATCCCCGTATCTGGAACGTGGTTTTAATGCCATTGTTCTCACAAGAGTGCTGAACAAACTATTGCTGTGACGATATTATGAAAATCTGTGAATTCTTTGTTGAATTTAATTGTTTTCGAGTTGTTCGTGCGAGAGGGATGGAGAGTCTTTTTTTGTGTTTTCTTATAATCATCGTTTTACATTTGAAGTACGGATTAGCGCAGTCTATAGCACATTTTTAGTGAGCAGATTTACAATACTTAGTTTCGCCACCTTATATTATCCTGAGGGTGTCGTAGGAGCCGATGAATGGGCCAGCGGTCTGGCCAACGTGGAACAGCAGGTTATTCACACTCTATGGAGTTGGAGGAGGTCCGACTCAGTAGTGGGTCATTTATGGGCTGAGAAGTAGTATACAGCACATGACACTTATCTTATTTGTAAATTAGATAAATACGCCAAATACCGCGGCGTGTTAACGAAAATTTCACAATTTTAACACAAACAATTATGGTAAATAAATAAATAAATATAAATATCATTGGACATTTCACACAACGCCATCTCGTCCCAAGCTAAGCAACTTAATGCTTGTGTTATGGTAACGAGATGGATTATCTTTCTCATTATCTTTTCTGCCCAAAAAAGTCAACTGCTAGATACAGGCGTTTCTAGGAATAGAAGTTTCTTAGCAGAAAAGTGCTTTAATGGCGACTGCGTTCCGGAAAGCGCCGTGCTGGGAGGCCTCCTACTTGGTGGACCGACTCTTCTAAGTTCACCGGAATGGATGCGGGTGGCTCAGGACCGGCCTTTGTGGAAGTCCTTGGGGGAGGCCTATGTCCAGCAGTGGTCTTCTTTTGGCTGAAATCCGCATCCATTCCGGTGAACTTAGAAGAGTCAGTCCACCAGTTGTTTAAAGTGTTGTATGTGTGACCACCATTTGTGTCCTCCTCTGTGACCTCCTTGCTTCGGAGTGCACTTAATAAGCCGTCAGGCCCGGCTGCCATCACAGGGAGGGAAAATAGCCTACTGTGCCACTCTAGCCAGACGGGCTGTCATTAGCTTTTGTTGTGGACACCCTCAGGATAGAATGAGGTGCTGACACTATGTATTCGAAATCCGTCACCACACGGATTTAGATTTCTGTGTCTAAATACTGGTAGTACTTACTAGTATAGATACTAAATATTTTGTTTGATTGGTACCGACCCCAATGATATTGGGCAAAAGGCAATGAAGAAGACGGAGATTGCACTGTTTAAATAAATTTAAACCTTAAAAAATTGTTTACGGTGACGTCGGACATAGGTAGTTATCGGTAGTCATGGAAACTCACTCAAGTTTTCCCCCACAGGTAACACCAGGGTTGCCTCAAGTGCATCCAGCGCCTGAAGGCCTATTCCGTTCAGAACTCTTCGTCCACTTCCAACTGCTGCCAGCCCACTATGAGCGAGGAGCGCCGATACTGCGTTGCCAGGCTAAAATCGGGGACTTGTACAGCGAAGACGCAGCTCTTGCTCTTTACTCGGCCAATAGTGATCCTAAAATTGAGAGAGGTAAGGGTTATATTTCAATAACTTACTTTTCAGAAACAGATCTGCACAAAAATGTATTACTTTGCACTTGCTTAACAAACAAATGATCCGGGATAGTCTCCTAAGAGTCTCCTTCTCCTTCTTCTTCGACTCCTCAGGAATGAAGTTTGGCTGTAACCTTTATGTATAGTTCTCTGTTCTACGGAATCTATCCAACGATTAAATAGATAGAGTTGTATCAAAATCAAAATGTTTTTTATTCGAATAAATTCTTGCGACTGTTTTCAAATACTTAAAATTAAACATATTTTACCACCGGTTTTTAGGAATTTTTATTTTTTTATATTTATAACCGACTTGAAAAATGAGGAGGGTCCATGACCCACTAATTGTCGGACGTCCTCCAAGCTTATGGAAGGCAGTTGGGAACAGGTTTTCGGGTCGTGTCCTTAGGCTAATTATTAACCTAAATATAAAATAATTGTTAAGTACACAGAACTGACCCTTACAATAGAATCTATGCGTTTCCTGTTACAGCTTGTATTTGTATATGACTAAGGTTGAACCAAAGTATATTTAGATTCAAGTGACGACCCGAAAATTCAGTGAGGTGAAAAAAACAAGTTTAAATATTCTCAGGGCATGTAGTCGCGCGGTAAAAATCTTTTTATAACAATTTGTGTCTACATTTTTATGTTAGCCTTTAAATGGCCGTTTGTTGGGTCCGGTTTCCTCCAATTTGAGGGAGGGAAGTTAGCTTACTGTGCCGATGGCCAAATGGTATGGCATAGGGTTTTCTAACTTGCCACTATGTTCCTTGACTACTACTGAATATAAATGACCCACTACGGAATGAGTGGCTTCCAAAACATGGAGGCTAATTACGCTACTATTGCAGACGGCTTGGTCCAGAGTCGTTTCAAGTTTTCCTTCTCTTGCGGCTAGGTTTTCGGCCTTATTATTTCCGTTTGTCGGCTCTTACGACACCCTCAAGGTGGAAATTAACTCTTCGCCACACGTACGAACAGTCGTGGTCACGGGAGAGTCTAGATGAGAGTTGTACTTAAAAAAAAATTACTTTTGAAGACAAATTAGAAACATTTAAATCTACCACCTATAATTTTGGTTTATTGATAGCGTTCCCTGTGAATGCAGAAATCGCTCACTGTGTCGAGAGGTCTTGCAGTTGAGTTGGCTTGAGATTTGATCAATTTAATGACTAGATCCCAAGCAGTTGGTACCTACCAATTCCTCCTGTCTTTTGAAACTTGGGTGTTTGAAACGTCGGGAATTAAATAACGTAATATTGACGCGATGAATTCGTTAAAAAGTGTTTAATTTCAATGAAAAAGAGTATACGAGTATATAATAAAGTCTTGTCCGTTTGAACAATGTAGAACATCTACTTTCTGAATTATCCTTCTCGCATTCTGCATTCTTGCGTTCTTTTATGTTTGAGGACCAAAGTCTTTGTCCTGAATTCTTTTAAAAGAAACTGCATCCAAGTCACTAACTTCGCGAAGCTTTGCACTTTGAGTGCAATTATGGAAGTTACCGTCACTTTGCGTCTACGAAACGCTTTCAAAGTAAGTTTTCTATAAGAAAAATCGAATGTTTAAGACAATTAGGTATAAAAAGGGTTCTAAAATTAATGGATAACGTTAGGAGTAGGGCATTTACGATATAAGTTGATAATTATGATGATGAACGGCACGTACAGATGTTGACCCCGGATACAATTGTAACTGGAGCAAACGACACTCGTGGTCTAGGGGTTAGATGTGCCGCCTTTGGATCAACGGGTCCCGGGTTCGATTCCGGGGTCGGGCAAGTGTCTTTGTCTAAGCCAGAGGCACTTGCTCGGAGTCTGGGTGCCATTTGTGCTCGTGAATTACATGTTTGTAAACTGCCCCCTAGTGAAGGGGTTTCGTTTTTATTAAAAAAAGACAATGACTACTACTAACGGATTCAAAGATTAAAATATGCAGGTGGAGAAAAACTTTTGTTTAAAACAAAATAATTCAAAAGCCTTATGTTTGACACTGAAATATTTACAAACATTGTTTTGCATTCTAGAATATTCTGGAAAACTTATAAGTTTCCCCGTAGCTCTAATTACAACTGGTAGCTAAAGTTGTAAGCCAACTCTAGGTCTGTACTCCAAGGGGAAAATTCATAATGGGGAATTATGTAAAGTACTCCCAGAGTAAGGAAAATTATTCATTATGGGGAAATTCTTGTGCGAGGTCCCTTCAAACGTAATTGTAATTTTCATGACGTTCTGTTACAGGGCCATATGTAATAAATAAGATCAATTTATACATCATCATCATATTAAAACAGCTTTATTTTATAAATTTGGAGGAGGCATAGAGCTTTTCTATGTGACGAGGGATTTAGAATTCATATTGTCACCACCCTATTACAACCCGAGGGTGTCGTAAGAGCTGACAATAGGAAATGACAAGGACGATAAGCCAGCAGCAAGACAAGGAATAGTATATTTCATTACAAGTGCGGAAAGGCTGTCATTGCAAAGAGTTCCGACAAATGTCAATGGTTGACAGTCGGAACAAGTTGCAATGACGGCTCCGCACGTGTACTGAACGACTATTTTTAATACAGTTGCGAAAAAATGAAGCAATATATAATAATAATAAAAACACAATAAACTCAACTAACTAATCATTTATAACTTATAAACAAAAATGGCGCCCACCGTAGAATATAAGCAGAGATTTTTTTTTTCTTCACCCATTCTAGTAGGCAAAAGCAACTATACAGCCAAGTCTTCAGTAGAAATTGTTTATTTATATGAAATGAAATGAAACCTAACTCATTCAATCAAATCATTAAATCTGATATTGAAACAAATTAGTAAGTAGTTTCTTTTTAGAAATATACGTATTTGCATGAATCATAAAAACTTTTATGATTATTTTTAGTAAAAACTTCATGATTGGTTTTTCTTTATAATAGACATTATTTTGACAGTTGGGAAAGAAAACGCACTAGTGCGGGATGGTAAAAAAAAAGCGTGTGTAATAGCCCACTTCCCGAACGCTATACGTCCCTGCAATATGCCACATTTTGAGCAACTGTACTAAAAAATTAGATACGTAACCCTGTGCCCACCCGTTTGGCCAGCGTGGCACAGTAGGCTAATTACCCTCTCTATGATGGGACGAGGCCCCGCTCAGCAGTCGTTTATAGTTTACTAGCGACCCGTCCCGGCTTCTCACGGGTGCGATGGCGTCACCCGCGGTATGACAATAAGCGCGGGTGACGCCGCGGGGCGAAGCTAGTCTAAAGTATCCTAAGGTACTCTTTACATCATCACCTACCTATCACTGAAAGTCCGGTCAAAATCGTTTCAGCCGTTCCAGAGATTAGCCGGAAAAAACAGACATTGATAATGATGAAGACTCCAATTCTATTTATTAGTATAGATGTAGTAAAATAAGTAGTAGTAGAAATTTTTACTAGCTAGTGACCAAAACTGTAAGATATTTTTATTTTATTTTGCAGACGAACTTTTCATTACAGCCATAGGATTTTTTATTGTACCCATAACACTTAGTTTAGAAAGAAAATGTGTGCGTTCGTAATGTTTAGATATCAGTTACGAAACATCGCCGGCCCAAACAGTGATCTCGTTCATGGTTGTATGAGCACATTGTACACGCGGCGCAATGTATACGCTACATGAGAGAAACTCAAACACGCTTCGCAAGCTCCAGGAAACGTTTGTCAAATTTGTTTCGATTTTGTTCTCATTGGATTTATAACACATAGTAACACTGTACAATTGTGTAGTGCGCTGGATTTAGAATACATAATGTCACCACCACATTCCTTCCTGAGGGTATCGTAAGAGCCGACAAAGGACCCAGCCAGCGTGGCACAGTTGAATAATATCCCTCTTAGTAACTGGAGGAGACTTAACGGTGGGTGGGTCATTTGACGACACGATTGGCGCAATGGTTGAGCGATCGACTGCTGCGCAGCATGTCGCGGGTGCGATCCCCGCACGGAAGAAATATTTGTACGACCTACAAGTATTTGTTTCGGGTCTGGGTGTTTTCTATCTATAATATGTATGTATTTACAAAAAAAAATTATATATAAGTAGTTTATCAACCATCTTATTACCATAACACAAGCATTAAGTTGCTTAGCTTGGGAAGAGATGGCGTTGTGTGAAACGTCCAAGGATATTTATTTATTTATTTAAGGGTTGTTATCTTAAAAAGAGTCACTATACATCCGTATGGTGACGGATTTTAAACATAGACTCACCACCTCATTCCTTTCTGAGGGTACCGTCAGAGCCGACGAAAGCTAATGACAAAGCCGATAACCGAGCCACAAGAGAAGAAACACTTTAAACGAAACCCGTCTTGCCAACGTGGTACAGTAGAATAATTTCCCTCCATTTTGGAGGAGGCTCGACCCAGTAGTGGGCCATTTATGAGCTGAAACGACGACTCTAGACTAATATTACGTTACTCCTAGATATACTGCTAGACATTTCCGATATTTTCGTCGGATTTTTATTTGTGGAATACCAGTATAAACTCTATTTTATATTTATTGTACAAGCATCAGAAAAATGACTGTCGGGAATCGTTAAATTAATTACAATGGGACAAGTACCTGAAAATCTGGAAACTAAAAATACGTGGACAGAGTCACGGGCAAAAGTTAGTTTTGAAAGGTTGCGTTAACAACTTTCATAATAGAATCTAGCAATATTTAATTAATAACTTAATTTCCATAACCCTACAAACGGTTACAGTAAATTCAATTTTCGAATGTCGGCGTTGAACAAACGTTGGAAACACATTTCGTGCTTCTCGAAATACCAAAGCGAAACTCGATTGAATTGACGATATAATTAACGTATCGCATCACTATTCGTAATCGATTGTGGCGTCAAAAGCACGATTAAATCGGTATGTGATTAGTTGTTTAAATTCAAAGCTCTAGCTAATAAGTATTGCTAGAGTTGATCATTTAAAATATACAGGATCGAATCATGATATTTTTTAATGAAAATTCAGCGACTGAGTGCTGTATCCTACTAATATCATGTTCGCTAAAGTTTATAAGAATGTATGGAAGTATGTTTATTACTCTTTCACGCAAATACCACTGAATGGATTTTGATGAAACTGTACAATAAAATAGCTTACACCGAAAATCACAAATACTATAATATATATAAAGATATAGTGTTTTAAATAGAATGTAATAAATAACAGATATTTGTTAAATAACCGTGCATAGCTGGGGCCGGCCGCTATTTTTAGGCCGCAGTATTTTTACTTGGAATAGAGAAAAATATGGTATAAGTAGAAAGGGATTGAATTATTTAAAATATTAATTGCACTTCGGTACGCCAAAACCTTGTGTAGTGACAGATTTAGAATACACAGTGTCACCAGCTCACTCCAAACTGAGGGTGTCGTAAGAGCCAATAAAATAAAATTATAAGGCCGAAAACCTATCCGCAAGAGGATCAAAACTTGATGACTTGATCATGACCAATCATTACTTGAAAAACTCCGCCAACCAGGCCAGCGCGGCACAGTAGGCTAATTGCCCGGATCAGCAGTGGGTTGTTTATGGACTGAGTAGTCGTCGTTTCAGCCCTTAAATGACTCACTACTGAGTCGGGCCTCCTCCAAACTCATGGAGGGAAATTAGCCTACTGTGTCACGCTGGCAAGACGGGTTGGTACTTACATTGTATCAAGTTTTCCTTCTCTTTCGGCTAGGTGGTCTGCCTCTTGCTTCTGCTTCTTTTAGTGGCCTCTTACGACACCCTCAAGACGGTAAGGGGTAGTGACATTGTGTATTCTAAATCCGTCACCACATGGAGTAGTAGTAATAAATTAGCTTGAAAGAAAATAGCTCGATGGAATGGGTCTTTTATAAGTTAAAGTAATTTGAATTACTATATTACACTTAAACATTGAAATCCAAACGGAAAAAATATTTCCGCTTCTTTCTTACAAACAATATTCGAGTGCTATTTCTAAAGAATTTCAACAAAATATACTCTAATTCTACATCACTGGCTCAGGTACGTGGAAGGCAAGAGGCGAACGTAACAACCCTATTTTGCCTTTGAAAGCCTTTAGTAATTTAATTTACGCCGGTCTTGAAACGCGCCTGTAAGCTGGAGTTAATGGCCAGTTTTGTTTAAACGTAGTTTTTGATTTAATTAACAAACTAAACAATGTACAGAGCAAAGTTTAGCCTAAAACATAAAGGCTTCCTGCGTTACTTGAGATTTCCCTGTACTACGAATTTTACGTAGATTATCAAATGGAATTTTCGCATAGTTACTGACGCTTGGATAAAGCTTTTTTGTTTCCAGCGACAAAAAATAATTTTGTCGTTGGAAATTCTCGTATATACTCGGCAGTTCAGGACTAGCCGGAAGACATCGGGGCGCTAAAATATTGTAATTAATACCCCGAATTACCAACTAAAATGCATTCCTAAACTAAACGGCATTCCTCGATTGTCCCCCAATGGTAATTTGCTGCGTAACCTTGAGGGTCTTGGCCTGTCTTGATCAATGACTCCGCTAACAGGGGCAAGTTTGGATGAAGCTTATAGCAAACATGAAAATGGAATATCGAATGAAAATCAATTTGTTTTGTTTGAAGATAAAGATATGGGAGGTCATATAACCAAATACGACTTACTTGCTTGTTATAATCAGTCATAATGAGACTTGTGTGCGAGTCCGACTGTATGCTAAGACGGCCAAATAAATATGTCTAATGTTTGTAAAGTGATAAAATATATAAAACAAATGTAATCAGGACTGCATCTCGGCGGGGTTCTTCAAATCTCAACTTAATACTTATTAGCATTTAGGCTGATTATCTAATCAAGGCGGAACACCCAAAACATCGCCTGTACTACATTAAATAAACTCGTGCTTGCGGGACCCTACTAAGGTCAGCGTACACAGAACATATTGAACAGCGAGTGCATTTAGAGTCCACATATAAGGAGCCAAACATTGCATTTTAGCGGGAGGTTTTCTGTGAATATGCTTTCTGCTTTGGTAAGCTTATTTTAAATTTTAGTTTATGTTCTAAAAGTTTCAACCTGCATATGTGGCCGAGTAGAGTTTGGATCGACGTTAAAAACTATTACACTGTATTATAATCTGCTAGTAGATTTACGAACTGACGCTGGGGCAGACATGTCCTCGAGTGGCGACCGCGTTCCCGAAAGCGCAGTGCTGGTAGGCCTCCGACACTGTGGACCGATGACCTGGTTAAGGTCGCCGGAAAATGATGGATTCCGGAGGCCCAGTGCCGGCCTTTGTGGAAATCCATGGGGTGGCCTATGTCCAGCAGTGGACGTCTTTTGGCTGAAATGATGATTATGAGATGTATAAACCAACCAATTATCTTCAATTAAATCACTTCATAAGTGTTCTAATTGAAGATGATTGTAAGAAGTCTGTTATAATTATAAGCTTATTTCTTCTTCAATTTCAACGTAGTAATTTCATTTCCCCTTTATGAAATGTTAATACCAAAAAGGGATCAAAGACAAATTAAAATTAAGCAGAGCGTATGCGTCAAGCTGAAGGCAGGACGCTATGGCGCTCGTTAGGGGAGACTAGAGTGGGCTGATGATGATGATGATTAAAGTTGGTAGTGGAATTATATAGTATGTTAATTTAATTCGTAATAACTTAACGAATACTAGTTTGTACCTACTAAATGCCGCACATAAAAGCAAGAAATTGGGCGTTAGCTGTATTAATGTAGCTGTAACTATCACTATCACTACATAGCATAAAACAATGTCCCTGTTGTCTGTCTGTCCCTATGTATGCTTAAATCTTTAAAACAACGCAACGGATATTTGAAGCGGTTTTTTTTAATAGATAGAGTGATTCAAGAGGAAGGTTTATAAGTATAATACATGCATAATATTGTTGAGAAACACTGACAAATTTAGAGGTTTATCATTGCACCCGTGTGAAGCCCGAGGCGGGTCGCTAGTAATAAATAAGGCAATAGTCTAAATTTCTCCGTGTGGTGACGGATTTAGTATACATAGTGTCACCATCCTATTTCATCCATCGAGTGTCGCAAAAGCTGACACAAGGAAATGAGAAAGCCGATAGCCTAGCCACGAGAGAAGCAAAACTCCATACAAAACCCTGTGCCAACTGGTATGGCCAGCGTGGCACAGTAGATTAATTACCCTCCATGTAACTGGAGGAAACAAATCTCAACAGACGGTCATCTATGAGCTGACTAGTGGTAGTACTAGTAATCCAAATTAAATCAGCAATTAAAGTGTAAAAAAAATTCAAATATTTTGTATGTATTTATTTTTTTATTTACACTTTTGCACAAAATGTATAAAGGCGGACTTAATGCCTTAGGCATTTTCTGCCAGTCTACCTTGGGTGGTGCAGAGACAAAGAGTGGTAGGTGTAAATTTTTATAATTATACCTATATACTACACTAGCTGACCCGGCGAACTTTGTTTCGCCTTAAAGGCAAAAAATGAGCAGATTTTTGATTTTATTAACTTCAATTTTTTATCAGGATAAATATAAATAAAAAATCTATAATTTTAATTATACTTTATTGGCCATCTATTTTAGTAACTGCACTTTTCAGTGAATCACCTTGTGACAGACGACATTTTTCGGTTTATTATCAGGCGCATGAACAAATAACGCAGATGGTCTTCTGACCCGGAACATGCCACATATAATAAATTGATCTTGGGAAATACATGAATTTTCTAGATTTAGGCCACAAACTTTCCAGGATTGGCCCTGTGATTTATTAATGGTCACGACGGATCGGAAATAATTAAAACTGAAACGGTATATCAACAACAACAACTTAACAACTTTAATTTGAGTATATTCCATTGTTCATCAATTCACTTACCACCAAACGCGTTCCGTTGCACAGGTTTGGTGGTTTTGGTTTATATTTGGAAGCAAACTTAGTAGGTACGTAGCCAACCTTTAGTCGTAAATTGTGCGGTGGTAAGCCAGGCACATCCAAGGAGTCTTTTTTTACACAGTCAATATATTTGAATTAATGCAAGTGTACCAATGATTTCATTCTGAATTATGTTAGTTACTTTATGTCATCTACATATTTATTCTTAGCCGCCAAAATTGCTCGCTCAGTCAACCATTCATTATTTTTGTGTTTGTGAGTTCGTCCTTCGATGAACAGAAATTCTGAGAAAATAAAATCAATCCACATATTTCGATGATTTGAGGCAGAAATAGCCAGGCAGTAAAATAATTGCGCCTCCAAAACATCTCGAGACATTGCGTAGGTGTTCGGTCGGATCGGATAAGTGCTTCCAATGCACGTGTATGCGCTATTGTACATTCGTCCCAGGTGACGATTTTCCATTTTGATAAAACTTTAGCCGCAGAGGAGTGTTTTGTAATATTACATGACATCTATTGGTCCAATGCCTGCCATCGTATCGAAACGTTGCTAGATCCAAATTCAGTATTTACTCGAAATAAATACATCAACCGGTAACTTCAAAATTTCTAATTGTCAAATTTGTCAAACTATAGACAACATAACGTTTAGCTGTCAGTGACGTTTTGTTATTCCAGCAATTGCATTTTGATATACGATGTTTTATATCAGGGAACGGGATTACACACATTTACACTTTCACGTTTATAATATTAAGTATGATTTTATGAATTGTCCAACGTCTTTATATAAAAAAGAAAGTCGGACATAGGATTCCTGAGATTTTTATCCCGTTCCCGTAGAATGTGATATATTACGTGGTATAACAAAACGTAACTGACAGCGAAATCTTATGTTGTCTATAATTAAATATGGCTGAAAATCTGACAATTAGAAATTTAAATTTATCTTAAAGCTCTATAAATTTACACACAATATCTTTATAAATTGTAGCCTATGTGTTATTCTGATGTATAAGCTATATTATTATAAAGTTTCGTTAAAATCCATTCAGTCGTTTTTACGTGAAAGAGTAACAAACATCCATCCATCCATCCATCCATCCATCCATCTATCCATCCATCCATACATACTTACAAACTTTCACGTTTATAATATTAGTAGGATATAAACTACATACATACACTACATATATTATTATATTAATTAAAGTCATACAGATAGTTGATGATTCATTACTTCCATTCTGACTAATTAGTAACCTCTAAATGCTTACGAATGGTCATGCTTGCACATAAATGATGCACTGTTGAGTACGTATGCCTACAGCAAACCCCCTTCAGGTTACAGTTACAGTATCAAAGTATTTTGTTTAAAGTATTCCTTCTCCTGAGTTTAATTCTGTCTTGAAACATCCTTTAGTCAGCACTTTGGACACTCTCAAGTTGAAATGAGTTGGTGACACTATGTATTCTGACATACACGGTCCGATGGCTTCATAAAACGCGTAAAAATTTATATCGAACATCTTTGTGGAAATAATTGAAGAACAAATGAAGAGCGCTAAGGAAAATGTAACATTAAATTCAATCTCAAGCGTTTACATATACGAGTGCGTGCATTTCCTTCAGACACTTTGACTGTAGGGTTGTCCTAGAACATTTTATTTATTTATTTTTATAATACATTGGAATAATGTGTGAGAACATATGAATAGTGTTTCCTTTTCAATTTGGCCAGTATAAAACGTAAAACAATCTGAATCGCTTTCTTTATTATAATTTTCCTAAAAAGCTATGTAATATTGCAATTTTTAAAGTACTAATGCTAATCGTGGATTGTACTACTGTTTATAATAATTCATGAATTGATCTATACATACTACATACTACATATACTACAAATAAATAAAATTGGAGTGTCTGTTTGTAATAATAAAATAACCACTTTTTACTAAATGCGTAAGTATGTATACACAGTACGTAGACCAAAACAACATTTTCATTTTTTTTTGTCTGTCTGTGTGTCTATCTGTCTGTCTGTTTGTTCCGGCTAATCTCTGGAACGACTGGACCGATTTTGACGGGACTTTCACTGATAGGTAGCTAATTATATAAGGAGTAACTTACTTTTTTTTAGACTAGCTTCGCCCCGCGGCGTGTCCCGCTGTACGACAATAAGTAAGCGCGGGTGAAACCGCGGGGCGCAGCTAGTTACAAATATAATCACCCTGAATCTACTGAATTCGTTAAAAAGCAGTTGTTCCAGTACAGCATTTATAAAAGCATCATTATATTAAATGACATTATGTTATTGATAAAAACTATTGTGTAAAAAGATAATGCACTTCTATTTTAGTCTTTTTAATTTAAACGGGTGACAAAATTGAGGGTGGTAATGAATATCTGTAGTTCTTATATTTTTTCTATCTACAAATGACGCTTCCTCACACGTGTAGAAAGCCATGATAATAAACAAATGTTTAAACAATACTTATCTATCTATCTATATATCAAAGCACAATCTTGTGCAGGTCGGCTCACAACGACCTTTAGAAGGTCGACCGTCCACCTTTCCATGCTTTGCAATCCCATACTTGGACGTCACTCTCAGACTTTTATGCCATAATGGCCACGAGTTCTTTGGGATACGCGGCCTGCCCGCGGCCACTTCAACTGTACAATCTTTCTAGATATGTCAGACGCTTTGGTTCTTCTTCGGATTTCTTCCTTACTGATTACGTATCATCTCACATTTTACCCGAAAATTAACTAATGTCTGGTCCTAATTAGAGCCTAAATTATTATTATTTAACTCTGAACTACCTTTTTTAAGAGCGATTTGTTAAAATATCGAGTAGTGCCAACCCTACGTCAAAGATAAATTTATTACCAACCGACAAACGCCACACTGTTGGCCCAGAGGAAATTGTAGGGCAAATGAGACGGGGGGCAATAACTCATTGGGCCCTCAATGCCCTCTTTGGATCTAATAATCTTATTACCTCGACTTCCCCTGCGCGGATATTAAAGCGGAGATGCGGTTGATAGCGGGAATAGAGAGGTGTTGGCCATTTGGAATGCGCCCTCTATACCGTACTTATTAATTTATGTGAATAACTTATGTGTTGTTCGGGTCGTACAACCGTGATTTGTATTTATGCCACTGAGCAGATGAAAGGGTTTTAATTTGTAAGAAGTCTGTTTCTGATCTTTGGGAAGATTGTAATAATTGTAATTTTATCCATTGGATGTTGTGGGATTAGTTTCCATAGTATTACACCAAATTATTATACTACTAAATCTTAATTACTTAATTTTTTAATACAAAAAAGTATTGCATTTACATTGAAAAGAAAATTATGATAAATAATTAATTTTGTAGTGACGGATTAATCCGTGTGGTAACGGACTTAGAATACACAGTGTCACCACCCCTTTCCATCCTGAGGGTGTCGTAAGAGCCGACAAAAATAATGACAAGGCCGACAAAATAGCCGAAAAAGAAGGAAAACTTATTTCAGATCAACGTGAAATAAACAGTATTTATTTCTTAAATATATTTTTCTTTTGTTCCAGTTACCTCGCCGGGTGGCGCCAGCAGTCTGCAAGTGTGCCAATTTATTTTATTAATCAACGTTATAATTGTTTGGGCAAACAAAACATAGAACATTAATATTTAAGCCAAAAAATAATTGTATAAATTATAAAATAATTGATAAATGAATAAATATAAATAGGTAGATTGATTCAGTCGGTCGAAATTGGGAATTTAATTATTACGCCAAAGAATTGTGAAGACTTAAGGATATTGTTGATTTAATACAAATTATATATATGTGAAAATATGTTTTATTTAAATTCTCTCAAGATGACGATGATGATTATACAAGGCGTAATAAAAATGCTATAGCTATAACGAAAGGATCAATAGTACTACTGTTAAATATACTGTCATCATCATCATTTCAGCCAAACGACGTTCACAGATGGACATACGCCTCCCCCAAGGATCTCCACAAAGACCAGTCCTTGGCCGTCCGCATCTATCGTTTTCCGGCAACCTTAACCAGGTCATGGAAAAAAGCATCTATTGTTGCTAGTTTGGATTCAAAACGGTAATCTTACTGGAAATAAATATATGAATTTAACTTTATTTATTCTTGGGCGTCAATCAGTTCAGTTGTCATGGTAACTAAATACTTTGAACAAAGGTAGCGACGTATGGCAGGTTGACTTCTTCCCTTTGATATGGTTGAGGAGATCGATGGCTGCCACATGCGTTATGCTTGTGAACAATGTGGCAAATGTTCCATCCACACATAGCACTTAATGTCAAATATGACTTAAAGCCACCACATAATAAATTTGCCACCCCATCTCATTATGGGGGTATTGTAAGAGTCGACAATAGGAAATGACAACGGCGAAACCCCAGCTGCAAGGTAAGGAAAACTTGTCACGAAACCCTGTGCCAACCTGTCTGGCCAGCGCAGTAGGCTAATTACCCTCCATGTAATTGGAGGAAACTGGACTCAGCAATGTGCCATGTATGGGTTGACTAGCGGTAGTAGTAGTATTAAGGTGGGTACTGACCAACGTTACGAGGTGTAATGTAACATTCGCATCGAGCGTCGAGCATCGAGCATTGAGCGTCGAGCATTTAAAATCGGCGTAACATGCTCGTCAAAACTCTGTCCTCCGTATTCGCCGCGAATTCCGCAATTCCGATGGCCGACAGCGAGGACGTGTTGGTATATCTTTATTAAACACTTCTCAAAATGTTTCTATTAAATACAGAGTTCTATCTTTGTTCCACTCCATGTTTTAAAAAATAAATTAAATGATTACGAGAGGAATGACGTGTGATCTCGTAATGCGTTGACTCGCGAAGTGCGGCGCATCGCGTGCGTTCATGACGACTCGCAACAGCGTAGTTCAGCGTACTGACTGAACCGCGTAACAGTCAAAGGATTCGCCAAAAAACCGACAGCCGGTTGGAGCACTCAAAGCGAGCAACGAGCGGCTCGTTGCTCGCTGTTTTCGCTGTATCACGACGTACTGACTGCGTGAATGCTCGCTATATGTATAACACGTTACATTACGCCCCGTAACGCCGGTCAGTACCCAGCCTTAAATTAAATATAGCTAAATATAAAGGGGAACCATAGACTTCCAGCAATACAAAATACTGAAATCGAATACTCAGTTTTAATTAGCTTTTTTGTTGTGAAAAAGTCATCGTGAAATAAAAAATGTCATAACCGTGAATTTAATGAAATTTTCTACGCAAGAATGTACATTGCCGGTTCTGCATAACGGTGCACATAAAAAGGTACTATTTAAGAGGGAATTTAATTTGCATTTTGTATGCGACTGTTTTCTGTAGCAGTACCAACAACCGGTGTAGACGAGTTCTTGAGTGGAGACTGCGAATCGGGAAGCGTAGTGTAGGACAGCCCTCTGCTAGATGGAGCGACGATCTGCGAAAGGTTGTGGGCGTCCCCGTCATTCACACCTTTCATACACATTTCCTCATTCTCACAATCCATTCATCTCTTTTGGTCTCCAACCACCCTTGTGTCCACCCACATTCATACTGATACTACCACCGTTACAGAAATCTGTTCTACAGAGAAGAGCCGGCAAAAAGTCCTTATTACTTATTTTTTTCAAATTACGGGACTTGTTTACAAAGAAACACTAAACAGCATAGTGAGAGCAAGTTCACCAGATGAGAGAAACCCGCAACATGTTTACGTAATAATAATAGGCCTTGACAGGGCTAATCAAGTAAGATGAGAATAAGGAGGAATGCGGTGGTGACACTTTGTATTTTAAATCCATCACCACACGCAACGTTTTTGTGTCAGTAAACTTACTGTTATTTAACAACAAATCATTATGTATATATAGGAGCTGTTCTATAGATAGATTTACTCATTACGATATCTCTGGAACCATATGACCTAGTGACTTGACTTTGGTAGCGATATTCTTTTGTATCTATATGCTATATTATTGCAAAGATTCATCAAAGTCCGTTTGGTAGATATTTCATGAAAGCGTAACAAATATACATTCAAACAAACTTTCACGTTTATAATGTTAGTTGGATTTAACAATTTCAAAAATTCCCATATTTTCACAGATTACATTGTCACTGATTAAGCACTTGAACATTGTATCATACCCAAATCCTTAGTCTCTACCAACTTCGCACGAATTACAAACAAGCTAAAGCGAGCAGTATTTCGCCTTTAATTAGGTTAAAAGTATGCATCCTACTATTGTGAGTTTCGTAAACAAATTACGCAGAAAGCCGCCGTTTGATTAAGTTAAGTGTTCACTCAAGTTTTAAAAATCACTGTTGGCAACGGGGTACATGACAACGTCACCACCCCATTCCATCCTGAGGGTCTCATAAGAGCCGACCAAAAAGTAAATGACAAGGCCCAAAACCTAGCCGCATGAGAAGGAAAACTTGAAACGAAACTCTGTGCCAACTAATGGCCAGCGTGACACAGTAGGCTAATTACCCTCCTTGTAATTGGAGGAAGCACGAATCAGAAGTGGGTAATTTATTGGGTGAGTAGTAGTTGTATAGTTGGCCTAGTGACTGCCTCGTTGGCCTAGTGGTGCCGCCTTTGTATCAACGGGTCCCGGGTTCGATTCCGGGGTCGGGCAAGTGTCTTTGTCTAAACCAGAGGCACTGGCTCGGAGTCTGGGTGTCATTTCTATCTATAATATGTATGTATTTACAAAAAAAAGTATAATAAATAGTATATCATCCATCTCGTTACCATAACACAAGCATTAAGTTGCTTAACTTGGGACGAGATGGCGTTGTGTGAAATGTCCAAGGATATTATTTATTATTTAATAGTGCTGTAATCTTGCAAGAATAATTATAACAGTAACTATTTTAAGTACTAGTTCAGTTTGGGATAATAATTGAAATAGAACTGATACATTTTAAAACATAATAAAAAAAGATTTGACTACGTTGACTAATTAAATGCTAGAAAACCTGTATTTAGACTAAACCACAGATAAACAAGTCAAACGTATAAAACCTTTCTCTTTCTGGAGTCACAAATAAAATCTAAAGCTTATAATGTTAAATTTGGTGTGCAAATAGCTGTTACTGGCAGTTTCCAACTTTAAATAGGTTTAATTCCTTTTTTCACAAATAGATGTCGCTACGTAAATTTAACTATTTGAAAATTCCCCCGCGCCTTAGGCGGCCAGGTCGCGTGGCTTGGCCGCCTAAGGGTCAGCGCTGACCAGCGGAGTGGCGGCGAAGAGGCTTTTTCAGCAACAATTTAATTTCAACATAAAGCGCTTCAGAATACAACTGTATTTGGTACAACGAAATACAATGACGGCGAGCGACGCGCGGCGAGCCACACGCGGCGAGCCTCGTGCGACGAGCGTATTCTAAATACAGTCGTTGGTTGGCTGGTTGGCGCTGACCCTAATGCGCGGGGTGGCCGCGGCGGCCAATAGGCCGCGTGTGAGTGGCGATGTATTACGTTGGCCGCCTAATGCGCGCATGTACATACATCGTAGAAGAATTAATTGGCCGCAGCGACTTGGCCGCGCGGGTTGGCCGCCTAATGCGCGGCGGCCCTTAGGATAAAACGATCATTGCAGATTGCAGAAAATGATTTCTTGACGGTTCTGGTCGTGTTTTTTTATTTTATTCAGAAACGTTCAGAACCGTCAAGATATAGTTACCTGTGAAGCGTAATTTAAATAACAGCAGCAAAAATAGCAGCAAGTCCTATACAACAGAAATTCAGCTTAATTACAAAAGTCGTTCACAACTTTGTAACTTTGTACTCCTGAAATTTTTAAACGCCGAAATAAATATAAACAGTTATGTTTATTTTTAACAACGTGAGTCGGTGTGATTCTGAAACACATTGTGCCCAGTAAACGACCATTTCGTGGTTCAGAATGGATCGTAAAATGCCTTTTATGGTGGACAGGTTCTGTGCCTTTCGTCCATTATTTGGCCATTTTGTCGACGAAAAATTAAATTAATCGGTCGTCTACTGCGCGCGCATCTAGGCTAAAATGGACGTTGAAGACACTGGTGTAATGAACATATTTAATTAATTTAATATCGTCACTTACGTTTACGCTAATGATCAACCCTGTGCCAACCCGTATTGCCAGTGTGGCAAAGTAGGCTAATTTCCCACCATGAATTTGGAGGAGGCCCGACTCAGTAGTGGGTCATTTATGGGCTGAAACGATGACGACGAAGACTATCATCATCTGGTCAAGTTCTTTTCTTAACATTTTGGTTACCAGATGCTGATGAATGTAGAGACAATTGTTTACACAGAACTTTGGTAGCCCTTAAGCCCAGTGTTTGTTACAACCTATATATGATTCGTTGACGGATTTAGATGTCACCACCCCATTTATTCCTGAGGATGTCGTATGAGCCGACGAAAAGAAATAACAAGGCCGAAAACCTACCCGCAACATAAGAACAAGTTGAAACAAAACCCTGTGCCGACCCGTCTGGCCAACGTAGCACAGTAGGGTTATAACCCTCCCTGTGATGGGAGGAGGCCCGTTCAGCAGTGGTTCAGTTATGGGCTAAGTAGCAAAAGTATAAGAAAAAAAAAAGAAAGAATATGAACATTTATGAAGCGTATATATCTGAGAGACGTCACCGGATTTTTAATTTAAGTCTATCCCCAGTGGTCGCACAGTGGGGACAACATGGCCCGTATCAGAATTGAAACACGCACACGCTACGCGGTTTGCATTCTTAATAATATTATAAACGGTCGGACTTTTTCGTGAATAATAAAACGGTTTTAATGTAAAAACTTTACGAGGCTTTTTTGGAGACTTGACGATGGTCAAACCCTTGTTTTATTTGTGTATTTTAGATGTAAGTCTGTTACGTTACAAATTAGATAGAATAATAAATTAAATAGCTCCATGCACTCGGAATACGCAGTGTCACCAATCCATGCCATCCCAAGGGTGTCGTAAGAGACGACTAAGGAAACGCAACAGGCAAATCACAGAAGGAAAACAAATTAGAGAAGGAAAACTTGATACAAACCCTGTGCCAACCCTGTGCCAAACTGTGTCTTGCCAGACTGGCGCAGTAGGCTAATTCCACTCCATGAATTTGGAGGAGGCCCGACTCAGTAGTAGGTCATTTATGGGCTGAATAATATGTAATTAGTTTTGCTATAGTAATATAGGACCGACGCCCGATGGGACAGAAAAGTCCTCGAGTGGCGACCGCGTTCCGGAAGGCGCAGTGCTGGCAGGCCTCCCACACGGTGGACCGACGACCTGGTTAAGATCGCTGGAAAGTAGTGGATGCGGGCGGCCCAGGACCGGCCTTTGTGGAGATCCTTGGGGAGGCCTATGTCCAGCAGTGGACGTCTTTTGGCTGAAATGATGATGAAGATAGTAATATATACCCAATTGGTATTGAGAGTAAGTCATATATATACCATGTGCATGGATATAATTGAGGCAGCCATTTAATTAATAACTCTGCAAATAATGTGACATCAAACACTGAATTAATTATTAAAGAATTCTGTCGCACGTATTTCAATTTTCAGAGTTGCAGTATCACTACGGATAATAGTATGCTAATAGGATTACGCATTCTATATCAATTCGTTCATGCAATATGGATAGTAGTAATTAGTATTTCATTTAACTCAATGACATTATGTGACATTATATTATCTACTATCGCATGATTTGCTGGCATCAATAAGGTTCAATATTACACAGATTTTCCTCAGTGCCTGTGGTGGTCGATTTAATATATTTAATGGCAATTACCCGTGTGGATACGGATTTAGAATCATCATCATCATCCCCATTTCAGCCAAGTCACATCCACTACTGGACATAGGTCTCTCGCAAGGATTTCCACGAATACCAGTCCTAAGCCGCCGCTTTCCATCGCTTAATGGCGACCTTAACTAGGTAGTCGGTCCACCGTGTGTACTGGGTATACCAGTACTGCGCTTTCCGGACCGCAGTCGCCACTCGAGGACTTTTCTGCCCCACCGGGCTACGAGTATGTGCCCTGCCCATAGGCACTTAATAATGGCTATCCTGTGGAGTAGGCAATAATTATAACCTTATAATGCCTGACCAGCAGGCACGGCACCTGTTCACAAACATGACGCGTGTTTACAACAAACTATTTAGTTTTATTTTAAATATCAAATTTGAAAGTGCCAACCAATAGTGATCTTGTACGCCAACACTTCGAAATCCTTCCAAGCAATAAATTTGAAAAAGTCCATTTAACTTATCTTCACGTTGAGAGCTAATATCGGTACATCACGCAAATGAAATATTGCTGAAGCAAAACAAACGACGAACAAATAAATTGTGGTTTAAGGTTCTTCAGATATTTAATACAACTGCTTAGTCAGTACTTCAATTTGGTACATGAGAAATAGCAAAGTAACGCATTCTAGATTTGCGACTAAAGATTATCTCGTCCCCGTAGAGCGAGAATTAAGTAAGTGTTCAAAATTATGTAGTTAATTTTCAACCTAAGATATCAGCAAGTTAAGTTGAAAATGGCCTAACATTTTATAAGACTTACTTCTTCCTCTACCGAGACGATTTACTACTTAGCCCATGAATGACCCACTGTTGAGTCGGGCCACTTCCAATTACAAGGCGGGTACTAGATTACTGTGCCACGCTGGCTAGACGGGTTGGCACAGGGTTTCTTATCACTGGCGTGGTTCTGCATCAGATCCCACAATGCCGCAACAGGACGCGAGTTGGAGCACCCCGGGGAGGTTTAGTGGGTAGGCCCCCACTATGGGGGAGAGTCCCACACTCCCCTCGCTGGCCATCCCCGTGGCCGGCGAGGAAGTCCATAAAGGACTTTACACCGGGCGATAAAAAAAAAAAGTGTTTCGTATCACTGACCTCCGCCCTTCGGTTTTAGTGGGTAGGTCGGGGCGCAATTTACCATCTCTACGCACCCCTGAGTCCCAGCCAGTCCCCCGGGTACGTTTGGGTATCCATCAGGATCTCCGAGGTAAGAAAACAAAAGGTATCGTATCAAACTGTCCTTCTCTCGAGACTAGGCCTTGTTATTTCCTTCAGTCGGCTCTTACGACACCATCATCATGGAATGGGGTGGTGACATAATTGTATTCTTAATCCATCAACACACGGACAAAAAATTAAAATTAGACGGTGCCACATCTGTAGGGCACGTTAGACTGCTTAAAAGGCCAGCAGAGCTACCTCGCTGAATCGCAATGCTAATTCGAATGGAGCAAGGTATGTGCTGGCTCTCTGGTCACAGGAACCTTGTACCAACATGGAAGACAAATCACTGAAAGGCAGTGTCCCAAAGTCTCACCCAAAATCTCCTCCGTAAACGGCAGAGATAAACATCCTTTATCAAGGTTGTAAAACTTGCGCCGTTGCCATGTCCCGCAGAAATTGCGCCCCTCTGTTTTTAAATTACGAAACATGTCTTTCGTCGCAATTGACGAATTTGGATAAAAAAAAAGCTGCAAATGATTTTAAAATTTTTTGCCTCATTTTAACATGATGTATCTTTGTTTATGTCTAACGCATCGTTTATTAACCTTCCATTAATCACGTGATGTTTTTTTTAACATTTTTTAACCCCTCCCTCCCCTTTGGTGATACCTGGTGATGTTTAAGACTACCCCTCCACCCCCATGAAAAATCACGTGTATTTTTTTTGTACCGTTTCGAATTCGTACTTATCACTTAAAGTACACGTAGTGTAATTTAATGCCCTTCTGTCATATCAACAATGTATATTACTTTACATACAAATTCGAAAAGTGTTTAATTTCAACGTGTAATAAGCGCGAAATCCTAAGAAATGGGTTCATCATCGTCAATCACTTTTACCAGATTTTTTCAAATAACACCCTTATTATAAACGATACCTACGGTAGAAATAACCCGTACCGCGGGGCTGATTGCAAACATGTAATTCACGAACACAAATGATACGTGGGTATCTAGGTACGTGGGTCTTGGAGCAAGTACCTCTGGTTTATTCTTAGACACAAGTCCAACCACGGGACGAGACAGAATATAAAACTTCCCCACCGCATGCTGGGAAATAACGCGTGTTGTAAATGTCAACAAAACCCAGCAAGCTTAGTGGTAGGATCTAATGGTCCTGTGTTTCTTGTGTATGTGAGAGCCGCTGCCCGACAGGGCATTTCCTTCCTTGCTTGTTCCATGTTAGAGCCTGGCGTTGCTTTCCATCACGCCTAGGGTCAAAGGCATTCAAGACACAGTTAAAAACATATGTTTTTACCCTGATCCAAAGGTATCGATAATAACCGGTAAATTTAGTAGTTTTACCGGTTATTTCGTTATGAGTACGGATTTTTTAATGGCCTGTATACGCGCCTGCCAGTCTATCTTGGCGCTTGGCGATAGAGTGGGGTAACGAGACCCTGGGAGTTAAGAGTTAATTGGTAATCCTAATCATCAACGATTCAAAAGAGCTAATATTAAATAATTCCTGAAAATTTTCAGACTCCCGAAACTCCCGGTTTTAATAACATTAATAAAAAGTGAGTTCCTGTCTTAAACGAAAATTTTCCAGGTAGAAAAAATATAAAGTTTATAAATATAGCAAAGTAATAATAGTGGATAATGGATTCAATGAATGAGGTTTTATTTAGGTCTATGTTATACAGTGAGTTTAAATTACAAAGGCACTTCTAATATGTGATTCATGAGTATCGCAATTTCAGCTCATAAATGCCCCACTACTGAGTCAGCCCTCCTCCAAATTCAGAGAGGAAAACTGGCCTAATTGCCACGCGGGCAAGACGGGTTGGCTCTGGATTTGTATCAAGCTTTACTTGCAACTAAGTGATCTGCCTTTTGCGTTCCTTTCAACCATTTTTTCTGTGTTTCGTCGTGTGTATGCGAGATCCAGTACCCAACAGGGCATTTCCTTGAATTCTCCCCGTGGGCCCGCCCGGCATGGGTGACCATGAGCCGGTATGGCCCCAACGAATCCTAAAAAAAATAAAAAGGCACGCAAGCTCCTCACCACAACAAGATGGCAGCATCGTCGAGGGGGGCGTCTGTCCTTATGACTATATATTACTTTCCATATGGCAGACCGTATTTTGGCTCTAGTCTACTACTCCCCCCCACACATGACCTACAGCTGAGTCGGACTTCCTCCCATTACAGGGCCATTAGCCTACTGTGCACTTGTACTTGGCCAGCGCCAAACGGGTTTGCACAGGGTTTCGTTTCAAGATTTCCTTCTCTTATGGTTATGTTTTCGGTCTTATCATTTCCCTTTCTCGACTCTTGCGACACTCTCAGAATGGAATGGGGCAGTGACGCTATGTTCTCTAAACCGTCACCACACGGACAGTCTACTATTACTACTAAAAAAAAGGGTTTCGTTTCAAGTTTTGCTCTAGGCTAGATTTCGGCCTCGTCATTTCCTTTTGTCTCCTGTTTCAACACCCTCACAGGACACAAGACAGCTGTAGTCTACTGGTGTACAAAACGGAGACTTTAAATTTCAAAGCCCGAGCCACGCACGTTCAAGTCCATTAAAAATGTTCCGCCAGTAACGTCAATAGCAAGAAATGTCTTATCTTTTGTGTCACCGGAGATAGTTAGAGGGAACTATTTTATGAAGATGTTCTCGTTTGAAATACTCAGAATGAAATTTCTTTTATGAACGATAATAAGGTTTTGATGAATGCGACATTAAAATTTTTTGGTAGTTTTTTTTTTGTTGGATAAAGAGAATTAAGTTACGCAGCTAAAGTTTTTCTTGGGAGCATGAGGCTCCACTAACTAAGAGGCTGGCGAAGGCCCCCAATTAGGAGCAAATCCCATGGTCCTCGGGTATTCGAGGATTGCCGTTGGTTTTAGTGGGTAGGTCGGTGAACAATTTGCCATCTCCATGCGCCCTGGAATACCACATAACCCAGTCAGGCCCCAAACGCGAAGCTAGCCATGAGGATTTTTGAAGAAAAAAAATGTTTTGGAAATATAGGTTATACTAAATTTGGCTAATTTTGGCTTACTAGTCACTGGCCGGCGAAACTATAAATCTAAATCTAAAAAAAAAAATGTTACGCATTAGTCTCTTTAGCGGAGTTGTTGTAGAAACATGGCAACCCATTAATCTTAAGAAAATTCAGACGGGTTACCAAAGGGTTTCCTTTCAAGACTTCCTTCTCTTGCGCCTAGGTTTTCAGCCTTGTAATGTCGCGGGTTCGATCCCCGCACGGAAGAAATAAGTCCGACGCCAAGCAGTTTTACTGTGTTCCGTCGTGTGTATGTGAGAGCCGGTTCCTGACAGGGCAATTCCTTGAATTGCCTGCTCCACCTTAGACCCTGGCGTAGCTTTCCATCACGCAAGCCTAGGGTCAAAGGCATTCAAGTCACTGATAAAAAGAAAAAAAATATTTGTACGACCTACAAGTATTTGTTCCGGGTAAAACAAAAAAAAATTATACAAGTAGTTTATCAACCATCTCGTTACCATAACACAAGCATTAAGCTGCTTAGCTTGGGACGAGATGGCGTTGTGTGAAATGTCCAAGGATATTTATTTATTTATTTATACTACACCCTCAGGATAGAATGGGGTGGTGATACTACGTATTCTAGATCCATCACCACACGGACCACAACTGCAACTACTACTCAGCCCCTAAGTGACCCACTGTTGAGTCCGGCCTCTTCCCACATGGAGGGTAATTAGCGTACAGTGCCACGCTGGCCAGAGGGATTGGCACAGGTTTTCCTTTCAAGTTTCCCTTCTGTTGCGGCTTTCGGCCTCATCATTTCCTTGCGCCCACCGTCTTGATGGAATGGGATGGTGACGCTATATATTCTTAATCCGTCACCACAGGGACAGCCCAACACCCGGCAGTATAAAAACTCAAACTCAAATCATTTATTTCAATTGAACCTATTTACAGGTGTTTTTGAAAAGTCAAAAGTGAAGTTAGGAATCTAGTTGCACGTTCCAAAAAGTAGATCATATGGAGAAGAAGAAACTCCATGGCCACTCTTTTCGTCTATCCGTCCCTATGTATGCTTAAATCTGTAAAACTACGAAACGGATTTCGAAGCGCGAAAGCGGTTTTTTTAATAGGTAGAGTGATTCAAGTGGAATGTTTTTAAGTATAATACATGCATAATTTCACCTGTGCGAAGCCGGGGCGGGTCGCTAGTGTTAAATAAATAAATGACAACGATGATAAATTTTATTTCACCGAAAATCCCTTCCACATAATCCTTTCGAATAATATTCATGAATCCAGAAAGTATATCATAGTCAGCTGTAATAAATTGCAGATAAATCGAGTCGCCGTCATTTCGCCAATTCAGCTATTCTCTAAAATAACGAACCCGTTTCTAACAAGTGCATTATAAAGGGAAAAGTAATATGCGACTTTTGAAACGCCACTTCTGGTTATTTGCCATATCTGACTAGTATATTTTTTTGTATCTACATTTTATTGGATGACTTTTTATTTTTGTGATGTGTTTTATTTGCTTGGTTGTCCACCCCGTGCTAAATACCAGTTTAAAATTCGAATAAAATTTGTATTTGAACATAGAACGCGTATACATTCTTTATTGCATGTGGTGACGGATTTAAGGCCCATTTAGACGGGGATAGTTTCTCGCCTCGAACATACGGTTATCGAAAGGATATAAAAAAGTTGCTTCGTCTAAACATTCAAACCTCTCGCTCACTCGCTTTGGCGAGAATTGCCTCGCATTACAATATTGACAGTATCCGTCTAAACAGAATTTTGAAGCAATAATCGTATTTCGAGTTTTTGTGCCAGTTGCTACCATGAGTGTGGTGCGCGAGGGTGTTTTAATTATATCTGCTCTTCTAAGACAAGAATTACTTAAACGGAAACAGAAAAAATATGTTGGGTTAAAAATTGGATAGCGAGAAAAAACAATTTTGGAGCAAAGAAACAACTTAATACTATCGGCAGCACCATATTTAAACGATTATTGTGTCATTTTTAAGAACAATAACCTAGTAATTACTAAACTCGAATGAGCAAAACTCGCACTCAAAACGGTTCAAACCGATTTGTACGATACTCGTATGAACTTGAAGAAATGTCATACTAGATCGAGTCGAGTTTTTCGTAAGCAAGAATCTTCCTATAAAATGTCGCTGTGTAAACAGACTCAGGAAATTATCGCCTAGCGATATGTCACATTCGAATCTCGTATGACATAATCGTAGGCGAGAATTTATTTCTTGCCTGTGTGTAAACATTTTGATGCGATAATGTTATGGCGATTATTGCTTGCGATACTAGCATACGATTCTCGCACCGTATGGTGCGAGAAACTATCCCCGTCTAAATGGGCCTTTAGAATACATAGTGTCACCGCCCCATTGAGTGTCTTATGAGCCGACAATAGAAAATTGAAAGGGCGAAAGCAAAACCAATAAGAAGGAAAACCAGATATGAGACACTATACGAACCCGTGTGACCAGCGTGGTACTGTAGGCTAATTACTCTCCATTTGATTGGAGGAGGCCCGACTCAGCAGAGGGTCAAGTAGGAGCCGCTATCAGCTCGCTGAACGTTCACCATTTATTTAACACTAGCGACCCGGCCGGTGTCGCACGGGTGCAATGTATTATACTTAAAATCCTTCCTCTTAAATCATTCTATCTATTAAAAAAAACCGCTTCAAAATCCGTTGCGTAGTTTTAAAGATTTAAGCATACATAGGGACGGACAATATGTAGTGATAGTGAAGTGATAGTGATAGTGATTTACCATTTACCACCGGTTCGGAATGCAGCGGTACAAAGAAGAGCCGGCAAGAAGCTCTATAGTTGTTCTTTTTAGATCGCCATTTTTAGGTACAATGCCGAAATATGACAGATTTGTGAGAGCAAACTGGCGCAATAGTCACAAAGCGCCAAACATCAGCAACATCTAGTCAATAATAGTAACCGTTGATGGGTGAGTCAACCGTACTCCAGCAACGGTACCTATTCACAAGCACGTCTCTCGCACTCCTCGGAGTTTCCTCATCGTCGGCTAGGCCGAGGAGTCGACATTTATAAAAATAAAAGGTTCCATAAACAATTTCTCTCCATTAAAATACAGAAAGCCCAACTCGGTAATTAACTATTCACGGACTCAGACATGTACCTTGAAATAATGTTTTTAGAAGAACCTTGATCGTTCTTCCAATGGCTTCCGATGACCTTAACCAAATGTTACTGTGAAGCCATTATACTTTCGATAGTTTACATAATATTTTGCAGATTATATACACATATACATGACGTATCTACGCGCGGGCGTGTGTGTGTGAGAGAGAGAGAGAGAGATAGTGTGTACAAATTCATGAATACAAATTAATTGGTGTCTTAGATTCTATTTTAAACAAAGGGATGCAATTATCACTTCAGGTATAGAACATGGTATTTCCTTTTCCCCGATGGCGTCGCTTGCATAGATTTAGATCTGGATTTTCGAACTTGATAGCATAAAATATGTCGTCGTCATTTCGTTCTGACTGTCTCGTTAGTCTAGTGTTTAGATGTGCCGCCTTTGGATCAACGGGTCCCGGGTTCGATTCCGGGGTCGGGCAAGTGTCTTTGTCTAAACCAGAGGCACTGGCTCGGAGTCTGGGTGTCATTTCTATCTATAATATGTATGTATTTACAAAAAAAAATGTATATAAGTAGTTTATCATCCATCTCCTTACCATAACACTAGCATTAAGTTGCTTAACTTGGGACGAGATGGCGTTGTGTGAAATGTCCAAGGATATTTATTTATTTATTATTTATTTCAGCCCATAAATGACCCACTACTGAGTCAGGCCTCCTCCAAATTCATGGAGGGAATTAGCATACTGTGCCACGCTGGCAAGACGGGTTGGCACAGGGTTTGTATCAAGTTTTCCTTCTCTTTCAGCTAGGTGATATGCCTCTTGTGTTATTTTAGTCGCCTCTTACGACACCCTCAAGAGCCAGCCCGACAGATGGCGCTGCAGTCAGCTAGTATTAGTATAGTTTATTCGACCAGTAATTAATATACCCAGAAGTATACTATCCGAAAATAGCTCAAGCTAATGAAATTTAATCTCCTTATCACGTGCTCAGGAGCACTGCTCGTTAAGCATTGCTGAGCCAAATGAAACGTACCATATAATTACTGCAGTATTGAACGAGGGGCAGTCACGACACCTAGACACGCGATGCTCAGACACCCGGGGAATCAAGGATGTTGGATTTATGGTTTTTATAACCACTACAAATCTGGGTAACTGGTTATACTAGGTGTAACAAAAACCCTTTAACCACCAGACATGATGGCACTTCTTTTCATTAGATCTATTGAAAGGAAGTTCCATTTTTTTAATGTTTTTCTGTCTCAAAGAACGGGTGAAACAGCGACGTTTTTCTGAACCACATTTTTACTACAAAACATAGATTCTAGTAAATATCAAGCAATTAGTATCGTTATTATTTTCGACATATTATTGTGTATGGTGACGGATTTAGAATATATAGTAACACCACCCCATTGCAACCTGAGGCTGTCGGAAGAGCCGGCAAAAGGAAATGACAAGGCTGAAAACCTAGCCCCAAGAGAACGACCCACTGTTGAGTCATTAGCCTACTATACCGCGCTGGCCAGGGCCTGGGTTGGCACAGGATTTCGTCTCAAGCTCTTTAAATATATATACAAGCTGACCCGGCAATCGTCAGAATCAATAAAATTTTCTGGGTCTGGGTGTCATTTCTATCTATAATATGTATGTATTTACAAAAAAAAAATGTATATAAGTAGTTTAACATCCATCTCGTTACCATAACACAAGCATTAAGTTGCTTAGCTTGGGACGAGATGGCGTTGTGTGAAATGTCCAAGGATATTTATTTTTATATTTCATTACATAGGGACGGACAGACAACAGCGACTTTGTTTTATACTATGTAGTGATAATAGTGACTAGCTGACCCGACAAACTCGAATATTTCAAGACCAAAATTAGCCAAATCGCTCCAGTTTTAGCTAGACTAACAAACAGCAATTAATTTTATATTTAACTAGCGACCCGCCCCGGCTTCGCACGGTCGCAATATTGACATTTATACCATCCTCTTGAATCACTCTAACTATTAAAAAAACTGCTTCAAAATCCGTTGCGTAGTTTTAAAGATTCAAGCATACATAGGGACGGACAGACGACAGCGACTTTGTTTTATACTATGTAGTGATAGTGAAGAGAAGATAACTTGAAACGGAATTAATCTCATTTATATCTATGCATTGCATGTAGTCTGGGTGATGTATTTGACTAACATAGTAATCAAAACGCTGTTTAAATTTACATTAGCTCTCTGACATATTAATTTTGAAAACACACATCAACAAAGTTTTCAGCAATAGCAATTCGAAACTGTATAATTATTTAACTAGAATATGCAACTAATTTAAAATGAGCTATCCTAGGTAATTTGTAATAACAGATATTAATATATAGTGCATCATGTATAGCTAAGGATGAAAATGAGTGATCCGTGTGGAGACGGATTTAGAATACATAGTGTCACCCCATTTCGCCCTGAGGGTCTCGTAAGTGCCAACGGAAGGAACTGACAAGGCCGAAGACCTAGCCGCAAGAGAAAGAAAACGAAACCGTGTGCCGACCCATCTAGCCAGCGTGGCACAGTAGGACTGACTCAGCAGTGGGTCATTTATGGGCTAGGCTGTAGTAGTATGGATGAAAAACAATATCTAGTGCAATGAATTACATCTTAATCGTTTTTCTTTTTATGAGATGTCTCGGGCATTTCCTTGAATTGCCTGCTCCATCTTAGATCTTTGAACGCCAGTTCAAAGGCAATCAAAGGCATTCCATTCAGTGATTAAAAAATCTTTTACTTTAAAATTTAGTTCTAATTATGGAAAATATTACGTAATTTCATGTTGTGATATTGTATTTTTATTTAATTTAAATGTAGAAATTTATATAAAGGCGAACAAGCTGGTTATTTTACACGCTTTAATTTTCTTCTTCATCACCGAGCCAAGAACCTAGCACCTTATTGCCTTCAGCCCCGTAAAAATTGATTTGAGCATTATTTGAACAGTGAAAAAGATCTGTGGGTATTAGTATAGTTTTTTTTAATAAGACAAAACACATTATTAGCTCTGTGTGCGAATGTTTGCGTACGTATGTGTGTGTGGGAGTATAAACTAATACTTACTCACGTAACGACAGAGCTTTCGGCGTCAACTTAAGAACGATGTGCATGGTACTTTACTCACTCTGTTAAATGTGAAGTCCACAGTCAATTTATAGACACAAGATAAATCATGCTCAACTGTACAGCAGCCATTAACCGTACCGAAGTTACTAAAATCAATATCTATCTTCCAACTTCGACCAATATAAAACTCGTTCTATCGGACCCTTAACAAAAGGATCAAGGCATAGCCATCAATAAAGCTATAATAATAAAAGTTGTATTTAAACCTAATATTTACGCAAGACTCCAGGGTCTCAGGGGAGATTCGGGCGAACTTAACAACCGACAGGTTTAATTAGGGAACGAAGCTAATTCCCAAGTTTTGATGAATGCGATTTCACGGATACAGCCCCATTTCACCCTCCACACAGCCTGGTCACTGATTACAACGGTTGCGTGTTCAATTGACGACCTGTCGCGTATTGATAACAACGTAGCAATACAAGGTACAAACGTTGCTTTGTAACTTTCCAGTATTAATCTTTTCAAAATTAATTCTTACATTCTAATAGTTGATGGAATAAAATAGAAAATACAGATTTAGTATAACTAAATGAAAAATAACCTTTAAATGACCTTTACATTCCAAGTTTCCTACGAAACGACCAAAGAAAATATTTGTACCAACCCGTCCAGCCAGCGTAACACAATAGGTTAATTTTCCTCTATTAGTTGGAGGAAACACAAAACAACAGTTAATAATAATGGAAACATAACACACGTCACCAACCATAGATTCACCTGTTCATTCAGTTATTGTACATTGATTTCTCATGAAATTACAATATATAAAAAAATTACAATGCATTGAGCATTAAGCATCTAAATTTTGGAATCTATCCGTGTGGTGCCGGATTTCGAATAGTTTCACCACCCCATTCCAACCTGAGGTTGTCGTAAGAGCCGACAGAAGGAATTGACAATGTTAAAAACGTAGCCAAAAGAAAAGGAAAACTTGGGCCAACCTGTCTGGCCAGCGTGGCATCGTAGGCTAATTATCCTTCTTGAAATGGGAGGAGGCCTAACCCAGCAGTGTGTCATCTAATTGCTGATTAGAAGTAGTGGTAGTAAATTTGGAATTGTGATGTAACATTATAGCACCGGTGCAGTAATATACAGATACGTAATTAATAATATTGAGGTTATCTAAACTAAACACATAGATGCACAAAACTAAACACTAAGCAACTTATTCAGTTTGAATGTCACGTTGTAAATCGTCGTAAGGAGTGTCCGTTATGTACGTAATACTGTTACGTCTTTCGTACCCTCGGAGAGAGTAGCATAATTTGAAATTTTGATTTAAGCCTTGTTTGGTTAATTGCTGTTAATCTGTGCTCTGTTGGTTATCGCGAGACGCGAGTGATTGCAACCCTTTTGTGATTAAGATCGTGTTATGACTGTATTTAGTATGAGTTTGATTGCGTCAAAGTTTTGTTACGTAAGATTTGTTTATAAATATATTTAGATTGGTAGAGCTATGTTGTGGTAATTCACAGTGGGACTTGTTGGCGATAATGAGCGTTAGCCGTAATTTATTTAATGTAAATAAAACTTATTATTCTTTTTTATTTGGTTTTAGACACCAGAAGAAAAACGTCAGTTTTAAAAATGTATTACAGTTCTATTATTTTGGTCTAAGAAAAGTTGTGTAATTTTATATTTAGGTCAATTGCCGCCTGCCTATAACCCAGCGCCTCATCGCCTACATGACCCATAAGGCAAAATATTTTTTATTACTAAGTTGGCACTATAGAATACGGCTCGCCTAGTGGCCAATGCATCACTGACGTGTCAAATAGATGGACTTTGGATAGATTTATACTTTTTTCTCGTAGACACCCCGACTGTGTCTACGAGAAAAAAGTCGCGACGCAGTCCACGACGCAGGAGGCGCGACACGGTGCACCGGTAGGATATTTAATGAGTATGGGGATGCCGTTCATGTTACTGATTGGCGGACCAGAATCCCACATACACCATACTTACCCAAGCTGGTTTTAATGACCATTAAGGATTTTACCCCCGAAAAAAAAATTATATATACAGGATGTCCCAAAAATAGCACGCCGCACTGGAAATTGGCTAGCCCTCGGTTTATTCCACAAAAAAAAATGGCTTACATGTGTGTATATTTCTCCATTTGCTCTCCTATTTCATGGGCTTAACTAAACCTGGATTTTAAAGATCAAACTTAAACTTAAAAGGAACTTTATTTACGTAGGTTTCATCACAAAACTCTTACAAATCGTCATATTTATAAATAACATTATCATCTTACGGCTCCTGTCCCACACTAAGTGGTAGTCTCCACACACACCTATCAGTCGTCATATCTACAGTTACACTTTCATACACAATTTCTCACTTTTACAATCCTACTATCGCTCTTAATCGCTCACAATCCCTGCTATTATTCATTCATGCTTCTATTCGTGATTAAACTACCACCGGTTCGGAATGCTGCTCTACAGAGAAGAGGCGGCAAGAAACTGTGTAGTTGCTTTTTTTCAAATCATTGGTTTTGTTTACAAAAAGCGCTAAACAGCATAGTGAGAGCAAGTTCGCCAGATGAGAGAAACTCGCAACACGTTAACGCAATGAATGACGAATAGGCCTTAGGTGAGGGCCAATCAAATACCAATCCGCGAATAAGTAGCTATCCATTGCGTCATTGCTCACATTTCTCCATCCAATCCAATTTCCCTCCCATTTCATGGCCTTAACTTAACGTGGATTTTGACGGAATAAAATGATGTAGATGTTTAGATCCCATATCAACAAGCTGCGCTACGTCATTCCTATAATACACTTATCAGTATTCCAGCCACGTTCCCCATCTAACCTTAAGGACAAAATGGTGCGTCTTGGATTGCCTTTCACCCACTTATTGGCAGCCAACAATGAGAACCACTCGATGAATATCGACTATTACAAAGATTTTATTCCGAGACTTAAAAAATACAAGGTGCTCAATAAATATACATACTAGGAAGTCATCCGTTTGGTGACGGATTTAGAATACGTTATGTCACCACCCCATTCCCTCCAGAAGGTGTAGTAAGAGCCGACAAAAGGAGATGACAAGGCCAATAACCTAGCCGCAAGAAAACTTGATACGAAACACTGTAAAACGGATAATGCAATGTTTGGAAAAACCAAACTATTCACATGATGCAATTTATTACGAACTACCAAATGTCGATCAAGCATTTCATAAAACGTTTTACGAGCCACCCGAAAACCATCATCCACTAATTAACCAACGCCCTTCCTAACAGACTGTCGAACCTTTAGCAGTTAGACAGTAGAACACTCGTCCAAATGTATAATTCATTTGATTAAAAACTTGGGCTCCATTTCTTAGGCTAATTTGCTTGTCGGTATCAAGATTTTGGGGTTGCAATCTGTAAACAAGAAAGTTATGTTGAGTGATAAACAATTCCCGTCTGTGTACAACGAATAACAGATGTATTTTTTTATTCCAGTGGAATAGCGCTCGGGTGTAAGCCCCTGCACTAGCTATAACCTGTATCGGAAGTTTACGAACATGTAATTCACGAACACAAATTACACTCGGACTCGGAGCAAGTGCCTACAGACACTTGCCCTAAGTGTTACTAATGTGTCTCGGACCTTGTAAGAAAGGAAAGAATGACGCTGGCAGCAAAATACTCATTTCGCTACTGGCACCATCAAATAATAGTTATTTGTTATACAAGAGTGCAAAGTTGCTTTTTAACCGCGTGTTCAATTTTGATGACCGAGCAAGCGAAGGATTCTAAAATTGAATCACGAGCGCAGCGAGTGATTCAAAATTAGAATCCTGAACGTTAGCGAGGGAATCAAAAGAGCACGAGGTGAAAAATCTTTGCACTCGAGTGCAACACGTAACTTTTCATTCCACCTCAGCGAGGAAATGACTAAATGCAAAAAAAAAAACGTTTATAATCACAAGATAGGTACACTTTTATTTCAGTTTAGGTATTAATTACTACATTATGACAAGTAAGTATTACAGAATAATCTTTACTTTATTCTCTAGCGAATAAAAACGGCTTTTGCACTCAGATATCGAAGAGCAAAAATACTTTATTCTCTATTGAATAAAAACGGCTTTTGCACTCAGATATCGAAGAGCAAAAATATTCTTTCCGAGATGGGGGGATGAAAAAATAATTTTCATTATCTAAGACAATGACATTCTGACAGGCCAACTAAAAAGAGGTGTCAAGGGACACCCGGATGGAACGAAGTTCCTTTCGATTAATTAGTGAAGGAATTGGAATAAAATATTATTTTATTATTTACAAAAAACCTGTATACACTCAACAAAAATAATCGTCGCGGCACCACACTGTTCAATGCGAAATAGAAATGAAAATATCTAGCTTGCTTTCTATAAGAGAGAGAGAGAGAGAGCATACATACTATAGCAAAAAGTGTCGTGACAACTTTTCGTAAGAATTTTTGTGTCGTGACAATTTTTTGTAAGAATTTTTTCCGTCTAGCTCCCTTTCACAACGCGCGATAAGGAACTTCGTTCCAATTACATTCGAATGTTAACATGCTTATAATTATAGAGTTCTGATGACTGTACTCACGCCCAAGGGTGATAGTTTTCTGTAATGACCTTCAGTTAAGCGGAAAACCGAAGAAAAAAAAAGTGAAAAAAGAAAGTGGCATGCGTGGTGGAAACCAACGCCAGGGTCCAAGATGGAGCAGGCAATTCAAGAAAATGCACACAGAAAACGCACGACGAAACACAGTAAAACTGCTTGGCACCAATGTGGGGCTACACGGCTATTAGATCCTACCACCAAGGGTGCTGGGTTTAGTTGACTTTTACAACACACGTCTGTTCCCAGCGCGCTGTGGGTAAGTGTAATATTCTGACCCGTCCCCTCACGGGTAAAACTGCACTGGTAGGACATACCAGTGCATATTTATTTTAGGCCAAAGTTAAAATCTGTTGTTTCTGGACATTATTATATACTACTCAGCCCAAATGAGACCCACTATTGAGTTAAGCCTCCTCCAGTTACATAGAGTTAATAAGCATATTATGCCATGCTGGCCAGACGGGTTGACACAGGGCTACTTATGAAGCTTTCCTTCTCTTGCGACTATGTTATTGGCCTTGACATTTTCTTTTATCGGGTCTTACGACCCCCTAAAGGCTGGAGACACTATGTTATCTATGTTGAGTGTTAAAAGTATATCACAAGGCCGATAATCTAGCCGCAAGAGAAGGAAAACTTGATACGAAAGCGTGGCACAGAAGACTAATCATTCATATAACTAGAAGAGGCCCTACTCCACAGTGGGTTGGGTAGTAAGGTTTCAAGTTACGCCAAACAACCTAACAAATTCATTTGCCAACTGTCATTGAAGTCAAAACATACTATACACAACAATCGTGATTTAACTGCTGTTGTGAAACCAATGACAAACAACTGCTAGCGGCAAGTTATGGCAGTGACTATGTGACATTGCGCGGATTTGTTGCAAATGATTAATTGGCGCAGTTTGTCGGGATTCACCGCCACATCTGTGGGATAGTGAAGTTACAATTAGCTATTATTATTAAAAGTTAATTTAGCTATTTTTAGTTTTTAAACAAAATTCGTTATTTTTTATAAGGTTACATATATGTATACATCTTATCTAAATATATTTATCATCATCATAATCAGTGGCCCATAACTCAAATCAAAACTTTTTTTATTAGAATATTTTTTTATGAATGCTTTCAAATAGACAAAATTGCCCGATGGGGCAGAAAAGTCATCGAGTGGTGACAGCGTTCCGGAAAGCTCAGTGCTGGTAGGCCTCCCACCCGGTGGACCGATGACCTGGTTAAGGTTACCGGTCCAAAACGAGGGATGCGGGCGGCCCAGGACCGGCCTTTGTGAAGATCCTTGTGGGAGATCTATGCCCAGCAGTGGACGTCTTTTAGTTGAAATGACGATGATGACACAAAATTAAAAACAAATTACACGTAATTTGGTATTTACTGTTCACGATAGCTTGATCGATTTGACAGATGACAAATTTTCTGATCGACATAAAGGTATGATTCCGAACTACACTGCACGTGCAGCAGTGTTGTCGCGGCACTACTGGTCCCCGTACAACCGCTACATTGCTGCCTAGCTCGGAATGTAATCTCATAAAAGCTTTTAAAAATATTGTATGGGGACCAGTAGTGCCGCGTCAGCACTGTTGCGGCAGAACTGCTGCGTGCAGCGTAGTTCGGAATCATACCTTTACTTTGCAATGACGAAGAGTGATGGGAAACAGATAATATCTACTAGTCCAAAAAATAACAGTTTAAAATACTTGTAACTGTGATGAGATGGTGTGGCTGTATTATGTGTGAAATTCTTTA
Organism: Clostera curtula; assembly: GCA_905475355.2. Classification (NCBI taxonomy): domain Eukaryota; kingdom Metazoa; phylum Arthropoda; class Insecta; order Lepidoptera; family Notodontidae; genus Clostera; species Clostera curtula. The sequence continues at coordinate 1,872,635 of FR997803.1, read as the reverse complement.
TCATATACAATGTATATATGTGTATATGTTTTTTATTCGAATATCACATAGACAATATTCGAATAAAAAACCATTTTGAAATAAAATTCGTTGGATTTCGCACATTGAAATTTAAAACTTACACTTTTCTTTTTTGTTTAATTTCATGGTCTGTACCACCTTTTCAATTTGGCGGGTGGTCCAAAAATAACCCTGTAATATTAATAGGAACTTATTATGAACATTGACCCACCATCGCTTATCTACCCAATGTTTTACACCCACGCCTACTTGTCACAGTTACAAGTATTTTAAAACGTATTTTTTTGGACTACTAGATATTTTCCGTTTTCCATCACTAGCCCGTCTATCAAGTTATCTTGTACAGGGTATAGTCTTTACCGGTTTGTAATGACATTCCACAGAGAAAAGCTGGAAAAAACACTACTCAGTTTTTAATCTCTTTTAAATAAAAGGGTTACAATGATGATGGTATAATTAAGTTTGTCTGTCTGTCAACTGAGTCGGAGCTACTCCAAATTTAGGGAGGTGAAGGGATCTTTTTAGTTAGCCCACTGTGCCACGCTGGCCAGACGAGTTGGCACTGGGTTTCTTGTCAAGTTTTCCTTATCTTGCGGCTAGGTTGTCATCTCCTTTTTTCGGTTCTTACGACACCCTCAGGCTGAAATGGAGTTGTGACACTATGTATTCCAAATCCACCCACCACACGGATTAAGACCACCGGAAAAAACCTGGTTAGAGCAGCTGTCAATATTCACGCTTCTATCCACGTGTACAGACTGCTAATGATATTATTGCTGTTGAAACTCCCATAACAATTATTTACTACAAAAGTGTTCAAGGATCGCAAAACGCGCATGCAATTTCAGCGTGATTAAAAAGAAAATGAAAATACGCTCGCATTTTTCTCATCTAGGATAAAATGGGCTCATTCTTCGGGAGAATATTAATTAGTATGCAACAATTTGGACCTCTTTATTTATTTAAACTCAAAGGGAACTTTATTTATGTAGGTTTTGTCTCTAAACTTATAAACTGTCATAATTAAATCCACTATTGTAATTTTATAGAGGAAAATTAGCCTACTTTGCCACGCTGGCTGGATGGTACAGTGTTTATATACGATACGAAATTATATATAGAAACGACAAAATTATATATAATAAATTTCGTTATTATATTAGTTAATCGATTTATTTATTTGGACAATGTAACAGAAAATAATCAGAAAAATAATAAAATATAAACATGTGGGTGCATGGGCTCGATTAAATTCCAAAAGGCATTGACACATCATTAAAAAACATAATAAAAGTTAAAGTTAATTAAAGTAAAAGCTTCCTAGCTAACAGTTTAGTTTTCATCAAATTTAGAAAGGTATTGACATAATATCATTGTAAAACATAATAAAAGTTATAGTTAATAAAAGTAGCTAACAGGTCTGTTTCAGGATGTTGCGAATTCTAGTTTTAAATTGATTGATTGCGATTGCAAATTATAGTTTGAAAGAACATTTTTTTATTATTATCGAAACGTCCCATGCCTTCAATACTCCTGCGTATCACAAAACAGAACGAGAGCAACACGGAACTAACTCACTTTCGCGCTGGAGTGTGCCAACATCGGCGGCAAGTGGCTGTCGGACGTGGATCGGACTGTGGTCAGCAAGGTTTAAATAACTTTCGAGTTCGGCACACAAATAAAAACGCAAATGAATTCAAACTGATTTTACAATACTAAGCAGTCCACCATCAATAATGTGAAATAAACAAACGACTATCGCTCTTCAGTTCTTTTCTTTACAGACTTGTCTTCGAATACTGGCCAGCCACCTATATTCCAAATTCAAATAATACAACGTAATATTCATAGACCTATGGCGGTTGAATAGCTTCGTGTAAATACTTGTAGTTAGCCATATCAAGTTAGACTGGTGCCCATGACAATATGAAATTGAGTAAAAAGAAGTCTCTTAAAATAAAAAATAGAAGTGTCTTAAAAAGGTGTCATGTTGGTACTGAACTTATATAAAGTCCAACATACGATATTACTTTTACAAGTTTATTCGAATATTTTGATTTCGATTTCGAACACTTAAAACATTTAATCGAATTTGTGTTCACCGACTGGCAACAGAAGCGGTTTTATCGAACGTAGCACTTGCAGTAAAAAATGCATAATTCCACTATTGACCGTTCACAAATTGCCTAAAGCACTATCCATACTTACTTTTTTATACATGTTTCAGAATAACCTAGTGTTGGTAAATTTTAACAGTATTTTTTTTTTTAAATGGAACTCGAAGCGCGCCATTATGTATTTATGCATCGAGTAGCGATAGCAAGAATTTTAAATTGCTTTTTGTCGGCGTCATTTACTAAAGTAAACGTACTAATTAGCATTTTCATAAAGTTTTTTAGATACCTGCCTTTTATACTCTTTGATTAACAGATCTTTACAAAAACGATATCCAATTGCAAAAGCTGATACATCATTGCGCATGTGGTTGATTCAGGATATTATGTAATTACCCCATTCCGTCCTGAGGATGTCGCCCAACAAGGCCCAAAACCTACGAAAATCTGGCCAAACCATCTTGCCCGCTTGGGCCAATTACCCTCCATGTAATTGGAGGAGGCCTAACTCGGAGTCATTTATAGGTTGAGTAGTACTAATAGATACAACAAGAGTATTCATTCGTATTCATTTAATAATTTATTCCATGTGAACGCACTCTACCGTATAGTTGATATCAAACGCAACAAAGGCCAGACCGTTAACCATGCAATATCATTACCCATTTTTTGTACTTAAATTCAACGTAGCCAGTGAGTGGAACCGTTACGCTCACTGCCGTCGACCAATCAGACAAGGCGGCCTGAACCGCGATATTAAAGTTTTCACGGCAGTTTTCGTATAAGAAACGTGTACGAGCTAGAACTCGGGGAGTCCGTTGTTACTGAGAAGACCGGCACTAGCGAGGGCCGGACTCAATTCTCGCTGGTCCACACAAATTTATTAATTAATAATTTGGTAGAGCGGCCCTGTTTCTAGAGTAAGCAATGTTTGTAAATTACGGATGATTGAGACGTTAGAAACCCCTCTTCTTCGTCCAGTAGCAAGTTTGACTTCCTTTTGTTCAAAGTTTGAATTTTTTTTAAATAGAATTATGCAAATTCGAAATTAAATCTGTGTTCTTGTCTTTGGCATCGTAGCTTATTAGCACATGGATCGATTATTGTTCTTTTTTATTAAAAAGCACATTTACTATTCGTGGTTCCTACATATGTTTTATCGAAATTGTTGCAGCCATTCACACATTTTGTGGTTGCATTTGTGGTCCTTTTTTAAACTTAATATAAAACGAGGACGGCCTCAATTCGACTGTTAAGCTACCGCATAACTCCGTCAATTATAAACAGATTTCGTAACCTATTTTTTATTTAATTGGCCTTTAGATTTTATTTTTGAAATGGGCTCAATAATTTTATAAAAATCTTGAAATGTGTGAATATAACAATCTATCGAAGTAAAATTTAGATATTTTTGGGAAACTTAATATTTGTTGGTTCTGAATTCATTAAATTATTAAAATAGTTAAATTTTTCAACAATAAACGTAAACCAACTTCATAAAATATAATAAAAAGCGAATAACAAATAAAGAATAATTTTCCCAACGAACTTAAATTCACACCGCTGTTAATTAGGATGTATGTTTATTGGTTACATTCCGCTTTTTACACTGTTTTGTTAAAACGTTTGCAACACTGAAGATTTATATATTTATTTCCTCATAGAGCCATTATTACGGGTACACAAGTCCAATACATCCATCTAATTTATGAGTAGTAAATGAAATACATGGCAACCCTTGTGAATTTACTCAGAGTACAACAAAATATGTGAGCCCGTTCTGAAATGCAGTTGAGGGTGAGAAGCGCACGCGTCAGAGGAGACTCTTGGAGCCGAGTGGCTCGGGCGCGTGGCAGTGCCACAGTGACGTCACACCATCCTGTACGGGAAGCTGCACTTGTTCTAAGATATCGCTCATGTATTGCACAACATTCAAAAAGTAAAAATATATGATGGCAGCATAATAAAAATGAAATTCCTGCGCTACGCAACCCCTGGTAGAGCTGGTGATCTTCCTTTTATGCAAGAGCAGATCACCACTCAAGGTGGTTTCGTTTGGCTACAGTATTATGTATGGTGGCGAGGAGTCTCTGAAATATAGACTATCCGCAACGACTCTATCCGAGGACCAAAGTTATAGCTCAGAAAAATAGCAAATTGAAGTGGAAGTTGGTTGGTCATATATTTAGAAGAACGGGCATCGGCTTGGGCAGACTAGTTCTTGAGTAGAGACCGCGACTCGGCAAGCGTAGTGTAGGGCACCCCTCTGAAAATCTGCGAAAGGTTGTGTGTAGCAGCTGAAGTTGAAGATATGCTATGATGCTCGTTATGGGACTCCTATGTCCAGTAGTGGACTAAAGTGGCTGAGTGTTTTCTTTTTTAAAGTTCCCTTTAAAAAGTAAAAAATAAAAATAAAATACCAGGGTGAATCAAAAAGTTCTTAGAAGTGCATATATATGAAACCTTTTTGGATCAAGTTCGATATTCAAATTAAAGAGTGTCTATCACACTATATTTATGCAGACTGTCACTTGTTTTTGTCAGTTCGTTCGCATGTAATAAATTTTTTTGTGCAACGAGTTGCTAAAAAGTCAAAATTATGGATAAAAGTGAGTTACGTGCGGTGATAAAATATCTCAGTTTGAAAAAAATGTCTACGAAGGAAATTTTTTTGGACATTCAGCAGACATTAGGGGGTGATGCTGTACCCTATTCTACGGTTGCGTACTGGGTGGCTGAATTTAAAAGAGGTAGATCAAGCTGTAAAGATGACCCGCGTTCTGGGCGGCCTTCAACCTCCGTTACAGAAGAAAATGTCAAAAAGGTTGAGAATCTGGTTTTGGAAGACAGAAGAATGACTATAAAACATATAGCTGAGATCCTAAAGATATCTTTTGGTAGCGTTCAATCCATTTTAATTGATTCACTGGGGTTCAAAAAAGTGTCTGCAAGATGGGTGCCACGAATGTTAACCGACGAAAACAAAAAGCGACGTTTGGAAATTTCCAAGCGTAATCTCGAAATGTTCCAGCGTGATTCGGATAATTTTTGCCGTCGTCTTGTCACCATGGATGAAACGTGGGTCCACCATTTTGATCCTGAAACTAAAAGACAAAGCATGTCTTGGAAACGACCATCCTCTCCATCCATTAAGAAATTTCGAGTTGCTCCTTCCGCTGGCAAAGTTATGGCCTCTGTGTTCTGGGATAGTGAAGGAATCCTTTTTATTGATTACATGCCAAAAGGCCAGACGATAACTGGACCCTATTATGCAAATTTAATCCCGAAAGTGCGTGAAGCGATTAAAGAAAAACGTCGTGGAAAACTGTCGTTGGGCGTGTTGTTCCTTCAAGATAACGCTCCTGCCCATCGATCGGAAGTTGCGCTCAACGCAATCCGCTGTGCTGGCTTCAATCTCCTTGACCACCCACCATATTCTCCGGACTTAGCCCCAAGTGATTTTCACTTATTTCCAAAATTAAAAGAGGAAATTCGTGGAACAAAATTTCACGATAATGACGCGGTTATAGCTGCCGTAGAGGACTTTTTCGAGAGTCAAGAAAATAATTTTTTTTCACAAGGAATAAGGAAGTTAGTAACGCGTTATTCTAAATGCATTGCATTGGAGGGAGATTATGTAGAAAAATAAAATATTATTATTTAAATCTTTGCATTTTTTAATATTGATTCCAAGAATTTTTTGATTCACCCTCGTACATCGCGTTGGGGGACCGCTCGTATTTATTTGTTACCTGACCCCTGGTCCCTCAACGCGATGTATTTTATTTTTATTTTTTACTTTTTAAAGGGAACTTAGGTCATTGTGTCGGGGGTTTATTTAAATGTTTATTTTCTGCTTTTTATAGGTACACGCTTATTATGATGTAGATATTGTTAAGTGGTCAATACATACATTCTTGTCGCATCCCCATTCTCTCCCCACTACATATATTTCCAGACAGACACGTCAAACTTATAACACCCCTCTTTTTGCGTCGGGGGTTAATAAATACTAACCCAAATGAATAAGATGTTCTTACTGAATACAAAGTAACGGCTAAAAGCCGACAGTTAAAATCAATGTAAATTAAATGCAATCAAACTAAAACGCTGAGTGTAATAAAACGCTCGGCCATAACAGTAGGAATAATAATAAAAAAGTTACATTATGCCAAGAGCACATCAATAAACTGTAACTTGACGCGGAGTATTAGCGTTTTCGTACTCTGCTGAGTCTCTTGGTCAGGGTGGGTAATAAGCCTACTGCACCACGCTGGCCAGACCGGTTGGCACAGGGCTTCGTTTCAAGTGTCTTTTTTTTTTATGTAGTTTTCATCACAAAACTCTTATAAATCGTCATATTTGTAAACACCATTATCATCTTACGGCCCCTGTCCCACACTAGGTGGTAGTCTCCACACACACCTCTCAGTCGTCATACCTACATTCACACCTTTCACACACAACTCTGCACTCCTACAATCCCTCCATCTCCCCTGATCGCTCACAATCCCTGCGTTCTGTGTCTTCTTGCGCCTAGCCTAAAGTAAAAGTCTGGCTAATTTATTTATTAATGGGGCACAGCTGGCTAATATTCCTCCTTAAATTGGAAGAGGCCCAAGGCAGCAGGGTCATAATATGGCTGAGCTTATAAATACATATATAATAGTTCCTGATGTGACTGCTAAGGAGTGGAATTCGCTTCCTACGTCTGTATTTCCAACTAAATATGACTTGGATGCCTTCAAGTCTGGACTGAATAGGCTTTTATTGTCCCAGCGGGTCACACCGTCGGCCTCATCGCCACTTACCATCTGGTGAGATAGAGGACAACTGCGGGTCAGTAGGTAATAAAAAATAAAAAAAGATGCTCGGTCGAGTTGATGATGTTGATAGTTGTGGTAACGGCTTTTTCCTAAACCCCAAGCTAATAAACCTGTCTTCATTAAAGTAAATCTTTTTGCCACGACCGTAAAAGAACCAGTTTACGACCCTCGTGCCACAGACATGGTACCTCCTTAACTGAAACCCCTTTAAGTAAAATTGGTGTCAAGTAAACGGGTGTTTAATGTTACCGTTTCTTTCTTATTTGGTACGAAGTAGGATTAGTAAAACCGCTGTTGGTAGAAAGTGTAATTAGTATTGGTATTTTTTTCAATACTACTTTCACTTTAGTTTGGCCACTATATAGTGTAGTTTGTTTAGTAAGTGTAACAATATTTGTATGTACGAATTTAGATTACAAAATATCTGGTGATATTACCATTACCCATATATACTGAGCGTGTCGTAAAAGCTGACAAAAGGAAGACAAGAGGCAAGGCACCTATTCGCAAGAGAAGGAAATCTTGATGTTTTTATGCCATCGTAGCACAGTAGGCAGTTCCCTCCCTGAATTTGGTGGAGGCTCAACTCAGTAGTGGGCCATTTATGTACCGTACTTATGAAGAATGTATAAACCTATTTCAATAACAAACGAATAGCATGAATTAAAGGAACCCAAAGGGCAATGGAGAGGGCTATGCTCGCAGTTTCCCTGCGACATAGAATCAGAAATGAGGAGATACGCAGGCAAACCAGGGTCACCGACATAGCCCACAGGATTGCCAAACTTAAGTGGCAGTGGGCAGGGCACATAGCGCGCAGGACCGACGCCCGATTGGGCAGAAAAGTCCTCGAGTGGCGACCGCGTTCCGGAAGGCGCAGTGCTGGTAGGCCTCCCACACGGTGGACCGACGACCTGTTTAAAATCGCCGGACTACGGTGGATGCGGGCGGCCCAGGATTGGCCTTTGTGGAGATACTTGGCCTTTGTCCAGCATTGGACGTCTTTTGACTGAAATTATGATGATATAGTCTATGTGGTAAAGTGGTAAACACGTTTAATACATTTAATTGGAATCATGCGAATTGATCCCAGAAGCTACAACAATATCCCAACGAAAAATCCTAAAACCATGTGCCAAAGCTACCGTGGGACAGTTGGCTAGTTTTCTTCCATCAAACTGGAGAAAGCTTGAATCTGATTGTATACTTGACTGGATTTAGAATACATAATGTCACCAGCCTATACCATCGTGTGGGTGTCTTAAAAGGCGACTAAAAGAATGGGAGGCAGGTCACCTAGCCGCAAGAGAAGGAAAACTTGATACAAACCTTGTGCCAACCCGTCTTGCCAGCGAGGCACAGTAGACTAATTTCCCTCTATGAATTTGGAGGAGGCCTGACTCAGTAGTTGGTCATTTATGGGCTGAAACGACGACTTGATTAACATGGAGAGTAAATCGAAACATAGCATTCTTACCTTATTTCCGTCTTAAAAAAAGTTTATGCATACATATACAAGAAAAGAAATAAATCCACTTTCTCAAGAAGCTCATAGTGTTACAATGATTTTTGTCGAAGCCCGACCCTTTTCCACCTTCTTTCCACGTCATACCGCCATAATTCCCAAATTTTCTCCCGGATAGTGTGGGGCACGTAACGATTGGTAACATGAAACTGAATTTATAGGAAAAAATGCTAAAACCACCCTAAAGCACCCCAGAGGGTCCGACCCGGCCAATATGCTCCATCGAAAGTCACTTAGTAGGGGAACGCATGGAGTAAATGTTTAATCATTTGGGATATAAAAATACAGATAAAATCTTTAAAATATTCTTCTAAAACAGAGAAATTCCTTTGGTTATAACTTTAGGCGCAGAGGGTTGATAACCCAGCCAGACGAGGTAGTATGTCTGACAGGGGGCCGCGGTGCCTATCCCCCAATAACTGTAGCCGGGGATTTGAATTGCTCTGTAAACTTAAAGTTCAGATTTTTCTGTTAGATTGTGTAAAGTATGAATAGCAAGCTGGTCGTTACATAACAATTATATTGCATCCCCTGCACTATAAAAATTTTAACATATTATGAATTAGAAAAAAAGTACTCCTCTCGATTAAGACCTGATTAAAGGGGGGTGAAACAAAAAATCTTAAATGTTGTTTTGTCTAGGCTGACCAGAAGATAAGCCTCGCCGTACAGCGAGGCAACGTCGCCAGCATTTTAGGCACCCTCTCCAAGGGAAGCAGTCTAGATGAAGTATTTTAAAATATATTTAATTTAACAAAAATATACATTTTTATTTTTAAGTACTAAATGTCATTTGTTTATATTGTTTAAATAATTTTACTTATTTATGTTTGGTCCTTCAAATATGTATTAATACCTCACTCTCATCCCTCTTGGATGTGACTGTGAGTGGTATGGTTCTAAATGGAAATGAAGACAGAAAAATTTATGTTTATTAATATCTCTACTCTACTCTATTCAGCCTATAGATGATCTACTGCCTCCTTCAATTACATGGAGGGTACTGCCTATTTATTGCCTACTGTGCCAAGCTGGCCAGACCGGTTGGCACAGGGTTTCGTATCAAGTTTTCATTGCGGCTAGTTTTTCGGCCTTGTAATATCCATTTGTCGACTCTTATATATAATCATCGAAATATAGAACACATCACTAGTATCCTAGGACATATACATCGTTTTTAGAGAGAACATGCATAATACCGTATGGTGACTGATTTAGGGTACATAGTGTCACCACCCTATTCCATCCTCAGGGTGTCTTATGAGCCGACAGAAGGAAATGACAAGGCCGAAAAGCTAGCCGCAAGAGAAGGGAAACTCAACCCGTCTGGCCAGCGTGGCACTGTAGGCTAATGATGGTCCCTGTGATGGGTGGACGCCCGACTCAGCAGTGGGTGAGAATGACGCAAATGAATGTTTGCGCCAAAGGGCCACCAGCTTAGCACTATGTTAGGTATCGGCATAAGCACTAATACCTAACGCTAATTGTCAGTACAGTGCCGTACGTTTGAAACTGTGGTACAGCCTACAATGAAGCTAAAACTTAATGTTGGTCGCAATCGTTAACAGTCTGTCAACAATGATCCCAAAACATTTGATAAAAGCATTTATATTAATGACTAGCTGACACGGCAAACTTAGTACCGCCTCAGAATCAATCAATAAAAAACCTGAATGATAATTCCAGAATCATCATCATCATCAGCCCACATTAGTTCACTGCTGGACATAGGCCTCCCCTAAAGAGCGCGTTAGCACCCTGTCGTCACCTTCACGCATCCAGCTGCTGCCCGCAACCTTTCGCAGATCGTCGCTCCATCGCTTGCCGATCCGCGGAACAAACAGCATTCATTTTTATTTATATAGAATAGATTTCTCAGGTTTTCGCGATTATTACACATTTAAATTAAACACTTTATAACTTAAATAATGTAATTATACACGCGATAAATCCGCTAAAAAGTGTTTATTTTAAAGCATTTCTATAGGCGTCCTATCAGACAAACTATTTGTTATTCAGTCGAGAAAGAAACAGACGAAATTACAAATTAGGCAATTTGCGAAGAAACAATTGCCTAACTTGTCAAGCGTGTTTTTGAGACACTCAACTTGTCTGTAAGTATTAACTTGTTTACATTTCATCAGATTATTTTTATTTTTTAAACTTATCCGGCAAGACCACAACCGATATTAAGTACTTAAAAGCTAAAGGAATGTAAATCTCAGGTTAGACAAGGAATGAAACAGATTCGCCAATAAAAAGGAGACAATTATAAAATATATAAAACATTTAACTCCTATAAATATACTCTACAATACAGCTAGTTCGCAACTGAGTTGCGAGCGTAATATTTACCAAAATATTTTGTATTATTTTTAATTAATGCTAATAAGGTTTTTTCTTTACAAACAAATATAATTTAGTAATTAGTAACGTAAGTACATGTTTTAAGTTACATTAAAGATAAAATCGTTCACCTTAACGGTTGAGCATTTCCCCTAACTTACTTTTTTTCGATAATTATAGTACTTTAAAAACTGTGAGCTTAGAACCAAGATACTATGGACAATTATTTTCACCTTTCTTCACAGGCACCAATTAGCACACGCATTTATCTGCATAGTATTAAAATACATTATTTTTTATTATGCGTACGTAAGAACTGTATGGACCAACGTCCAAGCCTTTGAGCTTGGTTGAGCATAGTGCGCTTAAATAGAAGATTTTGTCTTGCAATAAACTTTAATTTGTTGTGTATAATAAGTTTCCTCTTTTGTATTAAAACATTCATTGCTTATAAGTGTGTGCAATAAAACTTACCTACACTATGAAATAGTTAACGCACACATTCAAGGACCTATTTATTGAAGTGACCAATCTATTAATCGAATTATACTTACAATTCTTTTTCTATATGTGGAACAAATTATATTTTCTTTTCGCTTATATTTCTATTCATAGATCTATATATCAATAACAAAACAGTTTTAATATGTATATTTTTAAGTTTTTAAGTACATTATAGGAAATGGACGTTCTGGTCTACCTTTTGGAAATTGCACCATAACTAACGCCAGCTATATTCAAAGTTTCCTGATACGAAGTTAGCACACTGACAAAGAGAACTAATATTTTAAATATAAATCTAAAACCACTATTTCCGATATCGTCCATTTATTATTAGTCAATAGTTATACGAATTTTAGATAAATAATAATAATAATAACAATGAAACAAATAAGAAACTTGTACATTAAGTATTAGTCGTGGACTTGCATCATATGCACAATAAAAAGAAACATAAATAAAATAAAAACACGGAATGTAGAATTTATAATTCCTGTCTGTACACGATCACAATCATTAAACAATCACGGACTCAGGCTAAGCCTTCATATAACTTGTCAACAGTGGAATTGTAAAAATATTCTCATATGCTTTCTGCTGTACCTTAATAAGTTTTTGGTCCAGCTTTTGTCTACTACTGGCAGAAATCCTGGTGAAATACTATGTGGTTAACGTGATATATAGATTTGTCTTCAATATCGTTCCGATCGTCTGCAATAAGAGCTATAGGACTTAGGACTAGTGTGAGTGGACCTAGAAAATGAAACAATTCCAGCTTTCTTAAAAATATTCCTGATAAATGTCAATTCTTACAGATAAACTTTCTTGTACAACATTCAAATGGAGTCATTATAAAGTTGACAATTAAAGTCAACTGCTTATGCATGCTTTTGCACTTCACATATTATGTTGAAGTGCAAAAGCAATCATATGGTAAAACACTACTGACAAATGACAATTCCTGCCCATAAACTTTCTTGTGCAGCATTCAAATAGAGTTATTATAAAGTTGAAAATTAAAGTCAACGTTAAAAATTACTTAATTTAAGAGTAATACCAGATTTAATTTTACAGCGGTCTCCCGGTGTGCCACAGTCGTGAACTGTTAACAGCACTGCGGACAGCACTCGTAACTCATTCGAACCGCCCGCTGAATAGACGAGAATATTTTTATAGCAACCGCTTTAAATTGTATTACCTTTTATATAAAATCCGCAAGGCGACGGATTAAAAATACATAGTGTCATCCTGAGGGTGTCTTTATTATAAAACCTACGAATTTATACTATGTGTTTTCCTTTTTTAAATAAAAAGTAGCTCACGATTACTTTTATTTAAAATAGTTGGAAAAGTTATTAAATTATATAATTATTACGTTTTACATAGTTAAATACAATGTCACATTTTGTATATAGCTGCTTTTAAATTAAATGCTGCTAATAAATATAATGTATATTTTTTGAAGAAATCTTGAACATTTAATATTTATATTCGTTTATTGCAATTCGCAGCCTTAAAATGTCACGCTAACATTAGTTAACTTTAAATTAAAACTACTAAATATATGATTATAACAATATACTATATGTGCTCATAATTTCACTTATCAACTAAATATATCGTACCAAGTCTGTCAGTATTCATTTAAATTTAGTTTGGGTGTTTCATTAATGTATATTTGGTATTTCTTGACAGTTTCTTCCAAGATCATCTGCATGCAGCTCTTTCATTCATACGACAAGAGACATTGTGGAATAGGGAAATTACAAAAATATCGTGAATGTCGTGTCGGTTGATGTTAATTTGCTCATTTAAGCCGGCCTCATTGAATGGACTGTGCGACTTTTATGCTGGCGGTACCTGAGCTCGGATTAAAGCGGATGAGTTTTCCTCAGTTTGATTGGTTCCAAAATTATAATAGCGTTTCTTTTGATAGAGCTGGAAATCGATTATGAAAGTCACACCGAGCTACAATTTGAATATAGAATCGGATTTTAAATCAAACCAGCAAATGTATTCGAATGATTGTTAGTAAATTGTAAAAACACTGACCGTATTTATGTGAAATTTTACACACTAATAGTTTTAATTTAGATTAATAGCTATAATTTAGTTTTGAATTTGATTGTGATGATGGATGCTTATCTATACCTACAAAAAATTTTTTTTAGAACAAATTGTATGTTTGTAAATAACCTCAAAAAGTACTGCACCGATTTTAAAATTCTTTCACTATTTGAAAGTCATATTATCACTGATTATTATAGGCTATTTTAATTGAAAGAAAAAAATAAATGTCCACCCTTGCGAAGCCAGGACAGGCCGCTAGTCTTAATATACTCTCACCTTCTCCCTCTATCTCTCTCTCTCTTTATCGTACACTTGAAAAACAGCCTCGTTTTAAGCGTGTCAATAACATTATTTCTCTCTCATTCTCTTTATGAAACTTAAAAGTAATCGTACAGCTCATTTATCATTGGTCGGGCTTATCGCAGTTTGGAATTCGTTCCAAAATAATTAGTCCTTCAATTGATAAGAAAGTTGGGTTAAAAATACGATCCAAAATAATTGTAGAATTCCACCAATAAACCTTTAACTTAGTTTCAGTTACGTGTAGCGTGAAACGGAAATTTGGATTAGTTTTGATAGGGTCAAGTTAGTTTGAGGGAGTTTGTGTGATGGGCCGTAACGTTGATGAGATTTTAGACAATCTAATATATTGCTGTACGATTTGAGCTGTTCAGTTGTATTGGGTTTTGGTAACTCTATGTTGTGTAGAGATGTCAATCCATTCATATTTTTTCTGGTTTTGAGTATCTATGTTCTAGTTACGTCAATGTCCCGTTTACTACGCCACTCAGCCCATAAACAATAAATAAATAAATATCCTTGGACATATCACACAACGCCATCTCGTCCCAAGCTAAGCAACTTAATGCTTGTGTTATGGTAACGAGATGGATGATAAACTACTTATATACATTTTTTTTTTGTAAATACATACATATTATAGATAGAAATGACACCCAGACTCCGAGCCAGTGCCTCTGGTTTAGACAAAGACACTTGCCCGACCCCGGAATCGAACCCGGGACCCGTTGATCCAAAGGCGGCACATCTAACCACTAGACCAACGAGGCAGTCAAGACCCGCTGCTATGTCGGGCCTCCTCCAGTTACATAGAAGGTAATTAAGCTAGAGGGCCACGCTGGCCATACAGGGTTTTGTTTCAAGTTTTCTTTCTCTTGCGGCAAGCTTTTCGGTCTTTTGTTGGCTCTTACGACACCCTCAGGATAGAATATGGAGAATGTCCCGTTTTCATTATTGACTGACTGCCTCGTTGGTCTAGTGGTCAGATGTGCCGCCTTTGGATCAACGGGTCCCGGGTTCGATTCCGGGGTCGGGCCAGTGTCTTTGTCTAAACCAGAGGCACTGGCTCGGAGTCTGGGTGTCATTTCTATCTATAATATGTATGTATTTACAAAAAAAAAATATATATAAGTAGTTTATCATCCATCTCGTTACCATAACACAAGCATTAAGTTGCTTAACTTGGGACGAGATGGCGTTGTGTCAAATGTGTCCAAGGATATTATTATTATTATTATTATTATCTACTTAGGCCACCCCCATTTACGTGTAACCAACCGTGCTCATACGCTCGTCGTGACGGATTTAGAATATATAGTGTCACCACCCGATTTCATCCCGAGGGTGTCAGAAGAACTGACAAAATGATTACAAGGCCGAAAACCTCGCCGCAATAGGCGGAAATCTTGATATGAAAACGGTGGCAGCCCGCCTCGCTATCGTGACGGACAGTAGTGTTTGCTGAGGCCTGGCTCAGCAGTGGGTCATGTATCGGTTGGGCTCTTAGTACGCCCTCCGGCTAGTATAAGTAGGTGACACTATGTATTCGGCTGTATGGCTAACATTATGCTGAGTTGGGGCCGATTTGTGACACATACACTTATGTACATGTAATTGCTAGATTGTAATTTTTCTCTCCTTCGTTTATACTGTTTTTGTAACTGTATGTCATGCATGAGTCATGAGTGTATTTGTTACAAATAAAACTTTTTCTATTCTATTCTATTCTAAATCTTTCTCGGAACATCTATCTGAGTTGTATTTTACACATAAATAAGCTTTAACCGCACATTGCAGGGTTGGGGGTGTTTAAAATTTCAAGCCGTTCATCAAAACTGCAGTATGATTTCACCCCCAATTAAGCTCGTTATTTATGCATTCCGTTAAATTTAGCAACCGTCGCAACGGAACTATTCTGGTACGTTACATAAATCCGTTTTTTATTCGTAAATTATAATCTTTGGTATATTTATTATTATACTAGCTGCGCCCCGCGGGTTCACCCGCGCTCACTTGCACTTATCGTTATATTCTGGATAATTCACAATATATCTTTATAATATTAGTGGGATGTGTTAATCGGATGTATAAGCTATATAGATTGACCTGAATACGTGTATGAATCGGGTAATAATATTTTGGTTCTTATTTTTAACAGTGACTTGAATGCCTTTGACCCGATGGAAAGCAACGCCAGGGTCTAAGATAGAGCAAGAAATTCATGGAAATGCCCTGTCAGGCACCGGCTCTCACAAACATACGATGAAACACAGTAAAACTGCTTAGATGTGAGGGTGTTAACTAGCCGGGTGGATCATTAGATCCTACCACCAAGCGTGGTGGGTTTTGTAGACTTTTACAAGACGCGTTATTTCCCAGCGTGCGGTGAGAAAGTGTAATTTTCTGCCCGTCCCCACACGGATAGTTCTCTAGTCGCAACCCAAATGCACTAATAGGGACGAGCTTCTTTCAGGTATCTTTTTTTTTAAACGAAGGCAGTTTACAAACATGAAATTCACGAACACAAATGACACCCAGACTCGGAGCAAGTGCCTCTGGTTTACACAAAGACACTTGCCCGTCCCCGGAATCGAACCAGCAGCAATCTATCACAGCGTAAAACTGCGGTCAGTGGTGGCACCGGCCACCACGTCTGAACGCTTCCCGCTCTCGGTGTTGCCAGGGGATCCGAACCACAGTGTTACGCCGTCTCGTACCACGTCATCATCGCGCCATGTCACGCGACTGTGGACAAAGGAGTCCCCGGAGCACGACACTGTATTCCACTTTTCATCTGGCAGCACTATAAAGAGGGACGCATAGAGTACGTACATAAAATGTGTATCACATATAAAAACCTGCCTATATTTCAATCTCTGTGTCATTTATATCGTGACAGGACTAATTTGAATTCCAATATTTGTTCCAAATTGATACTCCGCGTCGCTTGGATTTCGAGTTAGATTGGACCGAATACGTGAATAAAATCGGACAATAAATCACGCGTTTTAAAATAAAAATGCAGTCTTTCAGGAATCATAATCTCTACCCTTTATGAGCCCACTACTTAGTCGTGCGTTAGGCATTTGAGATAAATTAGCCTAGTTATTATGCCTTACTGGATTTGATAAGGTTGCGGCTAAGTTCTCTGCCTAAATCAAACTCAAACTGAAAAGGAACTTTTTTTACGTAGGTTTTATCACAAAACTCTTATAAATCGTCATATTTATAAACACCATTATCATCTTACGGCCCCTGCCCCACACTAGGTGGTAGTCTCGATACACACCTATCAGTCGTCATATCTACATTTATACATTTCATACACAATTACTCATTTTTACAATCCATCCCTCTCTTTTCATCTCCCACAACCCTTGCCTCCACCCACATTCATGCTGAAACTACCAACGGTTCGGATTGATGCTGTACAGAGAGGAAAAGGCAAGAAAGGCTGTAGTATCGTGCTGGATGGGCACCACAATACAGTGCAGCCCTAGTAACTGACTGACTGACTGCCTCGTTGGTCTAGTGGTCAGATGTGCCACCTTTGGATCAACGGGTCCCGGGTTCGATTCCGGGGTCGGGCCAGTGTCTTTGTCTAAACCAGAGGCACTGGCTCGGAGTCTGGGTGTCATTTCTATCTATAATATGTATGTATTTACAAAAAAAAATGTATATAAGTAGTTTATCATCCATCTCGTTACCATAACACAAGCATTAAGTTGCTTAGCTTGGGACGAGATGGCGTTGTGTGAAATGTCCAAGGATATTTATTTATTTATTTATAAAGTAACACTGTCTACGCTAAAACTTCACAAACAATTATTTCTCAGTTCTGATAAAATTTATACATACTGTACTTATATATAGACTAAAGACCAGTTCAAAAATTGTTTTTAATATTTACCGACCGAAAACCCAAAGACTCTAAGTCAAGAAAAATAAAACTCTCCATTTTCAAATTGCAGGCACACAATATGTAATGGAAAAGAGTCTAAGCATGGAACTAGAATATGGTCTACGACATTCAGAGCAGATATCATTGATTTATGAAATACTTAAATAAATACCTGTTATAAGTACGGTGACAGGCTTAGAATGAATAATGTCACCATTCCATCCTGAGAGTGTCGTAAGAGATGACTAAACGAACACAGCGGAGACCCTAGACCAAGAGACGAAAAACTTGAAACAAACCTTGTGCAATCTACAAGGTCAGGTTGGTATAGTATACAAATCTTCCTCCTTGTGATTGAACGAGGTTCGACTTAATAGTGGGTCTTATAAGCACTGTAATAATGATGATGATAGTTTTGACTATAGAACCATCAATGGCAGTAGCGCAATGCTCTCTTTTTAAGTTTGTTCAATTTGTTAATGTATGTCATACATACTACTACTATTATTTAGCCCATAAATGACCCCCTGCTGACTCGGGCCTCTTCTCATCACAGGGAGGCTAATCTGTGTCAGGTTGGCCTGGCGGGTTGGCACAGGATTTAGGTTCTAATTTTCGTTCTCTTCCTTGCGGCGGTTTATGGCCTTGTCAATTCTCACGACACCCTCAGGATGGAATGGGGTGGTGACACTATGTATTCTAAATCCATTACCACATGGAGTCCTTAGATTTGCAGCAAATAATACAGTTTCTCAAAGCTCCGGTGTTAAAACACTATAGTTTGTGCGCGTTAAGAATGCAGTGAGTGAGCAGCGCAACTGCACACTTAAGGTTCGAGCACATTATGCCGGGCCACAGCGTGTCGGCGCGCAGCCCAAAAATCCGCTCAAATGGCTTCAATACAATTTGTAAGAACCATCGCACACGTCGGTGCCGGGCCGCAGCGGGTCGCATTATTGCGACGCGAATTTGCGTCCGTGCGATGCGGCCCGTCCCGCCCCGCTGCGCCCCGTCAAAGTGTGCTACATAGCAAGCGGATCGGTGTGCATATTTTGGTATTTCCGTGTTCCTGTGATGAACCCACCTGTTATTGTAAACTTTATGACAGATAGTTGATTATCCATGCGAAGTTACGATGTCCAGAAAATTGAATAAGGAACTCAAAATCCGTCAATGCACTGCGACCCAGCCCGTCAATAGTGTGCTAGGTACGCATTTAGCGCGGCGCTGCGGCCCGCTGCAGCTCGACATAATGTGCTCGAACCTTTACGACATGACGATGAACCCGTCACCACACGGACACGCTAAATGGTGGCAGGTATGATATGATTATCTATATTGTCAAAGAAGGCAATGGCATTGACATGAGTTTTTGGCAAGCGTGCCGAGAGCCTTGTATCACTTTAAACGACTCGGTTAATCGCCGCGATATCGCGTTTTAAAACGCTCGTATTGCGCAAAATGTTTTGATTAATTTTTATTGGCAAACGCTTTGGTGGTATTTTTTTTAAATCTTTTCTGTCACATTTATATATGAAAGCCGGGCATAGCATTCTAGCGATTAGTACTACCACTTCTACGCTGGTCAGTAGGGTTAGCATTTGCGGCAGCGTGGTTCTGAGTACAGATCCCAAAATGCCGCAACAAGGACGCGAGTTGGAGCAACCCGGGGAGATTTAGTGGGTAGGCCCCCACTCTGGGGGAGAGTCCCACACGCCCCCCCTCGGCCATCCCCGTTGCCGACGGGGATAGTCCATAAAGGATTTTACCACGGGCGGACAAAAAAAAAAAAAGTTCGTATCATGTTTTCATTCTCTTGCGGCTAGGTGATCTGCCTCTTGAGTTCATTTAGTCGCCTAAGATATTTTCAGGATGGTATGGGTTGGTGACATTGTGTATTCTAAGTCCGTCACCATGCGGTAAATCTAATTCTACTACTATCAATGAAGAGTGGATAATTTGTGTTCCTTAAGGGCTTAAAAAATCAAAATAGTTATTTTTGCAAATAAGCTAAAATAACAAACGTGTAATATAAATGTCTACTACAGAAAATTATAAATTATTTTTCATTCTCCAGAGCCATTCCCTCCATGAATTTGGAATTGGCGTATTGTACTAAATGTTTGAATTTATAAGTTGTCAGCTGTGAAGAAATAAATTAAAAACAAATTACTTAGCGCGTAATGCATTTGATCTGTGGATTAAGTAATATCTTATTAACATCTCAATTGCTCCGTGCTTCAAAAGGTACTTTTCGGCTACTTTTCGAACATCTTTAAGAGTCGATATACGAAAACAGTTCAGTAAAGTATGACAGCTGATACACCAGCTGTCTTATTCTCGGTGGTCAGACTGCAATCTCATTGTTTAAGTACTGTTATTATCAAAAATAGGATCAGGCAGTTAAAAAATAAACATGTTCGTAATAAACGGGTTCGGAATCCAATGCCAAACATTCATACTATTTGTAATAGGCCTTACTGCTGTACATTTTTGTATTACACCTTGAATAACCTTTTTGTAGTACCCAGTATACTATAGACTGAATGTTCACAAAGCACAGTTTCAATTTAAAACAGTGTCTCTCCAGCGTAAAACGTTTAATTTATCGCAGGCGGTCTTAAAGCAATTTCAATTATATTTTAACCCCCAGAAAGTCGAACTTCTATTTGACAGAAAACTATTTTCGCCCGGCCATTGCCAAATCAGAGGTATTTTGTAATACTCTAAAATCGACAATTAGCTTGTGTATCTAAATGAGTGATTTATAAAGGATATTTCAGTAGTAATATAGTAGGTATTTATATTACTAATAGTCTCAAGTAATGTTTTTGGTGCAACCCTAGGTACTGGTACATGTTTACAAAAATATTTTATATTTTTAAATATAATTTTCACCTGATCATTAAATTGTTAATGTCGCTCTTACTTGGGATCCTCAAATAAACTCAAAATCAAAATGCTGTTTATTTGAATAAATTCTTACGAATGCGTTGAAATAGAAAAAAGAAAAAAAATACCATTTATTTTTTACCACCGGTTCAAATGCTATTCCACAGAAAAGAGCCGACAAGAAACTCCATCGTTGCTCTACACTCTAAGACCTACGTATGGTGATGGATTTAGTATACACGATGTTTCCAAACCACACATCACATATCGTGTGGATGTCGTAAGAGGCTACTAAAGAAAAGTAAGAGGTAGATCACTGAGCTGCAAGAGACGGATGACTTAATACGAGCACAAAACCAACGCATCTTCTCCGTCTCAGTAGTGGGTCATTTATGAGATGTAATTATGACTTACTCTCCATCATTTCGAATAACTCACTAGCCCATTAAGCTCACTGTGATAGTAACAGTGGGTAGTCGTAGTAGGTGTGGGAGCCTGGTGGTCGATGATTCACAGAACGTTGCAGAACGTCTGTTGTCCCTTAGTCGTCTTCTATTATACCTATGGAAAGAAATATAAGGTGGTAGTATTCTTTCTCCGCTACGACACTGACACTGGAATCCTATGATGATGAAGATGAACTGGATTGTGAATTGTACTTTGTAATGAGCAATTTGATTGAAATTAGTGATTTAAACGCGTAACATATTTAAATTTGAAAGACACCGAAGTCTCTTAACAGTTCAGTGAAACCTTTTGCACATTGCTAATCGACAGTCCTTCTGATTGGAATATTCACTTGATTTCATTCAAATCAAGATGCTCACTGTTATTTGCGGCAATTACGTTGAAACAATGATTGGATAGAATCAACGATTAATATACGTTGTTTCTGTATTACCCACTATTGCTGCAAGATTCTCAACCTTAGTATGTTGACCTTTGAGTCGATTATTTCAATGTGGATCATCGATGAGTTGAACGGTTATTGCGTATTTTTGTTATATTGATTTATCTATAACTTATGGATGGACGGACCCGTCTTTGTAAGGATCAGTCCTATCCGAATTCAAAGCGCACGAAATGATGCCGTTGTCGAGAACTCAGATAGTTGGTATCTTCATGTCGCTTCAGATGACAAGACCTATCAACATATCACAAAGGAATTTAGCAATACTTTCACATATAAATATGAACGTAAAAGATAAAGTGTTTCTAGTCCTTAAAAATATATTATATAGAACGTCTCGAAGATAATGTGGATGTCGCCTCCAAAGTCCCACTAAAAACTCAATGAAGAAGCTGGTATTCTTTCCGTGCGCCAGCAGTACATACTTTTAACGATTATATATAAATATTCAAAGATACCTGTAGATAACATAAATAGGATAGACCTCAGCAGAAGGAATCATACAGTGTGTAATCCATATGTAGTAAAGACCTTATTTGCTCAAAACTTTTTCATTTCGGTGCGTCCTATTGTATAATAAAGTACACAAAATATTAAAAATAATATATGATTGTAAATATAAATGCAAAAATAAAGTTTCGAAATGGCTGTTAACTCTAGATTATAATAATACAGAAAAAGCGCTGGAAATAATGATGTAGTAAATACTTTAAAGATAATTTTTAATACAGTTGCTCAAAAAGTGGCATATTACAGGGACGTATAGCGTTCGGGAAGTGGGCTATTACACACGCGTGCTTTTTCTTTACCATTCCCGCACTAGTGCGTTTTCTTTCCCAACTGTCAAAATAATGTCTATTAAAAGGAAAAACCAACCATGAAGTTTTTACTAAAAAAAATCATAGAAGTTTTTATGATTCATGCAAATACGTATATTTCTAAAAAGAAACTACGTACTAAGTTGTTTCAATATCAGATTTAATTATTTGATTGAATGTGTTTTATTTCATCTAATTAAATTTCATTTCATATCAATAAAAAAATTCTACTGAAGACTTGGCTGTATGGGCATTGTTCCTTTTGCCTACCAGAATGGGTGAAGAAAAAAAAACCTGCTTATATTCTACGGTCGGCGCCATTTTTCAGAAATGATTAGTTAGTTGAGTTTATTGTGTTTATAATATTTTATTAAATTGCTTCATTTTTTCGCAACTGTATTAAAAATAGTCGTTCAGTACACGTGCGAAGCCGTCATTGCAACTTGTTCCGACTGTCAACCCTCGCCTTCGGCTGCGCCTCGGCTCGGGTAGACATTTGTCGGAACTCGTTGTAATGACAGCCTTTCCGCACTTGTACCGAAATATACTATTCCGACAGTACCCTTATACAGGACACTCGCACACACACACACACACATACACACACGCGCACGGACGCACGCATACGTACATTATATTTCTCCATCTTAAATAGTTTAACTGCAATAATCATGTGAGACCCCTCACATGATTATTGCAGTTAAACTAGTCTGGTGTTCTAAAATACAGGCCTAGGCTTAGTTTAGACTCCAGATCTCCCACAGATTACATTCTGTTGTATTGATAGATTTTAGAAAAAAATAACAAATTTTTAATAACTGTTTGTAATTTTTGTGGAGATGAAATAAAATATTCTTATTTTTTAAAGATCACGTCCTCTCTGTAGTGTCATGACTATGAAAAGGAAATTAAAGATTTTATATTTAAAGAAACGTTTTGATCATTGATTTGTAAACATATGTATATAAATGGCCATATTTATTATCATTGAACACAATATCTACATTTATCACAAATATTAGTTACTTTTGTCTGTGTGGTGACTGATTTCGAATACACTGTATCACTATCATAAAGTATCCTGCTGGTAAATATCCTTTGACATTTCCTTGGACATTTCACAGAACGCCATCTCGTCCCAAGCTAAGCAACTTAATGCTTGTGTTATGGTAACGAGATGGATGATAAACTACTTATATACATTTTTTTTGTAAATAAATACATATATAGATAGAAATGACACCCAGACTCCGAGCCAGTGCCTCTGGTTTAGACAAAGACACTTCCCCGATCCCGGAATCGAACCCGGGACCCGTTGATCCAAAGGCGGCACATCTGACCACTAGAAGGAAAGAGAGAGACAATCTAACTTCAAGAGAAGGAAAACTTGATACAAATGACTATGCCAACCAGTCTGGCCAGCGATGCACATTAGCCTAAGCTGCTTCCATTGGAAGAGGCCTGACTCAGGAGTGGGTCCATTATAGGTTCAGATGATGATGATGTGGTGACTTTTTCTTAAAACGTAATAATGTAAAAGGCTCTTAACAGCTCCCAGGAAACGCGACTTTCTTGTCAATTCATCAACTTTTGACTTTAGTAATGAGGAGAGAACTGAAGTCAAATTCACTTTTAAAAGAAGATCGAATATTGTTAACGTATGCTCATAGGCGATAGAGATATACTAAAACGCCTTTTGAGTCTAAGGATTGGATCACAGATACCCAGTTCAGTCTGATCGGGTCTTTATCTAAACCAGAAATACGTGGTCTGAGTGTCTTTGTACTCGTGTTAGTGTAAAAGTGTTCTTAGTTGGCCTACTCACGATGCAAACCAATCAAATCATTCCTACGATCAGTTGACGATATACTTCCAAAAGTAATGGTGGTATCCTGTCCTTTACCCTGCAGTTGTGCGGATGACTCGCTGTGTTCATAACGCGAACAAACTATAGCGTTGTGGACACTGGATCTTTAAAAACTGTGATTATTTGTGACAAATGTTCTATGGACTCCTCGTGGTGATGGGTTTATAATGCATAATGTCACCACCCCATTCCATCCTAAGAGTGTCGCAAGAGCCTTCCTCTTGAATCGCTCTATCTATTTAAAAAAACGCTTCGAAACCCGTTGTGTAGTTTTAAAGGTTTAAGCATACATGGGGACAGACAGACGACAGCGACCTTGTTTTATAATATGTAGTGATTTCCTTGTTCATTTCTTTGTTTTTATATTTCAAAAAACATTTTGATTTTAATTTGAAATCCTGTGCCAATCCGTCTGGCCAGCTTGGCACAATAGGCTGCAGTAGGGAAATTGTCCCTTTAAGTACCTGGCTGGAGGTGGCCCGACTCAGAAGTAGGTAATATATGGGTTGAGTAGTACTTCTAAGTACTCGATAATAATTCCAAACTAAAAATCTATTCCGCTTGTGCTTCATAACATGACCTATCCTCAAAAATCACTCGAAGCCTTAAACCCGCTGACAAGTACTCGTTTAACTTAGTCGATTACCTTGGCCCTTTGACCTCTATTTTTTTACAAGACCGATCTCCTTAAAAGGAAGGGTCCTATAATTTGCAGTTCTACTGACAAGGATTGATGGCTCTATATTGGTAAAAAGGTGAGATTAAAAATTGAATTTCATTTAACCAGGCGCTGTTCGAAGTTACTGATTTAGAATACATGGTGTCACCACCCTATTCCATCCTGAGGGTGTCGTAAGAGTCGACAAAAGGAAGTGACAAAGCCGTAAACCAAGCCGTAAGAGAAGGAAAACGAAACCCTGTGCCAACCCGTCTGGCCAGCGTGGCACAGACCCTTTCTGTAATGGGAGAAGTCCCGACTTAACAGTGGGTTGTTTGTGGGCGAACAGTAGTAGACAGTCTCTTAAGGCATACCGGCAAGGATTTACGAAGTTTCTTGCTGGCTCATCAGTATAGTTACATATAGGTGGACGCAACGGTTGTGGGATACCTAAAGAAATGGATGGTGAATGAGGAAATGTTTGTGAAAGGTGTGAATATAGATATGACAACCGATACACCCCATATTGAGACAACCACCTAGCGTGGGACAAGGGCCAAAAGATTAAATGTTAGTTTAAATATGATGATTTATAAAGTTTTGTGGCAAAAACTACGTAAATAAAGTTCTTTTGTGTCTACCTCGACCACAGCTGAGCAGAACTAGTAAGAAACTCACGGAGCTAGAGGCAGAGTGAGTTGGCCGTAATCCTGATTATCTCCTACCTCTCTTTATGCTGTCTAAAAATATGAATGTCTTATATTTCTTTCACTTATTTTGTGAGACTTCATTCCACGAAAAAAGCTTAGAGCTTTGATCTTGAAAACATACAAACACATGTATTTTAATGTTGTACCGACCGATAAAAATATAACATGTTAGACCTCCTTTATGTTAGTATTTAATAAGATGACATATTTCTTTATACTGCTTCGAAAAACAGTCGAATTTCCTGAGAAAATCTCTGAAGATTAAATACAAAAATACGTGTCGTCGTCGTTTCAATAAATGCCCCACTACTGAGTCGGGCCTTCTCTAAATTCATGGAGGGAAATAAGCTGACTGTGCCACTCTGGCAAGACGGGTTGGCATAGGGGTGATACCAGCTCTCCATCTCTTGCGGCTAGGTGATCCACCACGTGCGTTCCTTTAGTCGCCTCTTACGACACCCTCAGCATGGCATAGGTTGGTGACCTTGTGTATTCTATATCCGTCACCATACGGACAAAGCAAAAATACATATGTTACTGTGTAATCCTTAGCCTGTTAAAAGCGAGTTCTAACATACTACACAAGACGATGAACACCGGTTTGAGCATTTTTCGTAGTTCATAGTTTTGACCAAAATAATATAGTCACATCCAGTTTTTTCCCATTGGCGCATGCATTGAGCAAGTGCATCTGTTTTAGACAAAGATACTTGCCCGACCCCGGAATCGAACCCGGGACGAGGCAGTCATTTATTGACTAACATACTGTTGATAGTTGGACCTGTGAGACTCAATTGCATTAGCCAGGTTAATATCGGATACAATTTTGTTCGTTGTTTCAACACATAATTGAGTCTACTTAGTTGGGCCTCCCCCAAATTCTTCTCTTGCGACTACATGATCTTGCCTCTTGCGTTGGTATCATCATATTTATCATCATTTAAGCCAAAAGAGGTCCACTGTTGGTTAGAGGTCTCCAAGGATTTCCACAAAGGCCGGTCCGTCCGCATCCATCGCTTTACCGGTCGTGGAAGGCCTACCGGCACTGCGCTTTCCGGACCGTGGTTGCCACTCGAGGACTTTTTTGCCCCATCGCGTGTCAGTCCTGCGAGGTATGTGCCCAGGATGGTATGGGTTGATCAAATTGTGTATTTTTAATACATCACCGCTCAATTGTTTATCTAATAAATTATGACATTTCAACTTAAACGCGCAAAAGTTAAGGACTATATATTTCATCGACAGGCGCCAATATAGAATGCAGCGGTAAGATTTCCAGTTTCACAAGTTTACATTAACTATTTATTGAGCTTGATAACTTTAACTGAACTTTGGAAAGTTGCCGTCTTCCTTTGAAATATATTTTCCGGTTTAACTTGGAATGCAGTTTACCGGTTCAGATGTGCTGTTTTCAAGAACCGGTTTATGTATGTTTTTATGTTTAAATACCCTATATTATCGCTTTTAAACTTTTTTGGAATACTTAGTGTCACCACCCTATTCCATCCGGAGGGTGTTGTAAGAGCCAACAAGAGGAAATGACAAGGCTGAACTAGCCGCAAGAAAAAATTGAAATGGTACCCTGCACCAACCCGTCTGGCCAGCGTGGAACGGTAGGCTAATTACACTCCATGTGGTTGGTGGAGACCCGACTCAGCAATGGGCTCCACCAACCACATGGGGGCTGAGAGGTAGGATATATGAGCACCACTCTTGTGTGATATTATGTGTATGACGTTTTTGAAAAATTTTCTACACGTAGCCTTTAATATATACATACATACATACATACTACAAATAAATAAAATTGGAGTTTCTGTTTGTAATCTATACATCTATACAAATAAATAAAATTGGAGTGTCTGTTTGTAATAATAAAATAACAACTTTTTACTAAATGCGTTATCCTGTATACACAGCACATAGACCAAAATAACATTTTTTTTAATTTTTGTCTGTCTGTCCGTCTGTCTGTTTGCCTGTTTGTTCCGGCTAATCTCTGGAACGGCTGAACCGATTTTGACGGGACTTTCACCGATAGTTAGCTGATGATATAAGGAGTAACTTAGGCTACTTTATTTAGTCTATACATCTATACAAATAAATAAATGCGTAAGTCTGTATACACAGCACATCTATACATCTATACATATCTATACATCTATACAAATAAATAAAATTGGAGTGTCTGTTTGTAATAATAAAATAACAACTTTTTACTAAATGCGTTATCCTGTATACACAGCACATAGACCAAAATAACATTTTTTTTAATTTTTGTCTGTCTGTCCGTCTGTCTGTCTGTCTGTCTGTCTGTTTGTTCCGGCTAATCTCTGGAACGGCTGAACCGATTTTGACGGGACTTTCACCGATAGTTAGCTGATGATATAAGGAGTAACTTAGGCTACTTTATTTAGTCTATACATCTATACAAATAAATAAATGCGTAAGTCTGTATACACAGCACATCTATACATCTATACATCTATACATCTATACAAATAAATAAAATTGGAGTGTCTGTTTGTAATAATAAAATAACAACTTTTTACTAAATGCGTAAGTCTGTATACACAGCACATAGACCGAAATAAAATTTTTTTTAATTTTTGTCTGTCTGTCCGTCTGTCTGTCTGTCTGTTTGTTCCGGCTAATCTCTGGAACGGCTGAACCGATTTTGACGGGACTTTCACCGATAGTTAGCTGATGATATAAGGAGTAACTTAGGCTACTTTATTTAGTCTATACATCTATACAAATAAATAAATGCGTAAGTCTGTATACACAGCACATCTATACATCTATACATATCTATACATCTATACAAATAAATAAAATTGGAGTGTCTGTTTGTAATAATAAAATAACAACTTTTTACTAAATGCGTAAGCCTGTATACACAGCACATAGACCAAAATATTTTTTTTTTTAATTTTTGTCTGTCTGTCCGTCAGTCTGTCTGTCTGTCTGTCTGTTTGTTCCGGCTAATCTCTGGAACGGCTGAACCGATTTTGACGGGACTTTCACCGATAGTTAGCTGATGATATAAGGAGTAACTTAGGCTACTTTATTTAGTCTATACATCTATACAAATAAATAAATGCGTAAGTCTGTATACACAGCACATCTATACATCTATACAAATAAATAAAATTGGAGTGTCTGTTTGTAATAATAAAATAACAACTTTTTACTAAATGCGTAAGTCTGTATACACAGCACATAGACCGAAATAACATTTTTTTTAATTTTTGTCTGTCTGTCCGTCTGTATGTCTGTCTGTCTGTTTGTTCCGGCTAATCTCTGGAACGGCTGGACCGATTTTGACGGGACTTTCACTGATAGGTAGCTGATGGTATAAAGAGTAACTTAGGCTACTTTTATTTAGTCTATACATCTTCTATACAAATAAATAAAATTGGAGTGTCTGGTTGTAATAATAAAATAATAACTTTTTACTAAATGCGTAAGTATGTTTAAACAGCACATAGACCAAAATATTTTTTTTTTTAATTTTTGTCTGTCTTTCTGTTTCGGCTAAAACGTTCAGTACTTTGGAGACATTGTTAAAAACTTAATTTAAAACAAAACATGAGAGCACATCATTCAGCTGATTCAGAATTTAGTAAAATACTTCTTGATGTTGGAGAGGGAAAGTGTCTAGAAGTGAATAGTAATCATGATATAGAACTACCTACCAGTCTTTGTCAGGTTGTGGTGGACACTGAAACTTAGTATTTATGATGATATTCACAATCTCAATATCAAAGAAGATTCGATAAATAAGCCAACAAAAACTGAAAATAAATGATAATTAAAATAAATGCAAAAACCAAAAAAAAATATTAATGAACTAATTATCTTTTTTTAAATTCCACGCGGACGAAGTCGCGGGTGCAGCTAGTACACAGTATATTTTTTAATTTGTGTCTGTCTGTCTGTTTGTTCCGGCTAATCTCTGGAACGGATGGACCGAGTTTGACGGGACTTTCACCGATAGGTAGCTGATGATATAACGAGTGACTTAGGATACTTTTTTGACTAGCTTCGCCCCGCGGCTTCACCCGCGGGTTATATCGCACCCGTGCGAAGCCAGGACGGGCGGCTAGTGGCAAATATAACAGATACGCAAATACGAATGTAGTGCCAGCATTAGACATAAAAATATAGCACTTTATGATTAATACGTTGCCAAGTAACTTTCAAACGATAATAACCTAATACCAATATCGAAACGGCTCTCATGTATACAGAAAATAATCGAGAAACTTATTCGATAAACATTCGTTTCCAATCGATTTTACCCAAAATTATTCGTTTATTTGTTTACCAATGTCTAATGTTAAGAGTTGGACCGTTACTGAAATCAACTACTCACATTTATACCGGGTTCTTATTAGGGTTGTCAATCAACAAGAAATATTTTGGACATTTTTTTTATCTGTGGTGAAAAAGAGAGTTTTCGGAAGTTTACGTGACTCTGTGTGTGTAAAACAGTTGAAGCTACGCTGCTATTGATGAGCTAATTCTGATATACTCGTATATATCCTTTCTTAATAAAAAGTTTATATAATGTTTTTTTTTTCATGTAAGAGCAGGCCGTCTGATCTTAAGTGGAAATGCTGTCCAGAAGTTGGGATACCTAGGGTTAAACTATACGGATAGCAGTAGCCATCATCACCCTGCCGGCCAGTAAGATGCCTTCTTTTGAAAGAAACCTGACCACAGCTACATCTCACTCTCAAAGATCAGGTGCCAACACCCAATCTTTATTCTAAGGGGGAGGTGTTATGTATGCTCCTCTCACTAGTTGTAACATATTGCTTTCTTAAATTCATCATATTCATATATCTTGTTGTTATCCTGTTTATTAAATCATAATATGTATAGTTGTAGCCATTACTATAATTATGTATAACATACCTACTCATGACTGTCAGTAAACAATGTCATTAGATAACTAAGTTCCTAATATGTAACAAACAGTTTAATTATGTTTAGCTTCGTTAGTATATAAGTTCGTGTATTACCAATTAAGGGACAGTACCAATTCATAACTGAATCCTTCAACATCTCAGAACCTCTAAATAATTGTAACTTATAAATCTTAGTTTAGTATTACTATAAATTCTAATATAATAACAATAATTAAATAAACAGAATAAAACTTATTGTAGGTGAGTGTGCAGGGAGGGAGTACCATGCTTGTGAGGTGCGACAAGAAAAGAGTTGCCAAATTTCTTCGTTCGCGATGGATTTTAGCTTTGTTTGAAGAAAATCTGCTCAGATATTTGAACGTTGTCACATTCACATAAATCTATACTCTATACTCATGGACGTATAAAAAAAGTCGGACAGAGTCTCGCTAACTAAAAACTGTGACATCATAGTCGGCCAGATCAGCTATATGTACAGGCCAGCACGCACACTTTCACACATTAGTCGGCCATTACGCGCGTGAACGTCGATGCTTAAAGACGCAATATGCGGCGAAAAAATAAAAACTATAAATCATGTCTTGCGTGGTAAAATGGTGTAAAAACCGTAGTGACCGAAAGAAAAACAATCCAGGAATCACGTTTCATACGTAAATGAATAATTCAATCACTTATTTACAGATTATATACATTAAAATCAATTTGTATTTGCTAGAACAAAACAATTAATTTTAAGTTCAGTGTTGCCAATATTCACGTGAGCAAATTAACCGAAATGTGGGCAATTTTTCGTTTATTATAAAAATCAATATATTATTATGGTTAATTATTTAATAGTTACTACTGGGTATTTTATTTTATATTCCTTTTGCTAGATTTTCTAAAGAAAATTAAGTATGGAGAAATGATTGAATTAAAATTACTAAGTAGAAATTGTAATGGTGAAAACGATTGGATTCCAAACAAATACAGTGTCGTTTGCAGTATACATTTTGATGCGGATGACTTATAAACAACTAAAGGAGGACTCCGGCGTGTTGTTACTTATGCAGTACCTTAAAAGGTAAATTAGCAATCTACCAAGACAAGATTAATACAAAAAAAAAATGAAACTACGCTTATTTTTTCAAAATTTAAATGTACATGTAGCTATTGTGTCGGTATATAAGAATAATAATAAATATCCTTGGACATTTCACACAACGCCATCTCGTCCCAAGCTGAGCAACTTAATGCTTGTTTTATGGTAACGAGATGGATGATAAACTACTTAAAAACTTTTTTTTTGTAAATACATACATATTATAGATAGAAAAACACCCAGACCCAGGACAAATACTTGTAGGTCGTACAAATATTTCTTCCGAGCGGGGATAGAACCCGCGACATGCTGCGCAGCAGTCGATCGCTCAACCACTGCGCCAACCGTGTCGTCGTATCGTAAAAATATTCATACATTATTTTAATCCCCAGTGCTTTATTTTGTTTTAATATTTGTTTAAGTCAAGACACGGCAGAGGAATAAACTGTTACTGTACCATTTAATACCAGTGCTTCTCAAGAGGTGCGCAATAAATTATAGTTAGGCAACATAAATAAATTATCACAAAAAAATTTTTGGTAATGAAAGCATTTCTTTTAATTTAGAATCGTTTTCAACACATCTCGAAATTAGAGGGAATTTCAAAAACCACTCAAAGTAAAAGACATTATTATAATAAAAATACTCAGCATTTAGGATGTTAAAAATAAACATAACAATTTCGAACAATTTTTTTTTAATATTTTAACCATGTTTTTATTGCAAAATTTTGTGTATCATGGCAACCCCAAAATTAACTCACACATACAGAGCTGCCGCCATTTTGGCGTTTCACTTTTGTCTTAGCCAGAGTTCCGTCCGCCTTTTTTTATACGTCCATGTCTATACTATACTAATATATAAAGTTGCAGAGTTTGTTGGTTTGAACGCGCTAATCTCAGGAACTACTGGTCCGATTTCAAAAATCTTTCAGTGTTAGATAGTCCATTTATCGAGGAAGGCTATATTTTATTTTTCAAAAGATCTGTATGAAAATTGCGATTTTGTAAACTAAGGTGTAAAATCGAAAACCTATTTATGCGTGCGCTGCAAAAACTATTGACAATAGAACACAATGATGTACTACGGGTTTGTATGTCTTATAAAGATCTACAAAAAAGTCCGCGAGAGCACATATCTAACTATCATAGTTTAGTAACAATAACCGCTTTTATGTTCATAAAAAATATGCATAGAGATAAGCACGGGTTCGAAGCGCTTTTGCGAGCGGGCGAAGCCGCGCGCAAAAGCTAGTTTATTATAAATTAAAATAACTATATGTTTCTTATATTATGTTAAGTTTTTGCATAGCAGTAGCCGTTGGCGTTCACGACAATAATAATTACGTTTTTTTTTCTAACAAAATGATGTCACAAATATAAACCTTATTTGAGGAGATCAAACTTTAGTCAACGTTAAAGGCTTTAATTTTTATATTTTTTGTCATTTGTATAATTATATTGATCGGGCAAGTGACTTTGTGTGAACCAAAAAGTCTTACTCTAAGTCTTAGCATCTTTGAGGTCATGAAATTATATTATGTTTATAACCCGCAATTCGAAATTAGTGAAGTGAGTAGTCTTTTAAAAAAAAAATTGAATATATATAATATTTGCTTTAATATGACAACTACTGAGCCCATAAATGAGCCACTACTGAGCCAGGCCTCCTCCCATCACAGGGAGGGAGGGTAAGTAGGCTACTGTCTCACTCTATCACGACGGGTTGGCACATTGTTTCGTTTCAAGGTTTCCTTCTCTTGCGACTAGGTTTTCGGCCTTATCGTTTCCTTTTGTCGGGTCCTACGACACCCTCTGGATGGATTGAGGTGGTGACTCTATGTATTCTAAATCCGCCACCACACCTACACAGGTATATAATGCCAGTTTTCTGTTCATCTGTTTGACATTGTGTTTGGCAACCCTTATTTGTCCGTTGAAAACAAGTCTATTGCAAAATGATGAATTGATATTGTGTTTTTATTAAACTTTTTCCAAATTGTTTTGCTGGTAAGTAGGTTTCGTTGGGGTTTAAAAATCAAAATATTTATTGTGGAACTAGAATGGAGGTACCACTGGCACGGCGGTGCTTTTTCTTCGTATCTTTTTTTTTCGTTGGATTTCCTCGTGGACTCCGAAGCTAGTAATTACAACCCTGATCTACCCACTAAAACCAACGGCGTTTCTCAACTGCCCGGTTCAGGGCTGCGAGTTGCGGGTCGTCAATGCTCCGCCACCTTGGGGGCCTTCGCCCGCCTCTATTAATGGAGCCCCAAGCTCCCATACGGGCCCCTGGATGGATATCTTCATGGATTGCCGACCGTTGGTGGTAATTAGGGGCGGGTCATATCGGTGCCTACTAAATCTTATATATTGGATTCGAATAGATTTATGTGGGTCATACCTGTGTGATGGACAACCAGTAATATTCTTAGAGTGTCATAGGAATATTTTGTGACAACGCAATATATATCAAGTGGGTATACTCTATATCACTCATTAGGGGAGGGATAGTGAGCTGATGATGTTGATTATAAAATTACCATTTTTTTATAGATAAACTAAAGCCCTGCAGTAGGCCTAACCTGTATCGCGGAGGGCAGATTACAAACATGAAATTCACAAACACAAATGACACCCAGACTGAGAGCAAGTGCCTCTGGTTTACACAAAGACACTAGCCCGACCCTGGAATCGAACCCGGAACCCATTTATCCAAAGGCGGCACATCTAACCCCATAGACCAACGAGGCAGTAAAATTATGGCAACCCACGAGGTTAACACGACTTCTTTTATCATAATTACTATTTAGTTCTTAGCACATAGAATTCCCACTGTTGATACGGGCTTCCAGCCTACTGTGCCACGCTGGCCAGACGGATTGGCACAGGGTTTCGTTTCAAGTTTTCCTTCTCTTACGGTGAAGTTATGTTATATTAAGTAAGTTACACTTAACTTCCTAGCATTGTCCTTTGTCTTTTCTTTTATTCTTAAGACACCCTCAGAATGAAATGGCACTCTTAACAAGAGGAAATAAAAACTATAACCTATATCCCCTGAACTCAAAATTTCTCTTATTAAAATTTGTATATTTAATTTTAGACGAGGGCCTACTAGATTGTATTCGAAAACTAAATTGAGCAAAAATTGCTCAGGTATCATCATCATCATTACATAGCATAAAACAAAGTCGCTGTCGTCTGTCCGTGCCTATGTATACTAAAATATTTAAAACTACGCAACGGATTTTCATCTAGTTGATTGAATAGAGTGCTTCAAGATGAAGGTTTATGAGTATAATAACGCTGATAAATTTAGATGTTCATCATTGCACCCGTGCGAAGTTAATTAATAAATGAGAACCAAACTTTAAATAATATGACGAAGATCTATTAGAGCCATTGATCAATCATCCATTAAAACCGTCAACAAATTAATTACTTAATTGAAATAATAGCTGTGTCGCACTAATCGGTTTCTAAACTTATGAATTCGTTTAGAGGAGGCATTGTTAGGCGGATAATATTGGAAGTAGAAATACGAGTAGTATCATCATCATAATTTCAGCCACAAGACGTCCACTGCTCGACATAGGCCTCCCCCAAGGATCTCCACAAAAGCCGGTCCTGGGCGCCCGCATCTGTTGCTCTCCAGCGACCTTAACCAGGTCGTCTTCGTCGTCGTCGACCTAAAACCTACTACTAACTGTCAATTCCATGTAGCAGTGGCTTTATAAGAGAGACGGTTTAACTCTCTTCCTCATATTTGAAATATAGCGTGACGTGCCTTATCCTATCTTTGACTCTGGAGACAGGGTGTCCTTACCCTGTCCTAATCCAGTTGTGTGTCCATATCATATCGGTGAAAGTCCCGTCAAACTCGGTCCATCCGTTCCAGAGATTAGCCGGAACAAACAGACAGACAGACACAAATTAAAAAATATACTGTGTACTAGCTGCACCCGCGACTTCGTCCGCGTGGAATTTAAAAAAAGATAATTAGTTCATTAATATTTTTTTTTGGTTTTTGCATTTATTTTAATTATCATTTATTTTCAGTTTTTGTTGGCTTATTTATCGAATCTTCTTTGATATTGAGATTGTGAATATCATCATAAATACTAAGTTTCAGTGTCCACCACAACCTGACAAAGACTGGTAGGTAGTTCTATATCATGATTACTATTCACTTCTAGACACTTTCCCTCTCCAACATCAAGAAGTATTTTACTAAATTCTGAATCAGCTGAATGATGTGCTCTCATGTTTTGTTTTAAATTAAGTTTTTAACAATGTCTCCAAAGTACTGAACGTTTTAGCCGAAACAGAAAGACAGACAAAAATTAAAAAAAAAAATATTTTGGTCTATGTGCTGTTTAAACATACTTACGCATTTAGTAAAAAGTTATTATTTTATTATTACAACCAGACACTCCAATTTTATTTATTTGTATAGAAGATGTATAGACTAAATAAAAGTAGCCTAAGTTACTCTTTATACCATCAGCTACCTATCAGTGAAAGTCCCGTCAAAATCGGTCCAGCCGTTCCAGAGATTAGCCGGAACAAACAGACAGACAGACATACAGACGGACAGACAGACAAAAATTAAAAAAAATGTTATTTCGGTCTATGTGCTGTGTATACAGACTTACGCATTTAGTAAAAAGTTGTTATTTTATTATTACAAACAGACACTCCAATTTTATTTATTTGTATAGATGTATAGATGTGCTGTGTATACAGACTTACGCATTTATTTATTTGTATAGATGTATAGACTAAATAAAGTAGCCTAAGTTACTCCTTATATCATCAGCTAACTATCGGTGAAAGTCCCGTCAAAATCGGTTCAGCCGTTCCAGAGATTAGCCGGAACAAACAGACAGACAGACAGACAGACTGACGGACAGACAGACAAAAATTAAAAAAAAAAATATTTTGGTCTATGTGCTGTGTATACAGGCTTACGCATTTAGTAAAAAGTTGTTATTTTATTATTACAAACAGACACTCCAATTTTATTTATTTGTATAGATGTATAGATATGTATAGATGTATAGATGTGCTGTGTATACAGACTTACGCATTTATTTATTTGTATAGATGTATAGACTAAATAAAGTAGCCTAAGTTACTCCTTATATCATCAGCTAACTATCGGTGAAAGTCCCGTCAAAATCGGTTCAGCCGTTCCAGAGATTAGCCGGAACAAACAGACAGACAGACAGACGGACAGACAGACAAAAATTAAAAAAAATTTTATTTCGGTCTATGTGCTGTGTATACAGACTTACGCATTTAGTAAAAAGTTGTTATTTTATTATTACAAACAGACACTCCAATTTTATTTATTTGTATAGATGTATAGATGTATAGATGTATAGATGTGCTGTGTATACAGACTTACGCATTTATTTATTTGTATAGATGTATAGACTAAATAAAGTAGCCTAAGTTACTCCTTATATCATCAGCTAACTATCGGTGAAAGTCCCGTCAAAATCGGTTCAGCCGTTCCAGAGATTAGCCGGAACAAACAGACAGACAGACAGACAGACAGACGGACAGACAGACAAAAATTAAAAAAAATGTTATTTTGGTCTATGTGCTGTGTATACAGGATAACGCATTTAGTAAAAAGTTGTTATTTTATTATTACAAACAGACACTCCAATTTTATTTATTTGTATAGATGTATAGATATGTATAGATGTATAGATGTGCTGTGTATACAGACTTACGCATTTATTTATTTGTATAGATGTATAGACTAAATAAAGTAGCCTAAGTTACTCCTTATATCATCAGCTAACTATCGGTGAAAGTCCCGTCAAAATCGGTTCAGCCGTTCCAGAGATTAGCCGGAACAAACAGACAGACAGACAGACAGACAGACGGACAGACAGACAAAAATTAAAAAAAATGTTATTTTGGTCTATGTGCTGTGTATACAGGATAACGCATTTAGTAAAAAGTTGTTATTTTATTATTACAAACAGACACTCCAATTTTATTTATATATAACAGATACGCAAATACGAATGTAGTGCCAGCATTAGACATAAAAATATAGCACTTTATGATTAATACGTTGCCAAGTAACTTTCAAACGATAATAACCTAATACCAATATCGAAACGGCTCTCATGTATACAGAAAATAATCGAGAAACTTATTCGATAAACATTCGTTTCCAATCGATTTTACCCAAAATTATTCGTTTATTTGTTTACCAATGTCTAATGTTAAGAGTTGGACCGTTACTGAAATCAACTACTCACATTTATACCGGGTTCTTATTAGGGTTGTCAATCAACAAGAAATATTTTGGACATTTTTTTTATCTGTGGTGAAAAAGAGAGTTTTCGGAAGTTTACGTGACTCTGTGTGTGTAAAACAGTTGAAGCTACGCTGCTATTGATGAGCTAATTCTGATATACTCGTATATATCCTTTCTTAATAAAAAGTTTATATAATGTTTTTTTTTTCATGTAAGAGCAGGCCGTCTGATCTTAAGTGGAAATGCTGTCCAGAAGTTGGGATACCTAGGGTTAAACTATACGGATAGCAGTAGCCATCATCACCCTGCCGGCCAGTAAGATGCCTTCTTTTGAAAGAAACCTGACCACAGCTACATCTCACTCTCAAAGATCAGGTGCCAACACCCAATCTTTATTCTAAGGGGGAGGTGTTATGTATGCTCCTCTCACTAGTTGTAACATATTGCTTTCTTAAATTCATCATATTCATATATCTTGTTGTTATCCTGTTTATTAAATCATAATATGTATAGTTGTAGCCATTACTATAATTATGTATAACATACCTACTCATGACTGTCAGTAAACAATGTCATTAGATAACTAAGTTCCTAATATGTAACAAACAGTTTAATTATGTTTAGCTTCGTTAGTATATAAGTTCGTGTATTACCAATTAAGGGACAGTACCAATTCATAACTGAATCCTTCAACATCTCAGAACCTCTAAATAATTGTAACTTATAAATCTTAGTTTAGTATTACTATAAATTCTAATATAATAACAATAATTAAATAAACAGAATAAAACTTATTGTAGGTGAGTGTGCAGGGAGGGAGTACCATGCTTGTGAGGTGCGACAAGAAAAGAGTTGCCAAATTTCTTCGTTCGCGATGGATTTTAGCTTTGTTTGAAGAAAATCTGCTCAGATATTTGAACGTTGTCACATTCACATAAATCTATACTCTATACTCATGGACGTATAAAAAAAGTCGGACAGAGTCTCGCTAACTAAAAACTGTGACATCATAGTCGGCCAGATCAGCTATATGTACAGGCCAGCACGCACACTTTCACACATTAGTCGGCCATTACGCGCGTGAACGTCGATGCTTAAAGACGCAATATGCGGCGAAAAAATAAAAACTATAAATCATGTCTTGCGTGGTAAAATGGTGTAAAAACCGTAGTGACCGAAAGAAAAACAATCCAGGAATCACGTTTCATACGTAAATGAATAATTCAATCACTTATTTACAGATTATATACATTAAAATCAATTTGTATTTGCTAGAACAAAACAATTAATTTTAAGTTCAGTGTTGCCAATATTCACGTGAGCAAATTAACCGAAATGTGGGCAATTTTTCGTTTATTATAAAAATCAATATATTATTATGGTTAATTATTTAATAGTTACTACTGGGTATTTTATTTTATATTCCTTTTGCTAGATTTTCTAAAGAAAATTAAGTATGGAGAAATGATTGAATTAAAATTACTAAGTAGAAATTGTAATGGTGAAAACGATTGGATTCCAAACAAATACAGTGTCGTTTGCAGTATACATTTTGATGCGGATGACTTATAAACAACTAAAGGAGGACTCCGGCGTGTTGTTACTTATGCAGTACCTTAAAAGGTAAATTAGCAATCTACCAAGACAAGATTAATACAAAAAAAAAATGAAACTACGCTTATTTTTTCAAAATTTAAATGTACATGTAGCTATTGTGTCGGTATATAAGAATAATAATAAATATCCTTGGACATTTCACACAACGCCATCTCGTCCCAAGCTGAGCAACTTAATGCTTGTTTTATGGTAACGAGATGGATGATAAACTACTTAAAAACTTTTTTTTTGTAAATACATACATATTATAGATAGAAAAACACCCAGACCCAGGACAAATACTTGTAGGTCGTACAAATATTTCTTCCGAGCGGGGATAGAACCCGCGACATGCTGCGCAGCAGTCGATCGCTCAACCACTGCGCCAACCGTGTCGTCGTATCGTAAAAATATTCATACATTATTTTAATCCCCAGTGCTTTATTTTGTTTTAATATTTGTTTAAGTCAAGACACGGCAGAGGAATAAACTGTTACTGTACCATTTAATACCAGTGCTTCTCAAGAGGTGCGCAATAAATTATAGTTAGGCAACATAAATAAATTATCACAAAAAAATTTTTGGTAATGAAAGCATTTCTTTTAATTTAGAATCGTTTTCAACACATCTCGAAATTAGAGGGAATTTCAAAAACCACTCAAAGTAAAAGACATTATTATAATAAAAATACTCAGCATTTAGGATGTTAAAAATAAACATAACAATTTCGAACAATTTTTTTTTAATATTTTAACCATGTTTTTATTGCAAAATTTTGTGTATCATGGCAACCCCAAAATTAACTCACACATACAGAGCTGCCGCCATTTTGGCGTTTCACTTTTGTCTTAGCCAGAGTTCCGTCCGCCTTTTTTTATACGTCCATGTCTATACTATACTAATATATAAAGTTGCAGAGTTTGTTGGTTTGAACGCGCTAATCTCAGGAACTACTGGTCCGATTTCAAAAATCTTTCAGTGTTAGATAGTCCATTTATCGAGGAAGGCTATATTTTATTTTTCAAAAGATCTGTATGAAAATTGCGATTTTGTAAACTAAGGTGTAAAATCGAAAACCTATTTATGCGTGCGCTGCAAAAACTATTGACAATAGAACACAATGATGTACTACGGGTTTGTATGTCTTATAAAGATCTACAAAAAAGTCCGCGAGAGCACATATCTAACTATCATAGTTTAGTAACAATAACCGCTTTTATGTTCATAAAAAATATGCATAGAGATAAGCACGGGTTCGAAGCGCTTTTGCGAGCGGGCGAAGCCGCGCGCAAAAGCTAGTTTATTATAAATTAAAATAACTATATGTTTCTTATATTATGTTAAGTTTTTGCATAGCAGTAGCCGTTGGCGTTCACGACAATAATAATTACGTTTTTTTTTCTAACAAAATGATGTCACAAATATAAACCTTATTTGAGGAGATCAAACTTTAGTCAACGTTAAAGGCTTTAATTTTTATATTTTTTGTCATTTGTATAATTATATTGATCGGGCAAGTGACTTTGTGTGAACCAAAAAGTCTTACTCTAAGTCTTAGCATCTTTGAGGTCATGAAATTATATTATGTTTATAACCCGCAATTCGAAATTAGTGAAGTGAGTAGTCTTTTAAAAAAAAAATTGAATATATATAATATTTGCTTTAATATGACAACTACTGAGCCCATAAATGAGCCACTACTGAGCCAGGCCTCCTCCCATCACAGGGAGGGAGGGTAAGTAGGCTACTGTCTCACTCTATCACGACGGGTTGGCACATTGTTTCGTTTCAAGGTTTCCTTCTCTTGCGACTAGGTTTTCGGCCTTATCGTTTCCTTTTGTCGGGTCCTACGACACCCTCTGGATGGATTGAGGTGGTGACTCTATGTATTCTAAATCCGCCACCACACCTACACAGGTATATAATGCCAGTTTTCTGTTCATCTGTTTGACATTGTGTTTGGCAACCCTTATTTGTCCGTTGAAAACAAGTCTATTGCAAAATGATGAATTGATATTGTGTTTTTATTAAACTTTTTCCAAATTGTTTTGCTGGTAAGTAGGTTTCGTTGGGGTTTAAAAATCAAAATATTTATTGTGGAACTAGAATGGAGGTACCACTGGCACGGCGGTGCTTTTTCTTCGTATCTTTTTTTTTCGTTGGATTTCCTCGTGGACTCCGAAGCTAGTAATTACAACCCTGATCTACCCACTAAAACCAACGGCGTTTCTCAACTGCCCGGTTCAGGGCTGCGAGTTGCGGGTCGTCAATGCTCCGCCACCTTGGGGGCCTTCGCCCGCCTCTATTAATGGAGCCCCAAGCTCCCATACGGGCCCCTGGATGGATATCTTCATGGATTGCCGACCGTTGGTGGTAATTAGGGGCGGGTCATATCGGTGCCTACTAAATCTTATATATTGGATTCGAATAGATTTATGTGGGTCATACCTGTGTGATGGACAACCAGTAATATTCTTAGAGTGTCATAGGAATATTTTGTGACAACGCAATATATATCAAGTGGGTATACTCTATATCACTCATTAGGGGAGGGATAGTGAGCTGATGATGTTGATTATAAAATTACCATTTTTTTATAGATAAACTAAAGCCCTGCAGTAGGCCTAACCTGTATCGCGGAGGGCAGATTACAAACATGAAATTCACAAACACAAATGACACCCAGACTGAGAGCAAGTGCCTCTGGTTTACACAAAGACACTAGCCCGACCCTGGAATCGAACCCGGAACCCATTTATCCAAAGGCGGCACATCTAACCCCATAGACCAACGAGGCAGTAAAATTATGGCAACCCACGAGGTTAACACGACTTCTTTAATCATAATTACTATTTAGTTCTTAGCACATAGAATTCCCACTGTTGATACGGGCTTCCAGCCTACTGTGCCACGCTGGCCAGACGGATTGGCACAGGGTTTCGTTTCAAGTTTTCCTTCTCTTACGGTGAAGTTATGTTATATTAAGTAAGTTACACTTAACTTCCTAGCATTGTCCTTTGTCTTTTCTTTTATTCTTAAGACACCCTCAGAATGAAATGGCACTCTTAACAAGAGGAAATAAAAACTATAACCTATATCCCCTGAACTCAAAATTTCTCTTATTAAAATTTGTATATTTAATTTTAGACGAGGGCCTACTAGATTGTATTCGAAAACTAAATTGAGCAAAAATTGCTCAGGTATCATCATCATCATTACATAGCATAAAACAAAGTCGCTGTCGTCTGTCCGTGCCTATGTATACTAAAATATTTAAAACTACGCAACGGATTTTCATCTAGTTGATTGAATAGAGTGCTTCAAGATGAAGGTTTATGAGTATAATAACGCTGATAAATTTAGATGTTCATCATTGCACCCGTGCGAAGTTAATTAATAAATGAGAACCAAACTTTAAATAATATGACGAAGATCTATTAGAGCCATTGATCAATCATCCATTAAAACCGTCAACAAATTAATTACTTAATTGAAATAATAGCTGTGTCGCACTAATCGGTTTCTAAACTTATGAATTCGTTTAGAGGAGGCATTGTTAGGCGGATAATATTGGAAGTAGAAATACGAGTAGTATCATCATCATAATTTCAGCCACAAGACGTCCACTGCTCGACATAGGCCTCCCCCAAGGATCTCCACAAAAGCCGGTCCTGGGCGCCCGCATCTGTTGCTCTCCAGCGACCTTAACCAGGTCGTCTTCGTCGTCGTCGACCTAAAACCTACTACTAACTGTCAATTCCATGTAGCAGTGGCTTTATAAGAGAGACGGTTTAACTCTCTTCCTCATATTTGAAATATAGCGTGACGTGCCTTATCCTATCTTTGACTCTGGAGACAGGGTGTCCTTACCCTGTCCTAATCCAGTTGTGTGTCCATAATGTTTATTTATTTATTTTATTTATGTATTTATAACTAGCGACCCGGCCCGGCTTCGCAGGGGTGCAATTATCCATTTATTATACATATAAACCTTCCTCTTGAATCACTCTATCTATTAAAAAAACAGCTTCAAAATCCGTCGCGTAGTTTTAAAGATTTAAGCATACATAG
The DNA here is from genome assembly GCA_905475355.2 of Clostera curtula. Classification (NCBI taxonomy): domain Eukaryota; kingdom Metazoa; phylum Arthropoda; class Insecta; order Lepidoptera; family Notodontidae; genus Clostera; species Clostera curtula. Next base: position 1,829,209 of record FR997803.1, on the reverse strand, counting down.
GGACGGACAGACGACAGCGACTTTGTTTTATACTATGTAGTGATAGTGATAGTGATTACGTAAATAGCACCTTAACAGCATAGCGCCAATGCGATGTTATTACTACCATCATCATCATCATCATCAGCCCACATTAGTCCACTGCTGGACATAGGCCTCCCCTAAAGAGCGGATACAAATATTACAATACTACTACAATACAAATATTTAAAACACTACAAATTAAAAAGAAACACACTTAAAAATACATTTGAAATACCTAAAATTAAAACACGTCTTGTAATTGTACTTAACAATTAAAAATAAAATAATCGCACCGCCAGCCTACTGTACCCTACCATGCCTAATACGAAAAGACTCGGGTACATGAGCGGGAAGAAGGGATAGACGCCATATTGCTTAAAAAACAAAAAAATGAGTGAATTTGTTTTGGATTCTTTCCATCATGACACTGTATTTATTGCCTCATGGGGGCTCCAAACCATCGCACTCGTTTCAAGATGACTCCGTTCCAGCGCATTGTACATGATTCGAACCACTGCCGTATTATGAAAGTCTTTGCACTGTCTGAGTATAAATCCAAGATTTCGGATGGACTTGTTGATTGGGTCAGAAAACTAGTCTGAACCTATCAATATTTTTTTATACCAGGATGTCCACCCAAAGTACTTTTATCGTCGTCGTTTCATCCCAAAATTACCACTACGGAGTTGGGCCTCCTCAAACTACATGGAGGGTAATTAGCCTACTATGCCACGCTGGACGGCTTGACACAGGGTTTCGTGTCAAGTTTTCCTTCTCTTACAGCTAGGTTATCGGCCTCGTCATTTCCTTCTGACACTTACGTCACCCTCAGGATAGAATGGGATGGTGACATCATGTATTCTTAATCCGTCACCTTAAGGACATTATCGCTCCATGCTTAACATTTCTGAAAAGTTTCTTCCATAAGTGTAAAACGATTAGAAAAAATATTATTTTATTCGTTTGGTATGATTTCAGATTGTCATATAAATTTAAGCGAAATCGGTTCAGTAATTTGGCAGACATTTGAAATAAGTGATCAACAAAGATGCTTTACAAATCGTACGTCACTAAAATACAAAGGATTCTTTTAAATAAAATACCTAGAAGACAAAATATCCTTGGACATTTCACACAACGCCATTTCGTGTCCCAAGCTAAGCAACTTAATGCTTGTGTTATGGTAACGAGATGGATGATAAACTACTTATATACTTTTTTTTTTGTAAATACATACATATTATAGATACAAATGACACCCAGCCTCCGAGCCAGTGCCTCTGGTTTAGACAAAGACACTTGCCCGACCCCGGAATCTAACCCGGGACCCGTTGATCCAAAGGCGGCACATCTAACAACTAGACCAACGAGGCAGTAAATGGATTAAGAATATCTTGCTACTTCCTGAAAAAGACTAGGCTGAGAAACTAACTGCAAGGAAGGGGTGGTCTAAGTGTGGATACGATTCTCTGTGCTAACCCGTCTGGCCAGCGTGGCGCAGTAGGCTAATTACCCTCCATGGAACTGGAGGAGTTCTGACTCAGCAGCGGGTCATTAATGGGCTGAGTAGTGGTAGTACTGCCTCGTTGGTCTAGTGGTTAGATGTGCCGCCTTTGGATCAACGGGTCCCGGGTTCGATTCCGGGGTCGGGCAAGTGTCTTTGTCTAAACCAGAGGCACTGGCTCGGAGTCTGGGTGTCATTTCTATCTATAATATGTATGTATTTACAAAAAAAAATGTATATAAGTAGTTTATCATCCATCTCGTTACCATAACACAAGCATTAAGTTGCTTAGCTTGGGACGAGATGGCGTTGTGTGAAATGTCCAAGTATATTTGTCCAAGTATATTTAGTAACAAAAATGTAAACCGACTCCAAAATTTGCACAAAAAACGAAAAAATAAACAATCATTTTTTTAAACATCTACGTACCGAACAAACCAGGACGTGAATCAAAAAGTCCGTTTTATCCTGTAAAAGGATACGTGACGCGAACATAATATACGGGGCACAAAATTAAGCAATAAAACTTTTATGGGCTCACACTAACCTTCGAGGGTTTTTGTTTGCAGATAGTTTTATATCTTCAGGAGCAGACTCACCAGCGGTGGGTAAGCTAAATGCGGCTATTTGTCTTGTAAGTCTCGGGTTTTGAATCCGGCACCAAACGTTTTTGTACCTATAAGTTAAGTCTTGGAATAAGATGGGCTTACACACACAAATGTCTACTTTACCTCTGTGTTAAAAAGGTTGTGTCTTGCTTGTGGATAACCGTGGATTGTAAGACGGGAATGGATTAGTTAATTTTATATCAGACACGGAGCAAATGTATTTTATTTGGCGTAATAAAGTATGTTTTAGTGTCGTGGTTTGATTTTATTGCAGGTTCTTAAAGACTTGTATCGTATGTCTTAAAATTGTATAAGATTACCACATTATTTCAGTCCAAAGAATGAGTTGAAAAGGCGTAAAATTCTTCAAAGCCTTCAAGTACTTTCTATGATATAGCTACAACAAGTCTTAGTAATGCGCAAAACCCGAAGAGTGCAGTATTTCTTCTCCCAGTTTTGAGGTTCCAATGTTTCTAAAAACTGGAAAGATGTACGTAGAGGTGAGAGTGAAAGAGGAAAAACGTCGGGAATTAAATAATGTAATATACACGCGATAATTAAAATAAGTGCAAAGCGTCGTTTATTTTTAAAGCCCAAAATTCGTGCAGCCTAATCTATAACTCGTTCACGTTAAGTCATCGTAGCCCATGACTGGGCCACGGCCTGTAACCATTAAAATCATTCCAAATTAGAAACGGTCACTGTGAACGAGTCCGTGCACAGTGACAGTTGAAGGCATACGAGGTTGAAGGTTACGAAGGCAACGGCTCTGACTAGTTTTTTGGCGGGTGGCAAAATCATTAGTGGACTATTCACACTGGCCTAGGGAAGGCCAGTGCGGGTTGTGTCGGACTTTGGTTCGCAAATCAGTAATAGATACGACGTCCCCATGGCCATTAAGCATCCCTGTCTCTCTGACTCGTAGCCTTGTCTCTTCATGAGGAACGGTGGTGTACTGCCCTTAATCCTTAACACCATCGTGAATACACCATTATTTCCTGCGTTATTAACACGAACGAACTATAATCTAAAATACATTTATTGACAGTATAATACTTTCATATTATATAAAATAGCCACATTTCCCGTTCTCAATTTCATCCAAGCAATAAAGAGAGGCGACACTGATATGAAGTGTCAACAAAGCTTAATATCGATAGTCGATACTATCCGGCATCCCGAGCTGTAGTTGGGAATAATACCCTCTTGTATGAGGAAAATGTCTTCCGTAGCAAGTCGAATAGAAGTTAAAGTTGGAGGTGTCGATATAATTTGGACCTTATTACGTATTTGATTAATATTCTTATCATTAAGTAATGGATATACGAATGTTACTGACGGATTTAGTAATGCTGCCAAATCTAGAGTATTAAATTAAAACCAAATTCTTAGTATGAAGTTGGCTCGTAAGTTCTTTTGACAAGTTAAAATTCATTTATCATTTCCCATTCACCACTGTTCGGTAGCCAGCAAGGAACGTTTCTATTTCACTAGTGAGGCATATAAAGCTCGGTTCCAAATGACTATGAACTAGAGACTACTTGAAATTTAGATTAGGCATGATTCATAGAGGGACGATCTTACTTACGCACCAGAATTCTTCAATCACCATCTGAGGGTATGTTATTTAGCAACAGTATTCTATCATTTGAAAATCGTTCCCAAGTTGGGCAGCCCCAGTTCCGTCCTCCACTTTGTCTTACCTCTTTATAGACTCAATAGACAATATACTAAAAATATAAGTAGGTATATTGATTTACCGACCTTATTGTAAAATATATACTACTCTGAGTAGTAGTATATATTTTACAATAAGGTGACCCACTGCTGAGTCAAGCCTCCTCCCATCATATGGGGGGAAATTAGCATACTGTGCCATGCTTGCCAGACAAATGCCTAAAATACTGGTAGCATAGTGGTAACGGATTTAGAATACATAGTGTCGGCACTCAATTTCATCCTGAGGGTTTTGTAAATCCCGTTTAAAGGAATTGATACGAAACCCTGTGCCAACCCCTCTGGCCAGCGTGGCATAATAGAATAATTACCCTCCATGTAATCAATGGGCTAGGTAATAGTCGTAGATGGCCAGTAACTATTTAATAAACATTATTCTTACCATCACTTGCTATTTCAACACGTAATCAGCGCCGCGGTTGACGAGTTTTGTGGCGTCGAAAAGTTCCGTCTCGCACACATAAAAGTGCGATTCCCGCTACTATACGAGTATTCATATAGCCAACCTGACGATACTTTACCACTGAGTTGTTAGGAGTACATGATGCCGACAAAACGCATTTATTTCTCAGACTAGTAACTTAATAGGTGCGCAAATCCGAGTGGTGACAGATTAAGAATAGTAGTCACCACCCCATTCCACCCTAAGGGTCGTAAGAGCCGACAAAAGGAAGTAACAAGGTCGAAAACCTAGCCCACAGGATTGCCAAACTTAAGAGGCCATGGGCAGGGCACATAGCTCGCAGGACGGAGGCTCGATGGGGCAGAAAATTCCTCGAGTGGCGACCGCGTTCCGGAAGGCCCAGTGCTGGTAGGCCTCTCACACATGGACCGACGACCTGGATAAGGCCGCCGGACAACGATGGATGCGGGCGGGCCAGGACCGGCCTTTGTCCGGAGATCCTTGGGGGCCTTTGCCCAGCAGTGGACGTATTTTGACTGAAATGATGAATGAGAAAATCGAATCGGAAATCTAGCTGCATGAGAAGAATTTGATACGATAACCTGTGTCAAACCGTTTGGCGAAGGTGAAAATCCTTGGGGGAGGCTGATCATTGTCGCAGTTGGTCACATTCGTAAAATATCTTTGCCTAGTGTTGATAGCTATGTTCTATCTCTTATAACTAGCCGTTGAAACCACCAACCAAAATTACGTGGGCTTTTTAAATGTTGTTTTAAACCTTTTACCGAGCCGTCGAGAAACTATGACATTTGTGTTTTGCTAAAACAACACAATATTTTCAGCACAGAATTTGAATAGGAAATGTAGTAAAAGCTAGTTGTGAAACACGTCAAAGTACTCAAATGTGGTGTCATTGGGGTCATCCTTATATTACGTCACACATTCATTGAGCAGTAAAAAGAGATGTTGTCTCACAATGGGCTGGGGGTCCAAAGTTTTGTGACGTCGAATCTTTAAGAAATAATTATTCGATCTATTTTATAAAGTTAATTTAATTTTAAGTTTTCTACTAGTGGAAACATTCAACGCGTCAAATATTCTATTTTTTAATTTAATAAATAATTAAATTGAAAAGGCTTTTTTTGTGCATCATAACACGTGCAGTAAGTGTATTTATTATAAAACTAGCGACGGTTGCAAAGATGAACATCTAAATTTATCAGTGTTTCTCTTCAATATGCATTGCATTGCAATTATACATGTATTGTACATATAAACCATCCTCTTGAATCACTCTATCTATTTAAAAAAACCGCTTCAAAATCCGTTGCGTAGTCTTAAAGATCTAAGCATGCATAAGGACGGACAGACGACAGCGACTTTGTTTTATAATATGTAGTGATAGTGATTGAAGTAAATGTGATGTCACCAAAAATTCCACGCGTCAAATGTTTGTTTCTGTTTAATTTATTAAATAATTAAATAAAAATACTTTTTTTCTTGCACAATAACACATGCAGTAAGTACATTTCATTTTCAGTTTGTTTCAGTAATTTGTGTTTATAATAAATACACCAATAGTTTAAGTTCTTCTAAATATAAAAAATGTGATTCACAAGCGCAGGGACTAATTGTATCAAGGATGGAAGGTGTCAAAACCCATACAATTTGTGTGACGTAATTTATGGATGGCACCTTCCCAGTAAAATAGTCCAGTTAAATTTGGGCGTGATACCGTCGCATAGTTAATGTAGATATTCTCGAATTGTGGACGTTTCATTAGTGAGCCGGATAGCTCGCTGGAGCGTTATACGGATCCGGATTTGATTTCGTGGTTGGTTATTTCCCTGTACAAAGTATCTAACATTTTAGGTATTATCATCATCTCAAAACGAAACCGTGAAAACTAAAAACGAAATAAAAAATCTGTTAATTAAAGTTGGCTTATCTGAGCGCTTTTGACATGTCAATGTTCATGTTACATTTACCACCGGTTCGTATGGTCGCTCTCACTCTACAGAGAAGAGCCGGCAAGAAACACAGAAGTAACTTTTTAAAATTATCTTTTTTGTATAGAAAGAACTGGGAGGACAGATTTCTGACAGCAAGCCCAGGCAATTATCACAAATAGCCGCAACATCAGCTGTATTTTGTCAGTATTTGCAACTGCTGCCTGATTCGACCGACCCCCAACAACGCCCCCTGTTCATAAGTCTGACGTATGTCAACCATAGTGCTCTCCTCCCCTATAGTGCATGGAAGAGGACCACGTAACGCCACCACTGTCAACAGTATTTGAGTGAGAATGATAACTCCAGTATCAATCCCAAGATAATTACAAAATCAAAACCATAACGCGTTAGCGCTCATACACACGAACGGCATGTTGCCAACGACGACTGCAGCCGTCGACTGCCGTCGGCTGCCGTTGACGACACGCGTCGACGGCTGCCGCCGACCCGCGTCGTCACGTCGGTTGCAGTTGTCTGTATCGTTCGTGTGTATGAGCGCTTAGAATGGCTTTTAACATGATGACTTACAGATTTCCATACTTATCTATTTACTCGTAAATAAAAAATGAATCACAGAAATGTCTGTACACGCATAATTTCTTACCGACTACACCAGCTTGGATAATTTATTTTTGTGGTGTACGTTAATTGATGTAGGCAGTTTTCCTTCTCGTGTGGCTAGTTTATCTATTACGTTCCTTTATCCACATCTTACTTACTCAGGATGAAATAGATTAAACCAATCTCATGACTAAATGATTAATTGGGTTACATGTGCCAGTCTAGGGGTTACATGTGCCGCGTTTTGATCAACGGGTTCCGGGTTCGATTCCAGCCAGACCAGACGCACCTTGCTCTGAGTCTGGGTGTTATTTGGGTTCGTGAATTAAATGTTTGTAAACTGCCCCCGCGATACAGGTTATAGAGAAGGGGATAAGTAGTATTAAAAAAAAGTTATTTTTTTAAAGGAATCAGCTTATTAGTTTAAGACGGGGGCGGTAACACTATTCTAAATTCTAACAATAGTTAAAAAAAAGGAATCTTTAAGTTAAAACCAATCATCGGTTCTTAGGTTGTCTTTAACAAGCATACAACGTTTTAAAATAATCTCAGTACGCAATTCCCTTGGGATGTGTGCTCGTGATAGCACTTTATGCTAAACGAAACGCTAAAGGACCGTACATGATTACTGCGTATAATCCATAATATATGTGTGTGGTGACGGATTAAGAATACACAATTTCACCAATCCATACCCTGCTGCAAAAAGCAACTACAGAGTTTCTTGCCGGCTCTTCTCTGTAGAGCAGCATTCCGAACCGGTGGTAGTTTCAGCATGTATGTGGATGGACGTAAGGGTTGTGGAAGATCAAGAGAGATGGATGGATGGATTGTAAACATGAGACATTGTGTATGAAAGGTGTGACTGTAGATATGACGACTGATAGGTGTGTATGGAGACTACCACCTAGCGTGGGACAGGGATCGTAAGATGATGATGATGATGATAATGGTAACTGTAAATATGACGATTTATAAGAGTTTTGTGATAAAACCTACGTAAATAAAGTTAATTTTGAGTTTGAGTTTGAGTTTGCTGAGGGTGTCGGAAGAGGCGACTATAGAAGCGAAAGAGACAGATCTTCTAGCCTCAAGGGACGTAAAACTTGACATACACACACCCGTCTTGCCAGCGTGGGTAATTAAAACGATAACAAAAACTAAGAACAAAAAAAGTAAGAAAGATAGAAGGTAAAAAGAAAGAGTATGTACTATTTTTGGTTACAGTGCGAAGAAATAATGGCATCATGATTAACTTAAAAAGTTAAATTTTGTTCTGGAAATAATTTACTAACCGAACACTGTCTATCTTTATATAATATATATATATATATATATATATATATATATATATAATTTTACTGTACGTGTGTATATCACTGAACTCCTCCTAAACGCCTGGACTGATTTTTTTTGTACGCGTTTGGGTGGCACCCAGGTTGGTTTAGATTCACAAATCAGCCTGACAGATGGTGCTGCAGTCGGTAAATGAATATCACGCAAGACAACGTCTGCCAGGTCAGCTAGTTTATAATATTATAGATTTAGACATTGAAATTAAATAATTTTTAACGAATTTATCGTAAATTATACGATAAATTCGTTAAAAATTTATTGACGGATTTGGAATATATATATACCACCCTATTTCATCTTGAGGCTGGTAAGCGAAGGAATCCTTATACGAAACCCTGTGCCAACCCGTCTGGCCAGCGTGGCACAGTAGGCTGATTACCCCATGTAGTTGGAAAAGACCCGACTCAGCAATGGGTCATCTATGGGCAGAGAAGTAGAACTAGAAGAGCTGCTCTTTGGGATTGTACCTGTTATTTTAATAGATAAGGATTCTTGCTTAGTCTATCAGCTCGCTTAGAAGTATCGCAACCCGATCCAGAGTGGAAGTAACGACAACAATGACACTGGGAGTTTAATCTGTTTAATCTATCTGTCGATTGAAGCGATTTGTGTCGATACGTATCATCTAATGGTAGTAGTTTGGTGAACGGACTCGGGGGTGATGAACGTCGGGATATTGGCTCCCGCCGTCCATCAACCCGTTACTGCCTTGTTGGTCTAGGAGCGGGATGTGCCCAGTGGAGAAATAGGACCCACAGGGATATAGTGCGTGTCGGGACATAGACGGGGGTTTAGTGGTAAACCAAGGCGCAAATCACCATCTTAACGTGCCTTGGTGTCCCACATAATCCAGCCATGGCCCCAATGCGGATGGGTACGCATATAGGGTTACCCGACTCAAAAAATAGAGGTGGGATGTGCCACCTTTGAATCACTAGGGTCCGGGGTTCGATTCCGAGAAAGTGCCTTTGTGTTAACTAGAGACACTTGCTCTGAGTCTGGGTGTCATTTGCATTGGTGAATTTCATCAATCAATGAATCAAATCAAAGCTAATTTGATTTGTATATGTTTAAAACAATATCATATACATATATACACGTAGTCGATTTTCACACTTCTACCTATTGGCCTCCTAAATCCCACACCCACACCTGTTCGTTATGAATGCACAATGCTATCAGATAAGATCTGGCTAACAAAGGAATGCTAAGTTATGGAACCAAACAAAATCATTCTTATCAACACTACCGATACCTAGCTACTATTGATCGTCTTAAAACAGGAGATTAATAATTCTGTTTTATGTTTTTTAATGTTTAACCTATACGACCACAACTAAAACGTAATTTTCCACGACTTCAAATAGAATGCATATTTCTTTTTATTGCCATTTTGAAATCGTTTACATTTTTTGTTAAAATGTTGTGTCCAATATGAATAGGTTCCATCCTGAGGGTGGCGTAAGAGCCGACAACTCTACTTAACTCTGCAAATATTGATCCTAGCGTAAAAATGATAATGACCAAATTCGTGGGAAATTAAATTTCCAACAACTTTGGATAAAACCATTTATGCTCTAAAGTTGAAAATTAACGAGTTATTTCTGAAAAACGAAAAATAAAACTTTAAAATAAGATGGCGGCGAACCCTCTACCGGGATTAGTTTGAAAATCGAGATTTATACTTAAAACCATCCCCCCCGACGTTTTATAAAAAACACGCTCCCCGGATTTTTTTCTATTTAAATGTCTATTTCGACTAGACTATACATATAAACTATATTTAAAAATACGTAAAAAAGTCTAAGTTACGAGTTTGGGACATTCTGACGTTTTATTCTCATTAATCAATCAAACAACTAGATACCAAAACCACAATATGTTCACCGCGGCCACACGTGTACAGGTATGAAATGTGAGGTAAATATAAGTGTTTGACTTCTGAACCTAATTCTTTTGTGATCTCGCCGAAATTGTCACGTTGGCCAGACGGGTTGGAAAAGTTCGTTCAAGTTTTCCTTCTCTTTCAGCTAGGTCTTTGTCCTTGGCCTGCAGGATGGAATGAGGTAGAGATGCAATGTATTCTAAATTTGATAAGAAACGGCCGATATTCCATCAAGCACAACCAAATCAATCCCTTTGTGCTAGTAAATTAGAAGCACAATTACGTTCTATAGGGGCTATTTCATGAATTACAAATGCAGATGTAATTACGCTATAGAACGTTTGTTCAACAATAGTAGTCTCGTTCCTTGATCGTTTCAATATCTACTACTACTCAACCCATAACTGACGGGCCTCCTCTCATCACAGGGAGGGTAATTAGCCTACTGTACCACGCTGGCCAGACGGGTTGGTACAGAGTTTCATGTCAAGTTGTCCTTCTTTTGCGGCTAGTTTTTCAGCTTTGTCATTTCCCTTGTTCGGCTGTTACGACACCCCGAGGATGGACTGGGGTGACGTTATGTATTCTAAATCCGTCACCACACGGAATATATCAGACGTTAACTAGTTTTGGATATCAATATTTAATCACAGCGTACACTATGTCCGAGTGGTCATGTTTTTGGAATACATAATCTCACCACCTCATTCCGTCTTGAGTGCGTCGTAAGATGTGAATTGCTAAAGCCACTGTCCCACCCTAATGATTTAAAAAATGAAGATAAGACTTACGATTATTTTTGTAACCTTCCGTGCCTACCTAGCTATGCGGAGATATATCCTGTCCTTCACGGCCTTTTCTCTGCAGTTGCGCCGAGGACTCAATGCATTCTTACCGCGAACGAACTATAGGTAGTGTAACGGACACCGGATCTTCAAGAAACTGGATTATTTGTTACAAACGGTCTAAGGACTTCATGTGATGATGGATTTAGAATCCATAGAGTCACCAACCCATTCAATCCTGGGGGTGTCGTAAGAGCCGACAAAAGGGAAGGACAAGGCTGAAAACCTAGCCTGAAAAAGGAAAGCCTGAAACGAAACCCTGTGCCTACCAGTCTGGCCAACGTGGCAAAGTAGGTTGATTACCCTCCATGTAGTGGGAGGCGCAGTGCTGGTAGGCCTCTCACACGGTGGACCGACGACCTGGTTAAGTTCGCCGGAAAGCAGTGGATGCGGGCGGTCCAGGACCGGCCTTTGTGGAAATCCTTGGGGGAGGCCTATGACCAGCAGTGGACGTCTCTTGGCTGAAATGATGATGATGATGAGTGGGAGGAGGCTCGACTTGGACTCATTTATGAGCTAGGTCATAAACTATTATTTTTTTGTTTGAAATCCTCGTGGCCTTTGGAGACTAGCCGGGATATATGGGACTCCAGGGTGCAGAGAGATGGTAAATAGCGCCAACTAGCGCCATACATAGAGAAAGTGCTGTGGTTTACACAAAGACACTTGCCCGACCCTGGAATCGAACCGGGTACTAGTAATCCAATGTCGTCGTATCTAACCTCCAGATCAACAAGGCAGTCCTAAATCCTAAACCCAAATTTCGAGCGAATCCGAAGAATAATTCGCTTGTCTGGCTCCGCGTTGGAGGGTTAATCGGCTTAGCGCCGACACAAATTGTGATTGTTTACGAAATTCAACTATTTTCCAGTAAAAAAAAGAGTGACTTGATATAAGCCACCTGAGCGTTGCTTAATTGGTCTGTGTTCAAGTGTACCTGTGAGAATTTGTGCAAAGAAATGAAATTGCTCATTTTAGTGTTCGGTTATGTTACGGCGCAGGAATATTTTGAACGTAAGTTCTTTATGATGGTGAAGCCAAGGTTTTGTGACGGCCTGTAAAAGATCCACTGCTGAATAGAACCACCTCCAATTATGTGGAGGGAAATTTGTCTACTTTGCCACGCTATCGGGATGGGTTTGTATCAAGTTCTTCTCTTGCGGCTAGATTCACATTTTATTAAGTAAACGCTCAGGATACAATGGGGTAGATGTTACTCTAACAGTTGCAGTGAAGATCATTGGTGTAAACATTTTACGTATGGGGTAAAATGTACAACATATGTACAAGGAAGAAAGAAGAAAAGAAAGTGTGTACACAAGAAAAAAAACGGATGAGGGTATCTAAATGGCAGCATCTCAGCATGATACAACAGTTTCCTGTAGAGCTGATTTTCAGCTATAGACAGAGTAAGAAACAAATGGCAGACCAGAAAAAAAGTGAAAAAAATACAACATTAATCTTAAAAAATTTAATTAAAAATTTAAATAAACCCCCGACACAATGACCTAAGTACCCTTCAAAAAGTAGAAAATAAAAATAACCCATCGCGTTGGGGGACCGCTCCTACTTATTTATTACCTGACCCCTGGTCCCCCAACGCGATGTATTTTATTTTCTTCTTTTTGAAGGGAACTTAGGTCATTGTGTCGGGGGTTTATTTAAATTTTTAATTTAATTTTTATTTTCTGTTGTTTATTATGATGTAGATGTTTATGTTGTCAATATATAGATTCTTGTCGCTTTCTAATTTCCTCCCCACCACATATATTTGCAGATATTGGGTATCCCCCCCCCCCCGTTTACCCCTAGAGCTTATTCAGAGCTCAACTGATTTTCATGGAACATATTATTTTGTAATGTGCACGTGATGCGCTTTCATTTGAGACCCCACTCGATTATATTTGCAGACTTTCGGTTATTATTCCCCACATTCACCCCCCATAACTTTTAAACGACTTAATTTTCATCAAAAATTTCTAAGAACACTCGCCCGTAACTCACCAGTCATACAAAAAAATCTCTAAAAAAAAACTGTATTGAAATCGCTTCATCCGTTCGTAAGTTACGGTGCCACAGACAGACAGACACGTGAAACTTATAACACCCCTCTTTTTGCGTCGGGGGGTTAAAAAAATAGGAGATTTTAAGCGATTTCTTCATAAACTTGATAATTCTAATAAATTCAATACGGTTCATGGATTCCTGGCCGTTGGGACTAGCCCACATATCCCGGCTAGTCCCAACGGCCGGGAATCCATGAGGATCTCGAACGTAAAAAAGAAGTGTTCGGTATATTACAATTTAAACAATGGTCCGTGTGGCGAGGGTTTTAGAATACACACTATCCTGCGGGTGTCGTAAAGGAAACTAAAGGATCGTAAGAGGCAGATCACCTAGCCGTATGAGAAGGAAAACTTGATACAAACCCTGTGCCAACCCGACTTACCAGCGTGGCCCAGTAGGCTTATTTCCCTCCATGAATTTGGAGGAGGCCCGACTCAGCAGTGGGTTATTTATGGGCTGAAACAACGAATGATACTTAAAGAAGTAGTTTAAATAAGACAGAGATAATATCAGTTGACATTTCACTATTTAAGGTTCAATATACCGGTTTAGAGAAATTGAAAAGATCGAAAAGATTGAAAAGATGTAAATTGTGTTCGAAGAAATTCCATAATGACATTGGCCTTTAAATATTTATCAGGGATACCCGGTATTTATATAAATAGGATATGCTTCAGCCCACGGTTCCGAAGCTTGGATGAAAGATCAGCGTGGAGGAAATCCTAAAATTAAATAAAAAAATTTAATAAACCCCCGACACAATGACCTAAGTACGTAAGTAAGTACCTAAGTAAGACCTAAGCGTTGGGGGATCGCTCCTATTTATTTATTACCTGAAACCCTGGTCCCCCAACGCGATGTATTTGTTTATTTTTTACTTTTTATAGGTTACTTAGGTCATTGTGTCGGGGGTTTATTTAAATTTTTAATTTAATTTTTATTTTCTGCTTTCTATAGGTACACGCTTATTATGATGTTTGTAATGTGCACGTGATGCGCTTTCATTTGAGACCCCACTCGACTATAGTTGCAGACTTTCGGTTATTCTTCCCCACTTTCACCCCCCATAACTTTTAAACGACTCAACGGATTTTCATCAAACATGTCTAAGAACACTCGCCCGTAACTCACCTGTCATACAAAAAAACTGTATTGAAATCGCTTCATCTGTTCGCGAGCTACGGTGCCACAGACAGACAGACAGACAGACCGACAGACAGACACGTGAAACTTATAACACCCCTCTTTTTGCGTCGGGGGTTAATAAAATTAAGTTGGCTTATAAACCGTAACAAAAAATGTAAACCGATTTAAAAAAGAGCACCATATAGTAATAAATAAACAACTGTTTCAAGTCGTTGTTTTAGGCATATTCTAAGTAACGTCGGTGCGAATTTTATATCGGGATCGACTTCAAATGGTTCTTTTTAAGTCGCTTTATGTGCTTATTTCGAAGTAGGGTAATTTTTTTTTCAAACAAAAATATGTATCTTTACGTACGGACTTTGCGAAGGACTCGAATAACAAAATCTTCTTAATAATAAAATTACCTTACCTAATAGACTTCGATACAATATTTGACCTTGACTACGTAATAGCAATTTTTTTGTCTCATTATGGTCATTATCGAAAGAGGGAGGCGAAACCCACGTGATTTGGTGTAGTTTATGACATGCGTGAACTTTCCCCCATCCTGGCCCTTATTACTCAATATGTTTGCCGGTACCAAACCTAATATTTTAAGAATTGGGTGACAGATAGTGTCGCTATCGCATTCCATCCTGGGAGTATCGTAAGAGCTGACATTAGAAATTGACAAGATCGAAAACCTATCCACAAGACAAGGAAAACTTGTGCCAACCCACTGTGCCAACCCGACTCAGCAGACTAAGTCTGGGCTGAGAAGAAATAAAATTCTCGTGTCACGGTGTTTGTTATTGAACTCCTCCGAAATGGCTCGACCGATTTTCGTGAAATTTTGTGTGCATATCGTTTAGGGCAGAGAATCGGAAAAAAAATTCTTTTCATCTACCTAAATGTTATGGCCCTAAGCTTTTTTGTTTTTTACAGCATACAAAATACATACAACCCAAAATTTTCACCCCTCTACGATCAATCCCTATTTTTAATAGCGATATTTATTTGGCGAAACAACGTTTGCGAAGTCAGCTAGTAGTTTTATATTATTGTTGTTATAATGTCCATCTCAAGGTTGTCTGTAAGAAATCGCATTTAGCTATAAGATCGCCCCTTGTACAAATTGTTGTTTAAATCCTGTTTTGTTTATATTTCTGGGGTAAACAAGAGTTTATCTATCGACCTAAATTGTAAAACACTTGGCACATATCCTATCACCCGTTAATATTTTGGTATGTATTTATTTATGTATATATTATATGAATATATAAGTATTATTTGTATGTATCTATTATAATTTTATACTATTATTTATTCATTCTAGAGTATTTAATCTATCAATCTTCTTTTTTTCCCTTTCCATATTAATTGATATAATTAATCTAATAAGAATGTATTATTGTACCTCGTACTACCCGTTCATAACTTCTAAATAATGTCCATCCCAAGGTTGTCTGTAAGAAATCGCATTTTGCGATAAGACCGCCCTTTGTACAAATTGTTGCTTATATGTAATGTGTTCAGTATAATTCTCTTGTGTACAATAAAGAGTTCATCTATCTATCTATCTATCTAAATCTCTCCTCTTTTGAAGGTTTATAAATACCACTAATGCATCTCATACGACGATTACCGCGATCTACAAATGTTTAATAATAATAAGTTTCAGCTAATGCCTTTGGTCCCTTAAACACTAACATTCATGTTATGAAATGTCAGCCCAATAATGAATCAAGCTTTATTCGAAATACTCCTATTTCTCTCCCTGTTAAGATCACCGTGCCATTCTGACCATATAGGCTGGCACAAGGATCAAGATCTCAAGGATTCCGTAAAATATCATAAATGGATAAATTCTCTCCATGAAATTTGGAGGAGGCCCGACTCAGTAGTGGGACATTTACGGGCTGAAATGACAATGATAATCATAAATAAAATATTATATTGCAGAACTCCACAGCGCCAAATACGGCAAACATGTTGAAGAAATCCCAAGAAAATTCGAGATCAAAGGCGATAACGCCATAACAGACTTCGGGAATCGATTCAAGCAAATCCAGGACATCGCCAAAAGAGAAAACATGACAGTCATTTACAAAGTCATGTTAGAGCTGGTGAAACCATACGGAAACCACAACAAGAAGATAATACTTAAAAAGAAGAAGACAAAGAAATACAACGTACCCTTGAAGAAGAATAGCATGAAACTATCGAACTTCGAGGTGTACTTGAGGAAGATAGCGGAGCACACGGGGAGACAGGCTCAGATTAATGAGGAACAGACAGCAACTACGGAGAAAAAGGCAATAGTTGCAACCAAACAAATCATATTGAAATACAAGCCGATAATATCGAAAATACGTACGAACTACACTAAAATTATAAGACCCGTTAAAAACAGGGTTATTACCTTAAAATCATAATATTTAAATCATCATCATCATCAGCCCACATTAGTCCACTGCTGGACATAGGCCTCCCCTAAAGAGCGCCATAGCGCCCTGTCCTCGGCTTGACGCATCCAGCCGCTGCCCGCAGCCTTTCGCAGATCGTCGCTCCATCTAGCAGAGGGCCTTCCCACGCTACGCTTGCCTATTCGCGGTCTCCACTCAAGAACTCGTCTACCCCAGCGGTTGTCGGTTCTTCTACAGATATGACCAGCCGACTGCCACTTCAGTCTGCTAATTCTCTGAGCTATTTCGGTGACTTGGTTCTTTGTCGGATAATCTCGTTACAGAGCCTATCTTTCAGAGAAACTCCCAACATAGCTCGCTCCATAGCACGCTGAGCGACTTTAAGCTGGTGGACTAGTCTCACCGTGAGTGTCCACGTCTCGGCGCCGTAGGTCATCACGGGTAGGACGCACTGATCGAAAACTTTCGTTTTCAAGCTCTGCGGGATGGGCGACAAGAATATTCAAATGTCCTGATACTATTTTTATCCTAATTTAAGCTTCTAAGCCTTTAATAATTTTTAATAAAGCTGGAAAGAAAGACATAAACTTTCATAGCAAAATGAAAAAACTAATCCTAAGCCAATGCGAACCAAGCCGAGGATGGAGGCCTGGAAATTAGTTGATTATGATTAGATGATTATACAATTTTATATTTTTGTAACTGTATGTTTGTATATTAAACGTGTTGCCTAAAAGTCATATTTTATTAATCATTTATAAAAGTACACTAGCAGACCCGGTTTTGTTATATTACATATATGTATTACATAATTTAACTTTTAACATGGCGCCGAATACTAGGTACTCAATCTAGTCAACAGATATCGCCATCTGTTAGAATGGTTTGGAGCTAACATATAATTGTGACTGTTAAATAATACGCAAAAAAATAACAATAAAATAATATTGAGACTATAAAGCCCGATTCAAGCACTTCATACAAAATGTATAACAATAATGTCGCCCATTGTAGCGTGAATCGGGCTTAAATTGAGATATGTAAGCTATCCTATCTTTCAAATTGGATCAAACTGCACACGGTGTGCAAATTAGATTAAAATTGGTTAAGTGGTTTAGGATTCCATCGCAGACAAGCAACGTGACGAGTAATTTATCTCTATATAAATATCTTAATTTAGTATTAAAAAAAACTGGTACAGCAACTGCGTCTGGCTCTGTCTGATATAATAACAATTTTCCGTTCCTTACGAAGTTCCTAAGCTTCGTATTAAAATGCGAAAATAGGTTTGCTGCTAAATAAAAATGTTCCATAAACATCTCAAGGTTGCTCATCAACTATTTTCTAGAATATACAATAATAGAAAATAGATATCATCTAATGCGTGAGCTTAACTTAGATAACGTACCTTATGTAA
Organism: Clostera curtula; assembly: GCA_905475355.2. Classification (NCBI taxonomy): domain Eukaryota; kingdom Metazoa; phylum Arthropoda; class Insecta; order Lepidoptera; family Notodontidae; genus Clostera; species Clostera curtula. The sequence goes on along the minus strand of FR997803.1, from coordinate 1,811,239 downwards.
AATACCTTTTGCCATAACGAAAGGACCGATAGTACAGATGATATAGATACGGTCTATAAAATTCCAGGAAAACACTTAGCTTTTTTTTTAATTCTCGTCAACTGTCTTTGAGACATAGAGTACAGCGCTCTTATAGGATAATAATAACGATAGTTAGTTGGTTGATTTTCAGTGGTATGGTTTTATAATAATAATCTGGTTCAGGAAAATTTCGATATCTTACTGATACTTCAACTCTTTTAAACTCATTTTACGATACCCTCAGGATGGACTGTGGTAGTAACACTATATATACTCGTATATATGCCATGATTAACAAAATCGAAAGTCCAATATTATGGAAAATGTAATTGACTCCATAGTACACGAAATAGGTTTGTATGTCCCCGGTAACAAAAAAAGAAACAAAACTGACCGCACCGCCATCATTGGCTGCCAAAAATTCGAATCCTTTCCTCTAAATCCTCGATAAAAATTTGTTGCGGGCAAAATCCTTTTATGTTCAAGGCCGATCCCATTTCTATTCGGCTCGCACGTTCACATTCCTCGGTATGTGGGCCTCATAGACCTCACACTATCAATGTCCTAATGGAATACGTTACGTTGGAATAGGTCTTGGGTCATTGCGACGTCCGTGGAATTCCTTATAAATTGTCCTTAAACTAATTATTATCGGTGATGTGGGTTTAGAAAATAGTAGCGCCAAATATTTCTGTTCAATAGATGCGCGAGTAAAATGCACCAGCTAAATAGAAATTATTGAAGAAAATAAAAGTTGATTCCTCGGCCTCGGGCTAATCCATCTAGAACGACGGTAGATTAAATTAATATCTCTCCATGAGTTTGGAGGAGGCCCGACTCACAAAATATTCACCAACCTATCTTAAAGGAACGTAAGAGGCAGGTCACCTGGCCCAAAGATAAGGAAATTTGGGGGAAGCCCGACCCGGTAGTGGGTCATTTATAGGCTGAAACGACGACAACGAATAGAAAATAGCAGGTTCGAAGCCCAGGTGTATCAAATGCCCATTCACCATACCACGCCCGGTCTTATACTTATATACATTAAAAAGATAAAGTTCCGGATGTTATAAACGCTATAAAGAATTGTTCAGACCGGGAAACTTTTCTTTAAAAGTCTAATGTGAAAGGTCCATAATGTTTACATAGTAGCTACTAAGGAGCTTACTCACTAGTGGACATCGCCATGTCCTCGACGTAAGCGACCCAGATACTATCAACACTTTCGCAACATGCAATGCTTTCTTATTTAGTGATGTGGCTGAGTCGATAAAAAGAGCGATCTTATATATAAAAACGAATGCTAGTCTGTAAAAAATAAATAAATTGTAAATTTGTGAAATTTCTTTCCTACAAATTTATTTTCGTTAATGGCGAAGTAACGCGGGCAGGTTACAGCTGGTTAACAATAAAACCTGAGGTTTTGAAAGAAAGAAAATTGTTTTTAGACATAATTCAATTATACAAAAAAAAAACTTTGTTCTCTAAGGTTCACAAGCGCCTGATAGGCAAGTGTGTTTTGTAAACCAGGGACACTTTTTCTGAGAGTCTCGTAAGAGTGGACCATTAGGATATGATAATTCTGAAAACCTATCCGCAAGAGAAGGAAAACTTTATACGAAACTCTGTGCCAACCCCTCTGGCCAACGTGGCTCAGTACGCTTATTACGCTCCATGTACCTGGAGGAGGCTTGACTCAGCAGTGGGCCATGTATGGGCTGAGTAGTAGTAGTGAGTTTCGAGAAAAAAAAACAGAATTTTTATATATATATTTTAGTAATCGGACTACACTAAGCTAAGCTATTTGTCTAATTGCTTGCAAACTGGGCTGGAGGATTTTAAAACAATCATAACATTATCGATGAAATTGCGATACATCACTATGTCAGATAGCGATCTCAAGTGTCGTGGCTATCTCGACGGTCTCGTTCACTTATGTGAAGCAACATCCACGCCCCACAGATCTGATTACAATACAAGTAAGTACACGCAGTCTTGCTTAAACTTCTGCTCCAGTAACTTTGTTTCGGCTGTGAAGAGGTAAAGGTTGCGAACTAACAAAATGTAGATACGACTAATTTTTCCTTTTATGTTATGTAAGGATCTTAATTTGTATGGGTTCAAAAATTCACGTTTCAGTTGGACTCCTTTCAAAACCAACAAGAACAATTCGTCATGTTTTTTTTACCAATTAATTGAATGCCTTTGACCCTAGGCTTGCGTGATAGAAAGCAACGTCAGCGTCTAAGAGGGGCACCGGATCTCACATACCATTCGATTCTACCACCAAGCGTGCTGGGTTTTGTTGACTTTTACAACACGCGATTCTTCCCAGCGTGCGGTGGCGAAGTTTTATATTCTGACCCGTCCCCACACGGGTAATAAATTTTGTATACACTTGAGTTTCTACCGCCAGTTCCTCTCAGTTGGTGTCGTGTCCCGACCTGTCGCTAGTTTCTGTTGTATTCTATACTAGCTGCGGCCCTCGGCTTCACCCGCGTGGTGATGGGAAATGGTGTTAATGACGTTAGAAAGTATTTTATTTTTTCCTCAAATTTATTCCTACTTACTTGACACTTACCGTTATATTTAGCATAAGTTACTAATTAGAGCCTTTGTATTACTCTAAGCCTTAGAGTAATACAAAGATCGAGAGTAATTCACCGGTTTTGAAATAATTCATGGCACCAAAATCGTTTCTTTTCTTTTATTTCACGTAAATAACAATGACGAATTAATATTGCCGCACTCAGCACAATGACCGCTTCGTCTGACATTACGGAAAAAACTAAATCAGAATCCTCGCAAATTCAAATCTCTATGTACTAAATGTTACATTACACGCGAACGCTTGTCGGTGTGGGAGGTAGTATTGTAATGTAATGCTCAAAGTCGAACTGTAATGCTCAGTTCTCCTCCCTCATTGATGTAATGCTCGACTCTGTAACGTTACATTATACGCGAATGCTCCCGGTGAGGGAGCGCCCTAAAGTTTCATCAAAATCCATCTAGTAGTTTTTGCGTGAAAAGTAACAATAATATAGCCCACATGATTGCCAAACATAAGTGGCAGTGGGCAGGGCACATAGCTCGCAGGATCGACGCCCAATTGTGCCGAAAAGTCCTCGGCGGCGACGCGTTCCGCAAAGTGCAGTGCTGGTAGGCCTCCCACACGGTGGACCGATGGCCTAATTAAGGTCGCCGGAAAACGAAGGATGCAAGCGGCCAGGACCGGCCTTTATGTTAATACTTGGAGGAGGCCTATGTCTAGCAGTGGGTGTCTTTTGTCGTCTGGGTGTCACTTGTGTTCATGAATTACATGCTTGTAAACTTCCCCCGCGATACAGGTAGAAAGAAGTTTGGGTTTCGTTTTATAAAAAACAGAAACAGTTAAATAAATTGATCCTTGGTGAAATTATGACATCGAAAGTGCCGAATGATCATGATATTTTAAATTAGAATAGTTCATACTTGTTCATGTATATCTAACTAATACCGTGTGATGACGTATTTAGAATACATAGTGTCCCCACCACATCCCACCCTGAGGGTATCGTAAGACTCGAAAATCTGAAATGCTATGCCCGAAAACCTAGCTGTATGAGAAAACTATATACGAAACCCTGTGCCGGCTCGTCTGGCCAGCGTGGCACAGTAGGCTAAATACCACTCCTATGATGGGAGGACGCCCGACTCAGCTGTAGGCCATGTATGGACTGGGTAGTAGATGGGAGAGTAGAGAATTGGAAGACAGATTAAATTCTAAGCGGCAAGTTGGTAACTGAACTCTAATCTCTACAATTAGTTGGCAAAATCTAGTTGGGCAATTGTCGCTTTCGAAATAAAGTTACCAGTAGGATTCGCTCACATTTAGTGTAAAACAACAATAAATATACAGACAAAAAGACTCTTGTTTATGCTAATATAAGAATCAGTTTCGATTGAATCAAATAGAATGCACTTGTTTGTGAATTGCTAACTCGGCTTAAGGGATTTTGGATTTCCACTTTGATGCTAAACAGAAACGTTTAGAGTTTAGTATAAAGGAAAGTTTTCGTTGAAACTATTTAACGAATTGTTCGGCTAGTCCTCGTGGATTCTATATGTGGTTATTCGTTTTATTTTTCTTAAGCTTATGATCTCTTGTAACTAGAAAACCCATTCCTTTTTCGACGAAAATATCCTTTGACTGCCACAAACCAAGTTTTCCAAATGTAAAATTATTTAAGTCTCTGTATATTTTCATGTTATTGCATTAAGCCAGCCATAATGCAGCGTATTTGTATGGCGCATTCTAAAGTTAGTTTCACTCGATCGAAATAGTAAAAGAAATGGCGATTTATAGTAGTAGAGCTGTATTCCGAACCGATTTTAGATAGTAAATAATCAATTTTAAATGGTAAATATTAATTTTATTGTATTGTTTGACTTGTCAAAAGAGCTCTAATGAGCCAACTTGATTAAATGAGTTTTGATTGATTTTGAAAGCTTCTTTCCATTCAGGCTAGAGAAGAAGCAGCAGTGGAAGATAGTGGCTTATAAAAATAGAATGTTACTCATTTTATGCCCGAATATTTTACAAACTTTTCCATTCAACTTCGCAACACTGCGCTTGGCCATTGAAATTTTCTTTAACTTCAACGATACTAAGATATTCAATTTCTGTTCCACTCAGTTCGCTCACCAGTATTGAAATATCAAATGTCTAAAATACAAAGCCATTCAAAACTTGATCATTCCGAATCGCGAAGCTTTCTGTGCGAGAACGCGCAATGGGGCTGTATTTATTAGGGTTTAGTCACATAACACTTTATAACACAATACAATAATCCCAAGATTAAAATCATTGATATTGATATATTCCACCATACATTTATCCGCCTAAAACAAAATTTTGATAAAATTCAAAATTCAAATTCAAAATAGATAGATAGATATCAGTTAATAGTTAAATATTTAAAAAAAGGCGCTTAAAATCCGCGATATATTCCTGCATTTTGTTTTGTATGTAATTGTAATGTCATAATATGTAGGTTGTAGGCGTGTGTAAAAAAATAAGGAAAAAAAGGGTCACATTTAAAAATAAAATGCGTTATAGACATAAATCTTTAGTTTGACGCTTTAATTTATAGCCTGGATCCGCCATAAGCCATGTAGACACAGTTGGTGTCAGCCCCGAATAGTTTGAGATTTACAAGTCATAATTTGGACACCAATTACGACCTTTGTTGAAGTGTTCTACTGTCATTTTTCAGAATATGCATCAGCTAAATGGAACTTAGGTAATTGTTAAGGGATATGTCTGTAGCGGACATGTCATTTATGGGCAGAGTAGTAGCCCATAAATGACCCACTGCTGGCTCTTTTCATCACAGCCAGGGTAATGAGATTACTGTGCTACTCCGGCCAGACGGGTTGGCACAACGTTTCGTTTCAAGTTTTCCTTCTTTTGCGTCTAGATTTTCGGACGTATCATTTTCTTTTCTCTTCCGATACCCTCAGGTTGGAATGGGGTGGTGACACTCTGTATTCTAAATCGGTTACCACACGGACTGGATGTGTATATTATACTGGATACTATATTTGGATGACTGTTATAAACTTCAAAATGATTTGGATACGCTCCAAAATTGGTGCTCCAATAATAAAATGAACCTAAATATAAATAAGTGTCAAACCATTACATTTACGAAGAAAGTTATATACATACAACACAACTATAAGCTTCATGGTGTAGATCTTAAAAAAGTGACCATAATTCGTGACTTAGGTGTCACCTTTGATAGTTCCTTGACATTCCGGACGCATATTGATACTACAACATCTAAGGCAAATAAAATGCTCGGTTTCATTGTCCGTATGTCAAAGCCATTCCGCCATGATTCTAGTATCATTCTGCTCTATAACGCCTTAGTCAGAAGTATTCTTGATTACTGCTCTTCAGTATGGTCACCTTACTACTCATCCCACGTGCAGTGTATTGAATCTGTTCAGGCACGTTTCGTCCGGCACTTGTGTACAAGAAAAGGTATTCGTAAAAGTATGCCTGAGTATAGTGATAGACTTACGCACTTCGAAATGCTCAGTTTAAAGAACAGACGTGAGTTGGCGGATTTATTGACACTCCACAAAATCATTAACGGCTCGATTGATGCTGGCTTAATACAATTTTTAAATTTCCGAGTTCAACAAAGGACAGTACGTCGATATCGTCTTTTTGAAATACCTACATTATTATTGAATTCGGCTTTCAATAGTCCACTCACAAGAATGATGAGATCATACAATGAAGTTTCCCTGGAGATTGACAATATAGATGTGTTTTCGATGTCAATAGCAGTGTTCCGGCGCCATCTTTATAACATGTTCATGTTAGCCCTCTCGTAGAATTATAAACTGAATGTATTTTTTTTAATATCCCTTTTTTTTTTTTTTAATTTTCTTATTGTATTCCATGTTAGTTAAGCTTAAGTCTAAGTTAAGTTAAGCTTTTAGATATTTTCATATAAATTAATTTGTGTCTCGCTAAAACGATATTACTTTAAGTGTTATAGCATGCCTGTGATTTGTGTGATTACCCTTGTATGTTGCTTAAAAGTACTGTTCTGTTTAAATTGATTTCGGTGATTATGCAGTTGGCGTGTGTTTTTTTATATAAATAAATAAATAAATAAATACTATTATTTATTTTCACCATTAATATCACTTTCACTTTTACCTTTACCATAGTGCAGTTTTTGTACGGCAGGAAATGAAATTCAGATATAAATGGGTGCAGGCCCTTATGCCGACCGCCGTCGGTAATTTCTCACGAATCGCGCGAACTCGGTCGCCACACTCGATAAGGCCGTAACCAAACAAGTGTATAAATTAAATCAAGAAGTTGCTCTGTTGCAGAATCAGGCGGTTCTTGTGTTCCGCAAATATGGATATCGGTTGGAATGCTTTTGGGGATACGTAAACGTGACCAACGAAACTTCTTCAACTCAACATCTTGACTCATGATGTAATTTCTCTGTCTAAAACCAAACGTTCACCGCTAGCTAAATAAGTTAGTTTAGTTGGGCTTGCATAGTTGAGCCAGTTTTTCATACAAGTTAATTCACCGTCGGTGGACGCACATGTATTTACAACTGGCTCAACTATGCAAGCTAAACTAAACTACCTTATTTTAGCTGGCGGTGGACGTTCGGCTTAATACTGGCCAATTGAAAAAGAACTGCAATGTTTCTTGATGGCTCTAGTCTGTAGAACAGCCTTCCAAATCTTGACACGATACCATATGCCAACCGTCTGGTCCGTCTGCGATGGGAGGAAGCCCAACGAGTAGTAGTATACACATATACTTTTTTTTACGTTGGAGATACTCATGGATACCCAGCCGTTGGGGACTGGCCAGCTATGTGAGAATGCGGGACGCGTATAGTTGTAGATTGCGCGCCCCGACCGACCCACTCCCATACTAACTGCCACGGGATTCACCAAAGGGCCATGGGACTCACACCCATTGCGGGAGCATGCTCCGTGACCCTTGGCCTATTGGAGCCCCATGCTCTGAGGCGGGCCCCTCAAATTATGAGGGGGGCTGTATAAAAGACATAGAATAACATAAAACTATAATGGCTAAACGTAAATGAAACTGCACTCCAGATTTTTCGACCGTAAAATGAAATCATAACCTCAAAATTTTAGTGTACCCAATAAAACCAATGGAACAATAACTTGGTTTGGCGTGCAAACCTCAAAATATGACTCGCCAAATACCTATAAATTTTTATACTTCCTAAATTGAAATTGGCGTTTCTTGGCCCAATGAAGCCATAGAATTTTTACTGGCCACCAATTTTAGTACATGCTTTGATTTAATGTTTTGCGTAAAATGACTTTAGCTTTACAAATTTTTAATGTGATACATTAACAAACCTCCTTGAACTGAACCAAGACTTAGTTAAATTCAATAAATATTCTGTCTATTGCTAATGTTTTAATATCTTCACCGCTGGTTTCATCAGATGCGGCTTTGGTGATTTTTTTATCAGATTGAAAAAAAACTTTTTTGCTGTCCGTGATAAGAAAAAGAATAATCTAAACTTTTTTTATAGGACGTCAACGCAAATTTATTTTAAATTGGTGCCACAGTTTTTAAGTAGGTTTATTTGGAAGCATACACTTGTATGTAAACATTTAGTTGTTCACATTTTAGTTTAGCGTTATTTTAAACCAGCTTAATGTATATTTACATGTTTTATCAGGTTTGAAGCCAAATAACACAAATTCACGCTTTATACTAACAGAGTGGTTTCCGTCCATGTCATTCCATCCTTAGGGTGCAGTAAGAGGCGACAAAATGAATTGACAACGCCGGAAACCTAACCACAAGAAAAATCAAACTTGACATGACACCTTTTTTTTGGTGACGTTGTGGAAATGCTTTTATGCATACCGCCGCCCCTCGAGAGTGGGGTCGGCGATTATGTGGGACTCCGGAAACTACTCGCCTACACACTAAACGACACGACACTCTTGGGGCGCCACAGTTTCGCGTACACGCATTCCACTGTGACGCTCCAACGTGGTGACGAAACCCTGTCCAACACGTCGGGCCAGCGTTACACAGAAGGTTAATTATAATTATGTAACTGCAGAATCCCGAGTTAACGGTTGATCATTTATGGGCTGCGTAGTATTACTGACCAAGACCAAATATAGATTACTAAATAAATTTGTGATTTCTTGTCCGGTAAATGATTTATACAGAACCCGTCGAACATTCCGAATGTTCCAGAAGCACAATCAGCACACATTCATAACTTATCGCCGAGGGGCGAGTGGAGTTACAAATTCAGTTGGCAGGCGACTGTGAAGTGCTAAGTTTGGTCCCGAGTCGGGCTCCAATTTGAGACGCCTTAACCCAATGATGCGAAGTTAAGAGTTGTAACATTGTTAACAGTTGGCTGCACCGATATAAGTTACGCTCACTAGGTTTGTTACACGATTTTCGTGATAGATAGTCCGTCAATGTCGTTTGGCTGTCATCATCATTATCAGATTATTGCAGTCCACTGCTGGACTTAGACCTGTCCCAAGTTACGCCACAGAGCCCGGTCTGCTGCTTTGTGCCAATGGCCAAAGTGAACAGACAACTTCTAGGCATACCTATATCATCATCACCTTCCAACAAGCGAGATTGAGGTCAAACGTAAGCCTATTATTTAAAAAAAAACAGTCTCGGCTGGCCCTCTTTTACAAATCGTCGCCATCTGGCCAGCGCACATACGTAGATTTCGATGATTTAGGCGGCCAAAAATAATTTTTCACTTATATTACTTAAAAATGATATAATAAATGGAAAAAACTCCTTTAGTATTCAAAATACATTGTATTATCATCAAAAATTACAATTTAAATACAAAATCGACATAAAGTTTTTTTTTCATTGGTTTTATTAAAAAATATGTTACATTATAATTATTAGTACATGTTTTTCTAGTTGCTTATGTTATGTTCTGACCCTTCTTCTTGGTCAGTAATAGGATTTGGCTCTGCAGGCATTAAATGTTCAAGAGTTTCAGGCAGGAATCCTTTCCGTGATATTTTTTTATTTCCCTCATACAACTAATCAAAGCGTCAGATGGTAACAGAAGCCTTTGATAAATATCTAAATTACATTATTCTCTCGAAAATTTGCGTGCATAGTTTTGTCGGTAAGACTGTAAGTGTTTATTACGACCTTCGGCAGCCACTTCGGAGAGTTGGCCTATAGGCAATACAGAATTATCTACGATCGCCCCATGAATTACAATCTTATGCATAGTGAGACTCATTGGATGCCACCCATACAAATTTGTATATAATTTGGCTGTTTCGATGGCGTATTCATCATTTACTGGATTTATTGTATGTTATCTGTGTGGTAGCGGAGTAAGAATACTACCACCCCATATCTTCCCGTGGGTGTCGTAGAAGGCGACTAAGGGACAACAGACGTTGGGCAGCAGCGACGCTCTGTTCAAAACACACCATCCATCACTGCGATCGCCAACCCGCCTGCCAAGCGTGGCGATTATGGCAAACCCCCCCCATAAATGAATGGATACAAACAGAAAAACGGCCCCCAGTCCCCGGCAGCCCCACTATTCCTTCGGCCACGGTAGCAGCCAAGGTAACGGTGGGGCAGGGGGTGCGAACAATCTCCGGCAGAGATCCGGCTACCACAAAAAACGACGGCTGCACCTGGCAACATATAACACACGGACACTGCGGACTGACGAGAAGATCGTAGAACTCGAGGAAGAGTTGAGCAAGTTGCGATGGGATATAGTGGGGTTGTCTGAAGTCCGAAGAGAGGGAGAGGACACGATAACCCTCAAATCCGGCAACTTGCTCTACTTCCGGGAGGGCGACCAACAGTCCCAAGGTGGTGTTGGGTTTATCGTCCACAAGTCCCTTGTGAACAACGTTGTTAAAATCGAGAGTGTGTCGACCAGGGTGGCGTACCTTATACTCAGAATAACCAAGCGTTATTCGCTGAAGGTCATACAGGTATACGCACCGACCTCGGCACACCCCGACGAAGCGGTGGAGACAATGTATGAGGACATTTCCTCGGCCATACATGGCTCTAGAACGCACTACACCGTTGTCATGGGGGATTTTAACGCGAAACTGGGCAAGCGGAGCGGAGATGAGCTGCAAGTGGGGCAATTTGGGTTTGGACACCGGAACCAACGGGGCCAGACTTTGGCTGGTTTTCTGGAGAAGGAGGGACTCTATATGATGAATTCCTTTTACAAAAAACCAGAACAGAGGAAATGGACCTGGTTGAGTCCGGATGGCACCACAAAAAACGAGATAGACTTCATCATGTCGACGGAAAAGCACATATTCAATGATGTCTCCGTGATCAATATGGTCAAAACCGGAAGCGATCACCGCTTAGTACGAGGCACATTGAATATCGACGTTAAGCTTGAAAGGTCGCGCCTGGTGAGGTCTACGCTGCGTCCCGTGCCAGTTCAAATTCAAAACCCGGAGAGCTTTCAGCTCGAACTGCAAAACCGCTTTATAAGCCTAGGCGTTGACGTGGACGATTATAATGACGGGTTCGTGGAGACTGTCCGCAAAGTTGGGTCGAAGTTCTGTGAGACCCAACGCCTGAAAACGGCCAAAAAGCTCTCGGACCTCACCCTAAATCTCATAGACGAGCGACGGAAAATGGTTCTGCAGTCTACAGATGATGCGACGCAGCTTCGGATGCTCAATAGACAGATATCAAAGTCCCTGAAGCGTGATATACGCCGATTCAACACGAATCGTGTTGAAGAGGCTATTGAACGTAACAGGGGCTCCAAGGTTTTTGCCAGGGATCTGTCTATTGGGCAAAGCCAGCTCGTCAGGCTGAAGACTGATGACGGCAGGATCGTCACGTCGAAGTCCGAGATTTTGGGTGAGGTCGAGAGTTTCTATGGACAACTGTACAAGTCTACACAGGAACCCGTCATAAATCTAGCAGACGACCCACGAGCTAGATTAACCCGGCACTACACAGAAGACCTCCCGGACGTCAGCCTGTGTGAGATCGGGATGGCTCTCGAGCAACTTAAAAACAACAAGGCGGCGGGTGATGACGGAATTACCGCAGAACTTCTGAAGGCGGGTGGAGAACCGATCCTTAGGGCCCTTCAGAAGTTATTCAATTCCGTCATACTCGAAGGACGAACGCCAAAGGCATGGAACAGAAGTGTGGTGGTGCTGTTCTTCAAGAAGGGAGATAACACCTTATTGAAGAACTACAGACCCATCTCACTTCTGAGCCATGTCTACAAGTTGTTCTCGAGGGTCATCACAAATCGACTCGCGTGCAGGCTTGACGATTCCCAGCCTCCCGAACAAGCCGGTTTCCGAAAAGGCTTCAGTACCGTAGACCATATTTTAACGCTTTTAACCTGCCACTTTGTCTGGCGTTCGTGGACTACGAGAAAGCCTTCGATTCGATCGAGACGTGGGCAGTATTGCAGGCTCTCCAGAGGTGCCAAGTCGACTATCGGTACATCGAAGTGTTGAAGTGCTTGTATGAAAACGCCACCATGTCAGTCCGACTCCAGGACCAGACCTCGAAACCGATCCAGTTGCAGCGAGGTGTTAGACAGGGAGACGTTATCTCTCCGAAACTGTTCTCCGCTGCACTGGAAGATGTTTTCAAGGTTCTGGACTGGAAAGGGCTGGGCATTAACGTGAACGGCGAGTACATCACTCACCTTCGATTCGCTGACGACATAGTCGTAATGGCTGAGACCATGGAGGGCCTCACTACGATGCTCGATGGCCTCTGTGGAGCCTCCGAACGAGTCGGCCTTAAGATGAACATGGAGAAGACGAAGATCATGTCTAATATCCATGTTCAAGCCACTCCTGTTAACATCGGAGGTTCTACCCTCGAAGTTGTTGACCATTACATTTACCTGGGACACACTGTCCAGTTAGGTAAGTCCAACTTCGAGAAAGAGGTCAATCGTCGGATCCAACTCGGCTGGGCAGCGTTCGGGAAGCTGCGAAAGATCTTCTCGTCCACAATACCGCAGTGTCTGAAGACAAAAGTCTTCAACCAATGTGTGTTGCCAGTGATGACATATGGAACAGAGACGTGGTCGCTCACTATGGGCTCCATCAGAAGGCTCAAAGTCACCCAAAGGGCAATGGAGAGGGCTATGCTCGGAGTTTCCCTGCGAGATCGAATCAGAAATGAGGAGATACGCAGGAAAACCAGGGTCACCGACATAGCCCACCGGATTGCCAAACTTAAGTGGCAGTGGGCAGGGCACATAGCTCGCAGGACCGACGCCCGATGGGGCAGAAAAGTCCTCGAGTGGCGACCGCGTTCCGGAAGGCGCAGTGCTGGTAGGCCTCCCACACGGTGGACCGACGACCTGGTTAAGATCGCCGGAAAGCAGTGGATGCGGGCGGCCCAGGACCGGCCTTTGTGGAAATCCTTGGGGGAGGCCTATGTCCAGCAGTGGACGTCCTTTGGCTGAAATGATGATGATGATGATGATTGTATGTCCACTTGATATGGCTTCTAGTATGACTTTCAATCTGAAAATTAATTTAATGTCAATACCAGTGATTTCTGCTGCTAACTCTGGGTCCTCAAAACATCGCCTGCTGGTATTACCATCATTCGTGTTCCCAAAACTAGCTTTTGGCATATCAACTAATAAACCAGTTCAAATTCTAAACTGTTCCTGTATTTCTTGCTTCCTTTTTTCTTCCTAATGTTTTTCTTCCTATGTATTTCTTTCCCTGTACTTCACTACAGGTAATTAGTAAGCTAAATGTAAAATTGTTTCAAAAATGTGTGTTTCAAGCTCTAGTTATCGCCTTCTGTTTCTCCTTAATGCGATATTAAGTATCTCTCTTAGGAGTCCAATTTCTCAACTAATATTGAACAATTTGGATTTGTATCTGCCTAAGTAAGTGTTTCCGAGTGATCACTTTCACTCCTGAAGCACTGGGAGACCGTACGAGAAAATAAAAGTACTTTAGTACATATTAAATGAAAAATTTTTTTTTTCTTATTTTCTTTAAAACCTTATAAATTTGTATTCGGTGGTATATTGGGACTTTTTTTTTGGTTATTATATAGCTAGATATGTATATTATAGTGTATGATAAATAATTTAACCGGGACGTACCCTGAAATACAACAAAAGTCCCAATCAATACTAAAATTTGTGAAAAGTAAGACTTTTGAAACACAACAAGTTTGATGAGGTTGTAATATATTCAAAACATCAGTAAAACTGTATTTTTTTCTTAATATACATTAATTAATACCTGAATTTTCAAAATTCATCACAATCACTTTGATATCACACTCTAAATAATAAATTTTACACTTTGAAATTAAAGTAAAAATAAGAGCACCGAAAACTGATACTTACACCATAAGCGACAACCTAGTTTCGACTACCTTCCAAAGGGTTCGGGTGACTCGGGGTCGCGCGGGAGGTGTATATTAATATACTTAGATCTGTTGACTATCTATAGGAGTAGTTTGTCAGGCATTTCGGATGCTTTAGAAAATTGACTTTTGGCCGCCTAAATCAGCGAAATCTACGTATGTGCAGCGGGCACCCTAAGTTCGCCAAGACGCGTCCGCCACTCCAAAACACGCTTCCTCCAGCGGTTATCTGTTCTGCGACATGTGTGGCCAGTCCATTGCCACTTCAACCTGCTAACCTTCGGAGCTATGTCGGTAATATTGCGTCTCTGATGGGTCACTCCAAACACTAAATATTTGGCTGTCAATTTTCTGGAAATATGAGGAAGTGGCGTAATGACTTAGTTCCTTATTTAGTATCTGCCCGATCATCACAATTAAAGCGCATAAATGATGTCGGGTATTTTCGAACCGCATGAAGTTAACTACTACTGCTACTCAGCTCATAAATGACCCATTACTGGGTCAGGCCTCCTCCCATCGTAGGGAGGCCAGGCCGGTTGACACAGGGTTTCGTATCAAGCTTTCCTTCTCTTGCGATCGGCCTTGTCGCTTTTTTCAATTCTTACGACATCACACCTCACCACACGAAAACATAGCTCAGAAGTACAATCAGGTGCAATCTTAGATGGACCGATAAATTAAATATATATATATATATATATGTCGGATCGGTCAATAGTACGGGAGCTGATTTGACAACGAGGCGCAAGTGGTAAAACGTCATCGCTTCGGCAGAGTCTAGATAAAACTCGTGCGGACCGGGCGGAGCTCACTTCTCACCGATCGTCCGCCGCGCGAACATCAAGTCTAGGAACTACCTTACGGCTCGTTGGTTCAATTATAGGTTATCAAGTTTAACAAGTGTTAATAAAGATTATTTGTTTGTACCAACTTTGTTTTCTGCTCGAGAGACGCCACGCGGCCCACACAATATGTATTCGGGTGAAGGTAACTGTCCTGACAAACACCCCTTATCCGACATCAGAAGTGGGATCCGAGCAGACAAACGAAAGCCGCAATGAGGTTATGCCACGTTATGAACAAAATGGCGGGAACGCGGACTACTGGAAGACAAAAGCGACGCAGACACATGGTCATGGTGTGCAACGTCAGACTTGTTTCGCCAATAACCCGATGGAAGGTGGTCAGCTTATTTTTACAATCAGCAAGGCCCTCAAAGGAGCAGCATCAGCATGGTTTTCTTCTGTTACGTACCCTGGAGACATTAAGCTACATGAAGATTGTTCTAAACTAAAGATCACAAGCGGCAGTCATAGTGCGGCGATTAACCAAGTGGGGATCACTTGCTTTCATTGTGATGGACAAGGACACTACGCGTCTAACTGCCCTGAGCGGAGCAGCAGGAAGGCGAGCAACAGTACTGCGGTCAGCCAGGTCAAAGAATAGTGAGTGGATCTGTAGTAAGCGCACCAACTGCAATTTTACGTCACTCCGGTGAGCAGTTTCCATTTTATTACTCAGGTATATTGTATGGTATACGACTTTACGATAGTGTGACTTTGACCGGTGTAAGAAAATATTATTTGAAATTCTTTTACATGTTTACCTGTTAATTACTTGCGATACGAAGTTTAGATTGCTGTGCTTATTTAGCTTGACAATTCATCGGTCTAGCGACATATTTTTTATAGCAAAGTTTTCCAAGATTATGGAACCATTATATGCCTTGATTTGCATCGGTAAGGTAGCCTAAACATGAGGCGATAGGACAGCAGATCCAGATTTCAAGCGACCGAAGTTTCTGTCGGCAACGGTGAAATTTCACAACTGCGGTGAAATAGGTCACCGAGCGTCCGATTGCCGTTCAAGAAGGGAGGTGAAAGGTAAGGCAGCTAGTGCTGCCATTTCAGCGTCAGGCTCTGCGGGACCGCGGCCGCGGTCGGACACCATCTGTTTCAGATGCGGCAACGCCGGACTGTTGGCTACGAAGTGTCCACGTGGCAACAGCAGAGGAGCTGGCGTGGCAGGAGGCGCAGGCAGTTCCGGTGCAACGCCTGCAGCGGCGGCGAGTAACGAGAGGCGTGTGCGTGGAAGTTTGCTATGCAAGCAAATCAGCGGTACGCCGATGAACACTTGTGAGTCGTATCCATTTCATTATGATTCTGGTGCCGAATGCTCTCTCATCATCAGATTGTTTGCGTCAAAGCTTAGTGGAAAGTGGTTAAAAAGCATTGTCAGTTTGACAGGTGTCGGTCATGGTAGTGTGAAAAGTACCCTCCAATTAGAGATTAGTGATTTACGATTAGAGAGCAAAGCGACACAGAATATTTAGAAAAATGCAAATTATGATTAAAATCGATTTAATAAAAGAGAAAGCGCTTGACTCTAAGCGAACGTAAAAATACCCCATGATGGTGTGAGAAAGATCCCCGATCACCAGGACATAACTGACGAGATCGATGTAGAACAAAGTAGTTGTGATATTGAGGAGAGTACTTAAGTTTGCATGATGATTGGACCGTACCAGAGGTTGACGTGTAGCCGTAGCTCAGTAGAAATCGGAATCTGCTTGATGTAGTCCGTGAGTACGCGGTAAGCAGTCAACTCTGGCAGAGGTCGGGTTTCAGTGGAAACCATGGAGTCCAGGAGAGACTCGGCGTTCCCATGACGGGTTCGCACAAGAAATGAGTAACTAAATAAATAATATCCTTGGACATTTCACACAACGCCATCTCGTCCCAAGCTAAGCAACTTAATGCTTGTGTTTTGGTAACGAGATGGATGATAAACTACTTATATACATATTTTTTTTTGTAAATACATACATATTATAGATAGAAATGACACCCAGACTCCGAGCCAGTGCCTCTGGTTTAGACAAAGACACTTGCCCGACCCCGGAATCGAACCCGGGACCCGTTGATCCAAAGGCGGCACATCTAACCACTAGACCAACGAGACAGTCTGGAGGTAACTGGAGGTAACTGAGCTATGTATAGCAAGATATCACATGCAGCGTTTACGTATTTTGATTTACCTAGTATGATTGATGTCCCTTGTGAGACAACGTGATAATCAAGTCAGTTTTGTTTTGAGTGTTTCAATTATTTTAAATCTGATAATAAAATCTTTGGTTTAATGTTAAGAATTTGCTTTGAACTTCTCTCGATTGATTACTGGTGCAATGTCACGAGAGACTGATCTACGTGATCCTGCGTGTTGAATGTTGTTTCAGAGTAACACACAGAGACGCGTGTCCCGTAGGATGGCCGTGTCGGATCGGTCAATAGTACGGGAGCTGATTTGACAACGAGGCGCAAGCGGTGAAACGTCATCGCTTCGGCAGAGTCTAAATAAAACTCGTGCGGACCGGGCGGAGCTCACTTCTCACCGATCGTCCGCCGCGCGAACATCAAGTCTAGGAAGTACCTTACGGCTCGTTGGTTCAATTATAGGTTATCAAGTTTAACAAGTGTTAATAAAGATTATTTGTTTGTACCAACTTTGTTTTCTGCTTGAGAGACGCCACGCGGCCCACACAATATGTATTCGGGTGAAGGTAACTGTCCTGACAAACACCCCTTATCCGACATATATATATATATATATATATATATCATATCGCATATCATATCGATATGTACACATCACTCAAAGATGAACCGCCAACATGTCCCTAATTCCGCTGACCTAAATCTCTCGAACTTCGCCTGATATCAGAATCTATAAGTAAACTAATTAAGCGAAACTTACTTATAAGATAAGACGTCGGAGTTTCTCGAACGGCTGACGGCAAAAACAAGAAGTGAGGGATGCAAAACACAATTTTCCGGAGAAGTAAAGCTCGGTTCTTTGGGATTGTGCGCGATAAGAATTGGCTTTCAGTGATTTACTAATTAAACGTTGAGGAGCTAATGGGTGCAATCGATCTTCAGGACTAGAAACTGCTGGATGACTATTATACAGGGTGTCCAAAAAATAGCACGCCACAGCGACACTGGAAGTAGGCTAGACCTAGGTCTATTCCACAAAAAATGGCTGAGGAAAAGTCTCATGGATTTCGAGACCCAAGAGAGATTTTTGTTCTATGAAAAAAGATCATCACAAATACCTACATAATGTTATTCTTTTTAAATTTTATTTCAGCCAATTTTTTTTTATGGAATAGGCCTAGGCACTGGAGGTAGACTAGGGATA
Organism: Clostera curtula; assembly: GCA_905475355.2. Taxonomy (NCBI): domain Eukaryota; kingdom Metazoa; phylum Arthropoda; class Insecta; order Lepidoptera; family Notodontidae; genus Clostera; species Clostera curtula. Next base: position 1,793,058 of record FR997803.1, on the reverse strand, counting down.
GTCTACCTCCAGTGTCACTGTGGCGTGCTATTTTTGGAACACCCTGAATATCTCCCTCGCCTTTTCTCCATTTCAAAAGGCACCGGCTTTGGCGAGGGCCACGTGATTCACTCCCAATGGGAGCATGCTCCGCGAGTCTGGGGGCCTTGTTACGAACCCTGTGCCTAACCGTCTGTCTAGTGTGGCGCAGTACAGTAATGTCCCTCCATGAACTTGTAGGAGGAACTTGAACTTTAAGGCCTTCCATCAAGCGAGATCGAGGTCAAACTTAAGCCGTAAGCGTATCATATAATTAAAAAAAGGAGGACCGTCTCAGCAGTGGGTAATTTAAGGGCTGATATGGATGGAAGTCTGAACTAAAATCTGGACCTGCAGTATGGAAAGAAGTAAATTTCAAACGTACAGTATTAAATAACATAAAAGATGGGGTTTCTAAGTTCTATGAAAGAAGTTGTAAAACTGTCTAGAATTTCTCAATTCCGTCTAACACAATTATTGTTCTCGGAAAATCCGTTATTGGCCTGCCAGTTCGCGAGCGTACGAAATAAAAGTTCTCGCGAGAGTAATCCGAGACCATGTGCCGCGAATGGTCAGCGAGATAAGCCGCCTAATTTATAGCGTTTCAATACCTTCCTGTCACTGATTTGAAAATACTAGAAATGCCTATTTTTTACTAACCTATGGTATTTATCTGCTTAATATTATTTTGCTTTAATCCTCAATGAAATACATGTAAAGGTCTTTATCTTCATCATCATTTTAGTCCATTAATGACACACTACTGAGTCGAACCTCCTCCGAATTCATGAGGGAAATTAGCCTACTATGGCATGCTGGCCAGACTGGTTAGCAAAGGGTTTCGATACAAGCTTTCCTTCTCTTACGGTCACGGAGCATGTACCCCCAATGGGGGTACGAAACCCGTAGCCCTGGTTCGCGCAGTCGACGGTCGTCGTCCGTTTTAGTAGGCAGGTTGGGGCGTAACTTACAATCTCCACGCAGCCCAGTGTCCAATATAATTCGGCCAGTCCCCGAACAGCTGGGTGTCCATGAGGATTTCCGAAGAAAAAAGACGGCCTTGAAATTACATGCCTTGTAATTTCATTTTGTCGCCTCTTAGGACACCCTTAGGGTGGAATGGGGTGGTCACGCTATATGATCTAAATCCGTCACCACAAGGATATATAGAGGTAAATTTACCCTAAATAAAATACAAAATTTACATTTATGTAACATCTAGCTAGCCATAAGACGTATGTGAATATTTTGACGTGACATGAGTTTTTTTTAAAACTGCCGTTGTCTGCTTTTTTATTCCGAGCTATCTGCAGTACAGAGTATAGCTGGATCCAATTGATGGAGCTTGTAATGGCCTGTAGGACTTATTATAACAAGAAACGAACATTATTTTATTTAGAAAAATAAGTTGAATTGTACGAAAATAGCCGAGATTTGCGTAGGGTTCAAATTCACGTGGGCTGAGCATTGGTGGGTATGCTCGACTCAAAGCTTTCTAAGAATAAATATTATATTTGGTGATTGCAATAGTAGTTTTTCACTTCCGGTTCCGGTTTCTCTTCCGCTAATATCTGTTAAACACTATTGAACACCTTCTAAATGGGTCGACCGATTTTCGTGAAATTTTGTGTTCATATCGGTGAAGTCAGCAAATCGGACATCTATTTTTCATCACCCCAAATGTAAAGGGTAGTCCCTAAATTTCATTTTTTATTTATCAGACTTTTTTTTATGTTACAGGCAACAAAAATACATACAACCCAAAACTTTCACCCCTCTACGATGAACCCCTTATTTTTAATAGCGATATTTATACGGCAAAACAACTTTTGGCGAGACAGTTAGTTATATCACTATCACTACATATTATAAAACAAAGTCGCTGTCATCTGTCCGTCCCTTTGTATGCTTAAATCTTTAAAACTATAGAACGGATATTGAAGCGGGTTTTTTTAATAGATAGCGTGATTCAATAGGAAGGTTTATATGTATAATACATCCATAATATTATAGAGAAACGCTGATAAATTTAGAGATTCTTAATTGCACACTTGCGAAGCCGAGGCGGATATTAGTAAGGTTGATTATGTCGTACCACGGCAATATCTCGTATGATACATAAAAATAGCACCGTCTAGTATTGTCAACATAAACTTTTCAGTCGAGTGAGCAAACGTAAACAAATACATCGCCGGCTGTCGTCGTGAAGCAAAAATATTTAAAAAGTAAGTTTTTATTATAGTGTTCATTAAACATTTTGAATAATTTGTTAGCTTCTTATGGCAGGATTGTAATACTTATCTTTTTTCTTTATTTACCACTAGCGACCCGCCCCTGCTTCGCACGTGTGCAATTATATTATACCTATAAACCTTCCTCTTGAATTACTCTATCTATTAAAAAAAACCGCTTCAAAATCCGTTGCGTAGTTTTAAAGATTTATGCATACATAGGGACGGACAGAAGAATGCGACTTTGTTTTATACTATGTAGTGATAGTGATTATTTATCAATTTTTAACATTTATTTGGCAATCGTTTAGGCGTATTTAAACGGTGGAACATTTTAAGGGTTTGTCAGTCTTTTAGTTTTAAGCTTACAAGTCCCTGCTGCCTAAGCCGTACCTGTACAGAATTCCTTACTCGTAACGGTACGACTTAGGATTTTTTTTTAATTTTCAATATTGTTTATCAAATAATAAATATGGCGAAGAGAAAGTACAAGACTTGGAAGCTGGCGGATATGGACAGGATATGGACGAAGCTTTATAGAAACATCGAAATGGAGAAACACTTCGACATTTCGAAAGGAAAAAAAATCAAAATTTGGAAGACCTAATAATATGTCACCAGACGTGGAAGAGATATATTTGTGATATACAAAAAAAAATTGTGATATCTGTGGCTCAATAATGTTCTAATTAATCATTGCTCTGTTTTAAGAGATTTCGTAACTTGACTATTTTATTTTCTGTTATCTATAATTTAGTATATTTAGCTTCGATTTTATACCTGGCAACAAAAATAAAATTATTCTCTGACTAAATTGTTTGTAATTTTTTGTTGTTCATGTCATCTCTGATTACCAAGTATGTTTCTTTAAAGTTTTTAGTATGTTTACTAACATTTGTTTCCTAAGTACGACTTAAGCTATTTGTGGTACGAATTAGGCGACTAGGTACCTCAATCGTACCAAAGGTATGTTTTTGAAAAACATTAAAATACCTATTTTCATTAAATATATTCAAAGTTTCTAATATTGTTAACTAAAAGCCAATTAAAAAAAGATTCAGTAGACGTAGATGATTTAGTTTTATTTCAATTGCAGTGAATTCTAATTTCCTTATGGTGTACTACTTAAGCAACCTTACTCTATCTAAAACCTTAGCAACATCAACATGTGTCTGTTAGTTTACTAAAATATGAATGAAATATTTTCACATATGTAACATCTAGCCAATCTATATCGATGCTCAACGAAGCGAGCAGCTGTTTAGTTTTTGTTTCGTTTGCTTGTTGTTAATTCTCAACTTATTTTGCCATTAATGTAAGAATAATACCATGATATTTCTATTTTATTTACCAAATTGAAACCGAAATGAATAGAAGCTTAATAGATCCTTTTTAAACTTCCCCACCGCACGCTGGGTAATAACGCGTGTTGTAAAAGTCAACGAAAACCGCTTGGTGGTACCTAGGTTCTAATGGTCCACCCGGCTAGCTACCACCCTCACATCCAAGCAGTTTTTCTGTGTTCCGTCGTGTGTTTGTGAGAGCCAGTGCCAGACAGGGCACTTGCTTGAATTGCCTGCTCCATTTTAGACCCTGGCGTCGCTTTTCATCACGCAAGCCTAGGGTCAAAGGCATTCGAGTAAACAAACTCAAACTCAAAAAGAACTTTGTTTACTTAAGTTTTATCACAAAACTCTTATAAATCATCATATTTAAATTTACCATTATCATCTTACGGCCCTTGTCACATGCTAGGTAGGTGGTAGTCTCCATAAATACCTATCATTCGTCATATCTACATTCACACCTTTGATACAAAAGTACTCATTTCCTTACAATCCATCCATCTCCTTTGATCTCCGACAACCCTTGCATCCACCCACATCCATGCTGAAACTACCACCGGATCGGAATGCTGATGTGCAGAGAAGAGGCGGCAAGAAACTCTAAATATGCTTTTTTAAATTATTTGTCTTGTTTACAGATACACAATCAATTTAAAACTTGACAAACGCAACATTGTTGTTACAGATAATAGTCATATTACTTTTCAGCCCATAAATGACCCAGTGTTGAGTTGGACCTCATCCAGTTATATGAAGGGTCATTAGCCTACTGTGCCACGCTGGTCAGGTGGGTTGGCACAGGGTTTCGTATCTAGTTATATCGAGACCCTTAGGATGAAATAGGGTGGTGAGACTATAATTTATTCTAAATCCGTCACTACGCGCTCAGCTAGTTTTTCTATCGTGAGATAAATCGTATCTAAGATGATAGGTTGACCCGCTTCATGAACTAACAAGGCACATCTATCATCAAATTAATCCTAGTACTTGTAATTACATAACATATCCTATCGCAGGCACGTAATTAACTTATAACTAACGAATCCATCTTAACTTGGATGTAGGTCATACGAATACAGTCTTTATCTAACACGTAATAAAGTTAATATTGAGAAAATGTTGTACGACTTATGACTAAATTATGTTTTTATTGGTTGACAGTAACTGTTCCGTGTGGTGACGGATTCGTAATATAAAGTGTCATCACCCCATTCCATTCTGAGGGTATCGTAGAAAGCTCCAGCCATCGGGTGGTACAGGGATACCACACCAAAGATACGGAGAAACTTTTTGTAAGAGATTCTTTTCATGTTTCCTACTCTATGTACTCTACGCTACTCTATGGGCTCCACCAAAAGTCTCAAAGTCACCCAATGGGCAATGGAGAGCGCTATGCTCGGAGTTTCCCTGAGAGATCGAATCAGAAATGAAGAGATACGCTGAGAACCAGAGTTACTGACATAGCCCACACGATTGCCAAACTTAAGTGGCAATGGGTAGGGCACATAGCTCGCAGGATTGACGCCCGATGGGGCAGAATAGTCCTTGCGTGGTGACCGCGTTCCGGAAAGCGCAGTGCTGGTAAGCCTCCCACACGATGGACCGACGAACCTGATTAAGTTTGCCGGAAAGCGATGGTTCGGTTCGAAGGACCGGTCCTGAGCCACTCACATCTTTCGTAGAAATCCTTGGAGGAGGCCTATGTCCAGAAGTGGTCTTTTGGCTGAAATGGTGATAAATAACGGCTTTCAAATTATTATATATATTATAATTATATTTGCAACAGTTTTGGTTGCTGCAAAGCATTCGAAACGCTGTGAAGTAAGTTTATATACACGAAAAATCCGTTAAATAGTGTATAAGTTCTATATACATGAAATCGATTTTATTATAAAACCAAATCGAATATGGAGACGTCATAATTCTAAGTCGTTGTGAATTATTTACTGCACTAACACAGTATTTAAAAATTACAGCATAGTTACTTATAACATTCGAAGTTGATTCTGATGAAGAGACAAAATGTATTGATCTGTAACCAATTAAGTACGCAGGGTCGTATAATCTCTTTCAAAGTTGCCACAGTACATATACTATGAATAAGGATGGCCCGTCATTCAATTAATTGGGTAATCGATACATAAACTATCAAGTTTCTTATTCGCTAACTTCCTAGCGCTGATAGATTTAATATTCAATATCTATGTAGGTAATATTGTATTTATTGTCCTTGTCGTAACGGATTTAGAATACATAGTCTCACTACCCCATTTTGTCCTGAGGGTGTTGTAAAAACCGACAAAAGTATACTAAAACTAGCCGCAAGTGAAGGAAATCTGGATACGATACCATTTGCCGACCTGTCTTGCCAGCGTGCCAGCTAATTACACTCCATGTTACTGAAGGAGAACCGAGTAGTTACACGGAATAGAATGTAATATTCAAATCATTTGAAAATATAATTAATAATAGGTTCGTTGAAAATTATTTCTTTCATTGATTATTCATAAATACAAATTTAGAACCAAAACTACAAATAAAAGTCAAATCAAAATGTTTTTATCCAAATAAGCTCCAGTACGCCCTTTTCTATAATCAGAGTAGTTAGTCTTCACTACCAGTTCTAAAGGTCAACTATAAAATATTTCAAACTATCGACCCGCCCTCGCTTCGCACGGGTGCAATAATGAACCTCTAAATTTATCAGTGTTTCTCTACAATATTATTGATGTATAATACATATAAACCTTCCTCTTGAATCACTCTCTATTAAAAAAACTGCTTCAAAATCCGTTGCGTAGTTTTAAAGATTTAGGGACGGACATACGACAGTGACTTTGTTTTATTATGTAGTGATAGTGATTAAAAGGATATCCTATTCGCGATGTTCATTTATCTTTTCTAGCCAATCATTCGATTTACAATTTTAATCGATTCAGGCAGTAACATCTCTACTGTGAATCGATAATGCAAATTTTATGTAAAGTGACTGAGAGAAGGCAAATTTCTGTACGGGAGCCTCAGAGCCGATCCAATCAGTGAATCTTAATAATATGTATCGAATGTTTAGTTTTCCCAGGTTTACATTGTCCCCTACCACGAATTCTCGAACTTTTGACTGACCTTAGGACTATTGATGTTTTTTTTTTATCTGAAACAAATTTCTCTTCAATTTAATTATTTCATCATTTTACTAATTACCCACTATTGTAGAGCCTCCCTATTGGTCATTGAGGAAAATTAGCCTACGGCGCTAAGCTGTCAAGACGAGTGGGTGGGTACATTCGTCGCCTCTTGCAACGTCCTCTGTATCTTGGGAGTCTAAAAAGCTGAGCAGGAAATCATTCCTAACAGAAGAACTACTTACTTGGTAAAAAACGAATGTCCAACATTTTTTTTATCAGTGAATCGAATGCCTTTGACGCTTTGCGTGATGGGAAGCAACGACAGGGTCTAAGATGAATCAGGCAATTCAAGGAAATCCCCTGTCGGTCACCGGCTCTCACATACACCTACCACCAAGCGTACTGGGTTTTGTTGACTTTTACAACATACGTTATTTGCCAGCATGCGGTGAGAAAGTCTAATACTGTCGCGTCCCTCACGGGAAATTTCTTGGATTTATTAGGTCAACGGGTAAGCTTGTTTGATTCTGGGCTCGGGCAAGTGTCTTTGAATTAGATACTTGCTCTGGGTTTGGGTGCATTTGTGGTCGTTAATAAGTATTTGCAAAGTGCCCACGCGATACAGGTTATACATAGACCTCAGCACTATTGTATTAAAAAAATAACATGGCCAATATGGCATAGTAGAGTAATATCTCGCTGGGAAATTACAACAGAATCTAACAGCGGGTTATCATGGATGACATGATGTAGTTTAGACATAGCTTTTTTGTAAGAATACGAAAAGAAATGATTCGAGTAACAATCGTAAACCAGAAGTAAAGGCGGCTGCTAATATATGTAAACGGGGGCGTAACATGTTGAATAATGTTTGTGAATGTTTGTTTGGGGTACATCGATATACCACGTCAGCCCGAGCCCTTTGGCATAGTTCTGAGAGTTTAAAACTATCTGCTTTCATTTGCAGCCACGGGATCTAAATGTTTTATGTTTAAGTAACGGAGGCTGTTATTATTGTTATTTTATCTATCTTCTATGCTTCGGAGAGAGTGTAAAGCCGTTGGTCCCAGGTGTCATTCTATCATCTATGGCAGTCGTTATACGTAGCCAGTAGCATGACCTGACTCCTGACTGACTAAGCACTGAATCATGTATAGGCTTACTAGGAGTATATACTACTACTACTAAGCCTATACATGATTCAGGAAAAAAAATTACATTACGATAAAACAAGATTAAAAGCTATAAATTAGGTAAAATAAAAACATTAAAGGTTTTATGTATAATTCTATAATTTTATGTATAATACATGTATAATTGCACCCGTCCGAAGCCGGGGTGGGTCGCTAGTTACATATAAAATGATTGTTTGTCTGTATGTCCTTTATAGAATCGTAAACTATAATCGTAAAATGTATGCATTTGATGATCTTTAGCAAAGTGTTTTGCATAAGCCCATGAAGGTTTCGAAACAAACAAAGAATGAATAATTGTGTAATATTTTTAACTTGAATTTATTCAAGTTAGTGGCGTAGCAACTCGCGCAGGGTACAGCTAGTAATTAATAATTTTCAATTGAATAACAAACTCGCAAAGGAGTTTCTGTCTGCGTAGCACTTGTTACTTTCGAAACAATTCTATGTATACTTATTTAGTATGCGCGTACATTTTGTGCGAAATTGTAAATAAATAAATAAATTATAGTATGTACACTACTATAGAATAATTCTGAATGTTAAATGTTTAACTTAGAAGCACAACCTGCAATAAATACAATTTGTTCCAAAGACAATTCGTAATAAACAAATGGCCGCCAAATTAAACTCTCAACGGACTCCCAGTTTCCTCCTAAACTTTAGTAGTACAATGTCTACTCACCAGAACAAAGTTAGGCCTTTCAAAAGTTAGACCGCATTGGCCGTAGAGCTAAAAGCTAGACATACAATTACTGCCAGTTATGATTCAATTGAATTTAGGAAGGACTCACCAGTATCGACGTTAAATTTGATCTAAGTGCCCGCTCGGGAAGTAAAATTATTTTATTACTGCGCGAGGAAATGGATTTTAGAGAGGCATCTTGAGAATATTTATAGGAAAGTTAGCAAATGGCTGTATCTTTTTAGCGCAAACTCTTTGTGGATTTGTTTTTAAAGTCCATCCTATGTTGATGTAGAATACGTGTGTGAAAAAATGAAAAACCGACGAAAGGAAATGACAAGGCTGAAAACCTACCTAAGGAAAACTTGATACGAAACCCTGGGCCAACCCATCAGGTCAGCGTGGCATAATAGCCTAATGCGTGGAGTCTCTATTCCGTAGTGGGTCTTAAATGGGCTGCGTAGGAGTATTGTAGTATATCTGTAGAACTCCTTTCAGTTTATAGACATAGACATATACTTTATTGTGGCACAAGACAAAAAAAATACAATGACAAACAAACACATGAGATAGATTTTTTTTTTTTTTTTTTTGCGTGATGGGAAGCAACGACAGGGTCTAAGATGAATCAGGCAATTCAAGGAAATTCCCTGAAATTCCAATTTTAAAATTAGATTAAACAACAATCGTATTTTTAAGTCTTGCCACAAAGCGACCCCGACTCAGCATAATGCTGGTTGTTGCCAACCAACGCTGATCTTCCGTCGGGGACGGCAGGTGACGTCACGAACATATTGCGCCAAAAAAATTAAAGCAATTACGGCAGCCAAACATGCTTGTTCATAGATTGTTCATAACTAAAATATAACTATTATATATTTTGAAAGTCGACATCACAGGAGACCGTAGAGCTGGTAGCTATCTCGGACAAAGAATCAGTCTAGCGATTCAAAGGGGGAACGCTGCCAGTATCTTCGGAACCTTGCCTAAAGGGACTACTTTAAATAATATATTTTAGTATTTAAGTTTTAGGTTAATTGGTATTTTTAGTCTTGTTTTATTACTTAACCTAAGTTAATGTGAAATTTGAGTAATATGTTCTGTGATGAAATAAATTGACACATGATATTGAAAGTAGAATAAAACAGTACATACGGCATAACTTAATCCATCTTAGAAATGACAGTGATCTATCTAATTATAACATCAAATAATGATAAATAGAAGTGATGATGGTAATACAGTTTTGGGATTAACCATTATAATATACTAGTCATAGTGAGTGAGTGAAGCTATGGTGCAGGCCTCTTCCAGAGAAGACCAGTTTTCTTTATCTTGCTCTTTTGCTGGTTGATTGCCAGTTCTACCCACGGTAACCACTTGGTTAGACCAGTGGTCACGTCACTGAATTTGTGTGTCGGCTGCTATAAAGTCAAAAGTCAAATCATTTATTTCGCATAGGACACAATGGACACTTATAATTGTCAACATATTAATAAAATGTATACAATGCAAAGTAATATACTTTACCACCACTTCGGAACGCGGCCACTGCTGAGAAGAACTGGCAAGAAACTCAGAGGGCTTGTATTTTTTTCTTTTTTATTACTTTGCGGTCCTATTCTTAATGTAATATGTATATTATTTACCCAACAAATTCCATTAACAAATGACATGAAATGTGAATATTAAAACAATACAAAACAAACTTTAATAAAATAAAATAAAACTTCCTTGGTCCAGTGAGCCGACCAATCCCAAACAGCAGCACCTGTTCACAAGTATAATGCATGCGACAGCCATCGGTCTCCTCAACCATATTAAAGGGAAGTGACCGACCCGTCACACGTCGCTACCGCTGCTCAGAGTATTTTAGTGAGCATGATAACTCACAAAACATAGCCTTAAAGATAATAGATATTAGAAGTTTGGAATTGTAAATGTGAGCACTATGTAGTCACCGTATTTATATAACTTATCATATAAACAAGCAGTTGAGAGTATGTCATGCTCGCTTAAAGGTCATGCTGGTGGTGTCGTGTGTGTCGGGTCCTTCGGTTCCCTAAAATATGGTTGAGCTGGGGGATGGCTGGCACATGCGTCATGCTCGTGATCGGGTGCCGCCAGTTGGGGCCGGTCATCCCTTAACTGCTATTGACATACCTACATAGCTTTATATTGATCTCCTGGACACTTCTGTTGTGCAATATGTTACATTGTCCTCACATCTTAGCTTACTATAAATAAACACGAAATCAATGTAACCCAATCAGATGCTTGTAACAGAAAATATGATAAAAAGAGTGTCCATGGAGTTTCTTGCCTATTCTTCTCCATAGGATCTACTTTTTGGAACATGCAACTAGATTCCTAACTTCACTTTTGACTTTTCAAAAACACCAGTAAATAGGTTCAATTGAAATAAATGATTTGAGTTTGAAGTTTTGAGTTTGAATCAGCCTGCACCGCTGGTCAGACGTTTTGGCACAGGTTTTTATTTCAAGTTTTCCTTCTCTTGCGGCTAGGTTTTCCGGCTAGTCGTTCCCTTTTGTCAGGTCTTACGACACCCTCAGGATGAAATGTGCTGGTGACCCTATCTTTTCTAAACCCGTCACCACACTATCAATTAGGCTTCAACGTTCTCATTGGTAGAAGTCAAATTAAATATAATATGAATCAAAGATGATGTATGATATGTAATCTAATGATATGTAATCTTTGACGTCAACACAGGAGGTAAATTGGCTTTAGTACTGTTAGAAAAAAAGAAGTCCCTTTCCCGCATTATAAGTCCTATAAAAACAACGTGAGCACACGTTACCTTGGCCTGTAATGTAATATGTTTAGCCTTCAACTAAAGGTGAAAAGTATCTGGGACTCGTTTCTGGTATAAGCGACATATTATCGAATGATCGTTTGCACGTGCTCTTTAAAGTGTGAATCTCGAGGCACGCATTTTATATTAGGCCTATATCAACGTCATGACCGATAAATTTATTTTTTGCCAGGTCACGTTCAATCCGATAGTGGATTAAATAAATATGCTGCCCAGGCCAGTTCTCTTGCGGCCAGTCAGATTCTTAAAACCCAAGCAGATGCAATAAATTGTCGAATGGTTAAAAAAACAATTTTAGTATTGTAATGTAATGGACGGTGGACCGACACGGCGACGCCGTGGTTAAGGTCGCCATGTGGGGGGCTGAGGGCCGGCCTTCGTGGAGATCTTTGGGGGAGGCCTTTGTTCAGCAGTGGACGTCTTTTGGTTGAAATTATGATGATGATGAAAGCAATCTAAGGATAAAATCGGATGGTGATACTATTTATTCTGTAAGCTCTAATGACACCCGTAGGAGGGAATGTATCGAGGCGGCTGTGTAGAATACAGATGAATTTAAAACAAAACCGACACACACGATCAGTGAGGTAACTAGTAATTTAACCATCCATTAAGGCCCGAATTAAGGCCATTATCGAAGATTTTAGTCTTCAAGCGACTACCGCCATACAAAGGTACGAATGTCGGCGACGCGACTCGTGTACGAACCTCAATGGATTTGTATGGCGGTAATCGCTTGAAGACTAAAATTGTTGAGTATCGCAGATTTGCGTAGCGTTGTGTACGCAGGTGTACGCTTCCTTAGTTGAAGAATATCTATTGGTTAGTGTATCGTTTAACATGACATGGTCTGTCATTTATTTTCCCAAATTAGCCTTAGCAAAAATGTCATAACGATTACGAATGTAATCTAGAATAGGGCACCAAAATATGTTGGCTACGCTGAACAGCGGAGGAAAAAGGTTCTTGCTGAAACCGCGCATAATTTCCATGTGTTAACATAATATTTATAACTAGTCCTAAGTAAATATTCTCGGTTTGCTCGGGCAACGCGAACCGGTGGCATTTTTTACGTTTTTTCGCTGGTCACGACACATAAGGATAAAGGGTTAGAAATTGCCGAGACCTGCAAAAAGTTAGCGTTATGGGCTTAAGAGATTTAGATCATAAAGATTATTAAATAAATTCAAAGATTATATTTCAAGGTAAAATATAACATCACCTACGAATTAAAAATAAGGATATTTTCACAGACAAGATTTGGATACAAAAGGCAATCAATACAATCTATAGGATTTAAATCTCTTCCACGCGAAATAGGCTAGTAATAATGCTTGAAAATTACGTAAATTACGAAAATTACGTTGGATAGGTACCTAGGGATAGGGCTTACGATACTAATTAGAGTTTGTCACTGCTTAAGAGATTTTCAAATAAGCACCACTTTTAGTTCTACTTAAACCTATTCACTACTTGATATGTCTGTTGAATCGTACCCAAAGTATAGACCTGAGAAGATATTACCGTTTCAAATATCCCGAGCCAGCAATAAACCAATATCGCAAATTCCGCACACCGCTCTCGTGATCCTTAAAATATTCGAAACTCCGTATTGCTTGTAACGCGTGACATTTGTCCACAATCCCAGCTCAAAGAAGCGACATTATTCCAGCAAGCCCTGTGGAGCCATCGATCTCGGAATTTGTATGTCGATCACACCAGAATAATCACGCCCGATTGTCCCCTAAGTCTATTTTTAATACGAAAATCTCGCCATCTCTATTCAGAACATGAATAAGGATGCGTGTTCTTTGCACGAGATGGGCGGTGTTTGAATAGGAATTGCTTGGTTTTAACGACGGTAAATTAACAGACTTTGATTTAGTTTTGCCGAGCTCAGCCCCCTACATGTTTTTATTATCTCATACAGGGTTGATACGACATAGGGGCATTTTTTTAACTGCCTATATTAGGTATCATTTCCAGGCTCTGTACCAAAAATCAATTAAATTGAAGCAAAAGTTTAGCCGAAAATGATTTTTTAAATTTGTGCCTCATTTGAACATGATGTATCTTTCCTAACAGATGTTTATACCTAACGCATCGTTTATTAACCTTAGGGGCTGTCCATTAATCACGTGATTTACACATGTTTTAACCCCTCCCTTCCCCTTGGTGATACCTGGTGAGGTTTAAGACTACCCCTCCAACCCCATGAAAAATCACGTGTATTTTTTGGTACCGTTTCGAATTCATACTAACTCTGTATAATTACAGAATGTGGGATATTTGGGACCGTAACGGCACAACGCTGCCCGAACGAGTCCTGCACTAGGTACAACCTGTATCGCGAGGGCAGTTTACAAACATGTATTTCACGATCACAAATGACACCCAGACTCAGAGCAAGTGCCTCTGGTTTAGACAAAGACACTTGCCCCGGAATCGAACCCGGCACCCGTTGATCTAAAGGCGGCACATCTAACCCCTAGACCGACCTTAAATCATTATTAATATATGTCACTACACACACACAGGGTGTAACAAAAAAATCCATAGTCATCTAAGTAACTTAATAATTTGCGTTAGATTATATTTTTTTTGGTTCTATAATGTTTATGCCTGAAGAATGTTAAGTACATAAATAATCATAATTAAAATTTACCTCCTGTGCCCCGCTAGCCAAAGAGGTTGCTAGTTTTTCAGCAGATTTAGTTTCCGGTAAAAAAACTTCTAGGTTTAACCAGCCCATTATCATCTTGCTCCAGCTCAACTTTATGGAAATCCTTGGGGAAGGCTTATGATCAGCAGTGGATTTCTTTTGGCTGAAATGATGATGATGATGATGGTTATCATCTTAACCCGCAAAAGACCCACCCTTATGACAAGATATAAATGTGTTCGCTTACGCTTTGTCTAAGATCATAGTCTAAGGATCGCCAATGTCCCTCAGAGAAAGCCTCGTCATCGGTACCCTATCACAATAAAGTTATAAATCTCATACATTTTTATAACTTAATTTCAAATAATTTATATGGCCTTCTGGGATTTCTATCTTCCCTCCAAATATCTTCAAGGATATTTTGTAAGTTATTATTATAATTGTAGGCGATTTCGGTAAGAAACAAGATTTCTTCAAGGATCGCCGTTTCAATAAATCAATGATATGTGATTAGGTATTTATGTTATGTACATATCACATAGTATGTACGTAGATTAGGTATAGGTACTTGTTATCTTGATAAACTAGATATTCTGTAGTTTTATATGGAGGCTGAGGGTCGGGAATGTGTCTATCCGAAATCAGGTACCGAGCTTGGTGCCGATACCAATGAGATAGGGAATGAAGCGTGGATTGTAACCTGATGGTTTGAAAAAAAAATTCTCATCAAGCATGCGTAATTAAAGAAATAGTGCAAACGAAAAGCGAAAATATTTTGTGGTGAATAGTTTATTTATCGAGGAAGGCTTTAGGCTATATAACATCACGCCGCAGCCGATAGGCGCAGAAACCCAAAACACTAAAATGGGAGATACTTTTAAAATAAAATAACGGTTACAGTGACGTAAAAAATAAGTATTACCGAGTTGTTCCCCCTAAAAAGTTCTAATAAATCCATTCTAAAAAGTCTACTATCCAAGTCCACTATTATCTTTTTTTATGGTAATCAAACTTTCCCTGCAATTATAATATCACTTCTTATTCTACCTTCATTTGTTATAAAACCTCGTATCAAAAACCGACGACATGGTTAAGGTCGCCGGAAAGCAACGGATGCGGGTGGCCCAGGACCGACCTTTGTGGAGATCCTTGGGGGAGGCCTATTTCCAGCAGTGGACGTCTTTTGGCTGAAATGATGACTACCAAAAAAGCAACATACAGGACAGCTCTTATACTGATATTATAAAGAGTAAATATTTGTTTCTTCGTTTATTATAATTACCCTCCATGTAGTGGGAGAAGGCCCGACGCAACAGTGGGTCATTTATGGACTAAGAAGTCAGAAATACGTAAATTGTAAATAATAAACGGAAAGCTCACGCGATAGAAGATAAGCTAGTTTAAAATATTTCTGCTTTCTGCCATATTTTACAGCCTATAGCAAACATCTAATAATATCTACAATTTTATAGTGTAGACACGAGAAATCGACCAAGTCCTCAAAATGTAGCTTCGATATTTCACGAGAATGGAGGCTGAAAAGCTAAATATTGAACAAATTTCGGATCGACAAGGTGTTGAGAATGCAAATTGTGTTTACTTGGGAATGTTGTCAAGTTATCTCAGACCATTCTAATCATGGAGATGCCTAACTTTGAATTCATTGGCAGAGCTTTGTTTTATGAAATGATATCACTACATAGTATAAAACAAAGTCACTGTCGTCTGTCCGTCCCTATGTATGCTTAAATCTTCAAAACTACGCAACGGATTTTGTAGCGGTTTTCTTTATTAGATAGGGTGATTCAAGAGGAAGGTTTATAAGTATAATACATGCATCAATTTAGATGTTCATCATTGCACCCGTGCGAAGCCGGGGCGGGTCGCTATTTTATAATAAGCGAATGCTGCGTTTTCTAAAAGCTATGGAGAATTTTGTTTAGTTGTTGTGACCCAAGAGAAGGAGAACTTGATACGAAACCCTGTGCCAACCCGTCTGGCCAGCGTGACACAGTAGGCTAATTACCCTTCCGGTTGGGATTAAGGGGACATCCCTCTCCCTGTAGGAGAGTAGGTCCCGGGGTGAACGGTGCCATGCTACGGATACTGGGCATGCCATCGTCGGAGCCGTACAGCTCCAAGAGGAGGGTGCGCCACAAGGATCCACAATTTAAAAAGCGCACGCTGATCCCCTGGAGATACAGTCAGGGCAATCAGCGAGGGACGGTACACCTGGGTATGTTTAGTACGTAGGGGGAGGTCACCGCAACACGCGTGGGGGGAAGACTAAGCCACACCAGCTCTCCCCGGGCTGATGTGGCTAGTCCATTATGGATCTTGCCCCCGAAAAGTCTAATTACCCTCCATGTATCTGGCAGAGACCCGACTCAGCAGTGGGTCGTCTATTGGCTGAGTAATAATAATAGTAGTAGTTTCAGTGATTAGTAGGTAGTTTAGGAATAGTGACGTTTGGATATTGCCAAAAAATGTTTAACGCGAAAGTTAATTCAAACATATACGTGTAATTTAGCTACTATATACTTTTGTCATTATTGTTGTTTATCGTGGCAGGTTAGTTTTCATAAGGTTATGCTAATGTTCAAACACAGTTTAACTCTTGTACGTTATTATTGTGACTACTCTATTTGTAAAACACTCCTGAACAAGCGACTGTCAACATTTCGCCAGTAAATTTTGCAATGATGCTTGAATTATTCGATGTAATTCGGACAGAACATATTATGCTGCGCGAATGCTATGTTTAAAAATATTCGACATTTGTATGTATGGAATGGACTTTGCTGATGTTAACCGCAGTAGAAGTTGTCGTATTTCATAAAACCTTTTTACTGTTTTTGTGGAATTAACTAAAACAAATTTGTAGGAAAGACAAAGACACACAAGACACTTTTTTTTGTTTAAAAACTGATCAAATGCATAGTTTACGATTCTTTAAAGGACATACAAACAAACATATTTTTTTAAATAAATAATGTAATATAGAATCAGGCTTAAAATGTAGTACGTTATTGTTTTATAATTAAAATTACCCACATTATATCAGGCCTATAGCCTCACCCTAAGGAGGGAAGGGGATGGGTACACTGTATTTTCTAAATACGTCACCACATAATTTTATATTTATTTATATAATCACTACATGGTATAAAACAAAGTCGCATTCTTTTGTCCGTCCCTATGTATGCATAAATCTCTAAAACTACGCAACGGATTTTGAAGCGGTTCTTTTTAATAGATAGAGTGATTTAAGGGGAAGGTTTATATGTATAACCCACCCCCGCTTTGCACGGGCGAAGCCGGGGCGGGCCACTAGTGCAGTATAAGTCTATTTATCATAGTTATTATATCTACTACTCAGCCTTTAGATAACTCGCTGAGTCGGGCCTCCCTTAACAGAGAGGGTAATTAGCCTACTGTGCTACGCTGGCCAGACGGGTTGGCACAGGGTTTCATATCGACCGTTCCCCCAGCGCACGCTTTCCCCGTGGAGACACAGTCAGGACGCAATGCGCGTGGCGTTCGGCCTTGTCATTGTCTTTTTTCGGCGCATACGACGCCCTCCGGATGGAATGGGGTGGTGACACTAAGTATTCTAAATCCGTCACCACACGGACGGAATTATTCTATGTACGGTGTTTATTTCTGCATTCTCTGTAATATGTTATACTTTTGCCTGGAATTTGTTAATTCACAATTGTGTTTTACGTTTTTACACTGTAAAAATACTTATAAAACTACCATTAAACTAAAATTACAGAAACAAAATTTGCGTCGGGATCCTGTACCTACCAAAACCAGCTTTCTGGTCATTGGTGGAATAAAAAAAACCCCCGGACAACTCCTTGTAAAATAATTCGTTTAGTTAGTCATAAATACATTAAAATACACTTCTTCAAGTTACGTAATGTCTCTTGCGTAAATCTCCGGGGATAAAGCATTGACAGCCGTCAATAATAATTTTACGACATCTTCTAAGAGTTCTTTCATAAGATTTAATATTTTCCTCCGTAAAACGTCGATTATCGTCTTTATATCCATAATAGCTCATAAAATACCTGGCACTGAGTCGGACCTCCCCCTATTTCATGGAGGAAAATTTGCCTTTTTAGTACAAGTGCTTAATGTATCTCGGCTGCGTCTATCCGCAATTTACTAGAGTTGAGGGGAGATTGGGTGATATGGCAGTCGAGAGTGCGTGAAAGAGAGGGAATAACCATGACTACTCACTAAACCCTCTTTAATCCTATTCTCCTATTCCATGCTAACCAAATATATTAGCGCAGTTTTGTGTATTAAGACTACTTCTTATGCCAAGATTTTCTACCAGCCTTCCCTCAGTCCTACCGTAGAATATATTTCTCTGATGGTGAAAAACCTAGATGGCTGAAAGATTTTCAGTGGCTTGTTGGGTACTGTAGAGGTTTCATGAATTGGATTACTGCTTTTAACCGACCTTCCAATCTATTTGTAACTTTTACAGTCATCGTTTTAGCCCATAGATGACCCACTACAGTCAACTGTAAAAAAATAATATGTAATATCTTTTTGTTCATCATCAATTCTCGGGATTGCAGGACATTAACATTGCAGGAAATAGTTTTGGTCGTGCCGCGTCCACGGACACTGCAAGTGTCTGAAACGTTGGGAATCAAATAAAATATACACGATCAGAACCGTCAAGAAATCAACATTTTTGTCCAAAGCATTGCATATCGTCGTTTCAGCCCATGATTGACCCACTACTGAGTCGGGCCTCCTCCAAATTCAAGGAGGGAAATTAACCTACCGTGCCACGCTGGCAAGACGGGTTGACACAGGGTTTGTATCAAGTTTTCCTTCTCTTGCGGCTAGGTAATTGGCCTAGGTTTTAGTGGATAGGTGGGGGCATCTAACCGCGCCCCGGAGTCCCACGTACCTCAGCTAGTAACCAACTAACGGATACCCAGGAGGTTTGGCAACGAAATAATAAGGAGAATCCATATTATGACTAAAAATATGACAGACAGTATTTCCAGGCTTTTGTCTGGGAAAATAAATCGCTGTTACATTTATTACGAGACGAAGTATATCTGAGAATATTTATTCTATCTCGCATAACATGGAAATTGGGACACGCAATTTATTTATTTTTCGGCTATAATAAATTCCGACGTATTTTTAACATTATTTTTACGATATTTTTCGCTTAGTCAATGTATCACTTGATTTTTACTTTTGAATTGCATAATGTGATTCGTACTGATCCCAAAAACTAAGCTACGGAGAAGATGAAAAGAGAAAATATGTTGTTTTATAAGCAGTATTTAAATATTAAAATTCTGGAATTTAATTTGGAAGGTGATTAAAACACATGCATATCTAAATGTATTGGGAAATTTATTTATTTATTTATTTCCAATTTGTAGCAAATTGTATCATTCGTATCTTGAACAGTATAAATCTGAAAATTCTGTTTGTGTTTGTCAACCGATCTGACATAAGTGCTACAGTAGGTTAATATTCCAGCGTAAATGTGGAGGCAGACAGGCAAAGTGGGTCTCGAGTAAGAGATAATAAGAACATAAATTACGTTCCACAGAACATTATATAAAATCTTCAATCACTACGTACATAGAAAGCAATCAATGTAATTGTCCCAACTGCGTCCATTGAGATGGACGTAATCTATTTCAAACAAACGAATCGTGGCACAGGTTAATTGGGGCCTGATGAATTCCATCGGCTTTTGTTCCCGTCTGGCGTGGACCTTTTGCAGTCCCTTTTAATCTATCAAATAGAAAATTGGGTGAAGAAATGTGCTTGAATTGACGCAGCTGGTTTTTTATTCCCTGATAGCAGCCCGTCCGGTCTTCGTGCGGGTGGCTGTTTACTATTTAAACAGCTCGGGTGCTTTCGATTTGCACGGCCCGTTTCAATGCTCGCAAGCATTTTTCATGGCATACTGCCCGTGTGGTGACAGATTTAGAAAACATAGTGTCAACATTCCCCCCCCCCCCATTTCATTCTTAGGGAGTCCTGTGCAATCCGCAATCCGTTTGACCAGCGTGGAACAGTAAGCTAGTAACCCTCTGTGTATGAATCACGGACTCACACTGGTCGCAGTGGACTGTATATAGGAAATGGAATAGCAAGCAAGTTATCCTTGGAGAACGTCTCCAATGCTCCGGCGTATTACGAAATAGAACGCAAGCAACATAGAACTCACTCACCTTCCCTCTGGAGTGTGCCAACATCTGCAGCTAGTGGTGTCGGTCTTAGATCGCACGGCCGTCAGCAACGTTCACTTAACTTCAGCACACAATTCGCACGAGAATATTGAGAAAGTTATTAAAATATAATTTTGCTGCACAGAGCAGTACGCCGTACACGCCAATGTCAAAACAACAGACAATCGTTTTTCAATTGTTTTTCATGACCAACGCGATTTTGAATACTGGCCATTGGTCTAGGAGCAAGCCTATCACGCCTATCATCACGTCACATTCAAAAACACGCCGGAATACGGAACACCCTCCATGTGTTCCCGACTCGGCAGTGGGTTATCTAGAGGCTGAGTAGTATTCGTATATTTTGAATGATTTGTCCGATTTTATTAATTGGTACAGCGCTCATACCGAAGAAGACCACAGAATTTGGTCAAAACTAGATAGACTTGCGTACTCATTTGTGATTGTTTATTACGACGTAATGAAACCGAACCATTTTTGAAGAAGCTGATAACTGGTGATGAAATGTGGATCACGTACGACAAGAACGTGCGAAAAAGGTCGTGGTCAAAGGCTGGTCAGGCGTCACAGACTGTGGCGAAACCCGGGTTAAGTCGCAACAAGGTGATGATGTGTGTGTGGTGGGATTGGAAAGGCATTAGTCATTATGAGCTGTTACCACCAGGCAGGACCATCAATTCTGAACTCTACGCGAACAAATGATGAGATTAAAGCAAGAAGTTGAGAAAAAGCGGCCGGAATTAATCAACAGAAGGGGTGTGGTTTTTCATCATGATAACGCTAGACCTCACACATCTTTAGCCACTCAGCAAAAATTAAGAGAGTTTGGCTGGGAGGTGTTAATGCATCCGCCGTATAGTCCTGAACTTGCACCTTCAGATTTCCATCTGTTTCGTTCTCTTCAGAATTCTTTAGCAGTCCTCTCGTGATGTTAACCTGACACTGCCTGTCAGGTTAACATCACGAGAGGACTGCCAAAACCACTTGTCGCGGTATTATGATCAGAAGTCCCAAAATTCAACACGGCAAAAAGATATCGAACAAAATGGTGCCTACATACTTTAGTTAAATGTAAATAAACTATATTAAAAAATGTTTTAATTTCTTAAAAATACGAAGAATTTTTTTCCCCAACCTATTATTACGTCCAAAAAGTTACTATTTTATTTAAAAAAACACATCAATGCTGTACTTTCATTTATTGTATTTTTTTAACTGATTACGCAGTATTACTTTATTAAAAACATTGTTCGATCATTAGAAGCCAAAACATGAGAAACCCACAAAACACGAAAGTGTAATTACGGTCGTCACAATGGAACTGCTAGTATATTTCTATAAATTCGTACAGAGTTGGTTATTCGTGTTATGTCATGTTATTTTTATCGCGTACCGTCGAACCATCCCTTTCATCTCATATTGCGTTGTCCGTGGCTCTTCGTCATCTACTATGAGAGCCTACATTGAAATATACGGGAGCCAATTCGTCCGAGCAAAATAATGCACCTAATTTGGTGGATTTGTCACTTATAGACCATTGTCGATAATTTCTAAAACCAAGAAAAATACAAGTAGGATGTTACCGTTGAAAACGGAAGAGAATAATATAACAAAAATGAAAGGAAAAAAATATACGGGCGATCTGAGGGGGGAGGGGGGAGAGTTTAAAGGTAAAAAACGGTTCATCTCTATTTCCGGAAAAACTACAAGTCATATGGAAAAAAAATATAAAGTTGTGGGTAATAAAAAGATCTACAACTTTTGAATCCGCACTTTTTTCACATAGCCTCAAAATTTATTTGAATAATTTAAATAATCATGTTTTTTGTTTTTTATTTATATCTAATGCAAATATTATTTTTTCTCGTAACTTACCTTTTTATGTCCCAAATACACATAAAAAGGTAAGTTTTTAATTTGAAATACATTTTTTTATGAATTTTATTATGAATTAATATTAGAAAAGCACCCTAATTTTCAATAGAAAAGTGTCGTATCAACATATCAGCTATTTTTAAAAAAGTCATTGCGTATTTAGGTCCTTGAAATCTCTTCATTACAATATTAGTAATGTAAAAAAATAGAACTGAGAACATTTACCATAGTAATGTACTATGGTAAATGTTCTCAGAAAAGCACAGACAAGCCTACAACATGCCCCAGCGTGGCACAGTAGGCTAATTACCCTCCACGTAGCTGGAGGAGGCCCGACTTAGCAGTGGGTCATTTATGAGCTGAAAAGAAGAAGAAAAATATATAAAATACTAGCTGACCGGGCAGACGTTGTCCTGCATGATATTTGATTACCGACTGCAGCGCCATCTGTCGGGCTGATTTGTGAATCTAAACCATCCTCGGTGCCACCCAAACGCATACAAAAAATTTCATTCAAATCGGTTCAGCCGTTTAGGAGGAGTTCAGTCACATACACACGCACACAAGAAATATATATATTAAGATAGCCAGGATTGCTCGTTCTATTTTCCGGCCGTAAAAACTCAGCCACGGAGCGTAAAGCAAAACGCTCTGTTAGGTACCTAATAGAAATTCCGCGCGCATGTGGACTGTGTGCGGGGATCCTAATATCGCCTTACACTTTTATTTCGCCCCCAAGAATGATACGCCTCTGGCACGGAATGATGTTACAGTTTATTGCCATACTAACATAAACTGAGGTCCCGAGGGCTGCTATGTCTATAAGTTCTCACTTTCGAGTTGTCTTTTGTTTTTACGGTAGTTACGTCACCTGGGAAAGTTATTTGAAGATTGTTTTGTATACAACTAGCGACCGGCCTCGGCGTCGCTCGGGGGCAATTATACCTGTTATATACATATAAACCTTCCTCTTGAATCACACTATCTAGTAAAAAAACCGCTTCAAAATCCGTTGCGTAGTTTTAAAGATATAAGCATACATAGGAACGGACAAACAAAATCGACTTTGTATTATACTATGTAGTGACTTGTCAGCCCATAAATGACCCACCGCTGAATGAGGCTCGCTCATAATCTAGCCGCAACCATCTGTACGATTGAAAGTATTATGCGTTGCTTGATAGTCCGGGGTCCCCCGTACATTGATTTCACTTGATTACTATCAAGCTAATTTTTCGTGAGTAGCTTCATTTTCATAAGACGCCCAACATTTTCTTGTCGACAACTCTTGATTGTGGTAGCTAACAGAGGTAGCAAGGGTGAAATATGTTGATTTTATGATTCTAAAAAAAATATTACTAACCGGGTGCTTTTTGGTATATCTGATGATCATTATCTAAATTATTCGAAAATGTATTTGTCCTACAAAATGTATGGTTTGATCAAAGAGTCCTCCACTTCCAATATGTATCGATAACGAGGTCATCAAAAATGATTACTAACCAGCTGGTTTTTTTTTATTTACTTAATAAATATGTATATTATTTAACCGTCATATTGTCCTACAAGTTGCGTGGTACGTTATCCCGGTCCTACACTCAAAAGTTGTTCTACAGATCATAGAAAAAAAATTATTACTATCAAGCTGAATCTTTGTGAATAGCTTTGTTTTGATGAGACGCCCAACATTTTCTTGTCGACGTCTCTTGATTGTGGTAGCTAACAGAGGTAGCAAAGGTTAAATATGTTGATTTAATGATTCTAAAAAAGTTATTACTAACCTTACACATAGTGTAACCACCCAATTCCATTCTGAGAGTGTCATGAGAGCTGACAAATGCTATGACAAGGCCAACCTAGCCGCAAGAGAAGGAAAACTTCATACAAAACCTTGTGCCAACCCGTCTGGCCACCGTGGCACAGGCCCGACATAGCAGTGGGTCATTTATGGGCTGAATAGTAGTATTATGCAGTAATTCCCCGGTCCGTAAGCCTTGTTGTTACTCAAAGGGCTACCTTGTAATTTGTAAGTCAATATTCAAGGGTCAATGTGTCAAAGGGAATGATTGAAGACGGGAGCAACCTCAGTATGGTCTAACCACAGCTTAATTTACATGCTTTGATTAAAGTTAAGACCTAACATAGCAGATCCATTTATTTACAGTTACTGAACTAATTGGGCATGGAATAAAATACCTGTTAATGCCATTGACCATTGATTACCCACTGCTGAGTCGAACCTCCTCCCATCACAGTTATGGTAATTAGGCTGATCAGACGGGTTGGCATGGAGTTTTGTTTCAAGTTTTCCTTCTCTTGCGGTTAGGTTTATCATTTCCTTTTGTCGGCTCTTAGGACCCCTCAGGATGGAAAGGGTTGGTAACAATTTGTGTTAAATCCCCGCTATCAGGTGAATAATAACTTTTCTGTTAAATACCACGCGGTTGAAGATCTGGTAACGGCTAGTTATGAAAAAGACTTACGGCTCTAAGCACTCCATTAAGATGGAAGGATATTAACATTAAGATGAATAACACAATGCATTCCCACTGTACATAATGCATGGGCATTTGCTAATGCACGATACAATTAATGGACAAAATCCTTTTGTAAGTAGTTTCACCCTTATTACTGAAGGGTAACGATGTGGCCAGTTTTTCTCTCACAGCCGGATAATCCGTGCCCGGGCGTGTTTGACACGGGCGCCAGAGCAAACATGGCGGCGGCCGCCATTAAAACGGTTTGCTTAGGTCACATTACACATTATTATGGCATAATTTTTTGCTACATTGTCCATAAAAACGTAATACCGGAGTTTATTAATGAAATTTACATTGTTAACGTATTAAAAAATCGTCGTGTAACAGATTTATGGAAGAAACATGCGGCGTAGTCTTTGGGGACGGTCGATAAAAGTGAAGTTACTTGTGTGTGTACCGTATCGCAGAACTATTAGATTATTATTTTTGGTTTGTTGTGAAGTGTAATATCGCACGGTAGGTATCTATGTACACTATCATATAATATTTTTTTATTATAGTTCCGTAAATATAGTTCTATTCTTGGCCTAGGGGCTGGATGTGCCGTCTTTGAATCAAGGGGGTCCCGGGTTCGTTTGCGGGGCTGGGCAAGTGTCTTTGTATAAACCAGAGGCACTTCCTCTGAGTCTGGGAGTCATTTTGTGTTCGTAAAGGTTGTTTAAGTTAAAAAAAAACTATCAGTAAATAAAAGAGTATGCGTGTATGTTAAATACATGTGTGTGTTATGGTTTTTTTATTGATGTTATGTAATTTTTGTGCATAATAAAAAATGCATTCTGTACTCTTCTACCTTCTTTAGATCTTACTAATATTATAAACGTGAAAGTTTGTAAGTATGGATGGATGGATGCATGGATGGATGGATGTTTGTTACTCTTTCACGTAAAAACTACCGAATGGATTTTAATGAAACTTTACAATAATATAGCTTATACATCAAAATAACACATAGGCTACAAGTTATAAAGATATTATCTGAATTACAACAATATAAACAAGTCGAATTCAAAATTTCTAATTGTCAAATTTTCAGCCATATTAATCTATAGACAACATAAATATTCGCTGTCAGTTGCGTTTTGTTAAAGTAGGTTTTATACGGATGGGATAAAAATCTCAGGTATCCTATGTCCAACTTTCTCTTTGTTATAAATATTTATAATGCGGAACGAAGTTTGCCGGGTCAGCTAGTAAACTATAAGTCTAGGAAATTTCATACTCACCCGTCCGCGCAATTTTCGTGATTCTTTTTCTAGTCATATGAGTCTACTAAAGGACTCTTGCGTTGCTTTAGTCGACTCTTACGACACCCCCAGGATGGCATGGCTTAGTGACATTGTACATTCTAAATCAATCACCACACAGAATTTCATCTTGTGTGTTTTTTTTAAATATATGTTACCACAAAATGCCATATTGTAAACCGATTCAATTCGGTGTCTTCACGCCACCTTCTGAATAACATGAATTGCTGCCACTAGTTAATCTAAATCCACCACAAAACTAACTACAGATCAGTTAAAAACAAAACCCGAAAATCAAACGGCTTTCAATCGAACACAAAACATATACAAAGCTATCGTCATCCCAGGCGAATAAATATTGATCACATCCCTGAACAAAAGACAAAATGGCCTCTTTAATTATTAATACAAAACGAATAAGATTTCCAATTTGATCAGAAAAGGAATCAACTACGACCCTACTCTGTTACTGTCATGTACAATCAAATGATAGAACTATGGAGAAAAATAACCTGACCTTGTTGCTTGCGATGTAGCTCCTAATGCTTTAGGATAAGGTTGAAATATGTCTGTACGACCTGTAAGTTAAGGTATCGTAGATTGGGCTATTTTCGCAGTAACAAGCTTTCTATGTAAGAAAACAAAGAATGGACGCGGTAAGGTTGATAGACACGTTCTGTTCGTGAATAGTTGATATTTGTGTGGTTCTATCGCAGTGCAGTATCGATCAAGAAGGATATTTTTGGAATAATACTACTCAGCTCATATGACCCACTACTGTGTCGGGCCTCTTCCAGTTACATGGAGGGTGATTACCATACTGGACCACGCTAGCCAGACTGGTTGGCACAGGGTTTCGTTTCAAGTTATGCTTGTCTTGCGGCTAGCTCTTCGGCCTTATCATTTCCTTTTGTCGGCTCTTACGACTCCCTCAGGCTGGAATGAGGTGGTGACAACATGTATTTTTAAATCCGTCAACACACGGAAGAATTTGAATTATGTTAAGAAACTATCCTACTATAATTCTGATTGAATTAAAAATGTACATACTGACATCTATCTATCTACCTATCTATCAGCCACAGAAGTCCACTGCTGAAAATAGGTCCCCCATAGATTTCCACAAATTGGTCATAGTGACATCTTTTTGCAAAAAAATGGAATTAACCCAATATAAAGTCATCGCAATCGATGAGCGTATTTCAACTGTACACATGGTGACGGATTTAGAATACATATAGTCACCATCATATTCCATTATGGGCTGAAAAGTATGTTTATAATGTTCATCATCATCATCATTTCAGCCAAAAGACGTCCACTGCTGGACAGAGACCTCCCCCAAGGATCTCCACAAAGGCCGGTCCTGGGCCACCCGCATCCACTGCTTTCCGGCGACCTTCACCAGGTCGTCGGTCCACCGTGTGGGAGGTCTACCAGCACTGCGCCTTCCGGAACGCGGTCGCCACCCGAGGACTTTTCTGCCCCATCGGGCGTCGGTCCTGCGAGCTATGTGCCCTGCCCACTGTCACTTAAGTTTGGCAATCCGGTGTTTTCCTGCGTATCTCCTCATTTCTGATTCGATCTCGCAGGGAAACTCCGAGCATAGCCCTCTCCATTGCCCTTTGGGTGACTTTGAGCCTTCTGATGGAGCCCATAGTGAGCGACCAAGTCGTTATAATGTTATTAAAAATAAATTAATTACGCGGCACGCGCTTGTTGCCATGGATAGAGTTTGGTTTTCAACTAAAAAGCTCAGTCTGTGCGTTTTGTAAACTATTGCCGTCACCTTGGATGCATATGACCTTTCTATCACATCCAGTTCATTGAAGAGGACCTAAAATAACGATGCGATAAAACAGAGTAATTATTAACTACATTTCGAGTTAAGTAATTGCCTCAGTAGGTTTCTGATCAGTTTCATAGCTAGAATAAAAAGAGACTGTAAATAGTCATCATTTCACGTTTCAACATCTACCTGGGTGAATCAAAAAGTTCTTAGAAGTGCATATATATGAAACCTTTTTGGATCAAGTTCGATATTCAAATTAAAGAGTGTCTATCACACTATATTTATGCAGACTGTCACTTGTTTTTGTCAGTTCGTTCGCATGTAATAAATTTTTTTGTGCAACGAGTTGCTAAAAAGTCAAAATTATGGATAAAAGTGAGTTACGTGCGGTGATAAAATATCTCAGTTTGAAAAAAATGTCTACGAAGGAAATTTTTTTGGACATTCAGCAGACATTAGGGGGTGATGCTGTACCCTATTCTACGGTTGCGTACTGGGTGGCTGAATTTAAAAGAGGTAGATCAAGCTGTAAAGATGACCCGCGTTCTGGGCGGCCTTCAACCTCCGTTACAGAAGAAAATGTCAAAAAGGTTGAGAATCTGGTTTTGGAAGACAGAAGAATGACTATAAAACATATAGCTGAGATCCTAAAGATATCTTTTGGTAGCGTTCAATCCATTTTAATTGATTCACTGGGGTTCAAAAAAGTGTCTGCAAGATGGGTGCCACGAATGTTAACCGACGAAAACAAAAAGCGACGTTTGGAAATTTCCAAGCGTAATCTCGAAATGTTCCAGCGTGATTCGGATAATTTTTGCCGTCGTCTTGTCACCATGGATGAAACGTGGGTCCACCATTTTGATCCTGAAACTAAAAGACAAAGCATGTCTTGGAAACGACCATCCTCTCCATCCATTAAGAAATTTCGAGTTGCTCCTTCCGCTGGCAAAGTTATGGCCTCTGTGTTCTGGGATAGTGAAGGAATCCTTTTTATTGATTACATGCCAAAAGGCCAGACGATAACTGGACCCTATTATGCAAATTTAATCCCGAAAGTGCGTGAAGCGATTAAAGAAAAACGTCGTGGAAAACTGTCGTTGGGCGTGTTGTTCCTTCAAGATAACGCTCCTGCCCATCGATCGGAAGTTGCGCTCAACGCAATCCGCTGTGCTGGCTTCAATCTCCTTGACCACCCACCATATTCTCCGGACTTAGCCCCAAGTGATTGTCACTTATTTCCAAAATTAAAAGAGGAAATTCGTGGAACAAAATTTCACGATAATGACGCGGTTATAGCTGCCGTAGAGGACTTTTTCGAGAGTCAAGAAAATAATTTTTTTTCACAAGGAATAAGGAAGTTAGAAACGCGTTATTCTAAATGCATTGCATTGGAGGGAGATTATGTAGAAAAATAAAATATTATTATTTAAATCTTTGCATTTTTTAATATTGATTCCAAGAATTTTTTGATTCACCCTCGTATAACGAGCCGCATCTACAATATTATGATGGGGAATTATGCTAATGTGTCATGCTGCACAGAGAGTTTGGCACAAGACTTGTTTGCTACGAGATCACTATCACTACATAGTTTAAATGATTGATTGATTGATAAATTTAGAGGTTCATCATTGCACCCGTGCGAAGCTCGGGCGGGTCGCTAGTAAAACATAAAACGATCGTAATTGCAAGGCCTATATTTTTTTTTAAGTAGCTCCAATGAAGTCCAAGCTCCAATTAAAAACCATATTTAAAAAATATGTTTTTTTAACGCATATTAAAAAAAACCTAACTTACCTATACACCCACTGGTGAGTCAGGCATTCTCCAATTACAATGACAGTAATTAGCCTACTGTGCCACGCTGGCCAGACGGGTTGGCACGGGGTTTCGTATCAAGTTTTCCTTCTATTGCGGCTAGGTTTTCGGCCTTGTCATTTCCTAGTGTCAACTCTTACGACACTCTCAGGATGGAATATTGTGGTGACACAATGTATTCTAGAGATGTTGCTTTGTCTGCAATTTGCATCTAACGTTCTATTTATTAGCATAGTGCATTCGAGAAACGAAAAACATTTTTAAAAGATACATTGCTTGGTCCGCCCTCGGCGTCATCCTTTTTATACGGTGTCCGAACTCCCGATAATCTATGGTGTTTTCGGCGCCTCCCACTTCCTTCAGTACCCTCGGGAGAATGTAAAGTGCTTCAGCCGTAGCCAATAATCTGTGCCAGCGCGACCGTATGCCTCAATAACGCCTTGGCAAGCGCTTTGGCAACGTAACTACTTAATTATTACAGACAGCAGTTTTCTATGGACGTTTTTTTTCTACAGAAATGTATGCTTAGTCTTTTATTAGCTGCTGCATGGACTTCTTCTTAGGCCGTGAAATGCCCACTGCTAAGTCGCGTCTCTTCCAATTATAAGGGGGAAAATAGGCTGCTGTGGCTTGCTGGCCCGACGGGTTGACACATTACAAACGCGATGTAACTATGTATGTATTTACAAATGCTGCTCAAGACGGAATGGATAGTAGTACTACATTATCTTCCAAAAATACAATTTTAGTAGAATTTTGTGGAAATTTTATTCATTAGTACGCCCAGAAATATACCCACCGTTTTTTTTGTTTTCGCTGGGGAAATGCCTTATGCATACCCCCCGGGGGAGAGGTCGGCGATCACGTGGGACTCCGACAAGGGTCGTCTACCCAAGAGTCGTTTACCCACTAAAACCCCAGCGGCATACCCTCACACGACGCGCCCGGGGCGCCACAAGTACACCCACCTAGCCTAGGCTATGGTAGCCACTTAACATTAAGTCGACAGCCACTAAAAAACAACTAATCGCCGTTTAGAGAAAGGCATTTGATCGAGTAGTACTAGTTTTAGACATCGTTTATAGTATTATGTTCTATGTTGTGCGATTCCGTGTGGTGACGGATATAGAATACCTAGTGTCACCACCCCATTTCGTCCGGAGAGTGTCGTATGAGCCGAAAACCTGGCCGCAAGATAAGGAAAACTCGACACGAAACCCTATGCCAACCCGTCTGGCCAGCGTGGCATAGTAGGCTAATTGCCTCCATGTAGTTGGAAGAAGCCTGTCTCAACAGTGGGACATTTTATGGGTGAGAAGTAGGTTCGTGCGAAATAAATATTTATTTTGAAAAAAAAAATATTGTTAACATGCTGACCCGGCGAACTTTGTTCCGCATTATAAATATTTAAAACAAAAAGAAAGTTGCACATAGGATACCTGAGATTTTTATCCCGTCCGTATAAAACCTACTTTAACAAAACGCAACTGACAGCGAAACGTTATGTTGTCTATCTATAGTTTAATATGGCCGAAAATTTGACAATTAGAAATTTTGAATCCGACTTGTATAAATTGTTGTAATTCACATAATATCTTTATAACTTGTAGCCTATGTGTTATTCTGATGTATAAGCTATATTATTGTAAAGTTTCATTAAAATCCATTCAGTAACAAACATCCATCCATCCATCCATACTTACAAACTTTCACGTTTAGAATATTAGTAAGATAATTACTTATTATATACCCTGTTGACAAAAGTTGCTATCATTTAAATAAAATGTTCGACTAGAATCAAAAAAGTACAAAATTATTGTTCTACAACGTTTAAACAACCTAAAGGGATGAATATCAAATGACGTAACATTTGTCATTGCGATAAAATATATCGATATAATATTCAAAATCCTGTCGTAGACCTAACAAATCACTTCTGTAACAGGGTGTATTATCGTTTGAAGCATTGTCTTCATGACCTGGTCATAAGGTTTCATTTGAAACGATCTATCAAGCTGGATTATTGAAAATCATCTTTATTTTACGCCAGACAAGATCTAAGTTACCATGACAGAGAAGTGTAGAATTATGTTCAGAGGAATTTGAATTCTTTAGGTACTATGTTTAAGGCTCAATTTTCGGCGCTTGTATTCGTATGTTGGGATATCGCACGTATGGTGTGTAAATTCAGACTGGACACTTCCTGACCGGATCAACTATTTCAATGAAATACGAAATGATATCAATGATGTAGGACTAAAGGTTTTTACTTGACTTAACTCTGAGGTATAAATAGATATGAATATTATCAAAGAATCAATTGGCATATGATTTTTTTTTTAATATTTTGTTTTCATTTTTCATATAATATTATTCGGGTAAGTAATGATACATACATTACATCCATAAATATCCTTGGACATTTCACACAACGCCATCTCGTCCCAAGCTAAGCAACTTAATAGTAACGAGATGGATGATAAACTACTTATCTACATTTTTTTTGTAAATACATACATATTATAGATAGAAAACACCCAGACCCGAAACAAATACTTGTAGGTCGTACAAATATTTCTTCCGTGCGGGAATCGAACCCGCGACATGCTGCGCAGCAGTCGATCGCTCAACCTGCGCCAATGAAATATGTAAGTAAATACATAAAATATGTTAAAAGACAACGTCGCTTTTAATGGCTTTTGAATTAAACCTTTTTGCAATCACCCAACTTTACCTTCACTGGCTGCTAAAATTATTGACAAATTAATTACGATTGATGATAAATTCGAAACAATGCATTTTTGGGCCGCATATTATAGGATTGATGATAATATTTCCGTATATTCGAAAGCCTTTTTGGGCCACATAATTATCGGATTTTAGGCTTTATTTTTACTAATAGAATGTATCTCTAAAGAGTTATAGGATATAAGAAAAACACATTGTATATTATTTTCTTTGGGAGTCGTATCAGGCGTCTAAAGGAACTATAGTTCGTTCGCTTTAAGAATGCAGTAATTAAGGTTTGTTTTACGTATTATAAGGATAATGGACAGCACACAACTATTCGAAAGTATCAAATACAGTACCTACAAGTGGTCGCGACCTAATATGGAATGACACGTGACCTAATATGGAACGATTTCATCAAGCTGGCGGAGAATGATGGCTCACTGCATTGTTAAGGCGAATGAGGTAAAGATTACACATAGAAAATATAGTTATAGAAATAAAAATTAACACACCAAATTAAAAAAAAAATCGCATAAGGATGACTCTCAAGCTTACGGACCACGTGATGGTAACCGTCACCTATTGACGTTTCATTTGTGACAGATAAGGTAACTTGTCACCAACCCTATAAAAATAACCCTATGAAACCATGACGCTGTAACAGAGGAAAATACGGCTGCCTTACTCTGATAGAGCTCTGTTGACCTTACTCACGCGCTGGAACAAAACGGCAGTAAAAAAATAAGAGAGCTTCTTTGTAGAGCGTTGAATTTTGTACAAGAAAATAATTTGGTCTAGCCTTTTTGATGAATCATTAAAGAGTTATAAAACTCTAAACTAAAAAAAACAAGCTTTCCCATTAAAATCATGCGGAAAATTTAAATTTACCAAGCGGAATATACTACATTAATATTAAGTGGCTTTCACAGGATTTTTTTCATCATTTCGAACAATATTTTCTCTATATCTAAGAGAAAAAAATGGCGGTATTTTTTAATCAGTCTAGGTATAGTTATAGCTGCCGTTTTATGTTTTGCGGTAATGTTTTATATTAGAAGTTTTAATTAGAGTACTTTAAATAGTGTCACCACCCCATTCCACCCCAAGGGTGTCGTTAGAGCCGACAAAAGGAAATGTCAAGGCCGATAACCAAAAACCTAACCGCAAGAGAAGGGCCGCAAGAGAACTTTATACGAAGCCCTGTAGGAACAGTAGGCTAATTAACCTCCGTGTAACTGGAGGAGGCCCGACTCAGCAGTGGGTTATTTATAGGCTGAGTAGTAGTAGTACTTAGTATATGTATATGCAATACCATTTTTTCTGTTCATATTTCGCTGAGATTAATTTACTATACTGTTTCTTCTTGCAAACTGATTTTCTTTTCTCTATCTGGTGACTGACATTACTGTAAAAGAAACTACGTCTTCAATATAATTGCTACAGGAAATTTCCTCAAACAAAGGCTTACCTTGAGATAATTGTACCACTGGTTCAGTGTTTTTCAAATAACGGAAAACACACTCTCAGAGTTTTTTTTTGTCTAAACGACACCCTTGTTCTGTATACCATGAATAAGGAAACAGGAAGACAAATAAGTTAAACATAATTATAATACATATAAAACGCTTTCGTTGGGCATAAGAAATAGTGTATTTCACTATCCAGGCCTCCATGAGAACGCCTCATGGAATTTCATCAATAGTAATATTTTCATAGATTTCAAAAGTATTTTTTAAACGAATCTCGTGCTATAAGTATAACCTGTATCGCGAGGACAGTTAACAAACATGTTATTCACTAACACAAGTGACACACAGACTCAGGACACGTGTCACTGGTATATACAAAGACACTTGCCCGTACCCCGGAATCGAGCCGGGCAGACGTGATCCAAAGGCGGTACATCGAACCCCTAGACCAACAAACAGAGAAACGGAGTGGTGAAAATGTGTATTCAAAACTTATTTACATACACGGACGGAGTTTACGGAAAAGCGAATACACTTTCTTTAACACTACTACTACAACGGGGCCCTTAAAAAATGTTGAGAAACGCTGTTTTAAACATAACGAGCGTGTGGAAGCAACGGGGTTACAGAGCGTCTTGTTGACATCATTTTGTACAGGTTTGGACGAATTTTAATGCGGAATTTTGGAAAAACACCTCTTTCAAGTTTAGCGGGGAGATTATAAATGAAGCTTTAGGGTTTATATGCTCCTTGAACCCTATCCTGGGTTTATAAAGCTATACTGCTGTTGCTCAGCCTATAGACTGATAATGACCCTCTGCTGAGTCGGGCCTCCTCCCATCACAGGGAGGGTAATTCTCTTGCAGCTAGGGTTTGGGCCTAGTCATTTCCCTTTGTCGGATCTTACGACACCCTCAAGATGGAATGGGGTGGTGACACTATAAGGATATTTTGTTGTTTGTTTAAGAACACCTGTGATAGTATTTAAAAAGCCGTAGGCAAGAGCTAGTGTTAATAATATTAGTCGTCGTCTCCCGTTGAAATGACTAAGATAACTCTCCGCGCGAACTGTTTGTACTTTTGTTGTTGTAAGGTAAAAACGCCAAATATCGACAGTCTCGTCTCTCTCACTCAGATAACACAGTTAGCGGCCGGTGGGCCCAAGGCGCCCTGGGTAATTGGAAAATTGAGTTGCCCCCTCCACTAGAGTGAGTAGCTCAATGTAATATTGTTGATCCAGTTAGTGTGAGGCGCTATAGACCTTTAATAGCATTTGTCTTGCTTACCTTGTTATTTCTCTGTGAACGGGCGTTTTTACCTTTTTTATGTATCTAACCTGTATCGGTAGACTTGGGTAGCTATCAATTTGAGTGTTTGTTTTGATACTAGAGTATACACTAGAGTGTATACAACAAACTGCCCATGCAACTTAGATAATTGCCTCGCAATGCCTTTAGGAAAACGGTCAAGACAAAACTTTACAAAAAAGCGTATTACTCTGCATAGCTGCTTGGGACTAAAATGTTCAGTGTCAGTATTTTATATTCTTTACTTACGACACCACATCATATGTTTATTCAATAAATATGAAATGTGGTGTCGTAAGAGGCGACTATAAAGAATGCAAGAGGCAGATCACCTAGCTGCAAGAGAAGGAAAACTTGATACAAACCCTGTGCCAACCCGTCTTGCCAGCGTGGCACAGGAGGCCCAACTCGGTGGTGGGTCATTATGATAATGATGATGAATATGTCTGTAGTGACCAGAATGCGTAAAGCATGTGTAAAGTATGTAACTTAAACAATTTACCCTAAAAATCTGAACTATCATAGTTCAAGAAATATCGTCTACAAATGCGAGAATTACCAAAAATTCCTATAATGCGATGACCAAGTTTACAGAGCAATTCGCACGGTTAATAAATCCTTGACTACAGCTATGAGAGGACAGACATACCACTTTCTCTGCCTAATTATCCCTTTATGCCTAGATATCTTAAAACATCTTCATAACGAGTTCTTTCATAAATGAATGCCATAGGCAGGCGCGTAAAACACTCAATTTCGTCGAGCTTTAAAAATGAAAGGTGTCATAAAATGTAAACCAAGTATGATATAAGCTCATCCCCAAAACGAGTCTCACGCGATCAATTAAAGCCAAAATAAACTGGCCTAACTCGATGACTTCCAAATTAATAAACGCGGTGTCGGAACGCGTGGTCAGAATTTGGAACAAAACGGAATTTGCTCCGTAACAATCAGTGCCTATTCACGCTTAGGCATTGTGGGACAAACAATGGCTGACAGGCTCTGCGAGTCAATTTGTTTTGCAGCTTTTTTCATAAGCATCCTTGTTTTATTTTCATTGGGATTTTTAAAATTGGAACTAACAATGATTTGAATGCACATGGGATTATGGTATATTAAGCAAAATAATCAATTAATATTTTTTTTTGTGCCACATTGTGTTTTTCTAGTCTTATTGACATTGGCACCTGGCGCCAAATCTATCAAGATTTGGCTACTACGACTAGTCAGCCCATAAATGACCCACTGCTGGTTCGGGCTTCCTCCCACCACAGGGAGGGTAATTACCCTACTGTGCCACGAACGCTGTCCAGACGAGTTGACACAGGGTTTCATAATATCAAGTTTTCTTTTTCTTGCGGCTAGGTTTTCGGTCTTCTCATTTTCTTTTCTCGGCTCTAACGACACCCTCAGGATGGAACGGGGTGGGGAATGTATTCTAAATCCATCAGCACATGGTATGATTTTTTGCCTATCTACCAGTATTTACACAGAGTACTTCTTGTCTGCTCATTTATCATTTAATTAGACTAGCTGTCAGTCTTCCCGTTATAACTCTGTGTGACAACTACCATTACTATTTTATGGCCCTTGATAGCTAGAATCAACAGCTATACATCTCTTCCGAACCCCGGGTAGGTCCATAATCACCTTACCTGCAGATATATTCACAATTATCCACCAGATCACGCCTTCGAATACGACATTAGTCTTTAGAATACGACATTAGATATAAGACATAACTAATGTCGTATTCTAGGTACTTGATTTCGTCAAAAATATCTTAGAACTACTAAGCGAGTGACAACCGACTTCATCCCGTGAAACTCAGTAGCTATGGACTAATGAAAAGCGGGGGTCGAAAAAATAGCTCTCCTCCTTGTAACGTTAGCTATCTAATCTAAAAATGAAAAATCGTGTATACATCCAAATGCACTTAGTAAAAAGCGATTATTTTAATATTCCAAACAGACCCTCCAATTTTGTTTATTCGATAGATAAATAGCTGGATTTGTTTTTAATATTATTACAAACAAATACAATTTTGTTTATTTGTATAGATTCATAGGAGCCACTAACTTTAAAGGCAAGACTGATACTATGTGATTGCGATGTTATAGTTCTACGGCAATTAGGAGTTTCAAAATAGCCAGTATCAAAATGTCACAAATGACAAGCTTCGCTAGTTCTTTCTAAAATAAATAGAGGTGTTACTTGGACAAATGTGCGACGATTTGGCCACGCTGCATCGCCGGTACTCATCTGACGCCGCAAGATACAAGCTGTCGCGTGAAAGGGTCATTGCAGACAGAGAGGAATAATCCTCGCGCTGTCTCGGGATTCCCGCGTATCTTCGAGGACGCGTTTGTCAGGTTCAAGCATTTATGCACTATAATGCAATAATTTTAAAGTATATTTTCAAGTGCGTTAATAAAATCCTCTCCGCTGACCCAAAGGCAATATTTGGGCAGACAATTTTACAAGCCACTCTAAATCAAAACCAAAATTTAAAAAGTTTTTATTCGAATAAATTCTTGCGAATGCTTTCAAATAGTCAAAGATTGCGATAGAAAATTTAAAACATTAAATTAATTACTCATTTAATTTTTACCACCGGTTCGAAATGCCTCTGACCAGGCGTCGTTTGTTTTATATTTTTAACTAGCGACCCGCACCAGCTTCGCACGGGTGCAATGATAAACCTCTAAATTTATCAATGTTTCTCTACAATATTATGAATGTATTAGACTTAAAAACTTTCCTCTTGAATCACTCTATCTATTAAACAAAACCGCTTCAAAATCCGTTGCGTAGTTTTAAGATTTAAGCATACATAGGGACGGACAGACGACAGCGACTTTGTTCTATACTATGTAGTGATGTATACATTAAGATAGATAGATAGATAGATAACACTTTATTGTATAATTGCGACATTAACATGGTTAACAAGAGAAATTAAATTTAACACATACAATTGGCGGCCTTATCAATAAAAAGCAATCTCTTCCAGGCAACCAACACATTATTACAAGAAATTTTGCGCAAATACTGTTGTTGGGATCGTTATATGTCAGCATTAAATAATAACTTTTATGTCCCTGTTAGACATTTGTGCCGTTTTTGGGTGCTACTACTACTCAGCCCATACAAGACCCACTGTTGAGTCGAACCTCCTCCAGTTACATTGAGAGTAATAAGCCTACTGTGCCACGCTGGCCAAACGGGTTGACACAGGGTTTCGTGTCAACTTTTTCTTCTCTTGCGGCTAGGTTTTCAGCCTGGTCATTTCTTTTGGTCGGCTCTTTCGACACCCTCAGGATCGAATGGGTTGGCGACACTATTTATTCTAAATCCGTCACCACATAGGTATATCACGTAAATCTATCTCTTATGTCTTAGACCCGTGCGCAATAGAGACATATTCGAAACTGGCAACGTTAGAATGGTATAGATTGCCTCGCTGAGTACGATTGAGGATAGCAATATGCCTCTGTGAGCCTCCAGTGTGGCTCGCCTTTGACGGCATGCGCTTTCCTGAACCGAATGAGATGGCATGCGCATATTCCATGCCTTGTGACAAATGTTAAGTTCAACACTTAGCGTACAAGACTTAAGATAAAGTTTCATTGATAAGTCGCA
Source organism: Clostera curtula (assembly GCA_905475355.2). Taxonomy (NCBI): domain Eukaryota; kingdom Metazoa; phylum Arthropoda; class Insecta; order Lepidoptera; family Notodontidae; genus Clostera; species Clostera curtula. The sequence continues at coordinate 1,754,294 of FR997803.1, read as the reverse complement.
TTGGCGCACGCAGCGCGCGCGTAAACGACGCCTGCTACAGCAGATTGCATTATTGTTTATAAAACGAAACCGCTGCACTAGGTATGACCTTTTTCGCGGGGGTAGTTTACAAACTTGTAATTCACGAACACAAATGAAACCCGGACACAGAGCAAGTGCCTCTGTTTCAGACAAAGTCACTTGCCCGACCCCGGAATCGAACCCGGAAGCCGTTGATCGGGCGGCACATGTAGCCCCTAGAGCAACGAGGCAGTCGACAATGTGTTATTATCGACGAATGTATATTAATAAAAGGGACTCCTTAAAATAATATATTTATTTTTTAAGGTTTTTAGTTTTAGGTTCATTAGTATTTTAAAGTACTTGATGTTTTTCACATTTTTATAACATGAAGTCTTGCACAATATTATTGTGGATATATATTATTGGTCTAGTGGTTAGATGTGCCACCTTTGGATCAACGGGTCCCGGGTTCGATTCTGGGGTCGGGCAAGTGTCTTTGTCTAAACCAGAGGCACTGGCTCGGAGTCTGGGTGTCATTTCTATCTATAATATGTATGTATTTACAAAAAATAAAAAAAAAAGTGTATATAAGTAGTTTATCATCCATCTCGTTACCATAACACAAGCATTAAGTTGCTTAGCTTGGGACGAGATGGCGTTGTGTGAAATGTCCAAGGATATTTTATTATTATTATTTACCTATTATTAATTTATACTCTTTAACACAAAGTTTGTAAAATGTTAACATTTGCTTTGTAAATGACGTTTAATCCTGTTGTGGAAACTCATCAATGACTGTGTTTTAGTGATCCAATTCGAAATGTGATTCAGCTTGGCAATCCAATCTATCGTTGTCGTGTTTTCGCTAACCACGCATCGCTTTTACATTTACATATCATTTAGGTCCCCAGCCACTGCGATTTCATTTCAATTGAACCATCTATTTTGCTGGAAAGTAAAGTCCAAATGTCTATCAATGGTTTTGTGTTGGCGCGTTCTAATTAATGTCTAGATAAGTTTTTTTTTGTGAAATCTTAAAACATGTATATAAATTACACGTCACGTTGGTTGTCCGCGATGGACTCCTTGACTACTTAACCGATCTTAATCAAATTTGCACACCTTTTGCACTTTGATCCAACTTGAAAGATAAGATAGATATACATCTCAATTTATAGTCCCAATATTATTTCATTGCAAATATAATATTAATTTGTTTGTCTATTACACTCGAGAGCAATGAATCCGGGTCACTTAAAGAATGTTAAAAATCTCGGAAACTAGAAATGATAGGTTAATGCAATAAATTGTATTTAATAGACAATGTAATACTCCTTAAATGAAAGTAAAAAAAATATGAGTCACCATACATTTTATTAACACAAAATTACATAAAGAAAAAAACTGCTGATCTCTCCTTAAAAAAAAAATAGGAAACATGAAATTTTTGAACTTTATTACGATTTTCGAGATTTTTAGGATTCTTTAAGTGACCCGGATTCATTGCTCTCGAGTGTATTTGACAGTCACAATTATATGTCCAGGTGGTTGGAGTTAAAACGATTCTAACAGATAGCGATATCTGTTTACTGGATTGAATAAGTAATCAATAGATGGCGCTATGTTAAATTAATGTTGGTTAATGTTATATGTTTAACAAAAACCATAGCCACAGAAACGCGTGGCCAAGTCTGCTAGTAACGATATATTCAATTTTGTTTTCTTAAAATTAGATACTTAAATACGCATTTTAAAAAAAAACAGCGTTGGTACACGTATTAACTGGGGCTAGGTACCACTATATACATGGAGAGATTGTCATCTAACCGGTAACTATAAGGTCAGACCTTAATCGCAGTCTCTAACAGACCCACTACTGAGTCGGGCCTCCTCCGACTCTATGAAGGGATATTCGCCTACTGTGCTACGCTGACGGATTGGCACAGGGTGTCATATCAAGCTTTCCTTTAGTCAATACTTACGTCACCTGCAGGATGGAATGGGGTAGTGATACAGTATATTCTAAATCCACCACCACACTCACCTTAGTCGGCCTGTGGTATTTGCTGGAGGTGATTTGAGCCGTTGAGGCACAATATGTAGTCATTTGGAACTGTCATTGCCAAAGGTTTTTCCTACGAATAGTGCAAGTTTTGATGCCTGTGCTACACAAGGGAGCTAAGAATAAAGGACGTCATCATTCCCTTAGAAGGGCTTGGCTAATGTATCCTTTTATCATTACTCCCTTTGTTCGTAATCTGACCTAATGCTATTAGCGGGAATCGACTGACTGCCGATCCTTTTGTTAATTGTTACGTTGTAATGGGTGCTGTGATTGATGCTGATGGTTGTTTGATACGTTTGCGATAATTGCGATAAAATGGGAAAATCATTTTTACTCATCTTTACAATCCCCGAATTAAATTTCCAAGGCGAATCTTTCCAATATTATTAAAAAAGAAGCCTTTAATCTTCATTATTGCCACACTGAACTTCACAGTCCGATTTATGGCATTCAGATTATTATTATTAAAAGCTTTTTAATTTAATTTCAGTCGGCTGAAGATCCAATTGTACCTGTCAAGTTGGAGACAGGCAAACGTGAAACAATTTAACGTGACATCCTCGACACATGGCGTCTCCGAGCTCCGACTCCGTATTATAATACATATTATGGATTGCGTGCCTATTGAGCGGTTTTGTCTCTTCAAATATATTTGACAGACGTTTGGGGATCTTTTGTCTTAATGCTTTTAACTTATCTTTTTTATCGTCACATAAATTTGCATGCTGGTTTCATTTACGTGCCATTCAAAGAGTGTTTAAGGCACGTTTTGCACCGTATTTATTCCTACAATTATTAAAGGTGATTTTTAGTTGACAGTTCCATTCATACTTTCACATTAAACTATAAATACAGAACTACTTGTGGAGATAATGATGTCTTAGGTTTTAACAATCCTTGCACATTGCAGTAAAGGTCATAACGGTTCTGATCTTGTTGTTATATATAAAAGAAATATTTTTTTAAATAAACTTTAGTTGGTAGTTTCAGAATGTGCAGGGTAAAGAAATGGATGGATTTTGTGAAGGAGATAAATTTAGATATGATGCCGGTAAGAGAGTATGGAGACTACCACGTATAGTGGGACAAGGGCCAAAAGATAATGATGGTAGTTTACAACATGTCGAGTTTTGTAATCAAACAAACTTAAAGTACTTTTTGAGTTTGACCCTACTTTTGGAAAATGTTACCAAGTAATTCGTTTAGGTTAGGTTAGGCACTACGGCGAAAATTGTCCTCAAATGTTGTCGATCGAGCTATAAATAAAAATATGCCAACGTTTTGAACAATCCTTGACCGCTTCTCTCACATAGAACAAAATACCCCCTAATTACGTCTATTTCGTGAAATAGCTTGATCAGAGTGGATCATTAGGAACAGAGAATAACAACAGGATTTATTCACCTGGGTAAGAACGGCTACTACACAAAATATCACAGTTAATGAACAGCCTTGGAAACTGGTGTATTACTGACGTAAACCTGTCGTAAGGTGGACTGAGCTTTAACAGACGAAACAAACTTTTTTGTTGGCCTACCTACAGCTTCCAACACCAATTTGGCAGCGGTAGAATCTTGCTGTTCGGTTTGCCTGCCACACCGCAGTATCCCCTTTTTTACCGTATCCATGATGCGTAACTAAGACCTATTAGCGAGAGCATGTATTCTTTCAACCTGTTATGTCCATATATATATAACTCGTATTTTACTAAGAAAAATATCAAACTAGATTCCAGTCTTTTGTTATTTTAAGAAAAGATGATACAAATTCGTCTGCAAAAATAAATTGAACTCAAGCAAAGGCGATATTAGAAACGAGACATAATTTTGAAATATTAAAGAAAATTTAGCTTTACGTAACGCAATCTAATACCAAAAGGAAGGGAATATTGAAACTCTGAAACGAGTTTCAGAGTAAATTTCAAGCAAATTGAACCTTTAGTAGGGCTTAAGTGGTGGTTCTGTGCATAGAAATTGGTAACTTTACTTTTCAAATTGCATTGGGGCAGGTGTCGGGCTAATATAATATGATTTATTTAACTACCCATAAGCCTACCATACCCCTATAATCTACGTAGAACTCGACCAATCTAAGTTTGCACCTCGCGTCGATTACCTACATCACACTGCCGCTTCGGTATGACTATGAAAAATGGGTTGAAAAACGCTATGACTATGACTTAAAATTTAAACAAATGCATGTTAGATTTTACTTTGCATTTATTATTTTTAACAATATATTATACATAGGTACATTAGAATATAATATATATACAAAAAATTGGGATAACTTGGCGCTGCTTTTCAGCGAGGTGCAAACTTAGCTTGGTCGAGTTGTAGTTATTGTCATTCGTTTTCAGATATTTATGTTATTTTCTCTGTCAAATAATCTGAATTCCAAGTTCGTTTTATTGCTTGCTAAGTGAGTTTTATTGTCCGCGTTCCGGAAAGCGCAGTGCTGGTAGGCCTCCCACACGGTGGACCGATGATCTGGTTAAAGTCGCCGGAAAACGATGGATGCGGGCGGCCCAGGACCGGCCTTTTTTGGAAATCCTTGGGGAGGCCTATTTCCAGCAGTGGGCGTCTTTTGGCTGAAATGATGATGGTGATGATAATGATGAAGTGAGTTTGAACTAGTGAACTAGTCGTACTGCACAGTAATCTTGACGGGCAGGATCGAAAGCAAACGGCCAGCTGACTGATGGAGTCATGGTATGGAGAAAGTATACGAAGAAGACTAGAATTAACATGTAGAAGCAATGACTGCCTTGCTGGTTTAGGGGCTAGGTGTGCCGCTTTTAGACGAATGGTTCTATTCCGGGTTCGGGCATGTGTCTTTGTCTAAACCAGAAGCACTTGCTCCGAGTCTAGGTGTTATTGGGGTACGTGTATTTCATGTTTGTTAACTGCCCACGCGATATACTTAGTGCAGGAAATGTATCTTAATAATAAAAAAACACAGAAAATCTGCAATAGGGTTTCTGAAGCGATGGCTTATTTCCAAGAATATAGATGCCTTAGAAAAGTGAGAATCGTTGCAGAGAGACCACAGAGTAAGTCATCAAAACTGCAAAGGGTAAACTGACCGGGAACTTTTATTGTTCCAGCAAGTACTTACCTGGTGAGATGAACGGATATCTTCCATTATCTGATTGGTACTGGATGAATGTGAAATGTGGTTCACCAGATAACCTGAACAAAAGCTTAAACATATTTCATGACTGTACCACATCTTGTTATGACTTGACTGCCCTGTTGATCTAGTGGTTAGATGAGCCGCCTTTGGATGACGGGTCCCTGGTTTGTTTCCGGGGTCGGCCAAGTGTCTTTGTGTACACCAGATCTTGGTCACCACTTGATCTTAGTCTGTGGATTATTTGTGCTCGTGAATTTCATGTTTATAAACTGCTCTCGCGATACAGGTTATACCTAGGGCAAGGGTTTCGTTGAAAATAGATACTTCTAAAATAATGAATCAATCAACCGGAAGACAATTAAGTCAAAAATACACTACTATCCAGGCCTCCATGAGAACGCTTCATAGAATTGCATCAATATCAATATGAATGATGAAATTCTATGAGTCGTTCTCTTGGAGGCCTGGATAGTAATGTATTTTTTATGCCCAACGAAAGCGAATAATATGTATATAGTTAATTATATTTTACTTATTTGTCTTCCGGTTGATTGGCTTTGGATGGTTCCTTTTAGTTCAAAAGTGTCATAATCGATTTCATCGGAATACTCATAGATTTTTTTGAAGAACCACGTCTTTCTGAAAGACTTCAGGGGAGTAGTCATAATAATAAAATAACATATACATATATAAATAAATTGCTGTTCGTTATTCTCGCTAAAACTCGAGAATGGCTTGACCGAATTGGCTAATTTTGGTCTTGAAATATTCGTGTAAGTCCAGGGAAGGTTTTAAAGGTGAGAAAATATGTATGTATGTATGTATGTGTATCATTCAGGTTTTTTATTTATTGATTCTGAGGCGGTACGAAGTTTGCCGGGTCAGCTAGTAAATAAATAAATTTCGCTATCTATTTATTGAATTTAAACCACACTTAGTTACATTTAAACTAACCACAACCGGTGCCGATCGCTATGAATTTGAGAACGAAGTAGATATGACACGAGTATGTATTGTTATATCGATGGAATATCCAGCTCCATATTTTAATGGTTCAACTATGTGGAATATCCTGTGCATGACAGTTTTCCCAAGGTTTTATATTTCGCCGGGTGAGGAAAGCGGCTGTTATTTATACGGACTGTATCCGACATATCTAGTTCACTCGTTTCCGTACCAACGCGCGTGTTTTGCGGCACATAAATTTAAATGTTAACAATTCGTTGGGTATCTTTATTACTGGCAACACGCTTTCACTTCACACGCGTGTAATTTACATGTTAGGCTGATGGTACGCGCTGAGGGCTGCCCATTTTCGCATCATATTACAATACCATGCTTGACTTCACTGCTGATTTCGTAATTTTGAAAAAAAGGAACTATTTCATTATCCATAATGGGTAGGCAACGGGATTCATATAGGACATATGCTTGTCTACATTGTTGTGAATTTGTACGCTAAAGAGTTATTTATGCACATGAATTGTGCAAAGGCAGACTTAATGCCATACCTAGGCATTCTTTACTAGTCAACACCCCACCCCATTTCAGCCTAAGGGTGTCGTAAGTGTCGACAATAGGAAATGACAAGGCCGAAAACCCAGCCGCAAGAGACGGAAAACTTGATACTAAACCCTGTGCCAACCCGTCTGGCCAGCGTGGCACAGTAGGCTAATTACCCTTCATGTAGTTGGAGGAGGCCCGACTCAGTAGTGAGTGGGTCATTTATGGGCATAGAAGAAGAAGACTAGTCAACTTGTAGGTGCTAAAGAGAATTAATATTTGTAAAATTTTAAATAACATAAACGAAAAAATACAGAAACAGCTCAATTGTAGTTTGCGGGATTAGATCAAATCTTTATCTCTATTTCCTTGTTTTCCCAGAATCTCAAAGCTTCGGATTTTAATAAAGCGCGCAAGTATATTACATTCGCCGATCTACTAGCGGTAGCAAAATATATTGGCTTACAATACCTTTATTGGATGTTGTTAATAGAGGTGGGACGAGACTGCACTAGGATGAGAAGGAAATAGATAAAATTAGCTATCTTCTAAGGATCATTGATATATAATGTCAGTGTGTGCGTAAGGTGACGGATTCAGAATACATAGTGTCATCACCCCATTTTATCCTGCGAGTGTCGTAAAAGCTGAAGCAAGGAAATGACAAGGACTAAAACCTAGCCACAAGAGAAGGGAAACTTGATACGGAACCCTGTGCCAACTCGTAGCCAGCGTGGCACAGAAGGCTAATGACCCTCTTTGTGATGGGAGGAGGCCCAACTCAGCAGTGGGCCATTTATGATAAAACAGTAATTCATTTCAATATGTAATAATCACGAAAACCTAAAATCAAAATCAATCAATCAAAATCAAAACTCAACCAAGTTGGCTCATTAGAACAAAGTAAAATTTAAAATATACCATTTAAAATTAATTAATTATTTACCATCTACCAATGGTTCGGAATGCACCTCTAAAGACAAGAGCCGACAAGAAACTCTGTAGTTGCTCTTTTTAGATTGCCATTTTTGCGTTTAAGACAGATTTGCGAGAAACTTACGTAGTAACTGTGGGATCCTGAAAAGCGGGCGGAGGGATGTCAATGAAAGTATCACAAGTTGTTCCTTGTTATATCAGCTATATGCCAGTGCGGCCAGGCAGGCGTGCCACGGCTACCGCCGCAACCGCGTGGGTCGGGCGCGTGCCTCTCGGTGGTTTGGGGAGCGTCCAGGGCTCCCCATCAAAGCGTGGGGCCCGCTTGTAGAAGCGGGCCAAGGCCCCCCCATCAGGGTCTTTTTTTTTTAAATGGTGTCTACTATTTTCTTCGTGTTGCTATGTAGAACTGCAACATTTGCTCCTTGAAGAAACAATATCCTTTTTTTTATTGGGTTTCTTAGTAATTTTATATTAAAAAAGAAAATATAGAATTATAATACGTACAAACGTATATACACACATACATCCCATCTATACGCACACACACACAGACACATACACAAACACACGCATTAACACACACACTGCAGCGAAAATATGGTGCTACCATTCTCTCTTCCCACTAATTCCACTAACTTTATTTATTTATTTACACTTCTGCACAAAATGTACAAAGGCGGACTTAATGCCTTAGGCATTTTCTGCCAGTCTACCTTGGGTGGTGCAGAGACAAAGAGTGGTAGGTGTAAATTTTTATAAATATACCTGTATACTACATATATACTACATACATACACTACGTACATACACTACATACATACGTTACATACATACATATTTTATTATATTAATTAAAGTCATACAGATAGTTGATGATTCTTTACTTCCATTCCAACTAATTAGTAACCTCTAAATGCTTACGAAGCTTCTGCTTAAAAGTGTCACGGCTGTTGACCATCCTGATTTCTGGAGGTAGCGCATTCCACAGAAGGATGGATTGCACGAAAAAGGAACGGTGTAAAAAGTCGGAAGAGTGAACAGGACATTGAAGTTGCCGGTTGAATGTGGAGCGCAGGTTCTTGTTATGACTGGAAGAGGAATATTGGAAGTGACAGGAAAGGTAGCTGGGAGGATTAGGAGAAAAAAGGATGGAGTAGAGAGTCGTCAACGCTCGTAACTCACGACGCTGTCGAATGGGCAACCATTTTAGTTGGGATCTCGACGCTGAAATATGGTCGTACTTGCGAAGGTTGAATACAAATCGAATGCAGTTATTGAGAAGACGGTCAATTTTATCGAGGAGATCTGCATTCAGGTCAACGTAGCACACATCACCATAGTCAATAATGGGGAAAATCAAGGTCTGCACAAGCATCACTTTGGTGTTGGGTGGAAACAGGTTTTTGAACCGGTAAAGGAACCGTAACATACCGGTGACTTTCTGGCAAATGCTGGCAACTTGAGGACGCCAGCTGAGAGTACTGTCGATGTGTATGCCAAGGTCCTTCACCGACGAGCTGAAGGGTATAATAGTGCCGTTAAACTTGATATTAGGTAACGCGGTGCTATCTAATCGACTTATTAAACGGGAGCTGCCAACAATGATGGCCTGACATTTGGACGCGTTCACTGCCACGCCAAACCTATCTGACCAGCTCTTAACAAGATCCAGATCCCGGTTAAGGTTGTAGATTATGCATGGCAAATTATCGAGGCTGGATTTTCGATAGAGCTGTAAGTCATCAGCATACAGATGATACGCACACTGAAGTTCAGGTGTGAGAAAGTTTATAAACAGAGAAAATAGAAGAGGGGAGAGAATGCCGCCTTGTGGGACGCCAGTTGTAAGCGTTTTCCACCCTGATGAAGATTCATCAGTGCGAACACTCTGCTGGCGTCCCTGAAGATAGGATGAAAACCATTCTACCGCTTGCGGAGAGACCAAGAGATGGGAAAGGATGGATAACAGAATATCATAACTGACGGTATTAAAGGCATTGGAAAAATCGACGAGGACGAGAACAGTAAGTTCGGCGTTCTCCATTCCTGCCCTAATATCGCCAGTCACTTTTAGGAGGGCAGAAACTGTGCTATGGCCTGGTCTAAAACCCGATTGATGCGGGCTAATGAAGCTGTTACAACGGATGTAGTGGCTGAACTGCTTATGGACACAGGCCTCTAACACTTTGGATAGGAAAGGAAGAATGGAAATAGGACGGAAGTGGTTGGGAAGCAAAGGATTAGATATCTTAGGGAGAGGACGCACATATGCTTTCCGCCACATGTCAGGAAAGACACCAGATACCAGTGAAAAATTTATTAAGTGAGCTATGGGGGAAAGAAGATGTTCGATGATAGTCATGATCATGAAGCGGGTGATATTGTCATATCCCACAGCTTTGGATTTGATGGATAGGATAATCTTCTTGATCTCTCCAACATTGACAGAAGAAAAATGAAAAGGTAGTATATCAGGACGCGTTAGACCAGATAAATAAGACAAAGTAGAGTTCTTAGTTTCATGATCCAAAAGAGAAACTGTTGTGAAATGGTGATTCAGATCATCTAAACTAACTGAGCTAGGTGGGTGGGTTTAACGATGATACCAGAAAACATTTTTAGAGTATGCAACTCTAAAAATGTTTTCTGGTATCATCGTCCACCACTATTTCATTCATATTATCTACATTCATCTGTCCGCCAATTCTACTCTCTTACATAAATCTAGCTCTCCCAAATCTATTACAATATAAAAGCAGCTGTAGTATGGATTGTTCGTCTCTTTGGTTGCAGCTACAGGGTCACGGAGCATGCTCCCCCATCGGGAGGAGTGAAACCCGTGGCCCTGTCTCGGGCATTTAAGGGACACCGTTGGTTTTAGTGGGTAGGTTGGGGCGGAACTACCAACTTCCGCAACTCGGAGTCCCACATAACCCAGCTGGCGTTTGGCGGTATCCATGAGAATTTCCAACGTAAATAAAAAAAAGTATCTGCCATTGAAAATCAAGTCAAAATTGGTCCAGCCATTTCAGAGATTAGCCGAAACAAACTGACAAAAGATTGTAAAAAATCTTGCTTAGGTACGTGTATAGATCCAAATGCAATTCGTAAAAAGCGGTTATTATAATACTACAAACAGACACACTAATGTATTTGTTTATATAACATAACTAGTGGCCCGCCCCGGCTTCGCCCGTGCAAAGCGGGGGTGGGTTATACATAAAAACCTTCCCCTTGAATCACTCTATCTATTAAAAAAACCGCTTCAAAATCCGTTGCGTAGTTTTAAAGATTTATGCATACATAGGGACGGACAGAAGAATGCGACTTTGTTTTATACTATGTAGTGATAGTGATAGTGATTTCGTTACAAAAATACATATTTTTAACAGATTTTTTTTAACACGTCATCTTCATTTTAAGTTAAGAAAAAGCTTAGTCGACTGGCCTCTGATATTTTAGTAGTGTCTTATATCCTTAATCAGTGCCAATATCGATATCAAGGAAGCATATTGCTCGTCTCTAGGTGATACGAAACCGGAATTATCTCGTTCAATTTCATATAAACAGGTGCCTCAAGTTAACATCAGGATCGGCCCAATACGCCTATAGGGAATCAGATATCCTTAATAATGCATGTTTCTGCTTTGGGATGTGTTAGTACTACTCAGCCCAGTTAAGACCCACTGCTAAGTCGCGCCCCCTTCACTTACATGGAGGGTAATTAGCTTACTGTGCCTTGGTGGGGCCCCGTATAAAAAAATATTTGCAGGCCCTTATGAAGGGTAAAGATTTCTCACAAGAGAAAAAAAATAGTGTGTAAAGAAAACCGATTTAGGGTGTTGCCAACTTTCGAACGCACGCTCCACGCGAGAAAAAAGAATTTACTTTTTTTTCACTTTCGTCATTTCTGAAATAATCAAAAATTTGGGAAGTTTTTATTGATTTTAACTTACGCACGTCGGGGGCCCCGTATAATTGATACGGCAGATACGCCCCTGTCACTGTGCCACGCTGGCCAGACGTGTTATCACATGGTTTCGTATCAAGTTTTCCTTCTCTTACGTCCCTTTGTTAGCTCTTACGACAACCTCAGAATGGAATAGGGTGGTGACACTATGTATTCTCAATGCGTCACCACACGCAGTACACCGCTGTTCAATGAGAGAAGGTGAAAGACTTTTATGTCTCAAAGATGTGTATTTTCTGGTACTCTCTTTCTCATGGGGAATTATAAGAACGGTTATGGCGTCAGCATTTCAGTCCATAAATTACCCACTACTGAGTCGGGCCTCTTCCAAATTCATGGAGGGAATTTAGCCTACTCCACAGCGCTCGTAAGTTGTTCTAAAATTATTGCAAAAAATCAATGCATTGATTATGCTGCAACTCTCAATTATAATATTTTTCTTTTTTTGACCGCCATCTGACCCAAAAACTGTTAACCCGCTTTTGGTTTTTAAAGTCAATAACTTTAAAAAGAAAATCTGCCCAGAGCCGTTTGAAAACCTCTATTTTAATTCCAAATCACATGACACACGAAGCTTAACAGAGTGACGTCATATTCCAACGACCAATAAGATCTATTCCAGAAAATCTTATATAATATTCCCTCGTGCAAGTGACAACATTTAACAGAATGGCCAGCAATAATGGAACTGCGTAACGCTCCGATTTTGGCTCGGAGCACGCACGCTAGGGATAAATTCCCTTTATTAGGCTTGCCCTAATAAAGCCGATCCTCCCAAAAATAGTGGTTGACCACAACCGCCCCTGAGACCCCGGCGTAATAGAATCCGCCCGGCATTAAGGGCTAACAATGTCCTATATACATGTAGATTATACCGGCTGATTGAGGCGGATGTGTTTTTGACAAACACGGTTTTACGAACTACCACCGTCATACGCCACTTACCTGCGTTGATTTGAAGTTTCGTTACTTCTTTTTGTTAATAGATGTCGCTACATTATTTTTTAACGCGATTTATTAATTAATATACTAGTTACTACTATAACTCGTCCCATAAATTACCTACTGCTAGGTCGAGTCTCCTCCAATAACATGGAGGGAAAGTAGTATAATATATTTACATATCGTTACATAAAATGGGATAACTAGTCACTTTCTGAATTATAATTTACTAGCGACCCGGTCCGGCTTCGCCCGGGTGCAATTAAGCATGTATTATACTTAAAAACCTTCCTCTTGAATCACTCAGTCTATTAAAAAAAACCGCTTCAAAATCCGTTGCGTAGTTTTAAAGATTTAAGCATACATAGGGACGGACAGACGACAGCGACTTTGTTTTATACTATGTAGTGATAGTGAAGTATCATACAGGTTTACCAGCTTTTTTTGCAACTTCGATGACGTGAATTTTAAACTGATAATCATCAGCCAATCAGCCAACTTTATTCCATTGTTGCACATAGGTCCATAAGCCAAATATGACAAAAACGATTCGTTCGCTCTTACAGCGATAAAACTCTGGAACGTGCTGCCTCTTGACATTAGGAAATCCCAAACTAAACTCTCTTTCTAGCGTAAATTGAGACACCACTTTTTACAACCACAGCTTCAAATTTAAAAATTGATTGACTCCTTTCTGATGTACTTTACATGTCATCATCAGGATATATTAATGTTTAATTTTTATTTATATATATATTTATATTTATGTATCTTATTAGTATATATTTTATAAAGTATTTATGTAAGCATATTTTAGTTTATATTTCTATCGTAGGTACCCCATTTATTCTCTCTCTCTCTAACCCGAAGGTAGACTGGTAGAGAATCCCGCTAGGCATTAAGTCCGCCTTATGTACCCTGCTGCTGTACATGAAGAATAAATAAATAAATAAATACAAATGTACATTTGTATTTATTTTAGTTATGCTAAAATTGATTGACTCCTTTCGTATGTATGTAAAAATGTATGTAAAAATGTATGTCCTTTAAGTATGTAAAAATGTATTTTGAATTATATAGACTGCAAATTTCATGCATTTTTATTAATTTAAATTTTAAAATTTTGGAATTCACTGTCACCACCATTATGAGGGTGTAGTAAGAGACGACTAAAGTAATTTGCAAAGCCGAAAACCTGAAAGGAGAAGGAAAGCCTCATACGAAACTCTTCTGATGGAAACCCGACTCGGCAGTGGATCATGTATGGGCCGAGTCCGTATACTGCAAGCTACGTATATTTTCGCATATATATTTTTCACCATTGCGCTGCGTTTCTTTGTACATCGTACATCTAGCAAAGTTTTCCCTCTGTATATTGTTTGGCTCCCATGATACTCTAAGCATAGAAAGCATTGTGCATTCCAAATCTATCGCCACACAGACAGAATTTGTGTTTATATATCCATAATGACGTGTACTTACAAAATACAGACCGCTTCATCCATCCCGTACTCAGAAGCTCAAAATAATTAAACTCGTCATACTGCATTGTTCTGGCCTGGGTGCCTTGCTTTTGACATACGAACATTGTAAGGCCGTAACCATACATTAAGTAGACGGTAAACGAATTAGTTACCCCCTTGTAGCTGGAGGAGGCCCGACATTAGATATTTCAGTTTAAAAAAAATAAGGATATTTTTAGCTTGCCAAAAAGTGGGATGTTATGACGTTTGAAGTGTCTGTCTGACTGTTTGACTGACTGACAGCCAGAATGCCTGTACCATGTTGATTAGTTTGATGGTGTTCTTAGCTATGTAAGACTCACAAACTTATCTCTCCTTCTCAATTTTCCATCGTACAATCATAGGCGGTTGCATATTAAACTGGAAAAGCCGCAGGCCGCGCGGTTAGCCGCCTCCGCGTTTCAACCGCTAGTGCGTAAGGGGGCCCATTGTACAAATCTTTTTATTTTTTGTTATGTATTCTGCGTTCCTCTTTGTGTATCTGTACAATAAAGATTATTATATTTATGATATTTATATTTTTTATATAAAAAGAAACGAATCCCCTGGACTATGTATAACCTGTATCGCGTCTCCTAGTAAGATATAGTCTTTACACTGCTGAATATCATCCAATATCTCAGTATCAGCCTACTGTTTCAGATTGCTGCTACTTGTATTGTCTGCTATTGACTGCTATTGTCTGTCATCAAACTTCAAACTGGGTTGACACTCTACCAGTGGTTTTATTGGGTATCCGGTGTGCTTTCAAGGAAGATCTACGCGCATCCTCAGCCGAACTCACGTACGGTGAGTCACTGAGATTGCCCGGTCAACTTTTACAGCCTAACTCTAGTGATCATTTTCCTGATGCAAGTGATTACTTAGCCCAACTTCGTAAGATTGTTAGCGATTTACAGCCATCACCAGCTTCACGCCATGGACACAAATCGGTCTTTGTTTTTAAAGACTTGGCTACCGTCTCCCACGTTTTTCTACGGGATGATAGGGTCCGTGGGTCGTTAACTGCTCCATACACTGGTCCCTACGAGGTTGTAGACAGAGGTGATAAGGTGTTCAAGATTCGAGTTCGTGGTAATGTGATTACTGTATCCATAGACAGGCTTAAACCAGCCTACGTGTTGAGTGATAACACTTCACTCCACCCATCGCACAGTCACACACACTCACAGCTCATTCAACCTTCCTCTCATTCATCATCACAACATTCAACACAGCACACAATTCCATCTCATTCATTATCACAGCATCACACGCCACCCGACGCCGTCGAAGAAGACAATGTCCGAAGAACTCGATCTGGTCGACGTGTGCACTTTCCAGCGCGTTTTCTTCGCTGAAAATATGGCGCTTTCCAGCTGGAAGGGGGTGATGTGGCGTGTCAACATGTATATATTTTAAGTCTAAATTATTTTGTGTAATGAATTATTTTATGGACAGACAGACTCGACAGACTTTGTTTTATATATATACTGCCGTAGAGTTCGCGCACGCGAGTCCTTTGCAGATTCCGTGCGCGGGTTCTATGGCAACCAATTTATTGACTGTCACTTTTGGTTTATTCTCTTTACTGTTGTCTTGTACATTTTTATTGCTTTTATTTTTCTGCCTATGTCCTAACTCCTTCTGTTGTAAATATATATTATAAATTGTAAATACTACACGGAGTTCAATTTATTTGGAGTCAGATTCCTCTTTGGTCGCCACACATTACAGATGCACAGCCTTTGAGTCACACGTCTTGGGTTCGATTCCGGGGTCTGGAAAGTGTTTTTTTTTTTGTATTTGTTTTCGTGAATTTCATGTCATGCCCCCGCGATACAGGTTACCTTATGTCCTGCGTCTGTGTCACACGTGACGTTTAGGTGAACCGTTGCGCCGACGCCTGGCGGTCAAGCCACGTTCTTAATATTTTCACGACATAATCCGCAAATGAGTCGCAGCCCTTATAGTATTTAAGACGTGTATAATACGCTATGTTTGCAGTACGTCTACAGCGCAAACATTAATCTAAGCTTACTCCTTATTGCCGAGAAGTGCGTTTATAGTATACAAAACTTTGTCCTTTAGAAACCATTGCCCAACTTTTTTTTGATGCTTCATGGAATAAGTTGCAATAGTATTACCATGACAATGACAACTGGTAGAGAATACCAATTGGCATTACTAATAGGTAATGCAAAAGTCTTCGACCAATATGTGTTACCAGTGATGACATATGAAACAGAGACGTGGTCGCTCACTATGGGCTCGATCAGAAGGCTCAGTCACCCAAAGGGCAATGGAGAGGGCTATGATCAGAGTTTCCCTGCGAGATCGAATCAGAAATGAGGAGATACTTACGCAGAAAAACCAGGGTCACCGACATAGCCCACCTGATTGCCAAACGTAAATGGCAGTGGGCACATAGCTCGCAGGACCGACGCCCGATGGGGCAGAAAAGTCCTCAAGTGGCGACCATGTTCTGAAAGGTGCAGTGCTGGAAGCAGTGCCTCCCACACGGTGGACCGACGACTAGGTTAAGGTCGCCGGAAAGCAATAGATGCGGATGGCCCAGGACCGGTCTTTGTGGATGTCTTTGGGGGAGGTCTATGTCCAGCAGTGGACGTCTATTGGCTGAAATGACAATGAAAATGATACTAATTGGTATCCTCTACCAGTTGTCACAATGGTGATGCAGAAAAGCCGCAAGAAAAGGAAAACTTGATACGAAACCCTGTGCCAACCCGTCTAGCTAGCTTAGTGGCTTAGTAGGTAATTTAGTTGGAGGAGGCCTTACTCAGCAGTGGGTCGTTTATGGGCTGAGAAGTATTAGTATGTGAGGGTCGATACGCGCGACATATCCGGCCGACTTCGGCATGACCCGGCTTGCAATAAGCATATAAATTAGTTTTGCAGTAATGGCGATGCGGGTGAAATGTCCGTGTGGTGGATTTAGAATACATAGCGTGACCACTCCATTTCGTCCTGAGGTTATTGTAAGAGCTGACAGAAGGAAATTACAAGGCCGAAAACTTAGCTGCAAGAGAAGGAAAACTTGATACGAAACTCTGTGCCAACTCGTGGCACAGAAGGCTAAGTATCCTCCATGTAACTGGAGGTCCGACTGAGAGGCCCAACTCAACAGTGGGTCATCTATGGGTTGAGTAGTGGTGGTAGTGGGGGAAATGACCATACTGGGATAACCTACACTGTGACTTCAAATAGCGAATCACCTGCAAGATTAACATAAATCAGCGCTGTTAGAGCGCCACAGTCTAGATTAATGTTGATTAGAGATACGTAATCTACCACCATGCTGTTTGCGAATGAATTTCTGGTACAAACTCAGCTTGGGCAATCAAGCGAAATGCATTGTATGATTACATAAATGTAAATAAATATCCGTGGACATTTCACACAACGCCATCTCGTCTTAATGCTTGTGTTATGGTAACGAGATGGATGATAAACTACTTATATTCATATTTTTTGTAAATACATTCATATTATAGATATAAAACACCCATACCCGAAACAAATACTTGTAGGTCGAACAAATATTTCTTCCGTGCGGAGATCGAACCCGCGACATGCTGCGCAGCAGTCAATCGCTCAACCACTTGTGCTTTAATGATATAAGTAAAACTTGGAAAGGTTGACACTCGAGTCCCTCCAAAATAGCTCTACCTGTTTACTTAAACTATACAGGATGTTTTTTTTTTTTTTTTTTCTTCCTTGTGGCTCTCACGGTTTGTGTTTAGCCAATGTCAAGTCACTTTGTATCATTTCAATATTATTTATCTCCATCATCATGGGTTTGCCATTTCCCTGTTAGCCACTCATAAGTAATTTCATTTTGAGTGTCCCCCTCCCACGTGGCTAAGATGTTCTGCACGGACGTGGGGTTGGCCTTTGGGAGGGAGGGTGATTTTTAGACCACCCGCCAAATTTAAATAGGTGGTTCAGACCATGAAAGTATACAACTTTCCTAAAGAAAAACGGGTAAAACAGTGAAAAAAAAATCAGACCTTCCTTATGACATCGACAACGTGATCGAGCAATTATCTATGGGAGGGTCGCATTATAATTTAAACTTACTCCTTTCAATTTTCAAAAAAAAAAACAAAATACGGAACTATGTTATAAGGGGAATATTAGGATGTCTAAAAAAAAGGTCGTCTCAAGAACTAAGAACTGTAGAGGCGGCATAAAAAGCCTACGGGCGGCAAATTAGTATAAAACAAAGTCGCTGTCGTTTGTCCGTCCCTATGTATGCTTATATCTTTAAAACTACGCAACGGATTTTGAAGCGGTTTCTTATTAATAGATATAGTGATTCAAGAGGAAGGTTTATACATGTATAATTACATACATAATATTGTAGAGAAACACTGGTAAATTCAGAGGCTCATTATTGCACCTGTGCGAAGCCGGGGTGGGTCGCTGGTAGCTTAATAATGTTATACAAAAATTCGCTTCACCATAACAAGATGGCACTAAAAGCAACACTGCCTCAATTGGAGCGTTTTTTTTATATGTTTACTACTACTGAGACCATGCATGACCCAATGATGAGTCAGACCTCCTCCTTGTTGAGGGTAATTAGCTTACTATGCCAAGATAGCCAAGCGGGTTGGCACAAATATAGGGTTACGAAGTTTCTCGCAGAAGGTTTGGCTTGAGACTGGAACGTAATGGTAAGTTTATGTGGATAACCCGGGCGCAGTTCACCATATTCTCGCGCCAATTGTTTTTTTTATGTTTTTGAAGACGGTTTTCATATTTTATTGAAAAGTTTTAATAGCATGTTTTAACGCGACACTTAACCTATTGCAGGTGTTAAATTTAAAATCAAATCATTTATTTTGTTTGGGTCGCGATGGAATGGACTTGCAAAAAGTCAACACATTATTCATAATCATATTTTTTTATTGTTTAAATAAAAAAAGATCTACCGTCTACCACCAGTTCGGAACGCGACCACTGCTGAGAAGAACTGGCAAGAAAATCAGAGGGTCAAACACGGTCACAAAGTTTTTATAGATTCTATGTTCATTCGTTTAATAAACTTGAGGCTTATGTTCCACGGGTTGAAGCTAGCGCGACATACTTTACAATATAAAAAGGTAAGAATTGTGATTCGGTGATCTCATAACTTTAAAGCGAATATAAACAAAACGACCCAAAGTTACAGTACGACATAACTGCAAGTTTGTATCTACAACCACAACTTTGTCGTCATGTCCGCTGCAATTTTGTGCAACCCCAAAAAGTTCTAACCTCGCTAGTTTAAACCTTAAATCGACCCAATAAGACTTACACCTGTAGCACAAAGAAACGTTGTGAAACAGACAACAATTTTAACTGCGTCATCAATCAAGTATTTTGAACTCTACACATTTGGCTTAGGGTTGATATCGGATCCATACATTGTTGTATTCACAAGCTCTCATATAGTTTAAACGGTACAAATTGCCATTGGAAACGTCATCACGTTTTGTGGCGCGGCGTGTAACACGTATATTCTTGTGTTTTATGATCATATCAAAATGTTTATGCAGTGCGAAATGGAAATTCGAGGCTTGGGATGCCGTAGAGCTGCAATATGTTTCGCATGTTAGATTAATTTCAGACAAAAGGATTGTTTATAGTAATTTTAGTGAAGTGTTGCTGTAGACAAATTTGTGCAGTATGTCAATTGTATTAGACACAATGATCGCTTGCAGTCACTGCAACATCGTTACTGTTTTACATCTATACAAATAAATAAAATTGGAGTCATCATAATCTTCGCGTTATATCCCGGTTGCAGCACAAACTCTCGCCCGGGGTCCGCTTTCCGACTTTTTCTTCTCCACTTCGCACGGTCTGCAGCTTCCCTGGTAGTGAGCCCATTGACACGCATATCACCCTTTACGACGTCAAGCCAGCACTTTTTGGATCTACCCCTCCTGCCGGGGCCCGGTGGAGGCAGCATCTCGTGTAGAACATCATGTTTGACAACAAAAAAAATGTCTATTTAATAATCTATAAAAAAACCCTCATTGTTTACACATTAGGTAGGACCGTTTTTGGAACTTTCACTGGCAGATGAAAGTCGATGATGTAACAAGGAGTAACATAAGCTACTTTTATTGACATTTGCCATATAGTTGGATATTTGAAAAATCATCGGTCACCATAGTTGTGACGTCAAAATGTTATAACTATTTATTAACAGTACAGCGTTTACGGCTATTACACGTGACTAGACGATACTACTATTACTACTACTCAGTCCATAAATGACCCAATGCTGAGTTGGGCCTCCTCTCATCACAGGGAGGGTAATTGCCTACTGTGCCACGCTGGGCAGATGGGTTGGCACAGGGTGTCATATCAAGATTTCCTGTTTTACGGTGTTTTACGGTACGATTATACGGTGTTTGATCCATCATCCATGATCCTTTCGCCAAAATAAAGTCAACAATAAAATTATATTGTACTATCTAATAACCCAATCATCAAAACCTACTATGTATTATAAAATGAAAAAAATAGGTAAGGGTCTCCTGCTTTGTAGCCGATGGTCTGGCAAAATCTATTCCTTCTGATTGGAACAACGATAGCAACAACTGTCTTATAAAATAAAATTTTATCGTTTGATTTAAGGGGAAGGTGGCAATTGTTTTTTAGTTTTACTATCTATAAATGGCAAAGACCAATGAACGTTATGTGGGTTGTGAACATACGCCTACAGCAGCAGTATAGTCACAGAAATTTACGTCAAATGATGATGATGATGACGTCTCATTTCGGGGATTCATTTTTAACTAGCCTCAAAAAAGGAAACGTTCAATGAAATCTTTTCTTAAATTTGTTCACCGATTAAGTACACGAAGACGCCTCAACAGATTTAGAAAATCCTTTTTTGTTTCAAAGGTGTACGTACCTGTTGTTCCTGTGTAAATATTGTCGAAGATTAGTTTAAAAGTAGCAGTTTAGCATAAAACTTGAAATAAGTAACCAAAAATATTTGTATGAAGGTCAAATTTTGTTTTAGACGTTTTTTTTGTTTAGTCATCAAAAGTGAGGACGAAGTGCTAAAAGGAAGGAGCTTGTAAGTTGTAGTATAATACGCATGAAAAATGCATACCGTGCCTTAAGGCGGATGCTCCAGGGTAGCCCGCGAAATTCAAATTTTCTTACGTTTTTTGCAATTTGCAGGGCAGTGCTAGGTTGTATGATGATGAACATTTGATTCGCGTCTGCAACACGTATGTAGTTACAGAGTTATAATCATCAAACTCATCAATACAACCCTCTAAGCTCGTAAAGGTGCAAGAATGAAATTGACGTCGAAAAAGTTTTTCTTGCACCTTTATGAGCTTGGAGGTTTGTATTGATGATTTTGATGATTATAATTCTATAACTACATACGTCTTACAGCCGCGAATAACATTTTAATCAACATACAACTTAGCACTGACCTGCAAATGGCAAAAAACGTAAGAAAATTTGAATTTCGCAGGCTACCCTGGAGCATCCACCTTAAACTATCTTGTGAATCCATACGAGAATCCGTATTACATAGTGCCTCCAATCAAAATAATAGCAGCACCTAAAGATCCGTCGAGCTAGCCATTTCATTCGTTTCCCGTCGCGCTCATTCGTTCAATCGGTCCCATTCGCCGGATAATTTGAAATGCTGACTATTCTAGAACTTCTATTTGTTTTCATTTCGTTTTCATTCAATTCAATTTGTGAAAGAGTTTCCGTAGCACACGTGTCGCTTTGATTGATTGAAATAAATCAAATATGTTATGGATTTACCGTCGGAACCAACTCGGCTGGGCAGTCTTCGGGAAGCTGCGAAGGGTATTTTCGTCCACAATACCGCGAACAAAAGTATTCGATCAATGTGTGTTGCCAATGATGACTTATGGTACAGAGATGTGGTCTTTGTCTGGATTTCCACTGGATTCTTTTGGCAATGGACGTCTTTTGGCCGAAATGATGATGATGCATTTATCGTTGACAATATATTCAATGTTCACAAAAAAAATGAATTCTTTTAAATTCCAGATTGTACACTGTGCCAGTAGCCAGTAGCGCATTCTTTGCCACGAGTACGTAATAACGAATAAGCCAACATAACAGGTCCAGTCAAATAAAAACTAAACCCAATTGTTTAACTGTGTATTTATCCATAGTAAGGCCGCTTATGGAATTAGACTTCCCCAAGGTGTTCCTCAAACACCGGTCCGAAATCGACCGTGTCATGATAGACACCGTATGCGAGGCATATCAACACTGCTCTTTATGTAAAAAAATCAATCCGCTTTTTTACAATTTGTTTCAGAAAATCCTTGCCCAATCACAAAATTCTTATCATTCAATACAGCCTAAAATGATCTCCAAACAATGAAACAAATTAATCGATTTTGCCCAAAAGATTAACAATAGTCCACAAGGAGGAGCTTAACAAAAGGATTATAAATACAGGTATTCAAATTTAGTCATCCATTTCAGCGATCATCTGCAGAGTAACGCTTTTCATTATTCAATGCGAAAATAAATTACTTTTGCAATCGGAAGATGGATGGTTGTGACGGAGCTGTTGTGCCAAGTCAAAATGAAACTTCGGCTTATTGAAATAGGTTTTATGAGAGTTAACTATATTGTTATATATTGGTAATATAAGTTTGAAGTGTCTGTGGTTCTGCAGAGTGTACGGTGTCGGTTTACACACACTACCCACAAATCTCAGGCCCTACCATAACCACTAAATATCTTCCGGTGTACCGTGACGCGCCGACTGCCTCCTCCTGTGGTCCCGACTGTTGCTCCACAAGAATGAGTATTACCTGATTAATAAAGTAAGTATATTATATTATTACTTATTTTATATAATAAGTAGGTTGGGTACTACTTACCCAGTATACCCTGGCCTGCAATGAGATGCCTGCAGGTGAATTCTGTCAAAATAATGACAATTTCACAATAAAATTCAAACGTGCATGTGAATGATGCATGAGAAAACAGCTGTATCTTATATTTGTCCTAACAAATTTTGGTACCTACTTAGACACCAGATCGATCCTTATAGCATTTTATGATAAAACAGTACACGCTCATCACCTTCATTGCAGCCATAGAAGTGCACTGGTCGACATATGCCTCTCTCAGGAATTTCTACACCTGAGCTAGTTCTACCCTATATGCTATCAGTCCCGGGCCTCATGGCTGGGGGACCCAAACCCGCCATTTTTTAGAGCCAAGTGCCAAGTGCCCATCTTACACGATGAAATTGCCAAGTTCTTTTGTCAAAAGAGTGCATCGGCATTTGTCCCGAACTGACACTTCATCATCATCATCATTACATAGTATACAACAAAGTCGTTGTCGTCTGTCCGTCCCTAATGTATGCTTAAATCTTTAAAACTACGCATCGGATTTTTAAGCGGTTTTGTTAATACATAGAGTGATTCAAGAGGAAGGTTTTAAACTTAGATATTTATCATTGCCCCCCTGCGAACCCAGGGCGCGTCTCTACTTAGTAATATAGGTTACAAAACTTTTAAAACCGAGATTATCGATTTTGACTATATTAAATAAGCAGGTTTAGCCATAATCTAAGTAAAGAATATTACTGGCACGTTGAAATACACGCTAAAATAATCTACCATCATCTTCGGGAAAATCGATAGATACATATTACGGGCTATTCGATACGTAGTTTAGTCTATTACGTTACCTATTTACGGTAGAAAGTTTCTATTCACTCCTTTCTGAAAGGCTCTCAGATGCATCTATAGATAGGGGTGCGAGTAGGTCACTATCAATAGAGGGCGTTCATTCAGTAGTATTTAGGTCTCGATTAGTGTTGTACAGTATTAAAGATTAAATCTTTCAGTTACTATTTATTCGGGATCACGGATCTCAGGGTTTTGTGAGCCCTGATCAACCTATATAATTTATATCTAGTGTTTTCACGCATACAATTAACCTGCTAGTATATTTTTATATACTAGCAGGTTAATTGTATGTACTATAAAGACTATTTTACAATGATATGTAGGGAGGCCTATGTCTGTCAGTGGACAATGTGGGCTAATTATGATGGTGAAGATGTAAGTTTTAATTTTAAGTAAGCAGATTGTATCCGGCGTCTTTGAATAATTCTTGTAATCTGTTTGTTAATAAAATTTCCCAATACCATGCCTACCTATAATTTGTATAATTGCTCTAGAGGAGAGCTTGAATCGTGTTATTTTATGTGCTTGTAAATTAATTGTGTTGGTGTGATAAATAATCAAACCCACCTACATACTTAAAAAGAAAGATAGTCCTTATACCTTACTTACCACGTAACTTAACACAACATTTGAATGAAAAAATAATTCTCAATAAACACTTTCTATCAGATGTAGGTATCGCATACTCAACATTTCGAATGATTTTGATAATGTAAAAAAAACTTTACTTTCAATGTCTATTAATTTAAGGTCTTAGTTTTAACGAGGCACAGTTGTTTGACAAATATATTCTGATCAATTGATTGAATCTAAAGCCTGCTGCTTGTATCGATATTCGATGAAGCACAACACTACGGTCTCGAAGTCAATGCAGTGCGAGGACAAAACGTTTCTTTATTTCATCAAAATGCATTCACCGCTCCATTGTGCATGTTCTGTATGGACCAACGACGCGCTGGCGCCCTGCAGACCCTATTCTAAACAATTGGGGTTTATGTAGAGGAGAAATGTATCTTCAGTAATTTAATAAAAATATTCATTTTTACGTCAAAGAATTTTAATGCTTCCTCCACAAAACTCAACGATAAACAACTTGTCTCCACGAGCGGGCTGTGTAGGCTGGACTCTGGAGTCTATGGCGGCATAATAAGGGGGTGGTAAATTCAGAATATAATACCTATTACATCATCATCATCATCATCATCATCAGCCCACATTAGTCCACTGCTGGACATAGGCCTCCCCTAAAGAGCGCCATAGCGTCCTGTCTTCAGCTTGACGCATCCAGCTGCTGCCCGCAACCTTTCGCAGATCGTCGCTCCATCTAGCAGAGGGCCGTCCCACACTATGCTTGCCGATTCGCGGTCTCCACTCAAGAACTCGTCTACCCCAGCGGTTGTCGGTTCTTCTACAGATATGACCAGCCCACTGCCACTTCAGTCTGCTAATTCTCTGAGCTATGTCGGTGACCTTGGTTCTCTGTCGGATAATCTCGTTACGGAGCCTATCTTTCAGAGAAACTCCAAGCATAGCTCGCTCCATAGCACGCTGAGCGACTTTAAATTGGTGGACTAGTCTCACCGTGAGTGTCCACGTCTCGGCGCCGTAGGTCATGACGGGTAGGACGCACTGTTCGAAAACTTTCGTTTTCAAACTATGCGGGATGGGCGACGAGAAGACCCGACGAAGTTTTCCAAATGCTGCCCAGCCCAGCTGGATCCTCCTCTTGGCCTCCCTGTCGAAGCTGTTTCTACCTAATTGCAAAATTTGCCCGAGGTATGTATATTCTGAAACAGCTTCAACAAGACGGCCATTCACAACGATAGGTCTCGGATGAATGTGATCATTCATCATGATTTTGGTTTTATCCAAATTCATGCCGAGACCCACCCGTCGCGAGGCTGATGCTAAGCTGGTCAGCATCTGTTGCAGCTCCTCCAACGACTCCGCCATTAGGACTATGTCATCTGCAAATCTCAAGTGAGAGATGTACTGGCCATTTATGTTAATGCCCTTATCTTTCCAGTCCAGCGTCTTAAACACATCCTCCAAAGCGCTTGCGAACAGTTTCGGGGATATTACATCCCCCTGTCTCACTCCGCGGCTCAGTTGGATGGGTTTAGTACGCTGGTCCTGTACTTGGACACACATAGAGGCCTCATCGTACAGACATCTCAACACTTGGATGTAACGATAGTCCACTTGGCATCGCTGAAGGGATTCAAGAACAGCCCAGGCTTCGATACCTATTACATACTACTATTATTATTAAATCTGGCACTGCAATAACCATTTTGGTGTGGTGACGGATTTAGAATACCTATTGGCACCTTCCCATCACATCCTAAGGGTGTAGTACGAGCCGACTAAAGAAATTACTTACATTACAGGAAGTTTACCTGCAAGAGAATCAAATTAACTAATTAAATAGTCTACTGTGCCACACTAGCCAGACGGGTTGGCACAGGGTTTTGATATACCATTTTTCATACTTTTGGCTTAGCTAAAACATTTTTAATTTAATTTGGATCTAAAAGTATGTATTTTTGGGTTTTCTTTATTTTTAACTATCTTTGGTGAATTGCGTAGCGTGGTTATGTAATAAAAAATCAAAAGAGAATTGTATGATAGTCATAAATCCGCCATTCGACGAAAATTAATATAATAGCAGACAAAGAATCAGTCTAGCTATTCAAAGGGGGAACGCTGCAAGTATCTTCGGAACCTTGCCTAAAGGGACTCCTTTAAATAATATATTTTAGTATTTAAGTTTTAGGTTAATTGGTATTTTTAGTCTTGTTTTATTACATATGTTAGTGTTTATGTAAGTACATATTACTTAAGTTAGTGTTTATGGAATAAAATAGCAGACTAGAAACGCACCGAAACGTAATTCCGTCAAACCTTCAAAATCATGTTCTCTGACAAAACTTATTGTCAAAGTCACTGTCGTCAAATTCAATTTTAACACATAGTTCACAATACCTTTTGTTTTTATTTTATGAAGAAAACCTAAGAATTTGTGCCATATTTACGGCATAATAAACTTGTTTAATAGCTAAAAAACCGTTCTAGTGATTCTTATTTGTATTTGTTGTTTTGTTTTGTCTATTCATACACTTGTGTGTGCGTCACAAAAGGTCTGAAATATCGTTCGTGTCACTCAAATTTTAACGTGTGCAACATGGATTACGTTACTACGCTAAAGATTTTAGTCATCGGCGAGAGCGGAGTCGGAAAATCCAGGTAAAGTCTCCTAAAACATACATTTTCGTGAGTGGCCAACATAATCGACTGACTGAGATCTTAGTCAATAATGTTGGCCACTTGCAACTTTACTACGTACTACCAATTGAGTCATACTAAGTACATACATTAGTATTTTCATACACAAGTTTTATGTACATGAAATAACTACCTACATAACAATCATAACCTTGTTTTTGACTGCTCTTGTTGATAATACTACTAAATATTGCGTAGTACCTATGTTATTAATTAATATTTAATGAATCTGCAAACTCATCAATTAAAAAATCTTAATATATACCATCAAAACCCCAAGTTATAGGTGTGAGACATGTGTACAGCAGAGGATTTTTTTTTACTGGAAGCGATGATTTCTTTCTGTAGTATGATTTCTTACAGACAAGCTTTAATCAATCCCATTGATGGTCAATAAAAGTAATGACTAATATTATAACTACAATTCCATAGCATTCTTTTTTCTTTGTAGCATCATTTTAGCCTTCACAACTGGGGATTATAATGCATCTTTCCCAGCCACAATCGGAGTTGACTATAAGTGCAAGGTGATGGACGTAAATGGAGTCAAAGTAAAGCTTGGAATTTGGGACACTGCAGGCCAGGAAAGATACAGGACATTGACTTCCAGTTTTTACAGGTAAACAATTTATTTTTGAGTCACCAAAATCAAGTCACAAATCTATTTAGCTAAGTGGGCTCATCTGAGCTCCCTTGACAAGTCATTATACATTTTACATTTATTACTACTTCTCAGCCCATAAATGACCCACTGCTGAGTCAGGCCCCCACCACCTACATAGAGGGTAATTAGCTTACTGTGCCTTGCTGGCCAGACATGTTGGCATAGGGTTTGGCAGGGCATATCAAGTTTTCCTTGTCTTGTGGCTAGGTTTTCGGCCTTAACAGTTCCTTTTGTCGGCTCTTACTACACCCTCAGAAGGAATTGGGGTGGTGATACTATTTTTGAGAACATTTCCTCTTTTAATAGTTTTCCTAAGAAAGCTGGACTTAAAAGAAAGAAAATACATTTAATCGGCAAAACATACATGACAGAAAATTAACAACATTCGCTTTAAAAATCTGTATTTTTTTTAATACATAGGAGTTTGGAGTTTTGGTTTCTTTCTGAAAGACTACCAATTCATTCTTCCAAACCTCATTTGTAAATGCATGCTTCCTTTTTTATTGTTGTATCAAATTACTCTTTAGAAAGTGTCTGTGTTTATTGTGGCAACATTTTGATTGATGTTCATTTGTTGCAGAGATGCCCATGGAGCTATATTAGTATATGATGTGTCTGATGCAAAAACATTAGCGAAGTTAAATGAATGGGTGGAAGAGTTACAAGTGTACTCTACAAAGAAAAACATTGTCTGTTTGGTAGTTGGCAATAAGATTGACAAAGTAAGTTCTATGAAATAGGAAAAATGAATTTCTTATTAATTTACTATATACCTTTGTACCTTCGTAGTTACACATAGTTTGGGGTTTTTTTATTAAATTAGTCTTTTTTCGCCTTAAAAAGATATCGGTCTATAAAAGTAACATATATTTAAAAGGATTATTTATTTACTCCTAAATTATTATTGCATATTGATTATCTTTCTTTCTTGTTTTCCATCATAATCATCAGCCCACTCTAGTCCTTTGCTGGACATAAGCCTCCCCTAAAGATGGCCATAGCCACCTGTTTTTAAGGATTTAAAATCATTTTATTTTACTGTAATGTGTGCAGCCTCGTGCAGTACAACGGGAGCAAGGTCAAGCATTCGCACAGAAACACAGAATGCTGTTCATAGAAAGCAGTGCTAAGACTCAAGAAGGCATTAGCTTAGCTTTTGAAGAATTGGTACAAAAGGTAAAAATCTGTCAAATTTTTTATCGTATGACTCTTGTATAAAATATAAAAAATGATGTAATGCCAATATAAACAGTCCTGAAAAAATATCACATAACACTTAAGTAATAATCTCTTAAATATCAGATATAGTGTAAAGCATTAGAAAAAATATACTGTCACAATTTCATTGTGCGTTTTAAGGGCCTCCGCGAATTAGGCGTGGCTCGGCCGCCTAATGCGCGGGGGCTCTAAAAGTATCGGTGCCGATTCCATTTTTGACATTTTTTATTTTATTACATAGATAATCGAAACACCTGGTCTTTGGGAAACCGGCGGTAATTCATCCAATATTCGGATTACCAGTGAAGAAAAGAGACGAGAGCAGGAAGAAGCGTCATGCTATGACTACACTTGTACCATTTAGAATATTGTTAGAAGTGTTTATAGGTTGGCCTTTGTCTGATAGAAAGAAACATTGACCTCGTCGGTGCCTTGATGCTTGAAGCATTGCACATAGTACCCGTACGCACTAGCAGTTGGCCGCCTAGGCAGCTAGCCGCGCGGCCTGCCGCTTTTCTAATTTGATATGCAACCGCACATGTCTGTACGCACTGGCGGTTGAAATTTTGTGGCAGGCCTAGGCGGTTCAACCGCTAGTGCGTACAGAGGCTTAGAAATAAACTGTTTTAATATTTTTTCGCGCGTATTTTGCATAATCGCGTGCTGTTATTGCTGGGTTTATATGATTATTGACTGCTTCGAAACGTTGGGAAATAAAATATTGTAAACGGTTTAATTTAGTTATATTTGCATGAAAGATAGCGATAACAGTCAACAACAACATTAATTTATTTCTGATACTATTCATAGATCATTTATAATAAAATATAATTAATAAATGTAAAATAATATCATCAATTAAAATAATACATTATCATTCGTTCTTTGGCTTGTGAACTTTTACGAAGTAACTCGTATTATTTAAAACAAATTAATACTAATACGTTCGGAATTTTGATTATTTGAATCAATTGTAGTCCAATGACAGATCGCCCAGAGTATAGGTATATTGCAACAGTTTTCTACTACAAACGTACAAAGTTTTCGGGATTCGATCGAAGTTGCTCACAGACACCTCAGCAGCAGCAACAACGGGAGGACTACGAAACACTGTTTGCAACGTTAATATCTCGTTGTGCAAAAGATATCTTAGACACTTCAATCAAGTCAAAGAGTTCTATCGAGCTGCAAGTTCAAAGCTTAAGGCGTCCTGAAGCCGAGAACAAGGAAACTGCCAAGTGTAAAAAGACTAGCCTCTAGACTCGCCGTAAATGAAATAGTTATCTTGATTCACAATGTACTTTATTTCGTATAATTACACAATAGTTCCCGAGAACCACCCGCTCCTTTCGAGCGCCCGTCAAGCAATGTGTCACCGACCAAGAAACGATGAGTATCAAATTCAGGTTCAAATTCACGAACCCTGACACAAGCAATTAAAAAAAGTGTTTTTTTTTAAGAAAAGATTCAAGGCGTTCCACGACCAGCATAATGTAGGGTCAGTGCCGACGGGCGGAGTGGTGGTGAAGAGGCTTTTTCAGTAACAATTTTAATTCAACCTAAAGCCGCTTCAGAAGAACTCTTCGCCGCCACTCCGCTGGTGGGCGCTAACCCTTAGTTGGACATGCCGAACCCTGCGCTAATACTTAACAAAGATGTGGAACCCCAGTTATAGGGATTGACCAAACACGGTACTTGCTACCATAGGTGATGAGCTGTGGATTATGTGAATGACTTTGTCATTATACTATCGTTAAATTTTGATATGCAATAAGAAGAATCTTGGTAATTGTCCGTTTTATATATGACGGAGAAAGAAGAACAATAAGAAAGATGGTTTCTGATGTTGCTGAATATTTTCAGTGTTAATTTAAAACCCATGTGCAATTAGGAAGAATATAATGGAACTAAGTATACTTGTTTTCTTTAGTGACCCGATTTTTGTAGATATAATTGAAACAGAAATGGATGGGGTTGTATATTTTTTGCTGTTGTATGTTTTATAATATTGTTTACGGTGAGGACCTGCTTATTTTCCTTTTGTATAATAGTGATTGTGGCACATTGGTGATTAATTTGTTCAAAATTTATATATTTTTTTAAATAAAATAAATAAATAAATATCCTTGGACATTTCACACAACGCCATCTCGTCCCAAGCTAAGCAATTTAATGCTTGTGTTATGGTTACGAGATGGATGATAAACTACTTATATATACAATTTTTTTTGTAAATACATACATATTATAGATAGAAAACACCCAGACCCGGAACAAATACTTGTAGGTCGTACAAATCTTTCTTCCGTGCGGGGATCGAACCCGCGACATGCTGCGCAGCAGTCGATCGCTCAACCACTGCGCCAGCCGCCAATTATATTCAAAATATTATTGTGGTGGCAACAAGACCAACCATAAAATTAATAAGAAAAAAAAACGGTACGTATACTTTATACTTAAAAAAAAATTGTGCCCAATCGCTGCCACTTGGCAATGTTCCCAGAAGACTAGCACTGTTCCCGCGCTGCATAGCTGTGCTAATCCTTTGCTCGAGATATGTGCCAGTCCTCTGGTCACTAGAAGTATCTATCCACCAACATAAAGTGACTGTAATACATATACAGTTTTGCTACTATTTTCGATGCACCCATTTTGACTACCAAAAACTTGGATCCCTCCGGCTCCCAACTTTTTCAATGCGTTAATTTTGGCACTAACCTAACGTTTAGCAATTGTAAGTGCACAATTAGTTTTTTAGTTAAAATACTTAGTATTTAAAAAGAATTATTTAAAAAGAAACAATATTATTGCCAGGCAGTTACACAGTTTATCTTCGTCATTGTTTTTTGTTTCATTTCTAATGTTCAGATGTAAGCCAACCTGTTTGTGATATGAAGTTCTGCTTTTGTAAATATCATTATTGTAATAAAGGGTTTCTTATATTTATAGTTATGTACACTATTGGTATAAATAATTCACAAATGATTGAGATTTTCTTTTACCTACCTACTAAATGGTATAAATCAATACAAAACAAAAAAAAAACAACTCATTTAATCACGTTGGCTCATTAGAGATCTTTTGACAAGTCAAACAATAAAATAAAATTTAAAATTTACCATCTACCACCGGTTCGTAATGCAGCTCTACAGAGAAGAGCCGGAAAGAAACTCTGTAGTTGCTCTGTTTAGATCGCATTTTTTGGTTCAAGGCTGGGATAATGACAGATTTGTGAAAGCAAACTCGTGCAATAGTCGCAAAGGGCCAGATCTAGTCAACAATAGTAACCTTCTAATGCCCGAGCCAACCGACCCCCAGCAACGGCACCTGACAGAATGCCTAGGCACGCGAGAAGGACAGCCTGGTATTAAACCGTGAACGGTTTGAAGTGCAAACTATCTGACTAACATTAGTTTATTCCCTAATCAGTTTAGTTATCAGCCCCTAAGGTTAATAAACGATGCGTTAGGCATAAACATCTGTTAGGAAAGATATATGTATCATGTTCAAATGAGGCAAACATTTAAAAATCATTTGCGGCTAAACTATTGCTCCAATTTAATTGATTTTTGGTACAGAGCCTGGAAATTATACCTAGTATAGGCAGTTAAAAATGCCCCTATGTCGTATCAACCATGTATAATTGTGCAGTTGTTAATTAATCAACCCATTATTCGGGAAAAGGCAAATAGAGCCAAATCTTTTTTTTTTTTAATTAAAAAAAAGATACCTTTATCGCGGTGGCAGAACACAAATGACACCCAGACTCCGAGCAAGTGCCTCTGGTTTAGACAAATACACATGCCCGACCCCGGAATCGAACCCGGGACCCGTTGCTCCAAAGGCGGCACATCTAACCCCTAGATCAACGAGAATAGGATGTATCTGTAGATAGACACCCATATTTTTAATCAGCTTTCTATTTAAAACTATTATCAAGACCGTCGGTCGGATCGATGTTCACACCATAAAAGTTCCTCGGAGACATCCTTAGGCCATTCCGTCGGACCGTAATCCTTATCTGCACCCTTTGGACCGCGGTTAGCACCACATCAATTGGCGGACGATCCGCCATAAATTGCTTTTCGGATAATGTACCAGTTTCAATCACACGTCGCAAACTTTTTGCTGGTTTCACTTTAAAGTATAATTAAGGTGGTCAATGATTTGTAATGTTTATTGTGATTTAATCCGATCATTCAGTAGACAGTGCAGCGAGCTAATGTGAGTGTTTGGTGTATCGGCATTACGAACTGATTAACCTCGAACTAAACATTACAAGCTAACAGTGTAAATCAGTCTCGAGCTTTAGGTTGCTGTTATCCGTGTCGTGACGGAATATTACCAGTCCATTATATCATAATATCTGAGGTTATTCTTTTTCGTGATCAGGATCAATAATTACTCTACCTTAACAATCTCTACGTCCACGTACGGGAAAGAGAAGGGTGGGAAGACCCCCGGCTAGGTGGACGGACGACCTTGTGAAGGTCGCTGGGAGTCGGTGGATGTGGTCTGCATGAGATCGTGCATTGTGGAAGCTATAGGGGAGGCCTATGTTCAGCAGTGGATAGATAGAACAATCTTGAGAATGAATTTCCCCATAATCTTTTCCTATTATCGTGTTAGCATAATTACGTAGGTACACTAACAAGATCGTAAAGTGAAAGAAACACGGGAAATACACGTTCTGATTTCGTCTTTGCCTGTAGTTTCTACTTATTTTTTTTACCAATTACCTACTTGAATGCCTTTGCGGCGATGCTTCCCATCACGCAAGCCTGGGGTTGCGTGATGGAAAGCATCGCCAGGGTCTAAGACGGACCACCAAGCGTGCTGAGTTTTGTTGACTTTTACAACACGCGTTTTTTCCCAGGGGGGGAGGGGTAATCTGACTCGTCCCCACATGCCAGATAGCATTAATTTGGCTAATACTTAAATGCATGGCAAAGTTAAGTTATTATGGTTATTCAAACATCAGAACAGTCATCAAACACATTCATGTGCACTCGAGCAACAAATTCAGTCGTCCATATTCGAATGAAAAGCGATAACACCATTCGATCTATTTAATCCGAAATATAGGCTCGTAAAATTTAAAGCCGCTTTTCGAACAATTTCGAAATTTGAACACGCGTTTTATGTCAACTTTGCAATTGTGAATAACTTAGCACCGTTATAAAGCCGTGATTTACAATTCTATTTGAATGATATTATTTTATTTATATCTATGGTGTTTTTTCATCTCAGATCAGATCCGGCTTTTGCACATGCACTTATAACTATTGACTAAGCCCTTTACATAGCTTCTCGCGCCCTTTTGGCTACATTAGTAAGCACCTTTGTTTCAATTTAAAAAGTCTTATTCTGACAATTAATTAGGAAAATATGCATGAGACAGTTCGGTTATAATGCAAAATGTTTCTTCATTCTACTAAAGTAGGTACGATGACCGTTAAAAAAATTGCAAATCGATTTTATTGTACAAATTTAAGCATGAATACTTTTTTAGACACTGACTCAACCAATTGACGCTGTTTTAAGTAGGAGTGACGTATCTATGTATGTAACTACCAAATGTCATTCCGCATTATGTTTTTATCAGAGGAAGCATATAACATACTGTATGTTAAACTTAAACTCCATCTCAAGGGGAACGTTACTTACGAAGGTTTCATCACAAAACTCTTAGAAACCGTTATATCCAAAATTACCAGTAGCATCTTACGGCCCTTGTCCCACACCAAGTGCTACGAGTCGTCACCATACACACCTATCAGTGGTAATATCTACATTAGATAACATCTTTTAAACACAATGCATCATTCTTACAATCTATCCATCTCTTTTGATCACACAGCCCTTGCGTCCACGCACATTCATGCTGAAATTAACAGCACTCGATATGCTGCTCTACAGAGAAGAGCCAGCCAGAAACTCTGTATGGTGACGGATTTAGAATACATAGAGTCACCACCCCATTCCATCCCGAGGGTGTCGTAAGAGCCGACAAAAAGTAATTACAAGGCCGAAAACCTAGCCGCAAGAGAAGGAAAATATGATACGAAATCCTGTGCCAACCTGCCTGGCCAGCGTGGCGCAGTAGGCTAATTACCCTCCCTGAGATGAGAGGAGGCCTGACTCAGTAGTGGGTCAGTTATGGGCTGAGAAGTAGTATTTACTTTTGAAACATATCAATCAGTAGGTACTTACGTCTGATAATCAATTTTGACCAAATACGGAATATACTCAGATATCATGTACCAGGGTATCATAAATTGATCAGAGTTGGCTGAAAGGGTCTCGCTTGTTATTCAATGCACGGCGCGTGCCTTAGGGCAGGGCTTCGCCTGCATTAAGTAACAAATGGCATTCCTAATGAAATAAGCATAGTTTTTTCGTTTGTGTTTAGTAAAAGCAAATTGATTGCATGAGGTTGCTTCTAGCGCATTACTGCTGAATAGAAATAGGGTTATTATTCATTTCGCAGTTTTTACGATAACTTATTAATTCTTAATTTCGCGCGAAAAGCACTCAGAAATTTGGATAAACCGGATAAATAAACATTTTCATAAAAATGTGCAAAAACTATGGACTCCTAGAAGGGTGTCAATAAAAGTACCCTAACTATCCCTTGTTACATCCAACTCGGTCCAACCATTTCGGAGGTTAGACAAACAGTTAAAAAAAAATATTTTGGTATCGTCGTTTCAGTCCATCAATGACCCACTACTGAGTCGGGCCTCCTCCAAATTCGTGGAGAGAAAATTAAAAATTAGCCTACTTACTACTACTAGGGTTTGTATCAAGTTTTCCTTCTTATACGGCTAGGTGATCTGCCTCTTACGTCACCCTCAGGATAGTATGGGTTCCGGGCGGGGGCACAGGGAACACTCCCGCCCTTAGGAGCAGATAGGAGTTCCCGTGACGGTCGGTCCTTGCACCAAGGCCCTTGGGCCGAACAGGATTGCGGCGTGTTCACACACGGTGCGCAATGAGACTGGGAGTAGGGCAGGGACACCCTACCCCCCACAGCAAAAGTCTCAGAGTAGAGGAACGCTTCAGGCGGCAGAAAGGTATTAACATCAAGGGTTTGAGCCAAGCTCCCCTGTCTTCTGTCACTGCCAACACGGATAGACTACGCAGTTTCCCGAACGCGTGTCAACGCTTGTCATTCTGCCGAATGACAAGCGTTGACAACAGTGGTAGATTTTAGTGGGTCTACCGGTCGCAGCTCACCGTCTCAACGCGACCGGGGACTCCCACATACCCCAGCCCCGTCCCAATTCGGCTGGGGACCTATAAAAGGTTTCCCACACCATAAAAAAAAGGATAGTATGGGTTGGTGACATTGTGTATACTAAATCCGTCACCAAATGGCCAATTTTGGTATACGTATAGACATACATCCAAATGCACTTAGTAAAAAGCGGTTATTTTAATATTACAAACAACTTTCCAAATTTATTTAATTGCATGGATTTAAATTCAGAATTCAGTATTAGAAAATTAAAGATCAAAAATACTTAAATTTTAAGTGCAGTATTTCAAAATAGGCTGTCGTCCTCTCGTGATGGATTCCACGCTGAAGGCGTCGGAAGCGGAATCAATTTAGCGCAAGAGAATAAAACTTTATAACAAGCCTGGCGGGGATTGCGGCATATTACTGTTGACGGGCATTTTACCAAAGAGAGGTACAGTTTGAGGTGGTAAGGAGGTAACGGGTGAGGTACCTATGCCCTTTAGTCTAACAGGACAGAATGACCTCATAAAAGCAATTAAGTTTATAGTTTATGGCAAAATCCCATACCATAGAGACGTTACATAGTCCGAGACAACAACAGAAGCCAGTAATTATTTAAGCCGACGACGGCCCCTACACATGCTGAGATGAAAGAGCTCTCTGCATTCTTCAATATTTAATTGCTAAAATCCCTTCTGCGAGAAGCTTTGAAGCCGGCCTGCACGGCGGGCGACCAATTTGCCAGGACTAACCGTGGCGAGATTTGCATAGAGTAAAATGCGAACCAAGTATAGTAGCTGAAAATATAAATAACACCTGGCTTAGTTTTGTATAAAACTATGTCCAGAGGATTTCGAATACACCACCCCAACCCATCCGGAGGGAGTCGTAGGGGCCGACAAAATTCAATGATATGGCCGATAACCAAGCCAGAAACCCTTTCTTTTTTTTTGTGGAGGAAACCTTTTTAGGTCCCCAGCTGAGGGACGGGGCTGGGGTATGTGGGAATCCCGACCGCGACAAGATGGTGAATTGCGGTCGGTGTACCCACTAAAACCTAACCACTGCTTATCCAGACTCGAGCCAAATCATCTGCGGGAAAGCTTCTATTCTTCTCACTAGATGATGGCTGGGCCAGGGGAGGTCAGACCTCGACCCTCGGTTCTTTGGCTGTGCGTGGCGCTATATGAGAAAGGCGCCACTCCCTCTCGGAGGTCTTTAGTTGAACCAGAAACCCTGCCAACCCGTCTAGCCCTAGCCAGCGTGGCACAGTCGACTCATTACCCTCCATCAGTATTATTATATCTGTCATCATCATTTCAGCCAAAAGACGTCCACTGCTGGACATGGGCCTCCCCCAAAGATTTCCAAAAAGGCCAGTCCTGGGCCGCCCGCATACATCGTTTTCCGGCGACCTTAATCAGGTCATCGGTCCACCGTGTGGGAGGCCTACCAGCACTGCGCTTTCCGGAACGCGGTCGCCATTCCAGGACCTTTCTGCTCCATCGGGCGTCGGTCCTGCGCGCTATGTGCCTTGCCCACTGCCACTTAAGTTTGGCAATCCTGTGGGCTATGTCGGTGACCCTGGTTTTCCTGCGTATCTCCACATTTCTGATTCGATCTCGCAGGGAAACTCCGAGCATAGCCCTCTCCATTGCCCTTAGGGCCCATTATATCTGTGCCTTCCATGTAATGGTAGGTGGCCCGACTCAGCACTGGGTAATTTGTACGCCGAAATTATGAATGATGGTTAATCATTTAGGATCTTTTAATCATGTCCCAGTGTTGTGTACACAGCAATGGAGGCGTTAAAAAACTCGTCTTCGTCTATCGACCTATTACAATTTTATGATTCAAATTGACTTACAAATCCATGTTCAATTGAATAGAACGCAAATACAAATTTAATGTAATATACGTGTAAAAGTTTTCGTAAAAATTTCCACAGTCAAATGCGTATTACACATTTAAAAAGAAATAATTTGTAAAAATGAGACGTCAAAGCGAGCTTAACTTCTGTTTTCTTTGCGATTTCACGCTCTTTGCAAGCACATTATACAAATGTTCAATTTAAGTATAAGGCCGTCAGTGTATGGTACAAAAGTAAAATCTTTAGATTTTTTTTATCTTCCTGTAATTTGTCATTTATTGGCTGGAGTCGAAATTTCCAATCGTTTAAAAGTACCTAGTTTTGACTAAACTGGTTGTTTACAAAGAATAATAAATTTGTTGTATCAAAATTTATCAAAATATAATTTATTTATTACTAGCGGCCCGTCCCGGCTTCGCACGGGTGCGATGTTACCCGCGGGTGACGCCGCGGAGCGAAGCTAGTAAAAAAAGTCTAAGTTACTCCTTATATCATCAGCTACCTATCAGTGAAAGTCCTGTCAAAATCGGTCCAGCTGTTCCAGAGATTAGCCGGAACAAACAGACAGACAGACATAAATAAAAAAATGTTATTTTGGTCTATGTACTGTGTATACATACTTACACATTTAGTAAAAAGTGGTTATTTTATTATTACCAACAGACACCCCAATTTTATTTATTTGTATGTATAGATAGATGAAAAAAATAGTTTGCTATACAAAAATAATTTTTAAACCAAACTAAATTAATTTATTCGGAAACGGCAAAAGCCACACAGAAAATATATTACTACAACATGGATAATACCTCTGCAACGATGTCGATATGAAAAGCGCTCAAAAGGCTGGCCACATTGCCACTATGGATAGCAATATTAACAGAATAGAAGCCAGTCTTTTGGTCATGCGTATACTGGCGCAGAATTTTGTTTTAGTCTATATAAAATGACTACATTAGGATCCAATGCCTCAAACTCCTCGCTCAAAGAGCACAAAAATAGATTAGCGACCAAAATGCTACATACTTACACAATTTACCCGAGAAATCTGATCTAATTAAATCAAGAAAAATCGCCTTCAAATGCGAGAATCACCAAAAAAGTCCTACACCGCGATAGCGAAATTTCAAGAGCAATTCGCATAGTTCAGAATTCCCCGAATACAACTATCGGGGGATAGGCGCTGCGACCCCTAGCCAGACATCCCACCTCGTCTGGCTGGATGATCATCCCTTAGCGCCTAAAATAGAAAGAGAAAAGAAAAAAGTTTGTGCTGAAAAGCATCACTACGAACACAATTAAAATTTCTTCGGGCTGAAAGATTGTGATTCAAACCTATATCAAACCAAGCAAACCATTAGATACTCAGGTGAACTTTTAATAATTAAATGTACATTTCAGTCTATTAATAGGGCAGTATAAATGGTTTAAATTGTGTAGTGGTCACGATAGCTGTCCTTGGGCTATTGTGACAGTTGAGTTTAATAGCGATGGGCCGAATGTGGTTTAACTGAATACGAACTTCGGTTGTTGCAGTATTTTTTAACGAACCGACCATTCGGAAAATCTTAGCTTAAATTAATATCTACGTTAATCTAGATCTTTCATCACATGCAAATTTATATGTCTCTAACTAAAATGAATAACTATGACTAATAAATCTAGAATTGCTTTATGAGACTCGGTTTTATTGAACTGTTATTTAATATTTATTTGTATTTTTATTATATTTAAAACGAATTTCGATGTTCGGCTCAAGGCAAATTCGGTTGAACCGAATTAAACCCAGCCATACATTTTGTACGAGGCTAAAAACCGTTATTTTCACTACCTACAATCTATACGCATCTCCTAGTTTGGCTGAATCGATCTTAAAACAAAGTGTGGGTACATCGAACAATACATTTAGCTTCTTGCCTGTAACTCACAAAGATGTCACAACCGCCTTCAAAAGTTTAAAAATGAAGAAGACTTCCGATGTCTGGGGAATGTCTGTATATATTATTTCCTCAGTTATAGATGTCATAGCACCCGCTTTAGCAATAATTTTTAATAACTGTATTATGAATGGGGTGTTTCCTGACCAGTTGAAACTCAGTAAAGTTTTACCTTTGTTTAAGGCTGGTAGCACTGAAGATCTTTCTAACTTTCGACCTATATCTGTGTTGCCAGCCTTAAGTAAAATTTTTGAGAAATTAATTTTATTACAAATGATGCAATTCTTTACCAGCAATCATCTATTTCACGGCAAACAATTCGGGTTCACTAAAAACCTCTCAACCATAGATGCAGGCATTGAGTTGATGAAACATATATTCGGGGCCTGGGAACAGAAACAAGATGCTCTTGGTGTTTTTTGTGATCTGTCCAAGGCATTCGACTGCGTTCATCATGAGATTCTCGTCAGAAAACTCCACCATTACGGCGTAAAGGATAGAGCTCTTGCTTTGCTTAGTTCTTACCTGAGTAATAGAGTCCAGAGGGTTGAAGTCAATGGTAAGCGTTCCCAAGGCTCTCGAGTGACCATTGGCGTCCCTCAGGGCTCTATTCTCGGCCCATTTCTGTTTCTTGTATACATCAATGACTTACCATTCTATGTTCAAAATAGTCATGACATTGTTTTGTTCGCGGATGACACATCTTTATTATTTAAGATAAGTAGACAGCTAAAAGACTATGACGATGTGAACAATGCACTGTCCAAAGTTATGCATTGGTTCAACACTAATAATCTACTACTTAATAACAGTAAAACCAAGTGTTTGAAGTTCTCAATGCCTAATGTTAAACACTTAGCAACCAATGTGCAACTAAACGGAGATGAATTGGGATCTGTGGAATCCACTGTTTTCTTGGGTATCACTATAGACACAAAATTGCAGTGGAGACCTCACATCGATAGGCTGGCAAGCAAATTGAGCTCCGCAGCTTACGCCGTGAAAAAAATTAGACAGTTAAGTGACGTGGCTACGGCCAGAATAGTCTATTTTAGTTACTTTCATAGTATAATGTCCTATGGTATACTACTTTGGGGGTGTTCTGCAGATATAGACAGAATTTTTGTTCTCCAGAAACGAGCAATAAGAGCTATTTATAACCTGGCTCCCAGGACATCCCTCAAAGATAAGTTTAAGGAGATGGGTATTCTTACCGTAGCTGGTCAGTACATCTATGAAAATATATTGTATGTCCGAAAAAACATTGAGAAGTTTGATAAATTAAGTGACACTCACACTGTGAATACTAGGAATAAAAGTAATCTTGTTTTACATGCTACTCGTCTCCATAGAATAAGTAATTCATTTGTAGGTCAGTGTATTCGCTTCTACAATAAGGTCCCTACAAATTTGAGAGGACTTCCGATCCATAGATTCAAAAAGATAGCTAAATCTCAACTTTGTAAGAAAGGCTACTATAGCGTTACTGATTACCTGACTGACCCCGTAGCCTGGGATTAAGCTGCTCGAGCTCATGTTACCACATATAAAATAGAAAAATAATTATATATTTTTACTAGTTTGGATTCAAAGCGGCAAGCTTACTGGAAATGAATATTCGAATTTAACCCCATTTATTTTTGTGCGTCTATCCTGTGAGTTGTCATGCTCACTAAAATACTTTGAACAGTGGTAGCGACATGTGGCGGGTCGAACACTTCCCTTTGATATGGTTGAGGAGATCGATGGCTGCCACATGCGTTATGCTTGTGAACAGGTGCCGCTGTTTGGGGTTGGTCGACTCACTGGATTCATGACTTATAATTTCATTTTTAATTATTCTTTTTTTTATTATAAAATTCATATTTCAGTTGAGCGCCTTTCGGAACCAAACGAAACTAATTATAAGATAACGGTTATTGTAATATGGCGTTTAAAAAAAGAGACAAGCCCACCGAGTTTCTTCCGCCAGGTCTTCTCGGTTGGTGCCGCGTTCCGACCTGGTAGTAGTATTTTATAAGTGATGTATCCGATGACGATTGTGAACGCCATAATTGGTTTATACAATAAAGCATTTTTCTATTCTATTCTATTCTATTCTATTCTATTCTATTCTATTCTATTCTATATAATATTTTAAACTAACAATTTTTAAAACGCTGGCGCTCATGACTTGTTTCGAGAGATGTACAAAAAATTACAACGCCGTACTCAGAAAATGAATTGTAATGTAATTATTATCATTGAGATTTTGGGAAACATCTCTTTGTAGTCCAGGTCAAGCAATTGAGGAAAAATCTTCGCACTGTAAAGCAATTTACATAGCTTTATTAAATACGTAGGATTCTAAACAATCTAATTGTGTTAAAAGTGTTTTCAGAAATTTGGGCTTTGAACATTAATTATAATTATAAAATGTTTCTTCTCATTTCTATTGTCACTAGCCATCGACGGCAGCTCTGCCCGTTGATCCCATATTTTAAAATACCTTCTTTAGTCACATTTATTGAAAGATCCTTTATTGTTTACAAAACGTGTGGTGAACAGTACGTTCGACACAGCCTTATGTGCTTTCTTTTTGTGATTGAACACACTGTGTATGTGTCCACGGATTATCTTGCCTACAAAGCATTTTAGAAATATCTTCCAAATAAGTAGTTCGGACGAACTGAGACGGAAGGTTATTTTTTAAGTCTGTTAAATCTGAACAGCTTTAATTTAAACTGCTCCTATAATAATAACATCTCAGCAACTTTAACAATAGTTGCAAAGTTCTGGTTAAAACTTCATCACCGTTCAGTATTTTCTCTTCAACTGTAGCAGAATAGCGCTGAAAGAAAATTCTGTGAGTCGTAAATCTTATTATAGGACTCAAGGTGCAAAGTGCGCGTTTCCTCAACAACTTTGCGGACTTGAACTTACCGACTACTCACAACTAAAAAGCTCTTCTGATTTTTGCTTGCAATGGTTATCGTGTTTGTGCTAAGTAATTAAAATCAAAATGCATAAAAAAATTACCTACATTTGAAATTTACCCTTAAAAGTTTCTGCATTTAAAATTTATCTTTTACCCCCGTTTCCGAATGCAGCTATACAGAGAACAATAGGCAAAAAAACACTGAAGTTATGTTTTTAGATCACCATTTTTAGGTCAAAAAAATAACTAGAGGGGTAAGATAAATTTGTGAGAGCAAACGTGTGTATTGAAATATGTATTAGTTTTATTTTATCCGTGTGGTAACGGATTTAGAATTTAAAGTGTCACCACCCGATTCCATCCTCAGAGTGTCGTAACAGTGTCGACACAAAACCCAGTGCCAACCAGTCTGGCCAGCGTGGCACAGTAGGCTAAGTATGTAAAAACATGTAAACTGAAATAAAAAATGCTGGCGATATTGGCTAGTAATGTATGTTT
This sequence comes from Clostera curtula, assembly GCA_905475355.2. NCBI lineage: Eukaryota > Metazoa > Arthropoda > Insecta > Lepidoptera > Notodontidae > Clostera > Clostera curtula. The sequence continues at coordinate 1,710,866 of FR997803.1, read as the reverse complement.
CAAGTTAAAAGCATCAAAGAAATCAAGATGTCCAAAGTTCATGCTTTAAGTACCACAAGTTTGTCCTCGTCAGCACTAACTTACTAACAGAGCAATTTGAGTTCACAATTGGAATAGTTTTAAATAGTTCCATTGCATTGTTCTGAGATTTCTCAGAGATTTCACTCTGAGATTTCTGTTTTAGAGCTGTGGTCAAATACTTTATCATAAAAATGTGGCTGTGGCAGAAATCAAAGGGACTTTTAAAAATGAAATTTTTAAACTGCGACCTTAGCTTGAGGATAATAGAGCCTATAGCCTTCCTCGATATCTTCAAATTACCTTCAGCTTTATATTATTAGTCATCATCATTTCAGGCAAAAGATGTCCACTGCTGGACATAGGCCTCCCCCAAGGATCTCTACAAAGGCCGGTCCTGGGCTGCCTGCATCCATTGCTTTCCGGCGACCTTAAACAGGTCGTCGCTCCACCGTGTGGGAGGCCTACCAGCACTGCGCCTTCCGGAACGCGGTCGCCACTCGAGGACTTTTCTGCCCCATCGGGCGTCAGTCCTGCGGGCTATGTGCCCTGCTGCCCATTACCACTTAAGTTTGGCAATCCGGTGGGCTATGTCGGTGACCCTGGTTTCGCAGGAAACCACGCAGGTATCTCTTCATTATATTTATATTAGTAAAAGATTAGATTATACAGATATTACCTACTTAGCCTATAACAGTGTGCACTGTCCTTTATGGTCCAACCCCTCCTCGATTTGGAATCCATTTAATATTGCACAAAAATACGAATACCAAATCTCCATTCCATTTTCATATTTATCCATCGTTTAATAGGCTTTGTAATAGAAAAAGTTTGTACCATCTCAGACGACCCAGTTTTGATTCACGAAGAATTTGTTTAACGAAATGAGGAAATTCCCCGGAGGTTCAATGTTAACATTTTATTTTATGCATTTCTTTTAATTATCGTAATGTTTATATTACATTACATGAGTCGTTAACTAAAAACGCTTTAGGTGTTTTGTAAAGGCCTTTTGTTTCTTTGACAATCTTTGATGCGCATAGCTTGTAGGAAGTTTAAACGAGTTTGAAAGGATATAATTATCCTTTCCCGCCGTTTCCCAACTTCTTTTAACCAACCAGTTTCTCTTGGCTACTTGCTATACGGGTATTTACACGGAACGCTTGCCGTCTGACTTCTGCGACCAATTAAGTGGGAAAATAGGTAGTTATTTGGTCAGATCAGATGCCACGATACATGTGGGTCTGATACTTTCGTTTAGTAGGTACAGCAAATTTAAAAATTCCCAAAGCCAAGCTTTTGTCAACCTATACTTTTTTGTAAACAACACATATAATTTGAAAAATAAAATGCAAATACAGATTTTTGCCGGCTCTTCTCTTTAGAGCATCACCAGCGGTAGTTTCAGTATGAATGTGGGTAGACTTAAGGGGTTTTTTTTTTTTTAATTCTTCTTCCTCGGCTATAAGCTGAGACTTTAGTGTTCGTTCTTTAATTTTTAACACTATTATATTATTATCTTCTATATATTATCTATATACTCGTATTATTATCTATATATTCTATCCATGTTTTCTATCGATCTTTATATTCTTTCTATGTATTCTATTCATCTTTGTATTCTATCTATCTTCGTATTCTGTCCATCTTTATATTCGTTCTATGTATTCTATTCATCTTTGCATTTTATCTAAGTTTCTTCATATTCTGTCCATCTTTGTATTCTATTTGCTGTATGTTGTGGCATTCTTCTTGTTCACCCTCATTGTTATCATTTTACAGAAGTCTAAAAAAATTTCTCTATATTTACTTGTCATTACATTTTTAATGTTGTCTAGGCTTAGTTCTATATTTATTTCCATTTTGAGGTTATATGTTTCTGTCCCGTACACCGGACAACTTAGTATCAGGTGCGGGACCGATTCACTAGTATTTTGGTCGCAGGTGCACGATGGATTCTCCTTACACTTGAGGGCACCTCCAGTTTCTTAACCGTGCGGGTCATTTTCGTTAGGGTCGACATGGTGCTGGCTACGCCATTAATTCGCAATGGGACTTAAGGGTTGCAGGAGAAGAAAAAAAAAGGATCAATTTTGAGAATGAGGAAATGTGTATAAAAGGTGTGAATATAACATTGGTGGCAGTGGGCGTACATAGCTCTCAGGACTGACGCCCGATGGGGCACAAAAGCTTTACGGAATGCCCAGTGCTGGTAGCCCTCCCACAGGGTGGACCGAAGACGTGGTTAAGGACGCTGGAAAACGATGGATGTTGGCAGCTCAGAACCGGCCTTCCTTGAGTGAGTCAACAGTGGACGTCTTTTGGCTGAAGTGATGAAATATAGTTTTATTTTTCAGTTTGCGTTTGAGTACACTTAAGTTCAAAGCTTTTACTGGTCCTATTTTTTTTTCCCGATATGACAATGTCAAAACTAATATATATCATTTTTTAGCACCGTAGTAGAAACAGATATAAAACATCTTTTGACATGTTTCCCTTTGTTAAAATACAGTTGAATTATATACCGCCATTGAGTCAGTCTCAACAACTCATTACGTAATCATTACGCAATCCTGCCGCGATTTGACGCGTAATCCGGCAATCAGGTTGCTGCGCGACGGAAGATTCATGTAATCTGTTGCCTTTTGAAACCCCTGTATCGTCACAACTTGGAATTTGTTAGGGTAAATAAATAATGACTGTATTTTAAATTACCTTTTAATTTACTCTATAACGGATTTATGGCGCGTATAGGTACTACCTTATTTAATTACCGACGTTGGGTATGCTCTGTAACAGTCGTGGCCACGGGAGAAACAAGATTACAGTCTTTAAAACTACAAAAAAAATATAGTTACACCTAAGGGATAATTAGGCATAAGTTTATTTTCTGATTAACGACCACACTTAGTTAAGTCTTACTCGTTACCTGATTGAGTCCCCACATTTAGTTAAGATTGCTTAAAAGAATGCCCGTACGGTGACGGATTTAGAATACATAGTGTTCCACTCCATTCCATGTTCAGGGTGTCGTCAGAACACAAAAGGACATGACACGGTTGACAACCTAGCCGCAAGACAAGAAAAACTGGAAACCATGTGCCAACTCATCTGGCCAATGCGGTACAGTTGGCAAAGTACCTACCCTTTATTTAATTGGAGGAGGCCATACCTAGCAGTGGGTCATATATGGTGCTTAGTAGTAGTAGTTTTCTATTGATTCTGATCATATTTTTCGATTACATTAAAAATAAAAAAGAATTTATAATTGCTTAAATTTGCGTAAGCTTTCAAATAGTCAAAGATATGAAAAGACATTAAAATTAAAGAAGAAAAATTAAAATAATTAATCATTTGGTTTTTACCACCGATTCGAAATGCCATTCTACAGCGAAGAGCAGGCAAGAAACTCCATTATTGCTCTTTTAAATACAAGGGTTACACTGATGTTGGTATAAGCAAGTGTGACAGATTTAACCAAGCCTTTCATTAATGACACATGTTTGAAATGGGCACATTCTAGGCTCTCAAGTAAAGCTTCCAAAACTATCTTCCTTTGAATCTTTATTTCAAATAGGCGTATGTTACGCTAACCTGATTCCTTTACAATTTGTGTTCACCGCAACAAAGTGATTTTCACTAACAGAATTGATGTGTTACACCAAACGGTGTATTATAGTATTGTTAAACTAAGTGGTTTGGTTGAGGGCTAACAGGCAACAGATTGGACACTTCATACAATGTAAGAAAGAAAGAAAGTTATCACAAACGACACCCAGACTCAGAGAAAGTGCCTCTGGTTTACACAAATACACTTTTCCGGCCCCAGAATCGAACCCGGGACCCCGTGATGGCGGCACATCCAAAGGCGGCACATCAAACCCCTAGACCAACGAGACAGTCGATCAAATTGGGTGGGTTTTGTTTACAGCAACGAGACTATGTATTTTACACCAATATTCTACGTTTTAAATGACAATTGACAAAGGAATGGGAGTGACAGCTCTGTGCTTTTACAATTTAACTATTCCGAGCTGTTGTAGCAATCGAGCCATATTGCGGCGCCACAAATATTATTCCAAAGGCTTGTTTATGAGCTTCAAATTTAACTGCGTATTAGTTAATTGGTACATAATATAGCTGAGTGTAATTTATTTCACTAATTGTGTATTTTGTATAAATAGTTAGAGAGCGCGAGATAGCTTCACTTTTTAAAAAACATGTACTAACGTTATTCTTCTTCTTGGGTTTTCAATGGGAAACAGTAAATTTTTATTGTTGCAAGCCAGAACGAGGCCATATTGATTGCTTTCGTGGAAGTCACCTTAGTCTTCTGGAGTGTATGTACTGCAAGGATTTGGAATTTCGTTTGATATCATTCGACAGGCAGCCCAGATCACTGTTTTCTCTTCAGCAGTGGCACGCATGCCTCTAGCCGCCCCTCCGCTGCTAGTGGTGGCAGCCGTGGCCATACCGCCTGGCCGCCCTCCACTGCATTCACCACGCTGTTTGACACGCAGGTTAAGGCAACTCTGAGGACAGGGGAGTCTCCAGAGCCAAAACCCACCACGACTCCCCTTGTGCCGCTCCTCGTCTGGTCTCTCCCCGTGGGTCCGCCAGGCATGGGTGACCCTGAGCCGGTATGGCCCCAACGGCTCCTAAAGGCACGCAAGCCCCCTCACCACAACAAGGTGGCAGCACGGTCGAGGGGGAAACATGAAATGCCTAGTGCATACTGAATTAACCGATAATCTGTAGTAAGCCTTCTACCCACATTATTATCAATATCCTATTTTACGAGTAGAATAAAACATAAAAGGATATGACGATAACCGGACTTGATTTAAAAGTGTCCTACTATTAAACTTATTAAAATCTTTTTTCTAGATCTTCCTTTACCAAACCAAAGCGATCATCATCATTAACATTCCAACCCATAAATTGCACAGGCTCTGTATCAAGTTTTCCTTCTTTTGCTGCATATTGTGTCAGTTTGGCTTCATCTTGTGCCTATAATATCTATTTTGGTCTTTTCTTACGACACCCTCAGGATGGAGTTGGTGACGTTATTGGAAATCTGTCAGAAAGAAGAAGTGTAGAAATTAGTTGGCACACACCAGAACTCTTAAGGAAACTCGTGTGAATCTCAAATTTAAATGCCAACTACAACTGTGCACACTATACAAGTCTCAAGAAACAGGAGCGACTAAATTTAGGACTTGATCTCAAAGCTTGAGATGTGTACAAATGTTTGGAACTTTGAAACTATGTTAATATCGCTTAAACACTGTACATGTATGTCATAAAGATTGTAAAGTACGACATGCAAAGGATTTAAACCTGGAAGTAGCGTTTTTGTAAATAAAACTTTAGAGAATTCAGTTAGAATTTAAATTCATAAGTGACATTTAACATATTTTATATCATTAGATATATAAACATCAGATACTTTTAAGAAAAATATTTAAAAAACTGTATTTTGATGAAGTTTTCGCGATTTACACTTTAATAAACATTTAAACTAAACACTTTTTAACGGATTTATCGCGTGTACGATTTTACATTATTCCCGTTCTTACATGCTTTGCAGCAGTCGTGGTTCCGAGAGAGACTAGATGACAATAGAGTAACTGTAATAATGGATTATTGGCGGCTCTTCTCTGTAAAGCTTTCCAAACCAGTGGTAAATGGTAAAGAGTAAATGTAAATTGTATGTTGACGTAGCTCATATGAGCCAACTTGAATAATTTTTTGATTTTGACTTTATCAACCTTTTATTTTACCAGTTTAAGTTGTTCACAAACGTTTCTAGAAATGAAAAATACTTTCACAATTCCGATGCATTTACTTAACCCTGATGTGCCTCTGAAGTGAAAAATAAAAGGCGTTAATAGTTCCACCCACCCTAAGGAAGGCACCAAAACGAATTTTCCAGAAGAACTTTTTCCCGCTAAAACACTTTTTGCTACCAACTGTGACGTGGATCAAAGAACTCCGATACAGTTCTGGCCGTTAAGAGGGGTACACCGTTGAATAGTATCTCAAGTTCGGAGTAAGTTAGTGCTTTCAGACATTGATAGGTCTAAAGCGAAACGATCGACACGATTCCTTTACAATTTTCAATTTGAAACTCAATTTAAGTTAATGGAATTTAAACTTCGTTGGTAATGGCTATTGTATAACAGTAACGGATCAGAACATTTTGATTTTACATATAGGAATATTGGTTGATGCCTCAGCTTACGGCCACAAGCAGTATTTATGTAAATTAGATATTTAACGTACGTAAAGACGTATTTTTTTTTAAAAAACCTTCATCCTTTTTACTAGATGTACATATAATTATAAAAATTACAGAGTTAAAATTTGGCAGTCAGAATTTGATAAAATAATTATGTAATCAACGTTCCAATTTGCGAGCCAAAACAATATAAAAAGGAGGATGGATTCCAAATTAAAAATATCATTCAGTTAAAGATACTGAATGATATTTATTAATACGTCAAGCAAAAATGTTGTACCCCTTTTTACGAAAACTACGCGGACGTAGGGGTATGAAATTGCCCACACTTTTAGTGTACCTAAATAAAGAATGAGTGCTGAATGTTAATATATGTTTTTATTATAAATAAACATAATAAATATTATAGATAGAAATGTTCACTTTGAACCAGAACTGACGTTTAGCCAAATTCGTAGCCACAATTTAAGTTTTAATAAATTGTTTTTTAAATATGCACCACATTCGAAATGCATTGTATTCATGGAATGCTTGCATGCAATGGGGACATCGATGGAAAAAGAAGAAACATAACCCCTGCCTAATGTATATTTCATTTTTCAATTTATGTTTAAAATTATTATAAATAATCATAGAAACAGATGTGCCATATTCCTCACCTCGTCTTGCACATTCCGTCCCTTACCGAAGAGAACACTTTGATGTCTGCCGTTTGTATGTGGCGGGCGTGCAAATGTACGCCTTCTATTGTTATGGCTACAGATGATTACCGTTTCACACACCCTTTAGAACTTGACGAAATATATAACAACGCTGATGCGAGAGCCTTGCGGAGTTTGCATGAGTTTGTACTACTGTCTTGTCTTTATCTACGATGCCATTACTGTGCTGAGATATGACGCGTGCTTCTTTTAAAGGTATTATATTATAAGTGTGTAACGACGTATAATAAAAACAAAATATCTTATCTTCTTCCTTGTCTATTCCCAAGTTTTAATTGGGATTGACAGCGGTCTAGCATAATTTGGCAAACTACCAGTGTTCGCTAGGAGCAATTGCCGTCTGAACTTCGAAAACGATCTAATGGGGCTACCGATAAAATCACAATAATTCGATCAGCTATCAGTTTTCACTACCATATACGCTCAAATGTTTTATTCCATGTGGTGTTGGATTTAGAATACACAGTGTCGCCACCCTATTCCATAAGTCGAAAATCAAGCCGTTGAAGGAAAACTTGTAAGGAAACCGTATGCCAACTCGTCAGACCAGCTTGGCACAGAAGATTACACTACTCTCCATGTAGTTGGAGGAGGCCCCACTCAGCAGTGGGTCATGTATGGACCGAGTAGTAGTAGTTATGCACCTTCATTATTCAAATTCTACCTCTGCATTGCTTGTTCAAATTAAATTAATCTAGTTTACATTATCACTATCACTACATATATAAAACAAAGTCGCTGTCGTCTGTCCGTCCCTATGTATGCTTAAATCTTTAACACTACACAACGGATTTTTTTTAATAGATAGAGTGATTCAAGATTTTTAAGTATAATACATGTATAATGTTGTAGAGAAACACTGATAATTTTTATTTTATTTAAGAGGTTCATCATTGCACCCTTGCGAAGCCGGGGTGGGTCGTTAGTTTAAGACAATTACGCTTGCAATTTTTTTTTATTCCGTGGTGTGTCTCAACATACCTGCAAACTAGAAAAAGCATTATCACGCAGACAGAGGTCTACTGTCTAAAAAGATACTTTAATCCAACTGGGACTAAAATAAATTAACTATCTCAACCACTATTGTAGATAAATATTTGTGTTGTATGAAAGACTACACGATTGTTAAGAGCAACTTACCCTGCAATTGTATTATACTTTTAACAACTAAAATAGCATACCACAATTTGGATTGAATCCAGAGAAAATTGTGGATATTGGTGCAAGATAAAGAGTACAGCGAATCAAAATGTTTCAAAAGCAAATTTAATCACCACGTTCTCCGGGTCCGTGTGGTGGCGCTTAATGTCACCAACCCATTCGCACGGAATCCAGGAACTCAAGCAGGGGCGTAGCGTGCCTTGGTGGGGCCCCGTATATAAAAATATTTGCCGGCCCTTATGAAGGGTAAACATTTCTCATAAAAGAAAAAAAAAACTTCCCAATTTTTTTCAATCAATTTATATTAAATATACACTCTCCTTTCCTTTTTTCGGCAAACTGATTTATTAAATGATTTATAGCTGATGATGACTTTAGATTTTCTAATGTTTCTGCCTCTGAAATAGTAAAAAAATTGTTAAGTTTTTATTAATTTTTGCTTACGCACGGCGGGGCCCCCGTGCCTCGGGCCCCGTATAATTGATACGGCTGATATGGCGGTAGCTACGCCCCTGAACTCAAGGCAGATCGCATAGCCGCAAGAGATGAATGAAGCTTCATACAAATCCTGGTGCCAACTCATCGGGCTAGCGTGGTACGGTAATATAATTTCCCCCCTTACACTTTCAGGAGACCCGTCTCAGTAGTGGGTCATTTACTGGCTGAAATGATAAGCGTGAATAAACGCACATTTATGCGACGCGACCCGTGTCCGATAGTGAGTTCAGCATAACATGTTGACCAGTCGTCAGTAGATATCTTCATGAATCGCTACTATCTTATGGCTTAGACCACGGCGTATCGCTGATTAGATTGGCGCAGACTACGTGCCGCCTAACGTAAGCGGTTGTATTGTCTTCAAAATAGTTAACAACTTCAAATCAGGCCGCCATGTAACGGAGATGGTGGAGATAGTCCATTTTATCGGGAGTCGTCGGCCAAAAATGTAATAGAAAGTTACACAACTATTGGAATTTTTATTGTCCGTATTATCTGTCTTCCAAGTGGTGATGGACTTAGAATACATAATGTCGCAACCCTATTTCTACCTGAGGGTATCGTATGAGCTGACTAAAATAATAATACTATGATCATAATCTCTATGTATTCATAAGTATATTAATTAAACAATCTCGTAATGCTACACTTAATAAGAAATGGACATGAAATAGTAGATTGTTATACAAGGGTCGAAAGGAATCAATTACCATACGATATATTGCTATAGTCCGAGTAGGAATTGATGTCTTTCATCCGTGTTAAGCACTCTACTTTTCATTTAAAATGTAGGGAAAGTAAAAAAAAATAGTTTTTGTTCTTATCTGCTCGCCACTTCATAAAGTCATTGTATGTATTTATGTATCTTTCCTTTGAAAATTCTGGCAAAAGATTTTCGATAACTGTAGGATTTGCCTCGTCTTTAATGGAATCTGGGGTCAACATTTCAGAATCACTTGAACTCATTTCTTAATAAGATATCATTTTCCACCCGCTATTCGGATCAAACAAACACTACTTTTCGAGTATGAGAAATGAAAATGTATTTTACGGTCCTGCCACAAACTGAAACAGACTCAGCATAATTCTGCTGGTCAATGTTTCCATCAACCAACTCGGATCTTCCATCGGGGCGGCAGGTGGACGCATGGACATATTGTCCAATAATAAACGGTAGAAATGTACATTGAGGACGAATATTGCTGGGTTTATGTACCCTCTTTACCAGAAAACCATTTTCTTTCGAAGGGCATCGTAACGAAATGCTCATAAACCGGTATCGCTTACAGCTTATACCTGATTCGGTCCCAGGTGAAATTTCACTAATAAACTTTGGTAGTCAATAAAATAAATGCGACAGACGAAGGGAATTTGAGCTTAGTGTTTTAAGGATGGGACACACTACCAAGAAGATAGTTCAGCTTTTTCTTTTCTGTATGAGACAGAGAGAATAATATTTTCTAATTTCAGACAGTTATTACAACTCACAATTTGTGTTCGTGTATTACATGTTTGTAAACAGCCCCTGGTCCGTGTGGTGGCTTTAGAACCCATAGTGTTACCACCCCATTCCATTCTGAGGGTGACGTAAGAGCCGACAAATAAAATGACAAGGCTTTAGGCGCAAAGGGATGATCATCTAGCCAGCCGAGGTGGTGTGCCTGGCTGGGGTCGCAGCGCCTATCCCCCGTAGTAGTAGTCGGAGAATTAATAACTGTGCGAATTGCTCTTGAAATTTCGCTATCGCGGTGTAGGACTTTTTGCTAATTCTAGCATTGTTAGGCGATATTTCTTGATACTTTAGATTTTTCGGGTAAATTGTGTGAAGTATGTAGCATGCTGGTCGTTACAAGGCCGATAAATGTGCCGCGATTAAAGAAAAAACTTGATAATAAGACCTTGTGCCAACCCGCCTGGCCAGCATGACACAGTAGGCTAATTGCCCTCCAAACAACTGAAGGAAGCCCGATCAGTAGTGGGGCATTCATGGGCTGAATAGTGGTAGTAGTAGTAAACCACCGTTCATGGCGTTCATGAAGCTAAGGATCGCAGCAGATGTAGGGAAATCGTAAGGGAGAAACTGATGCAGCGGGGGATCACGACCCTCAGTAATGAGGGAAACGACGCGAGGAGGAGTAAACCACCCCTGCGATACAGGTTATAACTAGTGCAGTTTTTTTTTAATACGACATTCACATTTGTCTTTATCTTCATAACCGTTTTCCCCTTATGATCTACTGCTAAATATAAGCAATCACTAATACCTATTCCCTTAGCTGTCATTGTGATTAAGGTATAGTTTTTTTGTTTCAGTGAAAAGTCAGAGAAACAGATTTTTTTTAGCTTTTTATCACCTTTTATTCTCCCCTTCAACCGTGCTGATAACTTGCGTATCCTATCTTTATATTGTTACACATATTAAACACCAGTGTGTAGCACCCGATATTATCTACTGCTTAACTTTTCCAATAAAATCGAAGCGAAAAGAAATTCGTAATTTGAAAGGTGAAGGTATAAGAAAGAAGTGTGGGTATGGTAACTAATTTAGAAGATTCCGTTCAGTCGCCGAAATTAAATTTGCGGGTTGCGATCTTCCGTACGAGTCGTAGAGTTTATTAAAAGGTGATATAAGAATATTTGGCGTACGAGAACAGTGCGTGTGATCAAAATATATTAGAGAAATATTTCTAGGTCGATAAACCCTTTTTATACTAGGGGATTATCGGATAAAATACGCGTTAAAGATGATCGATTTTAAGCACATTTTGAAAGAATATAAATGAGGCTGTTTGAATACAAGAGACAGATGAGGGGTTTCGAATAAATGGAGCCAATAATTATTTTATGTTTCTTCTATGACGAGACTATCCGACAGTGAAGCAAAGTCAACGATATATCTCAAAAAATTACAAAAGAGAAGAAGATTCTTCGCGTCTGTAGAAGAACCGAAAAGTTACCGAAACATGAGAAAAAATAAAGACCATTTATAATTAGTATACTAAATATTAAGCCCTGTGGTTTTGGGTAATACCCCTCCATCAAAATGGAGGAGGTACAGACGAGTAGTAGGTCAATATCAAACAAAATGATTTGGCACAGAATTGTTCTTCTATTGTACGTTTTCTGTTGTTTGTATAATTAATCCAATCGTATGGTGACAGATTTACAATACACAGTATCTCCACCCCATTTCATCAGAAGGGTCTCTTAAGAGCCGACAAAGGAAATGACAAGGCCGATAACCTAGCCGCAAGAGAAGGAAAACTTGATACAAAACCCTGTACCAACTCGTCTAGCTAGTAAATAAATAAATAAATATCCTTGGACATTTCACACAACGCCATCTCGTCCCAAGCTAAGCAACTTAATGCTTGTGTTATGGTAACGAGATGGATGATAAACTACTTATATACATTTTTTTTTGTAAATACATACATATTATAGATAGAAATGACACCCAGACTCCGAGCCAGTGCCTCTGGTTTAGACAAAGACACTTGCCCGACCCCGGAATCGAACCCGGGACCCGTTGATCCAAAGGCGGCAATCTGTATTAATTGTTGCCATTAGGTCCTCTAGCTATATGTGTGCGTGCGTGGATGTGTGTGTGTATGGACTGTATGGAGACTACCACCTAGCGAGAGACAGGGGCCGTAAGATGATAATGGTAATTATAAATATGACGAGTTTGAGTGTATGTTGCAAGTTGCTCAGGACTGTGTGCCAAATCTTGTCAGTACAGGCCCACATCATTTTTCTCAAACAATATATTAAGAAAGTTGCCACCCACTAATATAAGTCGGCGAAAGGATATTTTCAGTATCGAGCACAATAGCCCGATTATTGGTCGGCTCCAATATGTCCGCGGTCACGTGTTCTGCAGATGGTGCTCGGTCCTGCACGAGAACCGACCTCTGGCACTATTAAAGAAAGTTGAAGGGTTCCCTACACAGGATGTTACAAAATCCCTATAGAAATATCAAGGCTCGACAGAAGGTACTCTGTGCAAAGTATCAGAAAAACAAGCAACTTTAAAAAAAATACTAGCTGTTATTATGGTGTTATATGTAGAAAAATAAGCAACCCCAAGAATCGTTTATCGAAATCGTTGGCCTAAGGGGTTGTATGTGCCGCCTTTGGATCACGGGGTCCCGGGTTCGATTCCAGGGCCGGGCAAGTGTCTTGTAAACCAGAGGCACTTGCTTTGAGTCTGGGTGTCATTTGTATTCGTGAATTACATGTTTTTAAACTGCCCACTGCGACACAGGTTAACCTACAGCAAGGGTTACATTTAAAAAAAAGGTTTGAAAAACCGGTGACAATCTGTTTACTACTGTTTCTCAACCCATAAGAGGCCTACTGCTAAGTCGAGCCTCCTCCAACTATATGGAGGGTAATTAGCCAACTGTGCCACGCTAACTCTATGTATGACACGATGTATGGAATGCCATCCTGAGGGTGTGACAAGGCCGATAACCTTGCCGCAAGAGAAGGAAATCTCGAAACGAAACCTAATAACCCTCTATGTAATAGGAAGAGGCCCGACCCATCTGTGGGTCATTTATGGCTGAGTAGTTTACTAGTAACTTAGGACCAGGCACGCAAAAGTTTGGTCACAATATTTTTCAAATACGTCACTGCACGAACTAATTAGTTATGAAGTTTTAATCATCTTTTTCTACCTAAGTGACATCATTTTCAGCAATCGAGATATTTTTTCGTAAAGTCCGGCTTTACGTTTCGTTTTCTTTGCACCCGAGTTCTAATTAAACTTATAGCGGGCACTCTGAACCTGAGCGGTGGATCAAGTTATGAGATGCAAGCGGGAAGCGGTTGACGACACGGTTGGCGCAGTGGTTGAGCGATCGACTGCTGCGCAGCATGTCGTGGGTTCGATCCCCGCACGGAAGAAATATTTGTACAACCTACAAGTATTGGTTCCGGGTCTGGGTGTTTTCTATCTATAATATGTATGTATTTACAAAAAAATAAAAATATTTAAGTAGTTTATCATCCATCTCGTTACCATAACACAAGCATTAAGTTGCTTACCTTGGGACGAGATGGTGTTGTGTGAAATGTCAAAGGATATTTATATTACTTATTTATTTTACTTTGAAATTAAACACCTTACTTTTACTTTACTTTACTTTTGAACACAACTATCACCAAATCTCTCCCGCAACCACGACTGCTGCAAAGCATTCGAAAGTCGGGAATTAAAATAATGTAATATACACGCGATAAATCCGTTGATTTAAGTGTTGTGTTGTTGTACAAGTGTTAATTTCAATGTGTAATAACCGCGAAAACTTAAGAAAACATTGGGAATATATTGAATTAGAGAAAAACATGTACCTCCCCAGTTCACATCAAAATTTTCAGTTAGTACTGGATATTAAAACTGTAACTATAACAGGCTTATTCCCACCCTGGTTTTACTTAAATGCAAATAAAGGACCACTAGTTTGCCAGTAGTTTTATGTTTCAAAGAAAATATTCCGATGGGCTTTTGAAAGGCTAAAACATTTTTACTTTGTTTAGATCTAGCCATAGATAGTCGTAGAACGGGAACCACTATCGCTAAGTAAATCAATTTAAAATCATGCTAAAAGTTTTGACAATTCATAAACAAAGTCGAATGTTCTTGCAATGCACGTGATAAATTTTTTTCGTGTTTAAACTAAATGCTGCGATACAAGTTTGCACTTAAACAATCTAACTAATAAAGATTTCTTTTCAGCTTCATTACAAACGCGATAGTGTGTTATCTTTTTTTTCGTAGTAAGTGGTGTAGCCCTGATAAATTATTGGCTTCTAATCCTACTGGCTTTATTTATTAGTAAATAAGTTCAGATATTTCTTATTTAATTCACGTAAATCTAGAGTAGAGTATCGTAAATTATTTTTTTTTTTATGGAAGGGATAATGATGTCTTAGGTTTTCAAGATCTTTACACATTGCAGGAAATGATGGCTTCACGGTTATGATCGTTTTATTTTATTTTAGTTAGTGAAATTAATCCGCCATCTATTAAGACTTTCACCATTACCTCTCCAAGCTTTTATTTGGCAGTGGGAATGATAAATGGTGTTTCATTAGCGGACGGCGACGCAAAGCAGGTACCGCTCTTCGAATAATTGCCACCTTTTTATATTGCAAATATAGGGTGAAGGAAAATATCAATTTCAGAAAGCTCACGACGTAGAGTGTACGATAACGTTGCATTTCCTAATGATAAATAGCATTTCTGACTCTTGTAATTTTATGAATAACAATTTACAGCACCGCCCTTGGCATTTAGTGAGTCTATGAGTTTCCCACAAGCCACTTGAATAAGAATTTATCTAGACTTATAATTATAGAGCTGCAGAGTTTGTTTGTTTGAACGCGCTAATCTCAGGCACTACTTTCCCGTTTTCAAATCTTTCAGTTTGTGTAGTATTAGATAGTGTTGGATAGGATAGTATTAATATTGTTGAAGAGTATGGTTGCAAATAGTAAATTGATGAAACTAAAGAAGAAAAATTTATATGTCATTCCATTACGAAGTGCAAAAGATGTGACTTAATATTTTATCTGAAATATAAGTTTCCCTCAAGAATTCTTGCTTGTATATTATTTACTCTGCTAGATTAGATATAGATTTATATCTACATCAAATATAATGAGGCGTTATTAGGAAATTTCACTGGATTTTGTTATCTTTGTGGCCCGGAACCCTATATGGTCTGGTAATAATTGGATGCTACAGGATTGTACCCGTGTCAGAAAAAACGATTTAATTCAAGTGTTTTTAAGGATAAATTTTCTGATTCGTTCCTTTATTCATTGGACGATACCATCGGTGGTTATGTGACATAAGATTTATTCTTGCCAAATCAAGCCTCTAGCCAAGTGGCTTTAAAAGCGCGCTTTTAGTAGAATATAAAAACAAATGTATGGGATTGACACGATGTTAATCACATAGATGTTTATTTTAGTTCTAACCATAGCGTGCGATTCAATAGCCACGTGGCTAGGCCTCCAGGTGAGATTGCTACAAAACCTAATAAAGCAGAGATCGTCAAGTTCGTCCGTTTCACCCCAAATCCGTCGGTTTTCTTCCAAATTCATGGAGAGATATTAGCCTACTGTGCCACGCTGGCAAGACGGGATGGCACAGAGTTTGTATCAAGTTTTCCTCCTCTTGTAGCTAGATGAACTGCCTCTCGCGTTCCTTTAGTCGCCTCTTATGACACCCTCAGGTTGGTACGGGTTGGTGACATTGTTTAAATCTGTCTTATATCCAGATTCTTCTACCGTTCTTCTACCAGATCTTGTACCTAAAAATGGCGATCTAAAAAGAGCAACTACAGAGTTTCTTGCCGGCTCTTCTCTGTTGAGCGACATTCCGAACCGGTGGTAGATAGTAAATAATCAAATTTAAATTTGAAGTGGTAAATATTAAATTTTATTTTGTTGTTTGACTTGTTAAAAGAGCTCTATTCAGCCAACTTGATTAAATGAGTTTTATTGATTTTGATATTGATTCTAAATCCGTCACCACGCGTCACCACACATTGTCTTGTAAATGCACCTTAATCTATTTGTACCAGGAGCTCTTAATTTTTTCATAGGGTTTTATCATAATGCCCAAATAGTGGGGCAATAATCCAAAACTCAAAAGAATGGACAGACTTCCAGACCTCATTGTAAAACTTTTTAATATGTGTCGTTTCGAATAACCTAAAAATCTAGCCAAACGCAGGTGCTAGCATTAAAGTCAAGCAAATCTAAGAAACATATTCTACGAGGAACAAATAATATCTTCCCAGTCAGTTTGTGGGAATTGTGGCAACAAGTTAACTTCCAGCTTACTTGCATAAACTCATTGCAGAACTACATTTACTCGGTTAATATTAAATCGCAAGCACAATCACACCGCAGTGGCCGGCCCACAGTTCTGCGGTATTGTATTAATCTCTTGAGACTCATGCTATGGTGTAACTGCGGACTGCGCTGGTTTACTACTGTAAAGGGCCTGTTTAATAAACGTGTTGTTTTATTGTAGTTGCGTGTTTTTAAATCGGTTCGTGTGGTTACGGATTTAGAATCATCCTCATCATTTCAGCCATAAGACGTCCACTGCTGGACATAGGCGTCACTCAAGGATTACCACAAAGGCCATCCACATCTATCGTTTTCCGGCGACCTTAATCAGGTCATTGGTCCACCGCGTGGGAGGCCTAACAATCCTGGATTTAGAATACATAGTGTCATTACCCATTCCAACTGACCGGGTGTATCCCAGACGATACACCTGGTCAGTATGGTAACTGATAGCTGGTCCAAGCAAATAACTACCGGTTGTCCCAACAAACAGGTAGCGGAAGACATACGGCAATTGTTGTGTTGGGGAATAGGCAAGGAAGAACCTTTCGTTTAAAAGGGACTTGAATATGTTTCTTGCTCTCTATAATCTGTCCAGCTTGTTTGTGCCGCCATCACCACCATAATAATTTCACTACATAAATTACCCACAGTTTTCTGCAAGTCAATGGAGGGACATAAGCCTTCTGTGCCACGCTGCTAGAAGAGTTGCCATCAAGTTATTCTTCTCTTGCGCCTTGTCCGCCCCTGGGGTTCTTCAGTCGCCACTTATGGTACCCTCAGTATGAAATGGGCATCGATAAAATGAAATCAAAATAATGTTTGAGATCTATACACATATTTTAGTAAACCTTTAATAGATTTTAGTTAATACTAGCTGATCGGGCTAACTTCGTACCGCCTCAAAAATCAATAAATAAACAAAATACGTTTTATCACCTTTTAAACCTTCCCTGGACTTCCACGAACATTTCAAGATCAAAATTAGCCAAATCGGTCCAGCCGTTCTCGAGTTTTAGCGAGACTAACGAACCGCAATTCATTTTCACTATCACTACATAGTATAAAACAAAGTCGCATTCTTCTGTCCGTCCCTATGTATGCATAAATCTTTAAAACTACGCAACGGATTTTGAAGTGTTTTTTTTAATAGATAGAGTAATTCAAGAGGAAGGTTTATAGGTATAATATAATTGCACCCGTGCGAAGCCGGGGCGGGTCGCTAGTTATTTATAAGAAGAAGAAGATAGAAGATAATTTTTATTTAAACCACGTTTCAGTTTAATTTACACAAACAAAACGAAATGCAACCCGTCAAAGGTCATTTACTACGATGTGCAGTTATCTTGAAAGTCTATAAATATCATAAATGACCCACTGCTGAGTCGGGCCTCCTCCAGTTACATGAAAGGTAACTAGCCTACTGTGCCACGCCGGCCAGACAGGTTAGCACAGAGTTTGTATCGAGTCTTTCTTGTTCAGTTTTTTCATTTCGTTTGTCGGTTGTTACGACAACTCTCGTTATGGAATGGGTCTTGGCGCAACTCAAAAGGCTAATACGTCGTAAAGTCTAAATGCTGGTTGAAAAAAAGTAGCGACTTTAATCACAATTTGAATCTTGTTAGATTCAATTTGTTATGTCGGTAGCTAAGTCCTAATGAGGTTGCCGATAATTACTCACCAGGGCCTTGTTTTAAGAGGATTTATTTAGAGACTTAAGGATGAAGGAAATTTTACCTAAGTCCTTAAATTGTGTTGGACATTGTTAAGTGGTCTTGGGAAGCTGTCTGTGACAGATTTGGAATTTCTATACTGAGGGTGTTATTGAAGGTGACTAAGAACGTAAGAGTGTGAGAGATAGGGCATAGTGGATTACCAGCCACCAGCTGGAGCTGCCTGTCTGCAGGAGGACCTGGTGTTGTGCTTCTATGAATGAGTCCGGTTACCATAGAGTTATCTCTATATGGTGCTCCACTAACTATATAAGCGGCCGGTCAAGGCCCGCAGGGTCATTTGAATCGTCGGGTGTGAAGGTACCACCGGAATGCTAATCTACAGAGATGATCCGGTATGAAACACTGTAGTTGCTCTTTTAAACACTTTTTTTTTCTGTGATTACTTCTGATTTAGAACACAAAAAGGCACCAACTCATCCTGAGGGTGATTAAAGTAAATAAATAAATAAATATCCTTGGACATTTCACACAACGCCATCTCGTCCCAAGCTAAGCAAATTAATGCTTGTGTTATGGTAACGAGATGGATGATAAACTATTTATATACATTTTTTTTTTATAAATACATACATATTATAGATAGAAATGACACCCAGACTCCGATCCAGTGCCTCTGGTTTAGACAAAGACACTTGCCTGACCCAGGAATCGAACCCGGGACCCGTTGATCCAAAGGCGGCACATCTAACCACTAGACCAACGAGGCAGTCGCAAAAACGCAAAAAGGAACGCAAAAGGCGTATCACCTAGCCGCAAGATAAGGAAAAGTATCCACAAGCTCTGGGCCAATATGTGTTGCCAGCGTGGCACAGTAGGCAATTTCCCTCCTTGAATTTGAAGGAGGCCTGACTCAGTAGTGGGTTATTTCATAATCATTATCATCACTATCACTACATAGGATAAATTAAGGTCGCTGTCGTCTGTCCGTCCCTATGTATGCTTAAATCTTTAAAACTACGCAGCGGATTTCGAAGCGGTTTTTTATAATAGATAGAGTGATTCATGAGGAAGGTTTTTAAGTAATACATAAGGTTTTTAGTTAATACATTCATAATATTGTAGAGAAACACATAAAAAAAATGATTTTTATCACTGCACCCGTGGGAAGCGGTCGTGGGTCGCTAGTAAATAATAAATGGTGGTTAATTTTTCGCATTTTAATGCCTATTTTGAAATCAGCTTGCAATAATTGATAGCGAAAATGTTTTAATATGTATGAAATTATGGAACAGGTCGACCAATGGAGTCGAACCGTGCAAACAGATTTATCCAGTACCTTTACGCGGTCGTCGCCACAAATTCGCGATGCAGCATTGGACCGCAAATTGAGTATTTTATTAACATCATAAATAAACTGCGTTTGCTGATAAATTGGTCTATTAGCGCAATAGCTGGTGCAATTTGCGGGTAAATTTGGACCGATATGCAATTCATATTTTAGCCGACTACAAAAAAAGAGTAGGTACTTCAATTCAATTTCCCTCTATGTTTTTTCTTTGTATACTTCTACTTCTACATTTCAGCCTATAAATTACCCACTGCTGAGTCAGGCCTCCTCCAAGTACATGGAGGGTTATTAGCATACTGTGCCACGCCAGACGGGTTGGCACAGGGTTTAATCTCAAGTTTTCCTTCTCTTGCGGCTAGGTTTTCAGCCTTGTCATTTCCTATTGTCGACTCTTACGACACCCTCGGGACGGAATGGGGTTAGTTCTTTGATTTTGTTATTGCACTTTAATAAACACACTCTTTGTGGAACGGCAAGTTTGAGTATTGCCTTACTAGTTGTTGGTTCCGAGTTTTATAGCCTAAAAAAGTTAAAAAAAAAACGATAAATGAAATTAAACACGTTTTTTTACGGACTTATCGTCTGTATATTACATTGCTTTGAAACAGTCGTAGTCACGGGAGACACTACATGACACATGACATGTTGTCTTCAAAAGTACAAATATCCAACAAAGTATAACAAGTCAGAAAGCTTAAAAAAATTCTATGATAACAGTTATTAGTAAAATGTACTAATACCTGTAACTGTATACCAAAATATACTCGTAAGTATAGTAAGTATATCATAAGTTGAAGGTGGCGTGACTCCTGGCTATAACATCAAACTTACTGCACTGCTCTCAAGAACAGGGCGCATTAAATAAAGCATAGAAATGTGAACAAAGCAAAGAGTTGAAGTACGACGTGGAATAATGGTAGCGTGATAACAAGGGGACATGCTCTCCGTCGAAAATGCTTTAAACAAAAAGCCCGTCACAGACGTAGCTATAATACTTAATAATATATCGAGATATAAATTATAGCACTACCACACAATATATATTTTGCCCTCACTCGGTCTGCGGTCGTCCTTGCAAGCGCAGCTTATTTTCTGTTTATTAATATACTAAAATATACAGGGTTGATACGACATAGGGTCATTTTTTCATAACTGCCTTAACTAGGAATCATTTCCAGGCTCTGAACCAAAAATCAATTAAATTGGAGCAATAGTTTAGCCGCAAATGATTTTTTAAATGTTTGCCTCATTTGAACATGATGTATCTTTCCTAACAGATGTTTATGCCTAACGCATCGTTTATTAACCTTATGGGCTGTCTATTAATCACGTGATGTTTTTTAACATTTTTTAACCCTTCCCTCCCCCTTGTTGATACCTGGTGAGGTTTAAAACTACCCCTCCACCCCCCATGAAAAATCACGTGTATTTTTTTGTACCGTTTCGAATTCATACTAATCACATATAAGTAGTATACGTAGTGTAGTATAATTTAATGCCCCTCTGTCATATCAACTCTGTATGTGTCGACATATTTCTGTGATGTCATAGAAATATCATATTATAGCTGCGTGTGCGGTCACTCGAAAATGTATATGGAAAATATCTCGTAATATGCCTTGCTATGATTCAGAATCATTTTCATTTCAGATTCACAGAGAGACAGATTCATATTAATATATATTATAGCTACGTCGGTGACGGGCTAAACGCTCGCGAACTATATTACTACTTACTAACTGTAATGATATAAATGAGAAAGTTTGTATGGATGTGTTGACGGTAGTTTGTTATTCTTTCACGCCAAAACCTACTGAATAATTTCAATAAAACTTCACAATTAAGCACAATTTTATATTGAGCACATAGAATCAGAACCCCATTACATCCTCAGGATAAAATGGGGCGGGTGGTGACACTATGTATTCTAAATCCGTCACCACGCGGAAAACTCGGCCACTCAGCGTCAATTATAAATTTAAATACGTCACCACACACACACACACACACACACAGAATTAACGCTAATACACACTAACATTTTATTATTGCCAGAAATTACACGCTTTAACGTCAAACTTGTAATATTCCTTGCCAAACCATAATTGGCGCCGATCGTTTGGTGAAGCCGTTTGTAAAATAGGGTACTAATTAAAGCTGTAGCGGTTTTAGACGTAAATGCGACTTTCAAACTCGTATCTAAACTTATATTATAAAGAGGAAAGATTTAAACAATCTCTTTTTTTTGTTTGCATTGAACAGGCTCTGAAATTATTGAGTTTTTCAGAAGGAGGTAAAGCAATAGAAAATTTTGCATAATGTTAAAAAGATTATAACTATCAATAGAGTACAAAATCAATCGTCTAAGCAGGACACTATAAGCAAATGGTACATCGCTTGTACAATAATATTACATTGTATACGATTACCAAAGACATACTTAGGCGGTGTACTGTCTCTCACACTAGAAAAATCCTGTAGATTGAGCCTTCAGGGTGCACCTCAGTGCAAAATTGACAAAAAGTACAAAATAAGCTAACATGATGTGTGTATGCTTTGTTGTTTTATAAAAGTATAATTCCATATAATCGAGTGATATCACTATAAGGTTTTTTTAATATTCCTGAAATTAAAAGTTATTATCAACAGACTTAAAAAAACATTAGTATATTTTAGTTGTCACTGTCATATTAAAGCAGCAGTCTTTAAGAATATTTCTTAATACATTTACGAAATATTTGCAAAAAATACCAATACGACTTTTTGTCTTAGCAAGCCGGACTAATTAATTATCTGAATTAAATGAAAAGAAGAAAAACAAAGGAAAATATATTTATTCGACATAAATGAGCTATGTGTAATTCTTAATCAAATTACATAAAGTTCATATTTTTGGAGACTGAAAGTTATCCTAAAAAGCACATGTCGGCTAGACTAAATGCATTTAACATACTTACCTATTCCAATATCCAACACACCCGCATTTTGGATCGAGAAGTATATTTATATTCCGCATGGTGACAGATTTCGAATACATAACATCACCAACTCATACCATCCTGATGGTGTCTTAAGAAGTGACTAAAGGCCACCCGTTTTGCCAGCTTGGTTTAGTAGGCTAACTTCTCTCCACAAATTTGGAGGAGGCCTGACTCAGTAGTGGGTCACTTAAGAGCTAAATTGATAACCCATACAACTGCAATAGCAGTACAAATTCCTTTGTCTTTAAAAAGTAAATTGCCGCACCAAATTGATTTTGCCAAGACGATAGGACTTGTGACGTGTCACTCGACGTGACATGTTTATCTCGTATTCCAGTCAGAACACTCGGCGTCTCGCCACATACGTCACGTCACATAAGTCACAATCCATTTGAGTTGACGACTGATAACATTTACTCCAACTCATATTTACGTGCTCATTATCTACACTGCCTTTCAACTCCAGTCTACTACTTCTCCTCAGCCAATACATGACCCACTGATGCGGCGTGCCTCCTCCAATTAAATGGAGGATAAGCCTTTTTTTACGTTGGACACTCTCATGGATAGCCGACCACTAAACACCAGCCGGGTTATGCGGGACGCGGAAAGATGTGATTGCGCTTCAACCTACCCACTAAGACCAACGGTGTCCCTTTTCGGTTGGCTTCTCGTACAACACCCCCAGGATCGAATGAGCCGAAGAAACCACAATAGTCAGACTAATTGCCGCTTTACAGCTAACCATTACTCCAAAGCATTCTGTAACACTGACATTATGCCCCGTTGCTAAGCGGTGTCCGTTGCAATTTTCTCAGGGTACAAAAGAATTACATAACTAAGCGTTACGGCGATGCTCAAAGTAGATCGCTCCCTGGGCGCTCCTTGTATTCATTAAGATAAAACTAGTTTCTTCGCCACAACAAAGGGGGCTATGAAAGAATTCGCTACAAAAATTATCACAATCCATACTATTGGTGAGGTATACAAATCTATACTCTATACTAATATATAAAGCTGCAGAGTTTGTTTGTTTGTTTATTTGTTTGTTTGTTTGAACGCGCTAATCTCAGGAACTACTGGTCCGATTTCAAAAAATCTTTCAGTGTTAGATAGTCCATTTATCGAGGAAGGTTATAGGCTATATTTTATTTTCAAAAGAATTAGGGATCCGTATGAAAATTGCGATTTTGTAAACCAAGGTGTAAAATCGAAAACCTATTTATGCGTGCGCTGCAAAAACTATTGACAATAGAACAAAATGATGTACTACGGGTTTGTAGGTCTTATACAGATCTACAAAAAAGTCCGCGAGAGCACATATCTAACTATCATAGTTTAGTCACAATAACCGATTTTATGTTGATAAAAAATATGCACGGGTTCGAAGCCCACGCGGGCGAAGCCGCGCGCAAAAGCTAGTATGTAATACATCTCCGAATTTTAGAGAAATAGAGTGTGTCGTTTTTGTTCCACGTCTTAAAATCTGAGCGCCTTCAAAGCCAAGGCGAACGAAACGCTACTGCCCCATTATTTTCCCGAACCAATTCAGGAATATTTTCACCACCCTGAATAAAAAAATAAAATAAATGTGTACTTAATTTAAAGTACACATTTATTTCATTTATTTATTTTTTATTGCACATCACTACATAGTATAAAACAAAGTCGATGTCGTCTGTCCGTCCCTATGTATGCTTAAATCTTTAAAACTACGCAACGGATTTTGAAGAATTTTTTTTAATAAATAGAGTGTATAATACATGCATAATTGCACCCGTGCGGAGCCGGGCCGGGTCGCTAGTATAATTTATATACAAAATTAGAGAATTAAAAGCAAAAAAGAAAACAGGCAATGTACAGTTAGGTGGCCTTATCGCTAAAGCAATTTCTTCCAGGCAACCTTATGTGGAACAGACAAGAAAAATACAGTAGGTGAAAGCCAGAAGACAAAAAAATCTACTCTATTAGCTAACTATTAGCACTGAATTCGACAAGTTAACTTACATGACTGCCTCGTTGGTCTAGTGGTTAGATGTGCCGCCTTTGGATCAACGGGTCCCGGGTTCGATTCCGGGGTCGGGCAAGTGTCTTTGTCTAAACCAGAGGCACTGGCTCGGAGTCTGGGTGTCATTTCTATCTATAATAAGTATGTATTTACAAAAAAAAATGTATTTAAGTAGTTTATCATCCATCTCGTTACCATAACACAAGCATTTAGTTGCTTAACTTGGGACGAGATGGCGTTGTGTGAAATGTCCAAGGATATTTATTTATATTTATTTATTTATTATAGTGCTATGTACAACGTATCCTTGTCCGTGTGCTGATGAATTTAGTATATATAGTGTCAACACCCCATTCTATCCTGAACAAGGCTGAAAACCTAGCCACAAGAGAAGGAAAGCTTGAAATGAAACCCTGTGCCATCCCGTCTGGCCAGCGTGGTACAGTACGCTGATTACCCTCCTTGTGATGGGAGGAGGCCTGACCTACCAGTGGGTTATTTATGGGCTGAGTTATTGCTATAAATAGTATAGATACGATCAAAAGCTAATCAAATATTGTAATTTTAACACCTCAGTTTAAATAATTCTAGCACTTATTTTTTTGTAATTAGACAAATTTAAAATACCGTTTTCCATGACTGCTAAAATTAGTTGACTTGGCTTAAAATTATAATGTCTCACGTCTTTTGGCGTCGGAAGGATCTTAGGTCTTGATAGATACTTCATCGGATACCTATACATAACGAATACCCAAGCGAGCTTAACTGCTATTGACATACCTACATAGCTTTATATTGATCTCCTGGACACTTCTGTTGTGCAATATGTTACATTTTCCTCACATCTTAGCTTACTATAAATAAACACGAAATCAATGTAACCCAATCAGATGCTTGTAACAGAAAATATGATAAAAAGAGTGTCCATGGAGTTTCTTGCCTGTTCTTCTCCATAGGATCTACTTTTTGGAACATGCAACTAGATTCCTAACTTCACTTTTGACTTTTCAAAAACACCAGTAAATAGGTTCAATTGAAATAAATGATTTGAGTTTGAGTTTGAGCCAAGTTGGGTCACAACTCAATAAATTTAAGTGTTCCTAGTTGTTTAATTAAATTACTCAAAATCAAAACTCATTTAACCAAGTTGGCTCAGTAGAGCTATTTTGACAAGTCAAATAATAAATAAAATTAAAAATTTACCATTTAAAATTGATTATTTACCATCTACGACTGGTTCGGAATGCAGCTCTACATAGAAGAGCCGGCAAGAAATTCTGTACTAGCGAAAGCAAACTCCTCGGTTTACGCATTCCTAATAAAGATACCCGACTGATCTCCACGAAGAAAATATCTCATGAATAAAAAAACAAAGTATTGCCCGCAGTAAAAAAATATGAGCATCAAAAACTCTTCAAACGAAATTTCTCTTAACAAAATCATTGGATCGTTAAAAAACCTTGTGCAACTGATTTTAAACTAGCATTACCCTCTTTGTAAGATTTCCACGAGTTTTTAATAACACAAGCGCATGCCAACTTCCACTTATCAAAACTTTTCATGCTGCAGCGATTAAGATTAAGACTAAACTTGAATTCAATTTCGTATTTTCCTCTTTATATAGTTTTGGGCTTCCACCGTGATATAAACTTGTGATGAGCTTTCGACGTTTAAGATAACTAGCTGCCGCCTGTGACTTTACACTTTTGAATAATATTTTAGTTTTTAGCTGCACATAACAGGGTGTCCCCATTCCATCCTGGGGGTATCATAAGAGGCGACTAAAGGAACGCAGATCATCTAGCCGTAAGAGAAGGAAAGCTTTAAACCCTGTGCCAATCCGACTGTGAATTTGGAGGAGGCCCGACTTAGTAGTGGGTCATTTATGGGCTGTTGGTTGATGATGATGATATAAAATAAAGCCAATTTGGTATAATTCAGGCGCAGACCGCTTATCGTGTGATCTTATGGAGTCAATAGGCGGGTTCATTATCGTATCTTTTGGCATGTCACGTGGAATTAGGTTACCTAGATGTGTTTTTTTTACTAAATATAATTTTCAGTGACTCTTCTTCAAGTCCCTTTGTATTAAAACCTTAAACAACTTCTCCATCTCCGATACTTTTTGACAGCATGTACTCGTACGTAAAATGTATATACAAGTAAATAAAATTGGAGTGTCTGTTACTAAATGCGTAAGTATGTAAACACAGTACATAGAGCAAAATAACTTTATTTTTTTTTTCTGTCTGTCTGTTTGCTCCGGCTAATCTCTGGAACGGCTCAACGGATTTTGAAGGGACTTTCACTGATAGGTAGCTGATAATATAAGGAGTAACTTAGGTTACTTTTTTGACTTTCTTCGCCCCGTTGCGTCACCCGCGGGTAACAGCGCACTCGTGCGAAGCCGGGACGGGCCGCTAGTTTTCAATATATCTTATCTACTCGTC
Source organism: Clostera curtula (assembly GCA_905475355.2). Lineage (NCBI taxonomy): Eukaryota > Metazoa > Arthropoda > Insecta > Lepidoptera > Notodontidae > Clostera > Clostera curtula. Next base: position 1,683,891 of record FR997803.1, on the reverse strand, counting down.
TAGTGGAATATTTACATCTATGACAGCGTCTACACTTTTACCAAAACCGTTAAGTTTGAGGGCTGCCTTAGTAACCCGCTGGTAATTGAGAGAATCTTTATGGTCTTCTATTAGGTGCTGCTGAAATATGCAAATTACCTAAACTACCTTTAAAAACCTGGCTGAACATTGTTATTATGCATAAATTTATCTTTTCATTCTTTACTCCATTGGCTAATATTTTTACAGCACCTATTTAGGTACCTTGGCTTTTCCAATTTTCATCAGGGTCGGCGACCAGTCCAATCCGATTTGGGTAACTACCGACTGTTACCTGGGACTACTGGTAATCCCGATTTTCTAACTCACCAGTACTACTTTTAATCCGGAAATGATCATTCTCTTGCTGAGACAACTGTTAATCCTAACTTACAAATAAAAGACTTCGAGTTTGAGCTTACCTAATCCCTTATTGGGATTACCGGTAATCCGGGAATACTTGATCAATTACTGGGATTGCTGGTAAACTTTTATCAAATCATTGGTAAATTTATCGCCTGTCTGTGTTCATTTACATTATCACTGTCTTAATGTAAAAACCAGTTATGACGTTCACAAACGTCAACGAACACATATTTAACTTAAATATAACTTTGAGCACAAAGGTTTACTTGTATATTATCTAAATGAGGAATCTCTGAACCCTAAAGCAAGAGCTTTGCTCATTTTAGCATTTTATGATTTTCAAGTCAAACCTATGTAATTAAAATACAAATAAGAATAATGTACTTCAAGGTGTTGGATATAAAGATATTTTTTATAAACTAATACTACCATGACTAAACAGATTAAATGAAGCCAAGATTCAATGTCAAATTTGAAGCCAAAAATACAACGTTTTACTTTTTTTAAATTCCGAATATTCTATTTGCAATGTGAAAAAGTTTTATTCTGGAATCTCACGCCAGGCAGGTTTAATTAAATTGAAAGTACGTTAATTGGTAATTTCATATTAAATAGCTGTAAATTCCCCTTTAAATGTAAATACTTGTTAAAAGTTACTTTATTACTATTTTATTCGTCATTAATTATTCGGATGGGTACATTTACTCTTTCATCAAATAAAATGCAGCGGTCCCGTTGGAAAATATAAATCATATTTTTTTAACATTGATTTTAATTGTCACCACTATTCCACGCCGAGGGTGTCAGAGCTGATTTAAAGAAATAACGAGACTAAAAAGCGGCTTGAACCAAGACGAATTTTTTTTTTATATTGAAAACGAAGCCCCTGCATTAGGTATAACCTGTATCGCTGGGGCAGTTTACAAACAAGTAATTCACGAACACAAATGAGACCCAGACTCAGAGCAAGTGCCTCTGGTTTAGACAAAGGCACTTGCCCGACCCCGGAACCGAACCCGGGACCCCTTGATCCAAAGGCGGCACATCCAACCCCTAGACCAACGAGGCAGTCAATTAGTCATCAGCTAATTTGCCTCCAAGGGATTGAAGGATTATTTATAATCTGGATTGATGCCGATGATCAGTGAGAAAACGCCCACGAGTAACATAGTGCCTCAATGTCTCTACAACGTGTCAAGCTTCAGGAGAGTCAATCTGCAGGTGAGTATTGATTTCAAAATATACTATACACACATAATACACAGAGTAGGCTAAAATAAACAACCATTCAAGATTAGTGCCTCAAGCATAGGTACCTATTTCCATAATGACCTCGGTATCAATATATATTAAGTTGTTAATTTTTTGTGTTTAATTGCCTTTTTTTAAGTTAGGATACATTGTTTGTGAAAGTTTTTAGATTTTCGTTTTTAGTAGCAAATAATCGTATTACACCTAACTAATTCATCAACAAGATCAAAATTTTGATTTCTAATTTCAAATGTGTTGCCAAATTACTATATGAACCTATTTGGATACTTTTAAATGGAATCAAACAGGAACCACTACCAATCGAGTTACCGAAGAATTTTTCTTAGCGATTTACAAAGTTACATGACGTTTATGAATTATATACAGTAACAAAACGTCCGAGTCGATCAGTCCGTGTAGTGACGGATTTAGAATACACAATGTCAAAGGAACACATCATCATCATCATTATCTTCGCGCTACATCCCGGTTGCAGCCCAAACTCTCGCTTCGCCGCCCGGGGTCCGCTTTCCGACTTTTTCTCTTCCACTTGGCACGGTCTTCAGCATCCCTGGTAGAGAGCCCATTGGCACGCATATCACGCTTTACGACGTCAAGCCAGCACTTTTTGGGTCTACCCCTCCTGCCGGGGCCCGGCGGAGGCGGCATGGCCAGACATTTGTTTCCCACGTAAGCCTCCGGTTGCCGCAAAACGTGGCCGTACCAACGGAGCCGACACTCCTGCAATTTATCCGCAATGTCACGGACATGAAGACTGCCGCGAATGCGGGAGTTCCTTATGCGATCCTTTCGCGATACTCCACACATCCACCGCAGCATATTCATCTCCGTGACACGCAGTTCTTGCTTGTGTCGCTCCAACACCGGCCACACTTCACAGCCGTATAAAAGGACAGGCCTAATGATGGTCTTATAGACCTGTCCCTTCAACTTTACTTTTATCTTGGGGTCACAAATGACACCAGTTACCTCACGCCATTTGGCCCATGCGGCAGCAATGCGTGCCTTGACGTCGCAATCGATGTCACCAGACGCATGAAACACAGATCCCAGGTATTTGACTTGGTTCGTGCGCTCGACCGTGTTGCCACCTATGCGTACGGGTGTGGGATCTGTGGAGTTACAGGCCAAGTACTCGGTCTTCGCCACATTGATCATGCCACATGTCAAAGGAACACATGAGGCTGGCTATCAAGTCGCAAGAAAAGGAAAACTTGATCCAAACCCTGTGCCAACCCGCTATGCCAACGTGGCACAATAGGCTAGCATTCTCCATGAAATTGATCGATACCCGACTCGGTAGTGGATCATTTCTAAGCTGAAATGTTGATGATAAAACATAAAATCCTCCTCCTCGCGTCGTTTTCCTCATTACTGAGGGTCGTGACTCCCCCGCTGCATCAGTTTCCCTTTTACGATTTCCCTCCATCTGCTGCGATCCTTAGCTTAATGAAGGGCATTGTGGAAGTTGATGTTCAGAGCAGATCGTATTTGGTCCGACCATCTCGTGGGACTGCGTCCTCTGGGACGTTTGCCATCTACCTTCCCTGTCACCATCAGCTGTTCCAGATTGTGACCCTCTTTACGGGCAATATGTCCGAAGAATTCCAGCACCCTACGAAGGCATATAGTGGAGAGTCTAGTTTTGACATTAAGCTCTGTCAGAATAGACACGTTGGTGCGAAATGCGGTCCATAGAATCTGTAGCATTTTCCTCCAGCACCACATAATTCATTCATAATTTATTCGGGTGTGTTATTCCACCAAAACATAAAATAACACACCCGAATAAAGACTCCTCCGTTATGAAGTCGGTTGATATTTAGCTGCGCACGAAGCAGACGATCACGAACAGATTAAACCATAAGAATTGTAAGCTCTTAAGCCACTAAGTGACGGCTGATTATGCGTCAATATGAGTTCGAATTTCACTCAAAATATTGAATGTGTACTTTAGATTTGTTCAGTGTAAATCTCTGAGAGGCAATGTGTGCGCGTGTCTCAGCGCCTCAAGCCGGTCGTGTTCTCGCATAATGCCCGATCTATGCTTCAGCGGCTGGTACAGTCGAAACTCCACACGTAATAATAGAGTGTGGCTTACAACTTAAGCGGTATGATTGAGGAACACAGTAGTCTTGTCAATTTTGATCGTTCACCATTACTGGTCAAATGGTAGTCATAAATAGACGTAACAATCAATACACGTTTCAGAATTGTCTTTCAAAATGTATCCTACATTCAACAGTACACTAGTGACTACATCAGGGGTAAGCCTGACGAAGTTAACTTCATCCGGGAAGGACCTCCTGCTTACCAGAATACGTAATCATATAGTAAGAGTATGTAAGTGTGTGGTGTCGGATTTATAATACACTAGCGACCCGCCCCGGCTTCGCCCGGGTGCAATGATTAACATCTAAAATTATGAGCGTCTCTCTACAATATTATGCATATATTATACACATAAACCTTCCTCTCAAATCACTCTATCTATTACATAAAACCGCTTCAAATTCTGTTGCGTAGTTAAGCATACATAGGGACGGATCGACGACAGCGACTTTGTTTTATACTATGTAGTGATAATGTCACCAATCCACACCATCCTGAGGGTGCTTTAAGTACCGACTAATGGAAGGCAAGAGGCAAATCTCCAAGCCACGATAGAAGGAATACTTGAAGCGAAACCCGTCCCAGCAACGGTTAATTTATAGGCTGGCTATTCGTAGTAGTAGTGTGTGTAAGGCCGATAGAGCTCAAAGGAGAAATATGTATTGGAAGAAACCCAACTTTCCGTCTGGTCCCGGCTTCACACCTTGATTGATTACAAAATAAGTGACACGCGAATGAAATCTCTGGTGTTGCGAAGTCTATAGGCGATGATAACCATGAGATGGGTGGTATGCTTGAGCACCACTCTAGTTATATAAAAAAAACCCTTCAAATAACATTAGAGGTAAAATCCCTAGCAAAATTCTTCACAAAAATGCGATTGATCCTCGAAATAGAACAAGAATATTCCTCGCAATGCGATCTCACATCTCTGAGGAATAAATCACTTACCTTTACATAAACAAAGTCAGTGGCTAAACAAGTAGTCGACAGTTCGAACGACGACAGCCCACTGGGGACTGAAACAAAACCTCGGCTCGTAAAACGGGGAAAAGTATGGATGGATGGTATGGACAGGTTGTGAGAAGTGACCTTTAGTTTTCCGAAGAGAATTATCTGTGACTATTCTATGTTGTTTGTTTACTAGCCCTAGTTTGTTCAGGGTCTAGTTCTTCTTTAAGTTTCAATGCTAAAAAGGTCACTTTATATTATTTTGTCATGAGTTGCGTTAGAGTAAAGTAAGTAAGCAAAAAAAAAGTAAGTAAATTGAAAATGTTTCTGTCCTGCATTTAACATTTTTAATGAATAAAATATTAAAAACAGTGCCAAATTTCCATTTTCTTTCTTAGATTTCATTTCGTAAAATATATTATACTTTTTATTACAACAGCTTGCGTTTGTTCAGCCATTGGTTATTCATTTTTAATTAGGTAATAAACTTGTAAAACTGGTAAAACCCATTCTGGAAGTAATACTGATTTGGAAACCATTTAGCCTATTGTTTAGCTTAGCTTCGTATTCAAGATGCATTAATTCTCAAAAAAATAAAATGAAACATATACGTAATGCACAGTTAAAAACCCATTCATCATCATCATCATCATTTCAGCCAAAAGACGTCCACTGCTGGACATAGGCCTCCCCCAAGGATTTCCACAAAGGCCGGTCCTGGGCCGCCCGCATCCACTGCTTTCCGGCGATCTTAACCAGGTCGTCGGTCCACCGTGTGGGAGGCCTACCAGCACTGCGCCTTCCGGAACGCGGTCGCCACTCGAGGACTTTTCTGCCCCATCGGACGTCGGTCCTGCGAGCTATGTGCCCTGCCCACTGCCACTTAAGTTTGACAATCCGGTGGGCTATGTCGGTGACCCTGGTTTTCCTGCGTATCTCCTCATTTCTGATTCGATCTCGCAGGGAAACTCCGAGCATAGCCCTCTCCATTGCCCTTTGGGTGACTTTGAGCCTTCTGATGGAGCCCATAGTGAGCGACCACGTCTCAGTTCCATAAGCTTTTAAACCAAAAACCCATTAGCTTTTAATAAAGGTCCACCGTGTAATGATTTATTTGTAGTGATTTGCCTTTGTTTATAAGCGCTCTGTATTTTAATTGTAAATTTGTTGACGAACAAATTAGCGTTTAAAGCTACCGTATTATAAGAGTAAACTGCTGCCCAATATTCAGCCTACCAGTTGTTTCGTTTTTTTATCTGACTGTCTTATCCATCCGATAAATGTGCTAATACAATACGACTTTCTAGGCAACGAAAGTCCTTCAGTGTGATGGAGACATATAAATATTGTATACAGTACCAAAATTCTACAGCCCCAACGAAACTACTTGGTAATGTGTAGAAAATTTCAGAGAAAAACAAAATATTTTTTTAATGTTGGTCTTGACCAAAGTCAACCCAAGAAACGTTATAGAGCCGGGAACTAAGCTTATATGTAGTAAAATTATAACAATAGCTAGTTGGTTGGTTTTCACTGGAACTCATGATGTGAGTTTTGTGTGGTGGCAGATTTAGAATACACAGTGTCACCACCCCATTCCATCCTGAGGGTGCTGTAAGAGCTGAAAAAAGGAAATGATAAAAAAACCCTGCCCTGTCTAGTCAGCCCATAAATGACCCACTGCTGAGCCCGGCCTCCTCGAGTTACATGGAAGGTAAATTGCCTACTGTGCCACGCTGGCCAGACGGGTTGGCATAGGGTATAAAGTGTTCTTTCCTTGCGGCTAAGCTATCGGCCTTGTCATTTTATTTTGTCAGCTCATAAGACACCCTCAGGATGGAATGGGGTGGTGACACTATATATTCTAAATCCGTCACCAAACGACACTGTCTGTAAAGATACGAATCATTTTAATATGAGTCATTACAAGGGCTTTGCAATTGTCCTGAACTGTGTCATTAGATTTTAGGTTGTTGGAAAGTTAAAAGCATTATTCAGTACTTCTATTATAATAGTAAGTGCTTTGTGGTACAGACGACCTATTACGTTAAGGTATGAATATTAAACTTGTTATTTGAGGTCGAGAGTAATGACTTTATCAAATCTACTACGAAGACTACTAATTGATACTAAAATAACTGTCGAACTCCAAAATTTATTGAAGAAAATATTCACTAGAAAATGTAAAGATAATATCATAGGTCGTAGTCGCCCATGTTTGTGATATGAAGCGTCCTAAAAGCCAATGCTGCGGACCTTCTTTTTTCTACCTCCGCCATGAGCAGAGCCTTTATTAATATATGTTCCATTCATACCAATTCTCACTTTTTTTAAAGTTTTTAATAATTTATTTAATTAATTAAATATGATGTCCAGAGTTAATAATTGCACGATAGGTCCCAAACTAGGCAAGCCTGTGTCTTGGTGACCTGAGATATTTTAACATAATTAATTGTTCACCGGCATGATACCGCGATCAATTGCTTGCAGTTGAATAAATCACTATCACTACATAGTTTAATACAAAATCGCTGTGGTCTGTCCGTCCCTATGTATGCTTAAATCTTTAAAACTACGCAACGGATTTTGAAGCGGTTTCTTTTAATAGATAGAGTGATTCAAGAGGAAGGTTTATATGTATAATAGATCCACAATATTGCAGAGAAACACTGATAAATTTAGAGGTTCATCATTGCACCTGTGCGAAGCCGGGGCGCGCGGGCGGCTTGCTAGTCACTATCACTACATAGTATAAAACAAAGTCGCTGTCGTCTGTCCGTCCCTATGTATGCTTAAATCTTTAAAACTACGCAACGGATTTTGAAGCGTTTTTTTTAATAGATAGAGTGATTCGAGAGGATGTTTATATGTATAATACATGCACCCGTGCGAAGCCGGGGCGGGTTGCTAGTTTAAAATAATATACAAAGCGATTAAATAAAATACGACAAAATAATTTCTCGTACTTTCATATATTACTACATTACTATATTACACATTGCTATATTACAGCATACTTTATCTTTCTTTCATTCATCATATCTACCGTTCGAATGGGTGGGACTAGTTTCCGGATCTTGTAACTACTGACCCCATACATGGCCACTGCTGAGTCGGCCCTCCTCCAATCACATGTAATTAGCCAACTTCAAACTAGTCTTGCCTGTAGCAACTGATCTTTTAAGTATGTAGATAAGGTTTAAAATTATTTCACACTGAAAGTGCTCGCCGCGACGCTGCCGGCCGCTGCCATTCCGGTGTGACTCGGCCCTTACTCTTCCGAGTTCGTTATCTATGGCTCTACAGCGGCTGTATCTGGCTTCCCCGGGGGAAATAACATCCGTGGCGCCCCAGCGTGTGATCTTCCGTGGACCATGAATCTATTTGACCCTTGAATATAAAATAGTTACTGGCGAACTTATTTCTGTCAAAGGCACACTTACTACTGGGGTTTCGATTTCAATTTAGATGTATTGACTGCTACTGGATTACGGGTAATATTATGTTGTAGATACAACTTTCTTTTTTATTGAATCCATTATCTTACTCACTCATGTAGGTACTTAAGTAATAGTGATGTTATAGTCTTAAAACTATTGTAGCAACCAGCATGCTACATATTTTATACAATTTACACGAAAAATCTGTATCAAGAAATATCGCCTACAAATACGATAATTACGAAAAAGTCCTACACCGCGATAGCGAAGTTTCAAGAGCAATTCGCAAGGTTAAGAAATTCCCTACTACAGTTATTGGGGGACAGGCGCGGCCCCTGACAGACATACCATCTCATCTGGCTGAATGCCTTTGCGCCTAAACTATCTAAATAAAAATGAATTACTGTTCGTTAGTCTCGCTAAAACTTGTCTGGACCGATTTGGCTAATTTTGGTCTTGAAATATTCATGGAAGTCCAGGGAAGGTTTAAAATGAGAAAATATGGAAATGTTCAGATTTAATAAAAAACAAAAATTTTGCTTTTGACGCTTGAATATTAATTTGGTTTGTTTTAAGTTTATTTTATACAAAAGTTTAGGTATTTTATTTATCGATTGAAGCAGTACGAAGTCTGTCAGCTAGTCAAAAATAATTATCTCATATACTTATTCCCTTTCTTGATAAGTACGGTCGATGGAATTGTTGGAACTAGATAGACCCAACATTGTACGAGTAAATAGGATATTAGGATGATTGTTTAACTAAAGACAAGCACAATACTGCTTTACTCTAAAAAAAATATAGTTACTTTTGGCCGCGTGGTGGGTTTAGAATACATAGTGTCACTGCCCCAATCCGTCCTGATGGTATCGTAAATGCCGAAAAAAGGAAATGACAAGGCCGAAAAGCTAGAGAAGTAAATATTGAAATGAAGACGGGTTCCGTCTGGCCATTTATCAATCATGTAACTGGAGGAGGCCCGACTCAGTAGTAGGTCATTTATGGGCTTACACGGAGGCTAATTAGCCTACTGTGCCACGCTGGTGAGATCGGTTGGCATAGGGTTGCGTATCAGGATTTCCTGCTCTTGCAGCTTGGTTTTCGACCTTGTCATTTCCTATTGATAACTCTTCCGACACCCTCAGATGGAATGGGTAGAACAGTACGCTAATATCCCTCCTCAACTCAGTAGTGGGTCAATTATGGGCAAAAATTATGAATGATGATGAAATATAATCTATACTTAATATATAAAGCTGCAGAGTTTGTTTGTTTGTTTGAACGCACTAATCTCAGGAACTACTGGTCCGATTTCAAAAAATCTTTCAGTGTTAGATAGTCCATTTATCGAGGAAGGTTATATTTTATTTTCAAAATAATTAGGGATCCGTATGAAAATTGCGATTTTATAAACCAAGGTGTAAAATCGAAAACCTATTTATGCGTGCGCTGCAAAAACTATTGACAATAGAACAAAATAATGTACTACGGGTTTGTAGGTCTTATAAAGATCTACAAAAAAGTCTGCGAGAACATATATCTAACTATCATAGTTTAGTCACAATAACCGATTTTATGTTCATAAAAAATATGCACGGGTTCGAAGCCCACGCGGGCGAAGCCGCGCGCAAAAGCTAGTTAGTTATAATGTGTATTAGGCGAGATTCCATTGAAGTGTATCGAATAAAGCTCCGGCAAACTTAAAGGTACTCTAATGTTACTCTAAATAATATTGTTTGTACACTTATTTATAAATTCAAAACACGGTCAATGTACCTCCGGGCTACATAGCTTTTTATACCGAAAGTTTCATGAAGAAATAAACTCGGAATTTTCCTTTTTCTTCAATATCTCGTATCAAAGTTTCACTGGTTTCATGAACTTTGTAAAATTCCATTTGCTGCCTAAACTCCTTAGGGATTTCGCATTTACGGTGTACGTTTTATTGTTACGGATTTCTTTTAACAATAAAATCTTTTGGTTGTATGTTAGCCTTATTTATAGTTTATTTTATATCATCGAACTTTAATAAACTAGTTGTCACCCAGCGGGCGAAATACGACCATCATTAATTAAATATACATAGATCTATTCTCAACTTGATTACAGATTTTTAACTATAAATAAAAGAGTTGTTTCTAATGCTCTCTTCCTTCATTTAATGTATTTAAAAATATATTAGTATTCTGCACTCCTTCTCTATATAAACTACTAGCGGCCCGACCCGGATTCGCACTGGTGGACATTTATTTTTCTTTTTTTCTTGCAATTAAAATAGCGTATATCAATCAGTGATAATGTAGCATTAAATAGTGAAAGAATTTTTTAAATCTGTCCCGTACTTTTTGAGCCAATTCGTTACAAACATACATACAAATATTTCCTCTTTATAATATAAGTATAGATATAGATAAGCATGGGAAATTTTATACTCCTTCATCTCCGTAATTTTCGTCAAAAGCTTTTTCAAGTCAAAAGTTTTCGGTAAAATTTTTTTGCTTCACGTTTCGATATTTGATAAAAAAAGATAGAATATGTGTTATTGCCTGTTGAGCTGTTTGTGACACGTGGTACGTTTTATATTCCGCTTATAGGAATTATAATCGATACTGTACGTATTCTAAATATCGTTATCAATAAAACAAAAAAATAGGCGGCGGATTAACTGTTTCTTTGTAGTTTTAGAGACAACTGCCGTCTAGTCTCTCCCGTGTCCACGGCTACTGCAAAGCATTCGAAACGTAGGGAATGATATAAATCAATATACATGCGATTAATCCGTCAAAAAATATTGAATTTCAAAGTCAAATTCAAATAATTTATTTTGTACAATGGAAACTTACAAATTTTCAACCATTAATAAAACATTTACAAAGTAAAGTAATATACATATTTTAGTTTACCACCAATTTGGAACGTGACCACCGCTGAGAAAAACTGGCAAGCAACTCAAAGCTTTTTTAATAATTGGCGGTTCTAACAAATTCCATAAAAAAGCTGTTTGTTCTATTGAATCGGGAAGGCGTCAACTGAAACGTGAATATTAGAACAATCTATACAAATAAATAAAATTGGAGTGGAACAGCTGGACCGATTTTAGCTGGAATTTCACTGATAGGTAGTTGATGATATAAGGAGTAACTTAGGCTGGCTACTTTTTTTTGACTAGCTTTGCCACGCGGCGTCACCTGCGGTTCAACAAGCCGGGACGGGTCGCTAGTATAAAATACCATTGAATACATTCAATTCAATGTGTAATAATCGCGAAAAATTAGGGCGTGATTACGTTGTAATCCTTTTCTTCCCCTTCAAATGCTGGTATTACTCAAAGCAACGCAACAAAAGTTAAACATTACTCCCATTTGACGGCACCCCTATTCACAGTACATTCACGTACCACAAGTCAGCTGACTCAAAGGCCATCAGAATAAAACGTTAATCCGACGTCACAACCTCCATATAATATTCCCACTGCGTTACAGCCTATTAGCGATTCTATGTGAGTACATGGTAGCCTGTCATCCCTGGCAATAGAGGAGGGAATGCCTTTGAAAGGTTATAGTTTTTGAAGGGCCAGCAAAAAGGTTGAGAGCACCAAAGAGATAAAAAAGGAGTTTTAAATATGGAAAAAAACTAAGTCCCGACACAATAAACTAAGTTCCCTTTAAAAAGTAAAAAAAAAATTAATTAACATCGCGTTGGGGGACCGCGCCTGCTTATTTATAACCTGACCCCTGGTCATTTGAGACCCCACTCGATTATATTTGCAGACTTTCGGTTATTCTTCCTCACTTTCAACCCTATAACTTTTAAAAAACTCAACCGATTTTCATCAAACATGTCTAAGAACACTCGCCCGTAACTCACTTATCATATAAAAAAACTGTATTGAAATGGCTTCATCCGTTCGCGAGCTACGGAGCCACAGACAGACAGACAGACAGACAGACACGTCAAACTTATAACACCCCTCTTTTTGCGTCGGGGGTTAAAAATAGTGTTTTTTTTAATAGACACAAATGTACAGTTCGTTCATCATTCCAGCCCACACATGACCCACTGCTGAGTCGGGCCTCCTTCAACTGTTTGGAGGGAAATTAGCCTACTCTCCCACGCTGGCAAGACAGGTTGGCACAGGGTTTTGTATCAGACCTACCACCGACGAAAGCATCACTGACTGAGGGCGTCCCAGTTGCCCGGAACGCCCTCTGGTAGTCGCTTGCCTGGCAGGCACCTCGTCGGAGCGTCACAGTGGAATGCGTTTACGCGAACCTGTGACGCCCCAAACGTGTCGTTTGAGGGTACTGCTGGGGTTTTAGTGGGTAGACGAGTCGTTTCCGGAGTCCCACATTAATCGCCGACCTACCGCAGACGGGCGGCGGTATACATAAAGCATTTCCCCAGCGTCACCAAAATTGAAGGATTTTGTATCAGATTTTCCTTCTATTACAGCAAGGTTATCGGCCTTCTCATTGCCTTTTGTCGGTTTTTACGACACCTTAAGGATGGAATGGAGCGGTGACAATATGTATTATAAAATAAATCCGTCACCGTCAAACTCAGACAGTCAGACAAACTATAGACTGCCTCGTTGGTCTAGTGGTTAGATGTGCCGCCTTTGGATCAACGGGTCCCGGGTGCGATTCCAGGGTCGGGCAAGTATCTTTGTCTAAACCAGAGGCACTGGCTCGGAGTCTGGGTGTATTTTCTATCTATAATTATGTATGTATTTACAAAAAAAAATGTATATAAGTAGTTTATCATCCATCTCGTTACCATAACACAAGCATTAAGTTGCTTAACTTGGGACGAGATGGCGTTGTGTGAAATATCCAAGGATATTTATTATGAATATATTTTTATCGATCGGAAACAAATTAGGTTTTTTAAAAAGAAATGACAATAATCTACCCGTAATATATTTTACTAAAAATAAGAAAAAAGTTGCAAATATAAATTCCAAATAATCTATCCTTGACGACAACCGACACGTCCGAACGCTGCGCGCAAAGTGAGCCTGAGGCCCAGCGAGCGATCGCTTTTATAGTGCCGAGCTAGCTCTTGGTCTGGCGGAACTGGTATTCGGTAACACGGCCGTTCCTGATGGCGAGGCGTCCTCGACCGCTTCATCACTTAACAGAGGCATGTCTCTTCCAGCTACATCAGAGTTGGAATCAACGAGTTCACCCTCTGCAATATAGAAAACGCTCTTTAGCCCTGAATAAGCGATTCAAATCAAAAATTTAGAATCCTCACTACAGACGCAAGCGTGCACTCTTACATCGGCAGTTAAGATGAGCCAAAATGGATTTTAAACGTGAGAAGAGTGGATATCTTGCAAGTGCCTCAAACTGCGCAATTTAAGGCACATGCACGACACCAGTATTATGTTAGATCGTATATGAAACGTCTAACACAGTAGCCCGTCATTGTCGTCAATATTCGCCGATACAGATGCTAAACATTGCCGACACAACATAGCCACACAGTAGGGAAGTAAAATCCGGCCGAATCCACCTCAACCATACTGTATAAAAGGAAAAATGGGAAGTAAAGCACCGGAGTGCCCACCTTGACCTCAAATATGGGAAGTAAAGCACAGAGTGCCCACCTCGACCTCAAATATGGGAAGTAAAGCACAGAGTGCCCACCTCGACCTCAAATATGGGAAGTAAAGCACAGAGTGCCCACCTCGACCTCAAAATATGGGAAGTAAAGCGCAGAGTGCCCACCTCGACCTCAAATATGGGAAGTAAAGCACATATTGCCCACCTCAACCTACACGTACCAGTCTCGAAGAAGGCGCTGCACGTGTCTGGGGTCCACTCGCCACGCCACAATACCATATGTTGGGCTGCTGCCTGGGTCTTCTTGCCATAAGATCCGGCTAGAAGTTCCAGCTCATAGCGGTGATGTGGCAGCGCGCGCAAGATCTTGTACGGACCGCGCGACCCGGAGTCGAGTTTGCCCGTTGACTGTGCCGTCTTGTTGACGAACACAAAGTCACCAACGGCAAATGTTGCAGGCTGCCGCCGACGTTCATTGACCCGCTCGTCTTGTCGCCGTTGATTGCCCGAAAGTAATTCGGATGCCTTCTGTCGACTGAGGGTTAATAAGGCTTCACGGTTAGGGTTAGCATCATCTAGTGCAACATCGCGCACCAGAGCTCTGATGACCGGAGTGGCTGCCTCTATACCAACAAGAAGCTGAAGTGGTGAAGTTTGTGTGGTCGCCTGTCTTGTGATGTTAAGAGTGAGCTGCGCTTTCCACAGCACATCAGACCATTGAGAGCCTTTGTTACCAACTTCAACGCGTAGTAAATTAAGAACGGTTCTACAGTATCGTTCGGCCTGGCCGTTCTCGCGATGCATTCCCGGAGTTATGAAATGTATGGAAGAACCTAGTTCACTAACACAGTTTTTAAACACAGCACTTTCAAACATTCTACCGCGATCACAAACGATAGTGGTTGGCGTACCAAACAAAGATACAACATTTGTAAATACTCGTTTCAATTCGTCAGAATCTTGTCTATACAACGAGTAAAGTAAACAATATTTAGAAAATGCGTCTACAACTATTTGTACGTATTTGTAGCCATTAGATTCAGGCAGCGGTCCTAGTACATCAGTATGAACAACCGAGAATGGGGTTTCGGGCTTAGTCCAAGATTCAATTGGTTGTGGAGGACCTGAAGGTACCTTTTTGTGTGATAAACAGATAAGGCAATGACCAATATATTTTCTGACAAATTGGCGTAAACCAGGAAACCAGAAATTTCGCAATATTAGGTCAGTAGTCCTGTCTACACCTATATGACTATGCTCATCATGAAATAATCTCAACAAGCTAAGTCGATGTCCTTTAGGTACAAAGCATAATAGACGCGAGTCAGCGCCAGTTGTGGAGTACTTATAATACAACAAGTCATTCTTGATTTCGTATCTACAAGGATCAAGTAAACCGTCTCTTAACTTACTCATTAAATCCTGTGTCTCCTCATCAGCAGTTTGAGCTATTTTTGCCCAATTACTAGGGTTGCGAACGTGAGACACTACGGCAGGAGGATGGCGGCTCAAGAAGTCTGCATGTTGCATGAGAACGCCTTTCCTATACTCGATTGTAAATTGAAAATCTTGTAGGTAAACCCACCAGCGTGCGACCCGAGGCACCAAGTCCTTTTTTCTTTCGGTGAGCTTTAACGAGTTACAATCGGTAACAATTTTGAAGTTAATGCCAATTAAATAATGTCGAAAATGTTGTAATGCTCGAACTACCGCTAAAGTCTCCAGTTCGTAACTATGATACCTCGACTCTGCACGAGTAGATTTACTAAAGTAACCGACCACCCTCTTTTTATTACTGGCATGCTCCTGTAGCAGAATCGCACCGAGTCCCACAGCGCTGGCGTCTGTGTGCAGCTCTGTAGGTAGTTCCGGGTCAAAAATCGCTAAAACCGGTTCGGTAGTTAAGCACCGCAAAATGTAATCACGTGAAGCATCTTGTTCCGTACCCCACTCAAACGCTATACCTTTTCTAAGTAGTTTAGCTATACATGCAGTTTTGGTGGAATATCCGGCAATGTACCGCCGAAAATATCCCGCCAATCCTAAAAATTGTCGGACCTCTCTTATGTTCGTTGGTTTCGGGGATTTAATAAGAGCCTCAACTTTGCCTGGGCTCGGCCGTACCTGACCCTGTCCTATTAGTCTCCCCAGATACTCGACTTCGGTCGCTAAGAAGGTGCACTTCTTTAGATTAACCGAAAATCCAGCAGAGGTTAGCGCCTGTAGGACTTCTCGCAGGGTATCGAGCCCTTCAATAACCGTATTGGACGGGATTAGTACGTCATCGATGTATGTCATGACCTTACCAGCGTCTATTAGAAGCTTTAGCGTGTTTGATATAACCCTCTGATATACAATGGGAGCATTGGCAAGCCCGTACGGCATTTTGAGATATTCAAAGTGCCCGTCGGGTGTGACGAAGGCTGTTTTACTGATGGAGGCATCATCCTTTAAAGGCACTTGGTGGAACCCTGTGGCCATGTCAAGGCTAGTGAAATATGTGTATTTACCAAGTTTGTCGATATGGTCATCTATCCGCGGTAAAGGGAATCTCTCCTTAATGGTTATAGAGTTGAGAGCGCGGTAATCAACACACATTCTGTCACTACCATCCTTTTTCTTGACTAGAATAATAGGATTCGCGTATTCTGATTGCGACTCGCGTATGATACCTTTTGCAAGCAAATCATTGATAATACCACGAACCCTATTTTTTTCGTCTATGGAAAGCCTGTATGGTCGTTGATTTATAGGAGCATCAGATTTTAACTTAATCTCCATGCAGCCCGTATTTACCGTGGTGGTTGCCGTTCCACTAATAAAAGATTCAGAAAACTCTGCTATGAGATCCAGCAGTAGCTTTTTCTCATCGCCTAACAGTGGTGTTTTAATGTCGTGAACTTCCACAGTAGATACATGTTCCACTTGTGATATGCCTGATCTGGTTAGCCGTTGTTCGTTGTTTTTCCTAATATACGTAAGCCCTTTGCGGTTCAAAACGTCTGTACCAATTAGTATTGGGGCACTAATGCACTCAGTCGGAACTACATATAAGTCTACTGCCAATGAGACCTCAGGCAACTCGATTACCGTGTTAACAAAGGAGGTAGATTGAATTTCCTGACTACCTATACCTCGCATTACTCGATAACACGGTTTTCTATTTAAATTGAAGTGTTTCAAAACCGATTCCGATATCAGAGAAATATCAGAGCCACTGTCTATCAAAATATCAACTGGTACTTTTTGAACCACGGCCGGCATCACATTTGTGCGTTCGGGTTCGAGTCTGAGCAAAAATTTACTTCGGTAACATTGCGCTTATTGGAAGCATCCGACCGCTGCTTTTGAAAGCACGTGTCCACAGTGTGCCCTGAACGCTTGCAAAAAGTGCAATGTTTTACAGACCTGGTGTCATTCGCGGCGGAAGATACAGGCTTAGGCGGAGCCGAGTTTAATTGTGCCCTAGATTGCTGGGCCGATTTATCAGAATTATTACGACTACACTGATACGGGAAATGCCCAGTACTACGACAAATACGGCATCTATTACTCGTATGATTATTAGTGTTCCTTTTAAAGTCGCGTTTTGGCGGCTGATATGTGCCTACGTGCCCAATAGATCGGACAGCATTGTTGGAGTTCATTTTGGACTTAACAAAAGCAGATAAAAATTCGACCAATTGTTTTGACGATGGTTTAGAGTTGGTCGTGGCCGCTTTGACATGAGGATCGGTAATGCCGCGTGCGATAATAGCAACTTTCAACTCTTCTGACAGTCCCGTGACGATATTTAAACGCAAAAGTGACTTAAGAGCGTATTCCGCGTATGTCACAAATTTGTCAGAGTTCGTATTCATTACATCATATAATACGGTGGCTACATCAATGTTACGCGGACACAATGACCTAAATTCGATTTTAAAATTGTTCCATGAACGGTCATTCGTTGCCCACTCATTGAGCCACGATTTAGCATCCCCACGTAACCTACTGCCTACTCGCCCGAGGCATTCCTCACTATCCCAGCTATTTATTTCTTTAGCACGATCAACTTCCGCACTCCATACGTCAAAATCATGCACACTTGGATCAAAAGGAGAAATATAGTAATTTTGACACCTTACTTTACTTAACGCGTTCAAAGCTCCAACAATCCTGTCCGTCACGTCCTGTTGCCGGCCAGCACTGCTACCCTCACCCACCGAATTGCATGACGCAGTTCCGGCAGTCTCGGGTGCGCTGGCGTTAACCCCTTCGACGGTAACCGGTACAGCTGAGGGCAAAGATAGCTGCGCGTGGCGTTCGGTAAATGAGTGCGATGGTGTATTGCTACTAGACGGTCCCGGTAAAGTGCCTTCTATGGCCGTTAATCTCGCGAGTATATGGTCCAAAATACCGTCGCGGGAGTCATGACGGACGCCCTCACGTCGCGTAGGTGTCCTGCTCATTCGACTCACAGAACGATCGCGACGCCTAGGCGCCGACAGTGACTCACGCAGCCGACTTCTAGATCGAGAGTTTGAGCGGTCACGACGGTGTCGACGAGAATGACCGCGCCTTTCGTCTCTAGATCGACGTCCCGTCATTTTTAAAACACGTGGTCTATCCCTCACTTCTGATTTTATCGATCGGAAACAAATTAGGTTTTTTAAAAAGAAATGACAATAATCTACCCGTAATATATTTTACTAAAAATAAGAAAAAAGTTGCAAATATAAATTCCAAATAATCTATCCTTGACGACAACCGACACGTCCGAACGCTGCGCGCAAAGTGAGCCTGAGGCCCAGCGAGCGATCGCTTTTATAGTGCCGAGCTAGCTCTTGGTCTGGCGGAACTGGTATTCGGTAACAATATATATATATATATTTATTTATTGATTTGTGTAAAAGATGCATTTTTTTAAATTAAAACTATTTATTTTGTACATTTAGGATAACATTACATTTACGTACACATATATAATATACGTATGACACATACAATTCATGTCACTAGCGACCGGCTCCGGCTACGCACGGGTGCATTTATGCATATATTATACTCAGAAACCTTCCTCTTGAATCACTCTATCCATTTAAAAAAGACCGCTTCAAAATCCATTTCGTAGTTTTAAAGATTTACGCATTCTTATGGACGGATAGACGACAGCGACTTTGTTTTACTCTACGTAGTGATTTTACATAATTTAAATTTCCGATGTACTAAATATTTTGCACAATTCCTGGTAAATGAAAACTATTTTATTAAAATTCCGTTTTAAAAAGTTCTTAAAATATACTTGATGATCTACCGTTCGTATTTTTTTTCAAATATGTCTTCTTCCCTCGATTAAAAGGCACCAAGCTTGTAGCAAAAGTATTTATTAATTTGACAAAATACTCGGCAATATCTGCCATCTTTGCCGAAACCTTTGATGTCGCCGGCCATTTTAGGAGAGTCGTCAAAACGAAGGAAAATCCAAGGGGAACGTAAAAACAGTGAACATCAAAGCTATGGCACATGTGCTCTAAGTTATTTGCCATGCCCCGATTGCGAGGCAAAGATTACTTTTATTTGGGTAAACACGTATATCTGATGATAAGATTTCGCACCTTATTTGACTTTGTTTCTATGTAAAAAAATACAAATTTATTAGAATCGATTTCCTCAGTGTTTTCGTGACCCTTAGATGGGCGAAATGTGTTTGATAGCGGTAGCTAAGCTCCGTGTTAAATCATTAGTTTTGTATTCGATTAACGTCAAATGAGCAAATAATAAAAAAACGAAAAAAGAAATCATTTATTCTTTACAACTGGTTCGAAATGCCATTTCACAGAGAAGAGCCAGCAAGAAATTTAATGGAGCAACTTTTAAATGAAAGGATTGCAATGATGGTGGTACTTAAAAGGCTGACATATTAATAAAAGCAATTACAGGCATAGACGTATATGATGAGCGACCATTACACTAGGCATCGAACGTCGCACAGTAGGCTTATTACCCTCCTTGTAAAGGGAGGAGGCCCGACTCATCAGTGGGTCATTTATGGGCTAAGTAGTAGTAGTAGATGAAAAAAACATTAAAAATTAAAGATCATCAGTACACTCAAATATTTAAATTAAACATTTTTGTTGTTTAATTAAATAATGTAATACACACGCGATAAATCCGTTAAAAAGTGTTTAATTTAAAAGTGTAATAATCGCGAAAACTCTAGAAATCATTACACTCAAAAATACTTGGCTAATTATCAAACGGAATGAAGAGCACATTCAAAACCCGGTTTCCAGTGCGAACCGAGTTTGAAAACGGAACGGGTTAATGAAAGCTACAGAAAGCGGTTGTGACGTTACTTTTATGAAAGTTGTTTCGGTTGTAGGATGCATAAAAGTGTTTGCCCCGAGGGGTCGTTAAAAGTTCTCATTGTCGCCGCGAACCTCGCCCGGGGAATTGTTTTCAACCTGCATTTTATTTTAGTTGTTTTTTAAGTCTCTGCATGGATTTGAAACCACAATTGTTTTAAAATTCAAAATTAAAACTCAGTTAAACAATTAATTAAAATTTACCACTGGTTCGGAACGCAGCTCTACCGAGTAGAGCCGGCAAGAAACTCTGTAGATGCTCTTTTTAGATCGCCATTTTTAGGCACAAGGCCGTGATTAGACAGATTTGTGAGAACAATAAGACAAACTCGCGGAATCGTCGCAAAGGGTCAATCATCAGCCAGATCTAGTCAACAATAGTAACCTTCTAATGCCCGAGCCAACCGAAACCAAGCAACGGCACCTGTTAACAAGCCTCAAAACAACCGACTTCATTTTTTTTGCAAAATGACTTAATTTGCATTTATCTAATAAACAATTTTGATAGGAACTAAACACTTTTTTAATACAGTTGCTCAAAAAGTGGCATATTGCAGGGCCGTATAGCGTTCGGGAAGTGGGCTATTACACACGCATGCTTTTTTTTTACCATTCCCGGACTTGGCTGTATAGTTATAGTTGCTTTTGCCAACTAGAATGGGTGAAGAAAAAATAAATCTCTGCTTATATTCTACGGTTGGCGCCATTTTTCAGAAATGATTAGCTAATTGAGTTTATTGTGTTTTATTACATTGCTTTATTTTTTCGCAACTGTATTAAAAATAGTCCTTCAGTACACGTGCGGAACCGTCATTGCAACTTGTTCCGACTGTCAACTCTCGCCTTCGGCTGCGCCTCGGCTCGGGTAGACATTTGTCGGAACTCTTTGCAATGACAGCCTTTCCGCACTTGTAATGAAATATAAATAAATAATAAATAAATATCCTTGTACATTTCACACAACGCCATCTCGTTAGCTTGGGACGAGATGGCGTTGTGTGAAATGTCCAAGGATATTTAAGTATGAAGTCCCCCAATTTCTATAATTTAAATAAAAGTGGTGAGACCACTCCTTAAAGGCTCCAGTTATCCAGGATATAACCGGGTCCGTCCCAGCTAATCCGACAATACAGCCCGCTCGGACAAAGGGCGGAGTCCCTTACATTATTTATACAGAATTTAGTGAATACGACATTTCCCGCTGTAATTTACAATTAATCGTTCGAGAAAGTCACTTAATTGTCTCATTGTAAGATATTTGGGTGGAATTTATGATATTGTCTCTCGGAATCGACTTGTCCCGCGATAAATTTAACGGCTGAGTGTAATCAGTAGTATTTTTTTGTGATGCTAAATTCGTTTACAATCACTATTGGCTAGTAGGGGCCAGCGTGCTACATACTTTACGCAGGTACCAGAAAAATCTGAATTATCAATGTCAAGAAATTTCGCCTACAAATGCCTTCTATTGTGGCCAGGCTTCGGCCTTTTCATTTCCTTTTGGCGGCTCTTAGGGCACCCTCAGTATAAAATGGGGTGGCGACAATATGTACTGTAAATCCGTCACCGTTATATCTATACTAATATAATAATCTATACTAATATAATAAAGCTGCTAATCTAAGGAACTACTGGTACGATTTCAAAAATCTTTCAGTGTTAGATAGTCCATTTATCGAGGCAGGTTATAGGCTATATTTTATTTTCAAAAGAATTAGGGATCCGTATGAAAATTGCGGTTTTGTAAACCAAGGTGTAAAATTTAAAACCTATTTATGCTTGCGCTGCAAAAACTATTAACAATAGAACAAAATGATATACTACGGGTTTGTAGGTCTTATAAAGATCTACAAAAAAGTCCGCGAGAGCACATATCTAACTATCATAGTTTAGTCACAATAATAGAGATAAGCACGCGTTCGAAGCCCACGCGGGCGAAAGCTAGTTATCAATAACTTCGGTTTGCTATGAAAAACATTATTATTATATGTATTAGGTTTATGCCTTGTATAATATACCAATGATGTGACGTAAGTAGAAAAGCTAGCTGGAAGAGCGAGGATGGCAAAGAGGAGAAGACAAGGTCAAACATTATGTTGCCTAACCCCGGCACCACGGAGAGGACTATTTCTACTAACTTAGATCTTAGTTTAGACAACACACACTGGTTAAAGACAAAAGTCTTTAACCAGTGTGTGTTGCCAGTGATGACATATGGAACAGAGACGTGGTCGCTCACTATGGGCTCCATCAGAAGGCTCAAAGTCACCCAAAGGGCAATGGAGAGGGCTATGCTCGGAGTTTCCCTGCGAGATCGAATCAGAAATGAGGAGATACGCAGGAAAACCAGGGTCACCGACATAGCCCACAGGATTGCCAAACTTAAGTGGCAGTGGGCAGGGCACATAGCTCGCAGGACCGACGCCCGATGGGGCAGAAAAGTCCTCGAGTGGCGACCGCGTTCCGGAAGGCGCAGTGCTGGTAGGCCTCCCACACGGTGGACCGACGACCTGGTTAAGGTCGCCGGAAAGCAGTGGATGCGGGCGGCCCAGGACCGGCCTTTGTGGAGATCCTTGGGGGAGGCCTATGTCCAGCAGTGGACGTCTTTTGGCTGAAATGATGATGATGAGATCTTAGTTTAGGGGTGAGGTCCAGTAGCACTCACTCGGTCTAATGTCAAGTGCCGAGCAAGAAGCAATAAACATAGTTAATTACGACCTACAAATACGCGTCTCGGTAATTAATTTTATGCCCTTTCGCCGGAAACAGCCCGGATAATGGGCCTTTACGACCGGAAAAGCCATTTTCTCTTTAGTTCGCCTTATATAGTAGGGTGTCTATATTTTTTTGATGAAATTTGTCATAAGTAGAGATACGAGTGTTTTTATAATTTACTAGTTGACCCGGCAAAGGTTATACCGCCTCAGAATCAATAAATAAAAAACCTGAATGACATTTCCAGAATGTTTCAACTTTACTCAAATACGTGTAAACCTTAACTGGACCAACAATAATGAGTTTAAAAAAAATATTCTTATTTTCTTTTAAACTTCCCTGGGCTTTCACGAATATTTCAAGACCAAAATTAGCCAAATCGGTCCAGCCATTCTCGAGTTTTAGCGAAACTAAAGAACAGCTAGTTTCTAGCCTATTCTAAATTTCTACCGTCTGACGAGTCTTTGTACTTGAGTTTCTCTGTCTGAGGCGACAGAGCTTTAGAATAGATGAAGCATATATCTTTAGTATTTTTTTTAGGGATCCCCAACCCCTTTTTTCCTCTACCGAGAAGAGCCAACCAGAAACTCACGGCACAGGGTTTCTTATCAATTTTCCTTCCCTTACGGCTAGGTCGGGTTTTGCGATCCCCTCGGAATGGAATGGGCTGGTGACAGTATGTATTCTAAATCCGTCACCATACGGAAAACCACAACACATACTACTATTACTCAGCCTATAAATGACCTACTGCTAAGTAGGGCCTCCTCCCATCACAGGGAGGGTGACGTTGCCCAGACGTGTTGGGACACAGTTGGCACTATACCCTACCTCTCTATAATCTGATTATTTGCAAAGTTAGTTACGAGCTCTGTGATACAAGGTCACACGACATTGCAGTCGCGTCGACTTGACTTTTAAAAAAGAAACCAAAGAAGCTCATACGATAAAGTAATGCAATCTTAGCTTGTCAACCGTTGGCCTTTCTCTATCCGATTAAAAACGTTATTAATTTTACATTATCCTTAAATACGATGCGATACTCGTGTTATCCGGTATAAATTCAATTTTATGGCTCCGAGCGTTTATTTGAGGAACACAGAGTATGAATTTTGCTAGTATTATTTGTAACTAGCGACCCGCCCCGGCTTCGAGCATGGGTGCAATGCTGATACTAATACACCCTTGCATTGTAATCGCAAAAAATGTGTATAATATGTACGACATCACATTAGACATCTTTAAATTTATCAGCGTTTCACTACAGTATTATGCATGTATCTATACAAATAAATAAAATTTAAGTGTCTGTTTGTAATAATAAAATAACTTTTTACTAAATGCGTAAGTATATAGGTACGCAACCAAAAAATTTTTTTTTTATATTATTGTCAGGCCGTCTCTGGAACTGGCCGATTTTGACGGGACTTTCTGATAGGTAGCTGATGATATACCACGCATTTTATTAATTAAGTTTTCTTCAAATATCATCTTACGAATCCTTGGAATCGAACCATAGGACATTTAGTAGATATCAGAATATTTGAACACACGGTCGTCCGATCAATACGATGCGTTTAAATAATTTGGTCGCATCGCATGATCGCACGACCTTCACTATGACATTCAGTAGAAATCAGTATGTTTGATCGCACGGTCACACGCTCATTTTTCGTCGGACGGACGCATCATCGCGCGAGCGATGGCAATAGGACGGCGCCTGACAATCAATAACCATTATCATATAGAGCCAATTTCATTTCATTTCTTCATTTATTAACTGAAATAAAACCATTACGTTTATTTAATTATTACACCAAATGTTTTATCCGTTTATAATTGTGTTTATTTATTATTAACATTAAAATACCCCCGTCCGTGAGTTACTCTGGGGTTGTCGACTGAAAACCAGTGCTGGGTGTTCTGCACCCAGCTAATGCTGAGACGGCGACCCTTCAGCAGGACATACAAGGATATAAAGTTTACATAAATTGGAAATTATCTTATATTTCGCTACAATATTTTTTGTTGGTCTATTTTCCATATTTTGTAGTATTAACGTATAGTTTAGCTTTAAAAAAAAATTACATTCTGTATCATGCGTTTCCTGTATTTGTTCTGCCGAATAAATGTGTTTCTTTCTTTGTTCTTCTTTCTTTCCATTTCAGTCAAAAGAAGTCCACTACTGGGCCTAGGCCTCCTTAAATGGTTTTCACGAAGATCACAGTACACAATAGGCTGATTACTTCTCAGCCCATAAATGACCCACTGCTGAGTCGGGCCTCCTCCAACTACATAGAGGGTAATTGACCTACTGTGACACGCTGGCCAGACAGGTTTGGTACCAAGTTTTCCTTCTCTTGCGGCTAGGTTTTCAGCCGTATCATTTCCTTTTGTCGGCTTTTACGACACCCTCAGGATGAAATGGGATGGTGACACTATGTGTGTGTATTCTTAATCAGTCACCACACGGAACCGGTGACCTGGTCAAGGTCGCTGGGAAACGATGGGCGGCTCTGGACTGGCCTTCACCTAGCTGCAAGAGAAGGAAAACTTGATACAAACCCTGTGACAATCCGTCGTACCAGCGTGGCTCAGTAGGCTAATTTCCTTCCACGAATTTAGAGGAGGTCTGACACAGTAGTGGGTAATTTATGGGATGGTGATAACTCATATTGTCGCTTGTATCTATGGATATCCTATCCACGCACCGTTGAAATATTTACCCTGTATATCTGAGTGATTTATTAACGCTGTTTAACGTCGCCAAGTCTAAAGATGATCTACCAAGTCATGATTTTTTTTGCAGTGATACTAACTATAACAAATGCAATTTCAAGGTTCATGTCCAAAATACCTTATCATGATATCAGCAATCAAAATACTCTTCTAATATCGCGCGTCCTTGCAAACATTTCGAAATAGCGTTTCATCGATAACGCCCTGTTTGCTCGCAAGTGCTTTTAAATAGTTTCCCGTTAACTGCACGTCACACGGTCAATATTTGGTTAAACTCTTATCTTTGCCAGTGATAGTAGAGTAACGTCGCACCCAGAAATGGTATACTGTATGATGACACGAATATAGTAGTATTAAATCGACTTGAATCACTATCACTATCACTACATAGTATAAAACAAAGTCGCTGTCGTCTGTCCGTCCCTATGTATGCTTAAATCTTTAAAACTACGGAAGGTTTATATGTTTAATACATGCATAATATTGTAGAGAAACACTGATAAATTTAGATACTCATCATTGCATCCGTGCGAAGCCGGGGCGGGCCGCTAGTTTAATATAAAAATAATAGGCATATGTACATGTCAATAGGCAGCAACATTGTAATTAAAAAAATAACTGTCACCGTCATTTCTTTTAGTAAATTTTTATTTCAACTGTACCAAATTTTAGATTTCGTGAGATTTTACACTGGAACATAATATTACAAGTAACTTTTATCTTGGAAAACTTTTTATCATCGTCATCTACTATCCGAAGGCATAGCATTGTAAATAAACAGTGTATACGTGAATGAAATTGAGATTGCAAAAATTAAGCGTAGTTAGGATTGTGTCAGCACCCCATTAATGTAACTAAATGAAAAAGCAAAGCTGATAGCCAAGCTGCAACATAAAGTTGAATTGAAACACAGCCCTGGGCCACCCCGTCTGACCAGTGTGGCACACTAGGCTAATATCGCTCCATGTAATAAGAGGAAGCTCGACTCAGCAATAGCTCTTTTATAGGCTGGGATGATGAAATGTTAACATTTTCATGTTTCATATTTTTCCCAACTTTTTGCGAACAGTTCAATTTCAAATCATTTATTTTGTTTAGGTCACGGTCGAGACTTACAAAAAGTCAACACAGTCATAGTGATATCTATACTAATATATAAAGCTGCAGAGTTTGTTTGTTTGTTTGTTTGTTTGAACGCGCTAATTTCAGGAACTACTGGTCCGATTTCAAAAATTCTTTCAGTGTTAGATAGTCCATTTATCGAGGAAGCTATATTTTATTTTCAAAAGAATTAGGGATCTGTATGAAAATTGCGATTTTGTAACCCAAGGTGTAAAATCGAAAACCTATTTATGCGTGCGCTGCAAAAACGATTGACAATAGAACAAAATGAAGTACAACGAGTTTGTAGGTCTTATTAAAATCTACAAAAAAGTCCGCGAGAGCACATATCTAACTATCTTAGTTTAGTCACAATAACCACTTTTATATTCATAAAAAAAATGCATAGAGATAAGCACGGGTTCGAAGTCCACGCGAGCGAAGCCGCGCCCAAAAGCTAGTTATATAATAAAATTGGTCTACCGTCTACCACCATTTCGGAACGCGACCACTGCTGAGAAGAACTGGCAAGAAACTCAGAGGGCTTGTCATTTTTTTTTCATTGTGGTCCTATTTCTTATGTTTATGTACAATAACATAAAATACTGGCACTGAACAGCTTAGTCCCAAGCAGCTGTGTCGTTTATATAATCAGCAATGCGGTAATACGCTTTTTTGTAAAGCTTTGTCTTGACCATCTTTTTAAAGGCATTGCGAGGCAATTCTCTAAGTTGCATGGGCAGTTTGTTATAAAAGAGTATACATTGACCAGTTTTGTTAATGATTGTACCCCCTAACTACGCACCTTATCTCTCACAATCTCGCAGTGCCTACCATTGTGCCGCCGTCGCAATACAAAATAACAAAACAAAATGAATATAATACACGTTGTTTTCGCAATTATTCTTATGGGACAGACAGACTGCTTTATAGGCGACACAACAGACGTCAAGGCATTAGGCGAACAAAAGATACTTTTAAGGAAATTGCGAGATATTCAAGACCCGAAAAACGTAACGAAACCTCTGACTTGGAATGAAATATTAGCTGATGTATTAGTGAATAAAATTAAGATATTCTCCTTCAAAACTGAAAGTGCGGACATTAAAGAGGAGAGCGTTACCTCGAATATTGTAACGAAGTTGTTCAGTGCAATTCTTTACGTCTACAAGAACTGTGTTTACGATAAATACTTTACAGTTAAATATGAGGAACCCAGTTTTTATGTTGATCATGTGACAACAGAACCTAATAATGTGGGTGTTGACAAACGTGATGGACCTAAAAGTGAAGTGGAAATCATTGAGCCGAAGTATCATGGAAAACTGGATGAACCAAATCCAACGGTTGAAGGCGAAACAGCAACGCTATGTCCTGACGGAATGATAAAAGATGAGACAGGAGATTGTGTTAAGGATAAATCAGATTTATTGATATCGGTGCCCATGCAGTGTCCATTAGGTTATAGGGCCGATAGATTGGGTAACTGCCGTTTTGTATGGTAAAACTGTAACTGCAAGATTTTTATTACTATAAAACTTAGCTGTAAATATAACATAATATGTGATTGTATAAATGGCTGTTATTGTTTATCCTTTGTATACTTTAATAATGTAACCGAAATACCAATTCGAACCGTTATTAATTGATGTACGGAAACATTTTGCTAAGCAAACCAATGAAATATAGTTAGAAAGGCAGTTTATAAATAATCTTATATTTAATAAATCAGTTATTTCTTACAGGATACCAAGAACCGGAAATCTGGGTTGTGATAATATTTTTTAGCGTAATCCTAACATATACCTACTGTATATAATTAGTGTGACTATATATTTTTAAACTACTGATTAACATAAATTCAAACTACCATCTTTAATAAATGTGGTCGTTATTAAAATATGAAATATTTTTTAAATGGTTAATTTTATTTTATTAAATGGTTTTTAAAATTACACATTACTTTTTAATTATTCAGTACTTACGTATTAGTTCAGGGTATAGTAGGTGACTACACAATTTATGTCCTTAATCTGTCATCATGTTGAATTATCCGAGCAATAAACTGTGTAACGATGCACATACAGGTCGCAGATTTGTGTCAATATTACTAAGACTAATACAGGCTGTGCTAAATCTTCGTATCAAGTTCCGCTTGATTAGAGCACACCCTGTCGCGGAAATGTACCAAAATATCGTATCTTATTGCTTTGATGTGCTTCTGGCGTGGACGCATTGGGGAAATTAATTTCTGACGAGAATTTATAGAGCAGAAATTATTCGAGCAGCGAGGGTTATTTTCACTAGCTGTTGCATGTGGTTTGGCCTTGTTAGTTGGTAGCGTTGCGTCGCAAACTATTTCACTTGGCCGAAGAGATGGCATATATTTTCGTTCATAATTTAATTACATTTAAACAAATCAAATCAATTTTCAACTAAGCTGATAAGCTACATAAGCTGTTCTCGTCGTTTCAGCCCATAAATGATCCACCGAGTCAGGCCTCCTCCAAGTTCATGGAGGGAAATTAGCCTACTGTGCCACGCTGGCAATCAACTGGGCGGTATCAACTGGACGGGTGGAAGAGGAAGTCACAGAGGCTACTGGTAAGACCTGGTGACTTCGTCTTTCACCGCACTCCCTTGTCTTTCCCGGCAAGGGAGGGGTGTTGCTCTTGGGTGGGGAACTACTGTTGCGTCGAACCCCAAGGCAAGTGTGGCTGTTCTCCTGCTCGTGGTTGCCGCCTGCTTTTTGCGCGCCTCGGAGCTTGGGGCTTCACTAAACGTGGCGGGCCGAGGTCACCAGGGTCCCGGGCATGCTCTCCTATCGGGGATTGTATCCCGTGGCCCTGGTTCGGACATTCGAGGATCGCCGTCGGTTTTAGTGGGTAGGTCGGGGCGCAATTTACCATCTCTACGCGCCCCGGAGTCCCACATATCCGGGCATGAGGATCTCCGACGTAAAAAAAAGGGTTGGTATCAAGGATTCCTTCTCTTGCGGCCAAGTGATCTGCCTCTATAAAACATTTCTACTACTACTCAGTCCATGACTGACCCACTGCTGTGTTGAGCCGCCTCCGATTACATGAATGGTAAATAGCCTACTGTGTGATGCTGGTCCGACGGGGAACAGGGTCACTATTCAAGTTTTCCTTCTCTTGTGTCTAGGTTTTCAGCTTTATCCTTGCATAAATAAATAAATATCCTTTGACATTTCACACAACCCCATCTCGTCTAAGCTAAGCAACTTAAACCTTGTGTTATGGTAACGAGATGGATGATAAACTACTTATAGTTTTTTTTTTTTTGTAAATACATACATATTATATATAGAAAACACCCAGACCCGGAACAAATAAATAAAAATAAAATAAATATCCTTGGACATTTCACACAACGCCATCTCCTCCCAAGTTAAGCAACTTAATGCTTGTGTTATGGTAACGAGATGGATGATAAACTACTTATATACATTTTTTTTTTGTAAATACATACATATTATAGATAGAAATGACACCCAGACTCCGAGCCAGTGCCTCTGGTTTAGACAAAGACACTGGCCCGACCCCGGAATCGAACCCGGGACCCGTTGATCCAAAGGCGGCACATCTGACCACTAGACCAACGAGGCAGAAATACTTGTAGATCGTACAAATATTTCTTCCGTGCGAATCCGAACCCGCGACATGCTGGCAAGACGGGTTGGCACAGGGTTGGTTCCAAAAGTCCATCGCCTGCGCAAAACAGGCCCCGGGAGGAAGGCGCGCTGCGTTCCGCGCGCGCCTCTCAGCGGCGGAAAAGGGGGGCTGTACAGCCCCCCATGATCGGAGGGGCCCGCCTCGGAGCATGGGGCTCGACTAAACAGGGTGGGCCGAGGCCCCCAGGGTCGCGGAGCATGCTGCCCCAGCGGGGGAGCGAAACCCGTGGCCCTGTTTCGGGCAGTTGAGGATCGCCGTCGGTTTTAGTGGGTAGGTTGGGGCGCAACTTACCATCTCCACGCGCTCCGGAGTCCCACATAACCCGGCCAGTTCCCAAACGGCCGGGTATCCATGAGGATTTCCGACGAAAAAAAAAAAAAAAAAAAAAAAAAAAAAAAAAGGGTTGGTTCCAAGGATTCTTTCCTTTTGTAGGCTCTTACGACACCCTCAAGATGGAATGGGATGGTGACTCCATATATTTCAAATCCGTCACCATTTAAAAAGTGTCAGCTACAAATAGCGTGGAAATGTTCTAAATCCCTTTGCAAACCGGCTACTAGCATATTTTCTTTTCCAAGTAGTATTTACATAGAGGACTGGCGTTCGCTGTTTGCCGCCAGCACCCAGACTGCTGTCTTATTGCCCCACAATCCTCACAGCAAATGTTTACACGCTGAACAGTCACTTAAGTAATTTTAACCCCACTTCAGTGAAACAGATTTTAAATGCACCACTCTTACAGGACCTCACGCTTAAAATACGATGAAAGAAAAGAAATAACGTGATTTTCTGACGATTGATTTTTAATTTGTCACAGTGGCCACTTAATAATCTTCTTATATATAAAAATGAATTGCTGTTCGTTAGTCTCGCTAAAACTTGAGAACGGCTGGACCGATTTGGCTAATTTTGTTCTTGAAATATTCGTGGAAGTCCAGGGAAGGTTTAAAAGGTGAGAAAATAAAGAAATGCTCGGATTTAAATAAAATAAAAATATTGCTTATCCTTTGACGTGACGCTTGACGATTCCTTTTGTTTGTTTAAAGTTTATTTTATACAAAAGTTCAGGTATTTTATTTATCGATTGAGGCAGTACGAAGTCTCCCGGGTCAGCTAGTCGTAAATACATTAAACCAATTTTTAGCTTCAGATGTATGTAACAGGCTTCAGACGTATGTAACGGAATCTTTGAACATGATTTTTACCCAGTTAAAAACGTCAGATTAACTCGAAATTTGGCAAACTTATTAAGGACCGATGACAATTCAATATTTTAAATCAGTTTGATCTGTTATCCTTACCAGGGTAATCAGGATTAGCGATTAGCATCAGACGTATGTAAACGTATGTAACGGAATCTTTGAATATGTTTTTGACCCAGTTAATTTCTTTTAACGTTGGAAATAAAATAAATAAATAAATATCCTTGGACATTTCACACAACGCCATCTCGTCCCAAGCTAAGCAACTTAATGCTTGTGTTATGGTAACGATATGGATGATAAACTACTTATGTACATATTTTTTTTGTAAATACATACTTATTATAGATAGAAGTGACACCCAGACTCCGAGCCAGTGCCTCTGGTTTAGACAAAGACACTTGCTCGACCCCGGAATCGAACCCGGGACCCGTTGATCCAAAGGCGGCACATCTAATCACTAGACCAACGAGGCAGTCCAAATCCTCGTGGATGCCCGACCGCTAAACGCCAGCCGAGTTGTGTGGGACTCCAAGGCGCGGAAATATAGTAATTGCGCCAGAACAAGTGGGTA
Organism: Clostera curtula; assembly: GCA_905475355.2. Lineage (NCBI taxonomy): Eukaryota > Metazoa > Arthropoda > Insecta > Lepidoptera > Notodontidae > Clostera > Clostera curtula. Next base: position 1,651,792 of record FR997803.1, on the reverse strand, counting down.
ACCACTAAAACCAACAATGTAGCATGATTGAGGGGGATATACATTTAACCTTCCAGGAAAAAATAAGTGTTAAAAGTTTGTACGAATGCAACGATTTTGGTTTGTGATGTCCTAGGTTTTCGCGGTTTTCCGTGTGGTATAGTTTCATCCCATTACTGAGTCGGTCCTCCTCCAAATTCATGGAGGGAAATTAGCCTATTTTGCCACTCTGGCAAGACGGGTTGGCACAGTGTTTGTATCAAGTTTTCCTTCTCTTGCGGCTAGGTGATTTACCTCTTATTTTCCCTTAGTCGCATCTTACGACACCCTCGGGATGGTATGGTGACACTGCGTATCCTAAAGTGCAGTGATGGTTCTTATATCTATTTGGTCAACTGTTTGAAGACGATTTAATTTACTTTTTTTAGTTTTGCTCTAAAATGTTTTGTTCTGACGAATAACAAACACAGTTAAACCATTACCTCTAAGTACCTAACCATAACAACTAAATCGTTAACAAAAAAAAATACTAGAATAGTTCTAAAATACACAAAAACATAAAATACTTAAATCATAGAGACAAATAGTCGTTATTGACCAACTCAACCGAAATAACTTACTTATTAATGGTTAATAACAGAAAATACTTCATTTCATATGGTTTCTTTCACAATCGCTCTTAGATAGATGCTTATCGTTTTACTACTTTGCTCATATGGCTACTGTATCGATAACAAACCGATAAATCTACCGGGAACGTCCCTAATATACGAGTATATCAAGTATGTGAATCTTCATTTGAGTATGAAACTATAATATAATATTGTTTTTTAAGTGTTTCACCACTTAAAAAACAATATTATATTATAGTCACCACCCCATTCCAGGCTTTACAAGAGGTTTCGTAAGAAAATATGCTAGCAGTCCGTTTGCAATGGGATTTAGGACATTGCCACGATCTTTGTCGCTAGATACTATTTAAATGGAGACTGATTTGGAATATATATCGTCACCACCCCATTGCACATTGAGGGTGTCGTAAGAGCTGACAAAAGGAAATGACAAGGTCGAAAACCTAGCCGCAAGGGTAGGAAACTTTGATACGAAACCCTGTGCCAACCCATCTGGCCAGCGTGGCGCAGTAGGGTAATTAATTGGAGGAGGCCCGACTCAGCAGTGGGTAATATATGGCCCGAGTAGTAGTAGTAAGTGACCCTTAAATAAACTAACTGTGGAATCAGGTTGTTGGTCTAGGGGTGGTCATGCCGCCTTTCGTTTAGGATTCGATTCCGACGTCGGTAAATGGGTGACAAATATCAATATCAAATATATATGTATATTGCAAAATACGATGCAAAAAAAACCTTTTATAATAGCAAACAATGCGCAAATTTTTAATTTCCCCTCTCATATTTGCCAGGGAAATTCCCAAGCCAAACAGGTCTTTAATGCCCATTTGATTCGCCGTCCAAAACAAGCGGAGTGTACCACTCTAAAACAATACATCGTACCTCATTCATATTCAATAAGGTTCCCGAATAAAAAGCGACCCCTTACTTGGCGTTTCCACAGACCGCAGGGGTATTTATGCCAGGGGTTAAAGTTCCGATGGAAAATTTCTCTGCTCCCAAATATTTGTGGGACCTACATATGATTGGTTTGATATCGTTAATTTTGACACACAAACATCCATGTGGAGACATAGTTACAAAACAAAATGTCACCACACAATGCCATCCTGACAGTGTCGTACGACTAAAGGAATTCAAAAGGCAGACAATCTAGCCACAATAGAAGAATTACACACCTAGCTGGGGAGGTTACAAATTTTGTAAATAATTTCTCGTCCTCAATACCGCAGTCTTTGAAGACAAAAGTGTTCGATCAGTGTGTATTGCCAGTGACGCCATTGCTACAGAGTCGCTCAAAGTCACCCAAAAGACAATGGAGTGGGAGAGGGAGTTTCCCTGCGAGATCGAATCTGAAATGAGGAGATACGCAGGCAAACCAGAGTCACCGACAGAGCCCACAGGACTGCCAAACTTAAGTGGCAGGGCACATAGCTCGTCGGACGACGCCCAATGTCTTTTTGTGAAATGATGATGATAATTGTTTGCACAATTTAGTAACAATCTTATTTACTCAAAAGACAGGTTGGTTGGCAAATGCTTGGGATCCAGTCTTTAAATTGATCAAATCTCAAGCTCAAAACTCATTTGCAAGACCTCTGGACATCACATTCCGGGTGTCTTGTGTAAACCAGAGGCAATTTATCTGAGTCTGGTTAACATTTGTGTTCATAAATTGTATTTTATAAACTATCCCTGCGATACCGTTGAGGAATAGTTCTTGAGTTTTATTTCTTAACTAGCGACCCGCCCCGGCTTCGCACGTCATGTATGTATTATACGTATAAACCTACCTCTAGAATCACTCTATCTATTAAAAAAAACCGCTTCAAAATCCGTTGCGTAGTTTTAAATATTTAAGCATACAGGGGACGGACAGACGACAGCCACTTTATTTTATACTATGTAGTGATAGTGATTCTTAAAAAAACAAGTATAATACAACAGGATTTCCTTCTCTTGCGGTTATTATTTCTATTTATTTTCTTTGAATCTCATTATACCTTCAGGATGGAATTGGTTGGCATTGTCTTCTAAATCCATCACCAAACCGAGTTCTATCGTCCAATCCCTCCTAAGCAACAACAACGCATAACATTGAGCAAAAGTGTTGCTTACAGCATCTTAAAGAATTTTCGGACCAATACATATAAAATAAAGTGCAATTCAAAATAAAGATACCTCGTATTGTTGTTCGGTTTATTGTAATATCAGAATCAAATGAGCGGCGCTGCCGGGAGGCGATCGCCCCCCTCCACGGTCAATTTGAGATCCAATTACGTCCAGCTTAGTGGGAAAAAGTCCCGGGTAATCCCGCTACCAAGATATGGCGCAAGTCTAGAGTGAAACTGACATGACACAAACCTTTTTGATTTAGCAGCCTTTTCTTTAATACCGTAATATCACATTTTAACAGCAAATGTAAACCGTGTTGTGTGAGATCAAAGGAGATGGATGGATTTTAAGGCTGAGGTTAGGATTGTGTATGAAAGGTGTAAATGTAGATAAGATGACTGATAGGTGTGTATGTAGACTAAAAAATTTAAATATGACGATTTAAAAGACGATTTATACGTAGGATTTATGTTTTTTTTTTGACATAAACCCTACGTAAATAAAGTTGTTTTTGAGTTTGAGTTCGAGCTTGCCCAGTGGGAATTACTAGTCATTTATGGTCTGTGACGTAGCACACTTTGCTCATTCCGCCTCCGCTTATAAATTGATAGTCCTCAGATTTGTTAAGTCTGGCATCAACATACAATCGTGCTTTGCCTGAAAAGATTAAGATGACCCACACTGATCAACTGCGTATTGATTGTTAAATCTTGACTTACGTACAAAAGACCGAATTGTTTTGAAGACAACTCTTACAGTATACCGCATATAAACAAATAAATAAAATTGGAGTGTCTGTAATAATAAAAAAAAAATAGTATATTTCATTACAAGTGCGGAAAGGCTGTCATTGCAAACAGTTCCGACAAATGTCTACTCGAGCCGAGGCGCAGCCGAAGGCGAGGGTTGACAGTCGGAACAAGTTGCAATGACGGTTCCGCACGAGTACTGAACGACTATTTTTAATAAAGTTGCGAAAAAATGAAGCAATTTAATAAAATAATAAAAACACAATAAACTCAACTAACTAATCATTTATGACTTATAAAAAAAAATGGCGCCAACCGTAGAATATAAGCAGAGATTTTTTTTCTTCGCCCATTCTAGTAGGCAAAAGCAACTATGCCCATACAGCCAAGTCTTCAGTAGAAAATTTTTATTGATATAAAATGAAAATGAAATGAAACCTAACCTAACTCATTCAATCAAATCATTAAATCTGATATTGAAACAAATGAGTAAGTAGTTTCTTTTTATAAATATACGTTTTAGCCATCAAAGGCTTCTCTGGTTCTAGTTTTATATGATCGAATAAACTCTGCGATATGTTTTTTTGAACTTAAATTAAAAAAAAAAAAATGAATCATAAAAACTTCTATGTTTTTTTAGTAAAAACTTCATGGTTGGGTTTTCCTTATAATAGACATTATTTTGACAGTTGGGAAAGAAAACGCACTAGTGCAGGAATGGTAAAAAAAAGCACACGTGTGTAATAGCCCACTTCCCGAACGCTATACGTCCCTGCAATATGCCACTTTTTGAGCAACTGTATTAAAAAACACTTTTTACTTAATGCGTAAGTAGGTATGTATAGACCAAAATAACATTTTTTTTTAAATTTGTGCCTGTCTGTCTGTCTGTCTTTTTGTTCCGGCTTATCTCTGGAACGGCTGGACCGATTTACGGGCCTTTCACTGCTCATGATATAAGGAGTAACTTAGGCTACTTATTTTTTACTAGCTTGGCCCCGCGGCGCGCGGTTACCATCGCACCCGTGCGAAACCGGGACGGGCCGCTAGTACTGCTTAGAACGTTATTTAGGGTCAAATTATACTTATACACTTCCGTGTGGTGACGGATTTAGAATAAAAAATGTCGCCACCACATTTCATCCTGAGAGCCGACAAAAGGTTTGATGTGAAACCCTGTGCCAACCCGTCAGTAGAATGCTAATTGTCCTCCATGTAGTTGGAGGAGGCCTGACTCAGTAGTGGGTCAATTCTGGACTGAGAGGTCTGTTTATAATTTAACATAAATGATTAAAATTGTTATTTGATTTGCTATTTGATCTAAGAACGCCGTTTTTGTAGAGTTTAATCAACCAATCGAACGCCAATTTACATTTGACATTTCCGAAATTGTCCAATAACAGATAGGAACCACTAATTAAAACGGAAAAGAGAAGATTGTTATTTTGGGCCTTGATCTGTGTACTGCCCATTTGCATTGACTTAATATTTTTTGGAATTTGTACATCCGATATTACAAAGACCTTGTTGTTTGTTTTTTTTAACGGCTGATCTCTATAATTACTGCCCCGATTTGAAACTTTTTGTGTTGGGCAACCTCTTTAGTGAGAATGGTTATAAATACTAATAATACTGCTTCTGGCTGTAAATACTGTTCTTTCAAAGATATTATATTTGAATTTGGAATCTGGTAAATGTTGATTCGAGAAATGCAAATCCTAGGTTCTACATCTATAGGTGCTATTTTCAATGCAGCAGTCATTTGTAATTTTTAACACCGATTTTTAATTTCATTGAACTTGGTGAACGCGACATCTATTGTTATAGAAGGTGGTTGAAATGTTTTCCCGACTTGTAGCTTTAATAAGTAGTTAAATTTACGTAATTTTATCCAGTTCAGAAATCCAGATCTGAATCAAGACGATCGAAGCTGCGTACATATTAATATGGTGTAATGCTTCAGAAAAACTTATATTGAAAGTCAATAGAACCACCGATGCACTCATGCCCTGAACAGAACGTGCATCTGGCGCCTTTCCAAGCAATTAAGCCCACCTCCTGACGGATGCACTCATTTGAAGTTAAGCTTACTGCTGACATTTCTGAAAGATCTATTAGCTATGTTAACGAGTACTTTACAAGCAAATATTTAAAGAAGTGACATTGATTTACGTTCTACGTGTCTGTATGTTAAAGCCACTGGAATTCGGCACCCACCGAGAACACCTGACGCATGAAACTCAGTGAGCTTGTCTTTCTTTTAAAATGCCATATTACATAACATAACAGTTTACGCTTGAAAGCGAATTTTGAATAAAAGAAGTAAACATGGAATAATAAGTCTTGTATCCAGTGAGCCGACCAATCTCCAATCAGTGGTCTCTGTTGACAAGCATAACTTATGTGGTAGCCATCCATCTCCTCAACAATATCAAAGGGAAGTTATCGACCCGCCACACGTTCATTGGCGGATGCAGGATGAGCGCCACGTGTATGGTATAAATTTAAATCTTTTGCAAAAACAATGTAGGTAACACAATGTTCTAAAATTGCAGTTCGTAAAAATACGAAGAAAAGAAACGCAAAAAAATACCTCGAACAGCGGTAACTAAATTTAAAACGGTTATTGTAGCGGAAACTTTCCAATGGCAATAACCAATGAACGACTTTCTTGGGCTAACTAGTCGTTATATTATAAGTATTTAGTTGTTTGCTCTAAAATTTTTCTTTGATCGCCGTAATTTAAGAGCGAAAGCGATTTGATTCCCTACTACATAATTTTGCTAAATCCCTAATCTTAACTGAGAGTGATATCTCCAACAGAGATTAGACAGAAAACCAGAGAACCTACTAGTATAGTCAGCCCATAAATGGCCCGCTGTTGAGTCGGCCCTCCTTCCATTACATGGAGAGTAATTAGTCTACTTTGCCACGCTGGCCAGACAGGTTACCACAAGGTTGCACATCAAGATTTCTTTCTCTTGCTGCTAGGTTATCAGCATAGTTAATTTCTTTTATCGTCTCTTATGACATCCTCAGAATAGAATGAGATGGTGATACTATATTTGTATGCTAAATCCGTCACTACATGGAATACTTACGTCTTGACGTTGGACTATGCGTAACGACTGCCATAGTTGGTTTATTGTTTTTTTTTTGGCAGTGACTTAAATGCCTTTGCCCAAGGCTTGTCTGTGAAAGCAACGACAGGGTCTAAGATGGAGCAGGTAATTCAAGGACCATTATGTCCATCATTTGTGCAAATAATCTGACCAGCGACGGAGAGCACGTAAAGTCGGTCCTGCCTCACATTAACGGACGGGACGGGGTAGAATATAAAACTTCCCCACCTGGGAAACGCTGGGAAATAAGTCCGTCCGGCGCCAAGCAGTTCAGTTTTGTCGTATGTATGTGAGAGCCGGTGCCCGACAGGGCATTTCCTTGAATTGCCTGCTTTATTTTAGACACTAGCGTTCCTTTCCATCACGGAAGCCTAGGGTCAAAGGCATTCAAGTCAATGAGAAAAAATCATTAAACCACCATTAAGCAGACACAGAAAAATTGGAAAAAGCCGAAGACGAAACTTCCTGATGAAGACGTCATAAGGAAGTAACTGGATAGAAAACCTGGATGTTGGCCTTTATTTGGGTAACGTGACGTACTGATGCTGGAAATCCCTCCATTTGTTTTTTAGGAGTGAATCTGAATAGAGCAAATAATTATTTTATTATTGGCATTTTTAATAATCGCTACGTCTTGTAACTTGCCGAGGTCCGTTGCAAAACTGAGGGTTGGTTTAATAGGCGAAGTTGTTTTCGTCACAATTTTCGACTCTATTACGCGCCAGTAACGTGGAAACGCAAACGAGTAGCAAACACTGTGATTCTTGATAATTTGGAACAGACCAGCGTTTTTATTTCCGCATAATAACTGCAGTGCAATTCTGCAGGTGAGCTAGAGCATCCTCCTCTCTGACCCGCTCTGCCGCAAATAGAGGAGGCCTGACTTAACAGAGGGAAATTTATTGGCTGTTGTCACACAATGAAATAGTAGATATACTTTATCTCTTGTTTCAGCAACATACCTACGAAGTATAACAAAACCCCTGTAGCCATACGCAATGATCAATAGTAGTAATTATAGTAAAAGTAAAGTGTATATCAAAGTGTCCAAAGAGCTGACATGAGGCAACTTAAATAAAAAGATTTTTAACTTGATTTGATTTGATCGATCCCCGCACGGAAGAAATATTTGTACGCAAATATTTGTTCCGGGTTTGGGTGTTTTATATCTATAATATGTATGTATTTACAAAAAAAAATGTATATAAGTAGTTTATCATCCATCTCGTTACAATAACACAAGCATTAATTTGCTTAGCTTGGGACGAGATGGCGTTGTGTGAAATGTCCAAGGATATTTATATTTTTTTATGCAACTGATTTACTTTAAATTTTAGTCACCAAGTGGTGACCAAAGCGGCATAACTTATGAAATAAGCACACGAATAATACAAATGATTGCTAGTTCGTTGGTGGGAACCCCGGTTTTGTAATAAAATATCGAACGAAATCTTAAGTTTAAAATATTTCGTATGGGTTATTTTGATTGGCTCTATGCCATCACTTCGGATGGCTCTATGGGTTTGGTTGTTATAGAAAGGTTCGATAATAATATACTGGGTGCGAATGTACAGGAAATACTGCAACAACTTTTCTACACACACATAACAACAGCACAGACAAAATTGAGGACCGCCTCCTTTTGGACGTCAGTTAAAAATGGACAAGAACTTTTGTTTGCTTTCTCATGCTTCGAATTAGAAAATCCTGTAGCACTTTTAGTTTAAACAGTCGCCAAATTCTGGTACCAAAACAATTTGAGACATTGCCACACGAACGAAGAAGCTGAATTAAACGCAAGTCTACAACGCGAGAAATCGGTGCAGAATAATGCCAACTTTTTCAATAATTCGCCCGGTTCCGCTCTGTAGGCACAATTAAAGAGAAAAGAAAAAGGAAGGAAAACAAAAGGTCGCGGACGGTGTTACACTGTAAATTACGAAGCAGTTTTTAATACGCGAACAAAAATTTCAACTTTGTTTCCTGGCGACTTTTTCGGTGCCATTTGCGATAAAATATAAAACCCAGAACCAAGGGAATCGCTGGATTATATTATTATAAAAAGGTTTATTCCGACAAAGTATATAATGGCTACGTTCCCGAAGGATACAATTAATAAACGGTAAAATAATATTAATTAAAATTACGATTTGTTTGAAAGAATAAATATACACGTAGTAAATCATAACTCTGATGTTAAGATTGATGCAAAGATTTATTGATCAGATCTATTAGTGTATACTTTTATACCAAGTCCTACTTGTCCAAGAGGTGATGCATTTAGATTACATTGTGTAACCACCCCATTCCATCCTGAGGGTGTCGAAAGAACCGACTAAAGAAAATTACAAGACCGATAACGATACCATCCATGTAGCGGGAGGAGGCCCGACTCAACAGTGGGTCATTTATGGGCTGAATAGTAAGTTACTCTTTGGAGCCAAAGATTCTGCTCAGTTCTGTCTGACAGACGAAGGGGCTGTCAGCACTTCCTTTATGTAAAGAGTCCTCGTTTCAATTCCGAGTTCGGGCTCTTTGTGTCTATGTATAAGATATCCGACAGTGAACTTCACAGACGCGCCTCAGCAGTGGGTTATTTAAGTCCTGAGATGATGATGACGAAAACCCTCTCCATATTGATTGAAGCTCCAACAACTAACAGATTAGTGCTAAGCGCCTTGAGCAGATTAAAAATACACTAAGTCGGTTGTCGATAAACACCATTGGTGCAATGCGACGGGTTCAAATCCCAGCTTAGCGCGCGCAGCAGGCATTATGAGAATTAAAGCAGACTTGCAACTCGACGCGACCTATTGCTGGAGTAACATTTTATAAATTTACTAGCTAGGCATGTAGACGAACTACTTCTGTAAACATTATTCCAAAAATTGAGAAAGGTATGCTGAGATGGTTTGGCCATGTCGAGAGATTGAATGAAGAACGATTGAAAAAATTGTACTACTTTTACAACACCCTCAGGATGGAATGGAACTATGTATTCTAAAACCGTCACAGAATACTCGGATAATACAGGGTAATCCAAATCGATCTGCAGCATTTTTCAATTTTGAATTTGAAGAATTTGGGTGACACAATGCAGGGGAATCCGGGTACAGGGAACGTGTGACGTTAACAATTCGTTGCCCGTCCGAACAATTATGTGAGCCGCAATGTGCCTCGCGGGGCATTCCTGCTTCCAACGCCTGGAATTACGAACGGCAAATCAAACGTATTTCAATCACGATAACTCTGTTTCTGCATTTGTGGGATTCTGTTGTTTTTTATTGTACTAGCTTTTGTGTGCGAATCCCAAACAACCATAATTTACGTATATGCAATAATAGACCTTCCTATTGCCGTTTACACAGTTGAACTAAACGTCATGGACGATAATAATATCATCATCATCATGATAGTATGCTTCTTAAGGACGATAGATATTAAGAACCGCTGCAGTCCTGTGCGTGCTTTGTGCATAGAACCTCTTAAAGTAGTCTCACGTAGACCGCATCAACCGCCACTCATTGAAGTTAAGGTTCTCCAGTAAGTCAGTATCCATCTTGTCCTATACTGTGGTTACAGTTTCTTTACCCAGCAGACATTTGTTTTTAGATTGCATGGGCTCCAAAACATTTTCTTCTTCTTCTCTATAAAAGACAAGTGGCAAAAATTGTACAGAATCCAGTTACTTCCTCAAAGACCAGCCGTAAATAAAAAATCTCCCTTGAGACGAACGTATAAAACTTTAAATACCGATCAAATTGAACAGTCACCTTCAAGGCAAACTGTACCGCCTTAGGCCTCATCATTGCCTTCCATCAAGTGAGATTGAGGTCATACTTATGCCTATTTTTTAAACTTAAATTATTAATAAATGGCTATCCCTCTATACTGGCCCCATGCAAATGCTCACGCTCAAGTATCCGAAACGCTTAAATGTAGTAATTATAGTAGTAATTATAAACCTGCAGAGTTGGTTTGTTTGAAGGCGCTAATCCCAGGAACTACAGGTCCGATTTCAAAAATCTTTCAGTGTTGGATAATCCATTGCGATTTTGTAACCCAAGATGTAAACTTTTATTTTATTATCAAAATCCATTCACAATTTACATCTTATATTACCTCTCAGTAACATAGGCTAAATGTGAAGCGAAGATAAGCACGGGTTTGAAGTCTACGAGGGCGAAGCCGCGCGCAAACGCTAGTGACAGATAAAACGACACATTAATGTTTGGAGCTAACATGCATTATTTTTCAGCGAACAACTAAAGTCAGAGCTTATCTGGAACGACCATGTCAATGTTAACGTAGCCGATCCCTCCTATTAACTTTACAATAATTTATCGTATGAAAAAAAAAATTGTTGGTAGAGCCAGAAGTGAATTTTTATGCAATTTTACGAAAGTTGCTCTAACACTATTCACTATTGAATCTAGAGTTTTCTGCCGATTTTCAATTTATGACCAATGGTATTACCAAAATGCCCTAGTGAGTTTTAGCGTGTCAGCATTGACCGCATGTCATATAGGGGCAGCAGGGCTCTAACGCGTCATTCTGACGCTAAGCGATTGCGCGGTCCAATTATCAACAGATAATTCGCTACTGGCCTTATGCATTATTCGATTTCCGCACAGTATTATACACATCAATGTCACTGACTGAAATCAGATTATTTGTTCCTCGACACATTTGGCAACTTCGTTCACACAAAATTATAATAAAATGTTGTTTTAAATTCAGTTTTATTTAGTTACTAGCGACCCGCCCCATCTTCGCACGGCTGCAAATTAACATCTAGATTTATCAGTGTTCCTCTACAATATTATGCATGCATTATACATAATAAACCTTTCTATTGAATCACTCGATCTATTTAAAAAAACCGCTTCAAAATCAGTTGCGTAGTTTTAAAGATTTAAGCATACATAGGGACGGACAGACGACAGCGACTTAGTTTTATACTATGTAGTGATAAAAAAAAAATATCCCTGCTTTACGTATGACCTGTATCGCAGGGGCAGTTTACAAACATGAAATTCACGAACAAAAATGACACCCGGTCTCGGAGCAAGTGCCTCTGGTTTGCCCGAAACACTTGCCCGAAACCGGAATCGAACCCGGGATCCGCTATCCAAAGGCAGCACTTCTAGCCCCTAGACCAACAAGGCAGTCAATTAACTAATATCAAGTCGAACAATCCGACTAAGGCATCCAGTACTTAGCTCCCATCTGCTAACTAAAGGCCCTATGTGGTTGAAGCCACTAATCCGCTGGCCGTCAGTGCGAGCGAGGCTTACTAATTGGCAAGTTAGACCTTACAGTAATGATAGCCCGTGGAAGCAGTGGTATTCATAGCATATAGTCGTAGATCTAATAGATTGGAGCGTCTAATGACTGCATAGGTGTTAAGGGATGATCATCCAGCGAAACGAGGTGGTATGTCTGACAGAGGGCCGCTGCCGCACCTTTCTCCCGATAACTGTATTAGAGGATTTATTAACCGTGCGAATTTCTCTGTAAGCTTCGTTATCGCGCTGTAGGTATTGTTGGTAATTCTCACATTTGTAGGCGATATTTCTCGTTATTAAGACTTTTCGGGTAAATTGTAAAGCATGTCGCTACAACTTTTTGTTGTGAAGATTCTTCAGGGAGGCCTATGTTCAGTCATCATTTCAGCCAAAAGACGTCCACTGCTGGACATAGGCCTCCCCCAAGGATCTCCACAAAGGCCGGTCCTGGGCCGCCCGCATCCACTGCTTTCCGGCGACCTTAACCAGGTCGTCGGTCCACCGTGTGGGAGGCCTACCAGCACTGCGCCTTCCGGAACGCGGTCACCACTCGAGGACTTTTCTGCATCATCGGGCGTCGGTCCTGCGAGCTATGTGCCCTTTTTTTTTTTTTTTTTTTTTTTTTTTTTTTTTTTTTTTTTTTTTTTTTTTTGTTGCCCGGAGTAAAATCCTTTGTGGACTTCCCGTCAGCCTGAGGATGGCCGACGGGGGAGTGTGGGAATCTCCTCCAGAGTGGAGGCATACCCACTAAACATCTCCGGGGTGTTCCTTCTCAGGGTTTTAGGTGCAGCGCCGTGGGAACGATAGTTATAGTACTGCCTTACCACATTGCTGTAACCAGAGGCTTTGAATCCTCGTACGACTCTTGCTCAGACTGAGCATTACAAATCGGGAGCATGTTCGCTCCATCGGCGTCTCGCCAGGAACACGTGGCGAGACGCCGGGTCTCTCGGGGTCTCTTACTCCGATGGGTGAGGGATTTCCCCTAATCCCTCACCCGGAGACCCACTTCAAGGAGGGCGGCGGTCCTGGGCCAGGCGGCGACGCCCAATGCGTGCCCGGCGCTGCGGCGGTGCGCCAGGGGCGCGTTCACGCTCGCGCTCCGCCTCCTCCTTCTTCCTCATAACGGCTCCGGCGAATTTTGCCAGAGCCTTCCAAGATCTGTCGCTTTCGACCATCTTCTCAGCCAGGGTCGGGAGCGACAGATCATTACCAACGACTGCGACGAGTGTCGCTCGCTCTTCAGTCCAAGAGGAACACATTTGCAGTGTGTGATCTGCGTCATCTTCTAGGCTATTACAGTGATGACACTCTCTCGTACTCTCTCTGCCCACTATGTCATGAAGATATTTGCCGAAGCAGCCATGATTGGTGAATATCTGCGTCAAGTGGTACGAGAGAGCGCCATGTTTCTTAAGCACCCATCGTTCCAAAATAGGCCTCAGGGCCTCCACAACTCGCACACCAGTGCTTGGCTCTCGCATCATCTCAAGCCAGTTTATTAGCAGATGGCTGCGCTCCTGCGCTCGCCAGTTCTGTATCTCTTCGAAAGAGGGAGAGTCACCTGTGCTCCGGGCCTCAGCGACCAGATGGTAGACGGAGGCTAAGACCCGGGCCTCCAGCTCCCAGGGAGGCGTCCCGGCGAGCGCAGTAGCCGCCATGAAGGAGATGGTGCGGTAGCCTCTCACCATTCTAATTGCCATGACCCTCTGTGGACTACGCAGGAGAGCCACGTTGCGGTTGTTGAGGGCATTAACCCATATGGGTGCCCCATAGAGGGCCATGGACCTGACTACATAGGCGTATAGCCTGCGACAAGTTATGTTCGCGCCACCGATATTTCTTAATAGCCCGCTAAGGGCTCCAGCTGCTCGAACCAGTTTAGGGCCTAATCTCTTGAAGTGTTCCCTAAACGAAAGGCGTGAGTCGAGAGTGACGCCGAGGTAGTTCATGGCTGTCCCGATGTCAATCCCGACCCCGCCCACAGTTATTCTAGAGTCTCGCGGTGGCCGTCGCCGCGGTCCATGTATGCAAATGGCCTCCGACTTAGCCAATGCTACGTCCAGTCCTAGACGTCTTATTCGGTGCACCACTTGGGCGACACCGGCCGTCGCTCTGATCGACGCGTCTCGAAAGTCACTGCCGCGGGCAGTGACAAGGGTGTCGTCTGCGTAGCAAGTGATTGTCACTCCCCGCAGCAGATGTCCCCGTAACACCCAATCGAATCCGATGTTCCACAGGAGAGGGCCTAGAACCGACCCCTGTGGAACACCGCGCTCAATTTCCCTGGTTTCCCATCCGGAGCTCGTTGGGAACCTAATCCGTCTTTCCGACAAGTACGACTCCACAACCCGATACATATAAGGTGGGAATCTGTGATAGCGGAGTGCCTCGAGTATGCACGCCCAGGGGAGAGAGTTAAAAGCGTTGGCGATGTCCAAGGACACCGCCAGCACCACGTCACCCTGGGCGATCGCCTCCTCCGCCATCACCTTCACCCGTTCGATTGCGCCTATTGTTGAGTGGGCGCGCCGGAATCCAAACTGTACGTTGGACAGATTTGGCCCTACCTCTTCCATGTGCTGGACGAGGCGGGCAGCTATTATGCGCTCGAGGAGCTTGCCCATCTCGTCCAGCAAAACGATTGGTCTGTAGGCCGATGGTGCCTCCGCAGGTCGACCATCCTTACGCAGGAGAACAAGTCTCCCCTCTTTCCATCGACTCGGGAACTGTCCTTGGACGAGGCACGCGTCCATTAGTTTCCGTGTTCGATCACCAAGGTCCTGCATTGACATTGCAAGGAGCCGACCAGGTATCCCGTCCAGACCCGGTGCCTTGTTGTTTGACCGGGCTTTAGTGAGGGCAACGTTAAATTCCGCCTCACTTATGGGGGGAACCTCTACTTCTTCAACAGCGGTGGGTGGCAGCGAAAATGGGACGCGTACCTCGTCCACTCTTGGGAAAAGACCCTGTAGCACTTGCTGGACTTGCATGGGCTCCATTGTGCGTGTCAATGGTGGAGCCCAGGGTCTATGCTTCTGTCTGACCACTTTATAGGGACGGCCCCAAGGGTCGTCGTTAAGCGTCTCCAGAAAGGCCTCATATGACGCAGCTTTGGCTTTCCCAATTTCCTTTTTCATGGCGTCTATCTTTGCCCTGTATATGGCGTATAGACGACCCTCCTCGGCTTCGTGTCTGTGAAGTCTGCGCCTGTATCTCGTGTAAGACCGCCTGGCAGCTGTGCTCTCCGATCTCAATTGAGCTATTTCCTCTGTCCACCAATGGACTCGCCTACGAGGCCCCATTTCACGCTGCCTGGGCATTGCTGCATCGCATACCCGGGTTAGTGTCTCAGTCAGGTTTTCCGTCTCTTGTGCTACGTTGGCAGTCATTGCTTGGTCTGGTCCATGGTTCCAAGACTCTGTGAGAGCCGCGAAACGCAGCTTTGTCATGTCCAGTTTTTTAAGGGCCCATCGTGGAGGATCCCCTGGTAGCGGCATCATCGATATAGGGTTCAGGAGGGCGGAGACCTCGAACCTGATGTATCTGTGGTCGGACATTGTCTCCACACCCTCCAGGACTCTCCAATCACGAATCCTGCGAGCAAGTTGAGCACTCGCAAAACCTACATCCACGATGGACCCGCCGTTTCTCCGTATACATGTTTGCACTGTTCCGACATTGATGGTCCTAAGACTCATCATCAGGGTCCACTCCAATAATTCATTGCCACGTGCGTCACTCGCTGGGGATCCCCACGCCACGGACTTGGCGTTGAGGTCCCCCGCGAGGAGTACGTGTCTCGTTCTACGACCCATAATTATTGCACCGAGCTGTCTGAGGTACTCCTTGAAGTCGGCGAGACTTCTGTTCGGGGAGAAGTACCCGCCGACAACGAGAACCCCCTTGACCTCTGCTGCAACCCAGCCTTTGCCCTTTTGTATGTATTGTAGAGGGGGGGCTCCAGTCATCGCTCTCGAGTAGAGAGCCACCATGCCATCCAAATCTGTTGCCCATTCATTGTATGTCGGGACTCGGTATGGCTCGGCGATTACCACTAGATGTATTCCCATCTGCGCCACGCTTTGCATTAGCAGATCTTGGGCGCGGGCGCAGTGGTTTAAATTCGTTTGTAGGAACCGTGTCAACTGGACCATTATGGACACGGTTCCATGGGCACAGTCTCGGCCAGACCCTCTGTGCCAGAGGGTTGGGAGCGGGTGGTCTGCGACGCTATCCCAGCCGCCGGCCTCTTCTCAGTTTTTGGTGTGGTGCAGGTTTTGCGTCCACACCGATGATCGGATTTACGTCCTGCCGCCGCACACACGGCACAGTGCGGCATGGCAGAACATTGGAAGGCCTTATGACCTGACTGGCCGCAGCGGTGACAAAGGTCACTGCGGTCCACCTCTGAGTGGCAGCACACTCGTGCATGCCCGCTCTCTTGACATCGGTAGCAGCAGATAGGCCGCTCCGGCAGAAGCTCAACTCTCGCAGTCGACCACCCTACGGTTATGTGCTTCTGTGCCACCAACGTCTTTGCGACTAGTATAGGGCAACGTACCCATGCCGTTCCCAACCTTCTCGTCTCCTTATTGCGGCGTACATCCCCGCACGTAATTGCTGAGGGGTCACATTTGCCGACATCTGCGATTGCAGCGATGACCTCATCTCTCGTCACCGAATCGTCTAAATTGAGGATCCTAATCTCTGCCGTTTTCGTCGGCCTATTGATCTTGACTAGAGACGGATCCAAAACCTCTTTCATTTTTGCTGCCAAGATGTCGGCTTTCTCTGCGCTGTCATTGCCTGGCACTTGAATGACATAGGCTCCAGTTAGGGCGTTTCTGAACCGGATTTCTATGCCAAGAGATTTAAGGTCGATTTTCCTCTTGGCATCGCCTATTATATCCCCATAGTCTACCCCTTTTGCCACCGCCTCCGGTTGGAGATTTAGGGTTATGGCCGAGCTACGTGGCTCGCGAAGGCGGCGGGCTTTAGGCTTAGCCTTCTTGGGAGCTTCTCTCTGGGCCTGTCGACCCTGGGATTGCGCGCGGTCTCTTTTAGCCGCCTTGCGAGATCTGACCTTAGTCCAGCCATCGTTGTTGGCCGGGATCGCGGCGAGGTCCGCGCGCTCCGCATCCTCGACGCATCTGGCGGCCATGCTCCTTCTCTTTGGTCGCCCGCGTCTTTTAGACCGGGGGGCCTGTGCGGCAGCCTCCAGTTGTTCCCGCTCTTCAGGGGGTGAAATTTCCGCTTCACTCCTTTGACTTGGCACCTGTGACTGTACCGTGACAGGCTCAGTTACATCCATGTTCTCCTCGAGTGCCCGTGTTTCCTTGGCTGCAGTTGGAGCTGCAGTGGTCCTGGCACGGACGGGCACTTTGCTGGATCCCGGCTTTGGTGTTGGGATCCGGCTGATCGCTATAGCCTTTGTTTGGGTTTTGGCGATGGTCTTCTTCGGCGCTGCAACCTTGGCGTACGTTAAAGCCTTTGAGGCCATTGGTGGCGCAGGTGTGCTGCGTGGCGCAGCAGGTTGCGCGGGCGCAGTAGGGCGCGCGGGCGCAGCAGATCGCGTCAGGGCTTTCCCGCGTTGGGCACTCGTCTCTGGCCGAGTTGGATGGACATCTACGGGTGTAGAAACCCGGACTAACTCCATTCTCTTGCGGTCCGCAGCCAGTGGCGGGCGTAGTGGCACTAGAGGTGCCTGGGCTGGCAGTCTGGCCTCGATCCGGGCATCCATCATTACTCCCAGCCTTTCCGTCATCGTCCGGTATATCTCTTCATCCCGGTCTCTTGTGAGCTGCTTTTCTAGCAGCTCTCGGAGCTTACTAAGCTCTTGACGAAGCGCCGACACTTCTGCCCGCAGGCAGGCATTCTCCTCTTCCAGGCGCTTCGTCTTGTCGTTTGACGACCAACTCGCCAGCTCTTCGGCAGAGTCTGTGATCTTTTGGGTGGCCACCTTCATGCCGCCCAAAAGCTCTCCCTTTATGTTCTTGGACTTCCTGCCGACCTCCCTCAGGTACTCGACGCATTTGTGTATATCCTGTAGAGGATTCGTCCTAGTGGGGGGGTCGGTGTCCATCGCCTTGAGGTCGGGGACAGAACCCGACATTTCTTGCCGCCTGCGCAGACTGCGACAAAAGGTCACAGTGCTTTCGGCCCGCTCCTTTTCCGTGGGAGGCCTGCCTCGACCACGACTCTTCTTTTGCGCGACGTCACTGGATGACCCAGCGCGCGGCACTTTCTCAGCCTCTGCCTCGTCAGAGTCAGACTCGCTCTTGTGGGGTCGCTTGACGGATTTGCGACCTGGCTGGCTATCCGTAGATTGGGACCTCGTTGTTCTTATGTTGACGCTAGTGCCGGGGGCGTCATCACCCTCCATTTCAGCGTTCAGTCCCGTCTCTCGTATCACCGATTCCGTAGAGCCTCTCCCCTTTACTACTACAACGTCACTGAGGACGACTATCGACTTCTTCTCGGTTGCATTCGCAATCACATTCGCACTTCCGCCCTGCCTGCCAGACTGCGTTACCGTCTGGCTGACAGGGGGAGTTTTGGCTACCGAACTCCTACAGCGGCCTTTAGTATCTCTAGGGGCTGGTATAGCAGTCCCTAAGGCCTTCTTCACTCCCACACATTTCTCCTCTACACCCGTTGAGACAGGTTCATCGCGAAGTTTGCCCCCCCCGTAGTACGAGGGGCAGGACGCCGCACTGTTAGGCGCGACGCCGTGGGATTCCCCAGCCGCCAACGGCGAACTGGGACCCACCCGGGGACCAGATTTTACTTTGCGACTTTCCATACTTTTTCCTTTACACCCACGTATCATCATTGAAAGAAGAAGGCGAAAAGAAATATATAAGATAGGAAATAATAAGACAATAAAACCAAAACAAACGAAGAAGATAACCAAAACAAAACGAAACTAAAAGACAGAATATATATAACAAAACAAACAAAAACCAAATTAGAATAAACAATATATACTTTATAAAAGGGTAGCGCTGCTCTTCGTCTCACCTCTCCCCGTGGGCCCGCCCGGCATGGGAGGCCCTGGCCGGTATGGCCCCACGGATCATTGAGGCACTCAAGCCCCCCCACCACGGCAAGGTGGCAGCACAAATGGGGGGGGAGCTATGTGCCCTGCCCGTCCGAACAATTATGTTAAGTTAAGTCTTAAGTTTGGCTATGGCTACGTTCAGTAATGGACTTCTATTGCCAAAAATTAAGATGATGAATCCACTATAGAGTCAGACCTCCTCCAGTTACATGGAAGGTAATGAGCTTACTGTGCTACGTTGGCAGACGGGTTGACACAAGGTTTTGTTACATTTTCGTTTTCCTTCTTTTGTGGCCAGGTTATCGGCTCTTACGCCACCCTCAAGATGGAAAAGAGTGGTCACGCTATGTGTTCTAAATCTTTCATCACACGATCATAATAATAAACAACAAAACATGTAAATGTTATTGTTGGTTGGTGGCCCAATTTGTGGGCCGGGTCGGGCAAGTGTCTTTGCGTAAACCAGAGGCACTTTCTCTGGGTTTAGGTGTCATTTTTGTAAGTTAAATTACATGTTTGTAAATTGTCCCCGCGATTCATGTTGTACCTAATGCAGGTGATCCGTTTAAACTGTTGGCACCTACCTTTTTTTTTTTTTTTTTTTTTTTTTTTCGCTGGGGAAATGCTTTATGCATACCACCGCACCCCGGGGGAAAGGTCGGTGATTATGTGGGACTCCGACAAGGGTCGTCTACCCAAGCGTCGTTTACCCACTAAAACCCCAGCGGCATACCCTCACACGACGCGCTTGGGGCGCCACAAGTTCGCGTAAACGCATTCTACTGTGACGCCCCGGCGGGGTGCCCGCCACGCGGGCAAGCGACTATCAGAGAGGGCGTCCCGGTATACTGGGACGCCCTCAGTCATCGAGACTTTCGTCGGTGGTGGCTCCCCCGAACCACCACCGGCCTCCTAGGCGAGGGCAGAAGGGGCCCGCATCGTCACGAACCCCCCTCCACCCCCGCCTCCGTCCGCGGCGCGGGTCACCCAGAGCTCCCTCCCTTGCGACCCGCCCCGCTGCCCCCTTCTGTGACATCGGTCCCGCAGAAGGAGGCCCGTCAGCCCTCGGGCCGGCGCCAACCAGAGGACACCGGCGCACCGCAGCCGTCCAGGGCCCGCAGGGAAACCCTTAGGACAGGGTCCACCGTCTACCCAGGTCCCCGGAGCCCACCAGGGCTCGCAGCGAGACACTGGGGACAGGGTCCCCATCCACCCAAGTCCCCGCAGCCCCAATCTACCGCAGCGCACCGGCGATCCGTCCCGCAGCCCCCTTCTGCGACATACGGCCTCGCAGAGGAGGCGCGTCAGCCCTCGGCCGGCGCCAACCCGAGGACGTTGAGTGAGGACTCGGTTTGACGGCCAACTAAGTTGAGCGCCAACCCGAGGACCTCATGGTGCGCCGCAGCGGTTTACGACTCCCAAGGCAGCTCTGAGGACAGAGGAGCCCCCGGAGCCGCAACCCGCCACGACGCTGGGTGCCGCTCTTCGTCTCACCTCTCCCCGTGGGCCCGCCCGGCATGGGAGGCCCTGGCCGGTATGGCCCCACGGATCATTGAGGCACTCAAGCCCCCTCACCACAGCAAGGTGGCAGCACAGTTGAGGGGGTGTTGGCACCTACCTACCGTAGGTTAGTCAAATATTTTTTTCATTATTCATATATTTATCATTTTCTTTTCTGCTTCCAGCTGTGACAGTCCGACAAATGCAGAGCAATAACTAACGCACATTGGAGCTAAAACCGGTAATGAGTATGTTCAGGCGCCATATTTTCTCTTCCCGCGCTTTTCTATCCGCCATTTTGGCGTTGAGTCGGAACCGGACGGCGTCATGGCGGCGCCTCGTCCGGAAACGGCGGGTCGGGCGTTCAGAAACTCTCACTTGAAAGTCAATCGAGTGTGAACGTGTGAGGATTCTGGACGTGTGAGTTATACTGTGCTGAAAAAAAAAACTGGCATTTCGCCGGGATATTCTGCTCAAACTGAAACAACATGCATGTTGGCAACTATATTTGGTTTAAGCTGTGTGGAATGGCTGTTTTGTGTGATTAGTTTCGTCCTTATATATTTATAAATAGTTACTGTTTAAAAAAGAAATTACAAAATTTCAAATTTATAACAAGATGTTTTAGTCGAATAAATTCTTTAGAATACTTCAAAATCGACAGATACACATCAAATCAAATAAAAAAATCACATTTTATCCAAATCATCAGTTAATTTACGGACATGCTTATTTATATATGTTTTATTTAGCAAAAGTAATCTTTAATCGCCTTGAAAAGGGTATTTAGAAGAAATTAAAATAAAAAAAAAACATAATTTAGATTTAAATAAATTCTTTTCAGTACATACTTGGGTATATTATGCTTTAAACTCATAAATCAGACATTCGCAAAACCTTAAACAAAAATTTGAAACACAGGAAATATATTTTTTCTTCAAAAACAACAGTATTACTGGGACGTTCATAAGCGACATCTTACAATGGCGGGAAAAAAATCTTAATAGAAATATAGGGTACCCGAAGCCCTAATATGTTTGTTTACGCATACGTGACCTCTGAGATGACGGGGCGGATTTTATCGCTCTTTTTCCGAATTATTTACATCTGAAACGTACAAGGCTGTGTCTACAACAGATGTGAGCGACATCCTTCCTTCTTGCACGCGTAATGGTTATGATAATAATCTTGTTTGTCAAGATTTAGCCGTGAATTTGTCGACAATCGTCGACAAATGTGTTCAATTTGAAAAAATATTTTGGTGACGTTCATGAAGGCACCAAAATATTATCCATGTTATTCTAGTTATCTGTCTCTAAATTAATAATAAATAAATAAATATCCTTGGACATTTCACACAACGCCATCTCGTCCCAAGCTAAGCAACTTAATGCTTGTGTTATGGTAACGAGATGGATGATAAACTACATAAATATTTTTGTTTGTAAATACATACTTATAGATAGAAAACACTCAGACCCGGAACAAATACTTGTAGGTCGTTCAAATATTTCTTCCGTGCGGGAATCGATCCCGCGATATGCTGCGCAGCAGTCTATCGCTCCTAAAATATAGAAAATACCTATTATAAATTGTGTAACAAAAATCCTATAGCCATAACAAAAAGATCGATGAGTAAAAGTACAGCTGTTAAGGGTATTTGTAAAATTTCATGAAAGTCACTTTATGTTCTTGATATTTGGTATTTGTAAAATTTCATGAAAGTCACTTTATGTTCTTGATATTTGGTATTTGTAAAATTTCATGAAAGTCACTTTATGTTCTTGATATTTTGGTCTACTTCTACTATTCAGCAAGTAAATAACCCACTGCTGTTACATGGACGATAACTAGCCAACTGTTCCACGCATTTCATTCTCTTGCGGCTAGGTTTCGGCCTTATCAATTCCTTTTGTCGACTCTTATTACACCCCCAGGATGGAATGGGGTGGTGACACTATGTATTCTAAATCCGTCACCACACGGATTTTAGCCCAACACTGATTTAATAATACTTGTTACAATTGACTGTATTGGTTTGTTGTGTTTGTTACTCTTTCACGTAAAAACTACTGAATGGATTTTAATGAAACTTTATAATAATATAGCTTATACATCAGAATAACACATAGGCTATAATTTTTAAAGATATATTGTGAATTATCCAGAATATAACGATAAGTGTCAAGTAAACGCGGGTGAAACCGTGGGGCGCAGCTAGTTTATAATAAAATACAAAATAATTAAATGAGATATAACAAAATAAAATAGGCATTTTATGAATATTCGTTGACTACATTACAACAGAATTAAAAAATAATTCAAATCAATTAGAAGAGAAGAAGAAAAAAAAACGGTATATTTTCACCGGTTAGGTAGGAAAGCCGTTGGTTTAATTAAATCCAAGGGATATGGGCACGTTCTGGTTACACTTAGTTTGTGCGGTTGCAAACCATTTCACGCAACTCGGCCTAAGGTATTCGAAATTTAAATTGTTGAACTTTGTTTGAAACCATCTCTTTTGCAAGGGTAACATTTGCAGTTATAGTACTACTACTACTCAGCCCACAGACGACCCACTGTTGAGTCGGTCCTCCCCCAGTAACATAGAGGGAAATTAGCCTACTGTGCCACGCTGGCCAGACAGGTTGGCATAGGATTTCGTATCGACGTTTCCTTCTTTTGCGGTTAGGTTAACGTCGTTGTCCATGCGGTGACGGATTTAGTATACATAGTGTCACCACCCCATTCCATCCTGAGGGTATCGTAAGAGCCGACAAAAGGAAATGACAAGGCCGAAAACCTAGCCGCAAGAGAAGGAAAACTTGAAACGAAACCCTGTGTCAACCCGTCTGGCCAGCGTGGCATAGTAGGCTAAAATTACCCTCGCTGTGATGGTAGGAGGCCTGACTCGGTGGGTCATTTATGGGCTCGGTAGTAGTAGTAGTAATAACGGCATTGTCATATCCTTTGGTCAGCTCTTACGACACCATCAACGTTTTATTTGACGCCTTCCGGATCCAATAGAACAGTTATAAATGGATACTAGCTGACCGGGCAGACGTTGTCCTGCATGATATTCGTTTACCGACTGCAGCGCCATCTGTTGGGCTGATTTGTGAATCTAACCCAAAACCTAATCCTCGGTGCCACCCAAATGCATACAAAAAAGAATATTCAAATCGGTTCAGCCGTTCTTGAGTTATAAAATTACAACGAAAAATGGCATTGCTTTTTATATAAATGTAAATAGATTGTTGAAGAAGTAAGTAACAAATTATTAAATGGGACCGGCGGGTAATAAAAAAACAGAACGACAAGCATGTTTCTTTCCAGTTCTTTTTAGCAGTGGTCGCGTTCCGAACTGGTGGTAAACTAAAATATAATACTTTACTTTGTATAATTTGTATGTGTTGACAATTTGTAAGTGTCCATTGTTAAGTGTGCTAAACAAAATAAATGATTTGATCTGGACTTTGGTTTCTATCCCAAAATTAAGTGAGTGAATGACACGACTATCCTTGTTTCGCTTAAGGACATTATCACGAGTTCCATAGTCTCCCACTCCTGGACTAGTGCTGTGCAATTTACATTTAATTAAACCGAGCCTCGTGTAGTGTGGTTAGACACTATTCACTTGACACTGTCGCAATGTATTCACGTGTTTAATGAAAAATACAATGTAACTAAATAAACCAGCCGGAAGGTATCGTTAGCAATTAAGTGTATTTCAACCTGAATAGAAACACAAAGTGTACATTCTATCCTATATTACATACTACTCTGTCAAGAAAGTACCGGGAAAAGATCAATATTACACAAAATGTTTGTTAATCATCCAAATTTATTTTATCACCTTCAAAATATGCATGCTCCTTATGAAATGATAGACTTACGGCAACGAATTAAGTTGAGCTGCGAATTCTCCTTTAAGTCTTCTACCGATTGAAAACGGGTGCCAGGAAATGATAATTTGGGTTTATGAAATGAAATTAGTCGGCTGGAGCCATATCTGGTGAATATGGTGGTTGCTCAATAGTATTTGTTGAGTCTTTGGACAAAAATACTTCACAATGATGGCCCACAATGATGGGCTTCACAAGGCCTTGTGCGAAGGCGCATTGTCGTGGTGCAAAATCCTAGAAATTTATTTCCACAAATCTGGCCTTTTTCGACGATATTGCTATTTTAAACGCCGCGTAACGCTCAAATAATATTCTTTATTTACCGTTTGACCTTCCGGCAAAAAATCCGAGTGCACAACACCGCGATAGTAAAAGAAAACAGTCGACATCAAACAGTCACGTCGACTTTGACTTTTGATCGACTTTGGCGTGGTTTTTTCGGGTCCGGTTCAGTTGGAAGACGCCAGAACTCCGAACCTTGTCGACTAGTTTGCATGTCAAACTCGTAATTATATAACCCACATCTCATTACCAGTAACAATGCGTTTCATGAATGTTGGGTCGGAATTGACTCGTTCTAGCATGTCCTCTGTGACTCTCAAGCGCTTGAGTTTTTGGAGAAAATTCAGGTCTTTAGGGACCAGCCGAGCGGAAACATGGGACTAGGATATATGATATATATCCTAGTATCATAGTGATTATCATGTATCCTAGTGATTATTTAGTGAGACACAGAAAGTTCGCCGGCTATCTCTCTCAAAGTTGCATGAGAATTTTCAGTCACTATTTCCTTCACTTGCACTTGCAATGTTAACTTCAGTTGCAACGTTGATACGCCCTACCATGGCGAGGCCAATCTTCTATCACATCTCGACCGCTTTTGAACTCTTTGTACCACTCATAAGCACGTGATTTTGATAAAGTCCATTCACCGTAAGCCTTCTGTACCATTTTCAGTGACTCCAAACCATGAAATGTAAAATTTAAGACCATCTCGTTGTTCGATGTGTTTGTCCAGTATGACATTTTCAATACACACTAGATATGATATAACTAAAAACAGAACTGTTTTTAACATAAATAGCAGATACAACTCAAAATCCGCGTCCAAAATGAAAAACATTTGTGCCAATCTAGCAACAACAAAAAAACAATAATTTGAATAAGTCATCAATTAGCTATGAATAAATAAAGGGCACGTAATTAATTGTTTAGCCATAAAACTGCTATTTGTCAGCAACTCATCCTATAAACGTTCCACTGCTGAGTCGGGCCTCCTTCTATCACAGGGAGGGTAATTACTGTGCTACGCTGGCCAGGCGGGTTGGCACAGGGTTTCGTAAAAAGTTTTCCTTCTCTTGTGGCTAAGTTTGTGGCCTTGTCAGAGGACAGAGAAGACCCCGGAGCCTGCGCCCGCTACGTCATCGTGTGTCGCTCTTCTTCCGGGTTCTACCCGTGGGCTCACCATGGGTGTCCCTGAGCCGGTATGATCCTAACGGATCTTGAAGGCACTCAAGCCCCCTTACCACGGTAAGGTAGCAGCAAAGTTGAGGGGGCCCTGTTTATCTATGTATTTTCTAAGCGCGTTTGCTGTTTGTGCAGCATAAAGCCGAACGTCCACCGCCAGCTAAAATAAGTTATTCGTTTAGCTTGCATAGTTGAGCCAGTTTTTCATTCATGTGCGTCCACTGACGGTGAACGAACTTGTATGAAAAATTGGCTCAAATTCAAGCTAAACTAAACTAACTTATTTTAGCTGGTGGTGGACGTTCGGCTTTAAAATGACCGTAAATGCAATTTTAAAAAAGGTTAAACAGTTCGTTCGGAAATCGATTTCGGGTTCTGCGGATACACTGACAAGTTATTAAGCGATTGAACAACGAATGAAAATGTTCTGGAGCAGACTGTTTTCTTGGATATGTTGGCTTTTGGTAAAGAGTGTAATTTACTGAATCTGTATCCGTTTTCGTAGACACTTTTGAAATGGAAAATATCAGAAACCGCTTCAGTGAGTAAGATGTCTTTAGAGACCACATGTTTGAAAGGTATTTTTTTATCTATGTGATGATGGTTGTAGCATATACAGTGTCACCAATCTATACTGGCCTGAGGGTATCTTTAAAGGTGAATAGACGAATGCAGGAGATAGACAGCCTAGCCTGAAGAGAAGGAAAATTCGTCACAAACCGGACTAAGCTACAAAGGTTAGCTGTGGCCGTGTGTGTCCTCCATGAGCTTGAAGGAAGCCTGACTCAACAGTGTGCCTTATGGTCTGAGTTACGATGAGATTGAAAGGTTCTAGTAAGAACGAATAAAGAAACGCTTGCTGGAACTACCCAACTGGAGATTCTGCAAGGTGGATTACCGTAACCAAATAACATCACCCTCGGGTCATATTGTATTCCTGCGTGTGGGTCAAGTCACCAGGGGTCTTTCGGAGAAAATATGGTGTTGGCAGCAGAAAAAAATAATTTTCCCGCTACTGACAACTTTATGCTTTCAGTTTTACAGGGTTGGTGACATAAGTGACACCGCTCATTATCAGGCGGGCTGTAAGCTTGAGAGCAACTCTAGTGGCATTAAAAACAATCCCTCCGTAACCACTCCTACTTTTCGTAGGGGGTTAAAAATCAAGCTAGGTTTCGTAGGGTCACAAAGCATGGTCTTAATTGGAGAGCGCGACATATGGCCCTGGAGAGGCTAGGGATCGCCGCGCTATTGTTTAAAGTGCAGCCTACCATTTTCTCATGTCCTGGAGTCTCCAAAAGCCAGTTATCCCTGAGGAATCTGCTTAAAAAAGATATATGATCAAAGGTGGGGAGTATGTTACGGCTGTACGGCAACATTCGCGGCCCAAAGGCTGGCGGAGCTAAGCCACTAGCACGATTTAAAAGGCTCGCGTTTCAGTAAAATGTGGGGGCTTGCATCTTGAGTCGCTCTTTTTCATCGGCGACAGTGTTGCTTTGCAGACGTCTCACGTATTAATATTATGCGCACCTAATGTGCCACTTCGGCTAGACGGATTGGCAAATGGTTTGGTTTCAAGTTTTCCTTCTCTTGCGACTAGGTTTTAGGTATTGTACCATCAGCTCATCCTGTAGTGACACTGTAGGTATATTCTAAATCTGTCTCCATACGGTAAAAATTATACGTAATAACTCGACTATTTGGCGACTATTTTAACCAAATAACAGTACACTCTGCTTTGCACTGAACCAGCTCACGTATCATGAAACATAACACGGTTGTATAATCTGTGCACAGTCGACCGCCTCGGGCGAGACACCAATTAGCGCCAAATCCGTCCCCAAATTCAAATGGCAAACATTATTGAATGTATTTGCATTTTGATACAAATTCTGTTACAAATATTTTCTTTTTCCAAATACATGCAATACAAAAGGCATGTAGAATCAAATACAAACATTCATCAGCCATTCCAAAGCAAGGATGACGCAAAAGTTGACGAAATGAGCGAAAGACATAAAGAACTTAGCCTCAAGAGAAAGAGAACTAAGTGATGCAGCCGTAGATACAGTAGGCTGATTTCCGTCCAGGAACTTGGAGGAGACACATCAGTGCGCCAATTATTAGAAAAGATAAATACTTTATTGAATAAATCACTTCTGGCGTTCACGATCGTCAAAGGATACATCCTTTTTTACATAACTATTAAGTCGCAACGCGGCACCAACCCAGAAGGCCTGGCGGAAAAACTCAGTTGGCTTTTTTTAACAATAGATTACAATAAATGTCTTGCACCGCAGCGGTCCAGGACTAGCAGGGCAACTCTGAGGACAGGGGAGTCCCTGGTCCCCGAAACCCTGCGGCGCTGGGTGCCGCTCTTCGTCTCACATCTCCCCGTGGGCCCGCCCGGCGTGGGAGGCCCTGGCCGGTATGGCCCCACGGATCTTTGTGGCACTCAAGCCCCCTCACCACGGCAAGGTGGCAGCACAGTCGAGGGGGACAAAACTAGATTATACTGTAGACCTCATCGAGTCCCAACGATCTTCATGGGGCCGTCCGTCTATTCAGTGTCGAGCTCCCCACGCTACGTGTGTCCTGTGTAGCAATCAGTTTTATGTCACAAAAACCGGCGACGCTCAGGTTTTAAGGCTTTAAAACCCGAGAGTCGTCGGTTCAACTTCAAGATAACACGGTATTAAAACTGCTATAACCGGTCCACGCGCGGCTAGTCATAACCTTTGTTTTCCTCCGCTTCTCTCTTTTTTAATTGCGCCCGCACAGCGAAGCCACGGGAATTATTGAAAAAGTTGGTATTATCCTGCATCAATATCTTATTCCGCAAAGCTGCGACTAGAAAGTTTTCGGACTGTTATTAAAGTACAAGAACCTCATTTATTGCTTCAAACTTTTTCGTCACACTGGAAACTCATGCATTAAAAAAGTTGGAGTATGAATTTGGTTTGATTTGACCCGCGTTTATTGTCGTACCCCGAATGAGACCGCAGGGCAAAGCTTGTCTAAAAAAGTAGTAAGTAATGAATAAGAAAACATTTTATATCCATAGTAGAGTCACTACAGAAACTAATTACTTATAAATTGACTTAGAAATGTATACTAGTAAGTTGTTACTGTTGTGTAATACTGTTGTTATACAATAAAGAGTTATCTATCTACCTATATAATTACAATTCTCAGGGACGAGACGGGGCCTTCCATTGGCGCATGGGAGGGCCCTTGGTATGGGATGTTACGACAGACAGACACGCTAGCGTCGTCACGTATTCCAGGGACTACGAAGAGGGCAGTGCCGCGGATTCTGCTGAATCCCTCAAGCTGCGCAAATATTCTCAGCTCCATTCGAGTTACATGCTTGTGCCGCTTGGAGTGGAAACTTTTGGTCCGTGGGGCACGGAATTCAAAGGAATTTTCCAGGCGTCTATTGTATTTAACCGGTGACCAGAAGGCTGGTTATTACTTCGATCAGCGAATTAGCATTGCCATACAACGTGACAATGCTACTAGCCTTCTTGGCGCCGTACCCGGTGACAGCGATCTGGCACAAATTTTGTTTCATAAATGTTACTTTAGCTTTTTAAACATAATATTTATTATAATAAGTTTAAATTATAGCATGGGATTAAGAAAAAGTAAACCAAATTCTAGAAATGATGTCGGTAACATACTCATTATGTTCAATACAAGATGCGTGCGTGCGTTCGGGTATTTGATCTAATAAAAAACAGACAGTCCATTATGAAATTCGAATTCGTTTAATGAATGTTCTCAAACAACTTGGTTTTGTAAATTGGTTTTTTAAAATCTTTTCGTGCCCCGATTACGTTTCCTCGTTACCAGCGCGTAATGGAGGCAAAAATCGTCTGTACAACAACTTTGCCCATTATACAAGGTTCTGTCATGTGCACTGCAAATGATAGGCGTTGGCAGAGACTGCCGATTTTTAGCAGTTCACATCTCAGTTCGCTTTACATTATAAATGCCTTTTTTGACAGATATTCCATCCACACATGCGCCTAATGGTCTTTTTTTAATCAAAGAAAAGTCGACTATGAAAGAAATAGAATAGAAAATGCTTCACTATCACTACATAGTATAAAAAAAATCGCTGTCGTCTGTCCATCCCTATGTATGCTTAAATCTTTAAAACTAATCAACGGACTTTGAAGCGTTTTTTTTTCAATAGATAGAGTGATTCAAGAGGAAGGTTTATAAGTATAATACATGCATAATTGCACCCGTGTGAAGCAGGGGCGGGTCGCTAGTTACAGTATAAACCAAATATTTTTCAAGCATAGCCCATGTGGCAACCATCTATTGCTTGAACCATATAAATGGGACGCGGTAATACCGCCACACGTCACTACCATTGCTTGATGTAGTGTAGTTGACTGCCTCGTTGGTCTAGTGGTTAGATGTGCCGCCTTTGGATCAACGGGTCCCGGGTTCGATTCCAGGGTCGGGCAAGTGTCTTTGTCTAAACCAGAGGCACTGGCTCGGAGTCTGGGTGTCATTTCTATCTATAATATGTATGTATTTACAAAAAAAAAGTATATAATTAGTTTATCATCCATCTCGTTACCATAACACAAGCATTAAGTTGCTTAGCTTGGGACGACATGGCGTTGTGTGAAATGTCCAAGGATATTTATTTATTTATTTTTAGTTCAGTGCGCATGCCGCACTTATAGGATTGACGCCCTAGAATGAAGAAAGTTATAACTCGTTTCGCTATTTCGTATATCTATATCTATCCTAATATATAAAGCTGCAGAGTTTGTTTGTTTGTTTGTTTGAACGCGCTAATCTCAGGACTACTGGTCCGATTTCAAAAAATCTTTCAGTGTTAGATAGTCCATTTATCGAGGAAGGTTATAGGCTATATTTTATTTTCAAAAGAATTAGGGTATGAAAATTGCGATTTTGTAAACCAAGGTGTAAAATCGAAAACCTATTTATGCGTGCGCTGCAAAAACTATTGACAATAGAACAAAATAACAATAACCGATTTTATGTTCATAAAAAATATGCACGGGTTCGAAGCCCACGCGGGCGAAGCCGCTCGCAAAAGCTAGTATTGTATAAATATTGGAGATGAATGGAAGGCACACTGCTCCAACTCCAATTAATAGGAAACGGAAAGGATATATTTTATTGCGAAAATGAGAATTTTTACCCAAATACAATCGCCGTCGCCTGTAAACTGCAACACTCGTTAAAATTGAAGACTTTGACGTAACATAAAATTAAATTAGTTTTAAAACCATTTTAAATGATTCTACTTTTTTACGATATGACCTTCTCTGGAAAATATTTAAATAAGAAATTTAGTTACTTAATAATTCATATTATCACTACATAGTATAAAACAAAGTCGCTGTCGTCTGTCCGTCCCTATGTATGCTTAAATCTTCAAAACGACGCAACGGATCTTGAAGCGGTTTTTTTAATAGATAGTGTTATTCAAGAGGAAGGTTTTTATTTAAAATACATGCATTATGTTGTAGAGAAACAGTGATAAATTTAGATGTTCATTGCACCCCGTGCGATGCCGGGGCGGGTCGCTAGTACCTCTATAAACATGGAGGAGGCACGGCCCAGTAGTCTATTATCAGATCTCTGTGCAGCTACCGTCCGGAAACATGGGCCAGTCAGCGAGGGACGGACACTAGATGATGCTTAGAGGCGTCGAACCGAACCGAGTCGGGACCCACACATGGCCAAAATACCTAGTTGAGATGAATAAACGAAAGTAACCTAGTTGACATAAAGGTTTGATAAATAAAATAAAATAAATAAATATCCTTGGAAATTTCACACAACGCCATCTCGTCCCAAGCTAAGCAACTTAATGCTTGTGTTATGGTAACGAGATGGATGATAAACTACTTATATATTTTTTTTTTTGTAAATACTTACTTATTATAGATAGAAATGACACCCAGACTCCGAGCCAGTGCCTCTGGTTCAGACAAAGATACTTGCCCGATCCCCGAATTCGAACCCGGGACCCGTTGATCCAAAGGCGGCACATCTAACCACTAGACCAACAACCAAATTTAGGCATATGCGATAAATTTTTGGAACGCATTTACCGGGTGTATTTTACATAAGTTAATCCCTGACGATTTAATGCTTTGCAGCAGTTGTGGTCACGGGATGACAGTTGTCTTCAAAAGTACAAAGATACGGTATTGCCGTTTATAATTAGAACATAAAACAACTTCATAAATAAGAAAAATACTGCTATAACCTTCCTCGCTAAATGGACAACCCAACGCTAAAAGATTTTTTGGCATCGGACCTTTAGTTCCTGAGATTAGCGCGTTCAAACAAACTCTGCAGCTTTATAATATTAGTATAGATAACCCACTCTCGGGATGCCTATAGGGTTTTGTAGAACCCTTTATAGATATAATATAAAACATACAGTATTATAGTTTACTTTATGTCGACACAAGGTTAGCCCACTTCTCTCTCTTCAGAATTTTCCATCCTACGGTTGCCGGAAGAGATTGCAGTTTGCAATGAGGCCGCCCGTTGCACAAATACTCATACAAATAACTAGCGACCCGCCCCGGCTTTGCACGTGTGCAATTCTGCATGTATTATACTTATAAACCTTCCTCCTGCAACACTCATCTATTAAACAAAACCGCATCAAAATCCGTTGCGTAGTTATAAAGATTTAAGCATACATAGGGACGTACGGACGACAACGACTTTGTTTTATAATAAGTAGTGATCCTTGGACATTTCACACAACGCCATCTCGTCCCAAGCCATGCAACGTTTTTTTTTTTTTTTGAAACGAAACCCCTGCACTATGTTAACCTGTATCGCTGGGGTAGTTTACAAACATGTAATTTACGACATGCTCCACAGCATTCGATCGCTCAACCACTGCGCCAACCGTGTCGTCAAATATGTTTCTTATTGATAGTGGTAATTTTGTTTGTCTGTGCAATAAATTATATCTATACTAATATATAAAGCTGCAGAGTTTGTTTGTTTGTTTATTTGTTTGTTTGTTTGAACGCGCTAATCTCAGGAACTATTGGTCCGATTTTAAAAAATATTTCTGTATTAGATAGTCCATTTATCGAGGAAGGTTATAGGCTATATTTTATTTTCAAAAGAATTAGGGATCCGTATGAAAATTGCGATTTTGTAACCCAAGGTGTAAAATCGAAAACCTATTTATGCGTGCGCTGCAAAAACGATTGACAATAGAACAAAATGAAGTATTACGAGTTTGTAGGTCTTATTAAAATCTACAAAAAAGTCCGCGAGAGCGAGAGCACATATCTAACTATCATAATTTAGTCACAATAACCACTTTTATATTCATAAAAAAAAATGCATAGAGATAAGCACGGGTTCGAAGTCCACGCGAGCGAAGCTGCGCCCAAAAGCTAGTATAAAAATAAATTAATAAATATAGATACACAGTGACTATTTGTCATGCTCATTAAAATACTTCGAACAGTGGTAGCGACATGTGTGGTCGACCCTATGATATCGTTGAGGAGATCGATGGCTGACCCATGCGTTATGCTTGTGAACAGGTGCCGCTGTTTGGGGATGGTCGGCTCGCTGGATTCAAGCCAAAGACTTATAACTTAATAACATATATAATAATTCTAAATTTTCTGTTATAAAATTCATGTTTCAGTTGAGCTCCTTTCGGAACCAAACGAAAATAGTTAGTTATCTATCTAGTTACCTATCTTGTAGGTCTAGTAAGTACACGGTAATTGTAATAATATATGGTGTTTAAAAAAAGACATGGCTACCGAGTTTCTTCCGCCAGGTCTTCTCGGTTGGTGCCGCGTTCCTACCTTGTAGTAGTGTTAATAAAATGATGTATCCGTTGACGATTGTGAACGCCATAATTGGTTCATACATTTAAGCATTTTTCTATTCTATTCTATCTGCGGGACATAGCTTCGGACACACCGATGCTTATGGTCTTAATATAGAGTTTTATTTAACGAGCTGACCTTCGGCAGTCTCTCATTTAATTGTGTGGCTGATAATATAAAAAATCTCTCTTCTCCTAAAAAAATTCAGGAGCAAACGCCTAGCAAACATAATTAAATATTAAATTAATTCTTTAAAAAGCAGTTGTTAATTACATTTCGAGTTGTTGAACGTTTTGATTATTTATCCAACTCCTAAGATTTCATGGAATACGAAGTTAGCTGGAACTGTTAATTTTTTAATGGAAACGGCATAACATAATGCCTAAAGAAATCAAAACATACGAAGGAGAATTGCGTGTTACTTGTTTGAGCCGCGAAAAAGTCAACGTGTCAGTCGGTATAATCGTAATTACTAAACAAATAGGCCTAATATGATGCGATTGTAGTAGTAGTAGTAGTACTTTACACAATTTAACCGAAAAATCAGAACTAATAACATCAAGCTCGCCTACAATGTCGCCTACAAATGCGAGAACTACCAAAAAGTCCTACACCGCGATAGTGAAGTTTAAAGTTACAGTCATCTACAGTTATAATGGGATAAGCGCTGCGACCCCTAGCCAAAGATACCACCTCGTCAGGCTGGATGATCATCCCATTGCGCTTAAACTGTTTTCATTTCTAAACAAAAATCCTACAGTCATAACAAAAGGATCGATCGTACTCCTGATAAAGATATTATTAGCAAAACTTTATGCAAACTAAAAAAAAGTATTATTTCTTAAAATTTTGTTAAGTAGATCTTGACGAAATTGACAATCTGAATGAATAAAAATATGTACTGAGAACTGAAGAAATATAATGGACCTGGAATTATTAAGCTTGAAGGATAATATTAGTGATTGTGATACCACTGTAGGCTAATTACCCTCCCTTTGATGGGAAGAGGCCCGACTCAGCAATCGATCATTTATGGGCTAGGTAGTATAAGAGCGCGTGTTTTTCCAAAGTTCTTTTAATTCTTAATGTACATATCATCACGGCGAACCCTTAATGAGATTAACTCCCATTTGGTTTGTTTCAGAAAATGTTCCTGGAATTTTATTATGCTTTTAAACTGAATTAAACTATGATGAGCATAAAACTTTGAAAATGAAGTCAATCGTCAGATCCAACTCGACTGGGCAGCGTTCGGGAAGATATATTTGTACGACCTACAAGTGTTTGTTCCGGGTCTGGGTGTTTTCTATCTATAATATGTATGTATTTACAAAAAAAAGTATAATAAGTAGTTTATCATCCATCTCGTTACCATAACACAAGCATTGAGTTGCTTCGCTTGGGACGAGTTGGCGTTGTGTGAAATGTCCAAGGATATTGGTTTATTTATTCTTCTCGTCCACATGATCGTGCAGTGATGACATAATGGTACAGTCGTGGTAGCTCACTATGGGCTCCATCAGAAGGCTCAAAGTCACGCCAAGGGCAATGGTAGCCCTCACGCTCGGAGTTTCCGAGAAATCAGGAGACACGCAGGCGAGCCAGAGTTATCGACATAGCCCACAGGAATGCTAAACTTAAGTTCCAGTGGGCAGGGCACATGCTCGCAGGACCTCGAGTGGAGTCTTTTTCGGAAAGCGCAGTGTTGGAGGGCCTTCCACACGGTGAACCTTGTAAAGGTCGCCGGAAAACGATGGATGCGGGCAGTCCAAGACCGGCCTTTGTGGAAATCCCTGGGGAAGGCCTATGTCCAGCAGCGAATGTCTTTTGGCTGAAATTATGAGCAATTGTTACAAGTATATGATTTCTTTTTGTATCTTTCTTTTTTAAAGCTCACACATGTCTACTCGTGTTCATTATTCGTGTATAACATTGCAATTACGTCTGAAAAAAAGGCTCGGGCTTTAAAATAATATCAGTTATGTCATTAAGGTCATTGGAAAACGACGGATGCGGGCGGCCCAGGACCGGCCTCTGTGGAGGCCTATGTCCAGCAGTGGACGTTGGCTAAAATGATGATGTAGTTATAAAGGAGTTTTCTCCATTCAAACCTGAGGGTGTCGTACGTAAAAGCCGACAAAAGGAAATGACAAGGTCGATAACTTAGACGTAAGAGAAGGAAAACTTGATACGAAAATCCGTGCTAACCCGTCCGGCTAACGTGGCATAGGCTAATTACCCTCCATATAATTGGAGGCGGCCTGACTCAGCTGTGGGCCATGAATGGGCTGTGACGATGATGATGACGACTTAGTCACGGTGCCCAAACTAGTGCTAGGAGATGGTTTGTGTCAAGTTTATCTTCTTCATTCCATACTACTTACTACTGAGCCCATACTCCACTGTTGAGTCAGGCCTCCTCCAGTTTCATGGAGGTTACTAAGCGTACTGTGCCACGCTGGCCAGATGGGTTGGCATGGGGATTCGTATCTAGATTTTCTTCTCTTGCGGCTAGGTTATCGGCCTTGGCATTTCCTTATGTCGACCCCTAGGGCGGAATGGGGTGGTGACACTATGTTTTCTGAATCCGTCACCACACGGACCTCCACGTCGTTCCATAAGATACCATCAAAATGACATGAGTTGATGACAATGTGTATACTAAACCTAAAGTAAAACAACAATTAGTTATAATTTACGTCACGATATAACACTAAAAACTTAATTACGAACACACTTAAAATTGCAAATATAATTTATGTAACTTAATGAGAATGTATGTATGAAGCGTATTACCATATTAATGCATTTAAACGTTTCCCGCATAATATTTGAGTGTGATTTTACGCTAGCCAACGTTAAACGCCGAATTGTGTGTTTGTCATGTAAACGAAGCTAAATTTACTTTAGTTACAGTCCGGAAATTAACTATTCTAGTTCAGTATAAAATTTAGTTGGGATAAAAAATAATGACATATATACGATTTGGAATACATAGTGTCACCACCCCATTCCATCCTGAGGGTGTCGTAAGAGCCGACAGAAGTATATGACAAGGCCAAAAACCTAGCTGCAAGAAAAGGAAAACTTGATACGAAACCCTGTGCCAACACGTCTGGCCAGCGTGGCACAGCCTACTGTGCCACGCTGGCCCTCTTACCCTCCATGTAACTGGGAGAGGCCCGACTCAACAGTGGGTCGTCTGTGGGCTGAGTAGTAGTAGTGGATGTACTTTTCCATATTTAATTGCATCTGACAATACAGAACTTGTTCCTCATTAGGTACACAATATCGGATGGTGTAATAATACACGGTGCTTTTTTCTTTTTTTCTTAACCATCAGGTTTGATTCCTGACCAATGATGTTTCACTATCACTACATAGTATACAACAATATAATACAAGTCACTGTCGTCTGTCCGTTCGTCCGTCCGTCGTATGCTTAAATCTTTAAAAGTACGCAACGGATTATGAAGCGGTTTTTTTTATAGATAGAGTGATTCAAGAGGAAGGTTTATTATGTACATGCATAATATTGTAGAGAAACACTGATAAATTTACATGTTCATCATTGCACCCGTGCAAAGCCGGGGCGGGTCGCTAGTATTTTATAATTCTATAATGCAGTTTTAGTTTTCATAATAATCGGGCTCATAAGTCTTGTAAGCGTTTTTCCATATATTTATTCTACATTTTGGGCCATACTTGCTGCTTTGTTGGTTTAGGGCAGCGGCGGCCAGCAAGTTGGATGTTTTTGCTGTTAAAAAAATGAGACTTTTCACAGATGTCGATACGGCTAGAATAGTTTATTTCAGTTACTTCCACAGTATCATGACTTACGGGATACTTCTCTGGGGATGCTGTGCAGACCTTAATAGCATATTTATATTACAGAAAAGGGCTGTAAGAGCTTTATATAATCTTGCTCCTAGAACTTCTCTACGAGATATATTCAAAGAAATAAATATTCTAACCGTGCCATCTCAATATATTTTTGAAAATTTGTTGTATGTACATAAAAATATTCATAACTTTGGTAAGAACTGTGATATACATAATATGAATACACGAAATAAGAATAATCTTGCCGTCCATTGTACTCGTCTCCACAGAATAAGTAACTCATTCATGGGTCAATGTATACGCTTTTATAACAAACTGCCCATGCAACTTAGAGACTTGCCTCGCAATGCCTTTAAAAAGACGGTCAAGACAAAACTTTACAAAAAAGCGTATTACCGCATTGCTGATTATGTGAACGACACAGCTGCTTGGGACTAAGCTGTTCAGTGCCAGTATTTTTACGTTATTCAATTATGTTATTGTATATATGTTTAAATAAGAAATAGGACCGCAATGCAAAAAAAAAATGACAAGTCTCTGAGTTTCTTGCCAGTTCTTCTCAAGAGTGGTCGCGTTCTGAACTGGTGGTAGACGGTAGACCATTTGTATTATATAGAATCTTTATGAATATTGTGTTGACTTTTTGTAAGTGTCCATCGTAACCCAAGCAAAATAAATGATTTGAATTTGAATTTGAATTCGTAAGGCTAAAAGGCCATATAAATTCACTAAACTCCCACAAAATTAAGAATTGTTCCCGGTTAACGGATGAACATTTAGACGCGATACTGTGCGTGTCTACGGCTAAAATCAAAAGCAGGGTTTAAAAAACCAGCAGGTCAAATTTAGCCGCAAAAGTGTCACTAGTTGTTACTTTTATGTTAGTATAGTAATTGAATTCTCCGACTCAAACTAAAAAGGAACTTTATTTACGTAGGTTTCATCACAAAACTCTTATAAATCGTCATATTTATAAATACCATTATCATCTTACGGCCCCTGTCCCACACTAGGTGGTAGTCTCCACACACACCTCTCAGTCGTCATATCCACATTCACACCTTTCACACACAACTCTTCACTCCTACAATCCCTCCATCTCCCCTGATCGCTAACAATCCCTGCGTTCACTCACATTCATGCCGAAACTACCACCGGTTCGGAAGGCTGCTCTACAGAGAAGAGCCGGCAAGAAACTCGGTAATTTAAAGGGGCATGATTGTTGTATAGGAATATATATGTATGCGTTTTATTTCAAACTAGCGGCCCGTGCCGGCTTCGCACGGGTGCGACGTGCCGGCGGGTGACGCCGCGGGGCGAAGCTAGCAAAAAAAGTAGTCTAAGTTACTCCTTATATCATCAGCTACCTATCAATGAAGTCCCGTCAAAATCGGTCCAGCCGTTCCAGAGATTAGCCGAAACAAACAGATAGATATGAATTAAAAAAACCCCGCGATGCAGGTTGTACCAAGTGCAGGAATACGTTGTTAAAAAAAACAAAAGTAAAAGAAAGATATTAATGTATTCAAAGAGTCCCTGTCTGCCCATTTGCCTTTGTATAAACATATTTAAATTAAAACCACTTATTCGTAGTTCTTTTTAGAATTCAGACTAAAATTAGCACATAAATAGCAATAAAAAGGACAGTTATATCGCCTTTTGTTTTTTTCGCGTCCATAATGGACTTGCCCGCCAATTTCTTGGGGAACAGGTGTAATGTCGGGTTCACCCATTAAATTTAATTAGCGAAAATTATTCGGGATTATAAAGATTTTTCTAATTAACATTGGGGCACTTTAGCATTGCCATGTGTAACTTTAAGGCCAAGTAATTTTAGTCTATGGGCTTGTGTTCCGCTGATGCATTTGACTTTAGTCCTCCTTTCATCATCATCGTTTAAGCCATTTATTTTGAAGTGGAACCATCTTTAGCGGCGTTGAGCACCTTTCTTGGGATACGTAAAAAATGTCAAACTCGCGTCATGACACGTCATGACACCTGATCGAAAATTCGTAAGACGGAAGGAGACTAGACGTTAAGTAGTTTTTAAGAGTATAATTTGTCACTTTTTGTACGAAAGCGCAATAAATAAATATTCTACTTTTATACGGATAAATAAAGCAATTCGTGGGAATTTTTCCCTTACCATTTCAAAATATTCAAAAATGCACAACGTTCAAGTTTTCACTTCTGCCGGCACTACCAGAGTGTAACGCGTTATGTTTTTAGCTGTTTTTGTAGCGACAAACAACCTAAGGATTTATACATAGCTAGCTGCTAGAAAAGGAAATCTTGATAACAACTGTCTGTCGTAGAGCATGTTCCCCCGTTGAGGAGCGCAACCCGGATCCCTGAAGCGGACAGTCGAGGAACACCATAGGTCCTATATACCTAGTCCCCAACGATCAATCATCCATGAGGATATCCAACGAAAAAAAAACTTTCCTCAGGCCCAGCCTTTTTTTTTTGATCGGAGTTCCTCATGGATTCCCGGCCGTTGGGAAATGGCCGGGGTATGTGGGACTCCGAGGCGCGTAGAGATGGTAAATTGCGCCCCGACCTGCCCACTAAAACCGACGGCGATACTTGACTGCCCAAGCCATGAGCATGCTTCTTGACCCTGGGGGCCTTGGCCCGCCTCTTAGTGGAGCCCATGCTCTGAGGCGGGCCCCTCCGATTATGAGGGGGGGCTGTATTGCCCTCCCCCATTCCACCGCTGGGGGGCGCGCGCGAATTGCGGCGCACCTTCCTCCCGGGGACTGTTATGCGCAGGCGACGGACTTTCCCAGGTCAATCGCCCGCAGGCCCACTTACGGCGGGCGGAGGTCAGCCAGCGCCCTCATCCGGCCGGACTCATCAGTGGATTTTATGGGCTGCTAAGATAAAGTAAAATAAATAAAATATCCGTGTGATGACGGAATTTGAATACATAGTGTCACCACCCCATTTCATCCTGAGGGTGTCGTAAGAGATGACCAATGGAACGTAGGATGCAGATCACCTCGTCCCAAGAGAAGAAAATCTTGACACAAACCCTGTGTCAACTCATCTGGCCAGCGTGGTACAGTAGACTAATTACCCTCCTTGGAGTTGGAGGAGGCCCAACTCAGTAGTGAGTCATTTATGGGCTAAGTTGTGGTACTTTTGCCGGCTAAAATGAAATACGGGAAAGGACAAGGGAGAATACAGTAATTAGAGCTCATCATAATAATATTGGGTATTTAATTAGTACCCAGTCTCACGGAACCCTAACGAAATTAACAAGTAGCTCATAAGTTTCAAACAAACTTCCCTAACAAGCTTGTTCGAGTCAAGTTAATTTATTCTTATAAATGGCCTGGTAGCGTGAAATTATTAAGACAGCTGAAAAGATACAGTTCGTTGACCTTTTTTGAACGCCAAGTTGCTGTGCGAGCATGGCTTTGTTTCAAATGGGAAGAGCTATCTCACGCTCTTTTGAAGAAGAAGAAGAAAACATATTTTCCACAAGAACAACAATACAGAACAAGAATACATACAAGAAGTGCGTGATGTTGTGAAGTGCAAAGTTTAGCGTCGTTTTTAAATCGTCGTGAGGGTCCCTGGTTTGACTCCAGCGTCGGATAAGTGTCTTTACGAAGACCAGCGGGACTTGCTCTCAATCTGGGTGTCATTTGTATTCGTGAATGACATGTTTGTAAACTGCTCCCGTGATACAGGTTATAACAATTTAAGGGGTTTCGTCTAAAAAAAAACAGACGCACGTCAAGAGTTTCACACTATTCGCTTTCCGTGTGGGGACGGGTCAGAATATAAAACTTCCCCACCGCACGCTGGGAAATAACACGTGCTGTAAAAGTCAACAAAACCCAGCTCGCTTGGTGGTAGGATCGAACGGTCCTTCCGGCTGGCTACCACCCTCACATTTAAGTCCGGCGCCAAGCAGTTTTACTGTGTTCCGTCGTGTGTATGTGAGAGCCGGCGCCCGACAGGGCAATTCCTTGAATTGCCTGCTCCATCTTAGACCCTGGCGTAGCTTTCCATCACGTAAGCCTAGGGTCAAAGGCATTCAAGTCACTGATAATAATAAAAAAAAAATTATCGACGCTTTTTTTCTTCACAAACAGTCTTGAACTTGTCATCCACAATCCGCTATTTCTAAGACGTATGTGCACATTTCATTGATGCTTATCTGCGTTTTATTACTTTGCTATTGGGAGCAGTGTATCGATAACATAGCGATAAATCTGCCGACCGAGCCTACTGGTACAAAGGAATAACGGACGCCAGAGTTATGGTGGAAATAACTGGGCTTTTAACCCGGATTAAAAAGAGAGGTGTTGTAAATTTGACGTGTATCTGTGTGCCTATGGTATCATAGTTCTTAAATCAGCAGGCCAACTATAGTACTACTACTCAGCCCATAAATGACCCACTGCTGAGTCGGGCCTCCTCCCACTGTAGGGAGGGTCATTAGCCTACCGTACCACGCTGGCCAGACGGTTTGGCACAGGGTTTCGTATCAAGTTTTCTTTCTCTTGTGGCTAGGTTACCGGCCTTGCCATTTCCTTTTGTCAGCTCTTACGACACCCTCAGGATAGAAATAGGTTGGTATACTACATATGTATTTTAAATCCATAACCACACTGAGATTTTACATAAAAAATGAAAAACCTGTCGAAAATGACCTAAGCTACCGACGGTTCACTGCTCTAGGTAAAGGAACCTCCTCACGATTCTTGCCGAATCCAGACCAGCCTTTTAGATCAGATTATTGAATAGATGTGTAATTATTATTATTTGAATGTTAATTTTATAGAGCTTTTTTCGACAGATGCGTATTTAAAATTCCCTCCAAGCCCGTCGTTTCAGTGCCTACAGCATTTCGAATTTAGTCGATTAAGTCTAGGTTGCTCAGTAACATTAGCGTAGTTCAGCACTAGTTTTAGTTATTATCCATTAGAAGTTAGATAACTTTAGATTTCAATTTGTCAATGAGTTTGCGAATTAATAAGCTTCAATGAAGTCGAGACTAGTCAAAGTTGGTTCATTAATTTGTTTGAAGTGTTTAAATCCACGGACCTGCTCTATCCTTAATGTGTTGTAGCGAGCAACATGCTACATACTTTACACAATTTACTA
Organism: Clostera curtula; assembly: GCA_905475355.2. NCBI lineage: Eukaryota > Metazoa > Arthropoda > Insecta > Lepidoptera > Notodontidae > Clostera > Clostera curtula. Next base: position 1,609,131 of record FR997803.1, on the reverse strand, counting down.
ATTAGAGAGAAAGAAAGAACTAATTACATCAAGAAATATGGCCTTAAATTGCGAGAATTACCAAAAAGTCCTACACCGCGATAGCGAAATTTCAAGAGCAATTCGAACATTTAAGATTTTCCCGACTACAAGTATCGAGGGATAGGCGCTGCGAACCCTAGCCAGACATACCACCTCGTCTGGCTGGATGATCAAAGAAGGCTAAAAGATACCATCGTTATTCGTATGAGCCACACTTTCCGTCTGCTCGTTATGGCTATGAAATTGGTCTCTACTACTACGCAGCCCATAAATAACCCACTGCTGAGTCGGGCTTCCAGTTACATGTAGTTAGGCTGGTTCCACGCTGGCGGGTATGGCACAGAATATCAAGTTTTCCTTCTCCTGCGGCTAACTTTTCGGCCTTGTCATTTTCTTCTATCGCCTCTTACGGCACCCTCAAGTTGGAACGGAGTATGACACCACGTATTCAACAATAGTAGAGAACACAAGGTTTCGTTAAAAAAAGAAGTAGATAGTCAGAAGAAGAAAATAAGTGAGTAGAAGTAAGTAGAATAGTACGTATGATTGCTACTTACTTTCTTCACTGATAAGATGAGTCACTCAAATTAAAATGGCTGTTTTATGTTACTTTGTAATCTTGCACCCCGTAGAGCACATAGCACAATCCCAAGTTATCCACGAGCTGATGAATAACCGACGGGCTTACGTAAGTAATTATTTTGGAGACATGCCAAATATTATCAAGACCTCAAAACTTATAGACAGGCGTTTCTCGTTAATTATTGTGGACTTTGTATGCTGGTTTTAGCACATCTATATATTATATTATATAACCTAGCCCCCAGAGAAGAATAACCTGACTCTAACCAAATCAAGATGGTGTGATGCAGTAGGCTAACGTCCTTCCATGTAATTATGTACAATGACACGCTATAGTTTGCGAATAATGGCACAAAAGACTTGCTATGATCGAAAACTCAGCAGCAGCACTTAAGGTGAATCATATATACTAACTGTCTTAAGAAATCGATTTTGAGACTCAAAGGTAACATTTAATATTTTTACAACAGCATTTTATGAAAGCTGCAACTCAAGTAGCTATTCCCTACGTTGAGCATTTTATGAGATCTTGCAGCAATGCTTAGTTGTCAACGTAGCCCATAAATAACACATTGTTAAGTAAAATCTTCAGAAATTATAGACATAAATTACTCTGGTACGCTAGCCAGAATGGTTGACAGACTTTTGCAGCTAAATAGTTTATAGTAGGAATAATGTGAAGGTTAAAAATTGGCGACAGTTGTGTTCCATAATTACATTCTTAATGTCAGATTAGTATTATATACAGTATATTGTATAGATTAGTATACAGATGCGTCTTTTGGTTAAATAGTCTAAGGTTGGAACCTATAGATGGAAGCATCAGATTTGGCAGTCCAGCACGATATCGTTACACCCTTGCCGGTTTTCGTATGCATTGAAAATACTAATTTATTTAGTCAAACCGACTGTATAATGGTTTTGGTGGATTAACTTCATTCCTTGACAGAAAATGGCAGTAAGGAATGCGACTATTTAAATTCATTTTCCGCGAAACTATTTAAATTTCAAGGAAGTTGGTGATATTTTAGAACCGGCTGAACTTGGCGTCTTTACAATAAAGTAGCAAATATAATAGTTGTAATATAGTACTACTACTCACTTCATAGATGACAGCACTATTCGAGCCGAGTCGAACCTCTTGCAGTTACATGGACCCTACTGTGCCAAGCTGGCCAGATGGGTCGGCACAGCGTTTCGTTTCAAGCGTTCCTTCTCTTATGTCTCGTATGTATGTATGTTTATCGGCTCTTACGCCGCTCGATGGAATGGGGTGTTGACACTATGTATTCTAAATCGGTCACCGCACGAAATTCCCTTTGCCCTAACGTATTCCATTAAACTTAAACACATTTGTAAATTTTAGAATAAGATATCAAACTCAATCTCAAAAGGCACTTTATTCACGTAGGTTTCATCACAAAATTCTTGTAAATCGTCATATTTATAAATACCAATATTCATCTTACGGCCCCTGTCCCACACTAGTGGTAGTCTCCATACAACCTCCTATCAGTCGTTATACCTACATTCACACCTTTCATACACAATTTCTCACTCCTACAATCCCTCCATCTCCCATATTTATTGATAATACTTGTTTTTGTCTTACATTATTACTGTAACAAGTGCACGTTCTTTTATTTTAAAAGAAAGATATACGCAAAAAACATATATTGCCGATGCCAAACAAACATGTAAGAGAGTTGAATAGTGAATAAGAGGTCTCATTTGTAACAGGATTGTCAAAGGTTTCAATTGGCTTCTTAGAAATGTGTTTATTTCTTACAACTCACGATATGTTTTAACAATAAAATGTTTTGCCAAAAATAAAAATGATCACAATTCTTCGACAGGCGCAAAATGCGAACAAGAAATGTGATTTAGAGATCCAGCAGCATTCGATATTACATTTAATATGACAATTAATTTAATATGACATCCTATCTTGGTTGGAACCTTGTATATGTTGACACATCATATTAGAGTACTACATTAATAATAAATGCTACACTATGGTGTATTAAATACTCTTCTAGCTGACCGGGCAGACGTTGTCCTGCATGATATTCGTTTGCCGACTGCAGCGCAATCTGTTGGGCTGATTTTTTAATCTAAACTATCCTCGGTGCCACTCAAACGCATACAAAAAAAAACATTAATATACACATACACACGTACAGTAGAATTATATATATATAAAGATATCTAAATCGTTGGTAGAACCAACGATTTAGAGTCCAATCTTTTTTGTTAAAAAGTTTTTTTTTTATGTAAGATCAGGCAGATGACTGCATTCCGCCTGATGTTAAGTGGAAATGCCGTCCAGAAGTGGGGACACCTAGTGCTAAACTGTAAGTATAGCATTAGCATTATATTAAAGATAACATTTTGTAACGTATGTTTTCTAAAGATTGAATTAGGGATTCAAGGAATTGTCGTCTAGAAACACAGGGCCAAATCAAAATTTGTCGAGGCTTTTTTCTATTTTAAAACCAAGTTTCTGGAATTCTAGTTGTGGAATATCTGGAACAAAAAAAGGAACATCTCGGACTCGAAATCAATCCACAACTGACAATGATGTCTGAGAATATACAACACAGAACCTTATCCTTTTTAAAGTCGGTAAAAAATGGCAAATATTTTACTAAATAGGCTTTCCATAAAAAGGTATGAACAAACAAAATACTCGCAAAAAAGGTACAGCAGAATAAACGCAATTAAAATGTTAATTGGTTTCAACAAAAATCCGAAGCAATTAGTGAAAATTGACGATTGCCTCCTAAAGTTTAGGGAAAATGCCCCACCGTAATTGATGTAAGAATATTTGACAAGAAATTTGGCTTCAATGACAATTTCAGACGGGCGATGATTTTTTTACTCTAGAGTGGCTTGCACTTCTAGCGTACAAACCGCCAGATGGTGAGTCATCTTCGATTCCAAAATCAGACGAGCCACTCACTCGTCTCCGGCCCAGGGGAAAAGAGAAGACACGATGCTGCCACCAATTTGTGTGTGTGTGCGTTGTTATCAGCTCTTAATTAGCTAAATAAGAGTATCATAAGAGCTGGCTAAAGGATCATCATCATCATCATCATCTTAGCCTGTATCCCGGTTGCAGCCCAAACTCTCACTTCGGCGCCCGGGACCAGCTTTCCGGCTTTTTCTTCTCCACTTCGCACAGTCTTCAGCATCCCTGGTAGTGAGCCCATTGGCACGCATATTACCCTTTACGACGTCAAGCCAGCACTTTTTGGGTCTACCCCTCCTGCTGGGGCCCGGCGGAGGCGGCATGGCCAGACATTTGTTTCCCACGGCTGCTTACGTGGGAAACAAATGTCTGGCCATGAGCTGTCTAAAGGATGACAAGTCAGAAAAGAAGGCAGAGTGCCAGCCTGGTTGACCTTCTCCTAATTTCCCTCCATGAGGCCACGTTGTAGTCAGAGTGTCTTTTAAGGGCTATTCTAATGATGGATGATGATCAACTCCAATACCACACGACATGAATTGTTGCTACTATTCTCACTACTTCACCCCATGTAGGGACGGGGCAAATATACAACTTCCCCATCGCACGCTGGGAAATAACGCGTGTTGTAAAAGTCAACAAAATCCAGCACGCTTGGTGGTACGATCTAATGGTCCGAACGGTAACCACCCTCACATCTAAGTAAAGCGCCAAGCAGTTTTACTGGGTTTCGTCGTGTGTATGTGAGAGCCGGTGCCGGACAGGGCATTGCCTTGAATTGCCTCCATCTTAGACCCTGGGGTTGCTCTCCATCACGCAAGCCAAAGGCATTCAAGTCAATAATAAAAAAAAGCCCATACATGACCTGCTGTTGAGTCAAGCCTCCTTCCAGTTCATAGACAGTAATTAGCCTTCTGTGCTACGTTGGCCAGACGGGTTGGCACAGGGTTTCGTATCACAGGACGTCGAGTGCTCGTAAGGAGCCCGAGGAGAGAAGGAGGGCCTCCTCGTCTGAGGCGGCGTGATTCTGCATCAGATCCCACAATGCCGCAACAGGACGCGAGTTGGAGCATCCCGGGGAGGTTTAGTGGCTAGGCCCCCACTAAGGGGGAGAGTCCCACACTTCCCTCGCTGGCCATCCCCGTGGCCGGCGAGGAAGTCCATAAAGGATTTTACCCAAAAAAAGGGTTTCGTATCAAGTTTTCCTTCTCTTACGATGATGATCCCTCCGGATGGAACGCTGTGGTGACACAATGTATTCTACATCCGTCAGTCAACACATGTATGTACTATGGTTAAAACAAACAGTGTGCAAAAAGCCTTAACTGAAAACCTAACGTGCTCTTTCTAGCAAATAAGGTAAAACAATTCATAGTTAACGAAGCAGTTTACGATGTTTCGGGTGCGGTTTGTGACGTCATGGGGCGCTAGTTACGCAGCACTAATGTACGGCTCCGAAAATTGCTGCCCTTCATTCCTGAAGCACGTTTTGTTTCAATACATTACCTTTTGATGTATTTTACGACAGCTCCTACACTAGCATTCACTATATGATATTTTGGAATAAAATTAATGAGTGACAGGATAAGAAATAGTGAGATAAGGAAGCGTTGTGGTCTGAAAGAAGATGTAGTGACAAAAATTGAGAAAGGTATGCTGAGATGGTTTGGCCATGTCGAATGAAGAACGATTGACGAAAAAAGTGTTTATGGCGAGTGTGAATGAAAGTGTTGGAAGGGGAAGACCTAGGCGGACGTTTCAAGACCAAATCAGGGACGTCTTGAAAAAAGGCCAGGTCAAGAGTACCCTAAACCGAAGAGCATGTATGAAGGGAATAATGAAAGTGGACGAAGCGAAACAAGTATGTATGGATCGTAGCAAGTGGAAAGAAGTGGTCTCTGCCTACCCCTACGGGAAAGAGGCGTGATTATATGTATGATTATATGTGTATGTATGTTTTTATCGGGTTTCCTCCAACTAGGAAGAGAATTAGAAAAACACATTACCGTTCAAACGGTCAATGCTTACGTATTGTTTTATACCGTTTTACCGTGTGGTGATGGATCAAGAATACGTAGTGTCGCCACCCCGTTCCATCCTGAGGGTGTCGTAAGGGCTGACAGAAGGAAATAAAAAGGCTGAACCTAGCCCACCTAGATCTTACAATTAACAAACTAAAACCATAACCACACGACCAAAATTGGATCTCTGTTTAGGAGAACATAATTTACTCCTTTCTAATGTTATGTGTTAGGGCATGGCAGGTCAGGTTAAGCTGGTCGTTATTGCCACTAAACTTGTCATTAGCACCTGCGTTCCGGTAACTTTGTAGCATAACTTTGCCTTTGCTTCGGTTGCAGTGAAGATTGTGTACAGTTATGGCATAATATTACTACATCATCATCGGCATCGTCAGCTGGTGATGGATTTAAAATGCCATTGTGTAGTTATTAAGCAATTTCATCCTTAGCCAATTGGTATAACTAAGATTTATGATATATAAAACGCCAAAGACAATTATCGGCCTTTCTTTTGGGATAACACCTTTCGAAACCGTAAGGAGTTTCATACTTTAAAAGACCTTAGAGCAAAAACAAACATTTATGCAAAAAACCTTGTTGGTTTCTGGGTTGGATAGATGCTGCCTTTGGGCCACAATCTTTATTACTTATCTTCATTACGAACTTGCGCATCGCACATTTCATAACCAATACGAACTCACACTAACGCGCGCGAGGCGTGAACGCTTGCGGGTGGAATACGGCGCGCGTGGGTGTGCCCTGCCTCCACGCCCTGCTTACGTCCCGCTGATACCTGATTTTGTGTTCTGCGCAGCGTAATGCGGTTAGGTTCGGAGCGGCCATAAAGTTTGGCGAGGACTGGTTGTAGGAAAGCCAGAAATAAAAAAACATTGGGGTAAAAGCTATCTTACTAACTATAAATTACGCATCCGTTGTGCGTCCGCAATGGCCTCCTAAACTACTTAACCGATTTTAAACAAAATTTTATCCAACTTGAAACATAGGATAGCTTACATCTCAATTTATAGTCACAATATTATTTTATTGGAAATTATTTGTCTATTGTTTGACAGTCACAATTACAAGTTAGCTCCAAACGATTGTAACAGATGGCGATATCTGTTGACTGGATTAAGTAAGTATTCAATAGATGGCGCTATATTAAAAGTCATATTAATGTATAATATATGTAAGATTACTTAAACAGCAACGCGTGGCCGGGGCTGCTAGTTGGCAAATAAAAATCCTCAGACTCACATATGGCATAGTATGAGGATATGCAGGCACTTGAACAAAAAAGCAGGGCTGAAGCGAAAGTTGCTCGCTGTAGCACTTGGCTCTAATTAAAAGTTGCGCGAGTTACTAATTACGGCGCGACACGCGACGGATGTCTGCAATTTGTTGCTGCAACTTCGGTAATTGTGCACATACATACATACATACATGCTTGTACTACTACTTCTCAGCCCACAAATGACCCACTCCCGAACCTACCTGCTTGGAATGTTGCTCTACAAAGAAGAGCGTAAGCTCTTTTAGTCTCTTTACAAGAAGCACTAAGTAAACAAGTTCGCGAGATGAGAGTATCTATTACTACTACTCTGCCAATGTCCCACTATTGACTTAGGCCTCCTCCAACTACATGGAGGGTAATTAGGCCACTGACTGTGCCACGCTGGTCTGGCCAGCCATTAGAGGCCATTATGGATGTAGAATTCCAAATGTCACCACCATATTTCATCCTAAGGGTGTCACAAGTGCCAACAAAAGGAAATGATTAGGCAAAGCAACATGAGAAGGAAAACTTGATACGAAAGCCTATGCCAACCCGTCTACCCGGCTGGGCTCAGAAGGCTAATTACGCGCCATGTAGTTGGAGGTGGCCTGACTAAGCAGTGGGTCAATTATGGGTTGAGGGTACACGATAAAAAGTATTCTTAAGCAGTAGGTCCCCAGCTCTAGTACTACTCTGTAGTAATCCACTAATACATAATTTGTAAAAAAAAAAACACAGAATTTCTTGCCGGTTCTTCTCTGTAGAGCAGCATTCCGAACCGGTGGTAGTTTCTGAATGAGTGTGGGTGTGGATAAGGAAAGGTGCATGAAAGGCATGTATGTAGATATGACGACCGGTAGATGTGTATGACTACCACCTAGCGTGGGGCAAAAATATGATATTGGTAATTTTAAATATGACGATTTATAAGAATTTTATGATAAAACCTACTTAAATAAATATTGGATTTGAGTTTGAGTATATACCTAACTCTTTTACGAAAATTAGTTAAGTACATTTGGATAAAAAAAATGCATGAAAAACCTTTACTTGTGTTTACACAAAGTACAATAAACAATTAAATCATTCAAATTAAAACAAAATCCAACGCACGAATTTATAATTCTTATTTGATTTGGCAAATTTACATTTTCGTGATCAACCACAAATTGCTTTTTAATTGCAATATTTCTCTGCGATTACAAAATTCAATGAAAACTTTCACAGTGAATTCAATAAGGCACAAATTAGTAATTTATTGCTTGATTAAAATTGCGTGTTAATTAGTTAAGAGCAGCGGCAGGTGGCACTGACTTGGCAAAATTTTGCAGTCACAATATTTGGGACTTGGTTGACTTGGACTCCCCGGCCTTGGTGTAACCTTATATTTCGGGGATCTTACTACTGATGCTACTTCTCATCTCTAATTGTACGATTTAATTCCACCATCCCCTTTCCATCATCGGACATCCAGGCGTGGGGAGCGACTTCATCCATAAACTGTTGAAATTCCACATATTCGCACTAAGCGTGTCACTTCCTCGTTCTTGATGCGGACTGCTAAGGAGTGGAATTCGCTTCCTGCGTCTGTATTTCCAAGTAAATATGACTTGGATGCCTTCAAGTCTGGAGTGAATAGGCTTTTACTGTCCCAGTGGGTTACACCGTCGGCCTACCATCAGGCGAGATAGAGGTCAACCGCTGGTCAGTTGATAACAGAAAAAAAAATACTTCTCAGCCCTTAAATTACCCAATGTTGACTCGGTCGGTAACCGAAGTTACCGACATTGCCCACAGTAATGCCAAATTTAAGTGGCAATGGGCAGTGCACATATCCCGCAGGACTGACGCCCGATGGGGCAGAAAAGTCCTCGAGTGGCGACCGCGTTCCAGAAAGCGCAGTGCCGATAGGCCTCCCTCACAGTGAACCTGGTTAAGGTCGCTGAAAAGCGATGGATGCGTGCGGGCGACTCAGGACCGGCCTCCGTGGAAATCCTTGGGGGATACCTATGTCCAGTTGACGTCTTTTGGCTGAAATGATGATGACGATGTTGGGTTGGTACTCCTCCAGTTACACGGAGGGCAATTACCCTACTTTGTAAAGGATTTAATAAGTGGTAGCAACTTGAATGCTACATCGTTTCAACCCATACTCGCCCATAAATGACCCATTGCTGATTCGGGACTCTCGCTTAATGGGTAGTAGTTGTAGATATTAAAGTAGTTGTAGTTATTAAATTCCTTGCCAGAATCCATGCGAGTACAGACGCAGGTAGAAGCTATTCAGTAAATAAAGTCAAGGTTCCATGAACTACAGATGGATTCAAACCTTTTAAACGTAAGGTCCAATTTACGTCCTTTCAGGGACCGACATACCGTGAAATTGACTCGCCTGATTGTCTATCCGTGTGAAACTTGTTTGGCGTACATGATCTTGACTTTAATATCATATTGATCAAATATTTCTTAGACATATATGTGGATGTATGCAGTGGTGATGGATTTAGAATATATAGTGTCACCATTCCTTTCCGTCAGAAGGTCCACAATAAGGAAAACTTGATACGAAACCCTGTGCCTCTTGCTTTCCTTTTCTCAGCTCATAAGACACCATCAGGATGGTATGGGTTGGTAACAATGTGTATTCTAAAGCTACACGGAATGGTCACAATAATGATTCTATAAACTCAAACTCAAATCATTTATTTCAATTGAACCTATTTACTGGTGTTTTTGAAAAGTCAAAAGTGAAGTTAGGAATCTAGTTGCATGTTCCAAAAAGTATGGAGAAGAACAGGCAAGAAACTCCATGGATACTCTTTTTATCATATTTTCTGTTACAAGCATCTGATTGGGTTACATTGATTTCGTGTTTATTTATAGTAAGCTAAGATGTGAGGACAATGTAACATATTGCACAACAGAAGTGTCCAGGAGATCAATATAAAGCTATGTAGGTATGTCAATAGCAGTTAAGGGATGACCGGCCCCAACTGGCGGCACCCGATCACGAGCATGACGCATGTGGCAGCCATCCCCCAGCTCAACCATATTTTAGGGAACCGAAGGACCCGACACACACGACACCACCAGCATGACCTTTAAGCGAGCATGACATACTCTCAACTGCTTGTTTATATGATAAGTTATATAAATACGGTGACTACATAGTGCTCACATTTACAATTCCAAACTTCTAAACAATTATACAAAATAAAATGATGAAGGTCCTGTATAATACAAAGGTCAAAAAAAAACAAATACAAATTAGTCCTACTCAGTGGTAAAAATAGCTATAGGGTGTTATGTCAAAATTGTAATGATTGGATTTCAGTAAAAGGAGGCATATTTAAACACGAGTTCGTAACATTTATTGTCATTGTAGTCAATGTCATCAGCGCCGTAGCAAACGTCATAATCACCGTAGCAAATGCCATCAACACCGTAGCAAATGTCGTCTCAGCCGTAGTCAGTTGTTATAAACGATGGATACCTATTTAGCATCCCGCAGAGCCAAACATTGCTTATAACGCTACACTCTCTCTCTCTTTTTAGTGGTCTTCCAATTTACAATTGTGTTACTCACATTCTTCCGATGTGACAGTTACACAAACATTCCCAGCGGCCATCCCATAAATCTGTCGTCAGCTAACGTGTTTTGCGATGCGACATTTCCAATTAAACGCTAAATGCGATGTACTGGTTTAAAGGCTAGAATGTGAATACACTCCTTACTTTATCTGAAGACCCACTGCCGAGTCGGGAAATTTAGCCTACCATGCCTCAAATCTGCTAATTCAATAAAGTCTAAACCGGGACTTTGACAGTGTCGGTAAACTATTGTCACACAGTGTCGGACCTATGTTACACGGTTTTGCCACAAGAACTTGTTAAGAACTTTTGAATTTAGCAGATTACGAATTTTGATAGTAACTAGTAGTAGTGTCGATTACCTTTAGTCAGCGCGTGCAATACCCTCAGGGTAGAATAGTGTATTCACAATATGTATTCTTCAAACGTCACCTCACAGACTCACCCTTTGCTTCACCACACTGCATTTCAAAGCCTATGCAGTGGACAATAGGAAAATTTATTAATATTTCAAATATATAGTAATAGTAATAATATAGTATAGTTTAATTTTGACTATGTCTATTTATTTATTTTTTATATTGACCGTTTTATGATATTCATTTATTTATGGTAATAATTTAATATGTACTTACACAAACCCTCACACACACACACTACACAGCGGAATCACAATACATTGCAATACCCATCCGTGAGTCACAAATAGGGTTGCCAACGGAAGATCAGCGCTGGGTGAAACCCAGCTAATGCTGAGATGGTGACCTATTCGGCAGGACATGCAGAAATACTAAATCACTACATAGGTAGTATAAAACAAAGTCGCTGTCGTCTGTCCGTCCCTATGTATGCTTAAATCTTTAAAACTCCGCAACGGATTTCGGTACGGTTTTTTTTAAAAGATACAGTGATTCAAAAGGAAGGTTTATATGTATAACCTAGCCCGCTTTGCACGGGCGAAGTCGGGGCGGGCCACTAGTCTATTATAATTGTGCAAAATCCCTGTTTTAAAAAAACACCAAACAGTTTTTTGATATATTTTTATTTAAGTTATATTGTTATTGTCTTTTTGTGTGTCCTGTAGGAATATAGTTATTTGTGCAACAAGAGAGCAAAGTCGTTTTTTGCTGCGAGTGCTGATATTGAATCCCGAGTAAGCGAAGGAATCAATGATTGAATCATGAGCGTAGCGAGTGATTCTAAAGTTGATTCCTGAGTGCTGCGAGGGATTCAAAGGCACGAGATGCGAAAAATTTTGCTCTCGTGTAACACACATAACTTTTCACTTCAGCAGCGAGAACACTATAGGAAATGAAATATATTACGTAACATTTTTGAAACTATAATTAAATATTTGTAAACAAAGTGCGTAACACTTCGTTTAGTTTGAACAGTTTGAATTTGCCGCGCAGTAACTTTGTATACTTTGTCTGTGAACTGGAGTCTATGGCGTGGGCCGCCATGTTGTTGACTGATTAGCACAACCAAGTATTATATTGTAATAAGTAATTAGAATAATTAGAATTACTATTCTTGTTAAAAGGAACTGGTGAAACAATAGCTTTGAATGTTGTTTCTCTTTTCAGGTAAGTAAATGTGTGTAATGTGATTGTGATGTTAAAGAATGTTTCGTAAAACTGAATGTGTACTTAATAAAATAAAATTCTCTTTTCAGAGCAACTCAATCTTGTTATGGTTTTACTGTTCACCCAAGGATAACAAAATAACATATTATAAAACAACATTTACACAGCTGGATACCAAGAATAATCTGAATAATGGAAAAATTAAGATTCGAGTTCATGGTCAAAGCCAGTGAAGATGTGAAAACAAACATTATTTGTGTAACGACAATCACGGATTTAGATGGCCGGACTTTTGCCATTCCAGATAGGTTACAACCTGTAAAATTACATGATAAAATAGTACAGACTCAAATCTTTCAGAAAGTAAAGGCTACATTACAAAGAAGGCATGACAAACGACAGGTCTGGATATCCATGAACCCGGAAATGAAGGCGGTTTATTGTGATGAAGATGGAAATAAACAATTTATGGAATACCTATTGGAAGAACAAACAAAACCAAATATTTCTACAACAGGAATTTCAGAAGAGTGTCTAGCAAAAGTCATGGAAAGCTTCGCTGAAATGAAGACAGATTCATCAAAATCTTTTAGTATGGGGAGAATGGCAGAAAAAATTGTTATAGAAAAATTCAATAGCAAAAATACTAATGTGTCCCAGTGGATGACTACCTTCGAAGCAGAATGTGCCCGTGTAGGAATAGAAGAAATAAAAAAAATTGAATTTTTTAGGTTATTTATAGAAGATTCTTGTTTAGATTGGTACAATTCCATGCTTATAAAACATACAATAAACTCAGAATGGGCAATGTGGAAAAAGAACTTTTGTGACACATATGCAGATAAAGGTTGGTCACCGATCAGGTATGCAATGTTATTTAAATACAGACAGGGCTCATTACTGGAATATGCGTTAAAGAAAGAGAGACTACTATTAGAAATAAATAAGCACATAGATAAAATCACTCTGATTGATCTGATTGCTACCGGATTACCAAATTTTATTGCAGATAAGATTGATAGGAATAGTTTAAAGGAAACTGTAGACTTATTTAATCATTTAAGAAGTTTAGAACATATGGTAAATAAAAAAACATTTGATAAAAAGATAGGAAACCCGGAAAGTAAAATTAAAGAGAAATATGTGAAGCCCTCGGTTAGCCCATGCAAAATTTGTGAAAAAGAGAATAAAGGTATACGTTACCACCCTGAAACCCAATGTTGGTTCAAAATTAAAAATAATGATAAGCCAAAAAGAGATCAAATAAGGAGTGTTAACAATTCTGAATTAGAGCTGGAATTAAATGAAATTGATCCAAAAAACTAATAGTGCCGCCATTAATAAAAATTAAATTACTAATTAATGACACTTTGGAAACATCAGGAATCTATGATTCAGGATCTAATGTGTCCCTAATAAATTCAAAATTGCTATCTTTAAAAAAAATACCCACTTATGATAAAAATGCAAGTTTAAAAACAATTAATGGCGTTAAAAAATCTATAGGAATGGTAACTTTAAAAATAAAAATTTTTGAAATTGAAAAACATGTTAATATTTTTGTTATAGATGAAGACAACTTCGACTATGATTTCCTAATTGGATTAGACTGTATACAAACATTTCATTTAACTCAAAATGAGAATTTAGATATTATACAAAATGTCCTCAGGAATAATATTAATACAGACTACAAAAAAAATAAAGAACAGCAACCTATAAACACTAACATAATTCCTGGCAATTCAGGTAGTGATATAGGGAATAATGAATGTATACACTATGAAAAAAAAGATGTGGATATTACAAATAAATATAAAAAAGAAACTATCAATAATGAGTATAAAATAAACTTTAATGAAAATATAATAGTTGATAATTTTGATATGTCAGTAAATAATTTAGATCATAAAAGGAAATCTGACATTGATAAATTGATACACAAATATAATTCAGTCTTTGCCAGAGACAAATATGATATAGGTACTGTAAAAGGTTATGAAGCTCATATTGATTTGTTGATAGATAAATACTGTAGTAAACGACCGTATAGGTGCTCTATTGAGGATATGAAAGAAATTGAATATCAGATATCAAAATTACTAAAAAATAATTTAATCGAGGAGTCATATAGCCCTTTTGCTGCTCCAGTAACACTAGCATTTAAAAAAGAGGAAGGAAGAAGATCAAGGCTTTGTATAGATTTTCGCGAATTAAATAAAATCGTAGTTCCCCAATCGCAACCATTTCCGCTTATCGAGGATCTAATGGTTAAAACAAGGAAATGTAATTTTTTTTCAACATTTGATATAAACTCTGCTTTCTGGTCCATACCTCTTAAAATAGAAGATAGACACAAAACTGCATTTGTTACTCAAGAGGCACACTTTCAATGGACTTGTTTACCGTTTGGTTTAAAAACGTCTCCCGCTATCTTTCAAAGAATATTGAGTAGTATTATAAGAAAGCATGAACTGTCAAATTTTACTGTCAATTATATTGATGACATTTTAATATTTTCTGAAACGTTCGAAAAACACATCGAGCACATATCTTTGTTATTGGAAGCAATTTTAAAAGAAGGTTTTAAATTAAAATTCACGAAATGTAACTTTGCACAAGATTCTGTAAAATATCTAGGGCACATCGTAAAAAATAATACTGTCACTCCATTAAAGGATAACTTGATTGCCATAAAAGAATTTCCAATTCCAAAAACACAAAAAAATGTGCGACAGTTTTTAGGAAAAATTAATTTCTATGGAAAGTATGTGCCAAATATTTCAATTATACTGGATCCTTTACATAATTTATTAAGAAAAGGAGAAAAATTCGTTTGGTCTGATATATGTCAAGAATCCTTCGATACTATAAAAAAACTACTGTGTTCAAAACCTATTCTAGCCATCTTTGATCCAGACTTGCCAATACTTATTTATACAGATGCTAGCATACAAGGTATAGGTGCGATTTTGAAACAAATACAACCTAGTGGTGAAGAAAAGCCTTGTGCATATTTTTCCAAAAAATTAAAAGAATCCCAAAAAAAGAAAAAAGCAATTTATCTTGAATGTTTGGCTATAAAAGAGGCTGTAAAATACTGGCAACACTGGCTTATAGGAAAAACATTCACGGTCTTTTCAGATCACAAACCTTTAGAAAAAATGAATATAAAAGCCAGAACGGACGAAGAACTGGGAGATTTAACGTATTATTTGTCGCAGTTCAATTTTAAAATAATATATTCACCGGGCAAATATAATATAGAGGCAGATACTTTAAGCAGAAACCCTGTGTTAGAATCATATGAAAATCAAGAGAGTAATTTAAAAGTAGTGAATTTTGTTAAATTAGAAGACATACGAAATGATCAAGATAAAAATGAAGATATAAAACAAATTAGAAATAAACTTATTTTCAAACATAATATATATTATAAAAAAATAGGGAAAAATGAAAAAATTGTACTAACTGAGGAGTTTAGTAAAATTATTATAAAACATGTACATCATTACTACTGTCACATAGGAAGACAACAAATGGAAAAAAAGATTAAACCCTTTTATCAAGCTAAAAATTTATTGGTTAATATAAAAAAGCATTGCGACAACTGCGATATATGCATTAAAAATAAATCTAGAGGAAAATACAAATTTGGACTAATGTCCCACTTAGGTCCCGCTACCTATCCGTTCGAAATAGTTTCTATAGACACCATAGGGGGATTTGGTGGTGCTCGTTCGACCAAAACATATTTACATCTTCTAGTAGATCACTTCACTCGCTACGCTTATATTTTGACATCCAAAACCCAGAGTGCGAATGATTTTATAAAACTGGTCGAAAAAGTAACACTAGATTATAAAATTGATTTGATTCTATCGGATCAATATCCAGGTATAAATTCAAAGGATTTCAAAAAATATTTAGAAAATCAAGATATACATTTAGTTTTCACTGCAGTGAATGCGCCATTTTCAAATGGATTAAACGAAAGATTAAACCAAACGTTGGTTAATAAAATTCGTTGCAACATTAATGAAAGAAAAAAGAAAATTGCTTGGACAACTATTGCTCACGAATGCACAGGAAAATACAACGAAACTGAACATAGTGTAACAGGATTCTCTCCAAAATATTTATTGGAAGGAAAAAATTGTGACATTCTGCCAGATGAACTGAAACAAAATATACCACATAATCATCTATTGCAGGACCGAAAAATTGCCCTGGAAAATAGTATAAAATCTCACAAATATAACAAACAAAGATTTGATAAAAACAGAAAACATTATGAATTAAAAGTCGGAGATTCTGTATATGTTGAAAACGGAAACCGATTAAACCGAAAAAAATTAGATGAATTAAAAATAGGGCCTTATCAAATTGTAGACAAAATATCCAATTCAATTTACAAAGTAAACACGGGTCACAAAAAGCTAGAATCTAATCTCTTCCATGTGACAAAACTTATTCCAGTAGTAGAGTAAGCCAGTAAAACTATGTACTTTAGAAAGGGGGGAGATGTAAACAAAGTGCGTAACACTTCGTTTAGTTTGAACAGTTTGAATTTGCCGCGCAGTAACTTTGTATACTTTGTCTGTGAACTGGAGTCTATGGCGTGGGCCGCCATGTTGTTGACTGATTAGCACAACCAAGTATTATATTGTAATAAGTAATTAGAATAATTAGAATTACTATTCTTGTTAAAAGGAACTGGTGAAACAATAGCTTTGAATGTTGTTTCTCTTTTCAGGTAAGTAAATGTGTGTAATGTGATTGTGATGTTAAAGAATGTTTCGTAAAACTGAATGTGTACTTAATAAAATAAAATTCTCTTTTCAGAGCAACTCAATCTTGTTATGGTTTTACTGTTCACCCAAGGATAACAAAATAACATATTATATATTTTTAAGTTAAATATCAGTTTTTTAAGCAGTAAATACTTATTTTAGTTTAAATACAACAATAAGTTAAAAATTCAATGAATTACAATAAAAGATATAATTATCATTTTTGCTAAATTTCTTTAGTTAGTACGAAATTCCGAACGTGTTTGTCTTTGAGGTCGAATTAAAAATCGGAGTAACCCCATAACGAACGCCTTTCATCTAATCGAACTGTTAAAAGTACGTCTAGGTATTTAATCAAATATAGTTCCCATAATATTGCTCTATCAATTTAATATTTTTATAATCTGTACTTTAATGCTTTGTATTGTTTTCTATAGCGCTACCTGCTAACATTTAACTTCATAACTCTAACGCAACTTATAACCAATTAATTTAACTTTCATAATCACACGAAATTTCTAACACAACACACTTGTCATTGGCAAAATCATCGGTATAACGATGGAAGCCAAAACCTAAATGAAGAAGAAGAAGAAAAATCGGAGCTGTTGGTACTGGCCACTTGGTCTTTGTCTCTCTCTCTTTTCTATTGGCGGGAAAGAGATAGTGTCAATGTTTCGAATTAGAATTAAAAGTTACTTTAACAGCTCCGATTTTGAATTCGACCTCATAGACAAACACGTTCGGAATTTCGTACTAATTAAAGAAATTTAGCAAAAATGTTTATGTCTTATAATGTAAATTATTGAATTTTTTACTTCTTGTTATTTAAACGAAAATAAGTATTTACTGCTTAAAAAACTGATATTTAACCTATAAATATTTAATTCTAGTTTCAAAAATGTTACGTAATATATTTCAGTGTTCTCGCTGCTGAAGTGAAAAGTTATGTGTGTTACACGAGAGCAAAATTTTTTGCATCTCGTGCCTTTGAATCCCTCGCAACACTCAGGAATCAACTTTAGAATCATTGATTCCTTCGCTTGCTCGGGATTCAATATCAGCACTCGCAGCAAAAAACGACTTTGCTCTCTTGTTGCACAAATAACTATTTCTTTCTTTCTTTTTTTTTCTTCAGTGGTGCAGGATTTAGAAAACAAACTGTCACCACCCTATTTCATCCTAGAGAGTCGAAAAAGCCGTCAAAAAGAAACGATAAGCCGGCTTTTTACAAACATGCGATTAAATAGCGCACACAAATCTCGGACGTTCAGACCCACCAATAACTAAAACCTCCTCCTGACCTCGGATTTTTTCATGCGCTGCGTTTTTCTAAGGCAGTGCTTGTAACTCTAGACTAAGCGTCAACGATTTGCCTTCCTACGAGCTTCATATGTGTTCCATCTTTAAGAAAACAAAATCAGACTACACTCATTTTTCTAAAGTATATATCTGACTGTATTTACTGTGTGGTAGCGGAGTAAGAATACTACCACCCCATATCTTCCCGTGGGTGTCGTAGAAGGCGACTAAGGGACAACAGACGTTGGGCAGCAGCGACGCTCTGTTCAAAACACACCATCCATCACTGCGATCGCCAACCCGCCTGCCAAGCGTGGCGATTATGGCAAACCCCCCCCATAAATGAATGGATACAAACAGAAAAACGGCCCCCAGTCCCCGGCAGCCCCACTATTCCTTCGGCCACGGTAGCAGCCAAGGTAACGGTGGGGCAGGGGGTGCGAACAATCTCCGGCAGAGATCCGGCTACCACAAAAAACGACGGCTGCACCTGGCAACATATAACACACGGACACTGCGGACTGACGAGAAGATCGTAGAACTCGAGGAAGAGTTGAGCAAGTTGCGATGGGATATAGTGGGGTTGTCTGAAGTCCGAAGAGAGGGAGAGGACACGATAACCCTCAAATCCGGCAACTTGCTCTACTTCCGGGAGGGCGACCAACAGTCCCAAGGTGGTGTTGGGTTTATCGTCCACAAGTCCCTTGTGAACAACGTTGTTAAAATCGAGAGTGTGTCGACCAGGGTGGCGTACCTTATACTCAGAATAACCAAGCGTTATTCGCTGAAGGTCATACAGGTATACGCACCGACCTCGGCACACCCCGACGAAGCGGTGGAGACAATGTATGAGGACATTTCCTCGGCCATACATGGCTCTAGAACGCACTACACCGTTGTCATGGGGGATTTTAACGCGAAACTGGGCAAGCGGAGCGGAGATGAGCTGCAAGTGGGGCAATTTGGGTTTGGACACCGGAACCAACGGGGCCAGACTTTGGCTGGTTTTCTGGAGAAGGAGGGACTCTATATGATGAATTCCTTTTACAAAAAACCAGAACAGAGGAAATGGACCTGGTTGAGTCCGGATGGCACCACAAAAAACGAGATAGACTTCATCATGTCGACGGAAAAGCACATATTCAATGATGTCTCCGTGATCAATATGGTCAAAACCGGAAGCGATCACCGCTTAGTACGAGGCACATTGAATATCGACGTTAAGCTTGAAAGGTCGCGCCTGGTGAGGTCTACGCTGCGTCCCGTGCCAGTTCAAATTCAAAACCCGGAGAGCTTTCAGCTCGAACTGCAAAACCGCTTTATAAGCCTAGGCGTTGACGTGGACGATTATAATGACGGGTTCGTGGAGACTGTCCGCAAAGTTGGGTCGAAGTTCTGTGAGACCCAACGCCTGAAAACGGCCAAAAAGCTCTCGGACCTCACCCTAAATCTCATGGACGAGCGACGGAAAATGGTTCTGCAGTCTACAGATGATGCGACGCAGCTTCGGATGCTCAATAGACAGATATCAAAGTCCCTGAAGCGTGATATACGCCGATTCAACACGAATCGTGTTGAAGAGGCTATTGAACGTAACAGGGGCTCCAAGGTTTTTGCCAGGGATCTGTCTATTGGGCAAAGCCAGCTCGTCAGGCTGAAGACTGATGACGGCAGGATCGTCACGTCGAAGTCCGAGATTTTGGGTGAGGTCGAGAGTTTCTATGGACAACTGTACAAGTCTACACAGGAACCCGTCATAAATCTAGCAGACGACCCACGAGCTAGATTAACCCGGCACTACACAGAAGACCTCCCGGACGTCAGCCTGTGTGAGATCGGGATGGCTCTCGAGCAACTTAAAAACAACAAGGCGGCGGGTGATGACGGAATTACCGCAGAACTTCTGAAGGCGGGTGGAGAACCGATCCTTAGGGCCCTTCAGAAGTTATTCAATTCCGTCATACTCGAAGGACGAACGCCAAAGGCATGGAACAGAAGTGTGGTGGTGCTGTTCTTCAAGAAGGGAGATAACACCTTATTGAAGAACTACAGACCCATCTCACTTCTGAGCCATGTCTACAAGTTGTTCTCGAGGGTCATCACGAATCGACTCGCGTGCAGGCTTGACGATTCCCAGCCTCCCGAACAAGCCGGTTTCCGAAAAGGCTTCAGTACCGTAGACCATATTTTAACGCTACGGCAGGTTATACAGAAGACCGAGGAGTATAACCTGCCACTTTGTCTGGCGTTCGTGGACTACGAGAAAGCCTTCGATTCGATCGAGACGTGGGCAGTATTGCAGGCTCTCCAGAGGTGCCAAGTCGACTATCGGTACATCGAAGTGTTGAAGTGCTTGTATGAAAACGCCACCATGTCAGTCCGACTCCAGGACCAGACCTCGAAACCGATCCAGTTGCAGCGAGGTGTTAGACAGGGAGACGTTATCTCTCCGAAACTGTTCTCCGCTGCACTGGAAGATGTTTTCAAGGTTCTGGACTGGAAAGGGCTGGGCATTAACGTGAACGGCGAGTACATCACTCACCTTCGATTCGCTGACGACATAGTCGTAATGGCTGAGACCATGGAGGGCCTCACTACGATGCTCGATGGCCTCTGTGGAGCCTCCGAACGAGTCGGCCTTAAGATGAACATGGAGAAGACGAAGATCATGTCTAATATCCATGTTCAAGCCACTCCTGTTAACATCGGAGGTTCTACCCTCGAAGTTGTTGACCATTACATTTACCTGGGACACACTGTCCAGTTAGGTAAGTCCAACTTCGAGAAAGAGGTCAATCGTCGGATCCAACTCGACTGGGCAGCGTTCGGGAAGCTGCGAAAGATCTTCTCGTCCACAATACCGCAGTGTCTGAAGACAAAAGTCTTCAACCAATGTGTGTTGCCAGTGATGACATATGGAACAGAGACGTGGTCGCTCACTATGGGCTCCATCAGAAGGCTCAAAGTCACCCAAAGGGCAATGGAGAGAGCTATGCTCGGAGTTTCCCTGCGAGATCGAATCAGAAATGAGGAGATACGCAGGAAAACCAGGGTCACCGACATAGCCCACCGGATTGCCAAACTTAAGTGGCAGTGGGCAGGGCACATAGCTCGCAGGACCGACGCCCGATGGGGCAGAAAAGTCCTCGAGTGGCGACCGCGTTCCGGAAGGCGCAGTGCTGGTAGGCCTCCCACACGGTGGACCGACGACCTGGTTAAGATCGCCGGAAAGCAGTGGATGCGGGCGGCCCAGGACCGGCCTTTGTGGAAATCCTTGGGGGAGGCCTATGTCCAGCAGTGGACGTCCTTTGGCTGAAATGATGATGATGATGATGATGATATATCTGACATAAAATAAAATTGATAAATGTATTTCGAGTGC
Organism: Clostera curtula; assembly: GCA_905475355.2. Classification (NCBI taxonomy): domain Eukaryota; kingdom Metazoa; phylum Arthropoda; class Insecta; order Lepidoptera; family Notodontidae; genus Clostera; species Clostera curtula. The sequence continues at coordinate 1,587,609 of FR997803.1, read as the reverse complement.
AAAGTGAAATATTTCTCGCTACATTTTAATATTTCCTCCAAATACCAAGGAGCGACACGGAGCGTGTAATCGGGCGCGTGTCCGGGCGCCGGGCCACCAATGGCGGACAGTATCACAGAGTATTAACTAAAGCAGTAAAACTGCTTCACATTGACAAGATTTTATATTACGAAAGTCTAGTCTACATAATTGTATCTGGATACTACAAAACCTCTAAAGTGTATTTAGATTAAACCTGTACACTGTAAAGGTGCGTAACTATTCAGAAGACGTGTAATTTAATACACTTCGGTACCGCTGCAGCGGAAGCGGAAAACATCAAGCGGCATAAATACAGCAGCTTAACCAGCGGTTATATATTTGTGCCGTTTGGTGTGGAGACGCTTGGGGCTTGGGGCCCTAATGCCCAGTCTTTCTATAAATATCTGGCAAAGCGGCTGTTTGACTGCACGCGTGACCAGAAGTCTGGCCTCTATTTCGCTGAGCGAATAAGCATTGCCATCCAGCGTGGCAATGCCGCCAGCCTTCTGGGCACTTTTGCAAACCCCTGCAGCGCTGAGGATACGGTGCCTAGTTTAATTTAGATTTATTTAGTGTTTAGTTTCTCTTTTCTTTTGGGTATATATTTAAGTTGTTTTTTTTTACTAGTTTTAGACATTGTATATAATATTTTAAGTGTATTACATTTATAAATTAACTTATCAAATAAAAATTCCCCATACACTTCAATCAGCAAAACAACTTCGCAGCCCATAGATGACCCATTTTTGAGTCGGACCTCCTCCAGTTACATGGGAGTGCAATTTAGCGACACAATGGATTTTAAATGTGTCAACACATGTTCACTGCCATTTAATCATACATAGAGTCGTACGAACTTCAAAATAGCTCCCAGTCTTAAATGCCTGCTGAGGTCGCCATTTAGAATTAAGTGGTTTGGTAGGTTATTTAGCTTTTATCAACATCAATGGATCTCTGTTTTCTGTAAAAAAGGTGAGTGGGTCTACCGCTTAGCTTTATTATACAGTAGGTACTATGTCCAGATGGTATGCTGAACTATACGTCAGTGAATACCACATTTTTGTCAAAACTGTAACGTATATTTTCAGTACCTATTTGAACATGTACAAAAGACTATGAGAACTCTGGTTGAAATCTGAATAGCTCACCTGCACAAGCCTTGTCCACTGTATAATTAAGAAGTGAATGCTCTCCCACACGTCGCGTCTGTTTGCGTGTATTTAACAGATTTGCCGCCTTTGGTTCACGGATTTCGCAGTCGCAGTAGAAATCGCGTCGTCGTCCATCATAGTCGCGAACACGCGGTTCACGGCGTTTATTCACGGCATGAATTCTCGGTGCGACGTCACGCATGAGTGTAGAACCGGCATAACAGATTTTCATGTTTTGTAAACTGCCCCCGCGATACACGTTATACCTAGTGCAGGATTTAAAGTTGAGTTGTATATAATGTGACTAGGTGGCGCTGGCGTCAAGTTGCCCGCCGATATTCTCGTCCAGTGAAACTCCTCCCCATTGTGTGTAGGTGGAGTGGGGGGTGTTAGGTTTTATTTTCGTTACGGAATTTCTTGATTCGGTCGCCGCGCTCAAAACCCGCGATAAAAGCTATACAATAGATAAAAATTCAAGGGATAATAATCAATAATGTTTATATCAATCCATACAATAAGCCTCGCCTTACAGCGAGGCAATGTCGCCAGCATTTTGGGCACCGTTCCCAAGGGAAGCAGTCTGGATGAAGTATTTTATATTTTATTTTATTTTCCAACAATACGTATTTCTATATTTAAGTTTTAGGTGTAGTTTGTTCCTTGTCTTTAGTGTTTTTAAGTATTTTAATATTATTCATTTTTGTTTTTCTGTTCGTTTAATAAAAATCCAAGAATGATGATTCTCTTTACTGTGTTATCAAAATACTTAAGTAATGTAATGTACGCGGTGTTCTGTATGACAATAAATCATTTGTCTCTCTATCTCTCTCTCAGTGCGATGGAGGAAAATTGTTCTAGGTCACGTTAGAAAGGCGAGCTTTTATATAAAAGATAACTATAATAATTTCATGTGATATTGACTGACTTGTTGGTCTAGGGGTTGGATGTACTGCCTTTCGACCACCGCTCCCCGGCTCGATTCCGGGGGCGGGCAAGTGTCAAGTATCAAGATTTCCTTATCTTGCTTAAAGTTTTCAACCTTATAATTTCCTTTTGTCGACTCTTACGACACCCTCAACAAGGAATGGCGTGGTGACATCATGTATTCAAAATACGTCACCAAAACATTTAGCCTTACGCCAACTCATAATATTGATAATATCACCAACGGAAAACGAATCGAACAGTAAAAGCCATTAGCCGCTGCCGGGGAATAGGCATAAAATTAAGTAATAGGCCGCGTTTATTTGTGGTACCAATTAACGACCTTCGTAGCCCCGCCGGTAAGGGCGCTGAGGAAATATGATATTAATGTTGTAGATCTTACAGGAATTTCATTACGAAATATTTCGGATTAAAGTGAGTTGTTCGGATTTTTCCGCCGAAATTCATCGTGCGAACAGAATGTTTTGTTCGAGACTTAATTTTGTTCCGGTGTCGTCTTACGCGTTTTATTTTCGCAGAGTAGTCGTAATTTTAATTACCTACCCATTTTAGATGTCAGTTAACGAAACAATTTTCCTACATTTGTGTTTTTGTATATTAGAAACTAGCTTTTGCGCGCGGCTTCGCCCGCGTGGGCTTCGAACCCGTGCATATTTTTTATGAATATAAAATCGGTTATTGTGACTAAAATATGACAGTTAGATATGTGCTCTCCCGGACTTTTTTAGTAGATCTTTATAAGACCTACAAATCCGTAGTACATCATTTTGTTCTATTGTCAATAGTTTTTGCAGCGCACGCATAAATCGGTTTTCGATTTTACACCTTGGTTTACAAAATCGCAATTTTCATACGGATCCCTAATTCTTTTGAAAATAAAATATAACCTTCCTCGATAAATGGACTATCTAATACTGAAAGATTTTTTAAAATCGGACCTGTAGTTCCTGAGATTAGCGCGTTCAAACAAACAAACAAACAAACAAACAAACAAATAAACAAACAAACAAACTCTGCAGCTTTATATATTAGTATAGAGTATAGATAGTGTATTCTTTAATACACTATTTTGTGGGGCCTCCTCTAATTACATAGGGGAAATAAGCCTACTGTGCCACGCTGGTAAAACGGCTTGGCACAGGCACAAATGCAGAGAAGTATTTCGATTCATATTTCGTTTTATTCTAGTACTTTTAACTAGGTTTCAAAAATGTGTAGACTGTGTTTGGCCTGGCCTTATCCTGTTCTTACTACAAGTATCTTATTTAACACTAGTGGCCCGCCCCGGCTTCGCCCGTGCAAAGCGGGGGTGGGTTATACTTAAAAACCTTCCCCTTGAATCACTCTATCTATTAAAAAAAACCGCTTCTAAATCCGTTGCGTAGTTTTAAAGATTTATGCATACATAGGGACGGACAGAAGAATGCGACTTTGTTTTATACTATGTAGTGATTTAGCCATTGATTTACACTGCCCTTTGGGTAACCTTGAGCCTTTTGATGGAGCCCATAGTGAGCGATCACGTTTCTGTACCATATGCCATCATGCGATAATGATTATGGATGAAATGATGATGATAAATGTAAACAATTTTGAAAGAGCTTTGAACCACTTTTTGTGTAAACTAGTGAAAAATGTATTTGCAGTGATGAAATTTATTTTACGATGTCCAAGTCAGGGCCGAGTCTTGTCGTAATTACTCAAAGAGATGTGACCAATCCACGGAGCTTCTCGGGGGAAATATAGTTCGTGTCGTTCCCTCACATGCGGTCCGCGGTCAGCCATCATCATTTCAACCCTTAATATTCAGTCGAGCTCCAATAAAGTAAAGGGATTCTAACTTATACCAAACCAAGAATGGGGTAGTGACGACACTTAATTTTTTTTTCAGTTATATCGTGATTTGCTATTTGGCCGCAACGCCGGGAAAATAAAGCTATCATTACTTACCATAATATACGGGATTTATAACCAGTTTTTAACAATGTTATAATGTGACACTATGTATTTATTTTATAAAAAAAAATGACGGGCTGTGTAGTAACGAATTTAGAATACACAATGATCACCATATTCCACCCTGAGGGTGTCGTAAGAGCCGACAAAAGGACATTACATAGTCGATAAACTAGAGAAGGAAAACTCGATACGAAACCTTGTGCCTATCCATCTGGCCCTCGTGGTACAAAATCAAAATCAAAACTCATTTAATCAAGTTGGCTCATTAGAGCTCTTTTGACAGGTCAAACAAAAAATAAAATTTAAAATTTACCATTTAAAATTAATTATTTACCATCTACCACCGGTTCGGAATGCACCTCTACAGAGAAGAGCCGGCAAGAAACTCTGTAGTTGCTCTTTTTAGATCGCCATTTGGGTACAACACTGGTTTTAAGACAGATTTGTGAGAGCAAACTCACGCAATAGTTCCAAAGGGCCAAACATCAGCCAGATATAGTTGACAATAGTAACCTTGTAATGCCCAAGCCAACCGACCCCCAGCAACGGCACCTGTTCACAAGCATGACGCATGCGGCAGCCATCGCCCTCCTCAACCATATTGCAGGGAAGAGAACGACCCGCCGCACGACGCCACCACTGCCATGAGTCTTTAAGTGAGCATGATAACTCGAGCACCAAGGAATTGAACATTTCAAAAGTTATACTAATAACGCGTTAGGATGCTCTCACATACTGTGTATAAATATCACATAACAAGAACACTATTTCTAATTACTTTGTCATTATTCTAAAAGTATTTAAATAAGAGCATCGGACTAGCAACAACACCGATCAGTTATTCCCAAGCATTTTTGTCTAAGATATAGTCGTTAAATTTATAGTACCCCTTAAAGATTAGCCGACTTTTAATGTGACACTTAAAGTGTTCTAAAGGCAAGTCTTGAATGCCTTTAGGTATTTTATTAAATAATCGAATACCAAGACCTGCAAAAGTTTTGTGAACTTTTTGCAGCCTGTAATAAGGGACTATTATGTGATGTCTATTCCTAGTGGACATTTTATTTTTATTGATATCGCCACTCTTTTCGTAATCGCAGATATTTTTACGAATGTACATTATATTTGTAAATATGTACTGCGATGCGAATGTAAGAATCCCAGTATCCTTAAAAAGTTCTCTTAGTGATTCTCTAGAATTAAGATTATAAATTGCACGCACCGCTCGCTTTTGTAAAACAAAAATGGTTTCAATATCGGCAGCATTTCCCCACAATAAGATACCATAAGACATAATGCTGTGAAAATAACTGAAATATATTAATCTAGCTGTGTCTACATTAGTAAGTTTTCTAACTTGTCTCACAGCATAAGCCGCAGAGCTCAGTTTAGCTGCGAGACACGTTATATGTGCCCCCCATTGAAGTTTAGGGTCTAAAGTAATGCCTAAGAATTTTGTTGATTCTACAATATCTACGCATCTATTGTCAATCATTAAATGGGTGTTACTAATTCGTACATTCGGCGTGACAAACTTAATACATTTCGTTTTTTGAGCATTTAATGCAAGGTTATTCGTCTCAAACCAGTGGCATACTTGAGAGAGTGCGCTGTTTACATCTTCATATGAACTTTTGTCTCTGTCAACCTTAAATATTAACGAAGTGTCATCTGCAAACAACACAGTATTACAAATATTTTCCACAAAAAGGGGGAGGTCATTAATATATATTAAAAACAAAAATGGGCCTAGAATAGAACCCTGCGGCACGCCCATTAACACAGGTGAACCGGTCGACTGAACACCATTTACACTTACAAACTGAATCCTGTCATTTAGATATGAGGCCATTAATTTCAGGGCATGATCCGAAATGCCATAATGACGAAGCTTTCTCAACAGTGTATCGTGATGAACGCAATCAAAAGCTTTTGACAGATCGCAGAATACACCTATGGCATTTTGACCATTTTCCCAGGCACTGTAAATATGCCTCAATAGAGCGGCCCCTGCATCAGATGTAGACCGACCTTCAGTGAAACCGAACTGATTCTTGTGGAGTAAATTATTTGAATTGAAATGGTGAAGCAACTGTTTAAGTATCAGCTTTTCGAATATTTTACTTAATGCTGGTAGTATAGAAATTGGTCTATAATTCCCCGGTTCTTTTTTATCTCCAGCTTTAAATAAAGGAATAATTTTGCTGTGCTTCAATAAATTTGGAAAAACACCCATATTCACACATTGATTAAAAATTTTAGCAAGGTGTGGAGCTATATCAGGCAATATTACCTTAAGTATGTAGACGGAAATTCCCCACAGGTCTTACCTTCCATGTACAATCCAGGTACAATAGACTTACCTTCCATGTAACTGGAGGACACCCGACTCAGCAATGGGTTATGGTCTAAATAAATGTGTACTAAAACCGTCTCCAGATAACTACGGAGGCTATTTAGATCATGAAACTGTAATCCTCTGTTGACATTATTTTACTAGCGTCGCAACTTTATAGGTTATAGTCTAGGAACAACACTAACTTCGGCATTACGCCGATAGTTTCACGATCGCCATGAGAAGGTGGGCTTGGACGAGCTGTAAAATATTCTATTAGCGAGCAGTCAGCAGTAAAACTAACTTGTGAAAATAAGTGGCCCTCTTTACGAAGTAAGCTGCTGGCAGTCTGATATATACTATGAAGAGTCTTGCTATACTTAGGGACGACAAATGATATTGTTCCTTCTTGGGAATTTACAAGGTTTGATTTTGAAGATCTAAGCAGTTGGAAGCTCTTTTTTTAAATAATCCTCTACAGTTCATTTAAAATATACAGGGAGTAACAAAATACCTATAGCTATCCGTAATTTAAACGTGTGGTGACGGATTTAGAATACATAGTTACCACCCCATTGCATCCTGTCGTACGACTAAAGGAAATGACAAGGCTCATTGGCAACGACTCCCTTGTCCAGGCTAAGCTCCAAAGTCTGAAACATCGCCACAAAGTTGCTAGCTTATCTGTATTTTATCGGATACATTTCGGAGAGTGTGCATCAGATCTCCACGATCTTATTCCCCCTTGCCCTTTCTACTATCGGACGACCAGGAGCACAAAAAACCGGCATCGATTCATGGTGGATATTCCGGAAATCCGAAAGAAACGCTTCAAGTCCGCGTACCGCGTACCGCGGAAATGTGGAATGCGCTTCCCGAGTGGGTCTTCCCCGATAGATGATCTGGGTGTCTTTAAATCACGAGTGAATCGGTTTCTTCTAGGCAAGCGCGCTCCATCTTAGGTCGCAGTGTCGCTTAATATCAGGTGAACTGGCGATTAAGCGTAAGCCTACCAAGAAAAAAAAAAAAACCTAGCCGCAAGAGAAGGAAAACTTGATACGAAACCCAACCAAGCCAGCGTGGCAGAGGAGGCTAATTTCCCTCCTTCTCGGAGGAGGCCCGAATTAGCAGTAGCTCATGTATGAGCTGAGGAGCAAGAAGTATCTGAATTTAGTGCTAGTTTTGACTGCCTCGTTGGTCTAGTGGTTAGATGTGCCGCTTTTGGATCAACGGGTCCCGGGTTCGATTCCACTCCACAGAGGCACTGGCTCGGAGTCTGGGTGTCATTTCTATCTATAATATGTATGTATTTACAAAAAAAAATGTATCTATGTAGTTCATCATCCATCTCGTTACCATAACACAAGCATTAAGAGATGGCGTTGTGTGAAATGTCCAAGGATATTTATTTATTTATTTTACATGGAGCAGTTATATGTTTAAAAAGATTTACTAGAATACATGACGACTGAATCCGTCGTGTTTATGAAGCTAATTTTTATCACGAAACAGGGGATCCAGTGAAAATCAACTAGCTATCGTTTTTAGTAACCTCCAAGCTTAGCAATAATATGTCTTGTGTTGTCTATGCTTCTCTATTTCTCGAATTAAAACAAAAACCATTTTACAACTTTTTTGTACACCCATATGTATCAGTATGGATACTTTCTCTATGCATATAGACTTTTTGTTAGTCCCTATACAATTTACGCACACAAATGGTACCCTGGGCAATTATCTCTGATCTGCACAAGGACGGACACGGAATGACCCTGGAATCGAATAGCGAACCGAGATCCAAGGCCGGCCCTTGCAACCAACAAGGCGTCTTTTGACATTAAACCTTGTGATAACTTATCTGGTCTACTTTACTACTGATTTGGAGAACAAGCTTCTTCAAATAGATTTTCATCTATTCTATTTAACTATATTATCTACTAGCGACCCGCCCCGGCTTCGCACGGGTGCAATTATGCATGCATTATACCTAAAAACCTTCCTCTGAGAATCACTATAAAAAGCAGCTTCAAAATCCCTTGCGTTGTTTTAAAGATTTAAGCATTCATAGGGACGGACAGACGACAGCGACTTTGTATTATATTAAGTAGTGATAGTGATTAGCTGGTGCCCGTGGCTTCGTCTGCGTAGTATGAGTATTTCAATTTTCAACTTTTACTGTAGTTTTTGCTTATATATTATATTTGCTTAATATTTGAGATAAACATTTCGATCATACATTATTTGTAACTCTAGCTGTTTTGGCAGCGCACGCCTGTATAGCCCACAGATGGTAGATTTTTTCCTACTTACTTGACACTTATCGTAATATTTTGAACAAAGAACATAATATATTTATAAATTTGTAGCCTTTATGTTATTCTGATGTATTCAAGCTATATTATTGTAAAGTTTCATTAAAATCCATTGAGTAGTTTTTACGTGATTGACTAACTGTTTGTCCATCCATACAAACTTTCGCGTTTATATTTACTAATAAACACTATAAATATACAAATACAGGGGTCTAGGCTCCGAATATGAATTTGTCCCATTCGGTGTCGAGACCCTTGGTCCGTGGGGTCCTAGCGCTATAAGCCTTTTTAAGGAAATAGCAAAAAGGTTAGTCGACATCACAGGAGACCGAAGAGCTGGTAGCTACCTCGGACAAAGAATCAGTCTAGCGATTCAAAGGGGGAACGCTGCCAGTATCTTCGGAACCTTGCCTAAAGGGACTCCTTTAAATAATATATTTTAGTATTTAAGTTTTAGGTTAATTGGTATTTTTAGTCTTGTTTTATTACTTACTAGTGGCCTACCCCGGCTTCGCCCGTGCAAAGCGGGGGTAGTTTATACATATAAACCTTCCTTTTGAATCACTCTATCTATTAAAAAAAACCGTATCAAAATCGGTTGCGTAGTTTTAAAGATTTAAGCATACATAGGGACGGACAGACGACAGCGACTTTGTTTTATACTATGTAGTGATAGTGAAGTTAGTGTTTATGTGAGTACAAATATATTTATCCTGTGAAAATTAACACTATAAAGTAAAACTATAAAGTACTAATAAATATATAATAATAGTACTCTATCTGCCCCAACAGACTTCGTACTGCCATTGATACATAAAATACCTAAACTTTCGTATGAAATAAAACTCAAAACAAACAAAAGGAATCTTCAAGCGTCACGTCAAAGGAAAAGCAAATGTTTTATTTAATTCCGAGCATTTCCATATTTTCTCACCCTTTAAACCTTCCCTGGACTTCCACGGATATTTCAAGAACAAAATTAGCCAAATCGGTCCAGCCGTTCTCTAATTTTAACGAGACTAACGAACAGTAATTCATTTTTATTTATATAGATATAGATAGATACATAGATGTAAGTAGGATTATCCATAAGGAATTCAGCGCTGATTCATTTAAATGTTAAGATAAATGCTTCTAATAAAAACGTCCAACGCCCTCAGGCTATAACAGGTTGGTGACTCTGTATTCTCAACGTGCACCGACTCAATTTATGCCAAGACATTATTCTGCAGCAGCAATTTTTTACGGGCCAACGTGATCGACGCTTCGTTCGCTCAATTCAACTTTTCCTTAAGTAAGTTTTGCGTTTTATTACTTTGTTTCACACTTTTTATACGTTTTCGGATACAGTAGGCCGAAAGCCGAGGTTCCTTCGCTTGTTATTGAACGGTATTAGTTTGTTTTATGTGTTTCAATCTAAGGTTAGCTGGCGGGCCGTTTCAAAGGTTGACTCCGTTGGTATGTTGATGTGTGAAACTTTCTTTTTAAATTTACGTCCAGATTCGCTTCGAATTTATTGTGCGCTTAACCTTATTGAATGTTTACATAGTGTTATTTTCCTTAAGGTGGTGACGGATTTAGAATATATAATGTTACCACCCGATTCCATCCTGAGGGTATCGTAAGAGCCGACAAAAGAAAAAAGGCCAATGCAATGACAAGGCCGAAGACCCAGCCGCAAGAGAAGGAAATCTCGAAATAAAACCCTGTGCCAACGTGTCTGGCCAGAGTGGCACAGTATGCTAGTTTTCCTTCTTTAAATGGAGGAGGCCCGACTCAGTAGTGAACGTGATATAAATATGCGAAACATACACGCTCCATTTTGGATGATATTTCAATGTTTTTTTAATATTCTTATTTTTTGACTATGTTACATGTTTAAGCGTATAATTGCATTCACTAATCTGTCAGTGCTGTTTGCACCACCATCGTTATAAACTTTTTATTTAAAAGAGCGGCACTTTTGCCGTCTCTTCTCTATAGAGCTGCATTCAGAACCGGTGGTAAGTGTTCATTTTTTTACTTGTCAGAAGAGCTCTGATGTGCCAACTTGAAAAAATATTTTTTCTGAATTATGGAACACAAGTCTTACGGTCAGTTTTACATAGTTAAGTTTGTAAGTCCCGATTGCAGGCCAAGCTGCGAGCAATAGCTAGTTAAAATAAGAAACTACTACCCATAAATTGGTTTGCGGTTGTAAATAAAAACAATAGAACCAATTTCAACAAAAGTTTTCACCTCATAATATTATACTAACAGCACCTTTAAACATAAAATCGGAATACGAGAGAATTTAATATACATTTATTGACTACTATACAATACAAAAGGTACTTCAAATTCCACACTGGTACATATCCCGGTGTTTTACGTGAATAACAAAACTGCACTGGGGGCCCCGCATATCTATATTTTTTTAAAGACACGAATCCCCTGCTCTGTATATGTATCGCGGGGCAGTTTACAAACATGTAAACAAACAGACGGACCCGGAATCGAACCCGGGACACGTTGATCCAAGGCGGCACATCTAACCCCTAGACCAACGAGGCAATCCATATGAGGCCGATGATGCACAATACAGTAATGCACGACATATTAATCAGGTAACAAGCACTCTCTACCCCGAACGGTTGGGAAAAGTGCGAGCTCGAGTGCCATCCGCTTCAGACGCGCATCTTTTGATGTTTTGGGCAATGGTGACAGGGGCGTAGCGTGTCTTGGTGGGGCCCCGTGTAAAAAAATATTTGCGGGCCCTTATGAAGAATAAACATTTCTCACAAAAGAAAAAAAATCCTTTCAAAATTTTTTCAAACAATTTATATTACACTAGTGGCCCGCCCCGGCTTCGCCCGTGCAAAGCGGGGGTGTGTTATACGTATAAACCTTCCTCGTGAACCACTCTATCTAATAAAAAAAACCGCTTCAAAATCCGTTGCGTAGTTTTAAAGATTTAAGCATACATAGGGACGGACAGAAAACATCGACTTTGTTTTATACTATGTAGTGATATACACTCTCCTTGCCTTTTTTCGGCAAACTGATTGAATAAATGATGACTTTAGTTTTTCTAAAGTTTCTGCCTCTGAAATAGTAACAAATTTCGGAAGTTTTTATTAATTTTTGCCTACGCACGGGGCGCCCCCGTGGCCCGGGGGCCCCGTATAATTGATACGGCGGTAGCTACGCCCCTGAATGGTGATGCAAAAAATGAGGTTTTATAACTGATCAGTTCATGGATATTTTACTCTCAAAAGTCAATAAAACAGTATATACGTTAAATAGAATGACGTCACAGTCACACGTATTTTTGCGCAAGCCGTAGATTGTACCTTTTTTGGCCTTTTGGCCCTTTGTGGCCGCTAAACGCCAGCCGGGTTATGTGGGACTCCGAGGCGCCAAGAGATGGTAATTGCGCCCCAACCTACCCACTAAAACCAACGGTGTCCTTTAACTGCCCGAGACAGGGCCACGGGTTTCACTCCACCCGATGGGGGAGCATGCTCCGTGACTCTGACGGGGCCTTGCCGTGAAATTAAAGACTTTTAACGAATTTATCGGGTGTACTTAACATTATTGTATTCCCGACGTTTCGAATGCTTTACAGCCTACGGGAGAGACTAGATGACAGTTATCAAAACTCTACTTTTTTAAATCAAGTCAACTCTTTTGACAAGTCAAACAATAAAATCCATGTTGTCTTGAAAAGTACAAAGAAACTAACTGTTTCATTGTACTATCGCCTTATTCGATTTAATATGTTTTCTCTCTATAAATAATATATTCTATATATTCGATACATCGAATTTTTTTATGGTTGTTCATACTATGGCATTTCCATCTTGAAGAATTTGAAAGAGGCTCAGTGCTTTATTTTCTGACATCATCATCATCATCATCATTTCAGCCAAAAGACGTCCACTGCTGGACATAGGCCTCCCCCAAGGATCTCCACAAAGGTCTGATATCCTATTTCTGACATGCTGATAATAAATATATATATATATATATATATATATAATATAGAATAGGCACTGTAAATAAAACAGTATTACAATCTTAAAAACGAAATAAAGGCACTGAACAAATGAAAGCCGAAAGAAACTCAATTATTTAATTAAAAATTCTCAAACTCGTTTTAGAACGAAATCGCGTCTGCGAAGTAAAAGGTAAAAGAAAACAAAAGAAAAGGCGATTATCGCTGTGATTGCCAATAATCGTTCCTTCAAGCTTTTTCTTGTTTATAGTAGTTATCCACCGATCTGAGAAAATAGACAAACTTAACTCCGTTAGTTCAGCTAGTGAACCGTTTGTCAGTTCGTTTTTATCTAAGAAATACAAATATTGTAAAGTATTTATAATACACGGTGTCACCACCCCATTCCATCCTGAGGATGTTGTAGAAGTCGACAGAAGGAAATGACAAGGCGGTAACCGGCTAGGAAGCCGCAAGAGAAGGAAAACTTGATAAGAAACCCTGTGCCTACCCGTCTGGTCACCGTGGCACAGTAGGCTATTTACCCTCCATGTGATGGGAGGAGGCCCGACTCAGCAGTGGGTACTCTACAATTATTTTTGTGGAAATTGATTTGGTCTTGTGCTATGTTAATTGGACTTGTCAAATTCAAACTCAAAAGGAACTTTATTTACGTAGGTTTTATCACAAAAGTCTTATAAATCGTCATATTTATAATTACCATTATCATCTTACGGCCCTTGTCCCACACTAGGTGGTAGTCTCCACACACACCTATTTATCTATTAGTCTTCATACCTACATTCACACCTTCCATACACAATTCCTTATTATTACGTACATTCGTCAATATGATGACATTTTTATAACCCACTCCATCCTGAGAGTGTCGAAAGAGCCTAAATGGGGGGTTTGCTATTATGCTTGGCAGGCGGGTTGTCATCGCAGTTTCGGACGGTTGATGTTCAACAGAGCGTCGCTGCTGCCCAACGTCTGTTGTCCTTTAGTCACCTACGGGAATATATGGGGTGGTAGTATTCTTTCTTGTATTGTCCATGTGGTGATTGATTTAGAATACATAGTGTCACCAACCCATTCCAACCTGAAGGTGTCGTAAGAGCCGACAAAAAGAAATGACAAGGCCGAAAACCAAACCGCAAGAGAAGGAAAACTCGATATGAAACCAACCTAACCCGTCTGTGTGTGCCAACCCGTCTGGCCAGCGTGGCACAGTAGGCTAATTACCCTCTCTGTTATGGAGGAGGCCCGACTCAGCATTTATGGGCTGAGTAGTAGTAGTATTAGTAGTAATCTTCCTCAGCCACCACACAGAAACTAAAAGTAACCGTAAAATAACTGCAAGGAATTAAACACGCCGCCGTGACGTCATTCATCAGTTAATCGTAAATGGATTACATCATTCCACTGTCACCATGTATATTATTTCATTCCCAGTGCCGAACAACGATTTACGTTCAAAATGCAGGTTAAAACAAGACCCGGGAGAGCCGCGGCGACAGTGGAAACTTTTAATGACCCCCCGGGGCACACACTTTTGTGCATCCTGGAAGCGAACCAATGTTCATAAAAGTGACGTCACAACTCAGCAAAGTGTGAACTTTTATTAACTGGCTCAATTTCCGAAACTGTGTTGTGCCAAAGCAAAGCTTTTGAGGTGACCGCGTTTTGTATTTTCCGCTTCAAATTAATTGTTTATGTTCGACATCATCAACAATCAACAACATCAGGTTCGGAAGAGTACTTTCTAAAATAACTGTATGACATTCGTTTTAAGAAAAATAAAATCTATTTCTTCTTTATTTATAATGGGGATGTTCATTCACAACAGAACTTAAGTAGGTTATTATGTATTATGGACACAACATTTTAAAATCTAGTCTTTTAAAACAAATAAATACGAATCTCCAGCGACCTTGCTCCCTTAAAAAAGAGGACACCGAATCACAGGAGTAGATAAAGGACAGAGAGAAACCTTCTAAGAACAGCGCCACGGTAGGTACACCATTACAAGTACCTATGATGAGCGTGTGGTTGGGGGCACTGGCGGCTCGTCACGTACGGAACGAAACCGGTTTATACTGGTTCGGCCAGTGCTTTAACAAAGGGCTACCTCATCGCTCGCTGTGTATCGCGCCGTGCGTGTTGTTTTTAAATTGAAATTTGATTATATTAGAAAGAGTGTAAATATGGTTTATTGTACTGTGTGCATGGCAGCAATCGAAAAATAAAAACATATCTTTTTTAATCATCCCAAAGACCAAAGAAGATTCTTTGAAATTATGTGATAAGTTTATGACTAAAATTATGTCTCAAATTATTAAATGACAAATAGATGTAAACAAACTTTTGCGTATTTATTTTAACCTCCTGTGCCAACCCTATAAGAATATAATAGGTAACAATTTTGCTCACTCTTTAGAAGGTTTCCCTCTGTATACTCTGTGACCGAATCAGGAGTGACACATTTGTGTGTTTAGGTGAAGATTCCGAGTGGTGACGGATTTAGAATACATTGTGTCACCACTCAATTTCGTCCTGAGAGCCGACAAAAAGGAAATGATAAGTAAGAGAAGAAATTTTGTATACGTAACCCTATCTGGATGCGTCAAGCCGAGGACAGGGCGCTATGGCGCTCTTTAGGGGAGGCCTATGTCCAGCAGTGGACTAATGTGGGCTGATGATGATGATGATGATGATGAACCCTATCTGGCCAGCGTGGTACAGTAAGCCAATTACCCTCTATGTATTAGGAGGAAACCCGACTCAGTAGTGGGATATTTATGGTTTGAGAAGTAGTATAAAAAGTACATACAAGTATACTTTAAAGTATGATATATATGTGTCATCTATACTAATATATAAAGCTGCAGAGTTTATTTGTTTGTTTGTTTGAACGCGCTAATCTCAGAAACTACTGGTCCGATTTAAAAAAAAATCTTGTTAGATAGTCCATTTATCGAGGAAGGTTAAAGGCTATATTTTATTTTCAAAATAATTAGGGATCCGTATGAAAATTGCGATTTTGTAAACCAAGGTGTAAAATAACCTATTTATGCGTGCGCTGCAAAAACTATTGACAATAGAACAAAATGATGTACTACGGGTTCATTTCAGAATGTTATTTATTAACAAATCACAGACACTAACTTAAGTAATATGTACTTACAAAACACTAACTCAAGTAATAAAACAAGACTAAAAATACCAATTAGCCTAAAACTTAAATACTAAAATATATTATTTAAAGGAGTCCCTTTAGGCAAGGTTCCGAAGATACTGGCAGCGTTCCCCCTTTGAATCGCTAGACTGATTCTTTGTCCGAGGTAGCTACCAGCTCTTCGGTCTCCTGTGATGTCGACTAACCTAACTACGGGTTTGTATGTCTTATAAAGATCTACAAAAAAAAAGAGAGAGAGCACATATCTAACTATCACAGTTTAGTCACAATAACCGCTTTTATGTTCATAAAAAATATGCATAGAGGTAAGCACGGGTTCGAAGCCCACAGAATCGAAGCGCAGAAGCTAGTTTATTTATATGTATGTATATGTTTCCTTGTTATTATCTATATATGTAAGTATATCTTATGTACACTGTAGCTACCCATATTGGTTTCTTATTCCAGCCAAGTCCATCTAACGGTTGTCTGGAAGAAAATAAATAAATATTTATACAATACCGAAAAGGGTAATTAAAATTTGGATCCCAAATTAACAATACAAACTTACACAATGCTTGATATCTTCATAATTAGGACGGAACACGAACGAAGCTGAATGAAGCAGAGGCCTGATAAAATGATCCCATTCAAAAACTTGGCGAGTTACAATACTCATACACAACTCGCATTAAGAATTTACGATAAGCGTTAAAGCTATACGTGCCGCCGAGTTCCTGAGCCGTTCGTAAAATATACCTCTTATACAACGCGTGTTCCGAAATCTTTCGTTTCCGATACGGTCTTTTATATTCGCTTACTTTATGTTCTTTCGGTAACATGGTCTCAGAGGGTTTTGGTAGTTTCAATTTACTTTTTATTATTTACTTCTATTTACATTCAAAAAATGAATTTTATATTTTATTAGTAGTTCCGTGTGATGGAAGATTTAGAATACGCAGTGTCACCAACCCATACCACCCCGAGGGTGTCGTAAGAGGCGACTAAGGGAACGCAAGAGTGAAATCACCTAGCCGCAAAAGAAGGAAAACTTGATACAAACCCTATGCCAACCCATCTTGCCAGCGTGGCAATTTCCCTTCATACATTTGGAGGAGGCCCGACACAGTAGTGGGTCATTAATGGGCTCAAACGGTATTACTACTACTACTCAGCCCATAAATAACCTACTGCCAACTCAGACCCTCCCTAACAGGGATAGTAATTGGCCTACTGTGCCACGCTAGCCCAATGGGTTGGCACACAATGCCGCAACAGGACGAGAGTTGGAGCACCCCGGGAAGGTTTAGTGGGTAGGCCCCCACTATGGAGGAGAGTCCCACACGCCCCTCGCTAGCCATCCCCGTGGCCGGCGAGGAAATCCATAAAGGATTTTACCACGGGTGAACAAAAAAAAAGGGGTTCTGTTTCAAACTTTCCTTCAATTGCGACTAGGTTTTCGTTATTAGTATTTGCTTTTGCCTTCACTTACGACACCCGTAGGATGGAATGGGGTGGTGACAATATTTATTCTAAATCGGTAATATTTATTCCACACGGGCCCTTAAAATATATAAATAGACTAAATTAAAAAATTAAATAATATTAGAGTGCCGTTCTTAACTGTGGTGGTGCTGTTCTTCAAGAAGGGAGATAACACCTTATTGAAGAACTACAGACCCATCTCACTTCTGAGCCATGTCTACAAGTTGTTCTCGAGGGTCATCACGAATCGACTCGCGTGCAGGCTTGACGATTCCCAGCCTCCCGAACAAGCCGGTTTCCGAAAAGGCTTCAGTACCGTAGACCATATTTTAACGCTACGGCAGGTTATACAGAAGACCGAGGAGTATAACCTGCCCCTTTGTCTGGCGTTCGTGGACTACGAGAAAGCCTTCGATTCGATCGAGACGTGGGCAGTATTGCAGGCTCTCCAGAGGTGCCAAGTCGACTATCGGTACATCGAAGTGTTGAAGTGCTTGTGTGAAAACGCCACCATGTCAGTCCGACTCCAGGACCAGACCTCGAAACCGATCCAGTTGCAGCGAGGTGTTAGACAGGGAGACGTTATCTCTCCGAAACTGTTCTCCGCTGCACTGGAAGATGTTTTCAAGGTTCTGGACTGGAAAGGGCTGGGCATTAACGTGAACGGCGAGTACATCACTCACCTTCGATTCGCTGACGACATAGTCGTAATGGCTGAGACCATGGAGGGCCTCACTACGATGCTCGATGGCCTCTGTGGAGCCTCCGAACGAGTCGGCCTTAAGATGAACATGGAGAAGACGAAGATCATGTCTAATATCCATGTTCAAGCCACTCCTGTTAACATCGGAGGTTCTACCCTCGAAGTTGTTGACCATTACATTTACCTGGGACACACTGTCCAGTTAGGTAAGTCCAACTTCGAGAAAGAGGTCAATCGTCGGATCCAACTCGGCTGGGCAGCGTTCGGGAAGCTGCGAAAGATCTTCTCGTCCACAATACCGCAGTGTCTGAAGACAAAAGTCTTCAACCAATGTGTGTTGCCAGTGATGACATATGGAACAGAGACGTGGTCGCTCACTATGGGCTCCATCAGAAGGCTCAAAGTCACCCAAAGGGCAATGGAGAGGGCTATGCTCGGAGTTTCCCTGCGAGATCGAATCAGAAATGAGGAGATACGCAGGAAAACCAGGGTCACCGACATAGCCCACCGGATTGCCAAACTTAAGTGGCAGTGGGCAGGGCACATAGCTCGCAGGACCGACGCCCGATGGGGCAGAAAAGTCCTCGAGTGGCGACCGCGTTCCGGAAGGCGCAGTGCTGGTAGGCCTCCCACACGGTGGACCGACGACCTGGTTAAGATCGCCGGAAAGCAGTGGATGCGGGCGGCCCAGGACCGGCCTTTGTGGAAATCCTTGGGGGAGGCCTATGTCCAGCAGTGGACGTCTTTTGGCTGAAATGATGATGATGATGATGATGATGAGAGTGCCGCATCTGAAAGGCATCGTAAAGTGAATTTATGCTAAAACTGACATAAGCCTCCTCGAAAGATTTCCACTAAGGTCTATCCTGAGCATTTGAGTAAAGTATGTATTATATAATTTGTTCAAAGAAGTCTTGGATATTTTATATTTTGTTTTGATATTTATATAGTTTTAAAAACCATCAAATTTGTAAATTGAGTATTTTCCTTTTTCAAATAATTGTCTCTGCTTTCATTTGTAACGCGATATTAATACATACATTATATTATATCATCATCATCATCATTCAGTAGGAGTTAATATGTAGTTACTTAAATCAAAAAGATTATCAAGGAGCCAAAATTTGTAGTATTTCGACTTTATTATTCGAGTCCTTTACCAGGCATACGTTAATTTGCACTAAAAATCTAAATACAAAAACGTTTTATCAAAAAAGGAAACTATCTCCAACATAGATAAAAAAGCGAAAAATTACTTCAATTGACACAATGATTGTTTAATTTACGCATTTTAGTTAACATATTTTGTTAAAAAGTTTTTATTATCGGGTTGGCATATCGTGTAGAACTGACGGCCACTGGGGCAAACAGGTGCTACAGTGGAGACTACGTACTGGCAAACGTAGGGTGAGACGCCCCCCTGCTAGATGGAGCGAGGATCTGCGACGGGCAGCCGGCAGCAATTGGATGCATAGAACGGAAGACCGGGTTCAGTGGCGAGCCATGGGGGAGGCCTACGTGGCACTAGGGGAGCAGTGGACTGAAATAGGCTGATGATGATGATGATATCGTGTGCATGCCGCACGTGTGCTGCTAACAACCATTAGTGCAGGTAACCGTTTACTGTACATAAACATCCCATTACTCAGTCAGGCCTCCTCCAAATTCATTCAAGGCTATTTTAGCCTAACAATGTCACAGGGTTTGTATCAAGTTCAGCAATTCAAGTGCAGCTCTTTCAACACGCTCAGGATGGTATTTATTTTAAGTCTGTGATCCGGGTATACAAAATCGTAGGAACAAAGAGACTGTGAAACTTCTAAATTAGAAATTATTTTAGAATACTAATGAACATTTTGTTCTCAAGTCTATTAGCCCGCACGCCCCGGGTTGTGATTATTTACGCTAGACCTAATCTTATTTCAACTTCATTCATTCGGGTCCTCATCCCAACAAAATATGTTAATTTGAATCGAATTCAACGGGACAACACTCTTTTAAGACATCGCTATACGCGAAGCGATGCTAGTTCACGCTATGTCAATGCTAAGTGCCACAGACGGATTACTAAGTATAAGTAACCAAGAGGTTTAAGTGGTACTAACCTATACGATTGTATTTCATGTAATTTTGTTTGGTTTTAAATAATAATAAATTTTATTTATTTAAATAAATAATCTACTTTGCCTTTTTCATTCATTTGGGTAGACAAACAGTAACAAACTAGAGCAGTAAGTAAACAATTAAATTTTATCGGCTCCGACGACATCCTCAGGATTGAGTGGGGTCTAAACGAGTCACCGAATTTATATATATGGCCATGACATGAGTTTATTGTTTAAATTACGGACATATTGAGGTAACTTACAAGGGTAACTTTTAATCAGTGATAAAAAAGAAAATTGTTTAAGTTCGACGTGCGTGTGTGTACGTCAAAGCTCGGGAACGGCTAAATAGAAATATGATTTTGTTTTTGGTTTAGCAAATATTCCTGACTTGAAATAAATTTTTAAGTTTGGTTATTCCCAACTTAATTGAGGTGGTTACCAGTCCTACCTATTTCTTATTACAAAAAATTACATTACACCCCTATTTTTGTCAAGAGTTGGATTCGGTAAAAGTAATCATCATCATAATTTTCTAATAATGCCCCGTCCATACGCTTGATGTTTGCCACAAATACCAAACACAAGCAGTCGTCCTCACACTTGGCGAACATGTCAGTATCTTCCGAATCGGCAAACATGGCGGCGACGAGCTTGTAGCAGCTGTCACTTTCGGGTTGACCTATTTTTATTTCGAAAATAGAATAAATAATTTCGAATCGACGCTTGTTGTTTTTTTAAGTGTCTCCGGTATGAAGCCATTAATATTTCTTTTTTATTTTTTAAATCTTTTACATTTCATCAACACACTGATGCGGGTCCACGCATCCTGTACCTTCTGCCTATTTTTGTGGTAAGGGTCTTTTGCGTTCCAGATGCTGGCTCATTTTGATATGCTTCTAAAAAACAAAGAGTCGTGTCTTCCGACCAATCACACATGATTAGGTACGTGCAAAAACCTATTTTAGTTAAGTATTTTGCTCCAAAAACGATTTATCGACGCAGTTCGTGCGACGTCCACCGCTCTTAAGCTCGCGCGCAATACTGATATGTTTTCAAGCGTGTGGAGCCATCGCAAACTGTTTGCCAAACAGCCTTTGATCTGTGAAGAAAAACCGACACCGATGCCGATCAATGGCGAACACAAACAAAAACAGGCGCACACACACACAAACACCCATCCACATGTTCGTGTTTGCTGTTTGTTATTGTTTGCCAAGCGTATGACCATCAGTTCTACGTGTAAACATTCGTGGACATAAAGTGCAGTTTGTCAAACCTAAAGCCAGTGTAGTGCTATTTGTATGTGTGTGTGAGTGTATATGTGTGTGTGGGGGTGAGTGTGTGTGAGGTTGTGTAGGATAGCATCGCTTTATATGGACAGTGGGAATGCGTTTAGTTATTTATTTAGGGCAGAACAATTAATCAGCGGGGTGTTTAGTGGCAGCGCAAATAACAACATATTCTGTTTGACGCTGACTCACTCAATTACGATGATTTACTGTCGCATCGTCACGCTTTTTGTCTCTGTGGTGGTAAGCAGAGGAATACTAGATAAACCTACCTAGCCCGGTCGTTATATGTTTAGGAGAGTATAGTGTATGTCATAAATGGGAGAACGGCATTAATGGCAGTCTCCAGTCCTATCCCAAATTCCACTAACCACTACTACAATAATTCATGTGGTGACGGATTAAGAATACGCAGTGTCACCAACCCATATCAGCCCGAGGGTGTGGCAAGAGGCGACTAAGGGAACGCTAGAAGCAAATCGCCTAGCCGTAAGAGAAGCAAAACTTGATAAAAACCCTGTGCCAACCCGTCTTGCCAGTGTGGCACAGTAGGCTAATTTCCCTCCACCGGCCCCCCGGCCCTCCACCGGCCCCCCGGCCCTCCACCGGCCCACAAGCCCGACTCAGTAGTGGGTCATTTATGGGCTGAAACGAACAAGCTATGTATTCTAAATCCGTCACCATCAGGCTATACAATTAGGTGCCATTTTCTACCTTGTCCTAAACCATACAGTCATAACAGCGCAGTAAATTAAACAAAATTAATTACGTGATTAATCACAAGAGCGTCCTAGTCACCAATGTTACCCTTTCGCGTTAAGTTTAATGAATCAATTAATTATGCGATATTAATTTTATTCTAGTTAGCGTACTTCCACGACGCGGCATGTCAAGACAAATTTAAATTATCGCGAAATTATAATTTGACTTCGCACATGGCTCGGCATTTTGTTATCTTAACTTAATTAATCTTAATTATGCGTCGTCCATGTGGTGACGGATTTAGAAAACAGAATGTCACCACCCCATCCCATTTTGAGGGTGTCGTAAGAGCCGACAAAAGGAAATGACAAGGCCGAATAACTAGCCGAAAGAGAAGGAAAACTTGAAACGAGACCCGTTTTTTGGTTTGGCGGGAAAAAATCCTGACCGCACATCCCGCGTCCGGGGAGACTACGGGGTAGTGTGGGGCCCTCACCCACTAAAATAACCCGCCGTGCGCCGACACCCGCCCTCACGCGCAGACCACGGGTACCGCGTACGTTGCTACCGTGGTCCGCAGGCGGCAGCGCCTTCGGGCACCCTCTCCCGTGCGACGTCCCGCGCACTTGGGCGTCACACCTTCGCGGTAGGCTATACCGGCGGACGGTGGGCTATCCCCGACCCAACCGTCCGCAGCCTCAACTAGGGCACCTGATGCCGCCCTAGCCGAGGGCCCAACTCAGCAGTGGGTCATTGATGGGCTGAGTAGTAGAGCTTTCAGAAGTTAAGTCTTGTTTATTTGGGTGGGGTCGATATTTTTTACTCAGAGGGTTAAACTTATAGGAAACTAGCTGACCCGGACACGCTACTAAGCCCATAGATGACCCATTGCTGGGTCTGCCTCCTCCAGTTATCTAGAATTAGTCTACAGTGCCAGATTGGTTGATAAAGGGTTTCGTGTCAAGTTTTCCTTCTCTTGACCAGCTTTGTAAGTATGTAATTTGTTATTAATAAGTAGTAGTTTTAAGTCAGCTGAGAGTCACTCAACGTGCGATGGAGAGAGCTATGCTCGGAGTTACTCTACGTGATAGAATCAGAAATGAGGAAATCCGTAGAAGAACTAAAGGGACAGACGTAGCTAGAAGGATTGGAGTGTTGAAGTGGCAATGGACAGGCCACGTGGCGAAGAACGGATGGCCGTTGGGGCATAAAAGTCTTGGAGTGCCGTCCACGTATGGGAAAGAGGAGCGTGGGAAGATCCCCGAAGGTGGATGGACGGCCTTGTGAAGGTCACTGGGAGTCGGAGGATGCAGTCTGCACGAGATCGTGCATTGTGGAAATCTATGAGGGAGGCCTATATTCAGCAGTGGACTTCTGTGGCTGAGAGATAGTTTTTAACCCTAGAATTATTTTGCTTTTTTTTATTATTCACTATTTATTAGTTTGTTTAGGTTTTGAGCTGTAGTGGCTGAAATATACGTATTTCTTTCTTTCTCTCTCTTGCGGTTGGATCAACCAGTCCAAAGCCGTGCCCATCTTCAAGTGTACTTCCATGAATGGATAAGATATTACAACAATAACATTACGTCAAGTGCCTATTAATCACTATCGTAGTCTTAACACATTTAAAAAAGAAAAATTTTGATCCTCTTAAAAAAATCATCATATGATCTATCATAATATGGTCTAAGTCAAAATAGCAAATGTATTTTTGACATGTCCTCACGTGAGACAATTTGAGTAAATAAATTTTTGATTGAAGTCGGTTGCCACATGAGTTTTGTGGCTCTCTTTCACTTTTCCTTTATTGTTGACAGATTTTCTCACTATTTCATCAAATCCTGATTTCATCCAATTTGACTGCCTCGTTGGTCTAGGGCTTATATGTGCCGCCTTTGGATCAACGGGTCCCAGGTCCGATTCTGGGGTCGGGCAAGTCTTAGTCTCAACCAGAGGCACTTGCTCCGAGTCTGGGTGTCATTTGTGTTCCTGAATTAAATGTTTGTAAGCTGCCCCTGCGATACAGGTTACACCTAGTGCAGGGGTTACGTTTAAAAAAAAACATTTGTACTTTCTCTTAAAATGCAATTCGAAATTATCAAATTATCTTTTCCATTACACTATGCAAACACAACCTCATGCAGCACTACATAAATAAATTCAAAATCTGTTTCAATTTTAGCAGTGAAATTATAACTGAACGGTTTGATACTCGTATTATATTTTGCTTCTACACCGTCTACAATTGGAGCTGTCGGCGAATAATTAGCATTTTAATTGTACCGCGGCAAACAACAAACGCCTGAACCGCGGTTAGGGCCTAACGAATACTCCACACGATGCAACTCAATTACACCTTAGATTAACAAATAGTGTCAAAAAGATTTGAATTAGTGACAGTGACAATAAATTTTAAGGTATAATATATAAAAATATTATTTAATTATAAGACTATGATATTAATGTCTTAACAAAAAATCCCAAAAATCTTCTTCTTCTTCTTCTACCTGGCGTTAATCCCGGCTATTGCCAGGGTCCGCCTTCCGGCTGAGCTTCCTCCACTTAGCCCGATCTTTTACATCCTTTTCAGACAGGCCATTGGCTCTCATGTCGGACTTGACGACGTCCAGCCAGCGCTTGCGAGGGCGACCACGGGACAGCCATACTCATGCATCTCCGACCAACGTGGAGTACGTTCCACGTCCCATAGGGCGGCGCACGAGAAATACAGTCAAATATACAGTTAACATTTTCATTTTATTTGGGATTCCAGATTGAATATAAATTAATCATCATCATCATTTCGGCCAAAAGACGTCCACTGGACATAGGCAGGCCTCTCCCAAGGATTTCCACAGAGGCCGGTCCTGCGCCGCCCGCATCCTTCGTTTTCCAGCGACCAGCGTCATCGGTCCACTTGTGTCGGAGGCCTACCAGCACTGCGCTTTCCGGAACGCGGACGCCACTCGAGGACTTTTCTGCCCCATCGGGCGTCGGTCCTGCACGCTATGTCCCCTGCCCACTGCCACTTATGTTTGGCAATCCGGTGGGTTATGTCAGTGACCCTGGTTTTCCTGTGTATCTCCTCATTTCTGATTGGATGTCGCAATTAATACATCACTACAACTATTACACATATTAACTAGCGCCTCACCGTGATTCCATACCATTATGTTTAGATTTAACCAAACATAATTAGTTACTACCATCAATTTTGATGTTTGGAATACCACTGGTATTTTGTTATTGCAATACTAATTCCTAAGACGAGACAAGAGAGTTCCATCGAAATCTTCAAAATAGATTTTACTATTTAAAAAAATATATTATTTTTTTAACACATTCTTAAGTTTGAACACTAATAAAGTAGGAAGTTTGGCGAGGATACCAACGAGTTAATTAATCTCAAATGCTCTAAAATGCTGATTTGAACTGTTGTACTTCAGACTCTGCCATAGGTTTGCATGTAAAAACATGTTCTTGCTACCAGACAAGCAAAAAGTGGGGTTAGACAACAATAAAAGTTTGTTATAAGTAGTTCAAGTCCCGAAACAGTACCTACTACTACTACTCAGTTCATACATGACCCACTACTGAGTCGGGCCTCCTCTATTTACATGGAAGGTAATTGAAGATGGTTGAATTCAAATTATGTATTTGTTTTGTTTGGGTCACGACACATTATTCATAATCATATTAAACAATAAAAAAGGTCTACCGTCTACCACCAGTTCGGAACGTGACCATTGCTGAGAAGAACCGGCAAGAAATTCAGAGGGCGTGTCAATTTTTTTTCATTGGTCATTCATTCGGTCATTGGTTTCGTTGGTACAGGGTTTCCTATCAACTCCGTGGTGTCATCACTGCACGGGTACGTGGGATGGCCGCGGCGCAATCTTGTCGGGAAGCCTCTCGCTGCCGGAGCTCATTCGAGAGCGAGCGACCGGGCATGGAGGGAGTGGGCCTCTTTTTGAGAGGCCGAGAGAACCAGAGAGCTGGTCTCCTAGCGCTCTACCCGCCAGCGCCGTAACAGGCGTCGAAGGGGGCTGATTGATTTTTGCCCGCAGGTCCAACTGCGCCTGTCGCCCGCAAGACAAGTCCCGGGAGGAGGGCGCGTCGCGTTCCGCCTCCTAGTAATGGCACGGGTCCCGCCTTGTGACTTGGGGCTCCACTAAACGAGATGAGCCAAGGCTCCCAGGGTCGCGGCGCTAACCTGTCAAAGACCTTATATATCCGGAATACCAGCTGTATACCCGGAAGTGAAACCCATGGGCGTTGTCGGGCAGTGGAGTAGCGGTTTTTAGTGGTAGGTCGGAATGCTAATTGTATCTACCGCGCCCCGGAGTCCCACATAACCTAGGTAGCCCCCACGATCGAGTATCCATGAGGATTTTGCAACCAACAATAAAAAAGCAATTCATATCAAGTTTTCTTTTATGCTGAGGTGGATGAGCGGCGTAACGTGTTCCGATCGCATACGCAACTCATTCATCCGAGGTAGTCTTGGTGTCCGTGACGTGGGGGAAAAACTGCAAGAATGTCGTCTGCAATGGTATGGCCACATCATGCGCCGCCATATGGAGTACGTTGGACGGAGATGCATGAATATGGCTGTCCTTGGGGCTAGGTCCCGCGGTCGCCCTCGCAAACGCTGGCTGGACGTCGTCAAATCCGACATGAGAGCCAATGGCCTAACTGAAAAGGACGTTGAAGATCGGGCAAAGTGGAGGAAGCTCAGTCGGAAGGCGGACCCTGGCAATAGCCGGGACTAACGCCAGGCAGAAGAAGAAGAAGAAGAAGAATTCATATCAAGATATCCTTTTCTTACAGACCTCTTGGAAATTAACACCAGGTTTTAACACAATATCATAATTATTCATTGCAGCTCATGAAAGTCCCAGAAATAAGTCAAATGTGACACGCGGGACGGAAGGGGCTTCGAATCAAGTTTCCCATCCCTTGCGGCTATGTTATCAACTTTTTTTTTTATTAGACTTTTATGATATCCGCAGGATAGATTGGGGCAGTGATGGATTTATAATAATATATGTATGTTGTTTTCCAAAGCTGTGACGTATTACTGATGGGAAAGAAGATATTACAACCATTCAACGGGTGTCTAATATGTGTAATATCTTCTTCGACCGAACCAACATAGAACTGTATGTTGAATGTCACTACTAGTGGGTTATTTGTGTAAACACTAGAGTAAACACTTACTTACACTATTAAATTACGACGACACGGTTGGCGCAGTGGTAGAGCGATCGACTGCTGCGCAGTAGGTCGCGGGTTCGATCCCCGCACGGAAGAAATATTTGTACGACCTACAAGTATTTGTTCCGGGTCTGGGTGTATTCTATCTATAATATGTATGTATTTACAAAAAAAAAATATTTAAGTAGTTTATCATCCATATCGTTACCATAACACAAGCATTAAGTTGCTTAGCTTGGGACGAGATGGCGTTGTGTGAAATGTCCAAGGATATTTATTGATTTATTTATATTTATTAACGTATTGTCACCACCCCATCCCAGCCTGAGGGGGTCGTAAGAGCCGCGAAAGAAGGAAAAGCGGTAACGAAACCCTGTGCGAACTCGTCTGGCCAGCGTGGCACAGTAGGCTAATTACCGTCCATGTAATTGGAGGATGCCCGACTGAGTAGTGGGTCATGTATGGTCAAGTTTGCCTTCTCTTGTGGCTAGGTTTTCGACCTCGTCATTTCCTATTGTCGACTCTCACGATGAACCCTTACGATGAAATGGGCTGGTGACACAGTGTATTCTAAATACGTGACCACACGGAGAATATAGTCAAATAGTGTGTAGTAACTAATATTGATTTTGTTCACATTGTTTTACAAATGGAGATCGACCATCGGAATTGTCGTAACCCACAGGAAATGAGATTCAGACGGCTTCCCTTAGATCGAAGATCGGGATGTAATAAAATAATTTCGTGCGATCCTTTGTCACAGCGTTCCACATTAAATGTGTTTTATTTGAATAAGTACAAGACTGTACAAGACTGGGTTGTGACGGATTTAGAATTAGCGCGGTCTACTTATACCATCTTGAGGGAGTTGGAAGAGGCAGCCCACCTTGTCACATGAACCCTTTTTTTTTTTCGCCCGGGGTCAAATCCTTTATGCACTATCCCCGTCGGCCACAGGGATGGCCAGGGGGGGCGTGTGGGACTCTCCCCCAGAGTGGGGGCCTACCCACTAAACATCCCCGGAGTGCTCCCACTCGCGACCTGTTGCGGCATTGTGGGATCTGGTGCAGAACCACGCCGCCGCAGACAAGGAGGCCCACTTCCACACCTCAGGCTCGCTGAACGAGCAATCGACGTCCTGTCGGGAGCACCCAACAGGACGTTGACATGAACCCTAAGCCAACCCGTCATGCCAACGCCACATAGTAGGCTTATTTCCCTCCCGTGGAGACACAGTGAGGTCCCACGAGCACAAGCGGTGCTGGACGGTACACCGGGGGGATGTTTAGTGGGTATGGGGACGCCCTTTATACCACTGATTGGCGAACCAGAATACCACACACACCATACTGGCGTTCCCTAGGCCAGTGTGAATAGTCAACGAAGGATTTAACCCCCCCGCAAAAAAAGGCTAAGACTCATTGTGAGTCATTTATGGCCTGAACTCATGGAGAACTGTCTTGTTGATTGGATGCGCCGCCTTTGGATCACGTGGTCCCGGGTTCGATTCCAGGGCCGGGCACACAGTAATGAGTCATTTATGGCCTGAAGTCATGGAGAACTGTCTTGTTGATTGGATGCGCCGCCTTTGGATCACGTGGTCCCGGGTTCGATTCCAGGGCCGGGCACACAGTAATGAGTCATTTATGGCCTGAACTCATGGAGAACTGTCTTGTTGATTGGATGCGCCGCCTTTGGATCACGTGGTCCCGGGTTCGATTCCGGGGCCGGGCAAGTGACTTTGTGTAAACTGAGAAACACTAAGTTTGGGTGTCATTTGTGTTCGTGAATTTCATGTTTGTAAACTGCCCCCGCGATACAGGATGTACCTAAGGTTATTACGTTTAAAAAAAAAGAGATGATGAAAACTACCGATACATAGCTGCTTCATCATCTTGTACAAATAACATAAGGGGCTCCCAACATAATACTTAAAATTAATTACAATGTAATGAACTCGCCACCTCGCTTGCTAACATCATTACGCTAAAAGCTGCATTTACGAACCTTTGTCAGTATAAAGGGCTTTGTTCTTGTAGGCGTGTAAGGGATTAGAGAGGATACGCCAGGAACATCACTTGTACATACCAGTTTGTATTATTTCGAGATTATTCTGTACTATATCTGACTAGGTGATATTGTATGAACCAAGGCGCGCTGTTGAAAACGCTGGGACGGTGTCATGCCACATGTCTTGGGCGTGACACCAGAGCCTCAGATCTCCCCGCGAGGGATGCTCCAGGATGGAGCCTAATAGATAGGGTATAGCAGCATCACTCCCTAGCGCTCCAATTCACCCAGTGGCGAAATAGGACCCATAGGGATATAGCGCGTGTCGCGCCCCGTGATCCAAAGGCGGCAGAACCAACCCCTAGACCAACGAGGCACGGCCAGGGCGCAAATCACCATCTTAACGCACCTCGGAGTCCCACATAACCCGGCCGTGGCCCAAATGCAGCTGGGTAACTATTAAGGGTTACAAGTCAGAAAAAAAAATGGTAATGTGTAATGTAGGAGGCTTTCCAGCACTGTGCTTACGCAGCAGTCCTAACTCATCGATGATGAGATTTTTCCCAAGTCAGGTAGCTTCCGCGGGTAGTTATACCATTTTATCGTTTCAGCCCATATATATAAACCAGTACTTTTTTATTAAAACGCTACTCCTGCAGTAGATTAACCTGAATCGCGGGTGCAGTTTACAAACAGGAAATTCACGAATACAAATGACACCCAGACTCAGAGCAAGTGGTTTACACAAAGACACTTGCCTGACCCCGGAATCGAACCCGGGACCCCGTGATCCAAAGGCGGCACATCCAACCCCTAGGCCAACGAGGCAGTACTGAGTTGGGTTACCTCCAAATTCGTGGAGGGATAGCCTACTGAGCCATGCTGGCTAGACGGGTTGACACATACTTTTCCACCAAGAATTATTTCCGTGTTTTGTTTTTCGAGTATTTCCTTCGATAATAATAATACCCCAATTGGTAAGGTCGACAAAAATCATGAAGCTAAACAAAATCGTTAATGCAACCGCTCGATTGAATTTCACCCTCTTTCCATTTACAATTTGTATTTGTATTCGCTGAGGCTGATCAGTTATTGGCCGTTGATACAAAATATTGTATTTACAAAACGTAGACGCTTCTGGTTTCAATTTCCATTAAACAAATTCAAATGGACCGGTGGTGTGACGTCACGGTGATTCAATTGGAATCAATTTATTTTTAGCCGTGAATCAAATTATAACATTTAAGCCATATCATCATCATGTTAGGCCACCAAATCTACTGTAGAGCCGGACCTCTTCTTACTTCAAGCAGAGATACCTTTTGATTTATAGATTAGCGGCCCGTCGCGGCTACGCACGGGTGGACATTTATTTTTTGTTGCAAATACAATATATTAATCAGTGTTAATGTAGCATTCACATGGTAAAAGAAATTTATAATCGGTCCATTACTTTTTGATCCAATTCGTTACAAACTTACACTTACAACTTACAATTATTCGTTACAGACTGCCTCGTTGGTCTAGTGGTTAGATGTGCCGTCTTTGGATCAACGGGTCCCGGGTTCGATTCCGGGGTCGGGCAAGTGTCTTTGTGTAAACCAGAGGCACTGGCTCGGAGTCTGGGTGTCATTTCTATCTATAATATGTATGTATTTACAAAAAAAAATGTATATAAGTAGTTTATCATCCATCTCGTTACCATAACACAAGCATTAAGTTGCTTAGCTTGGGACGAGATGGCGTTGTGTGAAATGTCCAAGGATATTTATTTATTTTATTTATTTATTTATACAAATCTTTCTTCTTTATAGTATTTGTATAGAAAACGTAACCCCCTGCGCATTAGGTCCCTATAACCTGTATCGTGGGGGCAGTTTATAAACATGTAGTTCGCGAACACAAATGACACCCAAACTCAGAGCAAGTGGCCTGATTTACACAAATACACTTGCCCGGCCCCGGAATCGAACCAGAGACCCCGTGATCCAAAGGCAGCGCACCCAACCCCTAGACCGACAAGGCACCTAACTGTAATAAGTTGACCATAAAGTCTTAGGTTTCGGTATCAAATTTCCTATGGCAAAGTACTTGGTCTTTTGTGTGTCTTAATTCGCTTTTCACGACAACCTCGGGTTAGAATAGGTTGGTAACATAGCTCTTCTTCTGCATCCTTTTTTTTATTTGACCCTGAAAGCGTGGGGGGTCAATTTAAGTAGTGCCAGTGAAAGTCCCGTTAAAATTTGTCCAGCCATTTCGGACATTAGCCAAAATTTGTTGCGTAATAAAGAATTCAATTGTATTTGTAGTAGACTATTGGTTATCAAAACTGTCAAAATCGACACTCAAAGGCACGTTGATTTTAACCCTTTTGAATTACCTATTCGTAAACAAGACCAATAATTTGAAAAAAAAAAGCAACTACAGAGTTTTTTGCCGGCTCTTCTATGTAGAGCAGCATTCCGAACCGGTGGTAGTTTCAGCATGAATGTGGGTGGACGCAAGGGTTGTGGGAGAAAATCAAAAGAGATGGATGTATTGTAAGAATGAGGAATTGTGTATGATAGGTGTGAATGTAGATATGACGACTGATAGGTGTGTATGGTAATTTTAATTTTATTTTTTTAATTTATTACCGACTTGAATGCCTTTTACCCTAGGCTTGCGTGATGGAAAGCAACGCCAGAGTCTAAGATGGAGCAGGCAATTCAAAGAAATACCCTGTCAGGCACCGGCTCTCACATACACACGACGGAACACAGTAAAACTGCTTGGCGCCGGACTTAGATGCGAGGGTGGTAGCTAGCCGGGCAGACCATTAGATCCTACCACCAAGCGTGCTGGGTTTTGTTGACTTTTACAACACGCGTTTTTTCCCAACGTGCGGTGGGAATGTGTAATATTTTGTCTCGGGGCAGTATTGATAGGATGATTAAAAAGAGTTTTGTGATAAAACGTAAATAAAGTTCCCTTTGAGTTTGAGCAGTATTGGAGCTGGGTGGTCGGTACTTACAACAAACTATTTTACTCGACCCAGTTAAATCCACTTTACACGGCAAAGATTGTCGGAAAAACGTGTTATCGCCAGACTGATCTGGATTCCAATAAAAGGATCCCATTTTATGGTTTCGCCAGTCACGTTCAGTTATTGAAATATTTTAAAAGCAGATTCCGGTAAGAGCTTTTCACAAATCAATTTTACTCGGTAATCATTTCGTCTTTAAACAAGTAATTTTAAACGTATAATGTAATCTTTTCGTCCAAAACACCGTAGTGTTTGAAGACAAAAGTCTTCAACCAATGTCTGTTGCCAGTGATGACTGAGTTATGACACAGAGTCGTGGTCGCTCACTATGGACTCCATCAGAATGCTCAAAGTCACCCAAATGGCAATGGAGAGGGCTATGCTCGGAGTATCCGTGCGAGACAGAAATGAGGAGATATGCAGGCAAACCAGGGTCACCGACATAGCTCACAGGATTGCTAAACTTAAGTGACAGTGGGTAGGGCACATAGCGCGAAGGACCGACGCCCGATGGGGCGGAAAACTCCCCGGGTGTGTACCGCGTTCCGGAAAGCGCAGTGCTAGTAGATCTCCCACACGGTAGACCGATGACCACCTGGTTAAGATCGCCGGAAAACGATGGATGCGGGCGGCCTAGGACCGGCCTTTGCGGAAATCCTTGGGGGACCCACTTGCTCCGAGTCTGTGTGTCATTTGTGTTCGTGAATTTCATGTTTGTAAACTGCCCCCGCGATACAGGATAAGGTTTTATAAAAAAAAATGTAAGAAAACCGAGTACGCTGCTTACTAAGTATGCAAATTTCATTAACCAAAGCTGCTCAATTTGTAATATTACTGCGAAAATCTCCAGTGAAAATTCTAAAGCATATATCATGTTTCACGAAATATGTTCGTTTTATGCAATTTAAACCAAGAGTAAAGCATCAAAAGGTATCATGACCCATCTTTCAAAAGATTTTCCACTGAAAAATTGCACCGACATAATATTAAGTTTTCCCAGTAGAAACACAGCGATATATAGCGTGGGTTCTAAGAATCCAGTTGAGACTCTAGCTCTTTTGTGACCAATTGAGGTCTGTCGCGCCGTCAGACGTTTCGTATTCTGGGGCATGCTTGGCATAGAGTAGCGTAATGATTAGAGAAAGCAATAAAAGCTAATTTAGAAAAAATATTTTGCAGACGTCGTCAAATCTGCTAAAAGTCAAAGCTAGACTGTGCAATAAACAGCAATAACTGTCTTCTTAGTCTAGGGGTTCGATTTGCCGCCTTTGGATAAGCAAGTGTCATTGTATAAACCCGAGGCATTTGCTCTGAGTCCGGGTGTCATGTCTCTGAATTGCAGGTTTGTAAACAGATACAGGTTATACCGCAGATGATTCGTTTAAAAATAAGTTATTCGACAGATTATTAAATGCAATATGATGCATATAAAATGTGCATCATATAAAGTATGCATAATATTTTTTACTATGGGAAATAAGACACCTGACAAAACATATTAAAAAAAATACTTTGATCTTTCTTATTGCTTGTAATAATAAACACAACACTTGCCTTTTAGCCTTTATTACACAGTAGTCTTTATATTGAAGTGTCAATAATACGAAAGACTTCATCATCTATACTTAATATATAAAGCTGCAGAGTTTGTTTGTTTGTTTGTTTGAACGCGCTAATCTCAGGAACTACTGGTCCAATTTCAAAAAACCTTTCAGTGTTAGATAGTCCATTTATCGAGGAAGGTTATAGGCTATATTTTATTTTCAAAAGAATTAGAGATTCGTATGAAAATTGCGATTTTGTAAACCAAGGTGTAAAATCGAAAACCTATTTATGCGTGCGCTGCAAAAAACTATTAACAATAGAACAAAATGATGTACTACGGGTTTGTAGGTCACGAAAAAGTCCATGAGAACACATATCTAACTATCATAGTTTAGTCACAATAACCGCTTTTCTGTTCATAAAAAATATGCATAGAGATAAGCACGAGTTCGAAGCCCACGCGGGCGAAGCCGCGCACAAAAGCTAGTCTCAAATAATTCTGAAAGTGTCGTATGCGACTATAGATAATTGAAGGCAATCTAGCCACAGTTCGGCACATTCCCTCCTCCATATAGTTGCTGGATTGACCCAGCAGTGCTAAATGTATATGACGAGAGCCATTAGAAAAAGAAAACGAGTTTGCACTAGACCACACGACTGAAGTTTCTCTATTTGTTATGAGAGAAAGAGAGAAAGAAAATGTGTGGTTCCACCTCTGTCTCCTACAGTAATATCTGAAACGTAACTCTCTCTCTCTCTCTCTTTCTATCTTCACTAACTTATATCTCCCTCTCAAATTCCGTTCACCTCGCCCGATCACACTTTTCTTAACAACTTCGTCACGCACTTGCCAGCTTACTACTCTGTTGTTACTGCAATAAATAGTTTCGCGCATAATTTGTTTTTAATTGGGGAGTTCTTTGTCGTTTCTCTGCTCTATGTTGAAGAAAGGAAAGCGTTCCCAGCGCCCTGTGTTCTCTAGAAAGCCAAATCACGATGCGCTTCACGTCCAAGTCGAATTTAGAGCCAATTCATTCCATATTGGATTATTTGGCATTGATCCTTTAAAATTTTCTCACTTAGTGTTCTGCTTGGGCCGATGCTACTGGAGTACCCGAGAACCTTCGACAGATTTTAACCAATTTTCTTTTTAAACAAAGATTTGCTGTCGTGGACTATCTCCATTCACGCAGACCCGTCCCCTGAATTGAACCAGGGTCGTACGATCCAAAGACGGCGAAACACCTAGACCAATAATAATTAAGAAAAAGTGGTGCTAAAAAGAAAAATAAACTTTTTATTTTTTGTTGACTGATTTAGAATCCATAGTGTCTCCACCGCATTCCATCCAGAGAGTATCGTAAGAGTTGACTAATAGGAAAGTACATGGCAGAAAAACTAGCCACAAGAGAAGTAAAGCTTGAAACAAAACCTTGTGCCACAAAATTCTGACTTCCCTCCTGTAATTGGAGGAGGGCCGATACAGCGGTAGAAGTTAAGTTCATCATCATCATTTCAGCCCATAAATGACCCACTACTGAGTCGGGCCTCCTCCAAGTACAAGGAGGAAAACTAGCCTACAGTGCCACGCTGGCAAGACTCAGGGTTTTTTTTCAAGTTTTCCTTCTTTTGCGGCTAGGTGATCTGCCTCTTGCGTTCCTTTAGTCGCCTCTTACGACACCCTCAGCATGGTATGAGGTGGTGACATTTTGTATTCAGAGAAATTAGTCTACTGTTTCAAACTGGCGCGATGGTTTGGCAAGAAGTTTAAAAACCCTCTTTTCTGCGTAACGAATCTCTTTTATTTTAAATTTACCTTCATCAAACGGCCCTGGGTCGGCAGTGGGTCATTTATGAGCTGAAACAATAGAGACCTTTAGATTATACACAAACATTTTATCGTACCGCACACATGTGCATCAGATTACTGGCGTGATGAAAAATAAGTCCTTTTTCATTATTTCCTGTTACCACCAAACGAACGTATCCCTAAAGCCCAATTTTACGTCGATGAGAAAATAATGTGAAGCGATCCAATTGCTCGCGCACAGAATATTAATTCTTCCGCGTTTTGCTGTCAGCAATTTTGGTACGGCTTCTCTAATCAAACGCTTGTTGTCAGCTTTTATAGGTAATCAGTTATTTTACTCACAATGCCGTATTTGCATTATGGAAGCGCCCACTACTACCCCATAAATGACCCCAGCAGTGAGTCAGGACTACTTCGTTGGTCTAGTGGTTAGATGTGCCGCCTTTGGATCAACGGGTCCCGGGTTCGATTCCGGGGTCGGGCAAGTGTCTTTGTCTAAACCAGAGGCACTGGCTCGGAGTCTGGGTGTCATTTCTATCTATAATATGTATGTATTTACAAAAAAAAATGTATATAAGTAGTTTATCATCCATCTCGTTACCATAACACAAGCATTAAGTTGCTTAGCTTGGGACGAGATGGCGTTGTGTGAAATGTCCAAGGATATTTATTATTATTTATTATATTTACTGGCCAGACGAGTTGGCACAAGGTTTCGTATCAAGTTTTCCTTCTCTTGCGGCTAGGTTTTCAGGTTTATTATTTCCTTTTCCAGCTTTTACGACGCCCTCACGATGGCATGGTGACACTGTGTATTCTAAATCCGTCACCACACGGAGTCTCTAGCCTACAATAACATTATATTCTATTACATACAGTGTGTTATAACGTTCATCATCGATTTTGTAACGCACAGCCCGCAAAGCTACCTCGCAGTATAGTTGATTTAAATTGTTAAATAGTTATTTGTGCAACAAGAGAGCAAAGTCGTTTTTTGCTGCGAGTGCTGATATTGAATCCCGAGTAAGCGAAGGAATCAATGATTGAATCACGAGCGTAGCGAGTGATTCTAAAGTTAATTCCTGAGTGCTGCGAGGGATTCAAAGGCACGAGATGCGAAAAATTTTGCTCTCGTGTAACACACATAACTTTTCACTTCAGCAGCGAGAACACTATAGGAAATGAAATATATTACGTAACATTTTTGAAACTATAATTAAATATTTTTAAGTTAAATATCAGTTTTTTAAGCAGTAAATACTTATTTTAGTTTAAATACAACAATAAGTTAAAAATTCAATGAATTACAATAAAAGATATAATTATCATTTTTGCTAAATTTCTTTAGTTAGTACGAAATTCCTAACGTGTTTGTCTTTGAGGTCGAATTAAAAATCGGAGTAACCCCATAACGAACTCCTTTCATCCAATCGAACTGTTAAAAGTACGTCTAGTTTCTATTTAATCAAATATAGTTCTCATAATATTGCTCTATCAATTTAATATTTATAATCTGTACTTTAATGCTTTGTATTGTTTTCTATAGCGCTACCTGCTAACATTTAACTTCATAACTCTAACGCAACTTATAACCAATTAATTTAACTTTCATAATCATACGAAATTTCTAACACAACACACTTGTCATTGGCAAAATCATCGGTATAACGATGGAAGCCAAAACCTAAATGAAGAAGAAGAAGAAAAATCAGTGCTGTTGGTACTGGCCACTTGGCCTTTGTCTCTCTCTCTTTTCTATTGGCGGGAAAGAGATAGTGTCAATGTTTCGAATTAGAATTAAAAAGTTACTTTGTCTCACTTAGTGGGCAAAATCGCATTTTGTCCACTGTTTTCAGTGAGCAAAACCTACATGTTTGAGCTACTGAAGTGAAAAAGCTTTTATTAACTAATCTTTTCACAGTAGTACTAAGTTTATTGTTATTTAAGTGATACACATCACTTGCACGTGCAAATCGCGTGCACAAAGTAAATAATAATCATTTAAGATATCTTTTATTATATTTTTATGCATCGGATATTAATTATTTAGTGTTTGTGTAAAAATAATGTTCACCTTAATTTGGATGTAATTGACATCAAAATATTATATTAATTTATAAAAAAAAAACAGTGACGTCAATTCTACTACATAATTGAAATACATAAAAGACCACACGAAATATTTCCATGCATAAAACACAAAATATATAATATCAAATACTTTAAAATTGTATTGTAATTATAATATTTTTTTTTCTTTGTGATCCATACAATGCTCCTAAATGACAATGAAATTTAGTACCTATTACGTGCGCGATCTAAGAAATTAAACTGCGAAAGTCTAAAGCATTTATAGTTGACAAAGCAGAAATATTCAAATCTCTACGTACTGCTCAAACATCTCCATCAAGTACGGAAAACAATAGGCTTTGTCAAATTCGACGATAATCTTTACTGTGAATTATTATTTGCCAAATTTGCTTAAATTTTAACTTTGTCGACGCAAATTTGATTCCATTCTAAATCGAAGCTTTGCGAGAAACGCTAATTAGATTTTTACAATAAACGCCTAAGTCACTGTATGCTGTTAGTAATAACGAAGTCAAAATCCCTTAAACATAAGGTTTAAAACCTGTTACTGATTTAAGTAAACTTCACTTCAAAAGGATTGCACTATACAACAAATCATGCTGAATTTATATATTTATCTCAATATGCATAAATTACGCGTCACGTTTTTTGTCCGCGATGGACTCCTAAACTACTTAACATATTTCAATCAAAATTGCACACCGTGTGCAGTATGATTCTTAATGAAAGATAGGATAACTTAAATCTCAATTTATAGTCGCAATATTATTTTATTGCAAATTATTGTAAATTATTTTTATTCTAAATAATTATTATTCTATAATTATTATTATATTTGGTAGATGCGCTGCAGTTTATACTTTTGCGGCTACCATTGTTTTACCTGTTTACCATATCTCATGTTACGAAAGAAAAACGTTTATATTTTATTATTTGACAGTCACATTATATGCTAGCTCCAAACGATTCTAACAGATGGCGATATTTATTTGATGACTGGATCGAGTAATGAGTAGATTTTAGAATACTTCTAAGAAAATAATGGGAATTACGCAATAGGTCCTATATCGTGTCGGAAACTGTAAAAAGCAGTTTAAATAAAGTTAAGTACACAGCGGGTCGGTGTATGAAAACGTCGCAACAACCACGCATACTAAGGGCGTGTGAGACAACTTTTAATTAAATACTAATGCTTTTCACGAGCAAATTTACAATTGTTATAAGGGTTGGGAGCGTCACAAACATAATGCTGTCGATAATTTGTATTTTTTCCTACGTAGCTGGAGTACTTTATATTGCTTTTCGATACTTCAAATAGTTTCACATGTACAAGAACTTTTACGTGTCGTTTAGAATTTATAGTGTCACCACCTTATTCCATCCTGAGGGTGTCGTAAGAGCTGACAAAAGCAGATGACAAAGCCGATAACTTTGTATTTGTAATAACCCCATAATAAGAGCATAGAGTCCTTGTCACCTATATTATTTTCAAAGCGTTTTGTTTCGAGTGATACAATAAAAGTAATCGATACATTTCAAGCGTCGATAACATTCTTTCCCAGCACTGAAACATGTGCTGCGATGAAGAAATTAATTCATATTTGACTCGTTCCTAATGAAACATTCGAGACGGTTTTGTTTGGCTACAACATAATCAGCAATTTCCACTCACAACCAACGAAAATAAATAAGAAAAAGTGTTAACTTAAAACCATTAGATCTTGGAATTGCTGCTTATAAAAGATTGAGAAAGACAGAAATATTTTATCAGTTTCCCATTTATTTGGAGGACACATAACTCACAAGATAGATGGCGCATTGACGATGGGGTTTCCTTCCCAAACATTTGGGGGAGGTTCGTCTTATCAGTGGGTAAGTTACTGACTGATACGAATATGGATAAAGACAGAATAACGAATAAAATAACCACATGGACTTGGTACGGTGTGTATTGTTCTTGTGTGAAATGTCCAAGGATATTTATTTATTTAATCCATATTTTCTTCTTCTGATTTGATTGGATTATGGAGTTTGAATATTGGAACATCAGTCTTCAAAACTACTATCTACTACGAAATCTACTATCAAACTCACAGGTTTAAATTCGATTTTAATACAAATACTTTTAAATAGCCTCTGGTTCGGAATGCTGATCTACAGAGAAGAACAGGCATGAAAGTCTGTGTTATATTTTTCAAACCTTTCTTGTGCTGGAACATTTAATAAATTATTCATCATTTTTTTCGTAATTATTTTTATTATTATTTGCTTTTTAGACGGCAATTTTAATAGTGTACACTCTCTGTCAACATTATGTTACACATACCTCATCCATCAAAACGTTAGTAAATTTGTCTTTAAAGGCTACTAAATATCATAGACGTTATCCATTTTGGAACATTTTCTCAAAATATCCTCGCTTCACATAGACTAGAATAGCATGTTTAATGACTGGAAAAGTTTTGGCTCACAGCTCTATAAGCTTTCTACTGCCATAGTGGCGAGTCGTTTCTACAAATTAAATGGCACCATTATGCACTTGCGCTCAATTGGATAAGTGCTCCAAATGAATGCTGCTTTTATGTGGCCTGCAGTGTAATGTGTTGGCTATATACCTTTTCATATTTCGAATTAGTAGGCAATGTAGATGTTTTCTAGACAGTGGGGTTACGGATT
This sequence comes from Clostera curtula, assembly GCA_905475355.2. Lineage (NCBI taxonomy): Eukaryota > Metazoa > Arthropoda > Insecta > Lepidoptera > Notodontidae > Clostera > Clostera curtula. The sequence continues at coordinate 1,547,071 of FR997803.1, read as the reverse complement.
TAGAATACATAGTGTCATCACTCCATTCTATTCTGAGGGTGTCGTAGCGCAGAGGATATTACAAGGCTGATAAAGACGCAAGAGAAGGAAAAGTTGATACGAAACCAACCCGTCTAACCAGCGTGGCACTCCTTCATGGAGGAGGTCCGAGTCAAGAGCCGTACATTCAAAACATTGCACACACGGAATTCACAAAAAAAAAAAGCAAAGCAACGGACCCAGTATCCCACCTTTGGAGCATTCCACAAACAATGTCATCAAAACTTTTTTCACTGGCAATAAAAAAATGCTAACGAGATGGCCACTCCGTAAATAAAAGCGAGAAGGGAGGCAACGCGGTATGTCGCCAGACGGAAATAACAAAAACATTTGTATTTCTAACACGCTACTTAGATAAAAAAATACAAAAAACACTCCCGCAGAAACATTGAAATTGAGGAATTATTAGTAATAAATCCCCTGCTAAATCGGTGTTCATGACCGAAAGTGCATGAACGAGAGGTTGATTAATTATAACTCTAATGTTAGCCCAGATGGCGCCCATCGCCATCTCGCTCTTACTTAACAGTGTTTAAAAATAGAAAAGAATAGAAAAATGCCTGATATATCATTCAGATATATCATTTTTATAATACTACTACCAGGCTGGAACGCGGCACCAACCGAGAAGACTTGGTGGAAGAAACTCGGTGGGCTTGTCTTTTTTCTAAACGCCACATTACAATGATCGTGTACATATAACTTACTAGTTTTGTTTGTAGTTGTGTTTTGTTGTGTTAGTGTTGTGTTTTGTTTTGTAGTCGAATAACTGAAATGTGAATTTTATAATAAAAAAAAGATATAGAATAATTAAAAATGAAATTATAAGTCTTGAATCGAGTGAGCCGACCAACCCCAAACATACGGCACATGTTCACAATATGTCTATGTAACGGACTTACAAAAGTTCTTTTTAAAATAATTCCCATAGCAAGAATGTGGCGCCTCTCTATTGAACTATGTCGTAGTCATGCAAATTGAGATATGTTCTAACCCAATCAAAATTATATCCGTGATACAGTTCGAAAGGTGCTTTGCAGATAAGATTTTCAACTTGGAAGATACTTCAGTTTTTTTTATTATAATTATACTGTTTAAATTAAAACAATAGTTGCTTATTATTAAAATTTAATGATTCCAACTGATATTAGATATGCGTTAATTAGAATAACTTGTTTAGTTGCTAGTCGTTACCTGTTTTGTTCACTGCAAATATTAGTTATTCGATGCACCACATCATCTAAAAGTGACCAGTGAACTATCGTAGAAAACATAGAAGATCTAGATGTAAGAGGGGAACAAATTGAGGCTCATCTAATTACATGGAGAGAAATTAGCAAGTCTTACATACAGTCTTAATATATACGCTACATCTCCTATCCCGCACACATACAAGACACGGACACAGTTCCACGTAAACCCTCACTTTGTCAAGCAGGAAGAAAAGTCAGCCTGTCAAAATATACGCGGACAAAGCGAACAGGGCACAACGAAATTAAACAATTGTCACAAGATTTTTGTGGGTTTAGTTTCACTTATATTCTCTATGGTGTAATCTTTTTAATCAATCGGAAATGTCATTTTTGGAAAGATGTGTTAAAAACTATTCTTCTTTTTTTATTTAAAATACACAATGTCACCAACCCACACTATCATGAAGGGGTCGTAAGAGGCGACTAAAGGATCGTAAGAGGCAGATCACCTAGCCGTATGAGAAGAATAACTTGATACAAACCCTGTGCCAACCCGTCTTGCCAGCGTGGCACAGTAGGTTAATTTCCCTCCATGAATTTGGAGGAGGCCCGACTCAGTAGTGGGTCTGATGGGCCCACTACTACACTAATACTGTATGAGCTGAAACGACGAATATATATTAATTTATATGAGAACTTTAAAAAAAAACCTAATACTTACCCTGTAAACTACATTAAATCTGTTTAGAAGCTATAACGCTACACGCTAACACATGAGCCTTATAACATATATTTTATTATTTATGTTATTTTAACGATAGATAAAAATATCGATGTTTAACGAAAGATAAAATTTTAACTAAGTATATTGACTAGGACCGCAAAGTACAGACAAAAAAATTACAAGCCCACTTGCTCTCTCTTGGTAGACTTCCGAATTATTGGTAAACGGTCGAATACGTTGCATTATTTAAATATTTATTATCAACTAGCTGTAAACGTTGCTACGCCATTAGCTAAAATAAATTTAAAGGAAAGACATTATTTTATTTTTAGTCATGCACAACACTTTGCTGAAGATCATCACATGATCAAATGCATAGTTTACGATTCTTTAGAGGATATACAGACAAACTTTTTTTTTAAAATAAGATTGCTGATCTGCCAATCTTCGTACCATCTCAGAATCAATAAATAACAAACATAAATTATTAAAAAATGTTTTTTTCATATCTTCTTTTATCACCTTTTAAACCTTCCATAAATTCAATTCATTTTTATTTTTAAAGACACGTTGACTATTTGTAAGTGGCTAATTGTCCTATGCAAAATAAATGATTTAACTTTATACTCCTTCTTTCTTTCATCTTTGAGCCATTTCCACATCAAAGTTCCCCTCGATGGGCCCCAAACGTGTCCTGTCATCTGTCGTGACATGCCTATCTCGCATTCCCCTCCCAACGCGACGTACTGTCACAAACGTCAAATTTCTGAAGCGGCCTTAGGCCGACTACGTTTAAATAAAGGGGCATGTGAATAGTAAATACTCATAACGTCAACGTCAACGAATAGGCATTTGACTCGTCTATTCGTGTTTGCAAATCTGTTATGGGTTTTTGTGGATGGATTAAAACCGTACGTGCTGTTAAAAATATCAAAGGTTCCATTGCGGAAGTTTCCATTTGTAACATTCAGAGTAACTAATACATCATAAGTTAAAGAATGAGATTTTTAGAGGTGGATGGCAACACTGAAATTGACGGTAGGTCGAACAGAAATATTAATGTTTTAATACTTTTTGCACGTCCCACAGTCGACAAAGCTGTGTTCCGGTTGAAATTTTAATTCACGTTCTAACAGGGCCACTAATTTTCTAATGGCATATAGACAAAATTGACAATCAACTATTGAATGTATGTGTGTAGAGGACATACTCTGGAACTAGCCCACATTTCCCTGTACTACCATATTTTTACCATGTGTCATTTTTTTTTTACGCACCTCCTCCTATTACATGGAGGGTAATAAGCCTACTGTGCCACGCGGGCCAGACGGGTAGGTACAGGGTCTCGTATCATGATTTTCTCCTCTTACGGCTAGGTTTTCAGCATTTTTATTTCCTTTTTCCTTACTACAACCTCAACATGGAACGGGGTGGCGTAAATCTGTCGCCACATAAGTAATGAGAGTAATGGTATTAAAAATGTATAAAGTATGGCTTATAAATTCTGTAAGTAGCTTTGCATGGAAGATGTAGATTTTACTGCACTACTTTCTGTTTAATTTCGTTATAAAGTTTCTATTATTTTTGTTCTATGCTATATGTGTTCTTATTTTCTTTAATTGCAATAAAGGGTTATTTTTTATTCTACTAAAAAGCAGTGCAAACTATAAACAAGCCCCACCCATTGAAGTGTCGACATTATTCTGCATGATACGACCACAAAAGGTTCCCTCCGCGGACCTTAGATATTAAAATTCCGTCACACAGCCTCGCGAACAAACAAATTGGATTTAACACTAAAGGCGGCGAAGTGATTTCACGCCGTCGTTACTCTGCGAAATATTAGATGCATGGACTTTAAAACAAAGTGGGGAACTTTGGACAACACTAGCGTCGATTTGCATCTTGTGGATAAATTTTAATGGCGATACTTCCTGAAGTTGGGAGAATAATCGAAGCTATTATGTTAATCGACTCTTATTGTTATCTTAGAAATCCTCGTGGATACTCGACCGCTAAACGCTAGGCGAGTTATGTGGGACTTCAGGGTGCGGAAAGATGGTAGCGCCCAACCTACCCACTAAAACCCTCGGCATCACTCAATCTCTCAACGAAACAGAGGAGTCCCCGAGCGAAAACCATGACACCGTGTGCTCTTCGTCTGGCCTCTCCCCGAGGGCCCGACCGGCATTGGTAACCCTGAGCAGATATGGTTCAACGCAAAAGGCACGCAAGCAAGGTGGCTGCATTTTATTCAAGTCAAAAGAATATGTATATACTGTTGTATATATATGGTATTCTCAATGTTTTATTAACATCGCGAATCCTCTCCCATATATACAAAATAGACTTCTTGGTCCATCCCTCCGGAACGAGAAACCATATTGAAATTGAGATTGGAATAAACCCAATTAATATCATACCCCAGTGTCACGACCTATGCAATTGGCTTTCGAAACGTATACTTTAGTACAATAGAAATATAAATATAAGGAATTAACACATCCTTTCAAAGCTACCACCAAAACGTATCCCAATTACAAACAAAGTAACCATAAAATACCCTACATTCCGAAAATGAAATGAAAAGAAAACCACTCGTCTAGCCCCTTGTATCTATACAGAAACACGAAGAAATTGTTAGAAGGCATGGTGTCAAAATCAATACGACAAATACGCGTTTCCACAGCCACAAATCCCTTCGTTATTAGCATTACCACACCATGTCCTCCAGTCACGGCAGACGCGTCCAAACAGTTTTAATTGGCGCCCCATTTTACAAACAACTGTTCCGATCGAAACCAATTATCGTTTTCGCATCGAATATCGAAAGTTTGTAGCAGGTGCGAGTAATGGCGGATGGTACAAGTTGTATACGTCAGCGGGACTAAGATAAACTATACCATAGATAAGATAATGAGTGATGAATAACTCTCATATTTAAACCAGTGACAAAAAGAGGAGATTTTTTTTTCAAAACAATTTTTGTAGCGGATGTTTTTACACATTATATAGATCACTTCGACACGCCGACACCGCTTCGAGATCATCATCTCTAAAAAAACAATTTTGTTTCTTACATTTCGGTCTTACAATCTCATAGCTGTTGTCCGGTATATGATCCAAGATATTTGTCTGCAAGACCTCTGGACACAATAAGCGAGTGCTGCGTGCACAGGGAACGTTATCAATAAAACAAAATTATAGGCGGTAGATTTTAACTGTTTCTTTGTACTTTTAAAGACAACTGTCTTCTACTCTCCCGCGACCACGACTGCTGCAAAGCATTCGAAACGTCAGGAATTAAATAATGTAATATACACGCGATGAATACGTAAAGGTGTATGATTTCAAGCGCGAAAACCTAAGAAATCACTTATGTACCAAGTTAATCGAATAAAAAAACATCGAATCGGTTAACAAATGAGGGAGTTATGCGGTAACGAACAACAAAAAATAGTAGCTTATTTGGCCGCGGAGTGCGGTCTTTGCACAGTCCGGCAGCTATCCAATACTGAATTGAGCTTAAGTCCATCAGCTCATGCCTCGGGCCTAATCGGTACGGTCGGCAAGCGACGTATAAATCAGGAGTGGCGTGGCGAGCCGAGTCATTAGCAGCGACCGCGGCGCCCGCTGAATTGTGACCGGCTCTAACTCTATCCTGATCAGCCCACGTAAACTGGAAACCTATTTCATTGGCGTTGCTTTCCTAACTGTATTGCTCAGTGTATCGGGATGAGCTACCGATTTGAGAATGAATGTTCTTTGTAAATCAGATCTTTCTTCTTGTTCCTCGACTATTTCCAATTCTGTTGAGTTACTAATAGTTACTCAGACCCACTGCTGAATCGGGCTTAATATATGAAGGGTAATTATCCTACTGTGCCTACTGTGTACAAGCTTAAGCTAAGGCTTTAGGCCGTGCTATTTCCTTCTGTCAGCTCATATGACACCTTCTGGATCGAATAGGTTGGCAAATCTTTGAGTTAAGCAGCCATTACTTATCTCAAAGAATTTTACCTCTAACCTTCTTCGAGCTTCGTAAGCCTCGTAAAACCATCGGTCCCAGATGTCATTTTACCTTCTATGGCAGTCGATACGCGGAGTCGGTAATATGAAAAAACTGGTCTAACTAAATCATTACCGGTTGTCCCACTAGACAGAGGGCACACGGCAATTGCTTCGGTTAGGTTAGATGGGACTGGGAAAAGGGCGTAGGAGTAAAAAGGCAGAAAGTTTTTCTACATTTTGTTCACACACTTTTTAATTTAGCTATCAAGTCTAAAAAACAACACGATCTTGTGGGCAGATTTGGATCTCCCGACTCCCACGAAACGTCTCATTAACATCATCAACCTAGACTGGGTTCTGCTGCTCTAACTAAACCCATGTTTACGTTTATTTTCAACCAAATTCAAAAAGGTTCATAATTCAGGTGTGCTTTTTTATGTTTTTCCCGCAAAACTGCGGCATTTGAATTATATTATTTGTTTTTTTTTTAATTCGATTCGATTGGTGTTGGTTCCGCATTGGTCCTATTTTTTCGCTTTTTAGTAGGTACTTATTTTGAAGTCGGTAACATTACATAACAACATTTATAACACTTGTTAGAAGTAACCTCAATCCGTACCATTGAAACTTCACGAATGTACAATTTTAATGAAATAATCATACGTAAATTGCGCACTGGAGTTTACGAAATTGCCATAGAAATATCGGGAAAACCAAACAACTCTCCTTTCTTTGTTTATTCATTCGCATACCGGGAATTCTTCAACTTTCAATATGAAGCGAAATGTTCTCAAAGAAATTTCTCGTCGGAGTGAACTTCCAGAAAGCAGTTGGAGAGATCTTGCGTTGAAATATTTTCTGAATTAGTTGTTGAGTTGAGTTGACGTATTCAAATACGGACCTGGAGGACGCTTGACAGTATTTAATATAATTAATTATAAACGCTCGTTTCTGGCTGCGTCTTTGCTCGTACGAATTTTGACCGAATGCTTTTCTGGACTTTAATTAAAGTTTAAAATTAAAGTTTAATTAAGGTTAAATCAATTTAAGCAAGCTTTAAGCAATCCATTGAGGAGATATGCCTTGCGACCTGGCGCGCATAGGCTGGCACGCTCAGAGGATTGAAATGTCTCATCTATTACCTACTATAGGTCACAAGAAATAAAAATGCTGGGAATATCACCTACTTGGTAATTGCAAGCAGTGCTCTGTCATATTCTGGAATTGGCGTGGTATTGTCTATTTCTTCAAAAGGTCTTGAAGGTTCATTTTTGTCGGAAATCCTCATAGATACCCGGCCGTTTGGGGACTGACCGGGTTATGTGGGACTCCGAGACGCGTGGAAATGGTAAATTGCGTCCCAACCTACCCACTAAAATCGACGGCGACCCTCGACTGGCCACGGGTTTCGCTCCCCCGGGGGGAGCATGCTCCGCGACCCTGGGGGCTTGTTGTGTTTTAGGTACTGTAACCTAAAACACGTGAATATTATTACACTTTATCTTCCCACTATGGCTGTAGCCTATGTTCAGCGAGGAGTAGAGTTGAATGGTGATGATGAGATAGCTAGTTACACACTCAACAAAGTTACACATTATTCCATCAATGGATTATTACATTCCCACTAACTACGTAAAATTGCGACTAAAGGGTTCTGTAGCGCTTCGATCTAATTGCGCTGCCGTTCTCCATTAGCACTGTGCACTAGGGAACGTCAAGCGACTCTTGTATAACGGTAAATGGAGAATACATTGACGGCTAGCTTTATAAACGCTCGTCTACGTCGATACGTAGCGGTCGATGAAAGATAGACAATTTATAATCATGGCATTCCCATGAAAGCACGTTGCACCATTAAAAAGCTAGACAGCGGGCGGTTCGATATTGTATTTATGTTGATTTTTATATTGAATTCACAATGTTACTATGTATTTTGCATCGCTAGAATTATTTCTACTTATTATTCATGCCAAGTTTATGTAATTTTCTTACTTACATTTATTAGACAAAATTTTAATGCACTCGGAACTTGAAAAATATAAACTACGTTTGCTACTAATTTAGCCGAACATAAATTATTTAAGTTAAACTTCAATCAGAGCTCTATTTTGCGAAAGTAACATATAGTATAGCTTGATACTAAACGCATACTTATGGAAACTACTGACTGTTTTTTTTACTAACATTCAAAACCATTTACTGATTTTGATAAGCTATTTTAGAATTCCTACTTAAACAAAAACAAAAGTTAACAAAGCTAGATAAAATAAAATGGTAAAATAAATAAAGCAAGTAATCAGCATTTAACAACATTTTAAAAGCAATCAACGCAGACATTACCGGACGGAAAAAATGCGATACAAAAATATTAACGTAACAAATTTCATTGGTATACCTCTGAACGAAAATTGTTCAAAGGAATCCCACCCTTACGGGTCTTAATGCAATATTATTGCGGCATAAAGGTGCTCTGAATTCGTTTCCGTTCACCGACAACAGGAAAAGTGAATTTGTCGGGAGCGCCGACTTCCGGTCGACGTGGCGGGAAAACTTTAGCCGGTGTGAGATGTTTTGTTTTATTCCTTTTTTACACCCGATAAAGAAAAAAGTGATATAAGTTTAAGGCCTAAAGACAATGCCTAAAGACTAAATTCTATCAATGTGTCACGCGCCACGTTTGTGATTTCTCATCCCTACTGGGGAGCGACCCTGTGACTTTATTCCGGGCCGTCGGGGAACACCGTTGGTTGTAGTGTCGCACCGGGACCGGGATCAGATGTTCATCATTGCACCCGTGCGAAGCCGGGGTGGGACGCTAGTGTATTTATATACTATAGAATTAAAAAATTACATCTAGAAATTATATATTTGCTATATAAAAAGAAACTTTACAATCTTATACAATTATTTTCTCGCTAATTACTCGCAAGCAATTTAAACGCTTAATCCACTCGGAGTCATTTGAGACTAACAAAAATATCACTTTATCGTTTCCGTTGTTTATGTTCAAGACGATTCTTCTTTACTTAGCAAACTGAATCCGAAGTTGCGTCGGATTTAGTTACCAAACAGCTTTAACGAAGTTGACTTATAGAATCAAGTGTCGGATTTCTTGGTAATACCAAGTCCGTATTATCAACATTGGCACCTACCCTAACAAACAAATACATCTTTAAAACAATCCTTCCACAACTTCAGTTAGAAATAAAACTCAGAGCTGTGCTAAGTCCGTACCAACCCTAAACGACACCTACTTCAGGAAGGTTCTAGTAAATTAATAGCATTGTAGTTAATGTTATATGTAATTAAAATATGTAAACGTTTGCTTTTTAGATTGTTATTGCTTTTTACTTGCGTGACGTATTTAGAATACAAAATAAATAATAAATAAATAATAAATATCCTTCGACATTTCACACAACGCCATCTCGTCCCAAGCTAAGCAACTTAATGCTTGTGTTATGGTAACGAGATGGATGATAAACTACATATATACATTTTTTTTTGTAAATACATACATATTATAGATAGAAATGACACCCAGACTCCGAGCCAGTGCCTCTGGTTTAGACAAAGCCACTTGCCCGACCCGGGAATCGAACCCGGGACCCGTTGATCCAAAGGCGGCACATCTAACCACTAGACCAACGAGGCAGTCACCAACCCGTACCATCCTGAGAGTGTGTGGGTGTAACGACTGCCGTAGAGGCAGCAGCGATTGAGGGTGAAATAGTCTGTGACAAAAGAACTGGCACAAAGATTTTGACGGATTCTGACTAACATAAAATACAATAATTTGAACCAAAAAACATTATTTTTTGAAAACCAGATTATTCTTTAACAATAAGTCTTGTTTTTACAAGTGCAAGTTGTTTGTACAAATTTAGTTAAATATTCCGTGGATTTAGAATTCATAGTGTCGCCACCCCATTTCATCCTGAGGGTGTCGTAAGAGACGACCAAAAGGAAATGGTAAGGCCGAAAACCTAGCTGCAAGAGAAGGAAATCTTGATACTAAACCCTTTGCCAACGGGTCAGGCTAGCGCCGCACAATAGGCTTAAATTGCCCTCCATGTGTTTGGAGGATGCCCCACTTAGCAGTGGTTCATTTATGGGCTGGGTAGTAGTTAGTAATAAAAATACACAGGAAAACCTTTCGAATTATTATCTTATCACAATTACAAATAAATTTTATCCTAATAGGGTTATTTATCAGTACGCACTGGTTATTTATAACGGTAATAAAACACTCGATTTGAGGTCAAATACTGCATCGCGAATTTGTGGCGCCAAACGCGTTAGGGTGTCCACACACTAAACTACACTGTTAAATACGCTAAACACACACTAAACTCTGTGACTAAGCTACACGGGTTGGGGTTGCCGCGTTCGGATCACTCGGCCCTGGTTCGATTCCGGTCTGACATGTATTTTGGCGTAACCACTTGCTCTGTCTGGGGGCTATTTGTATTTGTGAATAACGTGTTTGTAAAATGGGTCCCCGATACAGGTTATAATTAGCGAAGGGGCTTATTTTTTTAAAAGAAACAATTACAAGAGCTTCTGAAGATTTGAAGAAACCTATAACATATAAACTAAAATATATGTATTGTATGAAGCCTAAGAAAGACATGCAATTGGGTATATAAGTATACCTAAATCAGCAGTGTAGCTTAAGTATTAAGACTAAGTACTTAAATAGATAGATAAATTCTTGATGTAAAAAAGAAATAAAAACAGAACACAATACATACTTCATATTTAGTTTAAAGTAAAGTACAGGCCCACAGTTTTTTGAACTCATCCCAAAGCCAAGCCCAAATGTTTGTTTAATGATTTATAATAATAAATCATTTATTGCTGCAAAATTACATAATATAGTTAACATAGGATTAACAAAACGATAAAACGATTACAAATTTAGAAAATTTTGCAGAGCGCTTGGTTTACATAAACTAAATTATCCATCGGTTTCCTCACTAGGCAAGCCTGTATCGAGGAAACCTGTTATGGTTATCATTATCATTTCAACCATAAGACGGCTGGACATAGGCCTTCCCAAAGATTTCCACGAAGGATGGTCCTGAGCCGCCCGCATCGCTTTCCGGCGACCTTAACCAGGTCGTCGAACCCGCGGCAAATATCAATTGTTTTATGTGACACAATGCCAGCGTCATATATTCATACATACAGCTAAAATTACTTTGACATCATATGAGGGAAGAGAGTCATACATTCCATGTAGCAGTGGCCTTAAAATGGGAGTTTATGTAGTTTCCTGAATAACAGATGGCACGCAAAGAACAATTATTAGTAATGGGATTTAGTTGATATACCGGTTGCAATTTACCATCTTCTCGCGAGTGGGGCTCCCACATATCCCAGCCAAGTCCCTCGCCTGGGGACCTCTAATAGGTTTCCCCCGCTATAAAACAAAAAATGTACAAGCAATATAGAAGCAGTATTCTCCATTCAAGGTCGCTCTTGTATACCAAACTTTGCAATGAATTTAATAATAAATGGAATGAGTGGCGTGCCAGACGCAGCGGCGACAAGCGATAGAAAAACACATTAAATACATACATTACTGCGTCGTCAATAAGAAATCACTATTTCATGGGATCACAAGTCTCAATGTTAAATTTGGGGGATGGTACAAAGATGTCTTGAAAGCGATTCTGTTTCTTTTTTTAACGACGACTCCGCTAAGGATGCGCTGGGTGTCTTCATCTAGGCATACTTCACGAGCACCTAGAACCAGAAACCTGCTCGACCCTAGAATCAACCCTACACCAACACCAACAATAGAATGCCTACACCAACAACACGATGAGGCCGGATAACCGCTCGAACAGGAGTTGCCCGACGGGGGCTAAAATTTCAAAACTGCCTGCCTCTAAAACTCCAAAACGAGCGAAATCCGCCTAGCGCGATAAGGCCGCCCTTAAAGAAGGAATACATTTCTTGTTTGAATGTGTCTGTTAAGTAATATTTCTTAATGTATGTACAATTCTATTCTAATGCCTCGCCAAAAGAGTTCCATAAAATCCTGTCCAGAGCCGCACTCATCCATTAGATTCCAGCGCCTGATTTAGAATTCGAAGTGTCGCCACCCTATTCCATCCTGAGGGTACCGAAGTGCCGACAAAAGGAAATGACAAGTACGATAACCTAGCTAAAAGAGAAGGAAGCGGGAGACCTGACTCACCAGTGACTGACTCATCAGTGGGTCATCTATGGGCTGATTAGTAGTAGTAGTATCCAGGTAATCCATCCACCATGTGGGACGCTTACCTGTCGGTCGTCCGCCCTCCGATCTATGTGCCATGCCCACTGTCTGTGTGAATACTACTAAGCCCATAAATAACCCACTGCTAAGTCAGGCCTCCTCCCATCACAAGGAGGGTAATCAGCGTACAGTACCACGCTGGCCAGACGGGTTGGCACAGGGTTTCATTTCAAGTTTTCCTACTCTTACGGCTAGGTTTTCGGCCTTATCATTTTCTCTTATCGGCTCTTACGACACCTACAGCATGCAATAGGGTGGTGACACTATGTATTCTAAATCCGTCACCACACGGATCCATGTCCACTGTGAATCTAATATATAAAATTCTCGTGTCACAGTTTTCGTTGACATACTCCTCCGAAACGGCTTGACCGATTTTGATGAAATTTTATGAGCATATTGAGTAGGTCTGAGAATATGACAACATTGATTTTTCATCCCCCTAAATTTTAAGGGGGGGGGGGGTCCAAAACAAAAATAATTGTTTATTTTTTAGAGAAAATTTTTTGCTTTTATTTTTTTAAGATTCAGCATACAAAAATACAAACAACCCTAAATTTTCACCCCTCTACGATCAACCCCTATTTAATTACATGGCAAAACAACGTTTGCGATAGGAGATGTTGTATAGATAGATTGAGTCATCACGATATCTCTGGAACCATAAGACCTAGAGGGTTGCGCGGGGGTTACGCGGGGTGGGGGTTGCGCGGGGTGGGGGTTGCGTGGGGAATGGGGTTGCGCGGGGGATGGTTAATTATTTGGCAAAACAACGTTTGCCGGGACAGCTAGTGATAAGATAAAAAGAAAACATTTAAAAAAAAAGAAAAAAACTTATTGTGAATTCAAGGTGTAGATTATATTATTTACTACAAAAGTTTATAACTCACACCATCAGCCAACATTTACGCAGCAGTAATAAAAACTTGATCGTACAACTAAAAAGTCATAGAAAAGACGGATAAAATTTAATTTAACGAACCTCTTTGGGACGTAATGTTAATTATTAAAGTACACTGAAATGAAATTAGCGATTCGCTCCAACTTATGATTCTTCATAACTAAAATAAATTGTACGTAACTACGTACGTACTAAAATAAAATAAAACGTTTTAATTGGTGTATGATAAACTTTAATTTGATAATTGAATGTAAAGATTGCTTTGCTAACAAAATGTACGTAGACGATATTAATTATAGAAATATATTCAAATATTAACAGTATATTCTTTGTGTAAAATAGAAATGTTATTTTTATCTGTCATTGCCTCGTTGGATCTGCCGCCTTTGTATCAACGGGTCCCGGGTTCGATTCCGGGGTCGGGCAAGTGTCTTTGTCTAAACCAAAGGCCCTTGCTCGGAGTCTAGGTGTTATTTGTGCTCGTGAATTACATATTTGTAAACTGCCGTCACGATACAGGTTATACCTAAGTTTTTTTTCTTAAAAAACAAAACAATACCCAAGTTTTTTTTTTAAGAAAAAAAAACACAATACTTGCCTTCAAATTAGCCATTGCTTATTCGCGCCTCCACCCCTTACATGTAGGGTAATTAACCCACTGTGCCACACTGGCCAGACGGGTTGGCACAGGGTTTCATTTCAAGTTTTACTTCTCTTGCTCGTTTTCAGCCTTGTCGGCTCTTACAACACCCTCAAAATGTATTGGGGTGGGGACACGTGTGTATTCTAAACCCGTCACCACACAGCTGTCATAAGCTGGCTGATATCTGGTCGCTTACAAATTGCTGCTTGATTACTACATATTCACCTTTTTAATCGACGTCAGAAAGGAGGAGGTTCAAAATTCGTCTAGATCTCTTTCTTTTACGCTAGGTGGCAGTCTCAATAAACTCCACGGTCGGTGAATTTGAATTAAAAGGCGATAATCACAATTAAAAGGCGATAAATTAATTCAATTTTATATTTAATGCAATAACTTTGACTGCCTTGTTAGTTGGATACCGCCTTTGGATCACAGCGTCTTTGTCTAACCCAGAGGCACTTGCTCCGAGTCTGGGTGTCATTTGTGTTCGTGAATTACATGTTTGTATACTGCCCCCGCGATACAGGTTTATAGCTAACTAGCGACCCGCCCCGGCTTCGCATGGGTGCAATTATATTATACCTATAAACCTTCCTCTTGAATAACTCTAACTATTAAAAAAAACCGCTTCAAAATCCGTTGCGTAGTTTTAAAGATTTATGCATACATAGGGACGGACGGAAGAATGCGACTTTGTTTTATACTATGTAGTGATAGTGATGCAGGGGGATTAAGTTTAAAAAATAAATTGTTCGAGTAAAAATAAAGTACAATTCTTAGGAGTAATTCCAGCACTGAGTCGAGCCTCCTACAAGCACATGGAAGGTAAACATCGTACTGTAGGAGGCTTGTTAGACACACGCTAGCTTGAACAGTGAGTCCCTGTCTTTTATTTTCGTTTTTACGACACACTCCCAACGGAATGGGGCGGTGACACTATATATGTTTGTATTCGAAATCCGTCACAATACGCACTTAACGAGCCTTTTGTCCTGAATACATCTTTTCAGAACCCACGGTATTAAGTGGCTCTACCTTAAATCTCCCCAAACTATTCCTGCTGCATTCCCCCTTTGCAATCCCCATCCTAATTTTACAACTTCCTACTCCTTTGAGTCAATGGAATCGAGCGTTATTTCTTTTCTTGAGAGGTGGCGAGTGTCGGCGCGTCTTCGCGCTTGTAATAGAGTAATTGAGTTGACAGTAAAAGTTATGAAGAGCACGGCGTCGTGGCGGCGCCTCCGGATATCAGCACCCCTCCCCCCACTTTTCTTTGACTCCCTCCTCCAGCGCCGGATGTTGGTAGTTTCAGAAAAAAAACAAGCACATACATTTTAAAGTTGCGTGCAAAATAAAGTGTGCAACGTGTATCCTTAAAGTTCTATTCTTAATTTGGCCAAAGTCAAGGATTTAATACAATATGTATTTTAAGCCCGACTCAGCTGTATCGCCCATTAAAGAGCAGCTGAGTCGGGCTTCCTCCAATTACATAGAGGGAAATTATCACACAGGTCAGACGGGAATCAAATAAAAATCTAAAATACATATTGTATTAAATCCTTGACTTTGGCCAAATTAAGAATAGAACTTTAAGGATAGAACAATAATTTAAATGATTATGGTCGATCTTCGTCAGCTGGGCGACCACTAGTTAAAATAAAATCCTAAAACGACTTTTAAATATCGCAATTATTTGCTGACGGTACTTGTAGAGAACTCATTGTAAAGACCTTCCGATGAACTCACAGAAAAACTTATTCGCAGGAAGTAAGCCAGTCATTTGTTTTTATACGGTCAGTATTGTGTAGTCATTTCTCATTTTGCCAAGTCCCCTCCCCCGATCCTCACCCTGTTAGTTTCCCTCTATTACTTTTCACATTATTATTTATGACAATTCTGTTTTGCTACTTCGCTTTCCAATGTTATTATTCTTCGATGGGTTGAAGGGAATTTACTTCGTATTTTCTGGGAAACTGGTATGTGTTTTACTAAGAAATGCGTGTTCGGTTTTAGAATTATTAGATGATATGCTGTCTTCCTAGAACTAATAAATAATAATAATAAATATCCTTGGACATTTCACACAACGCCATCTCGTCCCAAGCTAAGCAACTTAATGCTTGTGTCATGGTAACGAGATGGATGTTAAACTACTTTTAAACATTTTTTTTGTAAATACATATATATTATAGATAGAAATGACACCCAGACTCCGAGCCAGTGCCTCTGGTTTAGACAAATACACTTGCCCGACCCCGGAATCGAACCCGGGACCCATTGATCCAAAGGCGGCACATCTAACCACTAGACCAACGATTCAGTCAACTCTCTGTATTCTCTCTGTATCTTGCGGCTCCATTAATTCCCCCAAGGTCTGGAGTAAGATCCTCAAGGGTATTTATTTAATGTTAGCACGTAACGATGGGTCTTGTTTAAATCTGTGAACCAGGTCTAATCGAAAATCAGCGTCAGGCTACCATGCCCTGACATAATGCTGAATCAGATCTTCTCGCACGGAAACCGCGAGACATGCGACATGTGTACCACACATGTAGTTTGTAGTATTATTAGTATTTTCTTTCTTTCTTTCTCTATTCGCCCCGTTTGATCAAGATAGAATTGGTTGGTGACCATATTTATTTTGAAATCATGACCACATGGACTTATATAATTAGGTAGACTTCCTATGCAGGGTTGATAAGACATAGGGGCATTTTTTTAACTGCCTATACTAAGTATCATTTCCAGGCTCTGTACCAAAAATCAATAAAATTGGAGCAATAGTTTAGCCGCAAATGATTTTGCCTCATTTGAACATGATATATCTTTCCTAACATATGTTTATGCCTAACGCATCGTTTATTAACCTTAGGGACAGTCCATTAATCACGTGATGTTTTTTTAACATTTTTTAACCCCTCCCTCCCCCTTAGTGATACCTGGTGAGGTTTAAGACTACCCCTCCACCCCCCATGAAAAATCACGTGTATTTTTTGGTACCGTTTCGAATTTATACTAATCGCATATAGTATACGTAGTGTAATTTATTGCCCCTCTGTCATATCAACTCTGTATAACCTTTCCATTTGCGCGAAATATTGACGTATAAGATTAGTACTCCAATATTGACACAGTCTTGGCTAATAAACTGACCATCGTATTACTTCAAAAGATTTTTCAGATCAAAACAAGCACTTTTTAAAGAACTCTGTAATCTTTATTATATAAAAATAGGTTTTAACATTGTCTTTAGCTGAAGAAACTTCTTTTTATCATGAGCGAAAGCAAAACAGAGCTGTTAACTCGTCGGGTTTAATGAAGTGTAAAATACGTTACAAGTTTTTACACCTGCCATAAGTTGTTGCGTATTTGGTTTGAGAGCCGTCTTTTATGAGCGACTCAAGTTTTATGCATCCTGGGGATATGATGGAAGAATATATTAAAAAAAGTTTACGCATTATTTTACACCGAATATTCTTAATATCGGTGGCTAATTTATATATAATATATAGCTAATTTCCCTCCGTGAACTTGGAGGACCGTCTCAGTAGTGGGTAATTTATCAGCTGAAATGATGGTGATGATTCTTAAGGTGGATGCTACAGGGTAGCCCGCGAAATTCAAATTTGCTTACGTATTTTGCAATTTTCAGGTCAGTGCTAGGTTGTATGTTGATTAAAATGTTATTCGCGGCTGTAAGACGTATGTAGCTATAGAATTATAATCATCAAAATCATCAATACAACCCTCCAAGCTCATAAAGGTGCAAGGAAAACTTTTCCAACGTCATAGTCCTTCTTGCACCTTTATGAGCTTGGCTTGTATTGATGAGTTTGATGATTATAACTATGTAACTACATACGTCTTACAGCCGCGAATCAAATGTTCATCATCATACAACCTGCCTGAAAATTGCAAAAAACGTAAGAAAATTTGAATTTCGCGGGCTACCCTGGAGCATCCACCTTAATGTCGCATTCTTATACGCGGCAGTCCGCGTATAATAATGCGCTAACCAACCAATGTCCCTTATTATTATTATTTTTTTACGTCGGAGATCCTCATGGATACCCGGCGGTTGGGAAATGGCCGGGGTATGTGGGACTCCGAGGCGCGTAGAGATGGTAAATTGCGCCCCGACCTACCCACTAAAACCGACGGCGATCCTTGACTGCCCATGCCAGGGCCACGGGATTCACTCCCATTGCAGAGAGCATTGCTAACCCGTCTAGCCAGCGAGGTGATGGTGGCGTCACTACCATCCAAGTAACGGAGGAGGCCCGATTCAGCAGTGCATTTATGGGCTGTAGTAGTGTATTCCGCTTAGTTGCTAAATAAAAATTCTAATGACTATAACCCTTTTTGAAACGGTGAAAACATTTAACTAACTAACTATTTAAAAAACTCTGTTCGGAACATTTTTGGGAAAAGCCGCGGTCAGTAACTTTCCAAACTATTTTTTTCAATCGACTCTAGTATATCCTAACGGTTCTTCTTCGGTAGAGGCCAGACGAAGAGCGGCACACGCAGTCGTGGTGGGTTTTGGCTCTGGGGACTCCTCTATCCTCAGAGTTGCCTCGGCAGCCTTAACCTGCCTCGACAAACCGCGTGGTGATACAGGATTTCTAACGAAAAAAAAAACGATGGATTGTATGAGTGAGAACATGCGTATGAAAGATACGAGTGTGAAGGCCGATATGAGTGTATGGAGACTAACACCTAGCGTGGGACAAGGTTCCAAAGATGATGATGGTAATTATATATTTATTCTATCCTATTCACCACCGGTTCAGAATGCTCCCCGCCAGAAAAAAAGGGACAAGAAACACGGTAGTTGCTTTTTCCTAATTTCCCTCCGTGAATATGGAGGAGGCCTTTGTGGAGTCGATCGTTTATGAGCCTAAAAGATGATGATGGTGACGATAATGGTAAGTGCTTACTTACCACAATATCATATTTCCAATATAAAAAGGCCGAAATATTCGAAGAGTGGTACCTGCTTTGCGTCGCCGTCCGCTAATGAAACACCATTTATCATTCCCGCTGCCAAATAAAAGATGGGATAAGATTGCTGGACGAGGCTCAAGCGTCCGCGGAGCAATATTAATGGTACGTCTAAATCAGGTCTTATATAAGATGCATCTGCGAAAGGTCTTCAGCTGGGCGCTCTTTAGGGTAGGCCTATGTCCAGCAGTGGACTAATGAGAGCTGATGATGATGATAATAAGATGCATTTGCTCTGTTTCTGGGTGTCATTTGTGTTCGGGAATTACATGTTTGTAAACAGCCCCGGCTATATAGGTTATACTAAGTGCATGGGTTTTGTAGAAGGTAAAAAGAAGTAACTTATTGAGCACTGGGCTATTGTAATTTAATTACACAGACTGTCAAAAAACTAGTTCGTGATTAGTAAAAACGCATGTTACTTGGAAGCCATCTAGTAGTATCTAGTACATATTCAAGTAAAGAACATCACATTCATCACGCTATTGTCAATAGTAATAAAAAGAAATATAAAAGTCACCACACGAAATAGCGCCATCCTAGTGGTAATTAAAATAGCATTCCGAACCGGTTCTCTAGTTTCAGAATAGAATAGAATACTCTTTATTGTACACCAATAATATTAAAAGTAAACATGGCAACAGAGAAATACAACAAAGAAATGTACAATGGTCGGTGCGATACACAAAATGATTTCTTCCAGACAACCTTTTTCAGCTTGAATGTGGGGGGACGTGGGTTGTGAGAAATCAAAAGAGGTGGATGGATTGTAAGAATGAGGAATTGTGTATGAAAGGTGTGGATGTTGATATGACGACTGATAGGACTAAAACATAGCGTGGGACAAGGGTCGTAAGATGATATTAGTAATTTTAAATTAAGACGATTTATAAGAGTTTTGTGATAGAACATACGTAAATAAAGATCCTTTTGAGTTTAATAGGTGTAAATATCGGATATCAACCCAGCATGGCAAAATTGGCTTGTTTCTCTCCAGTCAATAAAACCAAACCGCTATGCGCTTACAACTCATATCTACGTTGAAGCACAGAGTGCTGGCTATAACTTTAATTAGAACTCGAGGGCAAGAAAACAAACCAAGACCTGTACTGAGAAAAATAGTCTAGGTTTCTGTGGATTTCGCGGTTCAGGCCGAGCAAGACAATAGTTAGGACGATGTCTGTATGCTTTTTTTCATTGTATCTTGTGAGTCTTAAAATATTTTCTTCCATTGTCATAAGCCAAAACTATTTAAAAGACGTAAAAGTAATTATGTTTTTTTTTATTATAGGAAATTGAAAGAGGACCGATATTTATGCCTGTAGGCGATATTTATTAAAATTATGCTTAAAATACTTGACATTTTTCAGATACTTAACTGTAAAACAAGTATTTATATACAGGGTGCTAAAAACCCCTACATGCATAATGACCGACAGTACTATATTGTAATAGATACTCCTTACAAAAAATCAGGGAAACAGTAACTTTTTGTGACGAAAGTGCTATATGTAGGGCAATAAGCACACAACCCCTAGGAAATCTGGTGGTTCTCATAATACTAAGTTTGTAGGACGATAGTTAGATGGCTTCACTGGACGCTATGGTCTGTAATAATAATCAGAAAAACATCCATACCTCACTCATACTTCCCTTTATGATAATGGGGAAGAGTATCGAAATAAATAAATTACATAACCTCTAAGTCCGCGGCCCTTAAAAACCCAACTATTTATAAAGGAGCAATCGAAATATATCCTCTGTTAAACTTCTTTGGTTAAAAATGTAAACACCCTGGCCACTCTGATTTTTTTGAATATTTTACATAGAATTGTCAAGTATTCATTTCTTTATATTTTATATCATATTATATTTTATTCCCAAATAAACCACACTATGCATAACACGTCTCTTTTAGTTCACTACGTATGCCTAATTTCCAATATCCTCATATCTGACATTCCTGTTTTACCTCAACCAAACCGAAATCTGTTACAAACCCTAGATTTGGCTTCAAGAAATATAATAGCCTAACCTTAATATTACTCAGAATAATTTATGCCACTAAGTAAAGCAACAAATATTATTTTAAGCTTAGAACCCTAAAAAGAACATTTTTACATTAAGGCCAATACAAAGTCACTTTGCTGAGCCAAATACTCGCGTTGCCAAAAAGTATTTGCAAACTAACAGAATCTTGACTTTGAATGAAAAAAACATCAATAGCTAGGCATTATGTCAAGAGCTCTGAGCATTTTTAAAATGTCACTAAATATTCGCACTTACTAACTTTTATTAAAATACAAGTAACTGCAAATTCATAGTTACCATTATAAATTGTATGTTTTTATATACTATTTTATAGTGCAACAAGTAAAACTTGACATAAAACCATGTATTCAAAGTTCGGTGCCGTGGGCACATAATATTCGTACTTACTCTATTTAAACCTAAACGGTGTGTCATGTCTGTACAATGTGGGTTCTATGTTGCAGATATAATAAGTTAGCTATATTTAATCAAGAGGTATTAACATTATAGGCAGTGTCTCATTGAGCTCTATATTAAACGGTCTTACGGCAGTAGTCTCAAATTCCATCATTCCCTAACATAAATAAATATCATTGGACATTTCACACAACGACATCCCGTCCCAAGCTAAGCAACTTAATGATTGTGTTACGGTAACGAGATAGATGATAAACTACTTATATACATTTTTTTTTAGTAAATACATACCATGTTATAGATAGAAAACACCCAGACCCGGAACAAATACTTGTAGGTCGTACAAATATTTCTTCCGTGCGGGGATCGAACCCGCGACATGCATTCCATTCGATTTTAAGACAGCTGCCTAGTATTAGTTATTCATGTACCGATGCACTGATGATAATACCATGACGACATACATAAGCCACGAATTGTAATAGCTGCTAATGATGTATTCATAAATAAAAAAATATATACTCTATGGAGACGCGTTGACATGTAATTATTTTTAAATAGGTTATTTTCTTTTTAATTTATATTTTTATTAATTAGTTACATATTGTTTTTTTTTGTTAATGTTGTAATAAATGTCGCTTTTTAATCATTTATTTTGTTTAGGTCACGATGGATACTTACAAATAGTCAACATATTATTCATAAGATAATAAATAACCTATAACAAAACATTCGACCTTCTACCACCAGTTCGGACACGACCACTGCTGGGACAGGCAAGAAACTCAGAGGGCTTGTATTTTTTTACAAGTGGTCCTATTTCATTTATGTACAATAACATAAATAAAGAACAGAATATTGATCAGCTTAGTCCCAGGCAGCAGGGACGTTTACATATACACAAAACGATCTACAATTAAAAAAACAACCCTTTATTTGGTTACGTATGACCTATTGAATACAGTCCACGTATCTCGGGCCAATCAAAACTTGAAACAAACTCGCAACATCGACGCAAAAAACCACTGATCGTATGTAAACGAGTGCTCATAAATAAAGATACGAAAACTTGCTCGGACCGAGTTTGAGCCATGACTCACGCCTGAGCAAGCAATCAAAACTTATTCCAATATGGAGCACTGGCGATGTTAAGAACTTTACCTTTACTATACATCATTCTCCGATAAGGCTTCAATATAGAATATACATGCATATTATTTCTATTATTTTTTCATTTATTTCGGAACTAGCGACCTGCCCCGCCTTCGCACGGGTGTAATGATAAACCTCTAAATTTATCAGTGTTTCTCTACAATATTATGGATGTATTATACAACTAAAACTTCCTCTTGCATCTTTGAATTAAAAAAGCACTTCGAAATCCGTTGCGTATTTTTAAAGATTTCAGCATACATAGGGACGGACAGACGACAGCGACTTTGTTTTATAATATGTATAGTAATGATGATGATAACAAACCGTGGAAACACTATACGTCATTCGCAGCGAAACATACAAAAAAATCATAAAATAAAATAATAATTTGAAAAAAGAAATAATAATCAAGGAACTACATTACACAAATATTTATTTTTCAGAAACCTTCGTAGGCTCATGCACAATACTTTGCTGAAGATCAAATGCATAGTTTAAGATTCTCTGGCGTACAGACAATCATTCATTAATAAGATTTTTAACCTGAGCGATGACATCTACTCGTATAGCGGACTTAGATGACGTCAAACGCCATAATTTGTAGCGTGTACATTATGTTTGATCCAATCTAACAAGTGTAGAAAACTTGATCTACAATAATCGGGGGACGATTATTGTATGGTTCTTTATGCTCATAAGCGCCTAATATGTAATAATAATGATATTAAAGACAATTTAAGAAAATGCTTTTCGTTTCACCCGTACCTATTTCTTTTTCAGTCAAATAGAAACATTGTGGACGTCGACGATCTTTTTCCGCGGCTGTTTAAATTATAGATAAAAACTTTTTGATAAAAAATGTAAACCAAATAGAAAATCTTGCTTTTGTTTTTAAAAGTTTTTGAAGTTTATTTACATTATTTGACAAAAAGTTTTTATTTTTTACATATTACTATTATTACTACTCAGCCCACAAATTTAATCAGTGGACATTATAGGGTGTGGTAAGTAAATTCATAGGTTACCATTATTGTTTCGTAATTATAGCCGTACCGTTCTTCTTGTTCCTAATAAATAAATAAAATCACCCGCTGCTCCTCCTTCATTTGAAGTCGGCTAAACATAATATGTAGCCTAATAATTCAGACGTAGCGAAATTTTCAACATACTTTTGACATTACAGCTTTTAGTTTTATTCTAGTTCGAAACCGAATTCTAATCGCACAAAACAAACCTCGAATGCGCGCCAAAACGAAAATAGCCAACACAGAGGCGTTTTTGTGCGCGACTGTACAAACGAATAACTTACGCACAATGGAACAGAAACTTCGTGATAGGCAAAAAAGCATCGAAATAGTTGTCACGCTATGATAGATAGGGCATGTACAGATTTGTTTGTGAAACTCAATCATGTTACTGTGACATACAAGTTTCTTTTGTGCTACATTGAACAGGGGTAAGAAATCTTCCTTAAAGGTATGTCGTGTAAATCTACTAGGTATAGGTAAGACGGCTTTACAGAATATAATATGTAGGTGTATCGAAACAAAACGGTGATCGATAAGACTACGGATATAGATACTGTCTGCAAAAAAACAGTATCATATTTGGTAAGAGTGTCATGGCAAGTAAATAACAGATTACTAATCTGTAGGATATTGATCACGATAACTAACTGATTAGAATGGAAGATGGAATGGAATGGTATGGAAGATTTTGTAATTAAAAATTGGTTCAACATTTAGAAAGTGGTTCAAGAAAAAGATTCGGGATTCTTATCAAGTTTTATTTCTCCTGCGGCTTGTATGGAAAAAAGTTATTTTTAATGGTTAAAATTCTCAATAAAAAAATTCTCACGACCTATTTTCAGAAAATATACACATTAACATTATTAAAATCGATCAAACTGTTCCCGAGGATTTAGATAACATGATAGATTTTCACATATAAATTAATTTTAAAAAAAGCTAACACACCTTCTCGCCTCAAAATATCTTACCAATAGTGTTGCACTGTTTTCCTTCCTTCTCTCTAATATGGTTGGAGGGATACTCGTGAGCAGGTGCCGCTGAGTGAGAGCTAATCTGGAAGTTGTGGCTGCTGCAACAATATAGTGTAGCAACAATAATAATAAAGCACTTGAATCATAGTATATAACTTATATGTGAAGGTATTAGAACTACCTTCGGACTTCGAGTCTCGTCAATTGTACTTCAAACGTACGGTGAAAGAACATTTACGAAGTTTCGTACAAAAAGCGTACTATCAAGTTAATGACCATCTATCTGATAGTAACGCATGGGAGTAACGTCGGCTGTGTTATGGTCTAGCTCTGATCTTTCAGCCATTACATTAGTGAAGTTTTGTAAACAACACGTGAGTGCAGTTTCAGCACGCACTATGTAATTTCATAGATTTTTATATTATTCTAATTTTCGACTATGCTACATGTTCATGCGTGTTATTGCTTTCACTAATCTGTCAGACTTGTTTGTACCACCATCATTGTACCCTTTTATTAACAAGAGCAACCATGGAGTTTCTTGCCGGCTCTTCTCTGTGGAATGGCATTCCAAACCGCTGGTAAAAACTAAATGATTAATTATTTTAAATTTTCTTTTTAAATTTTACTGTTATAATATATATGGCTTCATGACTTTCTCTGGGAGATGACAGTCGCCTCACACGTAGTCTTAACACTATTCTAAATTCCTTTAAGACATAATTCCGAATACGTGCAAAAGTAGCAAAGGTTAAGTGAGAGATAGAAGCAAAAAATTGTGATTTGTAGACTCGGCGAAGTGATTCCCAAAGGGCGTCAGGCGATAAATGAGAGATAAGTTACGCGTTAGTGCGATAGAATATTTCCTTAGGCATATATTTTTTGTTTACAGCACTTTTATTAGGAAAAAAACATAGTTTTTTTTCAACAAAGACAATAGTAATGTGAGTAGAACTAGCAGTTTCAATCTGGCCAGGCCGCGTGGGCTAATTTCCCACCAACAAATTGGAGGAGCCCGACTCAGCTGTGGACTATTTATGGACCGAGATGATACAAAAATAAACCAGAAAATTTGTAGTTATTTCTTGAAACAATAATTAATGTCGGGCAATAAATAATAATCTAAACTCATTTAAACAAGTTGGCTCGTTAGAGCTCTTTTGACAAGTCAAAGAATAAAATATAAGCATTTAAAATTGTAAATTGATTATTTACCATCTACCACCAGTTTGAAATGCAGCTCAACAGAGAAGAGACCGCAAGAAACTCTGTAGTTGCTCTTTTTAGATCGCCATTTTTAGGTACAAGGCCGGAAACAAACTCGCGCCATAGTCGCAAAGGGCCAAACATCAGCCAGATCTAGTAACCTTCTAATGCCCGAGCCAGCCGACCCCCAGCAACGGCACCTATAACTTTCAGATATTGTTTTAGGTCACGGGAACTTTGACTCTGACTACTTGGAATTTGAACAATCCATCTACGCGTGATTTTCGGCCCAGAAAGCAATTCAACTGACAAACAAATTAAATGAAGTAAATCAAAGTAAAATCACAAATTCATATTATTAACTGGTTCCATCATTATTACTGTGACGACCTCAACTCACAGAAGTTAGATAAAACACATGACAAAATGTCAATTGTCATCGATATTGAATGTAAATGACACGTGCCTCGCGTGACGTTCACATTCGATGACAAAAAGTCGAAAACTATAATTGAGAAAGGTATGCTGAGATGGTTTGGCCATGTCGAGAGAATGAATGAAGAACGATTGACGAAAAAAGTGTATAAGGCGAGTGTGAATGAAAGTGTTGGAAGGGGAAGACCTAGGCGGACGTTTCCAGAAGACCAAATCAGGGACGTCTTGAAAAAAGGCCAGGTCAAGAGTACCCTAAACCGAAGAGCATGTATGAAGGGAATAATGAAAGTGGACGAAGCGAAACAAGTATGTATGGATCGTAGCAAGTGGAAAGAAGTGGTCTCTGCCTACCCCTACGGGAAAGAGGCGTGATTATTGTGAACGGTTACGCTTAAGACACAAGTCATTATTGTACACAGCAAATTGTAAACATATACGAGTATGTATGTAATACGGTAACACAACTCAAAAGATCACGCTTTTTTTTACTTTGTTTAATTTCAAAGGGTCCCGTAACATAATAACGTTAACATCAAACTCATTTTCCTCTCGATAAAAAATAAAATATTACTAAGTCAGCAGCGAAAGAAAATGAAGTGGAGTTTTTACGGCAACTTCATCGATCGCGACTAAATCATAACAAAAATACAACTTCAGTTTTCTGTCGATGTCCCGAGGCGTTTGTTTTTTGCTCCCTTTATAATAGTTCAAGAGCTAGTCAGGAGATAAGACACGTTATCTACACAGTCAATTATTTTCGGGGATAGTAGCAGCCACTTGCGCACGTTCTGTAGTATCCGACTTCTCTTAGTCAAAACGTCTCTTAGTCGTCTCTTAGTCTTTGTGACAAGCCCCCCCAGCCTTAAGTACATACAAGTATATACGTTATTTGGGAATAAAAAATATAGGAAATATAAAATAAAACATAAAATGGGATCCGTCTCGACCGTGCTTGACCGTTGGGGCCATAGCGGCTTAGGGTCACCCATGCCGGACAGGCCCGCGGGCAGAGTTCAGACGAAGAGTGGCACACAGTGGCGTGGTGTTTTTTTGGCTCCGGGGACTCCTCTGTCCTCAGAGATGCCTCGAGAGCCTTAAACTGCCGCGACAAAGGCGGGCCAGGGCTACCGCCGATAGCTGTGGAGGGAGGCTCGGCCAGGCCAGTGCTGCCGCCGCTAGCTGCGGAGGGGTGGCCTGGGTGGCCATCTAATTACAGGTTTTTTATTTCCCGATTAATAGGTAATCATTTCTCTATTTGTGTATCGTTTTCTATCTTTTTAAAGTGATAATAATTAGAAGGTCCTTTTTGACAGACGTTAGATTGCTTACAAGATTTACCTTACGCGATTACCCGTGTCATGATTACACAAAAGTCTAACTTCAAGAAACGTAAGAGTACAAACAGCATAATGCTTTTTAAAATACCTAAATTCAGAGATGGATGTATAAAAAAATTGCATAAACGAAATGGCGGTCGTCGCTTACGCCATGTTTATATAACGGGTTCGTAGCCAAAGTTTTAGTTTTTCCCTCCGCCATGAAGAGAGTGATTTATACTCGAACTTGCACAGTTTGCTAACTCCAGGCGTCTATGGTCAGTCGATGTGTTCGCTAACTAATAGTAGAGCATATCAGCGATAGAGATGACCAAATTTTTGTACCGCGAAAGTAATTGTGAGGACGTAAGCACATTTTTCTTCAAGTTTATTTTATATTTTTTTTAATATTCACATTTTACATAAAGCCTTTCGGACCCAGAAATAAAAGAATAAAATTATGTATTTCATTCAGAAAATCTATTTTGTTAAAGACATACAATTATGTTACCATTACGTCGTTGTTTCGTCGTTATAGCCCATAAATGGCCCACTACTGCGTCGTATTTCCTCCAAATTTATGCAGGGAAATTAACAGTTACGGCAATGTATAAAAAACGACAGTTCTTCTCAGCTGTGGTCGCGTCCTGAACTGGTGGTAAATGTGTAATACATATTTATGCTGACAATTTGAGAGTTTCCATTGATTAGCCTTCAAGGTAAACTTATCATCTTTACCTCTTCAGCCCACCAATTACCAACCACTGAGTCCCGCCTCCTCCGAATTCATGGAGGAAAATTAGCCCACTGTGCCACGCTGACAAGACGAGTTGGCACGGGGTTTGCATCAAGTTTTCCTTCCCTTGCGGCCAAGTGATCTGCTTTTGCGTTCCTTTAGTCGCATCATAAGACACCCTCACAAACGTATGGGTTGGTGACATTAATTTATTTAAAATTTCATGTACATTGGCAGTCGCCACACGGAAACTTATCATCTGTCGTTTGTTTATTGAGGATAACGAGACTTTCTAATGACAACTCGATATTCTTGAAAAGAAAAAGATCCTTTACACTATGATCCCTTCCATCCTTTTAACTTCCCTTGTCAGATCTCCATCGTGTTAATATTATAGTCACGTCACTCCCGTGAACAACACGAGATCATTATCTAAATATGAGACGCCGGAGTGCATATGAATGTCTTGTTACTTCCCATCATTTCTTTTCGTTCCAGAATTAATTTCGTTAGGTACTTTTTGCCACAAAAACTTTTCACTTTAGAATATTTTTTCAGATCAATTGAATGTGGTTTTGAATTTAAACCACACGTGATAACATTTAAATGAAACAATTTTAACTGATTTCTCACGTGTATATTATATTATTTAACTAGCGAACGGCCCCAGCTTCGCACGGGTGCAATTACGCATTTATTATACTTAAAAACCTTCCTATTGAACCTCTCTATCTATTAAAAACGCTTCGAAATCCGTTGCGTAGTTTTAAAGATTTAAGCATACATAGGGACGGATAGACGAAAGCGACTTTGTTTTATAATAAGTAGTGATAGTGATTCCCGAAGTTTCGAATTCTTTGCAGGGATTGTGCTCACGGGAAAAACTGGATGACAGTTGTCTTCAAAAGTACAAAGAAACAGTTAAATCTCCCGCCTATAATTTTATTAACGTTCCCTATGCACGTACGGTGTCCGTTTGCAGAAATCGCTCACGGCGTCCAGAGGTCTTGCAGATGAGTTGAGCTTGCAGAAGGGTTGAAAGAATTATAATAATGTTACATAGTTAAAATACCGTTATATGCTTTTATGGTAAAACTTATATGTTTTTTGGTTTCATTGCCGTAATTATTTCTCAGGCTTGTTTAATCTTAAGGACGTGTGGAGTGGGGGAAGGGATTTATCAGAGTTTGTCATATCAATGCTATTATTATTTAATTCTTTAGTTATGTTTGGGAAAATTAGACGTATAACTTAGTTTAAAATTATTATTTCCCAGGAAATTACTACTAAACTACATAAAGGTGGTCACTATACAACATTCATCACCCTGTATCGCCGTTTCCGGCCAAAAATTACCCACTACTCTATGAGACCTCCTCCCAATTCATGTAGATGAATCAGCCTACTGTTCCACGCTGGCGTGACGGGCTGGCACAGAGTTTATACCAAGTTTTCCTTCTCTTGCAGCTGGTAATCGGCCTCTTGCGTTCCTTTAGTCGCCTCTTACGACACCCTCAGGATGGCATGGGTTGGTGGCGTTGTGTATTGTGGCGTCTCACGCAAATTTATAATGAAAACTTCATAGATATAGACATATTTATGCTCAATAAAAATACTTATAGAAGTAAAGTTATTAATGTACTGAACAACTTAGATGTATCTTTTGATAACTAACTAGCTTTTTTATTATTGTTCTCTCCTTTTTTTCCTTTTTTTGTGTTGATTTGTAACGTTATAAAATGTTACCTAGATTGTAAGTAGTAACTGGCTCATCTAGTCCTCATCATAGCATAGACACCTCTTTGTTAATATGTGGAAAATGTTGTTGTTATTACATTGATTTTGTTCTATGTAACATATTGATAAGCCCTTTATGTAATGTAATATCGTTTTTTTTTCCCAAATAAAATAAAATAAAATATTCTAAATCCGACACTACATGGCTCACCATGTATATTTTACCCGAATACAAAAAGAAGGCGGCCTGTATTTTTTAATAATCTTTCACCACACAAAGAGTTTACAGCGAAGCTTTATTTTTATCCATCTCCTTGATTAAACCTACATCGAAGGCCAAAGTAACTTAGAAAAGCCATCAACTTAAATTGGATTTAGAATTGAAGATTCTAAAGTAAACGATACGGTTGTGAGCTAAGACGTATCAATGACTAGCAAAGCATTACGAGTACGTTAAAATAGGAATTTCTACGCGAAATAAAAATATATTATTGGGATTAAAAACGTCACGCATTATTTTATTGCACTTCATTTACACTTGATTAAAATATTGTTATTTTTCCTTTTAATTAAAAGATTTAAGGATAAGTATGTAAGGATCGTAGCAAGTGGAAAGAAGTGGTCTCTGCCTACCCCTACGGGAAAGAGGCGTGATTATATAATAATCATAATAATTAATTAAAATCAATAGCAAGTATCCACTGACTTCTTTGCAAACAAGAAATAGCTCACACGAACCCAAATGACACTCACACCCAGTGCTAGTAACTCTGACTTATACAAAGACACTTGCCTGACTCCGGACTCGAACTGAGTACCCTTAGACCAACAAGGCACATCAAGTTATTGCAACGGATTTAGAATATATAAAATTTGTCAACTCATTCCATCTTGAGGATTATAGAATACTAGTGACCCGCTCCGGCTTCGCACGGGTGCAATTATGCATGTTTTATGCATATAAACTTTCCTCTTGAACCAATCTATCTATTAAAACCGCTTCAAAATCCGTTGCGTAGTTTTAAAGATTTAAGCATACATAGGGACGGACACAAAACATCGACTTTGTTTTATACTATCTACTATACTAGTGACTAGTGATGATTGTATATTTTTTATTTATATAAATGTATCTTAAAAGTATGTATTATTGTACCTTTTACTACCCTTTCATAACTTCTTAGTAATGTCCATCCCAAGGTTGTCTGTAAGAAATCGCATTTATCGATAAGAACGCCCCTTGTACAAATTGTTGCGTATAGTGTGTTCTGTATATTTCTCTCGTGTACAATAAAGAGTTAATCTATCTATCTATCTATGTAAACGCGTAAAAATTTATATAAACTCTTGTTGATATTAAGTTCTGGGCAACGTGGCACAATAGGCTGATCTGCTCATATGATATTGGAGGAGTTCCGATGATGATGATGATGACTACACTCTATCGATCTGTACTTTGACTATAATCGTTTTCGAACGTACCTGTCACAGTTCGTTTAAAAACAAATACTTCTAAAAACATTGATCTGTTTCTACTCTTCAAATTATACTTCATATTACTACACTCCTTGAAATTTATTCGTAAGTCATATTATATACCTCAAGCCAAGCGCAACCCAAGCCTGCGATGTTCGAATACGTCTCAATTATAATTATAAGGGGTGGAACAAAAACTATATCTATAGTGCTACCCAGACAGGAAACTGAAAACGTGTTTTATAACGATATCTTGCACTAGATAAATTTGTGGACCACAGTGTTTAATCGCATATTTAATAATCAGACATAAATTAAACGCAAGCTCCGAAAAAAAATATTTTTTTCTTTAACATGTATAATATCCCGATGTCGGAATCAACTATACTAAGATTTTTTGCTACAGGTAATTAATTTAGGTGACTAGGCCATGTTGCCAAGGACATTTTATTTAACAGATTTGACTTTAGTTAATTGTAGATAATAAATTTATTATCCATTTTTCGCTACTTAAACTTATTTAGGACAACAAAACGGGTACAACTTAACTACAGTAATTCGTTGGAGCCCTCAAATGTCAAAAAAATAGAGCTCAATTCATAAAACGTTTCCCAAAATTAACCCAACAATGGTGTCAACATTTAACGTCACATTTAATTATTTTTAAATGGCTTTACACTGATTATAGCTTAGAGTGTTCACAGTCTGGCAATCGTATAGGTGTTTGTTCTCACACCAAACCACTTAGTTTAACAATACCATGATACACTCTCTGTAGTAACATATCAATTCTGTTAGTGGAAATCACTTTGTTGTGGTAAACATTTAACGGAGTAATTTTCTAACGTGTATAATATGTGTTGTAATTAAAATCGAAACGTTTGAATGGGATCACAATACTGCTTTATCCGGAGGTTCAGTTTATTGTTTTGATAATTGATATTTTTTGTAGTAGATACTATTTCGTTAGTTACTTTACCTTGCAAAAATAAGTATTGTGACTATTAATTCCTATCTTAGTTCAATTGTTATAGACATTAGGACAAGGCCCCTCGTAGCTAGTAGCAGAATTAGAATTTAGAACTAATTCTGCTACTAATAAGCGAATAATGGAACGCAAAAGGCAGATCACGTAGCCGCAAGCGAAGGAAAACTTGACACAAACCCTGTGCCAACGCGTCTTACCAGCGTACTTCCACAAAGTGGTCCCACTAGATGGGTTGTGGAGGGCAGACTGTGTGTAAATCATGTTGTGGTGATGGATATAAAATATTTAGGGTCACCAGGTAATGACAGAGCCGAAAAGATTGAAACTTGAAAATGAAACCCTGTTTCAACCCGTTTGGCCAGCATGTCACTGTAGTCTAATTACCCTCCATGTAATGGGAAGAGGCCGGACTCAGCAGTGGGCCATATATGGGCTCAGTAGTAGTAGCCATATCAGTTTGGATCAATGCCGAGAACATTGAAATTGGGAATAAATGCGAGGGAGATATATGTCTTTAATCTCTTCGTAAGGCAACTTCAATGTTAGATAGGTGGCTCAGAGCATTCTTAATACAGACATGATAATAATATACATAACTTAACTTTCAACACATACCAAGTTACCGTTCGGGGCTGGCTACCGTCCAACGTAATTAGGGGAGGGTGTTGCCAGATGCTACGCTATTCGCGGCATTTGCAAGTTAAAGCTTAATAAGTACAACAGTGACTCGGCTGAATTTAATTCACTATGCGTTACTTAGCTTGGGTTGCGTTAAAGATGTTTCACACTGGCGAAATGTGTTTTAGGTTTAAATACTAGTAAAAAAGAATTTTCTAGATCGCCAATTATGTTCCATTTTCAAACGTTTTTTCAACTGTTTCGCTTCGGCAACCGTAATAGTTCGCCAGTAGTGCGGTAAGTTTGACGAATCTGTCAGTATGTATGAATGAATTGTCTATTTATTATTTACGAAGTGTATTATTCAAGATTGTTTTACCTATATCCGAAGTTAGGGCATATAGCTACCCAAAAAAAAAAGTTACTGAGCTGACCCAGCAGACTTCGTACTGCCTCAATGGATAAATAAAAGACGTAAATTTTTGTATAAAATAAACTTAAAACAAACAAAAGTTTCACGACAAAGGAAAAGCTAAATATTTGTTTTTATTTAATTCCGAGCATTTCCATATTTTTTCACCTTTTAAACCTTCCACGGATATTTCAAGACCAAAATTAGCCAAATCGGTCGTGCCGTTCTCGAGTTTTAGCGAAACTAACGAACAGCAATTAATTTTTATATTTATATATATATAGATAGATTATTTTCGGCAAAACAACAAGCAATGGTTATAATTATCCTACAAGCTTAGTAATTTGAAATCCACAATTTGTCTTCGTTTCATCAGGTTATTTTTCCAAAATCTCTCCAACTTTTACAGTTTCGTCACCAGCGGAAAACCAAAATAAAAAAAAGTTGTTAATTATTGCGGTAAATGACGTCTCAACGGTTCTGATCGTGTGCTTTTATTTAAATCCCAACGTTAAGACCATTATGACATCATTTACCGCAATGTGCAGGGATCGTGGAAGCCTAGACACCATTATGTTCATCATCATCATCATCATTTCAGCCAAAAGACGTCCACTGCTGGACATAGGCCTCCCCCAAAGATTTCCACAAAGGCCGGTCCTGGGCCATCGTTTTCCGGCGACCTTAACCAGGTCATCGGTCCACCGTGTGGGAGGCCTACCAGCACTGCGCTTTATTATATTTTACTATTATGTTATTTTGTCATTATTGTCATTATTGTATTATTATTGTCGGTTATTTTTCACACAGTATCTTTGTCAGTAGTACTACCGATCCTTTCCTTTTGGTTACAGGGTTTTTGTTAAACCCTGTTTATATATTGGAAGAGATTTTTTTTTCTTTGCTTCAATCTATTTCTAGTGCGTTTTCTGAAATCTCAAAACTGGTTTATGAGATGGAGGAATACAATTTTTCTTCAGTGTTTCTCCATTAAGCCAATAGAAAACAACCTTTCGAGCCAACAGCCGTCTAGTTCGACAACTTCATGCATGTTACACTTGAGTTTAACTCAGTTATGAACAGCACTGAGTGTTGAGTGCAGCGTGGAACTAAGTTTTAGGACACGATTGAGAAGTGGTTTGCGCACCAAAAGTATTTTTTGTAGTAGTTGCTACGCAGGTTATTATATTTTACTAGCGACCGCCCTGACTTCGCACGGGTGCAATGATGAACCTCTAAATTTATCAGTGTTTCTCTACAATATTATGCATGTATTATACATATAAACCTTCCTCTTGAATCACTCTATCTATTAAAAACCGCTCCGAAATCCGTTGTGTAGTTCAAAAAAATTTAAGCATTTTAGAGACGGACAGGCGACAGCGACTTTGTTTTATACTATGTAGTATAAAACAAAGATAGTGATGATGATATGTAGTGATAGTGAAGCATCGACAAAACAGGAGGGTGCCCTACACTCGAGGTCCGTGTCTGTGGCACCATGCCTCCTAAATGGATGAACCAATTTTACTTCGTCATATCTTGAGATAAGATTGTTCTCTTTATTTAATAGAATCTGAAACCGTGCACTAGATATAACCAGTGTCGCGGGGTCTGTTTACAAACATGTAATTCACGAACACAAACGATACCCAGACTTAGAGCAAGTGCCTCTGGCTTACACAAAGACACTTGCCCGACCCCGGTATCCACAGGCGTTAGTTGATTGGCCTAGACCAACAACAAATATATCTCAACCAGATTGAAAAAAAAAGTTACACCGCGACTAGCAATCAGCCAACCTCTTTTCTTTTTACTAAAATTGAGTTATATGGATTATCCGAAAAGTCGCTGGAAATCTGTGGGGGTGGCTAAGGTTCGTCAGTGTATTGTGGAGTCAGCGGCTTTGTTTTATACTATGTAGTGATCTAGGCCTTGAAGCGCAGAATTTGGTTTGCAATTTTTTCTACAAAGCTCTTTCAGATTTTCACTACGCAAAAAATCGACCCGTATAAATAAATAAATCTAATACGGCACTTCCTATATTCATATTTTGGGGATAGTAATACAAGATTGATTGTCAGCTTTCCTGGTTCATGAAAAGACACTGCCTCAAGGAAAACTCCTTGGAAATGAATAAATAGATTAACACTGCTAGTGAGCAGTCTGTTAACATTCCGTCGTCATCGCGTCTCCGCGGTCGGCTCAATTACCGCTCTCGCTAACTACGTCACACGTTATATTTTCCTTTTGGGCCGCTAAAATGGCGCTTATCATTCGGAGTACGCTACTGAATACGTGTAACGACTGCTATAAATGTAGTATAGCAGCCGCGACAGTATAGCGTGCCCTCCAATGGATGAAGGAGGTCAGATATTACACACAATTGAAGCACATGGGGGATACCCATCGAACATCGAGCTGAGCGAGACGTTGTTTAACCTGAAGATCAAGTGCAGAAGAGCTTTTCTCCCTTATCCCTCCCTCTCATTTCCTTTGCCGCAATACGCGTGCGGGGCTTCGGTGACACCCATTCACTGTAGCCGCAATTCCATCGCGAAAGAAGAAATTTGGCAACTCGTTTCTTTGTCGCACCTCACAGGCATGGGACTCCCTCCCTGCAACCGTATTTTTACCCACCTAAAATATGGGATCTCTCAAAAGAAGCGTGAAGAGGCATCTTGCGGGCTGACAGGGTGGTGATGGCTAGTGCTATACGTATAGTTTAGCACTAGGTATCCCCACTTCTGGACTGCATTTCCACATAACATCAGGCGGAATGCAGTCATCTGCCTGCTCATACATACAAAAAAAACACTGTCCGCTAGGATAAATATGAATATTTATATGAAATAATTTTACATTTACATATAAAAGGAAACATGAATATTTATCTTCATAAGTTTTCACTGGTAACGTACTTGGTAGGATATGTTGCTCACACAAGTTACTAGTTTAACGAGTTTCTGTCACCAGTTCACAGTAACATTTTAGCGCTCCCATTCCCAAGGGAATAACGTTTCTCCGTTCAGAATTATCTGTATCGCCTCATGCGCAAAGATTTCGCACGCACGGAAAAAGATGACGCTTTTTATATGTATTTCTCCGTCTTTTCTTTGATTGTATTTTATTCACTTATTTTTAGACCTGTTTGTTAGAAAAAAGAAAATTTCATAAACATTGGTTTTTCATTTGTTCATGTAAGAGTTGCGCTGAATTTGGGACAGGGGTCTTCAGTTCGATTCCAGGGTCAGATAAGCATACTCCATACCCGAGTGTTATTTGTGTCCATTTTGTAAATAGGTGTTCCTCCTCAGCCACACTTTGTTCTGGCTAATACTACTACTACACAGCCCATACAATCTGGATCAGTCCTTCGCCGCGCCGACAATGTTATATAATAATTGGAAAAATAATTATACTAGTTATTCTTGGTTTTCTTTATATGAAAGTTTTTATTATTTATTTATTATTTATTTATAACACTAGTACTATATGTCGTATTCATAAGTGGGTAGTCAGTCGATATAATAAAGAATTTAATTGAAGGTCATACTCGTGTTTTATTTTTATTCCCCGAAGACTATACTATCGATGTTTGTATTATATTATTTAGGGGCAATTATGTAAACTCGTATTATGCCCCTACACCATTATCAGTAGTCAGTCAGTCGCTACGCTAATTGCTACGAATACATACTGCTACGGCGTAGCGAAAGAAGTTATGCCTACGAATTTATCACGATTTGTTTACAAGCAGTGGTGAGCCTTTCATATGATGTAAAAAAAAATATTTATCATTCTTTAATGCAATATTAAACTTTAGATAACTTTAAGAAACTCTGTGATTGTATTAAAATACCAGTCCCGGCTACGCGTGAGTATCGCTAATTATTGTCTATAGCCGGTTTTATTTTATCTATTATTCCGCTGTCTTTTAAAACAACTAGCCAAGCCAAACTCATGCTTATAACAGGGATGAAATAGGGAGTAAATTCAAGTAATTACATGAAGGCAGATTACAGGAATCTCTCGTTGCTGGGCAACGAGATTGCCGGATTACGGGCCAAATCGCAGATGGATTGCGTAATGATTGCGTAATGAGTTGTCGACGCTACAGGGGCCCCCATAGAATAGCCGTAGAAGTAATAGGCTTAGAAGTCGTACAGTTTCGCTAAGTGAAGTCACTTTCATCATCATAATCAACCCACTACCCACCGTATCCGTGTAGTGACGGAATTAGTATTCTCAATGTCACCAACCCATTCAATCCTGAGAATGTCGTAAGAGGCAACTAAAGTAACGCAAGGCAGATCACCTAGCCCCAAGAGAAGTACATCTTGATACAAATCCAGTGCCAACCCGTTTTGCCAGCGCAGTACAGGAGGCTAATTTCCCTCCATGAATTTGAAGGGGGTGAAATTAGGACTTACAACAAATATAAACGTTAATACCATAATTATTCTGGCATGGCATTCGAGCAGTTTACAAACATGTAATTCACGAACACAAATGACACCCAGACTCAGAGCAAGTGCCTCTGGTTTAGACACTTGCCCGACCCCGGAAACGAACCCGCGACCCGTTGATCCAAAGATCTAACTAGACCAATGACGCAGGCAATAGGTACTCATCTTAATTTTAAGATGTTTGTATGAAACTGTGTCTCTAAATGTAACTAATCTAAGTCTAGAACATTCTACCTGTGCAGGAGCTTTGTTCCCCTTGACTGACTACCTTACTTAATCAATATACGTTGCCTTTACGCAATTTTATTGGGATCGGCACCAGTATATTCTGATTTCCCAAACTACCAGTATTTACATGGATTAAGAATGCATAGTGTCACCACCCCATTTCGCCATGAGGGTGTCGTAAGAGCCGACAAACGGTAATGATAAGGTTGAAAACCTAGCTGCCAGAGAAGAAAAACTTGATACTTAACCCTATGCCAACCCGTCTGGCCAGCGTGGGATAGTAGGCTAATTACCCTCGATGTAGTTGTGGAAAGCCCTTCTCTCGGCATCTCGTTGTCGTCGTTTCAGCTTCAAGCCATTCCACGCCATTCCATGGCATCTAAATGGCATACAATTGTTGCTAGTGACGTCACATCCTTCTGTCGTCATCGATACAGGCTGGAACTCAGTTTGATTGTGTTGAAATATTTTTTTATGACTCTGCAAAATATAAAGCTCTTGTGCTCCCTTTGCATTATTTTTTGTTACATCTAGTATGACCACTGCCTTAAACACTACGTTATCTGCGTAATTCGTGCTTCTAACCGATGGAAACCAATTGATTTAGTCCCATATGGTCTAGCAGTCACTGCCACATCACTGTTAGATATATGCTATTCATTGCTGGAAGACCATGCGCGTGAATATATGGGTAATATATGAAAGCATACAGGAAATAGATTTAAGCATTGAAGATTGTACATCTGTTTTTAATCCGGTACAAAAAGTATCTGGCTTATCCTCCACACTTTTTGCCAAAATTATTATGAAACAGAAACCATCAGGTAAATAGTAAAACACATAAAAATGTCGGTTAGATTTATTTCCTAAAGACACATGATTATAAAACATAATTAGCACTATTACATACAATATAAAAAAATGTATGATCATAAATAAAATGCAAGAAAATGTACAAATTAATAAACAAAGCGAATATGATATAAAGGAAAGTATCCGAAAATTAGTGGAGATAACATAGTAATAGTAACATAAAATGTATGAAAGATAGATGAAGTATGATATGAGAGGAATAGCAGTGGGAAGTGGCATGAAAGAAGTTAAACGCATAATATCGATTCTAGAAGCTCTTAATATGGCAGAGGAAGTAGAGGTGAAAAAAAAAACATATTCGAGTTACTTAAATAAAAAAATATACATACTACTTATTTTTTTATATTTTATTTTCAGTACTGTATATACCCAGTTGCATAAACTTTCACGGTATCTCTGTGTTCTTCATAGGCATACTACGCTATATTGTGCAGCCGATACCCAAAAAGGGAGATCGCGCCGACCCGGCCAACTACCGGCCAATAGCTATCACCTCAGTGATGTGCAAAACAATGGAACAAATAATAAATAATCAACTAATCCATTACCTAGAAGATCACCACGTAATAAACGATCGCCAATATGGCTTCAGGCCGAATCGGTCCACAGGTGATCTTCTAGCGTACATCACACATCTCTGGGGCGAGGCTATGGACAAGCGTGGCGAAACGCTAGCAATCAGCCTTGATATCGCCAAAGCTTTTGATAGCGTTTGGCACAAAAGCCTTCTTTCCAAGCTTCCGGCATATGGTCTGCCTGCTCAGCTCTGCACGTGGATTGCGAGCTTCCTCCACGGGCGTAGAATACGTGTTGTTTCGGATGGATGCTCATCGCAACTCCTACCAGTTAACGCTGGTGTACCTCAGGGTTCCGTGCTATCCCCCACCCTGTTTCTTCTGCATATCAATGACATGCTTCCATTAGGTAACATTCATTGCTATGCAGATGATAGTACAGTTCATGCGGGATACTTCGGACATCCGGGGGCAGGGCCAGTGGAGACTGCCGAAAAACGAGTCAATTTGGTGATTGAACTTAACCAGACGTTGAACCACATTACAGAATGGGGATCTAACAACCTGGTTGAGTTCAATGGCAAAAAAACTCAAACATGCGCGTTCTCCGCTAAAAAGTCACCATTTCTTCCTCTCCCGTCTCTTCTGGGCACGACACTTGCGTTGCAGAGTAACATCACCTTGCTTGGTATGGAAATCTGCTGCGACCTAAATCCTAAAAATTACATCGAGGCTGTGATCAAAACAGCCTCACGTAAACTCGGAGTCCTGAACAAGGTGCGGCGCTTTTTCTCGGCTGAACAGCTGTACCTGTTGTATAAAACTCAGGTGCGGTCCTCCGCCGAGTATTGCTCACACCTCTGGGACGGCTCCGCTAAGTATCTACTTGAAGCTTTGGATCGGATGCAGCGTCGAGCAATTCGCATTATAGGTGATGAAAATGTAACCATGAATCTCGAGCCCTTAAAACTCCGTCGTAATATTGCTGCTCTGAGTGCATTCTACCGACTGTACCACGGGGAGTGCTCAGAAGAGCTTTTCTCCCTTATCCCTCCCTCCCCTTTCCTTTGCCGTAATACGCGTGCGGGCCTTCAGTGCCACCGTTACACCGTAGCCGCCATTCCATCGCGAACGAAGAAATTTAGCAACTCGTTCCTTTGTCGCACCCTAAAAGCATGGAACTCCCTCCCTGCGCACGTATTTCCACCTACCTACAATATGGGGTCTTTCAAACGAAGCGTGAAGAGGCATCTTGCGGGCCGGCAGGGTGGGGATGGCTAATGCTATACTTACAGTCAAGCACTAGGTATCCCCACTTCTGGACGGCATTTCCACTTAACATCAGGCGGAATGCAGTCATCTGCCTGCTCTTACATAAAAAAATAAAAAAAAAAAAAAAAAAAAAAATATTTGCACCAGTATTGTATAAGACATTTACTAGCGTAATCCTAACGGACAAAGAGTGTAATATTGCCTTGGATTACGATAAATGTTTTATGGCTTCTGTGGTTGCAAGGAATATGAGTCAATGCCTAGGGGCAGTATCCGTGCGAGTCAATCGGATCGACCATCCATTAGTTCTGAGCCGGGTGACGTCACACGCACTCCACGTCATCATATTATCCTGGTAAACGCAGGCGGTCACAAATCCGTTTTAGTATACAGGTATGATACTGAGAACTGCGCAAATACAGAGTATAACGCCCTTGTAGCTATAACGATAGGTTCGTTAGTACTTATGATAACTGATGTCAGGAAATGCATTTAGCATTTTTTCAATGTAGTAATGACGGATTTAGAATGCATAGTGTCACCCTATTCCATCCTGAGGATCTCGCAAAAGTCAACAAAAGGAAATGAGAAGGCCAATAAACTTCTCCTATTATTTTCTACTAGCGACCCGGCCCGGCTTCGTCCGGGTGCAATTATGCATATAAACCTTCCTCTTGAACACTATCTATTAAAAAAATCCGTTGCGTAGTTTTAAAAATTTAAGCATACATAGAGACAGACAACGACAGCGACTTTGTTTTATACTATGTAATTATGATAATGATGATGTAATCGGGCTACCTCAAATCGATAGTCTACGAGCAGAATCCGACCAATTTAGAGCAGCTGAAAGTAACAAAATACCGAGAACAACTTTTCAACGAGTTTTCCAAAATTTGCGACTTAGGTTCCAAGAGTGCCAAGCCGAGGGAAGTCATTTGGTCAACATTATTATTAGGTCTTAAAAAATCCTATGTTTCTACATTTTAAAAATAAAATATATTTTTGTTATGTTTCGTAGTTCTTTTTTAATTGAATATTGAAACCGCCAACACCCTTATGGCCCACCCTGTACTATAAAAATACAGCAATGCTATTATTTTTTGACTAGTAAGTCCACGCGTGATGTCTCCGGGCAAATTTTGGGGGCCAGTGCCAATGTGGCCCATTACTTACCTTCCAAATTATGGTAAAAATAAAACACAGCGACAATAAAAGTAAATTCACTAAATAAATCTGAACTGCTTGAGTTGTATGAAAATGTTTTCCTTGTTTCCTTAAGCGAATTCTTCATAAATCAAAACTGGTACGGTCGGTAGCCGTTGCGAAAACTTTTTCTATTACAAAGCCTATTTAACGAAACTTTTTTTTAAGATGAGCAAAAGTGGAATATAAATGCGCCTTTACATTGGGAATATTAAAAATAATCATCATCGTTTCGGCAAGGAACTTAGTAATGTAGGAATATTCGCAACCATTTTTGTTCAATACTGTCGTTACGTCGGGACACATTTTACTACGAGTCTGCCGCACAAAGGTGACCTTGTATCGCGGGGGCCTTTCTTCTTAGCCCGTAAAAGGCCCACTGCTGAGTCATTACAGGAGGGAAATTAGCCAACTGTGATCAGCCAGCCGGTTTAGCACAGGGTTTCTTATCAAGTTTTCCTTCTCTTGGGCCTAGGCTGTATATTTGGTAGTGTCTATCTAGAAACGGGTCTATCCCCAAAACCAGCTCTGCAGGTCTATTTTCAGGTGTAAATGAAGCATTGTATAAACGATCAACGTGCCTCAAGCATCCTCTAAAATTTACAAACAAACCATCGAGCCCAGGACGGGAAAGAAGACTTAACCATTACGTGTTTATACTTACCCAAATCATAAAACCAAAAATATAATTATATACAATAATCACCGTTTCAGCCCATACACTATAGGTAACTAGCCTACTGTGCCACGCTGGCCAGTAGGGTTGGCACAGGGTTTGTATCAAGTTTTCCTCCTCTTGGGGCTAGGTGATCTGCCTTGTAATTTCCTTTTGTCGGCTCTTACGACACCCTTAGGATGGAATGGGGTGGTGACACAAGTATTCTAAATCCATCACCACACGGGCTAGACAATAATAGTCTACAACAAATATCTTATCATGCAGATATCAGAACAGAGAAAAGCCGGAGCCCAATAGGAAAATCTCTAAAAGCAACAATCATCTTTCCATTATTGTTTGTTACTAGGTCAAGTAAATTAATTATTTTCTTTTATGTTAAGCCGAAACAATAAGAATTGTTAACGAACGCCGACTAGTCGTGTTTCTTTTTATCATTTCTTGTTGCGTATTCATTTAGAAATATTTGCTGAGGTGTGCTTGATAGCGATTTAATAAGAGACTTTACATTTAATTGGTCCAGATACAAAATACACAATGTTTCACCCATTTATTCCTGGGCTGTCGTACGAACTGGTTAAAGGAAATAACAAGGCTGACAATCTAGCCAAATGAAACGAAAACTTGAAACGATACCCTGTGCCCATATAGCTAGCGTTGAGTCTTTTATGGACCACAATGATCAAGGTGTTAAAAATGTGGATGTTGGAAATGTGAAATTGCCGCTACTCGCGAGCACTGAGTCCTAGCCCAATGGTTTCGTGTTTTCTGGCACTCGGAAACTGAAATGTCTGATGAATTGCTAATGATACGGCGCGTTTCCTTTTGTTAAATCTTGTAAATATCATCCTTAAAGTGTATTCTTTAGCTGTAGTGATAACCTTTGACGGTAGTAACCTTTTTATATCTTCTTTTCCAAATGGATCGCCGAGAATGGCTGTTTGGCTTTATGGAAAATCTGAATAGACATTTTTGTATTATTAAAGAACGGTCCGTATTTCACATTTTATTTGTGAAAGATTTTTTCGGAAGTAAATACAGATAATATTCTTACGGTTTCTAAGTCCAGATGTCTTAGATGATCTTAAGATTTTACGCAGACGCGTTTGTTCAGTCTTAACGTCTTACTAAAAATGCTGTCCACAATTCAACAATATGTTTAAAAGTACCTGTTTTTTATTTAAATAATTTGCTTAATATAACTTCTAACAGCAAGGAGAGGATTAGAGGATAGAGAGAAGTCTGCGTGACATACATTCCATTTTTCTAAACTACCTGCGTTTTTATCTAGCCCTGTGTCTTTATCCAGATCCATTCAGCTGGTTTGACGAGATTACCTAAGAAAAGTACATGCAACCCTTTGGTTGTGTTAGCAGAAAATTATAAACTTGCGCTATTACTTGAGAAATCCAAAGCTAATCACTAGAGCGAACTAGCGTTATTAATTTCAAACTACATGCATATTGAGGGACAATTACAAGGGGCTTAGAGAGACTAGCGCTATTACGTACAGGCTTATCTGTGATAACAGGGATTAACCG
This sequence comes from Clostera curtula, assembly GCA_905475355.2. NCBI lineage: Eukaryota > Metazoa > Arthropoda > Insecta > Lepidoptera > Notodontidae > Clostera > Clostera curtula. The sequence continues at coordinate 1,502,958 of FR997803.1, read as the reverse complement.
AGATATTAAGTGAGCCACGTTGAGCTCCAATGAGCCAACGGAATCTGCAGCCAAATTAACATAAAGCTTCGATATTTTTCCTTTAAAACGTTCGAAGCCACCTTTATTCAAATTATTCCGGGTAATATTCAAAATTGGGTTAAAGGTAATATGCAAAATCGGTTTTGAGGGAGCGAAATGAAACATCACATCTGGAATTCCTGTATCGAGTAATGATCGAATTGCGTCGATCGCTCGCCTTATTTGAGGTTATTTGAATATATGATTATGATAATGTGTCGAATGTAGAATCTTGATATGAGGTCTGATTTGTTAGCTTGTCGGTACTTTCTTTTTCTTCTTCTTGAAAACTTTGTAACAAAAGATGTAATACGAATAACAAAAGACCGGCGTCAGTCGATGCCTTTGGAGACATGAGACAGGCGGTGTGGAAGTCGGAGTATAGTAAAGTCAGTTTAAATGTTTTTTTAAAAGGCTAAAAATCGTCGAATTAATTAAATTTCGACTGCTTCAAAGTCATTGTTGATCACTTATTTCAAGTTTTCTGCTAATTAGAATTAAGAGCCTCCTCCTTTTTAAGTTGTATGAATAACTTACTCCTGTGTCGATGGGAACACCCTCCATCTAACTGGAGGAGGCCCGACTCAGCAGTGGGTCATCTATCGGCTGAATAGTAGTAGTAGTTATGCCTTGAAAACTCAGATGTTTTTCTGAACCATGTGATATTTTAAGAGGTGTGTTGCATTGACATAATGCCGGCCGAATAGTTCTCATGATTATTATTTGGCAACGTTGGAAATGTACGTATTGCTACATTCATTGTTCCCGTACTAAGTTCTCTAGATACCATACTTTTCTCATATGGTGCCTACGATTTTATTTAAAAAAAAACAACTTTTACGTAAACAAGTATCTTCAATTTCGACTTCAACGTAAAACCTCTGATATACATTAAAAAATCCGCGTCTGAAAGCAATATTGCCTTCTCCAATTTCTGTAATTGAAATCACAATACCGCCACCGGCCAAATCCTACGAGAATGTCAATGAAAGGCCATAACGCCGCAGACATTAAAACTTTCCATTTACGACAACGTCAATTCAAACAAAAAAGTATCCTTAAACACTGTTATAGAAAAATGAGAGAAATCTGACTTCGAGTTTTGATTTCAAGTGTTACGATCCTCACATTCCAGTCTCGATTCTGTTAGCTGGAGCTAAGGTCGAAATTGTTTTGCCTTTGCGTTCGCAGCTTTATTTTCAATGTAGCGCATTTTCTTGGAATCTAAGATCAGAATGACGGTGATATCCGAAGAAGGGAGAATTGTAGGTTTTACGGCGAAGGTTAAAAGCCAGGGTGAGCTGTGAGACTAGGCGTCGTTTTGTTTGAGATCGGCGGGATTACTTGAATAACGTCTGTTGAAATTGTGAGATTATAGTGACAGTGAAATGTGTGGTCAATGTCAAACGTGGAATGTTACTGACCTATGTAGGAGATATTTTATTTTTAGAACCACAGGGTGTTTCAATATCGCCGGGCCTCATTACAAACACAGAACAGTCCCTGCAGCCTAGTGACTTCGGATTGACCCGGCCTGTCAATGACCATACCTAATTAGGTATATATACGAGCTGGTGGTAATCTAAAATATATTTATTGTATATTTTTTATTAATATGATGACAATTTGTAAGTGTCTATCGTGTCTTAAACAAAATAAATTATTTGACTTTGACTTTGTCACCAACCAAATCCAATTTAGCCGACCTGACCGTGCTGCCACCTTGTGGTGGTAAGGGGGCTTGCGCGCCTTTAGGATCCGTTGGATCCACGGGAAGATGGCAGACGAAGAGCAGCACACAGAGGCGTGGTGGTTTCTGACTCCGGGGACTCATCTGTCCTATCTATCTATACATGTATTTACAAAAAAATATGTATATAAGTAGTTTATCTGCCATCTCCTTACCATAACACAAGCATTAATTTGCTTAGCTTGAGACGAGATGGCGTTGTGTGAAATGTCCAAGGATATATATTTAGGATGTTTATTTATTTCATTATTTAATCCCGATAAGCTAAGAAATCATTACTGTAATATGATGCAGGCACGTTGTTTAAATTAAAAACTAAAAAACAGTTTTTATTCGAAAATCGAACTGTTCCAAACAATCAATATCCCGCCTCGAGCGCTGTCTGAAAAAGCCCGCGCTCCGAAACTAAACTGCATCGCGTAAAAAAAAAACAGCGGCTCGCCCGTTCCGCAACACGCGATGGATACGCGTGTCCGCTCCTGGTGGAATACTAATGAATTTGTTACCGGAGGCTTAACAAACAGACATGTGGGTAAGTGCGCGCTTTATGTTCTACTGTGGTCTTTGTTTTTTTTATTTAGTCGTGACGTTCTGGTGACGTATTGCAGTATATAATATACACTAGCTGACCCAGCAAACGTTGTTTTGCCGCCATATAAATATCGCTATTAAAAAATAGGGGTTCATCGTAGAGGGGTGAAAATTTGGGGTTGTATGTATTATTGTACGGAGTATCATAAAAAAAATAAAAACAATTTAAATGTTATCAATAAATTTTAAATTAATAAAAGTTAAGGGGTGGACCCTTAAGATGTAAGGGGATGAAAAATAGATATTATCGGATTCGCAGACCTAACCAATATGCAAGCAAAATTTCACGAAATCGGTCGAGCCATTTCGGAGGAGTTTAAGTACAAACACCGTGACACGAGATTTTTTTTAATATTGGATATAATTGTCCCATATTAGTTAACTACTTTTTCGTCAAGATTATCTATTATGAAGAGATAAGTTGAAAAAGAGAATATTGTCTATACAAGGTCTTGTCATGGTTGTATTATTACTACTACTCAGCCCATACATAACCCACTGCTGATTCGGGCCTCCTCCAGTTACATGGAGGGTAATTAGCCTACGGTGCCACGCTGGCTAGACGACAGATTCGTTTTAAGTTTTCCTTCTCTGCAGCTAGGTTTTCGCCCGTATCATTTCATTATTTCGGCTCTTCACGGGTCACGACACCCTCAGGATGGCTTCAGGAACTATTTGGATAAAGAGGAAGGACGAAAGAATATTTGACAATGAAAAAGTTACTCATGTCTTTTTTTCATTATCGTTTCACCTCATAAATTACCTACTACCGAGTTGGGCCTTCTCCAAATTCATGGAGAGAAATAAGCCTACACTTTTCAGACGGCATATACATTATTTTTTCGATATGGTTGTATTCCTTTCCAATTTCAAATAATATTTATATTTACTGGTAAATAATGAGTTGAGTCCAACTGCAGCGGTATCTAAGAAAATGTGACTTGTTTTAAAGAGCTGATTCTTTTTTGTTATAACCTTTGTCGCCATGTTCACGAACGCAAATGATACCCATAATCAGAGCAAGTGGAGACCCGTGAGCCAAACGCGTCCGGCATTTTGGCCCCTATCCGCTAGAGGTTCGGTAATGTTGGCGGACTCTGGGGCGGCAAAAAACCACGATGTTTTCACATAATGAAGGTAACGTTTTCACCACACATCTGAGGAACTCCGAAATCCAAATAAAACACTTTTTTTAACTCCAACACGACTCGTTTTGCATATACATAATCACGGGATTGTCTAACGTGCAATGGTAAATTGAATATTACAAACGTCGGTTCTGTTTTCAGTGTTTCAGCCTGAGGGATGCCTGTCAGTGAACTGCATGTTAATTTAAACTGCAATACCGTTAAATCTGTTGTTACGTTTTAACATACCGAATTACTTTATAATAGTATTTATACAAATATTTATTAGCCTGTCTACTAACAAACTAAAAGAATGCAAGAGGCAGATCTCCTAGCCCTAAGAGAAGGAAAACTTGATACAAACCCTGTGCCAACCCGTCTTGCCAGCGTGGCCCAGTAGGCTAATTTCCCTCCATGAATTTGGTGGAGGCCCGACCCAGTAGTGGTTCTTTTATGGACTGTAACGACGACGACGATTAACTTGCTTCTTCGATTAAAATACTCAATTGATTTTGATGAGCGTGTGTATGAGTCGATGATCTCTCTGTCCTAGAGGAATTAGATGATGAGTCCAACATATATCTCAAAATTCAAACTAAAAAGGAACTTTATTTACGTAGGTTTTATCACACAACACTTATAAAGTCATCATATTTCAAATTACCAATATCATCTTATGGCCCCTGTCCCACGCTTGGTGGTAGCCTCCATACACACCTATCAGTCGTCACATTCACACCTTTCATTCTACACAACTGCTCATTCTTACAATCCATCAGTCTCTTTTGATCTCCCACAACCCTAACGTCTACAGACATTCCTGCTGAAACTACCGGTTCCAAATGCTGCTCTACAGAGAAGAGTCGGCAAGAAACTCAGCAGCCGTTGTTTTTTTTTTTCAAATTATTGGTCTTGTTTACATACATCAGTAGCGTAAATATTAATAGCTGATCTGACCTAATGATTATCCGTAGTCGAACCATATGTGTCTTAGATGGCAGTCGGCAATGGCTCTGGTCAACGAAAAAAAATGTTAACCAGATTAAGTTAGACCGGTACTCATCCCAGTTAAAGTTTAGGCACAAGCGGATGAGCCAGCCAGACATCACTTGGTGGCGGCCACGTCACAAAGTCAAATTATTTATGTTGCATAGGACACAATGAACACTTACAAATTGTCAACATATTAATAAAATGTATACAAAGCAAAGTAACATATTTTAATTTACCAGCAGTTCGGAACGCAACCACTGCTGAAAAGAACTAGCAAGAAACACAGAGGGGTAGTCATTCATTCGTATCCCCCATTTACTGCTGTGGGGAGATTTCTTATCCTTGAAAATTGTTTTATAAACTTCGCTATTGCCATGTAAGACTTTTGGACAATTCTTGCCCTTGTACGCGTTATTTATTATTATTTATATTTTACTAGCGACCCGACCCGGCTTCGCACGGGTGCAATGATGAATCTCTAAATTTATCAGCGTTTCTCTACAATATTATGGATGTATTATACATATAAAACTTCCCCTTGAATCACTCTATCTATTAAAAAAACCGCTTCAAAATCCGTTGGGTAGTTAAAGATTCAAGCATACATAGGGACGGACAGACGACAGCGACTTTGTTTTATAATATGTAGTGATAGTAATAGTGAAGTAAGTATACAATTAATAAGTAGATATTGAAAAAGCAATTACTTAGGAACTATCTAAAACCATAAAGTTATCTTTTATCTAAAACAAACAGAACGAACAAAATAAATAAAAAAATGGAAATCACAATGGCAAAGGTAAACAAAGAAAAATAAGATTCATAAAAGTTCTCCGATTACAAGAAGAGAAATTTATAAGGATGGCTTACACAAGTGAAATTTTATTTTTTAATGATAGTCAACGAACTTGAGCACAAAGTGGTGGGGGAAATTATTCGCATGTCAATCGCCAATTACCGGCAATCAGTCACAAAATCGACTTTTGCGCTTTGGTCAAGTTCTTCGACCATCATTACTAGTACTCAGTCCATAAATAACCCACTGCTGAGTCGGTCCTCCTTCCTTCACAGGAAGGGTTAAGCCTACTGTGCCAGGCTGGCCAGACGGGTTGGCACAGGGTTTCATGTCCAGGCTTTGTCATTTCCTAGTGACGGCTCTTACGACACCCTAGGGATGGAATAAGAAGTTGTAAGATGGTGTAAGAAGTTTCGCTTGTCTGTCTGGTATCGCAGTTCGTAAAGGAACGGACCGATTAGCATGCGGCTTTTTGTTAAAAATAGTATTTTAACAGTGGTTTTTAGACATGTGTTATCAACATCTGTTCAGCCGTTTCCTATAGCTGAGTCTACTGCCACTACTACCCAGCTCATAGAAGACCCACTGTTGAATCGGGCCTCCTCCAGTTATGTGCTGGGTAATTAGCCTACTGTGCTACGCGGGCCAAACACGTTGCCACAGGGTTTCATTTCAAGGTTTCCTTCTCTTGCCAAACCCTAGCCGGGTTTGACATTTCGTTTTCGTCTTACTACACCTTGAGGGTGGAATGGGGTGGTGACACTATGTATTCTAAATCCGTCACCACAAGGACTGTTGAATCCAGCGACCTCCAATTTCATAGAGCGAAATAGGGCTTATTTTTTGTAGGCTAGATCCCGTGTACCCATTTACATGACCGGGTTATATACGCACATGGCTTGGGATTCACCACATAGTCAGTGAATAAAGTTAATAAAATATACCACAACGCTATCTATGCCCGGTCTTATAAAAGCAAAAAAAGATAATATTGAACCGTAAAATATAGGCCCCGGCTAAGGTACCGTTTAATTAGATTTCTTGTCGAGATTTTTTTTTATATTTCTATTTATTCCCGTTTTCACCTCCTAAATTCTTTCCTCTTTACGGCCGTGTAATGAGAAAAGTTTCAAGTGTCGACCGGTGGACAAAGATAAGATATTTAAACGGTGATTAGAATAGTTTATGTTGTTTAACATTTTATACTGATTAACAATCTGTGGATCACCTCGAAAATGTGACCGTTTTTTTGTTTTTTTCTTGTTGACAATCGTCATGGATACCTGTCCTTTCGGGACTAGCCGGGGAACGTGGGAAGACCACCTTGGGGGTTTAGGCCCGCCTCGATTCATGGAGCCCTATGCTCTGAGGCTCCGATAAGAGGATGGACCAAGCTCCGAGGCGGGGGGTTTGTAAGGGTATTCTAATGAATCATCATCTGAAACCATTAAAAAAACCCACGGCTGCTCCCGAGTCTGGAGGAAAAAAGTCTACTCTGCCACTCTGGGCGGATGTGTTGGGGTTTTTTTCAAGATTTCCTTGAGAAGAAATTTTCTTTGACACAATCAGAAAGAAATTGCTCGCCACATGAAAGAAACACGCTACACGTTTAAGCAATGACTGACGAATAGGCCTTGACAGGGCCAATCAAATCAATTGGTTATTTATGCCTGATATTTTGCACATATCAGTATAAATAAATAAATAAATATCCTTGGACATTTCACACAGCGCCATCTCGTCCCAAGTTAAGCAACTTAATGCTTGTGTTATGGTAACGAGATGGATGATAAACTACTTATATACATTTTTTTTTTGTAAATACATACATATTATAGATAGAAATGACACCCAGACTTCGAGCCAGTGCCTCTGGTTTAGACAAAGACACTTGCCCGACCCCGGAATCGAACCCGGGACCCGTTGATCCAAAGGCGGCACATCTAACCACTACACCAACGAGGCAGTCAACCCTTTTGAAGGCATTTTATTTGTAAACATTCAGACGATAACGAGGCCTGTGGTCTCATCTTTCGTACCGCGCATTGTACATTCTATGTTTCAAACCGGTACGTTTATACATATACGGCTAACACATAAATTTTCCTCGGGGCCATATCAATCTACATCAAACAAATAGCACGTGAATAATATTTTTGAGGGAACTTTTTCATAATATATTATGCGCAACGATAACAGACATGAGGTCAGGTGAAATATGCCTACATCCATTTTGCTCCCAAACACATGCACAGCTTATTTTTTTATTTATAAAATATACTGCCCTAATAAATAATTATGTCTGTCGGTAAATATATATATTTGCATACTTATGCATAATGTTGCGACACAAGTTTAGCCTATGTTACTCAAGGGTAATCTAGAATTCCTAATAGGTCTTTACATTGTTTAAATCAATCCTGTAGTATTGTGGTTTATTCGTTAATATTACTATAGTTTTTTCATAACCGGGTTACATTTTCTGTAAAAAATTCGAAACATATTCGATTTTTGTGCAAGCAAACGAATGCTTTGTAAATAACTCGATTATCAAAACCATCCAAATAATAAAAAATGCCTTCTATCTGACAAACTACAGAAACAATTTCGATAAAATTTACGTAATAATTTATTTAGTCTGAAACAAATACCAATCGATTTTTCGAATCGGTTAATAAATTAAAGAGTCATGCGTTATTATAGAAACATAGAACCGAATTGAGAACCATGGTCTTTAAGAAGTCGGTAAAAAAAATTGAAGCCACTTGGAGTGTTTCGTTGACGTCAGCTGGGATGACAATCGTATAGTACCTACCCATGTTACCTTGTAAGCGATACCACAAAATCATAAGGTACAGAAACATACAACGTTTGAGAACCTCGAGTACCATTCGGTTCAGATACGCGTCTTGTTATGTTAATTGCGCAAAGGTGAAGCAACAAAAAATAGTAATTAAATTTGTTCAGTTTAACGTGGTTTTATCAAACAACTAGTTACGAATGGCATTAATTTAATAGTTATTTCACATAAGCCAGAGTTAATAAACCTAGCGTCACCGACGAGCGTAGGTATGAAAAGCTTGACTTCAGTACCTAATTATCTTGGCAAAACCTTCAGAAATTACAAAAACAACTTTATAGGCGTAAGATACAAACAACCAAGAGCGTAGAAATAGATAATAGATAAAAATAGAAAGATGCCTATAATTAATGATAATAAATAAATATCCTTGGACATTTCACACAACGCCATCTCGTCCCAAGCTAAGCAACTTAATGCTTGTGTTATGGTAACGAGATGGATGATAAACTACTTATATAATTTTTTTTTGTAAATACATACATAATATAGATAGAAAACACCCAGACCCGGAACAAATACTTGTAGGTCGTACAAATATTTCTTCCGTGCGGGGATCGAACCCGCAACATGCTGCGCAGCAGTCGATCGCTCAACCACTGCGCCAAACGTGTCGCCAATTAACATTTCATCAATAAAAACAAATTGCCTGCGGCCACTTGAAGTGACGTCACTATGACAATCGTATAATGGATGGGGTTCAGAGAAAATTGAATTCAAAATGGCCTCTAGGTCGAGTGCCGTTCGAGTGTTGGGTGTCGTAAAACAATAATTGACAATCAAATTGTTTATTGAGAATCAATTTTATTGGGTTGACATTTAATATGATTAAATATCAACAGCGATAGGGGCGGTTATATGGCTCGTATTTGGGTTATTGTGAAGGATGTATAGACTTTTTGTTGTAGCTCGGGTTTCGGTTTTTGTGCCATTTGGTGATTTGAATATAAATATTAACTACACTATAGTATAAAAATATAAGTGGTATTTCAACAACCTTTCATTAATTTGCTAGAATGGCTTTGCAAAAATACTACTCGGCCTATCTAGTGGGAGTGCAGAGTTGTGTGTGAAAGGTGTGAATGTAGGTATGACGACTGAGAGGTGTGTGTGGAGACTGCCACCTGGTGTGGGACAGGGGCCGTAAGATGATAATGGTGTTTATAAATATGACGATTTATAAGAGTTTTGTGATGAAACCTACGTAAATAAAGTTCCTTTTGAGTTTGAGTTTGAGTTAGATAATAAATAATAAATAAATATCCTTGGACATTTCACACAACGCCATCTCGTCCCAAGCTAAGCAATTTAATGCTTGTGTTATGGTAACGAGATGGATGATAAACTACTTATATACATTTTTTTTTGTAAATACATACATATTATAGATATAAATGACACCCAGACTCCGAGCCAGTGCCTCTGGTTTACACAAAGACACTTGCCCGACCCCGGAATCGAACCCGGGACCCGTTGATCCAAAGGCGGCACATCTAACCACTACTGCTATTTTCAGTAACAGTCTGAAATCTATTATCTCTCGCCGAGCAGTTTCATAGACTAGCCTCCATTTTGTATACCGATAGATCCTTCCGCAGGCTGGTATGAAAACCGCAATTATTCCCCGCCAACGAAACTCGTCAGCAGATTAAAACCGAGCCAGAATTAACTGGTCATTCGAAAACGTGATTAATGTGGAAAAGGCTTCTTTTCGAGTTTTGCATAATTTGTCAAGTGATTTATTTTTCCCAGAATTAAGGATGAAGGGTTAAACTTGGATATTTGAATTATCTAAATCCGAATGACCCACTTTAATTTATTTAAAAATGTGATATTTAATGAACCAGTGAAACTAGTAACAATGAGTACAGTTGATATAACCATTGCTCATTGCCAGTAATGTCCATAGACTTTAACTATCGGTAAAAATATTATTTTCTTCTAAGTTATTTTAATGTTTTCTCATGTTTATTCACTATCTACTATTCTATCTCGCTTTCTATTAAAATATGGCAGTGCCACATTGCACTCTTCATTAGCGCTGGCTAGCACCGGCGATAATGAAAAGTCAGTTAACAACAGATTTAACTAACTACCAGTACCTATTCATATTAAAACATTTATCATAATCTTGCAAGCACAACATTATAATATGTAAATTCCACAACAAATTGCCTTTCCATCTTACTTTAGCATCGCAAACGTTGAGATCTCCTATGCTTCGAACAACTGGGCTGAGCAACAAAAAAGTAGCAATACGAACTCAGCGAAATAATAAGCATTGCAGTGGTTCGGATGTTAATAAATGCGAAGCTAGAATAACTACAATTGGGATGAGTTCTCATTAAAAAAGTGTAAAAAGTAAAAAGGGTTTAGTTCTGACTTTTTTACTTTGAACATACAAAATGGTAATGTCATACATTTTACTAAAGGTGGAGGCAAAATTATTTTAATGTGTGCGTAAGGACCACGTGATCATTTTACACACACATACCAATGCGTTAATAATTATGCAAGATTTCTTTAACAATTTCATTGCAAGAGTGAATTAGAAATTTTGTCGGAATACTAACGTAGGTAGCTAAAAGCTAGGTAACTAAAAGCCTAGCAAGTCCCGGTGACACTGAGTTTCATTGACTGAACTTCTAAGCCTAGTATCAGGCTACCTCTTATATGATCCACTGCTAAATCAGGCCTTTTCCAACTTGATGAAGTGAGCATCCAGTGGCTTGCTAAACGGGTTGCAATACAGTTTTAATACAAAATGTTCTAACTGCAGAAATGTTTATTTATTCTACTCCTATCATAGATTAAACAACAGCAAGAAAAATTTGTCTTTTGAAGACGGTCTGGCTCTACAATAGACTGCGTTTTCGAGAACCTGTGGCGTTTCAAACGAGCTATACCGCTAGGGTATTTGTGGGTAGCCACGACAATAGGAGCCCCACATAGCCTCAGCCGCGAGGGGCGGCGGTAAATGCTTGAGCATTTCCCCACCGACAAAACAGAATATAACTTTGGAAACGTTTATTTTAACACGCTCACTGCGGCAAAAATCCTTAAAACTTTCATCTGGTGCGGTGGCGGTCCAAATATGCATCCATCGACCTTTTCTACAGTGCGTATCAATCCTTTTTGACCTGACACCGCGAGGAAAGATTAAAGAGCTATAACTTTGCGAATATGTGGTGTATAATAATTTTTTTTATACTGCTAAAATGATCATTAACCCCATTTGTTTACATTCGCTTCGCCCCTGAATCTGAATACCAGGAAATGAGAAATCAACCAAGGAAAATGTCAGGTCGGAAACGACCGATATCGCACTAGAAAGTATTTTTCATAGTGATGGGACAGACAAAAATATTTGGGTTATCGAAAATAAAACAGAATTATTGTAAAAGAAATAAAAAGTATGTATTAAGCGAATCACATGAGCCAGACAAGAACAGTGAACTTATATGTATCTTTCTTTATAGCACTGCACGCAAAGAGATTGATTGCATTTGTTGCAATATGTTTTAATTTTCTTAACTTTCTTTTTCGCTTCCTTGCAATCTAAAGTTAGACGCAGCTTTTCATAACACCGCGCACAATTTCTTCTCTTTGGACCTTTTTCGAGGACATGTCCACTACTTTCGATTTGTCCCTGATTTTCTGAAATGTAAAGCTTTTGTTAATTGCGTGTGATTTCCCGTATGAGTTCATGGTTTCATGCCCCACTCAGCAGTAAAGTATGTGAATATGTGTAATTTACAGTTAACAACTAATATAATTAATGATGAAACATCACAACAACTCATATTATGTCCCATTGCTGGGCACGGGTCTCCCCAATAAAATCCATTACAGATCTTGGGGGAATCGGCATAATCACCACGCTACTTCAACCATACAACTTCACTAGGAGAGTATTCATCACTGTCGTTGTCGTCAAGTGCATCGTCACCGATTGCGTCACTACTTTCCTCCTCTTCATTACTCTCTTCTACATCTTCCTCCTCCTTATTTTCTGTTTCTTCCTCTCCCTCTGCTTCTTCCTCTATTTCTACTTGATCTACTCTCTCGGCTTCTTCCTCTACATCTGCTTGTTTCACCCTCTCTGCTTCTTCCTCTATCTCTGCTTTTTCCTCTATCTCTGCTTTTTCCTCTCTCTCTGCTTTTTCCTCTCTCTCTGCTTCTGTCTCTCTGTCTGCTTCTTCCTTATTTAGAGTTTCTTCCTGTTTCTCATTTTCTTCTAATTTGCTGTTTTTTTCACACACTTGTTTCACTGTACAGGGTTATTTTTCTTTTACATTTGCGTTGCGCCATACTTAAATACCTGTCGATAAAATAACGATACGCGCGCGTACGGTCATGTAGAGAGCACAACACTGACTGGTGACTCGACGCTTGCGCGCGCGCTCCTTGCGGCAACAAGTCGGCACCGGTCATATACCACAATAGGCCCGCCGCCGCAAGGAGCGATGTTTTTTACCGTCAGTGCGATGGTGGTCGAAAAGAGCCCGCCACGATGTTTTAATGCCAAATATCTACATTTGACACCACGAGCCGAAATCTATATTTGTCTCTGTCTAACTCCTACAAATACCTAAGATAATCGTTCCGCACCAGCGAGCAAGATGTAGTTTTTACCGTACGCACAGGCGGTAAGCACCGTGGCGGGCCGATTCTGTGTGATCCGCAGTGAACGTGTTAACAAGGTAGTCTACTTGGGCTACAGTACCAGTCCCTTATATTGATTGATGCATTATGCACCTCTGAGCTAGGATTTTTTGTTGTTCATTTTACCTGTTATTTACATTTAGAAAAATAAATACTCGTATCTATTGGCTACACATTTCTGATACTGGCCACTCGCAATAAAAAACTGTTTAAAATTCAACCGTTATGCCGTTACACAGTTATGTCAAATGAAACGTCATTTCGAGTATAACTAACGGTTTTATTGGACACTAAAACAGTTTTACAGCCTCAACTTTTTATAGAGTTAACAGCTTCGCGCTACCTACTGCCAATACCAAAATATATTTGTCCAATACGATTTAATGGGAAAACTGTAGCTATGAAACTGCTCAACTCTCGTTTTTACGTATTGTCTAGTAAGTTGACTTTGACTTTGTAAACTAGAAGCTGATGTAAATCTAATAAAAACGACAGTACAAAAATATTTATTCTTGAAACGACTGTCTCTGTAGCCGGCAGACCGTAGAAACAGCAGCCTTCGTCTGAGTTGAGTTAAGTCTTTTTATTTAAACAGCACAAACCAGCCAATTGTGGGATAATATATGGTCATAACTAAGAGGTCATGCTAGCGGCCCGTCCCGGCTTCGCACGGGTGCAATGTTGCCCGCGGGTGACGCCGCGGGGCCAAGCTAGTCAAATAAAAGTAAGTTAGTCTAAGATACTCCTTATATCATCAGCTACCTATCAGTGAAAGTCAAAATCGGTCCCGCCTTTCCAGAGATTAGCCGGAACACACAAAGTTTTTTAGACTAGCTTCGCCCCACGGCGTCGCCCGCGTTACGACAATAACCGCGGGGAACATCGCACCCGTGCGAAGCCAGGACGGGCCGCTAGTTATTTATGTATGTTGTTTGTAGGATGGGGTGATTATGATCCAGTTACAGTAAGTTTGTGTCAACCTGTTTTCTCAGCGTGGCACAGTAGGTAAATTGTCATGTTCTATCTATTACATATCTGTATTTGAAACAAATTTATGTAAAAGATATGCATGATAGTTTTATGACGTTGCATTGAGAGGCGATTCAAAATCGGTGCCGTCCTAAACTTTAGAAACTGACAGGTCAACCAAGGTTAACATAAACCATTAATTGTATTTAAACAAGATGTGCAAAAATACCAATAAATTTTAATGAAAACTTGAAGACATAATGTCTGTATGAAATTATCGTCGACTAGTCGGGTGACATTGTATGAAACTTTCTTTAAAATTATGTAAGAAGGTGTCTGAACAATGTCGCCGTCTCCAGGGAATAAGATGGTAATTGCAAAAACACAACTTTTCATGAAAATTCAAAGAAACAGTGTTTCGGGAGTCTGGTCAAAATCTACATTAATTAAATCCATTCGCTCATCTGAGCTGTTTTAGAAGGTCAAAAATTAATCATCATTTAAAAATTTAAATTTACGGGTAATTTGCGTATTGATTGGCAACATAAATGTATTTATTGACATAATATCTTTGTTATATATCTTATTACGGAATAGTCAAAATTTATTAATATTCAGAAAATATTATTAAACAACCTAATACTGAGCAAAAATCCAAATATCTGATTATTGCGTTAATACGGCATTTTATTCTCCAGATTGTCTGTGAATTTTCCCAATAAAACTATGACGACTTAACCAATTTTATTTTTATTAAATTGAGGTTATAAAATGGAACACACCACACTCCCAGGAAAACAAAATTATCACTCGAATTACCAATCAAGTGTGCTCCTCCACCTTGCTTCGTCTTCTGACATTCTTCTATATGTCTGAGGGGTCATGGCTATAACTTCCCATTACTTGGTTTTGATATGTGCTGAGCTGAGGGTGTGGTAAAAGACGATTAAAGACGTCTTGCCAGCGTGGCACAGTAGCCTGATTTCCCTCCATGTATTTGGATGAGGCCCCACTCAGTAGTTGATCACTTGTAGGCTTAAGTTATAATGATGATTTATTTAATGTGCTGTCCAGGATAATGACAGAACATTAAATAAATGTGGATGTGTTGCCCCCACAGAACAAAAAAGATGAAGTAAAACGAAAAGTAGTTTATGGCAGTTACCGTTTTATTCTCCGGGCCCGCCCATGTTCCCATGTACCCTTCAACGTAGCTGGTAAGTTCTCTGATTACATATTCATATCGTCTTTGTTGACTTTCAGTTTTGAGGTGAGATGGCTCCACAGTATAAGCTGGGGAATGCCACGTTGTTATGCAGGTATCTGAATATTCTGAGACTAGTTTCTTGGGTCTTGACAATGTTAAGTTATATACAAACTGTTAAAAAACTTTATTCCGTGTGATGACGAATTAAGAATACTTAGTGTCACCACCCCATTCCATCCTGAGGGTGTCGTAAGAGCTGACATAAGGAAATGACAAGGTTGAAAACCTAGCCGGAAGAGAAGGAAAACTTGATATGAAACCCTGTGCAAAACCCGTCTGGCCAGCGTGGCACAGTAGGCTAATTACCCTCCCTGTGATGAGAGGAGGCCTGTCTCAGCAGTGGGTCATTTATGGGCGGAGTAGTAGTAGTAGTTAAAAAACCGCATTGCTATCCGAAGTAAGGGCTTCTTAAAAGAAGCAGTTCTAGTTTCAAAATATTGTTCCATATTATAACGAGATGGCGTTCTGTGAAATGTCCAAAGATATTTATTTATTTATATTGAAAGGTGAGTGAGATAAAAACTTTTTCTAAACAAGATCTTCGCTATAAAACATGGGTTCCACTTAAACTAGCTTTCGTTACTATAACCATACAACCTTAGTTGTCTAAGTTCCATAATGTTTATTGGGTTCTTTGTGCTAAAGTATTGACACTTTTATCTGGAGCTGGTGATCAAAATTTCAAGACAACGTAACGGCTTTGAGGGTGTCGTAAGAGCTGACAAAAGGAAGTGACATGGCCGATTACCTAGCCACAAGAGAAGGACATTTTGATACAAAATCTGTGCCAACCCGTGTGTCTAGCATGCCACAGTAGGCTCCATGGGCTGAATAGTATAAAAGTAGTTGGTTTGGACGAGTGTTTGTATGTACGAACGTAAGTATAATAACTCTTCATTTTTAGTCTATTAAACGCTATTTAACGTTTTTTTTTTTCAACCACAACCATAACTTATACGATACATGCCAACCGACACACTATAAATTTCTCCGCCGCGATAATCTCCCATAAAACTGGACCCTCCCGCCTTTAAGGGAAAACACAAGAAAGTACATACATTACATCCGCGATCCAAAACATGCAAATAGTCTCCTTAACTATACGATAAGTCCGATACATAAGATACGTTATAGGAGGCCGATAGATAGGTAAAATCTGTGAAGACTGTTTGTGTGAAAATGTTAGAGGTTCCGCGAAAAAGTGGCCAATGAAATCATTCTACTACTTACTTCTCAGCCCATAAATGACCCACTGCTGAGTCGGGCCTCCTCTCATCACAGGGAGGGTAATTAGCCTACTGTGCCACGCTGGCCAGACGGGTTGGCATAGGGTTTCGTATCAAGTATTCCTTCTCTTGCGGCTAGGTTTTCGGTCTTATCATCTCCTTTTGTCGGCTCTTACGACACCCTCAGGAATATTTGGGGTGGTGACACTGTGTATTCTAAATCCTTAAAACATATAAACAAGAGAAAACCTTCAATTTCAAAGAACGGAGCAAATTCTCAATTCTTTTGAATCTTGTTTTGATGTATGTCTGCCGATTAGTTGAAAAAGCCTAAACGGAAGCGGGGGGACGGAGGGCAGGCTGGTCGTTTCTCGCATTTTTTATTTTCTTGAGGTCATTTTTAGGAGAAATTATTAAAACTCTGCTTTAAGTATATCTTTATAGCAGAGCTACTCGTGTCTGTGTGGATTTAGAATACACAATGTCACCAACCCACGCCATCCTAAGGGTGTCCTAAAAGGCGACTTAAGGAACGTAAGTGTTGGACAACCCATCCGGAATAGAAGGAAAACGAGATACAAACCCTGTGCCAACTCGTTTCACTAGTGTGACAGAGTAAGCTAATTTTCCTCCATGAATTTGGAGAAGGTCCTCCTCAAATGTGGGTCGTTTATGGGCTGAAACGACGACGACTTATAGATTGGATGGATGTATTAATTGGACTATTAGACTGTCGTATGAGGTAACTACTGGTTTAATGATGGCTCTAGAATGAAATCTATAAAATAATACACGAAGAAAGACCTTTGTACCCCTTTTTACGATAATTGTGCAGACGGTTAGTATGCCATTTCCCACACTTAAAGTCTCTAAGGAAAAGGATGCAGATTGCTAGTTTTTGTATTATGCCTAAATAACATTATGTCAATAAAAAATCATTACGCACACGCATATATACTCTTTTGTTTATTGTTAGCTAACGACCGGCCCCGGCTGCAATTATGCATGTATTGTACATATAAAACTTTCTGCTGAATTACTATATCTATTAAAAAAACACTTTGTTCTAAATTGAGTAGTAAGTAGTGATGAGCAGTGATAGTGATAGCGAAATGTCCTTAAGGCTAATTAGAAAGAAAGAAAAAGCTTTTATTAGACACACACACATACAGACAGTAAAAACAATTTAGGTAACAATATGGTGTCTAAAAGGAGCTCAGCATACACTGCAGGTTATAATTATAATTGAGAATATAATTTAAATTAATTATGGTCTTTTCATCCACTGTGGGCTAATAAATATAAATGTAGGATTTGTCTTTCATTTTGATTTTGTTTCAATGTTAACATAGCATGAGTCAGTCATTCAGGTGAACCCTAAAAGCCAAAAAAACCTCAACGGAGCAATGGCGGCTTTACAGCATTTTTACGATACCTCCTTATCTTGAGTTATGAGAGGAATCGCTGATTTGCATTGCAAATATTTGATACTACGTCTTCCGAACGCTTTCAAGGTTCTTTTAGTGGAAGAAAGAGGATTCTATCAATAAATGCGTATCGAAATCATACATAGAAATACATAAGTCTTACGTTGAGCTCGAACAACGGAAATCCCATATACTACTACTTCTTCTCATCCCATAAATGACCCACTGTTGAGTCGGGCTCCCTCAGACTACATGGAGGGTCATTAGACTACTGTTCCACGCTGGGTGTTAGAATAGGGTTTCGTATTATTTTTATCTTCTCTTGCGGTTAGGTTAAAAGCCTTTTCATTTCCTCTTGTCGGCTCTGACGACACCCTCATGATAAAGTTGGGTGACGACACCCGTCACCAAACGGAAACCCATATATGTAGTAGAGTACATACTTTCATAAAAATAACGTGTGTGTTTCTATTCGGGGCAGAGAACCAATCAAATCCAAAAAGTCAAATATGTATAACTGATAACTGCCCAGCCATTCTTGAGATATTTATATATATACAGCTTATTTATTTCATTGCAGCTCGACTTATCATGTTCACTTTATGACTCATGGCAGTGGTGGCGGGTGGTTGTCTTCCCTGTGATATGGTTGAGGTGGGCGATGGCTACCACATGCGTCATGCTTGTGATAAGGTGCCCTTGCTGAGGGTCGGTTGGCTCAGGGATTTAAGGTTCCCACTCGATTTGGCTGCTACCATGCCATGGTGTGAGTCATGCGTGCCTTCAAGATCCCTTCGGGCCCAACTGGTTCAGAGTCACCTATTCCAAGCGGCACACGGTATCGGGCTCCGAAGACTGTCCAGAGTTGCCCTGCGAGCCTTAAACTACTGCGGCGCACTGTAGTGTCCTTGAGTTGGCGGTCAACCTGATTGGTAGCTAAGCCATGTTGCAGAAGCGGATGGCGGGGTGAGTCGGAGGGCGTAAGCAATAAAAGGGTATTAATATGACTAGATGTTGCTGTTGTTTGCCCATTTCCAACTATTGCTATTATACCTTTTTAACGCAGGGGAGCAGGAGTTACGTTTTTTTTAATGAAAAAAAAATCACAGGAATCCGTCCCATCCCTGCCTTCTGACCTAAAAATAGCGATCTAAAAAAGCAAACTAGTGACTACAGAGTTTCTGGCCAACTCTTCTCTGTAGAGCTACATTTCGAATCGATGGTCATTTTTACATGTTAAATGTAAAATTTAATGTTTTTTTTTTTGTTTTTCACCTATCAATAGACAATTATTGTAGGTACTTAAAACCAAGATTTCAGAAGCCTGACGGACAGAAGACTGTCTGGTAGTTTTTTTACATGTTACGTAATAAGAACGTCTGAAAGTGCCCTACGAATGTATAGACTCGCCATCGCAAATCCCCGATTTCCATCGAAAAAACAGGAGCAAAACGCACATCTAAATTATTCATACACAATTACAATTTCTCCGCGGATACCGCAGCAATCGGTGCCGCTAGTTCTGTATGCAAAGTTAGCGTGTTGAAACAGGAGAGAAAGTGCGCTGGGAACACAGCGAGGAAAATTTTTGATACAATATAATTCAGCGTACGCTATCTGAATCGGAGAAACGACGGGGACTTTTTAATATTCGTATTTAAATTCGTTGTAAGATATATTTTTAAAACTGTACGCTGTTTCTGTTGTGTGCCGGTTTTTTACAAGTGCCTTTACACACTGCGATTTAATATAGAGAAAATAAAAAAAATATGTTTATGTTCTTGTTTGAATGGCTTGCCCATGTGATTTGAAACAAGTTTGGTTCCTCTGGGCTCTTCTTATAATTACTGGCTATCTAAAATTGACGTAACTACAAATATTTCCAAAGTTGATAGCTTGTAATTTTAATCGGCGAATTTCTTATGGCATTTTAAATTAACGCGATATTTTACGATGGTTGCCAAAAACTCTCCCTTATTCCATTGAACCTCGTTTAGCTTTCAACTAACATCATTTCTTTATAGAAAAAGGACATTTCTGCGACAAAACCAAAGCCAAGCCTACGTAAACAGCCATACGTCATTGGACCCCACACTCAGCCAGTAAATCATAACGCCCCTTTATATTTGTCAACGTTTATCCCGTAACTGCTCTGAGTGATGGTGCTCATTAGTACAGACTCCATCCGACGGCTATTCGGGACATGCCACGACCTTACGGCCTTGAGTGGCCAGAATGAATGGGAAAATGACCAAGGACTACACAAATACTTTTTCATCCGTATTACCAAGTAAACAGGATGGCTTCTAACTGCTGAATGGTAGAGGGTAATTATTGAACGAGCATACTTCCAACACTTAAGACTAAAGTAATCTGGAAAAGTATATTAGAATAGTCATAGTCATTTCAGGCCTTATATGACCCACTATTGAGCCAGGCCTCCTCCAAATTCGTAGAGGTATGTAGAGGTGACGGGTCTGTGTAACAGACACGTCAACCATATATGAACCCGCTTTTTAGTCGGGGTTTGAAAAAAATGTTTAAAGATAGATAAAAGAATAGATACCTAAACAAAAAAAAATATGAAGGGAAATAAATTATCAAAATACATTAAATTTAAAACTTTGCCTGTAATTAATGTATGTTTGGATGAGTGTTGGTATGTACGTACATTCTCTTGCCGGGGAAAATTCTTGATCCACATCAACCCGGGGAGTGCTGCGAGTACATCCTTGATACATATTGTTCCGATTAAGTTAACATGTGAATATCATCAATTATAAAACAATGGAAATATTCAACATAAAATTTTTGCTGACGAATTTCCACCAAAGCTCTGTTCTTATTCCCTTAAGCACTGAGTCCAATTAGGGGATCCCAATCCAGCGCCTGATGTATCGGCAATTTTATATCAAAAATGACATCCGGTGGGAAATCGGGATCCGGAGTTGCGGTAATTGTTAGCCCGGCCCGAGACCGGATAACGGTTTCGTCTAGACACTGATGACGAAAAAGATATCTCATTACGAATATTGGTCAAGAGTGTGTTGTTAGACCATTGTGGGTTCAATTAGTTTGATCAATAGAATTACTCTTATTGACTTATGGTACAGAGTCATGTTCACCCACTATGAGCTCCATCAGAAGGTTCAAAGTCACCCAAAGGAAAATGTGAGGAGATATTTATGCTCGCTATTCCCCTGATTGAATCAGAAATGAGGAGATACACAGCGAAACAGTTTAACACGAGTTACTGACATAGCCCACAGGATTGCCAAGGACCAACGCCTAATGAGGCAGAAAGGTCCTCGAGTGGCGACCGCGTTCCGGAAAGCGCGGTGCTGTCAGGCCTCCCACATGACAGAGCGATGACCTCGTTTAGGTCGCCAGAAAATGATGGACGCGGGCGGCTCAGGACCGGTTTTGCAGACGTCTTTTGGCTGAAATGATGATGGTGATGATAGTTACTAATAGCGTAGTGCTGGAAGGTCTCCCACGTGCTGCAGCGACGACCCGACGATGCTTGTTAATTTGAAGATCTGCGTACTTCGGAGGGCACGAAAAGCCGGTCCTGCCATTCTACTATCACATCACTACGATTAGTGTCACATCTGTATGCGTAACAAAGGTGCAGGGGATAAAGTGGTAACACTGACA
This sequence comes from Clostera curtula, assembly GCA_905475355.2. Taxonomy (NCBI): domain Eukaryota; kingdom Metazoa; phylum Arthropoda; class Insecta; order Lepidoptera; family Notodontidae; genus Clostera; species Clostera curtula. The sequence goes on along the minus strand of FR997803.1, from coordinate 1,481,570 downwards.
GCTGGTCTAACTGATTATCGGTCGCCCCACTAAGCTTGGCAACGCTTTTTCTAGGTCGTCTCCGCCTTTTCCGACACTCACAAGACGGAATAGTTAAGATCATTTAGACGCAAAGGCAAAGGCCGCGGCGCCTACCCCCCGATAACTGTAGTCGGGGATTTCTTAACAGTGGGAATTGGTCTGTAAACTTCGCTGTCGCGGTTTAGGACTTTTTGGTAATTCTCGCATTTGGCGGCGATATTTCTTGATGTTTTTTCGGGTGACTTGTGTAAAGTATGTAGCATGCTGGTCGCTACAATCCATATAAATGTTACCACTAAGGTAGCGCTCAAGCCTACCTGGTGGTAGCCAGTAACAGTCGGATGATTAGCTTAAAATAGATAGACTCTGTCCCCTGACAGAGGTACGATATAGGATTTAAAAAAACCAGCAACAGTTGCCTATGGACGTTTGTAACACTGGTGGTGCCACTACTATACTACTCCGCCCATAAATGACCCACTGCTGAGTCGGGCCTCCTCCCATCACTGGGAGGGTCATTAGCCTATTGTGCCACGCTGGCCAGATGGGTTGCTACTGGGATCAAGGGTTTCGTATCAAGTTTTCCTTCACTTGCGGCTATCTTTTCGGCCTTGTCATTTCCGTTCGTCGGCTCTTACGCCACCCTCAGGATGGAATGAGGTGGTAACAATATGTATTCAAAATCAGTCCGAACTGGTGGTAGAAAGGTCGAATGTTTAATTATATAATATGTTGACCATTTCTAAGTGTCCATCATGACATAAACAAAATAAATTATTTGAATTGTTTGGTCTTATAAGTGACCACCTGCTGGACTATATATAATCTGTATCGCGGGGCTCTCTCACTTCTGGGCCCATAGATGACCCATTGCTGAGTCGGGCTGCCTCCAGTTATGGAGGATAATTAGCCTACTGCACCACGCTGGCCAGATGGGTTGCTACTGGGACCCGTTTCAAGTTTTTGTTCTTTTGCGGCTAGGCTATCGGCCTTGTCATTTACTTTTGTCGGCTTTTAATACACCCTTAGGATGGAATAGTGTGGTGACACTATGTATTCTAAATACGTCACCTTACATACCTACATGTACACACACACTTGCTCGACCCCTTAGTCGAACCCAGGCCAGAGGGGCCGGGCAAGTGATCCAAAGGCGACACTTTTCCAACAACCAACAATAAATGATCGCAAGAAGGAACCCTAAAAATCAGAGAGACCTTTATACTGATGATCAATTAGGTCTACAGAAACGACCCTGGAGATTGTTTTTATCAATACTCCATGAAGCTAGCGAGCGTGTTTACGAAGTGGGTGTCAACGCGTCATTGGACTTTGGGCGTTGTCTGGATAGTTTCGACTCAGACTGTCTTGTGACAATCGTTGTGTGTTTGAGTGCCTAACTTTTTTAGGCATATCATATTTTAGGACCTGCTCGCAAGATAATTCTTTTGTATGATGTTGTCAAGGGCAGAAGTCGAAGTTTCACAAACAGTCGTTTAAATATGCGGAGCTAGGTTAACATTCTGTCACTCAATTCAGTTTTTATACCAAATTGTGGAGCGTATGGTGACGGATTAAGAATACAAAACGTTACCACCCCATTTCATCCTGAGGGTGTCGTAAGTGTCGTCAAAAGGAAATGACAAGGCCGAAAATCGAAAAGGAAAACTTGATACGAAACCCTATCCGGCCGACCCGTCTCACAAAATCATTGAATTAACCGTTGAGTTTTGTCAACGGTTAATTCAATGATTTTGTGTACCGTAGATACTACTACTCAGCCAATATATGTCCCACTGCTGAATTGGACCTCCTCACGTTACATGGAGGCCATGCTAGCCAGATCACATAAATCGTATAAAGTTTTCCTTTCGACACCCTTAGGGTGGAATGGGATGGTGAGACTATGTGTTCTAAATCTGTCACCACACAGACAAATCTGAGAGCACTCAAAATGCATAAGCGAAACTACGTCAAGAGACTACTAATAGGGAAAAATTGCCGCAAACGAAGAAGAATTATATTAAAAACCGACTTCATTATTAATCTAGGGGTTAGATGGCCCGGCTTTGGACCACGGGGTCCCGGGTTCGTTCCGCGGCCGGGCTGTGAAGTGTTTTTGTGTAAACCAGAGGCACTTGCGAGTTTGGCTGTCAACTGTGTTCGTTAATTCATGCTATACGTAGTACATCTTTCTCACTGGGTTTTATATGAAAGCCGGTTAAATTGTCATTAAGGTCACGTCGCATTTGGATCTTGTGTCACTAACGCATTACGAAAGGACGACAGATATAAACTTTTTTGGCCACGTCGAAGGATCCTTAGATCGTGCCCAGTTAACTGTCAACTAAAGAAACGCAACAGGCAAACTAACTCGCCACAAGAAAATGGACTGTTCTATTAATCCAATCCATTCCAGCCCGAGTGTCGTAAAAGGTGATTATAGGACTAGCGAGACGGGAAAGCAGTCTCCAAAGAATGGAAGAAGTGACTATAATAGAGGGCTAGCGAGGCAGGAAAAAATTGCCTCTAAAGAATGGAAGACGTGATACAAAACACTACCAACCCGTCTGGCCAGCATGGCACAGCAGGCTAATTGCCTTTTATGGATTTTGAGGAGGCCCAACTTTTACTTTTATGACGATGATGATGAATGAAGTTTAAAAGATAAGGATACCAATAAAACATAACCAACAGATCAACAGAGTATAATTACATTAACTTCATAATAAATATTTAAAAAATATACCCTTTTGTACAATAATAAATATAACTTGCTCTATACAACCTACATCCTAACATAACGAACGAATCCTGGTAACTGGCAGATTACTTTGCTGAGCAAAATAATCTTTATCTACGCTACAAAGTATTGGTATTTTTGGTAACGAAACAGTTACCATTTAGTTAGATATTAAAGAATAAACAGTTACCATTAAATATATATCGTTACCATTTAGTGCACACACCACACTTTGTCTCTGCACCGGCCAAGTTAGACTGGCTGAAAATGCCTAAGGCATTAAGTCCTCCTTTGTACGTTAGTTGTGCAGAAGTATAAATAAATAAACGTTCCCTTTTGGTTTAAAACGATTGGGCGCTATTGCATATCTATACCTTTATATATCTATATTATGCATAACAAAGACAATAAATGTGTTCACATCATTTAAAAACACAATCTAGACCAGTTTAAACAAATGTAATGTAACATTGAAATTAAATACTTCTTAACTTTGTTGTGACAAGATTGTTGCAGGTATTTTCCGTTAAAAGGTGTAAATCGGTTAACGTTTAATTTCAATGTGTAATAATAAATACAATGTCAGACCACAGTATAAAACCATACCGCTAGATGTTTAAATGGCGAAATTACCCCTTCAATAGTAATTGCCAGATTGTCAGTAAGTGAATAAATTGCAAAAACGTGTTACAGAGATTTACTCATAAAAAATGATATTTTACTTTGAGCCTAGTATCTTATAGCTTTGTAAAAAAAACTCAACACCACCGACAAAAATACTTAGACATAACCATAAACTATTACATTGAAATAGAATATAAAAACTTAAATTGTTACCAGCCTAATAAACAAGTGATAAACTACAAAATAAATATTTTTGATAATTTACAGACAATTTGAGTAACTAACATCTATTTAGTAATTATTACATATTAATAAAGAACCGTTTATTTATTTTAATAATCAAAAGCCTAAAAATGGCTAAGTGCTTAATTATTCACCCACAAACAACTTGCATTTCTTTATCATTAGACTATTTCAATCTAATGCAACGTTCATATCCAAGCAACGGAAAAATGTAGTTACCTATGACATACTTATTAGAAAATATTTATTTCCAAATCGTTGTTTATGTATCATTTGCTATCCAGAAAACGTCTGAATATTCTCGTTTCTATTGTTCATAGTATTGTTTAAATAATTTGAACAAACTGCTCATACAAATAATGTGTTACATCAAACTTATCATAGTTCTCTTTGTGTATCAGGCTAGTTATACACTGCAAACAATTTCGTACGTATTGGACTCGTTCGGACATCTCAACTTTTAGTTTAACGTGTTCACGGCTGGCATTCTTACGTACTGCCAAATGATACAAAGTCAAGCACTAAATTAGAAGCTATTCGAATAATTCTGATTCGGGCAGAATCTCAATCAAAGATCTACTGGAGGGTATTGTTAACAATTAACTATAAAATGCAACACTAATCAAAGAGTAAAAAACGAAATATTGATATGTCCATAACAAAAATTAGACTATTTGAAACCAACTGCCTCGTTGGTCTAGTGGTTAGATGTGCCGCCTTTGGATCAACGGGTCCCGGGTTCCGGGGTCGGGCGAGTGTCTTTGTCTAAACCAGAGGCACTGGCTCGGAGTCTGGGTGTCATTTCTATCTATAATATGTATGTATTTACAAAAAAAAATTATATAAGTAGTTTATCATCCATCTCGTTACCATAACACAGCACTTAGCTTGGGACGAGATGGCGTTATGTGAAATGTCCAAGGATATTTATTTTATTTATTTATAAGTAAGGCTAGCATTTTTATAACGTTACGTACATGTTCAACTACATTAAGATAAATGTCTGCGGACATATTCGATATCAACGCGCGCTAAACGTAGCGGGAGTTACATTGACGCATCGTTTATTGTTACGATGTCGATTGTATAGAAATTTGTGATTAAAAAGGCAAGCTTATAGAATTTCTTCCGCCGGAACTTAGTAGGTTGCGTACTGACCTGGTAGGCGTAAAAAATATTACGAATATTGCAGCCATTATATGGTTGAAAATAAGGTTTTTTTCTAATCTATCTATTATACTAAGATGGTTTGTTGAGTCGGATACGGGCTCGTACGACGTTGACTTGTACCAATAAGCACATTATACCCAACTCGTACGGAAATAGTCGTGTGTGACGAGCCTTATATTTAAATTGGGTCATATTACAATATTTGAACTGTAAATACTACGTATAAATCACATATTATATTTTATATTCCTTCATCCCATTGGAATAGCGACTAATGATTTGATGGTAATCATAGACTATGAGCGAGGAAGAGATTCGACCGGTATTTCAACCTTCTTTAGTGTTTGGCTAGTAATGTTAGGTATTTACCGCAAATAGTAAATCGGCAAGGGAACAGAATTAAAATTGAATAAATGGTCACGTGGTTCACATTCAAGGATCACGTGTTTCCAGTTCCAGGCTAAATATTACGTTATTTCTATTAAAAAAAAACATTTAACGCTGCCAATTCCCTAAGCCGGTCTCCAAGAGACTTATAAAATATCAGAACTGAAATGCCATTCGTAACCGACCAACACGTACCAGCACGGTCAAGACTTCAGTAAGCTCCGGTTAGCCTTGTCTATCGCTTTTTGTTGTCTGCTTCAGATTGATCCCCTAAATAGTGATAGTTGATGAAGCGGACGCCCTGTGCGATTTGTGCGCACTCGTTTGTGAAGTGGCACGCAAAGAGGAGCATATTTCTTGGCTGCACCTTCCACGCGAAACGCATGAACATCATCGAGTAGAGAGTTAGGGCTGCAACAAAAAGATGAAATTTCCAATACACTGTCTTGAGATGAGGGAGTTAAAAGTTAAGTAAAGTCCTAATCTTTATGGCCGCTCGGAATGTAGCCGTGGGTACGAAATTGCGCATCGTACATTTCATACCCAATGCGAACGTAGCTCACTCACACTAACGAGCGGGAGGCGAAGACGCGCGCGGGTGGAAGACGTGTCCTGCCCCCTCCCCCCGCGTACTTCCCGCTGATACCTGATTTTGTGTTGTGCGCAGCGTAATGCGGCTATATTCAGAGCGGCCATAAAGATTGGCGAAGACTGTAAGAAAAATAGGAAGAGATCTGTTTTAAAACAGCTCTCCTCCCCTGCACTACATACCTACACATAATTTCACGACCACAAATGAAACACAGACCAAGTATCTCTGGCTTACACAAAGACACTTGCCCGACCCCGGAATCGAACTGGGGCGGCTATCCAACCCCTAGACCAACACGGCGCCAAATCTGTTACATGTTTCTCAGTCTATTAAACATCGACAGGATTCAGGGTTCTGTTAGTGCCAGCCTGTTTGGCCAGCATGGTACAAGAGGCAAATTTTCTCCATATGATTTGTTTGTAAACACGACCTATATTATTTAACGACCTACAAGTATTTGTTCCGGGTCTGGGTGTTTTTCTATCTATAATATGTATGTATTTACAAAAAAAAAAAGTATTTATGTAGTTTATCATCCATCTCGTTACCATAAGACAAGCATTAAGTTGCTTAGCTTGGGACGAGATGGCGTTGTGTGAAATGTCCAGGGATATTTATTTATTCATCTTGCCTGCTCTTGTAGATTGCGAACCGATGGGAGTTTCAAAAGGAATGTGTTTGGCCAGAGTTGTGGGAGACATACCAGGATGGTATGAGTTGGTGACATATTATTTGGTAATAAGAGGCGACTATAGGAAGGCAGCCACAAGGAAATCCTGATACAAACCCTGTGCCAAACCGTCTAGTCAGCGTGCCACGATGGGCTAATTTACATCCATGCACCTGGAGGAGGCCCGCCTAAGCAGTGAGTCATTTATGGGATATACTGATGATGATGAGAAAAACAACATCATGTAACCTTTTTCTCGAGTACACGCACAAAATCTGTTTCGACAGACGCCACACAATAAAGATAACAGGCCTTTAGTGTTCGTAAATAAATACTCAGACATTGGAATGATAAGAGAATGATAGGGCATTATTACATTCGAAACGTACTTGAAAATACGTCTGAGATAAATCTGAAGATTTCACATGTTTCTGATTTTCATGTGATATAAAATATAGTTTATTTATATTTAGAAAATTTTCATACCTAAATTAAAAGTTAAAATACTTAATGTGTTTTCATTTAACCTCTTAACAATTTTTGGAATTAAACATTGAGAATCAAATATCTCATATATTTTAAACTTTCGCCAGTGTATAACTGTTATTTCTGTGCTTCTCATAACAGTACTCATAAATCAACCATATTTGTAAATGTACAATGTGTAAATGACAAATTCATTTAATTTATGTGTAATGATTGTCATTTAAGAACAAAATTTTATATATTAACCGCACCACTAATACTGTTTTTGCAACACTCTGATTCCTTATCACAAGTAGAATATAAGGGACTTCAATAATTCAAATTCAAAACTCATAAAAATCAAGTTGGCTCATTAGAGCGAGCTGTTTTGACAAGTAAAACAATAAAATAAAATTGACCACCGGTTCGGAATTCAGCTCTACAGAGAAGAGCCGGCAAGCAAGCCTGTAGTATTAATAATAAGTAATAGTAATAAGAAGACACCTTGAACTGTATGAGTATCACATTATAATACTTGAGTTTTGTGATGACTGATGATGTTTTGGAAATAGCTTACCCAATGTCATTTTGCCACTGATGAAGCTGGGGTCCTTCCGTGTATCAGCAATAGCAGCCAAGGGTATACCCCAGTTAGCCACGGGACCCCAAAAATGTGTGCTGAAAACAAATGCTACATATTGTAAAGGAAACATTGGGCATTTTAATAAACCCCTTGATACAGACATACAACAGGACTTACACTTAATTATTATTAACTCAGTCTAAAATAACCAGTCGGGCCTCCCCCAATTACTTGAGGTATTACCCATACATAGGGTATTCATAGGGAACCCTATGAATACAAATACATTCCTTTAAGATTGTATGTATGATGACCACAGGCTAAGTTTTTAATGATATTATATCACATAAGATATTGGGTATTGAGGATATAACTAGGGTATTGCATAATTTATGGGCTGAGATCACATTTAAGAAACAACAACCAGTTAAGTTTGTCATTGGACATTCACTCACCTCATCAAATACTCCCTAAATTCCTTGCTTTTAAGCTGATTCAACACATTTTTGATCATTTTTGCTGGAAAATATAAATAATAAGTTTTGTTATAACAATTAATGATATTCTAAGTTACCAAAACGAGGAGTTTAATATAAGTCGATCAAACAGACTTTGCGATTAAGAATTTTTCAATCTTCTTTTACTACCTGTTTAGTGAATTACAATTATATACTTGATTCCTAAATATAAGTGTCTACTGTATATACATGTTGACCTAAACAGTGTAGGAAAAGCATGCAGATTAAGAAGTGCCACTTTGATTCCAGAGATGGATGTTTTTATTATATTATTTTTATTTAGTTCATTTACGTATTTAAAAAAAGGTGTCATGTTACTAGTACACAGAGCTGCAAACTTCAGTTTTGTAAAAAAAGAAAATCAACAGAGACTCATTAGATAGTTTGAAGATGGCATATAATTTTCCATAGTCTGCCATATTCTATCTTTCGTCGCACATAGTTTTATTGGCTAGTTAACTATTTAATCTATCCCTTCCCGTTTAATACTTAACAGTTTTAAAGTTACATGGATTGACACCCTGGATTGTGTTTGCAGTTATATTTAAAGCAAGAGAAGATATAACCTACATAAAGTTAATACATAAATGCGTATTATATTACAGCAAAAAACTACAAAAATAATTACGTATTTGTAATTGAAAACATGTCAAGGTTATGGGCGAGACCTGTTTTTAGGTTTTATGCATGAATAATGAATGAAAATCCATTTGATTATTATATCTAGACATTAAATCTGGAAATACTAACCTGATTTATTATCTATTGATAAACAAGATATTAGTCAAATAAAATAAGTCTAAAATTCGCCCGCCTCGCTTCTAAACTCATAAAAAAATTGATAAGCAAAAGACAATGTCATACGTCAGTCACTGTCAACTGTCATGGGTAGGGTAGACGACATCACAAAAAACGTTCTGAAATCTCAATAAGCGTCAATGCAAATAACATTAAATATCTAGTTCTTTTCCGAAATATCAAAATGTTACAAATATCTATCTGATACAAAAGAGAAGGAAGCTAAATTCGCTTAGCTCAAATTAACCTTTCGTCAGTGTTGTAATAAGCGAACCCCTAAATTTTCCCCGAAAAATGTAGACGTAGCTAGAAGACTTATGTATGTATTACTTTAGACCAATATTTTTTTAGTCGGAATTCTCACACTGATACATTTACATAAGGGGTAAAAGTTTATTATTTAGTATTTTTTGGGAATATCTATTTGAATAATTTTGGACGTTATCATAACATGTTATCATTAATCTGATTAAATCACTGTCAGTCAAACTTTAATCATATTCATGGATTATTTATTCCTATTTACAAGTCCCTCAAACAAATTTAACTTTAAATAGTCTGACAAAATTACGATGTCCAAAATGCAAACAAGATGAAATAAAAATAATGTTCTCCCGCACCATGGGCCTTTTCCGAATGTTTATCATTCTTTACATGGTCATTTACATCGTTGTATATTTTGGTTTCGTCGGAGCTCTCGTCTACATTAGAAGTGTTCACATGGGAACCGAGTATGTAATATCCAATTCCCTATTTCCAGAAGCGCTTTGATTGCGCCTGGCGTATGCCTTGTTCCAAAACTCTCGTTCGTTGGAATAGGCTTTGCTCCTCGGCGCTTGTGCCCGGCACTGTACATAAGGATTAAAAGCTAAACCGGTCTTACATATAGAAAATCTTATTATTGTACCACCATGGAGCGATTTAATTTTGGCCTTCACTGCTCCACTACACCATCATTCATAAACAATGTATGAATAATTAATGATGCTGTAATGCTGTATTAGTGATTTTGAACATTTAAGAAACACCCTAAGGTTCTACAAAACATGTACGGTAAAATATGGACGAGTCCCTGCCTGACCCCAATAAGTAATTTTGATGTACCATTTAAACCCACTAGCTATTTAGGTACTAAAACACTATAAACTTTAAACGACAAAAATTGTTCACAGCATACCTGAAGATATCACGTGATAAAAATAAAACGGAAGAATGTTTTAAAACTTATAATTACAAAACTTTACAAAAAAGGCACTAGGAGGACGGAGAATTGTAAAAAAAAATTATATTGGAATGATCAATTGACAATCTCAATAATTGCTAAACAAATCATTATCAAGATATCATCGTTAACTTATTTCTAATACTTGTATCAGATGAAAAATGTAGCTGTTATAAGCATTTAAAACTGTAAGTAATAATAAGACTAATTTTACATACAGGGTGTTAATAAACTCGTTTCCCATATTTAATCCACAGATTAAAAATAAATCCAACTGGCCAATTGTTTTGGACTTGAATTAAAAATATATCAAAGAGAAAGTTAACAAGTAAGGAAAAGGAACATGAAAGGCATTATGGTTTTCCACGATCTTTTCCATACTTTTTTGTTACTAATGTTCCGTTTTTTCCCCAATTAAATTACTGATGTGGCGAAATCATCAAAAACAGTAGCCTCCCGTACGCACTAACGACTAGCCGCCTAGGCGGCCAGCCACTAGTGCGTACAGGGGCTAACATCTATGAATTTGGCCCGGATAATAATCCACAGTCGAACTGACATAGTGACTTCCTTGACGTGCCCCAGTACAGTAACATTTTGGCGTGTCATACATAAACTATGTGATATTTGCAAACAAAGCCCCAAATCTAACCAAGCGATTTTCTATGCCCATTCGACACGATGCAATTTCTAGCTTGGCAAAATGTAATCTGCTAAATTTAAAAGTTCTTGCAAAGTTCTTGTGTCAAACGCGTGTGGCATAGGTCCCAAACTAACACTATAGTATTAGTAAGTTAACAAAACTGACAAAATCGTCAATCAAAGGTACGGGTTTGTCGATTTTCGCTATTGAATTGGATGGTTTGGCGGGCCTGACATTATTCCACATTTATATAGGCTTTATTTGTTTTTAATAAAGTTCATAAGAATGTTTATGTGCATTTTTGTTGGACATCGGCTTTTTAACACCCCGTATATTTCGGAAATATCAATCTCTGACCAACAATGATGAAATAAATTTCGGCGCACAAACATCAATATGCAATCTTTATAAATAAACTAAAAGGTTGTATCAAAAATGTATGAGCGTGTTTTTACAGACATATTTCTCAATGCTGGCCAATTAAATTATCTTGCACTGTAAACATAAACTAGTATAATATACATACAAAAATAAAAATCGTTACATACTCTCTGTAAAGTGGTTTTATTTAAACTATCCCTATTGAAGAAATATTCATACAACTTATATGTATATAATACTGACTCTAATATATCATGGATTAAATTCGGTGTCTAGTTGATTCAGATTTACCCATTGTATTTCTAAAGGGTATACAAAGGGGTTCTGTATGTGTTGTGGTGACTGACCAAAAATACATGCATTGCAATAGTGTGTGTGTGTGTGTGTGTGTGTGTATAACCTAGAAACCAACACTCTTTACAGCAAGTAGGCGTAATTATATTCCCCCAGGATCAGAAACAAGTCAAAATATTTTAATTGACTCAGTGGGGAAGAGTCAGATTAGCCAAAACCAGATGAATGGCTAGAGATAGAGATAATGTATATGTATTCTAATAAAATAATATATATATATATATTTAAATATATATGTATTCTATTTTTGGCGAGCTTACATGCGTATCTGTAGTAACTTAAATAATGTTAATAATATCAAAATATTACACATCACACAAAATTGTTAATTAAAATTTACTAAATTTCAAAATGTTACATTAATCAGTAAGTGTCTTAAAAAATATTAAGTCTACAATAACGTACATTTTCACATTTTAACCTGGTAATACAGAAAAAATAATACGCAAAGAAATGTGTAAATAAATTGAATATAAATCATTAATAAAGAAAAATATCTTAAATTGATAGAAATAGAAAAAAACACTGAAAAAACTAAACATATAAGTACATGCTATACATATAAAACTAGTAGTATTGCAATGAGATTCAAAATTGCAAAATGTTCAGTCTAAAAATGGACGGCCTTCTTATAATTAAGTAGAACTCAATAAAACTTAACACTAATAGTGGGTGCTGGACTATTTAGACGATGTAACGCGACCGCGAAGATCGCCGGAAAGCAGTGGATGCGGGCGGCCCAGGACCGGCCTTTGTGGAAATCCTTGGGGGAGGCCTATGTCCAGCAGTGGACGTCCTTTGGCTGAAATGATGAACGCGACCGTTTCTCATGATGAAATTAACAAAAAAGAGCCGATTCCTACTGAACTAACTAAAAATTACTAAACTCTATTCAGTAGTTGGAACTGGACTGGAAAGGGCTGGGCATTAACGTGAACGGCGAGTACATCACTCACCTTCGATTCGCTGACGAAATAGTCGTAATGGCTGAGACCATGGAGGGCCTCACTACGATGCTCGATGGCCTCTGTGGAGCCTCCGAACGAGTCGGCCTTAAGATGAACATGGAGAAGACGAAGATCATGTCTAATATCCATGTTCAAGCCACTCCTGCTAAAATCGGAGGTTCTACCCTCGAAGTTGTTGACCATTACATTTACCCGGGACACACTGTCCAGTTAGGTAAGTCCAACTTCGAGAAAGAGGTCAATCGTCGGATCCAACTCGGCTGGGCAGCGTTCGGGAAGCTGCGTAAGATCTTCTCGTCCACAATACCGCAGTGTCTGAAGACAAAAGTCTTCAACCAATGTGTGTTGCCAGTGATGACATATGGAACTGAGACGTGGTCGCTCACTATGGGCTCCATCAGAAGGCTCAAAGTCACCCAAAGGGCAATGGAGAGGGCTATGCTCGGAGTTTCCCTGCGAGATCGAATCAGAAATGAGGAGATACGCAGGAAAACCAGGGTCACCGACTAGCCCACCGGATTGTCAAACTTAAGTGGCAGTGGGCAGGGCACATAGCTCGCAGGACCGACGCCCGATGGGGCAGAAAAGTCCTCGAGTGGCGACCGCGTTCCGGAAGGGGCAGTGCTGGTAGGCCTCCCACACGGTGGACCGACGACCTGGTTAAGATCGCCGGAAAGCAGTGGATGCGGGCGGCCCAGGACCGGCCTTTGTGGAAATCCTTGGGGGAGGCCTATGTCCAGCAGTGGACGACTTTTGGCTGATATGATGATGATGATTCAGTAGTTTTTGCGTGAATGAGTAACAAACATACATTCACGTTTATAATATTACATAGTAGGATTATGTGCCCTACAAATGTGTAAATAAGGGCTAGTTAACAATGCCCCATCCGGTGCGACCATTTCCCTAGATCATAGTGTATAAATTTGCTTATCAATCAATTAAGCCAGTCTATAATTTGATATTAATGAACAATTCAAGCTACTACTTACTAGTCGGTCCAGTGAACACCCACTACTTATCATTAAAATGAGACTACAGCAAAACTGATATACTGTATCAATTCGTTCATACAATTGTATGAACAAATTATGAAAAAGAAAGATAGTCATTTTTTTAATCATGCTATCCTCTCCCACTTTCTTGTTTTACACAGCTAACTTATACTTGTATGTTCCCTAAGACACTTAGCACTAGTTTAAACAGTACGATACGCATATGAAAGGCATGAATGCAGATCTGAAGCCGAAATAGTGCTTATATATAGACCACCTAACGCCAAAGGCCAAAGGGCCAAATGATGGTGATGGTAGTTATAACATGACGATTTATAAGAGGTTTGTGGTAAAACCTACATGTATAAAGTTCCATTTTAATGTACAAATTTGAGAGACCACGGCCGTGATGTAAATAAAAGGGTATCAGGTCATTTTAAAATGCATCTGTTTAAACCTAGCACTAATTAAAAATGATAAGTTATGCTCATGGACGTATAAAAAAAGGCGGACGGAACTCTGGCTAAGACAAAAGTGAGACGCCAAAATGGCGGCAGCTCTGTATGTGTGAGTTAATTTTGGAGTTGCCAAGATACACAAAATTTTGCAACAAAAACATGGTTAAAATATTAAAAAAAAATTGTTCGAAATTGTTATGTTTAACTTTAACATCCTAAATGCTGAGTATTTTTTTATATAATGTCTTTTACTTTGAGAGGTTTTTGAAATTTCCTCTAATTTCGAGATGTGTTGAAAACGATTCTAAATTAAAAGAAATGCTTTCATTACCAAAAATTTTTTTGTGATAATATATTTATGTTGCCTAACTATAATTTATTGCGCACCTCTTGAGAAGCACTGGTATTAAATGGTACAGTAACAGTTTATTCCTCTGCCACGTGTCTTGACTCAAACAAATATTAAAACAAAATAAAGCACTGGGGATTCAAATAATGTATGAATCTTTTTACGATTCGACGACACGGTTGGCGCAGTGGTTGAGCGATCGACTGCTGCGCAGCATGTCGCGGGTTCGATCCCCGCACGGAAGAAATATTTGTACGACCTACAAGTATTTGTCCCGGGTCTGGGTGTTTTTCTATCTATAATATGTATGTATTTACAAAAAAAATGTATTTATGTAGTTTATCATCCATCTCGTTACCATAACACAAGCATTAAGTTGCTTAGCTTGGGACGAGATGGCGTTGTGTGAAATGTCCAAGGATATTTATTATTATTATATACCGACACAATGTACATTTAAATTTTGAAAAAATAAGCGGCATAGTTTCATTTTTTTTTTGTATGATTCCATGTCTTGGTAGATTGCTAATTTACCTTTTAAGGTACTGCATAAGTAACAACACGCCGGAGTCTTCCTTTAGTTGTTTATAAGTCATCCGCATCAAAATGTATACTGCAAATGACACTGTATTTGTTTGGAATCCAATCGTTTTCACCATTACAATTTCTACTAAGTAATTTTAATTCAATCATTTCTCCATACTTAATTTTCCTTAGAAAATCTAGCAAAAGGAATATAAAATAAAACACCCAGTAGTAACTATTAAATAATTAACCATAATAATATATTGATTTTTATAATAAACAAAAAATTGCCCACATTTCGGTTAATTTGCACACGTGAATATTGGCAACACTGAACTTAAAATTAATTGTTTTGTTCTAGCAAATACAAATTGACTTTAATGTACGAGGGTGAATCAAAAAGTTCTTAGAAGTGCATATATATGAAACCTTTTTGGATCAAGTTCGATATTCAAATTAAAGAGTGTCTATCACACTATATTTATGCAGACTGTCACTTGTTTTTGTCAGTTCGTTCGCATGTAATAAATTTTTTTGTGCAACGAGTTGCTAAAAAGTCAAAATTATGGATAAAAGTGAGTTACGTGCGGTGATAAAATATCTCAGTTTGAAAAAAATGTCTACGAAGGAAATTTTTTTGGACATTCAACAGACATTAGGGGGTGATGCTGTACCCTATTCTACGGTTGCGTACTGGGTGGCTGAATTTAAAAGAGGTAGATCAAGCTGTAAAGATGACCCGCGTTCTGGGCGGCCTTCAACCTCCGTTACAGAAGAAAATGTCAAAAAGGTTGAGAATCTGGTTTTGGAAGACAGAAGAATGACTATAAAACATATAGCTGAGATCCTAAAGATATCTTTTGGTAGCGTTCAATCCATTTTAATTGATTCACTGGGGTTCAAAAAAGTGTCTGCAAGATGGGTGCCAAGAATGTTAACCGACGAAAACAAAAAGCGACGTTTGGAAATTTCCAAGCGTAATCTCGAAATGTTCCAGCGTGATTCGGATAATTTTTGCCGTCGTCTTGTCACCATGGATGAAACGTGGGTCCACCATTTTGATCCTGAAACTAAAAGACAAAGCATGTCTTGGAAACGACCATCCTCTCCATCCATTAAGAAATTTCGAGTTGCTCCTTCCGCTGGCAAAGTTATGGCCTCTGTGTTCTGGGATAGTGAAGGAATCCTTTTTATTGATTACATGCCAAAAGGCCAGACGATAACTGGACCCTATTATGCAAATTTAATCCGGAAAGTGCGTGAAGCGATTAAAGAAAAACGTCGTGGAAAACTGTCGTTGGGCGTGTTGTTCCTTCAAGATAACGCTCCTGCCCATCGATCGGAAGTTGCGCTCAACGCAATCCGCTGTGCTGGCTTCAATCTCCTTGACCACCCACCATATTCTCCGGACTTAGCCCCAAGTGATTTTCACTTATTTCCAAAATTAAAAGAGGAAATTCGTGGAACAAAATTTCACGATAATGACGCGGTTATAGCTGCCGTAGAGGACTTTTTCGAGAGTCAAGAAAATAATTTTTTTTCACAAGGAATAAGGAAGTTAGAAACGCGTTATTCTAAATGCATTGCATTGGAGGGAGATTATGTAGAAAAATAAAATATTATTATTTAAATCTTTGCATTTTTTAATATTGATTCCAAGAATTTTTTGATTCACCTAGGTATATAATCTGGAAATAAGTGATTGAATTATTCATTTACGTATGAAACGTGATTCCTGGATTGTTTTTCTTTCGGTCACTACGGTTTCTACACCATTTTACCACGCAAGACATGATTTAGAGTTTTTATTTTTTCGCCGCATATTGCGTCTTTAAGCATCGATGTTCACGCGCGTAATGGCCGACTAATGTGTGAAAGTGTGCGTGCTGGCCTGTACATATAGCTGATCTGGCCGACTATGATGTCACAGTTTTTAGTTAGCGAGACTCTGTCCGACTTTTTTTATACGTCCATGGTTATGCTATACATTAATTGAAGTCACATGGCGCAATGGTATTATTCGTGAAACAAGACAATAACACCACTACATATTACATATTTTACTATTTGTAAGAAGTAATGGAGAGTATAAGTACTCGCATATTTGTATAAAAATACCTTACTACAAATGCAACGTTATATTTTTGACGAATACCGAATATTCGGCCAATTTTCCGTGGCAGAATATTAGTATTTTGATGAGTCTCCGGCATTATTTTTGTAATAAATAGACTAGCTGTCATATGATAGGCTATTATCCCCCTTGACTTGGGGGAGGTAAACATATTAACATGATGGTAATGTAAACATCACCTTCCATCAAGCTTAGTATTGTATGATGACTGACATTTTGTATTTCACTTGAAAAAAAAACGTGATGTATACCAAAATCTGAGTTTGGTTAGTAAAATGTTGAAATTTCTGACGGTAATTTGCTAATAACATTGTATATTCTTATACGTAAACATAGAGATATGTCACTGCCAACCAGATTTCCCTTCTACAACTTTGGTAATAAGGTTAAATTTTCCAATCCACACTTTCTCCTTGTGAAATACATAAGTACGCTTCTTGCCAGCCCTTTTCTCCTCATCGAAAATGAACTCTTTAACAGAAAATCTGTTAAACATTGCCTCAAAAAAATATATCACTAATACTGATAGATACTGCACGGCACAATCGATAAAAGCTTTTAAACGAAAAAAGTAAACAGCCTTCATAAATCTATTTGAAGTCTTTATCCAAAAATTGGACTTCGTTCGTTCGAATCGAAAAACAATCTCCGAATTGAGAAGAGCCGACAAGAAACTTACCTAGTACAATTTACTGCAGCTTGTAAATGAGATAGAGAACAGCTAGTATGACAACCATACTACTCTGCACTGCGGCTGCGCCCGCCAATCTGCACTTGAACATGTCTATACGCGTCTCCTTATCAGCTATAATGTTTTGAAACTCGGCCTCGACGATTTGTCCGTCGTAGTATGTGATGGGGTCTTCGAAAGGATACTCGTAGCCTTGCAAGCATTCGCACTTGTAGCCTCCCGCCTCGAACCCTCTGCCCGATATTGGCACGCACTGAAACATAGCATACATCGTTGCACTGAACCACAGTCCCAGCCTACTCATACTCAGCTCATATATGACCCGCATGTAGGGTAATTGGCCTACTGTGCCGCGCTGGCCAGCCGGGTTGGCACAGAGTTTCTTTTCAAGCCTCTCGACTGTGCTGTTTGCCGTGGTGAAGGGGCTTGTGCCTTAAGGAACCGGGCGGGCCCGCGTCGAGGCCACACGGAGGACCCGCCACCGACGAAAGCCTCAATGTCTGAGGGCGTTCCAGTTACGGTTAAATATCCTTGGACATCCTTGGACATTTCACACAACGCCATCTCGTCCCAAGCTAAGCAACTTAATGCTTGTGTTATGGTAAAGAGATGGATGATAAACTAGTTATATAATATTTTTTTTTGTAAATACTTACATATTATAGATAGAAATGACACCCAGACTCCGAGCCAGTGCCTCTGGTTTAGACAAAGACACTTGCCCGACCCCGGAACCGAACCCGGGACCCGTTGATCCAAAGGCGGCACATCTAACCACTAGACCAACGAGGCAGTCGAAAGTGAGGTTATCGGCCTTGCCATTTCCTTTTGTCGGCTCTTACGGTACCCTCAGAAATAGAATGGTATTCTACACTACTTACTGGACACTTGATCGGAGAGGAAAAATCTGTGACATACATAGTATAAATACACTGAACAAGAATTATCTTGCTGTCCATTGTACTCGTCTCCACTAGAATAAGTTACTCATGCAACTTGGAGAATTGCCTCGCAATGCAATTAATACAAATCTTTACAAGAAAATGAGGGTGTGGAGTCCTTTCGCGCGGAAGTTGTGAAACTTCGTAATGTGGAAATGAGAATAGGAAGGGGTAGACATTGATTTTTAGTGAAATCATTTGTAAACTTTATTAACATTGCTTACAATTCACAATTGATCGCATCTTTTAACTATCTTTTTCGAGTGGAGAAATATCTAAATCTATTCTATTCTCATTCTTTCTACCTTTATGTATCTTTCTTTCTCTCTCCCTCTTGCGCGTTAAACATTTAACGCAACCTTGTTGGAAGTCGCATCAGAAATTTCACTTCAAAAAGCTTATTACCGCATTGCCGATATGTAAACGACCAAACTGCCTGGGAGTAAGCTGTTCAGTGACAATATTCTTTATTTATGGACTGCTAGAAAAAAAACATTACAAGCCCTCCAAGTTTCTTGCCAGTTCTTCTTCTTATCACGGCGTCCCCGGTACGATTCCGGGGCCGGGCAAATGTCTTTGTGTAAAGCAGAGGCACTTGCTCTGAGTCTGTGTGTCATTTGCGTTCGTGAATTGTATGTTTGTAAACTGCCCCCGCGATGCAGGTATTTGATCAGTAGAAATAGTATACTCACATAAGAGGAACTACGGTCGCACTTGTCGGTGCTCTTGAAGGCATTTGGCACGTAGTACTTGTCAGGGCACTGGTTGATATCCAACGCCATCAGAGGCATCGTCACGGCTACCACGCCCCTGGACAGATACAAGGAACATTAATGCATGATTGACCCCTAAGCCTGAACAGTGTGGTATTCAAAATGTCAGACAAATAGTCAATGTTATTTCCTTCAGTTTTTGGTCAACTGCTGATAGTGACTGCTGTTATAATTTGCTAAATACGCACTACTACTACTACACATACCACTGCTGAGTCGGGCCTCCTCCAGTTTCATGGGGGGAACTAAGTTTACTCTGACAAACTGGCAACGCAACCCACTTGCCGGCACAGTTTGAATTAAGTTTTAGCAAGTTAAGTGCAGTCTTGGTCGCCTCTTACGACATCCGTTACCACACTGAAAATACACTCACTTGAACTCCAACTTGTACTTGACGCTGTCAAACCCGAAGAAGGGTGCCGAGTAGGTCATAACCCAGTGTTTGACGTGTCCATTGCAATCGTAGTAGGGCCTCGTCCAATGGCCGTGCTTCAAGTTGGCCGCTCTGTAGTGAGTGGGATACCGTTCGTAGTTCTTCAAATATTTCCCCAGCTCATCGTCCCTGATCTTCATCTTCAGGAAGTACTGCTCCAGGCTGTCGAAGTTGGTGGACCAGCGCTGCTTCAGGAACTTGAACCAGGGCTTGCTTGTGTAGATTTCATCTGGAACAATATTATTTAGCACTAGACATTTGACGTATGAGTCAGTCTTTTTTTTGACATTATGTCACAGAGACATGGTCGCTCACTCCATCTCCATCAGAAGGGTCAAAGTCACACAAAGGGCAATGGAGAGGGCAATGGAGAGGGCTATGCTCGGAGTTTCCCTGCGAGATCGAATCAGAAATGAGGACATACCCCGGAGAACCAGAGTTACCGACATAGCCCACAGGATTGCCAAACTTGAGTGGCAGTGGGCTGGGCACAAAGCTCGCAGGGCTGACGGGCTGATGGGGCAGAAAAGTCTTCGAGTGGCGACCGCGTTCGGGAAGGCGCAGTGCTGGTAGGCCTCCCACACGGTGGACCGACGACCTGGTTAAGGTTGTCGGAATGCTCCAGCTAGGGAGGGCGGGGGTTATCCTTTACACCTCTCTTAGACTAACGGTTCTCACGGGTTTCTGAGGGCTGCGGGCAAACGAAAACCACCGAGCTGCTGACTATCCTATACCAAAAATAAACTCACCAGTCTTGTTCAGCCGTGCCAAGTCTTCCAATTTAAACTTTCTTGTGTTCAACTCGGTCTTGTACGCGAATGGGGCGAAGAGCGTTCTGTTGGTGAACTTGTTCCTATCCCAGTATGTTGCTGGAACAATGGTTAGTGGATCATTAATATGACGCCTTGTTCATATAGGAAATATCATTACACAATAATAGTTTAAAAAAAATTAAATAAATACGCTTTTATAGAAAATCGAACTAAAAAATAGAAAATAAATTTTATATAGCATCGAAGAGCGGTGTTCCACCTTGATCACCGTTATTATTATTATTCTATTAATGATAACGGGTCAAAATGTTTAAAATATTGAATTGTCATCGGTCCTTAATAAGTATGCCAAATTTCGTGTTAGTCCGACGTTTTTAACTGGGTCAAAATCATGTTCAAAGAATCCGTTACATACATACAAGCGAAGCTAATAAAAGCGTATTAAAAATATTACATTTTCCCACCGCACGCTGGAAAAAAACGCGTGTTGTTAAAGTCAACAAAACCCAGCACGCGTGGTGGTAGGATCTAATGGTCCGATCGGCTAGCTACAAATGCTAGAACCCTCACTTCTAAGTCGCCAAGCAGCTTCGTCGTGTGTGCTTCGTGTGTGAGAGCCGGTGCCCGACAGGGCATTTTCTTGAATATCCTGCTCCATCTTAGACCTTGACGTTGCTTTCCATCACGCAAGCGTAAGGTCAAAGGCATTCAAGTTACTGATAAAAAAAGACCTACATACTTGATGCAAAAATGAGAAGTAACACGGGAGAGTAGCCAAAAATCCAACATCGCGATATTGAAGTTATCCCGCTATCGAGGAAAAATTCGCATGTATGAGAAATTCCCGACAACAATCATCGGAGCGGCCGGCCACCAGCCTTTTCAGTTTAGAAATCACGCGTTTGACGAAAAAAAATACACGTGATATCTTTCTATACCCCCCCCTCCCCCCTTGTGATATTTCGTAATTTTTGCCGCACCCCCCCCCCCTTTCGAACCTCACGTGATTAATGGACAACCCTTTTCTACACATAGTACTGTTCAGTAACAGTAAAATTGTAAATAGGTTTTTTTACCTGCAGACCAAATCTTAGAGTCTCCCAGCACTATGGCGAGAGTTTCGCCTATCATCTGATCTTCGGTGAGCGGCTTGTCGGCCACGCGGTTACCGCTGAACACTTCCCTAGGGTCGGACACCTAATGCCAAAGATACAATATTACAACGCTTTAATATGACGTAAATCTCAAACCAGTTTGATACATTGACCAAGCTTACCAGCGATTTGTACCAAGAGGAGGTGGACGTATAAAGCATATCGTTACGAGATCGCCCACCAAAGGCCTCGTTACGAGGTCACCAAGCAAAGTGTATCAACACGAGGTCCCTTACCAAGAGATTGGCTATCATGTATTAGGAGGTCACCCACCAAAAGATATCGTTACGAGGTCCCTTAGCAAAGCGTATCGTTAAGAGATCGCGTACCAAAACATATATTTACGAGCTCTCCCATAAAATCGTGTTGATACAATGTCCCCTACCAAAGCATACAAGAAGGCTACCTTAATCTATACTTATAATAAATCTGTAGAGAGGTCAATTCTGTACATGAAATATTTTTCCAAAATAACTATCAGCGGGTGATTAGTGATCGATACTGACGCCAAAAATGCAATCAGTAAAATTTTTGTCTGTCTGTCTGTCTGTCTGTCTGTCTGTCTGTCTGTCTGTCTGTATGTTCGTTATAGAAACAAAAATCACTCGACGGATTTCAACAAAACTTGGTACAATTGTTCTTCATACTCCTGGGCAGGTTATAGTATACTTTTTATCACGCTACGATCAATAGGAGCCGAGCAGTGAAGGGAAATGTTGGGAAAACAGGAGAACTTACTCCATTTTTTAAGCTTCCGACGCGTGTGCAGCCTTAATAGTTAAAGCTACACAGAAATCATGTATGACGGAAATGTTCTCCTTAAAATTATATAAAAAATATTCCACGACACCAAATGTCTATCTTTTATGGTTGACTCACAATAACACGTGTAACTCCCGATAGCTTAGCAGTTCAGAGCTTTCTGATTATATTTGTCTACTCTTACGTTTATAACACTCTCAATCATCCCTAATTAATAAATGTTAACATTATTACCTATTTAATAAAAAAATAATCATAGAAATCGGTACAAAAACACCAAAGTTATTCATGAAATACGCTAATAAACCATCGCGCGTGATAACTGAATCATGCTATAAGGATAATTTTTGTGTAACCGTCTCGCATCGGGTCGTCGCGGGAGGTTTAAAAGGGCGGGGGAATCAAACGCGAACTTCATACAACATTTGGATTTGGCTGATGATGCGAGTAGGTAGACGTTCCGAGTATTCGCCCTTATTGACCGGCAATAATATATATTATCAGCGCGACTTTTAGTCTTTACAATAATTTAGTTTATTTAATTTTCTTTTGTTGTTATTTCATAAAATAGGTATTAGTTATTTTGGTGGCGTGTTATATTCGTTCAAATTAAAAATGATTAATAGTTAACATTTTATTTATTTTTAGGTGAAGTAGTAATAGGTTAGTAGTAGTTAGTTAGTAGTAGGTAAGTTTTGGTTAATTTATGTTCAGTTTTTTTTAATAATAATAATAAGTAAGTAAAAGCGTAGGTACTTTTATTAATTAAAGGTATAGGTATTATTAATTATGTTATAGGTATTTAGTTTTAAGTGAAGTAGGATAGTTTACCCGGAAGCTTTGCGCTTAAGTATTTTCGTTGTATAGGTACTTAAGCCTCATGTGAACGTGATCTAAACAATATTACCAATACATTAACTTAATAATACACAAGGAATTACACACTGACGGAGTTGCGGGCACAGCTATCTATATCTATATATATAAAACTCTTCCGTTACTGAGTGACTGACAGACAACGCACAGCCGAAACTAATGGCAGTAGATTGCTGAAATTTGGCCTGTGTGTTTGTTGGGAGGAGTAGGCTACCACTAAGAGAGGATTATTGGAAATTCCCTCCCAACGGGGAGAAAACGGGGATAAATTGTTTTTTTCCGGAAGTCATTATTCCACGCGGACGAAGTCGCGGGCAAAAGCTAGTGTATAATAAATATATGATTCAAAATTCTACTGTACCTGTAGAAATGCGCTAATGAAGTTAGCAAGTCGTAGCGCCATTTTGGCTTGATTCTCAAATTGTTCCTCGGCGCCATAAGCTATGTCCCCGTTCAGGTACAAGTCAGTTGGGTTGTACCTGGAAATGTATGTAACATATTATATATTCGAAAAAAAACATCTATCTACCAGCTTTCACACCTAAACGCTTTGCTGCCAATTTGAGTACAACTAGATATTCAACACTGGCAATGTCTGCCAGTGTCAGGAACTGAATTTAAATGTGTAAACCAGCGTTTTTGATCTATTGTGGATATGCTCAAACATGTATCATTGCAGAAACTGAACTACCTTTTAAAATCAATTTAATTTGTTAATCATTTATTTTCTTTTCTACTAGTGGCCCGCCCCGGCTTCGCCCGTGCAAAGCGGGGTTAGGTTATACTTATAAACCTTCCCCTTGAAACACTCTATCTATTAAAAAAAACCGCTTCAAAATCCGTTGCGTAGTTTTAAAGATTTATGCATACATAGGGACGGACAGAAGAATGCGACTTTGTTTTATACTATGTAGTGATAGTGATATTGTATATTTATTTAGCATTAAATTTTACAAAAATACATTTATAATCTATTCAACAGAACATCATGTTCGCGCATGATATTCATGAACTTTTTCGCCATGACAAGGACAACGAGATTTTTCAGGAATGGACTATATGGCCTACGAAGTTGTATCCTGAAAAGGCTGAAATTTAACATAAGTATTTTTTTCCTACAACTTTAATGCCTCTGACCTAGGCTAGGCTTGGGTGATGGAAAGCAACGCCAGGGTCTGAGATGGAGCAGGCAATTCAAGGAAATGCCCTGTCGGGCACCGGCTCTCACATACACACGACGAAACACAGTAAAACTACTTGGCACCAGACTTAGTTGTGAGGGTGGTAGCAAGTCTGGCGGACCATTAGATCCTACAACCAACCGTGCTGGGTTTTGTTGACTTTTACAACACGCGTCTTTTCCCAGCGTGCGGTGGGTATCTGTAATAGTAGGATTACTCACTTAGAGCAATTGTTGGGCTGGACCCCTCTGATGAAATTAAGCACTTCGTACAAGTTGACTCGTTCGGTGTGCAAGGCGCCCGGTCCACTGGTCGCGTTCACATACTCGTAGTGGCGGTCCATGTAGATGGCTCTAAGGAACGGATGGGCCTTCTCCCACTTCACCGGAAGCCTTTGGACCCCTTTCCACAAAAAATAATACATTTTTGTCATCATACATAATCCTGTATAATGCAAAATTTTCGAAAAATCGCTTTATTAGTGTTACTTAGTTGTATGTGCAATCACAGGCCTTGTAGAGATGAGCAGACTTTGATGCAGTTATATAGAAAGTGGTTTTAGTCCTTGGCAAGAGATGTGAGTTAAGGTCATTTTGTATAAATACAGACAGTTAACTCAACCCCACAATGACTTATAGTCGTCTTTTTTTATAATTTTGGTATTGGTATGGGAAAACCCACGATGCCGCCATTATACATAACATTTATGTCAAATTATCATTTGAAAAGGGCAATTTTACAGTGTCAAATTCCATATTTTTTTCTGATGAATAATTGACATATCGACTGCCTAAACGGACCGAAATTTATTTATTAACTTTTAATTGTAGAAAATAGATTTTTGTAAAAACTCACATCCAATCTTCAGACAGTCGAAATTGTTGTAATATTGATCTGAGGTGGCTCGCTCAATTATCTCGCCCAAGTAAGGTCGTCGAACTATACCCGGGAGGCGGAACCCTGGCGCGCAACGGCACTGGTAACCCCCACGTCGGAAGCCCCACCCATGGAGAGGTTCACACTGCGGAACAAAATAGGCATTAAGACGATACTTGACCGGCCAGCACAGGTCCAATGTCCAAGTTGTTGTTAAGAATGTTACAACCCGTGAGCATTACTACTTCGTCGCTAGAAACACGCGGATTTGTCATAGAAGTGTTCCGAATCAGCTTAATTTATTTTCGTGTATTAGTAGTAGGTCCGAGGTTGTTTTCTGAGCTATTGTTTATTTTTACAGTAAAACGCATTCGTTTCTTAATAAATGTAGCTTTTTTTAAATAAAGCTGGCTGGATATATACATATCAACTAAACTTTATCTCGTCTGGCCAGAAGGGATTTACATGTTTTCTTCTGATGGGCCAGTTTTTTTGCCTAGAATCTTAAGTTGCCATGGCATATATTTTAAAATTGCTAGCACATAACTGTTACATCTTTTATTCCTTTTCATATATGTAAATGCAAAAACGTTGACTAAAAATGGCTTATTACAGAGAATGTAATGAAAAAGTCATCACAATTTTCTATTAAAACATCTTATTGTACTCAAATTACAGCCACACATTCATCAATGAATAAAAGGCATACCTCTGTAGTTTCTTTACATCTCGCCGTAGACGCAAACCTATTAGGTTTATTGTTCCCCTCACTGTATGGACATTGATTTATATCTATCCTATCATAATCCATTTCCATCACAACAGCTGCTGTGTACCTAGTGAAAACAAATAAATTTAAAATTAACATGGCCTGTAATCAAACTCCTAAGCTATACATAATAACAACATGGAGAAACAATCATTTGAGAACACCATTTTTATTTTAAACTAGATGAACTGGCAAACTTCATACTGCCCCAGAATGAATAAATAAAAAAACCTGAATTGTATTTTTTTATGTTTTCTCACCCTTTTAAACCTTCCCTGGAATTACACGAATATTTCAAGACCAAAATTAGCCAAATCGGTCCAGCCGTTCTCGAGTTTTAGCGAGACTAATGAACAGCAATTCATTTTTATCAGTCGTCTGTCCGTCCCTATGTATGCTTAAGTCTTTAAAACTACGAAACGGATTTTGAAGTGATTTTTTAATAGATAGTGATTCAAGAGGAAGGTTTATCACCCGTACGAAGCCGGGGTGGGTCGCTAGTAGAAGATATTTTTATTGTTTGTTAATATATTTAAAGTTAAGTGTTTTTTTTGCATGCATCATACTTTAAGAATTTAGGAATGTTTTGAAGAATTTGCCTTTATGTATTGAAGCAAAATATGGTAACACATAAGGTTTTTCTAGTTGGCCAGTGTTTGTACTTACACCTAACGTAGCATTACGTGAATTTCACTTACGTTGGGTATTCTATGTGTCTAAACTGGGTGTGACGAGGGTAAATGTCAGCGACTGGGGTGACAGCTCCAACCAGCCACTTATTCAGCCTGCCACAGTCAAAATATGGCCTGGTCCAGTTCACAGGACCAGGGTTCTGAAAAATAAACATGTTTTTTTATGGAGTGCAATGAAGGCTCCTAGGAAATGTGTCTTTTAAATACTCCAGCATAGAATAAATTGAAATTCTTAAAAATAAATATCAAGAGCTCCTTCTCTTGTCTTGAGGTAATTCACCTCTTGCATTCCTTTAGTCATCTCATATGATATGCTGCAGATTAAGAAAAAATAATGAGTGTAACTGCAATACAGCATAGTAAAAACCTGTTTGTGATGTTGTAATAATATTAACAAATTTTAATCCTTCCATGAATATGGAGGAGGCCCGTCTCAGTAACGGGATACAAACCTCATCATTTCCAGGAGGTCCGTGGAAAGTGAATGTCTCATTAGTATTATTGGCATATCTAATCTCCACCTGGTATGTAGTTTTAGTGTCATGCCTTTTCTCCACTCGGTCAGGCAGCCACAACTTGTACCACTCATTAGTCCTGTAGAAATCTGATGTGTAATCTTTGGATAAACTCTCTGGGTCAAAAGCACCAAGATCATCAACATAAAATGTGTTCATTGTGGAAATCTTTTGCAAATGCACTGGGTCATTGAAGTCATCAGCTCTGAATGCTCTTGGGGCAAACCTTGATAATGTTTTGTTGAAGAATCCTCTATATGATGACGTATAAGACATGTTCGGTGAGAAATACACCGAACTGGCGTTTATGTAGGGATTTGAAGATACATCTGCCACTGAAGATAGGAAGTAATACATCATACCAGGGTCGTAAGTATCATTAATAGCAGGTCGAATGAACCTCGATTGTAAGATGTAACTCCAGAAGAAAGCTCTAGTCATGGCTAAGTTGTGAATATGAAGCATCGCAGTCCGATTCGGGAACACCGGGTTTATGTTGATGTCCTTAACATCGGGGTGGTGCGATACGGAATCTTCGGGCAAATATAAATCATCCAAATGACTAATATAACAATTATCTGCTGTAATTTTGTCGAGTTTCCCTCGTATCTCGTCGAAAGAGTCGCGTATTTGCCATTCGTACTGGCCGGCCACACCCCACAGCAAGACACACAAAGAAATTAAAAGTAAGCTGCTATTTAACGTCTCCATGTTGAAATTTTAACTACACTTAAGTTTTTATAGTAATTGTGAGTTAGTTAATACATGTTGTAGAATTGATAAATTATCCACAAAACGGTCACACATTTATCAACTTCTAACGTATCGAAAACGTCACTGACGATTGTTTTGATTTTTGAATGAACGAAATTCCTAAAGTAATAAACAGGAACAATGAATGAATATTAGCTTTTTCTACAAGGTAACACTTTTTTCAAGATTCATCAATCATCAAAATCTTATCAAGACAAGTGTCAAGCAAGCTGTCAAACTATAATTTTAATCAGTGACCGTATACCGAGAACATAATAATAACCTAAAAATTGCATGGAAATAAATTTTAAGTTCACTATTGTAAATATAATTTAACTTAACAATGGCCGGAACTTTGTTTCGTAAGTATTACACTAACACTGTATATTCGAACGGTGAAGTAGTTATGTTATAAAAAATAATATTACCTAATTTCAGGTTCTATGTTTACCACTACTTTAACATTTTCTAATACGAGTACTTCAAGCTTGGTAAGATATTTTTCAATATCTTTTTAGGTTTTATTATTGTTCAGTTGATATTAATTGACTTTTTATTCATATTGGTATTGAGGTATCAGACAAGAGCAGTTCATTGTATATTTTGTTGACATCTATAACTCTGCTTCCAGAGGTCTATCCATAGTGCACCTGTTTATTTTGCCGCTCGTAAAGGTACTAGAGCAAAGGCTCGTGCTAAAAAAGTGAAAATTGAAGTCACCAAAGTTGGATTTATTCCTCATAATCAAAGGGGGAAAGATAAGTATGTACCTAAAATACCCTACCCCTACTGACTTAAAAGAATTGACTTTAAGACAGACTAACATCCACATAAAACATAGAGAGTGACAGAGAAATAAGCTGTCAAAGACATATGAAAAGGAGCAAAAGAACTTCTAAGACTAGACAAAATTAGCAGTAAGATTTTTAGAGACTAAAGCTTTCTGGTGGAGCCCATTTTTACCTTATTAATAACAATCATTTATAAATGCAGTAACATGAGAACTAATTCATATCCTAGAGGAAAAAGGGAAGACAGGTGAAAAAATGGTAGGACCAAATCTGAATAACAGTAGGACCTTTTGGGGAAGGCCTATAGAGCCATCAGCACATTGCTAACTATAGCTAAAGAGCTATAGTTAGCAATGTGCTGATGGATTCAGAATACAAAGTCTGCCTGAGGGCAATGTAAGTTTATTATCCTTCCATGTAACTGGAGGAGGCTTAACCCAACTGTGGGTTATCTATGGGCTGTAGTTGTAGTAGCAGAGGAGGTGTCAGCCAGGTGTAGTTATTTAGTGTTACATTATGTGTTTCTTAGTATCTCAAACATTTACATTAGTTTAAGATAAGCAAGCCAAATCATATGTAACACCATTATTAGTAATAATAAAAATAATATACTTACTTTCCAGAATTGAAAAATCTAAAGTCAGCAGGCATGTAAATGATTTGTACAAACCAAAGCCTAAAGATGATGTGTACCCACTGAAATATTACCGGTGGATAGTGTACACGGCGGAGGATGCAGTGAGGGCCCATCAGCAGACCCACCACCCCACAATGTACAATGTGCCTGATGCTTTTGTATCCGCACAGATAGAATTCAATATGCAGGCTGCTAAAAAGGTTAGGAAATTGTTCTATTACTTATTTATTAATTCCAGTCCTTGCCTTTTCCCCCAATTTTATTGGGACATGCATCAGGCTAACCTGATTTCGCCAAGTTGCATGAACTTGTTTGCAAGACTGCCCAAGTTGTGGGGTGATATACTGTTTTGCATTTCTGGTGAAGTCATTAGCTGGGTCTACACCAAACGATCCATTTTGGACCGGCGATCCCGCGATGCGCGATCCAGGGTCACGGAGCGTGGATCGTGTTAGACCGATCCAGTTTTGAAAACTTGCGATCCTAAAAATACGCTCTAAGCGATCCTAAGGCGATCCAACAGTCTGTTCTCCATTTCATATGTTCTCCATTTCTGACGCCAAGCAGTTCGTCTCTTACTCGTATAGTGGTAGAATTACCATCTTTGAAACCCGAATAAAAAGACATTTTCTAAAAATGATTCCTAGCTAGATAGATTTATCGCCCCCGAAACCCCCTATATACTAAATTTCATGAAAATCGTTGGAGCCGATTCCGAGATTCCAATTAAATATATATATATATATATACAAGAATTGCTCATTTAAAGATATAAGATTAAGCTGCTCTAGAAGGACATTAATTTCACATTGCCCAAGAGCAGCGATTTCAAAGTCTCAGGGCGACAAAACTAAATCCAAGTCTATTTCAAATACCCGATCTGATTTTCAGACTCGTTTCATGGACAGTTTCACCCGACTGTCACTATTGCCACATCCCTTCCCGCGAGACGAGGAGCGTACCATCTTGGCCTTCGTGAAGGGGGCGGAGCTAATTCAGCAGGTTATGGCTGCGGGTGCTACTACTGCAGGGTCTTCGGACATTATCAAGAAAATACAGGTAAGTACTACCTTTGAATAGCGTTCATTCAAATAGTTCATTGAATGAAAAAAGCGTGACTTTGTCTACTTATAAATGCCAGCCTATTATGATGTACCAGCTGTACTATTGTGAGTTGTATTAAAATCCGTTCAAAGATTTTACATTTATGTATATGGATTTAGAAATCTTATTCATCATCAACATTCTTTGTCATTCACTTTATAAAATTGTGCAAAGCAGCTAGATTCAGTACAATAAACTTCTTTAATATTCAATGGCGGAACTAAATATATTGATGATTTTTTTATCCTTTATTGCATTTGCTACATCACTGCATGTTTCGATTTCTCACAGCCGTCTGTCTAAGAATGTTACTCGTAAATCTTCCGCTATAAAATGATCCCTTGTCGCGAACATCATCACAAACATGTCGCTTCTTTGCAAAGACAACGTGAGATTTCACAATGGTTCATTTTATTTTAAACTTTGATTTTATATTTTTAAAGTGATTTCTTGCTAGAAAGTGCGTTTTAAGATGACACGTTTTTCTTGCACCTGATTTTATTGATCGAAGTCAAGCCTTTGGACAAATGAAAGCATCTAATTTGTAAATATGAGTAGTAATACTATGACTCTATACTTTGCCAGTAATTGGCGCACAAATATTGTATAGGTATAATTAAACCCCTAATCTGAAAGTAAGTCTACAACTTAGTTTCAGATTCAAACTAAGCCAATATCGCGCGAGTAAACGTCATATCCTAGCACGCCAGATCCACTGAAGTACGTATTACCAAACTCTCTAACATGCCAAGTAGCTGCCAAACAAGCTTCCCTTATCTGCCAATTCAATGAGCTACATAGTCCAGGTCATTGTTCAAGTTGTTATACTTTAAATTATTTTAAATTTTATTTTCATTGACAGGAAGGTCAAATAAAACTCGGCGACTATGACTACGTGGTTGCCCATCCAAACATCTTAACCGACCTGGTGCCAATCCGTGGTCTCATGAAAAGACGGTTCCCGAACCTTCGTGCAGGGACCTTAGACGCGAACTTACAGTCTCTGGTGAAAAAGTTTGCTGGAGGCATCCAGTACAGAGTGGTAAAAGATGAACAGCAGGAGAACTTTGGATCAGTTGAAGTACCCGTTGGAAGGGTAAGGTTGCTTTTATAATATACCCTGATTACATAATATTATCTTATAATATTTATTACTATTTGGGAAGCTTACAGCTAGTACATATTTAAATATAGCTTAAAAAAAATGTTGGTCATTTATAAGATTCCACTGATATTACATAGGGAGTAATCAGTGGAATCATAAGACAGATTCAGAAGTGGGATGACCTGACCAGAAGTGAGAAGAAAGTACTATACTAGAATTTAGGTGGCCAAGAGGGTTAGCATCGAGTTATCCATATTTTGTCTCTTTTGCGCTCCTTTAGTCATCTTTTGGGAACCTTCAGGATGGAATAGATACACCATATATTCTGAATCTAACTTTTCAATATACCTTTTAGATAATTTTCTAGAGCATCCATCAACTCCAAGCGACCGCACTATCATATACTGTGTTTCCCATTTGCCTCCCTCGATAGCATACCGTGCCCCAGTTCATGTGCTGTAATTTCACCCATTTTTTCTTTCAGCTGAACATGGAGCCAAAGCAAATAGCGGAGAATGTGGAAGCTTTATTAAAGGATTTGCAGTCAGTGCGCCCTAAAAGAGATGGTCTCTTTATCACAAAGTAATTCCTTATTTATTTCCTCATATAAGATTTCATTTATAATTAAGGCAACATCTGAATGTATTATGTTGGGGCATGAAGCGACTTGACAATAGCTTGGTCATTGTTGAATATTCAAGGTAGCTTAAATTAAAATAAAAAGAAGATTATATGTTAAAACTAATTGCAGTTAGAATATCTATAACAAACATCCTCTTTGAGATAAATTATCAGAGATACATCATGTAAAATTTCAGAAATTATCAATATAGGTATAGGAATGTTTCTCCAGTGCTGCACTGAAATTATGCGTGTATTTTAAAATACAGCATTATGTTCTGTCTATGGTGTTGCCCTAAAAATCTATTTTAGTAATTTCTTTCTTTATTTAAGGTGTTTACTAGTCAGCCCACCATCACCAGAGAAATTGAAAATCAATCCATTTGTCTATGTGGACCGAATATTAACTAAGGAAGTGCGTGAAGATAGCGACGATGAGGAACCGGAATCCGTAGCCGCCGTTAGCGCCTAATCATATTGTTAAGTGTTTCAGTAGGTTTTATTAGCATATCTGTAAAATTAAAATAATGAGAATGAAGGCTTTCTTTTCTTCTTTAATTACTAAGCTCTGACCAATATATATTAAATATTATTAGACTAACGCCGTTTGTCCACCGCCGCCGTCACCGAGAACGAGATGACGGCGCCGAGTTAGCGATACATACATTTACTATGGCCGTGTGTCCACCGCACGTCCGTCACCCGAGAGCCGTCATCCCGCCGCCGATTTTTCCAATAGATCGGCGTGACCGCTAGAACTCGGCACGATTTTATGACGGGCCGATGTGCCGGCAATACAATAGTAGATTGTATGACAAGGGAGTATAGTAATATTTTTAAGGCGAGGGCGCTATTTTGAATCCAGTGCGAAGTGAGGGATAAAACGATCCTGCGATGTATCGTTCACGTATTAGCGGATGAATCCAAAATTCTTTGCATCGCCTACGGCTTCGAAAGCAGAAGAAGCAATTGTCGCCGGTTGAAACTAGCCATCCTCCTAGTTTGTTTATTTCTAATAAAAAGGGAAACGCGACTACCATGCGCAAGAAATCTCTAGAACTGAGCCACCGAGATATCGGCGCGGTGGACAAACGATCACGTCATCTTAAACTCGACCCGAAATAATCTCGTTCTCGTTGACGACGTGCCGGTGACGGCGGCGGAGAACGAGATTATTTCGGGCCGAGTTTAAGATGACGTGACGGCGATCGTTTGTCCACCGCGCCGATATATCGGTGGTTCCGTTAAAACAAAAACCGTGCGAACGGCGCGGTGCGACGGTAGTGTGTGGACAAGAACAAGCCTGTTTTGTATTGCCGGCACATTGCCCCGTCATAAAACCGTGCTGAGTTCCAGCGACTGATGACGGATGACGGTTCTCGGGCGACGGGCGTTCGGTGGACACATGGCCATAGTAAATGTATGTATCGCTAACTCGGCGCCGTCATCTCGTTCTCGGTGACGACGGCGGTGGACAAACGACCTTAGGCTTTAAAAAGAAAATAGCTAAAATACGCAATATTTTGCTTTTCATTTTATTGCATTATTCATGACTAGTGGCCCGCCCCGGCTTCGCCCGTGCAAAGTGGGGGTGGGTTACACATATAAACCTTCCCCTTGAATCACTCTATCTATTAAAAAAAACCGCTTCAAAATCCGTTGCGTAGTTTTAAAGATTTATGCATACATAGGGACGGACAGAAGAATGCGACTTTGTTTTATACTATGTAGTGATGATGAAATTTACGTCATAATCTGAACGTAAACGTATCGGTTGTCCAAATCTGACACTGACACAAGTGACACTCGTCGACAAACAGTTCAGAAACTTGTATCAAAAAGTGTCAGTTCATCAGTTCCTATACTATTACATGTTTAAAGCATATCAAAATGTTTATGGTATAAACTTTACTGGACTCGCAGGCGGAATGAAAATATTTACGTAATATTTGTGTACCTGCATAGCACAAATTTAATGAAAACGATACATTTTCATAATTATTTTAACCACAATCGTAATTTTTAAAGTAATCAGTTTTGATTGTTTCTGGCGTTTTTGTGAATTCCTGACGTTTCTGAACGTTTCACAGAGGGCAGGGGCGTAAAACAATCCGCCATTTTGTCCCGTTTGACAATCTAAGAATTTTATTTGTTTCAAATTCAAACCGTACTATATCTAAATAATCATAATAAAATAGTGGTATTGGAGAACCTGTGCAGTGTTTATAAAGGCTGTGATATTAGTGTTTCCAGTTATTTTTGTTTACGTTTCATCTTGACGTTTGAAAATAGACCGATTTTGACGTCGATTACAAGAGAGCTCTAGCTATATCAAAATGGGCACAAGAGAGGACGAATACGATTATTTGTTCAAAGGTAATAGTGTTTCTATACTTTACTGTCTTTATTACCTGCTATCGATCGGCGTAACAAGAGAAACTAGGTTCGATATGTTACTGTAATTGCCTACCATTGTTTCGTCGCTTGAATGACGTAGGAAAAGTGATTGCTTTGAATCTATTCTTGAATTTGTATTAGACCTGAGCTTATCATTAAAAAAACACCCAATACAATACTTTTAAACTTCGTTCATTAGCTTACACATTGAAAATCTCACTTTATTATCACCTAACCCATCAGCTGATTGACTCATCGATCGATATTTCGTAAATTTTAGTTTGGTCGTGAGTCACCTTTCTAACATAATCTGTGAGCTAATCAGTAACAGCTACATTCATAACTAAAAATGCCTATTTAGCTAACTTGTAAACAGGAAATGATCATCTATCATGTAATTGTGTTTTCCTTTGTTCCAGTTGTGCTAATAGGTGACTCTGGGGTTGGTAAAAGCAGTCTGCTGTCACGTTTTACTAGAAATGAATTTAATTTAGAGTCCAAATCCACAATAGGTGTGGAATTTGCTACAAGAAGTATAGAGGTAAATACACTTTTTTGTTTATGGCCTAGTATGCTAATTAGATGTTATTGTATAGCTTTTATTTGCCTTTGTTCACATAGAAATCTTTTTGTTTGATCTACTGAATTTGGAAAGTGTATTCATAATGATATCCTAAGAAGTTCTTAATAATTTATGTGTGTTTGAAAAATAACATAACATTTCATTACCACAAAACTAAATAAATTGTTGAATCCCAACCTATTCCAAACAAAGTTTTAAATTTTAACTAATTTAATACAAAATGTATATCAAATTCTTAAACATTTAAATTGTAGCAAGTGACATTTCTTTATTCAGCATAGGTATTTAATTAATTACTATAATTTTGTTATTACATTATCATTAAAGTTTTAGGGTATCAATCAAATTATTCCTTACTTGCACCTGCCACTTGCATTCTCAGAAATAATTAAAATTATCTTGAAATTTGAAAATAAATATAGACAATACTATCCCCCAACTTTAATTTGTTTTTCACCTTATTCCAACCCGTCTGTCCAGCGTGGCACAGGGCCATTTACCCTCCATTTAACTGGAGGAGGCCCGACTCAGCAGTGGGTCATATATGGGCTGAAAAGTAGTAGGTGTTTAATTTGTTGCTATGGGAAAGCACAGTATAATACCTTTTTAATGTTCATAAGTTTATAATGAACAAAAGACAGTTTGATATGATGTGGTTTGGATAATTTAAACAGCAATTTTTTACTTAAGATTACTAATACTGGCATGAAAAAAGAGTTGTCCAAACAATAGAGTTAATGAATGTGGTATTTTGGTATAGTTCTAGACTTCTTCATCTTTTCCTCCGTTATTTCATTGAGATTTGCAGCAGTCTCACCCATTTTGGATAATTACTTAATAACATGTAAACTTTAAGAAAAACATTTTAATTATTAACTAACAAAATAGCCTAATAATATAGAAGGTCACAAGGTGATTGATAGGCAGTCCAGTTTGAAAACTCATATCAACTTTTTCGAGTTCCTTGACATCTTAATTAGGGCAGATATTGTTTACTAACATTTACTGGCATCTTCATTTTATTTTTTACTGTGTATTAACACTTCTAGATACAACTCTTACCTATGTATATTTTAATGATAAATGGATGAATACTATGTACTTCCATTTTTTTTATAATAAGGTCTACCCTGCACTAGGTATAGCCAAAGGTGTTTTACAAACATTACTCACGACTACAAACGACACCCTGAACTCAGACCACATCTTACACCTCCTAAAGTCTAGGAATCGAACAGGGGACTCAATATCCAAAAGTCAGCCTCTAGACTAACAAGGAGTCTAAATCACAATTGATCTCTACGGCCTTTCCATCCTGAAGGTTTTAGAAGAGATGCCAAAGTATTGCTTGAAGGAATCAACCTAGCTGCAAGATAAGGAAAACTTGAGACAAACCCCGCGCCACCCTGTCTGGCTAGCGTGCCACAGTCGGTTAATTTCCCTCCATGAACTTGGAAGAGTCCTAATTCAGGAGCAGGTTAATAACTCGAGTAAATATATGTTTTACTTTGATACAAATCCGGTGCTAATCTGTCTTGCCAGCGTGGCTCGTTAGGCAAATTTCCCTCCACGAATTTGGTGGGGGGCCGATTCAATAGTGGGTCATTTACGGGTTGAATTAATGATGATAATGACTATAAGATAAATAACTGAACGCAACCTCAGCTGACTCGTTATCCTTATCTTTCAACATACCTATTTAACCTAGACAATTGCTTGATACGTCATCGTTAAGTAGTTTTAAATATCAGTCAGATTATGACGCAACTAGACGTGTGCCATCTAAGATGACGTGAAAGTTACACACGTTATCCATCGTCTAACTTGCCTTTTCCCATATACATTGGGGTTAGTAATAGTCTAACCAGATTTGGTTGACTACCAGTATTTACACAGAGCGAGTGCCAGCTAGTGAGACTATTGATAAATTATTTGGTTATACCAGCTGGTTCTCTGACACCAGCAAATGTTACCACCGATAAATACTCTGGTTATGTAAGGTTTATATCACCCTACTTCTGACTTCTTGTATCGACTGCTATACATACACTTACGTTACTGGGGGTCGCTCGGCATAGGCATAGCTTTCTTAAGCTGATTAGGTTGCTGTTATTGACTAGGTATAACAATTAGAACTTTATCTATAGTAAGTAATATACAGTATTATGGCAAATCTATATAAATCCTCCATTATAGCGGGATTTACAGAATTTCTTGTCAGCCTTCCGAACCTATGTTAAATTAATAAAATAATAAAAATAAATATCCTTGGACATTTCACACAACGCCATCTCGTCCCAAGCTAAGCAACTTAATGCTTGTGTTATGGTAACGAGATGGATGATAAACTACTTATACATATACATTTTTTTTTTGTAAATACATACATATTATAGATAGAAATGACACCCAGACTCCGAGCCAGTGCCTCTGGTTTAGACAAAGACACTTGCCCGACCCCGGAATCGAACCCGGGACCCGTTGATCCAAAGGCGGCACATCTAACCACTAGACCAACGAGGCAGTCATTGATGTATATTTGCATGTCAAAAGCGCTCACATGAGCCAACTTGAATAAATAGATTTGATTTGCAGCGGGGAGCAATGGCTTTATTTTTAAAGTGATAAGATGGGCTCCCAGTTCCTACAGTTCATTCAACTATGACTAAGATCTCCTCGTCTACCCATCGTTTGACAAAATTGCCCTTGCTGTAACCATCATATTGATTCGGAATCGGAACGAAAATACAATTCATTTATATTGTAAAAATTATTTTTTCTCTTTTAAACCGAAAATTACGGACGAGCATGGTACAGCGGTATTTTGAACTCTGATCTTCTGCAGGTTTAAAAAAATTAAAAGCTACAAAGTACTAAAAAGTGCTTCCGATTCAGTCTATTTGTTTTTACATGGTGCACAGACAGGCTAAATGTCAAACTGAAAGTACTCAAAAATTCTATATTCAAATCGTGTACCGTATCCTTTTTTTAATAACAATTATGAGCGGCCAGTATAGCGATCAATAGAGACGAGTAACGGTATAGGCGTGTATATGAGGACAAAACTACCGGTGCACACATATGGTTACTACGCGAATAGGTGCCTCCAAATAAGAAAGTGACGTCATTAGTTGGACGATCACCTTTCTGACGCGGTAACACAAAACTTTATTCTGTACATAGTTGTTGTTTAGATAAAAAGTACGATACGCGCGGAAGCCAATTCTTTTGCAAGTCTAAGTCAAAGTCAAATCATTTATTTTGCATAGGACACAATGGACACTTACAAATTGTCAACATATTAATAAAATGTATACAAAGCAAAGTAATATACTTTACCACCAGTTCGGAACGCGACCACTGCTGAGAAGAACTGGCAAGAAACTCTGAAGCCCTCTGAGTTTCATTTTTTCTTTTTTATTACTTTGCGGTCCTGTTCATAATGTAATATGTATATATTTACCCAACAAATTCCATATAACAAACTGTTCTATCGGATCTGGAAGGCGTCAGCTGGAATGTGAATATTAAAACAATACAAAACAAACTTTAATGAAATAAAACTTCCTTGGCTGGACCAAGCCGACCAACCCCAAACAGCAGCACCTGTTCACAAGTATAACGCATGTGACAGCCATCGGTATCCTCAACCATCGGAGCCAAGCCAACCAAGCCATCGGTATCCATATCTAACAACGTTTGACCCAGTCAATTGTTGAATGAGTGTTTATTATATTACAATAGTCCCACACGGTTAATGCTCCGTGGGGGTGCAATAACCCCTCCGTGTGAATACCGGTAGTTAACAAAATTAGTCGGGTCGGCACCAGTGTAATGTATACACTGGTGCCGACCCCAATAACATTGGAATAACTAAAAGTTCGGTGATTACATTAATGTAGATAACATTATACGAAACACATCATTCTGATAATAAACATAATTTTGAGGTCATTTATAATAATAATTATCGTCACTTTATTTGCGAGTTATCAAAATCCGCGATTTTATGTCGCTATGCGTTCCATATATCCAAGTTCAAAGGAACTACTAATTACGAACCAGAGCTGAGTGCCTCCTCTCGTTACATGGAGGGTATTTCAGTAATAAATTAGGTAAAACGGAACTTATCATTGGATAAATTCTGTTTAATTAATTAATTCAATCAAAATCCATCTTATTCAAATATATTTGAAACGTGGACTAAAACTAACACCTCTTTGTATGAATGCTTGCTTGTATGAAGATGACCCGACAAGAAACGCTGTAGTTGCTTTTTTTTCACTGATGTAATTTGGTTGCAAACTAGTAATTATAAATGTAAGATTAGGTTCGAATCTTTCGCCTATCACATTTTAAGGCTTTGGGAAAGGGCTGTGTAACATTGATCAATGACATTACGCATGAATGGGGCACCTAATTGGGCATCATTGGCAGTCCTATCGACAAATTGGGCTCTTAACCCGCCTGACGTTTTGAATCGACCTTTTCATTAGCACTTGTTCGAATAAGGTTGCACTGATATTTGTCGATTCTTTAATAAATATAAAAGTTACTGGATTATAATAGGCTCTTCATTTCTAAAGATTGCTAAGAACCAAATGTATGTTCGTCGTCATCACGATCGTTGTTTGTTATTTACTTAGTTTGTATAGATTTAAACAAAATTGTGAAGTGTTCATTTTTTTAATTTTCTTCTTATTTTTATTAATAATCGTTAATAAAATCAACCTAAAAGCAAATATTTTAGATACAGATCACAGAGAAAGCAAACGACGAACAATAAACGACTAATTATGATAATTAACCTTTATGATTCAGAACTCTCGTGAATTTTAGTGTCTCACACGCCGCTTTTGAAATTGATTGTTGTTACGTGAGATAATTTCATAGCGAGAGTGCTAAAGTATTAATAAATATAGATAGATAGAGTTTGTACATTATATTGAGTCTAAATACTAAGTATACAAATGAATCAATTTGATAGTGATTGATCAAATACAGATAGATAACTTACCTAATATTCAGCTATTTGTTAATTTTACCATCGGGATTTAACTTTATAAAAGCGACATCTATTATTAAAGCTAATCTGCCACCGGCAATAAAGAAGGTTGTATAGTTCGTTTTACATCTTTTATAGCATCAATTCTACGCGAGCAGCTCTGTCCAGTGTTCTAAAATTGAATAACAGGTCGACCTGTTTGTTCCAGGTGGACGGCAAAACCATAAAAGCCCAGATATGGGACACCGCGGGCCAGGAAAGGTACCGTGCGATCACGTCGGCGTACTACCGAGGCGCGGTGGGCGCACTCCTTGTCTACGACATTGCGAAGCACTTGTCCTACGAGAACGTGGAGAGATGGTTACGTGAACTGCGCGACCACGCTGATCAGAACATATTGATCATGCTTGTAGGCAACAAGAGCGATCTTAGGCACCTCAGGTGAGTACATGTGACGTCACTCTCCATTTACTGGTGAACCTAGCATAGCAACATTAATCTTTTTTTTAAAAACGGCTCTAGATACAAATCCATAGCAAGTATCTTTCGGTCACACAGTGACTTGCTGGACCCCAGGAACGAACGTGCAAAGACTAGCCCAAAAAAATACAAAATGATAGATTTTTTACGATAACTGCTTTGTCATGGCGACTGGGATATAATTATGTCTAGGTGTTACCCGCGACTTCGTCCGCGTGGTATTTAACAAATAAGCTGTTGTTCAGCAGAGTTTACGATAACTTATTAATTCTGTATTTCGCGTGAATAACATTCAAAATTTGGAAAGCCTGTTAAGTTTCTTGAAAACCGAGAGGGGTGTCAACAAAAGTAAGCGTAAGTTACTTCTAGTTACATCAGCTATCTACCGGCGCTATGTTGTTTCGAATGACATTTATGTATATGCCTGCCAAAGCTAAGTGATAGCATATAACACTGATTAAAACAGTTTTATTGGCGGCACGTAATAAAAAGTCTTAAACCTGATGGTAATCAGTGAATAATTCCATGGATTGATGGTTCTACCGTTGCAACAATTACTGATAGTGTTTTCAGTACCATATAGACACACTAACGTAGGTCAAATTCACATATGTACCTAAATAATGACATGGAGGGTAATTAGCCTACTGTGCCGTGCTGGCCAGACGGGTTGGCACAGGGTTCCATAACAAGTTTTCCTTCTCTTGTGGTTAGGTTATCGGCCTTGCCATTTCTTTTTCTCGACTCTTAAGACACCCTCAGTATGGAACGGGGCGGCGACACTATGTAATCTAAATCCATAACGTCATGGTATTAAACAAACTAATGTGTATTCCTATTAATTCTATGTTTAAATTATAAGGCTTTACGCTAAACGCTGTAATCACGGAATAGGAACTTACATAATCCTATATTCGGTTTGCCATGAAATGATTTAATGCAAAGGTGATTACTATACCGTCCCAGTATAAGTCATAAACCAAATCACTATTTCACTTGCAAAATAGCTTACATTAATTATGATCTATTTATTGAATGTGCAATAGATTTGTTGTAATAACATCCAAGTCTAGGTTTATTACTGCTTAAGTGTCCAAAGTGCTTGCAAGATTCCCTTCCCTTTAATAGGTTTGGCTAATGTCTATAATAATACTGTAGTTAGTATATTAATAGTACTGCTTTTATATGAGGCACATCGAATAAGAATATCGAGTTGTGTATTATTAATTAAGAGATAATAAGCCTACGGTACATCCCGCGTGCCCGTATGCGGGGAAACATTTAAGCTCTATAGAAACTTTTGTTGGTTTTAAGTACTTTAAAGGATTAAGAATACATTGTGTCACCACCCCATTATAAATAAATAAATATCCTTGGACATTTCACGCAACGCCATCTCGTCCCAAGCTAAGCAACTTAATTCTTGTGTTATGGTAACGAGATGGATGATAAACTACTTATATACATTTTTTTCAAATACATACGTATTATAGATAGAAAACACCCAGACCCGGGACAAATACTTGTAGGTCGTACAAATATTTCTTCCGTGTGGGAATCGAACCCGCGACATGCTGTGGGGGACGTAAGAGCCGACAAAAGGAAAGGACAAGGCTGATAACCTAGCTACAATAGAAGGAAAACTTGATACGAAACCCTTTGCCAGCCCGTCTGGCCAGCGGGGCACAGTAGGCTAATTACCCTCGATGGGAATGGAGGAGGCCCGACTCAACAGTGGGTCATCTATAGTAGGCTAAGTGGTAGTAGTAGCATAAGTGTTCCTCACATCCGGATTATACATATATGGGAGTGTTATTTTCAAGTAACCTTTGTCGGTCTGCCTTCCAGATCCATCCCAACAGAAGAGGCCAAGGCATTCGCAGAGAAAAATGGCCTTAGTTTTATTGAAACGTCCGCGCTTGACTCCACCAATGTGGAGCCAGCGTTC
Source organism: Clostera curtula (assembly GCA_905475355.2). Lineage (NCBI taxonomy): Eukaryota > Metazoa > Arthropoda > Insecta > Lepidoptera > Notodontidae > Clostera > Clostera curtula. The sequence continues at coordinate 1,438,867 of FR997803.1, read as the reverse complement.
CAGAACATATTAACTGGTAAGTGCATATATTTTCCTATGAGGAAGTTTACTGTAGGTAGTATTTTACTAGCAACCAAACCCTGGTTGCAGAGATAAAGTTTTTTTTCCTTCTGGTTTACTTAAATATCGCTGGGGAACAAGATGCGATACATTTATTGATAAAAGTTTATCTAGAGAACGAGTGCAGAATGGTAATATATTTTGTAAATGATGCCTAAATTAAATTAAATCAATAAAAAGAACTCCACACACTACCAAGTATTTGAACTTTTATACCATGTACTCTTTTGTTTATTGTTGAAGTTTATAGAACTATAATTTATATGAATTATGGTCGAATGTCGAACCGACCACTAGTTAAGCAAAGCGAAAGTAAAGCAACACCTGACCAGATAAGTGAGCCTGTAAGTGACCTGTCGCCCGCAGAGATCTACAGGATCGTGTCGCAGAAGCAGATGCGCGACCCGCCCGAGGGCGACGTCATCCGGCCCGACGCAGAGCCGCAGGACGTGCGGCCCTCGCACACCGACAACGTGCGCAAGCAGTGCTGCCAGTAGGGCGAGCCCTACAGGTACACGCACACTACCACCACTACTCACACATTGGAGGGGCTTTCACCCACAGGGCACACACTTCCTAATGAGAATTAAATAGTTTATCTATGTATTTCCTTGAGTGTAAGCAATTTTGTGATCTATTTATAGTGAGTGAGTCGACATGACGTAGGGGCGGTTCAGAATATTACACTTCCTCACCGCACGCTAGGAAAAAACGCGTGTTGTAAAAGTCAACTAAACCCAGCACTCTATATGGTAGGATCTAACAGTTCGTCCGGCTAGCTATCACCAACACAGTTTTACTGTGTTTCGACGTGTGTGTGAGAGAGCCGGTGCCCGACAGGACATTTCCTTGAATTGCTTGCTCCATCTTAGACCCCGGCGTTGCTTTCCATCACGCAAGCCTAGGGTCAAAGGCAATCGAGTAACAGATTAAAAAAAACTTGTCATAATCATGTATGTATATAACTTGAAGCGGCGGAATAACGGATGTAAACCTAGACCGCGCCAACCCAACCCAGCCCATAATGATATTGTAATGTTTCGTCCTTTTTTTTTTAGTTACTAATGTCTGTTAAGTATGTTCTTCTGTTAATCCGTATTATGTACTTCTTTTCAGAGTCCAGTTATAGTCGGAGCCGAAGAGAGGAGTCGCGGCTGAGAGATAAATGCAATCATTATGAATCATTCCCAGACTACGGTATTTATTAACAACATGAATGTTGCCAGCCACACACAAAATGCCGAAAATAAACAAAAACAAAGCAATACCCTCGGCAGATATTTAGCCTGGCAACACCAACTAAAACGGTTAAGAGTGGCTCATGTAGATAGCTTGTGTAATAATTGATATTTAGTGTCTGAACGAATAAAGGTAAAATAATATAGTTATTGTAACGCAGAGAGACGATTCAATATAACATTATTCAGTAAAAAACAAAGCTTTTGTTATTAAAGTAAATATATGAAGTAAATTAATCAGAAGGTCAACCCAGTGTTTCGTTCATTGCCATAGAACGTACATAACGTTTTATGACAATTTTACAGCAATCTTCTATGGCTCATAAACTTGACACAAACATTGTTGTCTAGTAATTTTTATTATACCTAGAAAAAGTTGTGTATGGTTTGGTAGCTGTACCGGCCATAGGCAATACACTAACACTATAGCGAAGTGGACCTTCTGGACATTTTAGTGATGAGCACCGTATTTTTGTTAATTTTTGGCGCTAAAATACCCGTGTAATTTAAACCTGAATTTAACTTTTTTTAAATATGTATCTAGTGGTAAACCTTTTTCGTTAGTAGATAATTCATGTTATATGCTATTTATTTAGTAATTTAAATGATCGATGAAAAGTTACTAAAAGAACCGTTATGATGTTTTTTTTATAATATATTTGTTCAACGTAGGATTAGGCGTAAAATAAAGCAATAATGAAATGGGCCGTATAGAAAAAAACTGCAATTCACTGTTTCATAGCACACACATCGTTGATTCGATAAATTCTTTTGTAATACACTAGGCGTTAGTTTAAGTAACAAGATAGCTTTTTTAAGAGGAACATCTTTGTTTTACGACTATGTGCCTTTATGGGAAAGGTGGGACATGTACATTTTTTATTGGAAGCTTCCTTCGTTTATTTTTGCGTCATGTTGGAGTCGCGGGTGACGTCTAGTGGCGACCTGCACGAGACCAAATGAGTCGCTGCCTTTATTATAAGGGTGGGCGCAGACGACCGATTATTCCGAACAAAGGCATTGCATTCAGCAATGAAAAATTGAGTATAGAAGTGTCGAAATATGAACATATTCTACATCAACAGCAGGCATAAATAATGTTGATTCTGTAATAAAGAATAATAGTTGATAACAAATTGATATTTTATTTAATTAATAAGGCGATATACAGTGGCTATACCCATATTGCAATACAAGTGTGGTTCATTCAATCATAGGACTGTTCTATATATCTAATAATGTTCGCTAGGGTCAACCACGACCGAAGAATACCGGCCTGCTCACTACGTATACGTCATTTGACGTCTATTATTCCGCTAGTAATCTCTTTTACCTGATATTCTCAAACTTTTTGTCAGCCTTACCAGCTGCTGGGTCAAAATTTTTGTTTAGCTAAATATTTTTTCAATAAAATATATAATTTCACATAAATGATTATAATGATAAATCTGCAGTGCATACCAATAAGTCTTTATTCAATTGCGTCTTATTCCGAAGTCATTAGCAGAAGAATGGAAGCCTCATTGTCCTTTGAACACCGACAAACATTATAAGTAACCTTAATAGAAATACACGTTAAATAATATTTACTCAAGCCGCACTTGAGGTACCCACAAACGCGTGGATAAATTGTAAACATAACTGCAAGCTGCTGACGTATGGAGGGCAAAATGTTTAAGGTATTTGCAGGGAGTGACCAGCCCTTTATTATTTGGGCATGGTGCCAATAAGTCTGTCGTCTGCGCAAACCCTAAGCAGTAATAGTGAGATTATCTGTGCGTTGCTACTAGTCTGAACACAAGCTTAACGTTCGCTATATCTCATTGGGATGAAAACATTGTTAATGGACGCCATCGGGTAGCTTATAGGACACAAAATACTCAGTTACTAGTGCCCTACGCTCTGTGCCATCTTGTCTATGACCTGCGGATTTTTTCTGAATGTCCGTCACTGGCACCATCCGGTGGCCATTTTGTTTCTCAAGTGAGAATGCGGTGTTTGTTGTATCTAAGAAATATGTTATTGTATTATGGTCTTCAATATGCATGATTATTTTTTTAGTGCCTACCTGTAATTACTTTATTAAAGACAAAGATAATAAAATATTATGTAAATTTCCTGATGTTTTGATTAAACACGTGTCTATCACGGATTCGAACTGGGGACCCGTGATCTAAAAGCGGCGCATCCAGCCCCTGGACGAACATGTCAGATCTTTGTTGCTGATACGCCATTGTATTTAGTGTTCTAACAAAATTACGCCATGTAATTGTGAATAAATAACTTTCATTTGGAATGGCAATGTTCGAAATCTGGCAAACATCACGTGGGTGTCACAAACGTCAAGTTTGATTTTAGTGAGACCTAAACTGCAGCATTGGAGTTTATAGGTAAATCTTAGAACGAACTTTTTAATTTTCTCTATTGAAGAAATTTAAAGAAAGAAATCTAGGGGTTAGATGTGCCGCCTTTGGATCAACGGGTCCCGGGGTCGGGCAAGTGTCTTTGTCTAAACCAGAGGCACTTGTTCGGAGTCTGGGTGTCATTTGTGTTCGGGAATTACATGTTTGTAAACTGCCCCAGCGATACAGGTTATACCTAATACAGGGAAAAAAATGTTAATACTGACAGCTACTAATAGCGGGACACATACATGCAATAGAAACAAAGGAACGAACAAACATTCATAATGAAGCTGTTTGAGCAGCGTTATTGAGAATTAACTATTCAGCCCATACATAACCACTGCTGAGTTGGGCCTCCTCCAGTTACATGGTTACAGTTACAGTTACCTCGCTAGTGAGTTGACACAGGGTTTCAAGTTTTTCTTGCGATTAGGTTTGTCGACCATGTTATTTCATTTAGTTGGCTCTTACGAGAACCTCAGGAATGAAATGGGGTGACAATATTTATTCTTAATCTGTCACCATACAGCATGTTAACCAACTTGAAAATTATAAAAGGTCGCAAAGTGGCAGCCCTGAGAAAGTATGACTCGATTCCATGATCTTTGTGCAACCTTGATAAGCCCTTTCCAGCAAGAGTGATAGTACAGATGATAGTGAAGTGTTTGCTGTTTCTGTATCGCATTATAATGTTTTTAGGTATGACATAATGTAACACAAGGACAAACACAACAGAAATATGAAATGACAACGATATTATTATCCTCAAAATAAATGAATCATACGAACCTCAGTTGCTATGTAACTGATTTAATATCAAATGTATGTGTTTATTCAGTTATACATTTATAGACAACGATAGGTGATGCATTTAAAATAATTTGTACATTTACATATATGGTACGCACACATTCACAATGTTATCAACCCATACCATGCTGAGGGGTGTAAGGGGTGATTAAAGGAAAGCAATAGAAAGGAAACTTGCTTTAACCCTGTGCCAAACCGTCTTGCCAGCGTGGTACGGTAGGCTCATTTCCCTCCATTAATTTGGAGGACGTTCGACTCAGTAATCGGTACTTTAAGGGGATGAAACAACGAATAGTGTCACCTACTATGTATATCACGTCATAACGGGGTGCGGGCGTATATCACAAAGTAGGTAAAAATATAGAATGGCCTATGTTCTCTATCTCGTAGATGCTCTTTATTTATGCTCATTGTTAAGGACGGAAGGCAAACGTTGCCGGAGTTTGTAAATTAATTATGTAGGACCATAATTTACTTATAGTTTTTATTATCAGACATTTATTATAGAAAGATTGACGAAAAAAGTGTTTATGGCGAGTGTGAATGAAAGTGTTGGAAGTGGCAGACCTAGGCGAACGTTTCAAGATCAAATCAGGGACGTCTTGAAAAAAGGCCAAGTCAAGAGTACCCCAAACCGAAGAGCATGTATGAAGCGAAACAATAGTATGTAAGGATCGTACCAAGTGGAAAGAAGTGGTCTCTGCCTACCCCTACGGGAAAGAGGCGTGATAATACGTATATAACGTATGTATGTAATGTAACTGACATGCAGTAAAACAAAGTAATATCAAACCATTCGTCACCACTCGGTGGTAAATCCGTCAACCCGTCTTGCCAGCGTGGCACAGTAGGCTAATTTCGCTCCATGAATTTGGAGGAGGCCCGACTCAGTACTGGGTCATTTATGGGCTGAAACGAAACCATTTTAAAATTATTAAAAATGGTAACGGTTGTCGGTCTTTAACAATTTTTTTTTTATGTCTTTTGGGAGAGATGGTTGTCAGAATACCTAGCCACTCATGAAGATCCGTACTAAATAATTGGGAAACCTCTCGCTAGACTGGGGCAGATGCTGCTGACACTGTGCTAATCCTTTATGAGCCTTGCTTAGTGTTTTGGTGGAAAAAGTAAAAGCTAGCTGATCATAATTTATTAACAGAAGACAACTTTAAGGTACTTTCTAATAACATGCAATATAAAAAAAATTGCTATGATCCAGCGGATCAATATTACCCGGCTGAAGCTAAGAGCTCAATTTCCTTACCCGGCAGAACTTTATCACGCGACGAATTAACTTAGTCGTATAGTAAGGCAATAACATGACAACCTTGGTTAGCTTTTTGTATAATTTGCCGGCGTCCAGAGTTTATCTTCGCATCGAACACACAACACGATAGGTAAGTGATAAATAAATAAATAAAAATAATGTTATCCAGCTAATTGTTATGTAAGTTAGAGTGAGCAATATTCTTTGAAGGTACAACCTAATTCTCGTTATTTTGTCAGCGTCTTGATCAATCAAGTTTAGTACCTATTAAACTACTTGACCGTCACTGGAAGCTTATTCAATTGAGAGATGCGTTTCCGTTTCGCCGTCAACCAATGAGAATTCGTACCTTTTTTACCCGGATTTCCGGCTCAGTGGCGGCACCTGGTGGGAGCTAAGCGAATTTTACCTAGGTGAAAAAGAGCTGGCCTTTATCATTGGCGTTTCGTTAGCCGTCGAAGCAACTCGCCTTATCGTGCAGAGACTACCTTGTCCCTGCAGAGGTGCTATATTATTTTAATTATTACATTACACAAGTGTACAGTGAACATTCTACGAAGACTGTAAGTACCCACATATAATTTTATCATCGGATAATTTAACGGGTTTCCCGTTCGGATGATATACTGTATTAAAAAATTATTTCATTTTGAATTTGAAATTAAATTTTACTATAGATTCGTACCAATAACAAGTAAGCTACTTTAATTATTAACCTTAATATTTTAGATTTGTGCTATAATATAAACAACAAGGAAAACTTCATATAAAACCCAATTTTGAAACAAAGTGCACTTCTTTTAGTGTATTGCTACGTTCTATAAATAATTTTAATGACTACCCACTGTTGTTTAAACTGTTAATGTTTTTAAAATAACCTGTTAAATTGGCATGTACAAAATTGTATAAGTCATCTATATTGTTATTATATTTGCAATAATTTCTAATATGTAGTTATTTTTCTGTAGCTATTATTACTCGGTCAGCAGTACTAATTTATTTGCGTCTAGGATGGACAATAATTGTGATAATGCTGTGGCTGGGCCTTCTGGTATGGCTCAGACTTGGGGCTAGGTCGTGCCCTGTGCTCCAGTGCCAGCTCAACTGATAGCAGCGGCACTCGTCGATTGGTGAACAGGGAAAACCTGCACGCCAACATCACCATAAGAAAAGCAAGCGGTCTATCTGCACATTGGACAAATTAACCATAGAATTGGGTGAGTTAAAGCAAAAGTTTTAATCCAAAAATAATGGCAGCGCCCCATGTTGCAATAAGTGCCTCTTTGTTCGGAGATAAGTGGAAAATTATATACTGACAATAATAGTCAATGCCATGTAGGTGACAAGGATCATCCTAATGTAGATTTCACATTCGATATAGACTAAATTGATAGAACCGGCGTTAACCAGGAAGCCCGGTGACTAATTTACAGAAATTAATAGATATCCAGCGTTTGAGCAGTTCCTCATGTGCATATGTTAGATATTCCGAAGCCCAAAAATATAACTTCACTCTTGGTCTCGTGGACCTTGAAACTAACTTAGAGATGACAATGATGTTTTGAGGGAGTTATCTGAAAGTGCTAAGTCTTAAGTTGCCATAACATGTTGCATACATATACAACAGGAATACCTAAGGCATACTAGATATGATTTAGTATACTTAAACAATAGTCCGTTCAGGGTTTATTGACAAGAGGCGATTTTCATAAAATTTCCTGTTATACTACAATTAGTTTGTAGCCATCGAGGTAATTGAAATGAGACGAATCTATCATTAGCCAAGTGCGTCACCCCCTTACGAAGGCATCGTTAAATAAAATACCTCCTTCCACTACATGCTTATTGGATGCTGAACCATTCACATCAATTTTAGAAAAATCATGGTAAATATTACTAGTAAATAGTACGGCAAATATTTTTGGCCGGCCAAATCTGATATTCCATCTAATATCAAAACATTCAAACGGCCGTCTCTCGCGGGGACCGATACAGAAAATTGGTAGTCGCGCGGAACTCTGCATACGTGCCAAAGTTCAGGACCTCATATGCAGGCCTGCAATTTCTTACCCTCGCGGGGTGGATGTCAATACAAGGATAATAGCTTGTCCCTCAACCCAGTAGTCGGTTGTCCAGCACAATCATTACGGCCGTGACACATTCCACAACCGAGGCTCGCGGCCCGGTCGTCGATGCATTTACCGTGGAAGAGCCACTGTTACATAGTTCCGTCGCGCGGAACTCGGCATGCGTGCCAAAGTTCAGGACCTCATATGCAGGCCTGCAATTTCCCACCCTCGCGGGGTGGATGTCAATACGAGGATGGCTACAGTCCCTCAACCCAGTAGTGTGTGTCCAGCACAATCACTATGGACCACCCAGCCGTGGCACATTTCACAACCGAGGCTCGCGGCCCGGTCGAGGCATTTATCGTGGAAGAGCAACTGTTGCAACAGACCTCAATAAATTCTTTCACAGAACAATAAAGACAATGATTGGAAACCGTTCAATACAGGCAGTTAACTCTTCATGGCAGAACATGGGTGCAGCAGAGATAACTTTAAAGATGATAAAGGGCTATCGTATTCCCTTTGCTCGGAGACCCCTCCTTTTTACCCAAATGCGGTGAAATGTCCTTTTCAAACTCCAAATTCGAGAATAATGCCACTGTTGGTAGTAAAACTGCCAAACCTTCAACCAGTTTCTCCTCAAATTATGGTGCCAAAATGTGACTGGTCAGATCGTCCAATATTTTTTACCTGAAATCGTTAAACAGGTACTTTGCCACCCAACCTTCCACATAAATAATAAATAAATAAATATCCATGGACATTTCACACAACGCCATCTCGTCCCAAGCTAAGCAACTAAATGCTTGTGTTATGGTAACGAGATGGATGATAAACTACTTAAATACATTTTTTTTTTTTTTTGTAAATACATACTTATTATAGATAGAAATGACACCCAGACTCGGAGCCAGTGCCTCTGGTTTAGACAAAGACACTTGCCCGACCCCGGAATCGAACCCGGGACCCGTTGATCCAAAGGCGGCACATCTAACCATAGGTACCGTATTCCAGGTTTCCTACAACCAAGGGACTGGCTATGCAAAATCGATTTTTCTCTGGCATACCTACATCTCGGCATAGTCAAATCCCAAATATCTGTATCGTGCAGTTGGACATGTCTGTCAAGTGTCGTTGTTACGTCGTTTAGCGCATAAATGACCCACTACTGGGTCGGGCCGCCTCCAAATTCATGGAGGGAAATTAGCTTATTGTGCCACACTGGCAAGACCGGTTGGTACAGGGTTTGTATAAAGTTTACCTTCTCCTGGGGCTATGTGATCTGCCTCTGCGTTCTAAGAGTCGCCTCTTACTACACTCAAGATGGTATAGGTTGGTGACATTGTGTATTTTAAATCCGTCACCACACACAGTGTTATTATGTACAATCATGCAATCATATTTAAATGCTTTATGTAACGTGATACACAGGCGGACTTAATGCTATTAGGCATTATCTACCAGTCAACCTTATAAATAATAAATAAATAACGTGGATCAAATCCCAAAAAATCTATACTTCTACCTCAAAACACTATTCATTATTAGAGTATTTTGTGGAAAATCTCTACTGCTGTCGTGTCGCTATTGTGCATCAGGTCGATTACATTCTCAAACGAGACCGACTATTGTTGAAGGAAATTCAAAGATAATGGACACTAAATTTCGCCACTTTTGTGATCCCCTGACGACGACAAGTTTCTGGTAACGGATGTATCAGATCAAGCTTGGGGTCTGGTCTAAGGTGTTGGTCTAAGCGTGTTTAAGTTTGCACTCTAATCAAAAATAATTGTTGGTCATACTCCACGCACTTTGTTTTTGCTCACCTCTACGCCGGAGCACGCTTTTAATACAGTGCGATAACAACACTATAGTGGCTCATCTCAAAAAGGGGGGGGGGGGGACAAATCCCTACCCCTGGGGGAAATAACCTAAAATAAAATATTTTTTATGAATACTCGCCAAACATCAAATTTATTTCGATATTCACCAGCTTCCGGGCATGTACAACAATCATGCCGATCATTTGTTACGTCATCGTCTACCTCCGGAGTGGCACTTCCAAATTGGGGAACCCCTGTGATAGTTGTTGTTTGCATCGGCAACAGCCCATGTAGTGGTGAACTATGCATCCCGCGACTTAACAGATCACCAAAGACGCGTTCAGCATTTCGTGGAACTACCCACTAGCCTGGATATTCCCACCATATTTGGTCCCCCGGCTTAGGACCTAGGGGTCATCTGAATCACTAGACGTGTACCTGGTGATGGTACCACGATGGGAGAAAGTTTTCTGGCGGGCCGACCTTTCATATTGACGAATTTCGAGACGCACCCGATCGACACGTCCACGGGCCTACCACATCCTCGAGTCGGGAGAACTCTACTAGTACGGAAATGTGGGGTGGACCAAGGCGGTCAGAACATGGAATGCGGCACAAAATGTTATTGCTCGTAAGAACTCGTAGAGAAAATCGACCCTCGGGACCCTGCCCGGATTTCTTGTTGCAATTCAAGACGATATGTTTCGAAACCCCAATAGGGTCAATTTGCTAAATTTCTATTCGACTTGCATTTAAATGAACGGTTGTCCTATAATTCGATATTTCAGTTTTAATCGACTATTTCTTCTCTGTGTAACCCGAATCGTCCAGTCAGTTGAGTTCACATATTTCATTAAAACACATACTCGTACTGACAGTGATACCTTCGCAAAACTACTACAAAAGCGCTAAGCGCTGATTGGGGACGTATTCAAAATGTCTTTCCTATCTTCCTAGACGATAGATGAAGATAATATTTTTCTGGTATCGCGACACTGCGATCTTATTACTTCCTTTTCAGGGCCACGACTAGTTTACGATTTAACTTTATTACACGAAGGTCCTAATCAGTATATGAACTACAGAACTAATATAATGACTGGCTTGAAATTTATTTCAAACCCAAGTAGCCCCAATCGTAACCTTGTACATTGGGTCGAGTGTCCTTTCTGCTAACAGAAAGACACCATAGCGCCAAAGCATTAAGTTTGCTCAGTACTGTTAGAGGAGCTCCAAACCAGCGTCTCGCTCCAATATATCCAGTTGAATTAAGACTACAATCAGGGAGACTGAAATCTGCCGCCCCATGCATTGTTCGCTCGGCAGTGGTCTCCAAGAACTGGTTAGAGAATCTACCAATAACGAAGTCGTGGAAATTGGCAGTCTGCCAACGCCTTTCAGAAACTCTACAGATGAGAAATTCTACGTAGAGAAGACGTGGAAGCAGCATTCATCTATTCCAACCGGTAGAATGAAGGTCTGTTACATAAAATTTACTCTATTTCGATCATTGGATCACATTATATTTTAACAATATCGTTCATAACCTATTAAAATATGCCTTATTAATGTTAGGTTATTATGTTGCAGCAAAATTAATGATGAAACAATATATTTATTGTTTTTTGGAGTATTAATTTTGGGAGATGTTATGTGAACAATTTGCCACGTAGTGATAATTTAGCCTTCCTACGATTTGGAACATACTGTATTTGGCTGTAAGGTCCGATTTCGATTCTTGTTAATTAATTAATTTCTTTAATCTACAGCGTTGTTATCAACTTTACTTTGTTATATAAGGTAAATGTACCTAATTTAGTGAAAATATTCTTGTTTAAATTTCCTCTAATATAGGGGTTTTTGATAACATCTTGTTATCATTTATCACATTGGCGTTATAATGTATTATCATCAACTTTACATCTGAACTCTACAACCTACTGCTGTTCTCCCTCCGGTTTCTAAATAATATTACGTATAATTTGTATTATGTAATAATAATACGTAAATGAATGTGTCATTCAGTTGTATTTAAAATAATAATTTATATTAGTGGCGTCACCAGGCGATAACAAACAGGTCTCAATTGAATAAGCTTCCAGTGACGGTCAAGTAGTTTAATAGCGGCGTTTTACCTGAAATAAAACGCATATTAAAATACTTACCTCACTGGAAGCTTCATATTTATTTCTGCCTGGTGAACATTGAGCCAATGATAAAGGCCAGCTCTTTTTCACCTAGGTAAAATTCGCTTAGCTCCCACCAGGTGCCGCCACTGAGCCGGAAATCCGGGTAAAAAAGGTACGAATTCTCATTGGTTGACGGCGAAACGGAAACGCATCTCTCAATTGAATAAGCTTCCAGTGAGGTAAGTATTTTAATATGCGTTTTATTTCAGGTAAAACGCCGCTATTTGAAAGATTTCAATGTAACTATACAATTTCTTAGTTATGTAGATATCGAATCTCCAATTTCTTTTACAAAAAAACCAGCCCATTGTGTAGCACGTTGGCTAGATACCGTGATACGGGATTTTGTATCTACCTACCAATTCGTTTTTTTTCTCGGCGAAAACCAATCCTTAGATAGGCGGCTAAAACCTTAGATTGGACATGGTTGCAGAAAGTACATGCTGAAAAGTCTCCTTGCGTCACAGTAACCGTAGCTGGCAAACATCTTCAGCCAAAAGTGCAGAGTTTGTAGAAAGTTCTTGCATGTCATCAACCAATCATGTATGTTTCGCTTCGCTTCACCGCCGATCATCATCATTTCAGTCAATCAACAACACACTAATAAGTAACTTAGTTTGTCCGGGTGGTGACGGATAATAAAATTGTGTCATCAACATATCCATATTCCATCCTAAGGGTGTCGTAAGAGCCAATAAAGAGAAATTACAGGCCCGGAAAACCTAGCCGCAGAGACAGAAAACTGGATACGAAACCCAGTGCCAACCAGTCTGGCCAGCGTGGCACAGTAGGCTAATTACCCTTAATTTATTTGGAGGAGGCCCAATTCGGCTGTCGGCAGCTCCAATGCTTGGAGTGTATCTAGCATCCTAAGTAGCTTTGTTTTAAGATTTCCTTCTCTTGCGGCTAGGTTTTCGGCTAGGTTATGGCCTCTTACGACACTGTCAAGATGGAATAGGGTGGTGACACTATGTATTCTAAAATAAATCCGTCACCCCAACGATAACCACATGTCTAATAATGTTAAATAATTCAGATTCAAGATGTCAATTGATCTGTACTACGCCCCCGCGTCGGCACCATGCCGTCTGGTGCTTTTAGTGGCAGCCGCTTTGGACCTGAAGCTCAACCTAAACTTGGTCAACCTGATGGAAGGAGAGCAGTTTAAGCCTGACTTCTTAAAAGTAAGTTCGTCTTTGGACTGGAAAAAGATCAGTGTTATAAGTTTCGCGTAACTATTATTTGATATGTCAATGGAAACATAGCTTAAGAACGGAAACATCGATTTTGATTTTGTTTGATTGTTAGTGTTCTCAACTAAGTTTGAAAAAATAACTTGTCAGGCGCAGTATTTCTAGTTGTCTCGGGGTTCGTAAAATGTTACATGTATTTGTGTGTGTAATTTTTGTGTGTTGTGGCCACTATTTTTTGGGATTGCATAGAGAGCAGGACCGACGCCCGATGGGACACAAAAGTCGTCGAGTGGCGACGAAGGATGAAGGATGCGGGCGGCCCAGGATCAGCCTTTGTGGATATCCTTGGGGAAGGCATATGCCAGCAGTGGACGTCTTTTGGCTGAAATGATGATAATGTTTTTTTGGTAATTCGGTACACAATTTTTATTCCGACCTTTGTAGAAATCCTTGGACTACTTCAAGCCTCCAAGTGTTCTCTACAGTCTATTGCATTTAATATACATATAAACCTTCCTCTGGAATCACTCTATCTATTAAAAAAAACTGCTTCAAAATCCGTTGCGTAGTTTTAAAGATTTAAGCATACATAGGGACGGACAGACGACAGCGACTTTGTTTTATACTACTTAGATTAGATGTACCATACTGCTTAGGTATATTATAAGTAGTGATGGTGATGTGTTAACTCTAGTAAGAATGAAACTAATTTTAGTACCGGAATTCAGCTCAGCCAGCTTATTACGGCAGCTTACAAGAATCATTCAAATAATATACATAATACATAATTTACATTATTGGGGTTTGTATCAATTTATTTCGAGTTCACTCCCGAGTTCGAGGTCAACATTCGAGGTGAACTTTCATTGACCTCGCACAGAGAGAAGGGGGGTGGGGGGAATTTCTGATCCAATGTAAAAATCGGTTCAGTAGGTAGTTTTTACGTTCCACGTTACGCAATTCAATGTATCTACATTTTTTACGGGAAGAGTACCTATTATGTCACTATTAAAAACAGCGTAGTACAACGCAGTGTAATCAAAGTAGATAAACAAATCCACAGCTGGTTATTATAATAATTGTAATTACCTGTGCACTTTGAACAATACTTGTGATTATGTTCCATGGCTATCTAATTATACGATCCGGTATCAGTTTAGCTTAGGTAGTGTCAAGCAGACGACTGAACCCTTTCCCCTTACGATACTTACGAAACCATGACGGCCCCAGCCACAAAAATACCGGTCGAGGTCAGTTGGAGCCGGGCCCAATACCCCCTGTAAGGGATGGTGCATCTCGTTCTCCAAGATGACCATTGGATTTTTAGTGGATAATTTGGGCTTGGAGTTCACATGACCGACCACCATCTTTGTTACGGCGTGGCGGGGGAACCCCATTTTTGGTCACACGAAAAGAGGGGAAAGGCTAAGGTTGCCAACCATACTTAATAATAAATAATACTTTACTTTATTTCTGGCAATAATACTTTTGTATACCATTATAGTAGGTTATTACTTTATTTCCGAACAAATTGCTTATTTATTTAAATTTAATTTGTCAAACAAGCTTTGAATCATTTAAAGATAGGAAACAATTGCTTGCATGAGCTGAAAGCATTAAATAAATCTTCTATTAGAAAAATACATATTTTTCTTCCTTTGCGCTATCCAAACCTTTTACTTATATTTTATGAATTTTTATTTCGATAAAAGTTGGCAACCCTAAGAAAGGCATACAGGTATACAATGTCACATACAACACTCTTCAACGACACAAGGCCTGGCAGGGAACACCAGACAATTGAGCCAAAGCAATTGAAATTCCGTGTGATGACGGATTTAGAATACATAGTGTCACCACCCCTTTCCCTCCTGAGGGTGGCTGAAGAGCCGACAAAAGGAAATGAGAAGGCCGATATAACCTACCCGTAAGAGAAGGAAAAATTGAAAGAAAACCCTGTGCCAACCCGTCTGGCTCAGTAGGTTTATGACCCTCATTGTAATGGGAGAAGGCCCGACTCAGCAGAGGGTCATTTATGTGCTGAGTAGTAGTAGTCATCATCATCATCATTTCAGCCAAAAGACGTCCACTGCTGGACATAGGCCTCCCCCAAGGATTTCCACAAAGGCCGGTCCTGGGCCGCCCGCATCCACTGCTTTCCGGCGACCTTAACCAGGTCGTCGGTCCACCCTGTGGTAGGCCTACCAGCACTGCGCCTTCCGGAACGCGGTCGCCACTCAAGGACTTTTCTGCCCCATCGGGCGTCAGTCCTGCGAGCTATGTGCCCTGCCCACTGCCACTTAAGTTTGGCAGTAGTAGTTGAAATAATACTGGTACCCACCTTTATGTATAGTTACATACTATTACATATCATTTATGTCTGACGTAACGTAAAACCGAAACAATCAACCCGGTAAAGAAAAACGCAAGTCATTCTGATTCATTTGGCCTTGGCAACAAAAATGTTCTCGAATGTTTATAGGCAAGCGATTTAAAACCGACCGGCGTCCATCGTAAATGCAATTTTGCAACGTGTGTCGATTTCGGAGGAAATATAGTAGTTGGTTAATTGGGTTCGCGTGCAACGTTTAGCGACACTGGCTGGTTATAGTATAAACTAGCTGCTACTAGCGACTTACTCCGCATGGTACATATTTAACAATGTGAAAAGCTCCGTAGCTCCGTAGCTCCTGAAAAGCAGGGGGAGGTGGTGTCAATAAAAGTAGCCTAGGTTACACCTTGTTACGTCAGCTATTTGTCAAATAAAGACCCGTCAATATCGGTCCAGCCATTTCAGAGATTCGGCGAAAACAATAAACAGACAGACAAATATTGTAAAAAGTGGTTATTTATTTGTATATGGTATAGATAAAAACTAGTACCCATAGTTTTGTCCAGAATACACGTTAAATTCGGCTGAATGTAACCAGAATGAACCGTTTTCGCAAATACCCATTACACATTGAATTTAAACACCTTTTTTACATTATCTAATTACCGATGTCGTTTCGAATTATTATTTTTAAGTACAAAGAAACAGTTAAATCTGCCGCCCTTATTTGTGTAAGCTAGCCACGTTTATTTGTGTGGCCACGATTGCAGCAAAGCATTCGAATCGTGTTGTAGTTGTGTCGTAGTTGTGTAACTGCGTGCCCGTTCACTCCGACATTTAAAGAAAGCCTACTTGTATGTCTTTTTATTTATTGGTCTTTGTTTCAGTTAAATCCCCAGCACACGGTCCCAACAATTGTAGACGATGGCTTCTCGCTATGGGAGTCTCGCACCATCAGTCGGTATCTAGTCAACAAGTATGGGGAAGAAAGCAAGTTGTATCCTAAGGACCTCAAAGCAAGGGCCCTAGTGGACTTGAGGCTAGACTTCGACATTGGAACACTGTATCCGAGATTTGCGCAGTATTTTGTAAGCATAATTTCTTTCTTTTAAACATAGACAAATAGCTTCTGCTTGTGGCTAAGTCCGCTTAGAAATCTTGACTTTCAATTACATGGAGTGTAATTAACTACTGTGACATTCATATTTTCTTTTGTTTTGGTTTATAGCGTTTTTTTAGAGAGATGTAGGTACATATATTCTTGGATTTACTTCCCAGCCTTGTCATTTAAGAATATATGAATCAATAGACTAACCTAACGATTAGCTGTCATCCTGACCTAGAAATCACACTACATCTAACAAACAATGGACAACAAACGACCAAATACTTTCGACAAATAGTACCTACTATGAATTACAATTGCTGATTTACAAGAAAATTATTTTTTAAATTATTATATTATACAAGCACAACAACTACTACCATCTAGCCTTCTGCCCCAGAAGAAGTAGACCGGCTACCGAAAATAAATAATAAATGTATAATAACCATTAATTTTCGTTATTTTCGGTTTTAAGTATCCCCAAGTATTCGGCGGAGCAAAACCCGATGATGCCCAACTGAAGAAATTGGAGGAAGCTCTCGTGTTTCTGAACGCATTCCTCGAAGGTCAGAAGTATTCTGCGGGAGATGATTTAACCCTGGCTGATCTTAGTTTGGTCGCGACTGTGTCCACTATTGATGCTGCTGGTATCAGTATAAAGAACTATTCCAATATTGAAAAGTAAGTGAAATGCTGTAGTGAAAGAAAACTTTAAAACTATATTATGCCTTCCCTTGGTATTAGAACGTATGTAACGTTTGTGTTGGGCAAAGATAAAACACTTGCAATTAAGGTACCTACTTAAATATTGACTAGTAATTTTATTTAATGTGTCTAACTATTATAATTTAGTCACCAAGGCCAAGTGTTCTTTTTACAGTCAGTTCCCACGTTGGTGAGAACTCCTTTTTGTAATTTCTTGCGTATGTATTATTTTAGGTGGTTCGAGCTGGTGAAATCTACGGCGCCAGGTTATGAAGAAGCCAACGGCAAAGGCGTAAAAGACTTCAAAAATCTCATCTCTCAACTTAAGGCAAAAACTGAGTTGTAAGCATTTAGTAAAAAAACAACGGTTCCTAATACCTAATTAATGATAGTACTCATTTGATATATCCAATAAAGTTTCCAAATTAAATAACACTTTGGGTTTTATTAATTTATTTGTGACTTAAGTCTAATTCTTAAAATTTAATTGTGTAATTTCAAAAACAATTTCTGTGAACGTGACAGCAGCAATAAATACGATCGTCTGCTTTAATACTCTAATCGTAAGTTAAAATTTAGATGTTGCAGCTCCATTCATCCTTTAAAATTGACAGATCACATGAGAGATACAACGTGTATAAAGTGTAAAAATACGTATTGAAGGCACAGTTGGTATAAGTACCCATTGTATATAAGAACAAACGAAGCTGCTTTGGGAATGTGTCATAATCGATTACTTCTTCATGCTGCTCACAAGAGCCTTGAAGGCATCGAGTCCCTTCTCGTTAGCTTCTTGGTATCCAGGAGCTGTAGTCTTGATGGTCTCGTACCATCTACAAAATGAAAAAAAATACATTTATACAAAATTATTCGTCTTACAAGCCTAATACCTACAGCTAAAGATTGTAAACGTTATCATAAATACGGGCTGGTGGCATGCTTGTGTAAATATTAAGTAAGTCGATACAATAGTAAAGATAACCATTTAAATGGTAAAATGTTCTAAATCAACCAAAAATTTAAACGAGAACTACAGGGCTCCATTTTCAGGCCCGTATTTTAAAAGTTTTCTCAGATATCTGTATCTTGAATGTAAGGAAAATCTGTGAAAACATTTATAGTATACTGGCGACCACCCCCGCTTCGCACGAGTATTTAACAAAAATACAAAAATCTGGTATAGTTTGACGTATATCTTTATAAGTTATAGCCTATGTATGTGTTATTCTGATGTATACATATAAGCTATATTATTGTAAAGTTTCCTATTCCATTTAATATTCATCCATTTAAAAGTTTCTGCGTGAAAGAGCAACAAGGAAATTATCAATATCTAATTGCTCCCCAAATTACCTTTTAACATTAGAGAACTTCTTGAAGTCTACGTCAGAAGCCTCGAAGCTTGACACGCTGGCAACGATGCTAAGGTCAGCGATGGTTAGGTTGGGGCCGGCAACGAACTTCTGGCCTTCCAGGAACGTGTTTAGGAGTTGCAGAGCATCTTCAATCTTAGCTAGCTTGTCTTTGTCAGCTGGCGCGCCTCCGAAAACTTGTGGGTACTGTGAGAAAGCAAATCGTTAATCGTGTACACGTATACATTCCAGTGATAAAACGAAATTCTCTTAGGGGCTGTCCATTAATCACGTAATGTTTTTTTTATCATTTTTTAACCCCTCCCTCCCCCTTCGTGATACGTGGTGAGGTTTAAGACTACCCCACCACCCCCCATAAAATCACGTGTATTTTTTAGTACCTACAAAGAATCTTACACTCAAAAATACACGCCGCTTTTCGGTTTAAAAATCACGCGTTTTAGGAAAAAATAACTACACGTGATATCTTACTATACCCCCCCTCCCTCTTGTGATATTTCGTGAATTTGCCGGACCCCTCTCTCCCCCTTTCGAAGCTCACGTGATTAATGGACAGCCCCTTATATGACTGGAAGCCCAATATTCAGTGCTACTATCGCTGGTAAAATTAGAACAAGGAATCTTATCCAGAGACTACACCAGTTTTAAGCAAAATATCTTATCTGTAGTACTTACGAAATAGTCAGCAAATCTTTGGTATAGTGTGCCGATGTCGAAGTATAGTCTCTGGTCGACGAGTGCCCTCGCTCGTGGTTCTTCAGGGTACAGAGTACTGCCTTTCCCGTATTTGTTGGCCAAGTAGGCAATGATAGCGCGAGATTCCCAGATGGAGAGGCCGTCGTCTACTAATGTGGGGACTGTGTGTTGGGGGTTGAGCTGTGGAAGAACATCTTTGTTTAGCTTTCTTTGAATTCAGCGGTTGGTGCCGTTTTTGGCTGTCGAAACTATAAACTGTTTACGATGGTACATTGCATGTGCACTACTGCATTGGTGCTTTAAAGCCATCAAAGAAGTCACATGAAATATATATAGCACTATGCACAAATTAATGGTTCGTATTTTGCAAGTTGAGTATTTATTTATATTTACGAAGACAAATAAACATTTTATCCATGACAGAGATCGTCAGCAAAAGAGGATTGGTCTTAAGTGCCTACAAAGTAGAATTAAACAGTATGAATTTTATTCATCACGCCAAGTGGCGATGAATATTTTTACATATTTATTTTCTGTTAGGTAAAATATAGGTATGCTTGTGATTTTAACGACTTTTTAAAACCAAATTCGTTTTTGGAATACCCAATGCGTTCCAATCAAACCTGGCCTAAACTTGTTCTTCAAATCAAGTCTTCGGGGGAATTGTAATGAACCGGTTCGCAGGTATTTCGGCTCGCTATAGAACGTTTTATTGATACTATGCAAGTAAGGCCTCAGGCATGAAGGCTGAGTTTCGTACAATGCCATGATTAGATAGAAAGGCAATTTTGTAGACACCGTGTTACTCATGGCTGGGTAAACGGAAATTCATTAACCCACATGTACCTACAGGGACTGCTGGATTTATTGAATTGACCATGTTTTCGACCGGCAACCGGAATGCTTTAGGAAAAAAATCGGAACTATCAGCATCAACAAATATCGCCTACAGACTCTAGAATTTCCAAGATATCCTACTTAACAGAGCAATTCGCACGTAAAAGAAATTACCGAAAAGAATAACCACAGTTACCCGGTACATTGGTCGCCACACAAGTATCCAATATTAATGACACATTGCTGAGTCGAGCCTCTTCCGAAGTAACAGGAAAATTAGCCGACTATGTTTCGCTGGCTTTACCAAATTCCCTTCCTTCCTATCTAATTTAGTCACCTATTAAAGCTGTGATATTGTAAGCATACCAAGTCGCTATTCCACCTGCTATAAAATTACCCTTCCTTCTAAGTAGGTCACCTGGTTGCAAGATTGCTTAGCTTTTATTATAAGTATTTGTTGTTGGGCATGGTGTGGTTATGCTGTTCTAAATCAATATTTTCCCGACAACGCTATCTTATCTGAGGTTATACTGCATACATGTATGTTTCGCATTTACGATTGGATGAGTTGTCGTTGTATGTACTGTTGATTAACTAAAAAAAGTGGTATTTTGAGAAATGCTTATCACTGCTTATCCATTTTATCGGTAGTTAAAGAATAGCTAGGTACATTTTATTTGACATAAACGAATACGAACACGAACAAAAATAGCTTCAGATCAATAGATTTCGCGCTGCTCTGGATGTTCCCGCAAGAACCTCACGGGAAAAGCCGCGGGAGGAAGTTAGTTAAATATTAGTATAGTAAAAGTTCTCGAATCCGAAATGGTTATACGAAGTACTATGTTTGGTCGCCCCGGTAAACATAATATAGCTTAGAGAGCAGACAGTGGTCGCAAATCACTCATACCGTCAAGGCAAAGAATAAGTACGTTAAACGAAAAGTCGTGTGACAACCGTGTATGGGAAAAAGCAGCGTTATATTTGTCTTAATTGGGGGAAAGGAGAGTGGGACTGTGCCGCGGTCTGTGCAGGATTGCGCTTTGCAGCAACCTATTTGTTAGATTAAGCCTGTGTTGATCAAAATTACATTTCATATCAATAGATACGTCACGCCAACCATAGTACATAGTGTCCCACTAAAAGTTCAACGCCCTGAAATTCCAACACCAGCAAATTACATCACTCGTCTAACAGCGACCTTCAGAAAACGTTTAATGCACTATGTACTGTATTCTCATTGTACTAAAACACAAAAATGATTACCACTAAGACACGTTGTTAGAAAATATAATAAGCCAGGAAACTACATATGAAATAATTATAATTACCTACATAACCTATTGCGGTTATGTTTAGGTACCTACTAAATACTCTAAAACTATGACGGCAATTAGTTTTTTAACATAATTAATTATTTACCTATTTTATGACAATCATCATCATCATCAGCCCACATTAGTCCACTGCTGGACATAGGCCTCCCCTAAAGAGCGCCATAGCGCCCTGTCTTCAGCTTGACGCATCCAGCTGCTGCCCATTTTATGACAATATTTGCTGTCAATTGCATAGGTAGAAAATTGGCTTAATTTAATGCAGGGTGTCGTAAAGGAAGACTAAAGGTTTTAAAAAGCTGGGAAACTCAGGCTTCCCAACACTAGTTTATCCAACAGAGGGACAAAGTCGCCGCCATATCTAAGAGAACTAGCAAGCAAAAGGGCCAACACCTGCTAATTTCTATTGGCATAGTTAACCAATTTCTTTCATAAATTCGTAATGTGCTTTTCGGTTTCGTCTCCAAATCGTCGTGAAACTGCTGCCATTGATTGGCCTAAAAGGCAGTAACATAAGTAATTTTAGGAGTCAAACTTATGACCAATTCTCAAACAATTATTTAAGCAAAATTCAGTGAACTATTTTATATACGCTTGTTGCTATTGATTGTCGATTCTGGCAGTTTTGGTCATTTTCTAGTAGTATAGTGTCAGTTTGGGACGTATGCTACACGCTTTTGACACAAGCACGTAGCAAGAACTTTTGAATTTAGCAGATTAATGTTGCAATTGCACGTCGCGTCGATAGAAAATAGCAAGTGCGGGCCCCAGGGGTGGCCTCTGCACCAGTGGTGGTGACGATGAAAGCCCAATAGGTAGATACTCAATTGGACTTCTAACAGGATATAACGTGTAAGTAAACAACTTTAATTAACGGTTTGGTATTGCAAGAATTGTCATTTGTACAGGAAAATACTACATTACTTGAATACCTACTAATTCATGATATACATATGTACTGCCTACTTAATTGGGTAGATCCCTAACCATATTGGAATACCTACTACTACTCAGCCCACGCGTGAACCACTGCTGATTCGAGCCTTCTCCAATTATGGAGGGTAATAAGCCTACTGTACCACGTTGGCACTGGGTTTCATCACATTCCTAGACCCACTTCAACAGACTTTACCCTAACAGTACACTTGCTTCATCGTAGTCATCTTTAGTGCAGTTAGTGCGTTGCTACCCGCAGGCTTTCGAAGATTGTTACTATCTAGCAGTGGTCTTAGTCTTCTTGCTAATGGATAAAGAGCCTTACCTTCAGGTACTCAGGCTTCAAGTGGTCCCCGTGGTGAAGGTCAACCAGCTTCAGGTTCAGGTTAAGGTTCAGGGCTTTGGCGACGAGGAGGACCGAGCGACAGGGCGCCGATCCGGGTACATAGTACAGATCCAAAGGCATTTTGCTGTGGGCAAGGAATCCCTGATTAGCCACGATCATTAATATCTAATGGGTTTTTTTATATATTATAAGACGACACACGAGCAGGCGGTCCACCTGATGGAAAGTCGTCACCGTCGCCCAGGACATCTGCAACCTAACGCGAGAAGATGCGTTGCCGGCAAAATGGTTCTTTATTCAAACTATTAGTAGCACTAGATTAATGCCAGTGATCTCGGGGATTATGCCCAGGTCAGTAAAATTAAGATGGTGAGAAAAACCACTAGGGTGTTAAACATTAAGCTCCTCAAAAAGGACGCAAGTTAGTATTGAGGTTGGTCATGAAGCATGTTTTACATTGGTCAGTGCGACCCGTAGCTCTGAAGCGGGCAGTCCAGAAATGCCACTGTTGCGGATATGCCCAATTTACTTATTTGAAAACACTGTTAAAAAACCCTGTGATTGTGATGGATGGTAGCAATTATTCTTTTAATGTATTCTAGCACAGAGCTCTAATAAAAACATTATTAAAAAAACTCGTTCAAACGATTTGGTGAAGTGGAAAATGTTTAGACGGGCCACAAAAAAGGCGTAAGGTCAAGATTACAATGATGGGTGACCTTCCACGACAGGTACCTAGTTTTACGGATTTCAATTGAATACTAGGAAATCCTTTTAGGCAAATGACGTCACCGAAGTTTTAAGAGTGGGAGGAATGCTACCCAAATCGACTTCCTACTCACTAGGAGACACCACATCAGCAAAGTGGCCAACTGCAAGGTCATACCCGGTGAGAGTCTCACTGCACAACATCGTCTTCTTGTCATGGACCTCTGCGTTAAACCTAAAGACACGCATACCGAGCGCGTTCAGCGCCGAATCAGGTGGTGGCTGCTTGAAGAAGTCACGTCCCAGAAGTTCGCCTTAACTGTCGGTGACAAGTGCGCCGGTGGTATGGGCGATCCAGTTCAGGCTTACTGGGACAAGATTCAGGCGGCTATCCTTGGGTCGGCGAAGGAGGTGCTTGGGGTGTCTAAGGGTGGTCGCAAGTGTGACAAGGAGACATGGTGGTGGAACGACACAGTCCAGAGGGAGACCAGAGCGAAGAAAGCCCTCTTTAAGAAGTGGCAAGCGTCCAGATCTCCTGAAGACCGCGACGCATACCAGCTTGCAAAGCGCGCCACTAAGAGAGCTGTTGCCAGAGCCAGACGAGACCACTTACAACCACTTTACGATAAGCTGGAATCGTCTGAGGGGCAGAAGCTCATCTATAAGTTGGCGCGCTCCAGGTTCAAAGCGGCACTGGACATTTCCAAGTGCCGCTGTGTAAAAGATCCTGTGGGCAACCTGCTATGCGAGGACCTCGCGGTGAAGGAGAGATGGCGGTCGTATTTCCACGAGCTGCTGAACACGCAGCACAAAGAGGTGCAGCCGCCAGATCTTCCTCCGAATCAAGGACTAGTCCCACCGATAACGCCTGCAGAGGTCCAGAATTGTCTTCGCCGCATGAAGAATCGGAAAGCTGTTGGATCCGACGGAGTCCCTTTCGAAGCCTGGAAGGCGATGGGCTCTCGTGGTGTGGGCGTCTTAACCGACCTTTTCAACCGTACACTCCTCACCGGTACGATCCCGAGCCAATGGAGACTGAGTATCATTACTCCCGTCTTCAAAGGTAAGGGGTCGGTGCAGGAGTGCGGTAGTTACCGAGGGGTTAAGGTCATGTCCCACACCATGAAGCTCTTCGAAAGGGTTATCGACTCTCGGATTCGACAGGAGTGCACTGTCTCGGAGTGTCAATATGGGTTTCGCCCTGGTCACGGGACAATGGACCCAATTTTTGCCCTAAGGACTGTCGCGGAGAAATACAGGGCGAAGAATACGCCTCTACATTGCCTGTTTCTTGACTTGCAGAAGGCCTTCGACTGTATTCCTCGCGCGATAATCTGGTGGGCATTGCGGTCCAAAGGGATTCCAGAGGCCTATATCGACATTATCCGAGACATGTACCGTGACTCCGATTCCGTAGTTCGGACCGCTGTTGGCGACACAAATCCTTTCCCCATCACCGTCGGGGTGCACCAAGGATCCGTCCTTAGTCCGTTTCTGTTTAGCGTGGTATTAGACGTATTGTCAGACAGCATCAGAAACTCACATGAGCAGCCCCCGTGGTTGCTCATGTATGCTGATGATATCGCCCTAGCAGATTCGGACAGGGGTAGGCTGGTGCAACGCGTGAAGGCGTGGAAGGAGTCGCTTGAGAACGGTGGTCTGAAGATCAATGTGGCGAAGACCGAGTACTTGGCCAGTAACTCCACAGATCCCACACCCGTACGCATAGGCGGTAACACGGCCGAGCGTACGGACCAAGTCAAATACCTGGGATCTGTGTTTCATGCGTCTGGTGACATCGATTGCGACGTCAAGGCACGCATTGCTGCCGCGTGGGCCAAATGGCGTGAGGTAACTGGTGTCATTTGTGACCCCAAGATGCCGGTAAAGTTGAAGGGACAAGTCTTTAAGACCATCATTAGGCCGGTCCTTTTATACGGCTGTGAAGCGTGGCCGGTGTTAGAGCGACACAAGCAAGAGCTGCGTGTCACGGAGATGAATATGCTGCGGTGGATGTGTGGAGTGACGCGGAAAGATCGCGTTAGGAACTCCCGCATTCGCGGCAGTCTTCATGTCCGTGACATTGCGGATAAATTGCAGGAGTGTCGGCTCCGTTGGTACGGCCACGTTTTGCGGCAACCGGCGGCCTACGTGGGAAACAAATGTCTGGCCATGCCGCCTCCGCCGGGCCCCGGCAGGAGGGGTAGACCCAAAAAGTGCTGGCTTGACGTCGTAAAGGGTGATATGCGTGCCAATGGGCTCACTACCAGGGATGCTGAAGACCGTGCGAAGTGGAGAAGAAAAAGCCGGAAAGCTGACCCCGGGCGCCGAAGCGAGAGTTTGGGCTGCAACCGGGATACAATGCTAAGATGATGATGACGTCACCGAAGTTTTAGTCCATCTTAGTCTACACAAAATGCTCAGGTGCGTTGTGCCTTCTCTATTTACCATTAAAGAAATTAGCCTACTGTGTCACGCTGGCCAGGCGGGTTAGCATAGAATAAGTACCTATCAAGTTTTAGGCAAAATGTTCTACCATGTCATTTCCATTAGCTCGTAGCATCCTCTCAGTATCGGAAGAGATAGTGACTCTGCATTTTTAGGCAAGATTTATAAGGGACTCTCTCTACTTAATGGTATACAACTTTGTATTTACTTTATTATTCCATATTAGACTACGTTCCACAAATACTTAAGAAGTGAGTAGTTGGATTAAATAATATACAGACAGGTTAAGGAGTGGTGTGAGGTGACAGATTCAGAAGAATGAAGAAGAAGAACAGACAAAAGGAAATGCCAAGTCCAAAAACCTAGCCGCATGAGATGGAAAAATGATACTAAACCACGTATGGTCAGCTCGACGCAGTAGGCTAATTACCTTCCATACATAATATAAAGGAAAGAAGCCCGAGCTCAGCAGTGGAACATGTATGGGGTGAGTAGTAACAGTACCGTGTTGCTCTATAACATTATCACTATCACTATCACTACATAGTATAAAACAAAGTCTCTGTCGTCTGTCCGTCCCTATGTATGCTTAAATCTTTAAAACTACGCAACGGATTTTGCAGCGGTTTTTTTAATAGATAGAGTGATTCAAGAGGAAGTTTAATGTGTACAATACATGCATAATATTGTAGAGAAACACTGCTAGATGTTCATCATTGCACCCGTGTGGGGGCGGGTCGCTAGTTATGAATAAATGTCAACAATCTACGTAAACATCGCCCAGTAATGGGTAGGCTCATTGTCAGGGTGGAAGACACCCACTTAACCCCATTCATAAAGGCTGTGAGTCATTGTCCAACTATTAATTTCCGAAAAATCACTAATATGTATAATAGATGCGGTAGCTCACAAATTACATATAACATTGATGTCTAAGCAGGGCCGGATCTACGTAAGGGCTTTTTGGGCTGTAGCCCAGGGCCCCCAGCCCTCACTAAAAACAATAGGCCATATTTTGAAATAAAAATATGTGTTAAATTAAAAGAAAAAAATAATGTGGTTATTGTAATTGTTTCACCCCAGGACCCCACAAATTCACGATCCGCCCATGTTTATAAGCATATCAGCTTGATTGATTAGAAAATTATACCTACCTAAGTACGTCTAAGGGCCTCCGCACATTATGCGGCCAGGCCGCAGGCCGCAGACAAATGTTGTATATTTTGTTATATAACTGTGCGAAGCCGGGTGCAGCTATTTTGACATAAATAAAATATGGCGGTTCATTTGATTGCTATTATAACTTAATATAGGCTTGATTTCGCCTATATTTAACTGAAGTTCTAACCCACAGTCGGTCGCATGAACAAGTTAGATAATCAATAAAAAACGAGGCCAGCAACTATTGTAATTCGTTAGACACGAATAAAACAAATGACAGTCACGAATGTCAATATTCAGGCGCATGAAATGGCCCCACGAAATCCGTACAATTCTAATACAAAGTCGAGACGCGTTATCATTTTACGAATTTAAAATTTAATCGTACTAAGTAAACAGACAAAGTAAAATCAATTTATTTTAAGTATATTTTAATTAACTTTACGCCTACATCGATAAAACACTTAGCATGTTCGTGGGGGCAGTTTACAAACATGTAGATAATTTATAGATAATTTAATTCACGAACACAAATGACACCCAGACCCAGAGCAAGTACCTCTGGCTTAGACTAAGACACTTGCCCGACCCCGGAATCGAAGCCGGGGTCCGTTCATCCAAAGACGGCACAATTTTATATACATATTACATAATCTAACTACTTTGGGCTTCAGCAAAAACAAAAACCGAACGTACAAGCAAAAAAGCCGGCCGGTCTTCACAAACAAGCTCTGTGTGATAAAGATTACATAATACTTATTTTTAGAGGACTGTTAACCGACTGGATGCCTCACATACATTCACCATATTATTTTGTTTACTATCATCCAGTTGTATAAACCATGATATATGTCAATTTCAACCGTGAAAGTATGATTCAAATATGCATATTATTAAACGACCTAAGCGGCAAATGTATGAAGGAAGATTGAAGACTGTTTTTTTAATGAATGTATGTATGTAGGCACGTTCCGTCGAATCAAGTGAATTAGATCACAAAACTTTCACCTTTTAAAGCAACCTACGTAAGTAGGAAGTACATAGTTTCACGGTGGCGTAATTTTTTAAATTTAGAACACTTGAAATTAATAATGTACTGTACTGTGTGTAAGCACTTATGCACAAATTTCAGATTTAGCAACCGGTTTAACAATTGACAAGCGAACTAATTTATGTATCTCTTAAATATTTTTACTAATACATTGATAACAATTAAATAATCTTATAAGTGTCTATTAAATAATACGAAGGTATCTGAATAACGTTGGTAAAGGATAAACAATAAATTATCGGTTTGCTTCTTGTGTGCTAAGCTACCATACTACCATACTTAAGCTACCTACATACCAGAAAAATTGTTAGCTAGGTCCCTATTTCCTTGAAAAATTACGATGATTAATTTTATTTCATTTTAAATCTAATCGAGATAAAAAGACAAGTACAACCCAAAGCATCTAACAACCCACGATATAGTTTCCAAAGTCTTCAATGGTGCTTACGTTATAAACAATAAAAAAAAACTACACGTCCAACAGAAGCAGGAAAATGAAAATATTTATAAAACTTACATTTGAGACTAGTTTTAGAACCGAGCTCACAGACGCACAGACCTCACGGACTTGTGAGATTGAATAACTACGAGAAGTGGGAGCGCGATGGTTTTATACTGGCGTCGAATGAGTGACGCATGTCCAAGGACAATCAGCACCATAGTCCTGCATTTTCCAGTGGGAAAATGCCGAATCATGCTCACTTCAGCTTAAAGTGAGATAGAATGGGTTTAATGATATGAGCCAAGATAAAATCCTCATGTGTCCGATAATGGGAAGATCGAAAAGTTGAGCGCCTGCAAAAAGTTGAATTACATACAAGACCTTATCATGCATTGTGTATTTTATTTATCTGTAGATACACTACAGATAAATAAAATAATGTGTCTGTTAGATTTGGTCCTAACTAATTACAACCAATTTTATAAGTTTTAGTGATTGAGTTACTAGCCAGGTATTTATTAATGAATTTTGTTTTCGAAATATTTAATTACAGTGGTTTAATTTTTTTGTAGAAATCACTACCCAAATAATAAGATAAGATCTTAGATCATTAGTGTAAAATATGATCTAAGGATAAGATGTGTATGTAAATAATATTAAAATTATTTTTAGGAAATGCTTGTGATAGTTTTAAAATAAAAAAAAAAGGGTCACTCTTCTAAAAAAAAATTCATTTTGATTTTTATGATATGTCGAAGGTCTGGCGGGTACGGCCTCACAATTCAATTACCAATATTT
Source organism: Clostera curtula (assembly GCA_905475355.2). NCBI lineage: Eukaryota > Metazoa > Arthropoda > Insecta > Lepidoptera > Notodontidae > Clostera > Clostera curtula. Next base: position 1,409,541 of record FR997803.1, on the reverse strand, counting down.
TTTAGAGCTTTAAGCGACATTTTCATTCGTATAGCAGTAACAATGATCAAGTTAGCTTCAGCCTCCAAAATCCGCGCAAGGGAAACCGAGGGCAGTAGCTTGTTCACTGATAACATGCATATCGTGCTGACTGCTTATCGTGTAGACACATACAATTTATTTTCCAATACTTGAAGTATAGGGGGGCGATATTTGTCATTGAATATGAAAGATTACCAGCGTAAGTCAAAACATAGTGATGGAGGTTTCTTAGCTTTTATCTACATATTTATGTGATCTCTCACTTCAGGCTTCTGGGGTTATTTAATACTCACCAAATTTCATAGCCCCAGCTATCTCAAAAAGTAAACAAACGATGTTTCATCCACTAATTCTCCTACTACATCATCTATTTTCGGGAATGAAAAACTAATTTATTCGATTCTCCGCAGTTCAAGCCTTCTAAATGTATCTCATCCATGAAGTTTGGCGAGTACAGTCCTCACAAAACTTCATGGCCACTCTGAATGTAGCCGCATTACGCTGCGTAGAAAACAAAATCAGGTGTCAGCGGGACATACGCGGGGGGGTGGAGGCAGGGCACGCCCGCACTCGCGATCTTCCACCCCCAAAGCGTCCTCACCTCCCCTGCGTTAGTGTGAGTGTGCCACGTTCGTATTGGTAATGATGTACGACGCGCAAGTTCGCAGCGAGACGGCCACATTCAGAGCGGCCATAAAGTTTGGCCAGGACTGTACTTGGAAAGTCAGTCACTCAGTTATTATTTAGTATCTGTTATGATAGATAGATACAAGAATCATCCAAGCTTCTTCCAACCTTCTTACAAACGTGTTCATGGTTAAGGAAGTTTATCGCAAAATTATCTAAAGTAGCTGAACCACTGTATACAGTCCGGTCAATTCTGGTCTTCGGGGCAGAGTTATATGCCCAGATAATGAAGTAAGCAAGTACATACTATGATCAGTGTTTCCAGGGGAGGCAGCCAACGCCTTCCCTCCACATATGTCCATGGTGAATAAGCTTATGGTATTGCTAGCATGGCACTGCAGGCTAAGTTCACTCCCTGAATTTGGAGGAGGCCCGACTCAATAGTGGCTCATTTACGGATAGAAACAACAAGGACTAGGATTAAGAAAGGATCTCTACCTCACAGAATACAGCTAATACGACCATAGTTAGGTGGGGTTACGTTCTTGCGTAAGGCATCAGGAAAATGTTTGATACTAACGGTAGCAAACACACTTTTTTTGCTGCCAACATCATCCTTTAACTTTTGACATAGTTGGTATGACACGTAAGGCACACCTCCGGTATTGTGACGCTACATAATTTACACCATGTACCTGAAACTCTGAACTATCATCATAAAGAACTATCGCCTACAAATGCGAGAATTATCAAAAAGTCCTACACCGCAATAGCAAAGTTTACAGAGTAAATAGCACGGTTAAGAAATCCCCAATTACAGTTATTGGGGGGGACATTCACCGCGGCCCCCTGCCAGACATACCACCCCAACTGGCTGTATGATCATCCCTTTGCACCTAAACAACCGTACACGGATGGTATGCGCTTACCATCAGTGGTAACGCATGTATATCAGCGCTATCCTAGTGACGTCAGAAATAGGTTTGGAAAAATAACTTTTTTTCATTATACAGGTTGGTCAAAAAGTCGTGGATCAAACGAAACCAGCGGTTAGATGGGGCCATCAGCAGCAAAAAATTATTCTACGGGAGGTCCTTAGGGTCAACCCCTGCAGAGTTACAATTGATTTTGTGTTTTTAGGAGAAAATGTCTTTTTTTTACTAAAACTTGATAAAATTCGAAAAAATCTACACCCTGTATCTTTTTTATAAATTTCACTAGATTGGTACTGATGAGTCCTTTCGTTAGACATGCTATTTATGGTAGTTTATTGGGTGTGTTGAAGATAATATTAAGTTTTACGAAAGCAATAATTCTTAAATCAAAACTTGTTACTTACTTCGGACCCCACTGTGAAAAAAATATACTCTACAGAAAAGTGCCACTGTATCACAATTTTGGCGCATTTAATAGGGATTCTAAAAAAGTATTACACATGGCTATGCGTGGCTTCGATATCTTTCAAGGACGATCTTTCGGAGCAAGGCCAGAGTTAATTCATACATAAAACTCGGTTAGGCCTACTAACCTAACCTTACCTAAGCGTGATCGTTTTCCGGACTACAGGGTCTTTATCGTCGTTTCAGCCCATAAAAAACCCACTACTGAGTCGGCCTCCTCTAAGTTCATGTTGGGAGATTAGCCTACTGTGCCACGCAGCCAAGACGGGTTGACACATGGTTTGCTTCAAATTTTCCTTCTGTTGCGGCTAGGTGATGTGCCTAATGCGTTCTTTTAGTCGCTTCTTACGACACCCTCAATATGGTATGGGCTAAAAACACAAAATCAATTGTAACTCTGCAGGGGTTGACCCTAAGGACCTCCCGTAGAACAATTTTTTGCTGCTGATGGCCCCATCTAACCGCTGGTTTCGTTTGATCCACGACTTTTTGACCACCCTGTATAGGTTGAAATTCCACTTACAGACTGAAATGTATTGTGTGATGCAATAAAGTGTGATACTCGATATCACTTGCGATTTCGTCAGTACTAATAGAATTTTCGAGATCGCGAAAGTGCCGAAGACAATGGCCAAAGGCCACATTAAATGAGAGCCAACATTTGATAATGTATTTATCTTAAATACATTAAGAGAAATTAATAGGTAATGAATTCCGAACCGGTGGTAAAAACTACACCATTAATTTTATTTTATGATTTTTATTTTTAATTTTTTTTCTCTTAAAATCTATGACTATTTGAAAGCATTCGCAAGAATTTATTCGAATAAAAAACATTTTGATTTTGAATTATACGCTAACAATGTCCAGCAGTGGATTAATGTGGGCTGATGATTATGATGATGATGATGAATTATACGATAGTGCTTTTAAAGTGTCAATTTGTTCATATAATAATTAAATTAGTATCTAATAGCATTATTTCAAACATCTTATTATGGTACCTACCCAGTGTACCTGGGTTTTTAGTAGAAACTTTTACGGTTAAGTCACCACATCGTTAAAAGCAAGTATCGCTGGTTTCCACAACTACCAGACCCCGAAAATAAAAAAGGTGACGCAGAAGCGACTATTAAACATTCCCTTCAGCTCCGTCCGCGTATGGCTACGAGTAGTTTATAATCAGAGCATTGGACCTGCTGGAGCGTTGTTTGAAATCTGTCGTAAATTGTAATTATTGTGAATGTATTTTCAACGTTTTAAACTTCAATCAGATATAATTATAGCACAATACTATGAAACTATTCCAATCAAATATTATTATAGCACAATAATAGGAAACTATTCGAATCAAATGTCCTATCTGATTTGATATGCATGTAATAGAAGTAGCACTGATAAATTTAAATGCTTGCAAACAATACGAAGCGAGGATAACCTATGTATTTTCCGATGAAAGAGGTGGTCTTCTTAGAATTATTCCTCCACCATACATATTCACAAGCTGGATTATTTTATTAGTGTGAGAAACCGCATAATAATAGCCTCTGTGGGAATGACCACCAACTAGGTACCCTATCTGTCGTTATTGACCATAATATTTGTTTTCTATAGAGCAGTTTAGTTTATGTTGTCAGCACTTTCTACCAGTGACGTGTCATATACGCCCCTCTTTTTTGTCGGAGTCAAGAATAATGATTGTGCTAAAAAGCTACCGTAAATGCGGTCATCTAGATGGGCCATTGCCTGGGTATCAAGTGTCGTTTGACCTCAGCCGCAAGGATGACGGGAGGAACCCGATTGACAGGGTGCTAATGCAGTGACCGTAACGGGAACAAGGAAATTTCAAATGAAGGTTTCGAAACTCTACTTTTTTGTTTCTATTGTATTTTTTGTGTCGCTACCTCATTACTAAAGACAAAAAAGAAAACATTTGATTGTTCTGATGAATGAGAAAATGAGCCTTTCTACATTTAAATTTAGAATTCGAATACATATAAAATAAATAGATGTTAGAAAGTCGGTCTTTGATTATGAAATTATTATGAAAATTAGTACATGTAAAGACCTGAAAAGGAGGTTAACAGCATCATTTACGAGGGTTAAATGCCATAATAGCCACGCTTGACTGGTGGGTTGGCGATCGCAGTATCGGATGGTAGAGAAGATATGGGGATGTAAGAAACTACGCTACTTAACACACGGAAAAAAGAAAGAACGTCATATTTCCATAGTACCGGGTATCCGTATAACAAAAATCCAATAGCCATACGATGTGAGGGAAAGAGCTAATCAAACTCTGTGCATAGAATAGTTTAGTGTCTTGAAGTATGAGGGAGCAATCAATATTTTGTTACACCTGTATTACAAAAGGTTCGTTATGCTATTAATAACTCAAGAGCGGCTCAGTCTCCACTCCGATAGCAGAATAACGTTGGAAACACGGGTTCCTGGATTGACTTCGGGATCGGGTAATTAATAAGTAGGTATCTTGTGAACGAGAGATGCTGGGAGTTTGATTGTCGTGGGGTGCACGTGAATGACACGAAGCAAAGCGAAATAAAGAATTGTTGTGTGTTAAGGGTAAATGCTAAGTTCAACCATATAAAGCATGTGACCTTATGCCTAGAATTAAAGAACTGTAAGGCACCTGAGTTTTTTTACATAGTCATTCTAATGATTCGAAGAATGTTTTACCCTCAAACTATCATGACACATACCGATTAAGACATTCAGTGACTAAACAAGGTAAAATAATACTTCCTGTATCTGCGAAAAGGTGTAAATCGTTTGTATAATTCTCTTGAATACCAATCAGACGACTTTTTGGTAATTCTCTAAATGAGTCAGTTAAACTTAAATTTATTGCCAAAGTGCCGCTCAAACCAGTCGAAAATACCTATGTTTATGTCACTAATAAATGAAATTTGTATAGGTACTTGGTACCATTTCTAGGTAATAATTCTTACCAATGAATAAAATAAGATGATAATCAAAATAGTAATCAGCATCATCCTCCTGCAGCCTGGAGCAGGTGGCAGATGGATAAACTAGCGGTGGTTTATTTTATTTATTTAGTTAAAGTTACTCCCTTTATCATCAGCTACCTATCAGTAAAGTCCCGTCAAAATTGGTCCAGCCGTTCCAGAGATTATCCGGAAAAACAGACAGATAAAAATGAAAAAGAATGTTATTTTGGTCTATGTACTGTGTATACATACTTATGCATTTAGTAAAAAGTGGTTATTTTATTATTACAAACACACTCCAATTGTATTTATTTGTAGTATGTATGGATGACGTTCTGTGGAGTCGGGCCTCCGCCTATTGAATGGATGGTGATTAGCCGACTGTAGCACGCTGGCCAGACGGGTTGGCACAGGGGTTCGTTTCGGGTTTACCTTTTCATACTGATGATACTCTACCTACTGATTATAATGCGTCGTATTACGTTATTAGAGCCTAAAAATATATTAGATTAATCAGCGATTGATGTTCACAGTTACTTACTAATGTCAGGCGTTTTGGTATAAAAATGTTTAAAGTGAAGAGTCTTATTATAAGACTCTAAATACTAAATTGTAAAATAATATATATATGTTACAGCAAATTATTTGTTTCTAAAGGTACAATGCCTTTGGGATTTAAACCGTTGTTGCGTTCAGTGATGTTATTCGATTTACATTGCGTTTATCGGAACCATTTCAAGCCGTCAACTATAATGAAACTTTTGATTGATGTCAAATGTCAATCGAAATTGATTGTCAGTCAGTCAATCATGAATGTGAATTAGACGATGTGTATACTTTCATAAATTCGTGAAAAAATATAAATGTAATAAACTTCTAGTGATTATGAATATTATATGAAGGTATAATCGGTGTTGAGTTACAGTTTTGTAGTATTAAAATGGGAGACAGCAGTGATTCTGAGGAGTTTTATGACGCTGAAGAGTTCACACCCAATAAGGGGTCCAAGTAAGTCGTTCAGATGAATTGAGATCATTATTTAGTTTTAAATGACGAGCAATAAGTCCCCGATTATTCCTTCCTAACATTCGATTATTAATTACTGCTACGGTAACGTAATATCAGGTTGTGAGGTAGTTTTTTTTAGATGCTTGCTCATGCAAACAGATGTTTCGATTTACAAACGAGTTCGTCCTTGACGTAGGCGACAGGTCGTCACAGACAAAAAACAGTCACCCATCGAAGCGAAACTCATTTGTTCAGCTAAAACAATGAGTTATTAGACCAAAACATGCTTAACTAGTCAGGTGGTGGTATGCATATTAAAACATGTTGATATACCATTTCCATACACAGTGGTACTATAATGGGCTTGTAGTTATGATAACTTTGTTAGTCTATGTAACTTCTTGGAGCAAAAAAAAAGTATTATGTTAAAAAACTAAATATTGTGGTAAGGTTTTCTGAGATACTTCATCTGACACTATTTAAACAGCAAAATTGTTATTTTACTTTATTCTATACATTATTTTACTGTCTATAGATTTGATTAAAAATAAAAGATTATATTTTACTTTATATTATTGTACTTGATTTACAAGCAGACTGAATTTCCCTATTTAATACACATCACTTTTAGAAAATGATGTTTACCTATAGCATGAAAATAATATTGGAAATTTATATTAAACACTTTAAAGACAAGATTTTAAAGATGTGTAACAGCTGAGATTACAAAAAAATATGCATTAGCTGTTAAATATTGTTCATCCTTGGTTTATTAAACTGACTAACACATTGGTCTAGGATTGCCTATCATCATTCCCTGGTTTGATTCCATGGTTGATCCAGCATCTTTGTGTAAACCAGAGACTCTTGCTGTGAGTCAAACTCAAAAGGAACTTTATTTACATAGGTTTCATCACAAAACTCTTATAAATCGTCATATTTATAAATACCATTATCATCATACAGCCCCTATCCCACACTAGGTGGTAGTCTCCACACACACCTATCAGTCGTCATACCTACATGCACAGTCTGTGAGTGAATTACCCTTGTAATACAGGGTAAAACCTACAGCAGGGGTTACATTTTATATTAAAAAAAATTTGTAAGATATCAACTTCATTGTTTATGGGTCATAAGATAAGCTGTTTAATTACTTCTATGATAAATAGAAAACAATTATTTTGCTCAATTACTCATTCCTTAGTCATAATTTCCCCATTGTCGTATTGTATTACAGAAGGTCATCTCTTTGCAAAAGCATAAGCATCACGGACAGTGGTGATCCATCCAGCAATGGCAACACTGTATCAGTGTCTACCCAGGCCAACGTTGATGCTGCCAACTCAACACCAGAAGTTACAGTAGAGGATGACAGGACCAAAATTAAAAATGTGAGTAATGGGAAATTTGCTCTGATCAATCAGAGTTCAAATTCCACAGAGTTGTCTGATACAAACTATATAATGAGTTCTGGATAACTTGCTTTTTACATAACATGTTAGGATGAAATGGTTTTGTTTTCTAAATTATACATCTTCTACTACTCAGCCTATAAATTACTTAGTACGGGAGTCAGACCTACTCCCATTACATGAAGGATATCAAAATCAAAACTCATTTAATCAAGTTGGCTCATTAGAGCTCTTTTGACAGGTCAAACAAAAAATAAAATTTAAAATTTACCATTTAAAATTAATTATTTAGCATCTACCACCGGTTCGGAATGCACCTCTACAGAGAAGAGCCGGCAAGAAACTCTGTAGTTGCTCTTTTTAGATCGCCATTTGGGTACAACACTGGTTATAAGACAGATTTGTGAGAGCAAACTCACGCAATAGTTCCAAAGGGCCAAACATCAGCCAGATCTAGTTGACAATAGTAACCTTGTAATGCCCAAGCCAACCGACCCCCGGCAACGGCGCCTGTTCACAAGCATGACGCATGCGGCAGCCATCGCCATCCTCAACCATATTGCAGGGAAGAGAACGACCCGCCGCACGACGCCACCACTGCCATGAGTTTTAAAGTGAGCATGATAACCACCCTCTATGCCATTCTAGCCAGATGGGTAGGCACGGTTTCGTTTCAAGATTTTCTTCTCTTGCGGCTAGTTCGTCCATCGTGATGGAATGCTTCGTGATGGAATGCTACCCCATTCCAATGACACTATGTATTCGAAATCATTTTTACATATATTTATTTAAAAAAACAGATTATGTTCAAGTTATTTTTCGCTGTTTTAGGTGGTGCAAGGACGACGCCGGTTCCAAGAACTGCGACGATGCATGCAGACGGATGAAGATGATGAGGGGGTGCTCGACACTGCTGGCTCTGTGGACCAGCAGCCCTTCACTCTTGAACATCCTTTCAAGTAAGACCTGACACTCTTGTCTGCGATTCTATGAGGGGCGACAGAGAATGGATCAGGTAGAGGGTCAGGGTGTTGTATTGGTAAACTACCTAACTGAACCGACACCTTCTAGGCAAACATGTACCATCTTAGGCCTCACCTTTGTCTTCCATCAAGCAAGATTATATTATATTCTTTTTCTGTTTTTTTATTTTTTATTTTTTTGCTGTAACCTGTGTTGTGGGGGCAGTTTACAAACATGAAATTCATGAACACACATGACATCCAGACTCAGAGCAAGTGCCTCTGGTGTTCACACAGACACTTGCCCGACCCCAGAATCGAACTGGAGACCCATGATCAAAAGGCGGCACATCTAACCCCTAGACCAACATGTTATGTCCAATAAAACACTAGAATTAGGTAATAAAGATTATGTGCTAGGTAGCAAACAAGATCACACAAATGTAAGTGAAAATAATAGCCAAGCCTACTTATCTAACATTATTACAAATAAATAATGTTTAGCAAGTACCCACCTTAATACACAACAATACATAAAACAAAATTTTCGGAATGAGTACTGAATCTGGATTACTAAATCTGCGATGAAATGCCACTGTACAATACTTTGTTTTAGTCACAATAAATCCAGCTTTAGAATCGTTTTTGAAACACTACACTATGTGATAAACTATAGTTCAAATTTCAAAGCCTTTATTTACTGAATAGAGTACAGTGTCTTTCCATGATACAATATACAGGGTGGTCAAAAAGTCGTGGATCAAACGAAACCAGCGGTTAGATGGGGCCATCAGCAGCAAAAAATTGTTCTATGTGAGGTCCTTAGGGTCAACCCCTGCGGAGTTAAAATAGATTTTGTGTTATATAGCCTTCGCTTGACCTTCATGGAGTAGTGTTTACTTTTCATTACTTCTTTCAGTGACCAGAATCTTTTCCAGGAATTAGTAATTCTCCTTTCAATTTCCTGGTTAGTCTGTTCAGTAAATGAAATATTTTGTCCCAGATATATGTAGCTATTTGTATATTTGGCGGGTTCTCCATTAATAGTGATGGCAGTTTCTGTTCTGTTTGTCATAATTTTTGTCTTGGTTTTGTTGATAGTTAGGCCTACGGCTCTGCTCGTGTTAGCTAGATCTTGTATCATGACCTATAGATTATCACATCCATTAGATATAAGTATGATATCGTCTGCAAATCTTAAATGATTGAGTTTGTTGCCATCAATGCTGATGCCTAGTTCATCCCAGATCCGATAAACTATAGTAGGTAATTTAAATTTTGTTTTAGGATTATAGCACATGACACCCTGAGTTTGCAGAGTATGACGTCACTTGGCAAGATTGGCAGACTGCTCAGTGGCGCTTCAGAATCCCACTGTGAGTGTTCCTAACAATTACATTAATGAAATGCACAACGTGAATATTATATTGGTAACGTGTGGTGACGGATTTCGAATACATAGTGCCATCGCCCCATTCCATCCTGAGGGTGTCGTAAGAGTCGCCAAAAGGAGATGATAAGGAAAAACATGGAGCTGACAACAGAAGGATTCTGTTTTGATTTTTGCTTCCACATATGGACCTCTGGTGTCAATCCGGTGTCGGACAATTTTCTTTTCGTAAGCTAAAGATGTCGTGTGGTGATGGATTTAGAATACACAATTTCATTAACCCATACTATCTTGAGGGTGTCGTAAGAGGCGACTAAAAGAACACGAGAGGCAGATCACTTAGCTGCAAGAGAAGGAAAACTTGATACATACCCTGTGCCAACCCATCTTGCCAGCGTGGCACAGCAGGCTAATTTCTCTCCATGAATTTGGAGGAGGCCCGACTCGGAAGTGGGTCATTTATGGGCTGAAACGAAGCTAAAAATAGGAGAATTTTGTTAGAAAGAGATACTTCCTCCGTGTGGTGACGGACTTAGCATACATTGTATCACCACCCAATACCATCCTGAGGGTCTCGACACTAGGAAGTTTTTTTTTTTTTATTAATCTGATGTTACACTAGGTAGTTACAAGGCTGAAAACCTAGCCGCGAGAGAAGGAAAGCTTGACACGAAACCCTGTGCCGACCCGTCTGGCCTAGTAGCACAGTAGGCTCATTACCCTCCATGTAGTTGGAGGAGACCTGACTCAGCAGTGGGTCATGACTGCCTCGTTGGTCTAGTGGTTAGATGTGCCGCCTTTGGATCAACGGGTCCCGGGTTCGATTCCGGGGTCGGGCAAGTGTCTTTGTGTAAACCAGAGGCACTGGCTCGGAGTCGGGGTGTCATTTCTATATATAATATGTATGTATTTACAAAAAAAATATGTATATAAGTAGTTTATCAACCATCTCGTTACCATAACAAAAGCATTAAGTTGCTTAGCTTGGGACGAGATGGCGTTGTGTGAAATGTCCAAGGATATTTATATATTTATGGGCTGAGAAGCAGTAGTACTATTAACATAAAAAAAGTTAAATATTTTGCAGCAAACATTCGCGACTCCGCGCCAGCTCCGTCGGTGTCTCGGGAGCCTTCGACCATGTCCGATGAGCCGATCTCCAGTGAGAATAGGACACAGAACGGTAATTAAGTGGCGTTTTTCCTGATACAGAGAAACTTGTTTACTTAACTGCCATGCCTTCTTAGTCGTAAGGTTACTGAACGGAACCTTACTGAACAGACTTGCTGGGTTGTTTGTTGGCTCTTCGTTTCAAAGCAGCCTCCAAATGCGATTTTTATCTTTGTTCCTAGTCCTAGCAATGGCAGAACCAGACGTGATAGCGAGTACGAAGGCGAACAGCCTGAAGCAGACCCGCAGCAGTGGCACGGCCATCGTGGCAATGTCCGGCAGCTCGGAGCCGAGGCCGGCCTCCTTGCCCGGCCCCATCGCCCCTCCCAGGAAGAAGAAGAGAAGTGAGTGGCTCCGATATTCGCCGTTGAAGACGATGTGGGGATCGTTAGGGGAGGCCTATGGGAGGCATTTTTGGGGCTCTTCAATTTTGTCTTTAAATTTAGCTGCGGTATTCCCTAAGGGTGAACCAAACGAGCGTAATTTTGTGAGTGGTGAGTCGCGTAATTTGTGCTGCATTTGGTTTCTATACAAAAGTCGAGTTCGTGCCAACAGAATTTTGCGACCGAAATAATGCGACTCATAACTCAGAAAAATACGCTGGTTTGGCTTCACCTGGTGGAGTATTCCGTTAGGCTTTCCTCATTCCAATGAGCCATCAGCTACTCCCATTTACTTCTCTCTAGAGGGAGAATACAATACGCTTCCTAATCCCCCTTTGTTACATATTATTTTTAATTTCCAGATAGACTACACGGTTCGCAGTCGTTGTCTATGAACGACGGCGACAACCTAAGCATATGCACCACAGACACGGACGAGTACAGGTACTTCGCGCGGCGCGAACTGCGCCCCGAGAAACCTCAGCTGGAGTCTTTGGTCGTGGAGGTAGGTACTCCTGGCGAGTGGGGCCTCCCCCATGCCGTGGTGGTGATGAGTGGGTGGTGGTCCCCAGGCGGCGGCGAGTGTGGGTGCGGGCGCCGGCGCGGCTCTGCCCAGTCCCGCCAGCACCATCGAGTCGCTCACCAGGGAGTTCGAGAACTCGCTGGAACTCTCGCATTCCAAATACGGTAAGCTTTTATCATGGTAGCTTAAATCATCTCCCCCAAACATATCCAAGAATTAAATATTGCGCAGGATAGATTTTGGCTCACGAATTTGGTTGACTACTTTTGTCCATATGTCAGTCTGTATCGATCGATCACAATATTTCAACCGACCTGAAAGTCGTCAATGATTTTATTTGTATTTATTTGCCATATTACATTAGTTTACAGCATTTGATCAGAAACGTTTGGTTTGCAGAAACATCATTTGATCAGAAACCATTTCTTCAACTTCCGCCTGGTCAAAAATAATTAATTTAGTTGTTTAGTTCAAAGTTGATACCAGTTTTGTTTTCCATAATAAATATGTTTCGTAACCCAGCCAGCGACCGGTCTTCGATCAGTATCCACGAGTCCCGTTCAAGTGAGCGGGTGAGCGAATCTTCTCGAAGTAGCACCACAGCGTCTGCGAGACACAGACCTGGGGCTGACTCCGTACTGGACATCAGGGAGGCTGTCAAAGGTGAGAGCCAAACATATCGTGTACGGGATGTACCATTTTTATCCCGACAAAAGATGGATGTTATATGTTTGGTGCGTCTGACTGTAGCATCATAGCTCCGAAACGAATATTTTTAATTGGCTAGCAGTCTTCAAGGTCGTCAGCTCTTTTCTATTTTTATCGTAGTTTGTTTATTAATTCAAAAATAGCAATGAATGGACATATTTTACATAAATCTTACTTATTTTCAAAATTAACCTCTTATTAAAGAAAATAATATTTCACGGCATGCAAAGCAGGGAAATTATATGACGACTAGACCAATACAATACAGTACAGTGTAGTCGTACAATTTATTGTGTGCTGTCTGCAATTTACGCCTATATGCAACCATTAGACAGTATATATGTCATACCACCCAATCCATTATTTAGTGTGTACGTTCAAACTTCACTATCATATAAAGCAGATATTGTGCTTAACTTATCTTTTCCTTTATATTACCATTGAACCCTGTATGGCCAACAAGACCCGTACAACCAATAAAGTTTGTTGCCTGACAGGCGAGAGTGTAGTGCGCCCCGTGGACGAGGAGCGCATGCGAAGCGGAGGGTGTCGCACGCACAGCGAGAGTCGCGCCAGAGCTCCCGGACACTCCAGCCTTGGATCGGCCACCAGGTACGTCAATCATTAAATGTTTATTTATGCTATGTGTGCAGCATGCTCTCCTATTCACTCCCCGATAGGAGAGCATGGTCCCACCCTACTTGAATTGCAATGCGCAGGCGCAGCAACTCGGACGGGTCGGGCGGGTCGCGGCGGCGCTCGGCCGGGGACGAGGCGCAGCTGGGCCTGGCGCTGCGCACGCGCACCACCTCGGGGCTGCCGCTCTCCGACATCGAGATCCTGGAGCAGGTCACCGTGCTCAACCTCGACACAGGTCAGCCGGCCCCGGCCCTAGGTACGATAGGCCCCCGACGAGCCATTCGGGACCAACCGGTCGCTACTCATTACTAACCTGGACGGAAATGTCACACAGACATAACAGTTCCTTATGTTTAGCTCTTTGCCCTGTTTATTAACATAGTCTCTAGCTCTAGTTATAATCTATATCGCGGGGGCATTTTACAAACATGAATTCAAAGCAAGTGGCTCTGGTTGACACAAAGTCACTCGAACTGTGATCTAAAGGAGGTAGATCAGACCCCTAGACCAACAAGGTAAACGGATGGCTATAAGGATTTTGTTACACCCTGTATCCAAGTATATAACGTTTCAGGATCGTATTAGTGCCACTAGCAATCAACGGAAAAAGGACATTAAACACCAATGATTTTTTGTTGTTGACGCAACCAAAATGGCCGTTTTCTCGCCAAAATCTCCCTATCGAATATTTCGTTGCAGGCGAACGCGTCCCACTGAGCGTGGCCGAACACAAGTTGCCACAGTGCATCAACCCATTAAGCTTACACATCATGCGACTTACTTCCGAGTACATTGGACGCGCAAATGACGATGAAATTGCCAGGTAATACACTGTTAAGGTACACACACATTGTAGGACGCCTCATTGTAGGATCAGTTTTACATATTTTGTGATACAAAGACAGGATTTGGTGAAAAATATTTCAACCACCCGAGCGAAGTCGCGGCCTCCAGCGAGTTGTAAAATAAGAAAATGCCTAAGCCCCTATTATTATGTTTTAATAATAGATACACCCTTAATCTTGTATGGAATCAACGAAATATAAAAGAAAATATAAATTAATTGCCGAGCCGATGAGAAAGTCTGATCAGTGATAGAAGTATTACACTACGCACTCCGCAGGAGCCCCGTGAAAGAGTCGTGGCGCCGGCGCGTTCGGTTGTCGACTTTGCATCTGCGCTGGCGCATTCCCCTTCGGCAAACCGCCTCTAGCCTCACGCTAAACCATAGGTTCCATTTTATTTTCTAACCCGCCCATTGTGTTGTTACGTCACTGTTCGTCCGTTTATGTGTTTTTTGGTATATGGCCGTCACCGCCTATCACACACTGTCACGCAAGATAGTACAAGCTGTAATGATAGAAATGTATATTTTAATAGTATATTTCATTACAAGTGCGGAAAGGCTGTCATTACAACGAGTTCCGACAAATGTCTACCCGAGCCGAGGCGCAGCCGAAGGTGAGGGTTGACAGTCGGAACAAGTTGCAATGACGGTTCCGCACGTGTACTGAACGACTATTTTTAATACAGTTGCGAAAAAATGAAGCAATTTAATAAAATATTATAAACACAATAAACTCAACTAACTAATCATTTCTGAAAAATGGCGCCGACCGTAGAATATAAGCAGGTTTTTTTTTTCTTCACCCATTCTGGTAGGCAAAAGGAACAATGCCCATACAGCCAAGTCTTCAGTAGAATTTTTTTATTGATATGAAATGAAATTTAATTAGATGAAATAAAACACATTCAATCAAATAATTAAATCTGATATTGAAACAAATTAGTACGTAGTTTCTTTTTAGAAATATACGTATTTGCATGAATCATAAAAACATCTATGATTTTTTTTAGTAAAAACTTCATGGTTGGTTTTTCCTTATAATAGACATTATTTTGACAGTTGGGAAAGAAAACGCACTAGTGCGGGAATGGTAAAGAAAAAGCACGCGTGTGTAATACCCACTTCCCGAACGCTATACGTCCCTGTAATATGCCACTTTTTGAGCAACTGTATTAAAAAACACTTTTTTCGTATTAGGCTTTTCAGCATCATTATTGTTTTAAATTTTTTTTTTTCGTTGTTTCGTTTTTTTTTTCATTTTCTACTTCACAATGCATACAAATCTGAACTTATTTAAAAAAATATTGGCAAGAACTTAAAAGTCTTTGTGGCCGTTCCAAAAGCATTTTAAGTAGCAATACTTCAAATACAAAATACAAATCAATAAATGGCACGATCACACTTTTACGCTTGCAGTCATTTTATGCAGAAATAAAGCTTACTGCAATCACATATTCTCGTTTGATGTGTTACCAACGTTTACCTAATGGTTCTCAAACAGCTTATTCCGAAATTGATTCGACTAATACAAAAACAACATATAATTGATTCGCTTATTCAGACTAAAGTGGGTCGTGATTTCGTGAAACCTTTCGTTTTTTTATTTGTCGATAGGCATTGATATACAAAAAACCCTAGATGCACAGTTCCTTGCAAATATCACCTCATAAAGCGTCGTCGATAGGTTAGACAAAGGTATATATGAAAAATGTCATTAGTTCTTACTGGCTAAACACAAACTCTATCGTACACCCACTGCATAAAGTTGCTTTTCCAAAGCGAGGAGAACGCCTTATATGTCATTGTCAAATGACATTTAAGGCACATGTCAAATGTCATTTTATCAATGACTGAAAATGAATAGGCGATCGAACCAAAATAGAACAAGGAGCTTCGTGGAGAGGAATCATGTTTTATATTTTAATTTTTAAATACTAAAGCATATGTTATTTAAATCATTGGAACATATTATATGTATTGTATATAATTGTGTAATGTGGTGTTTATAAAATTCATCATCTTCATTCGAGCGTTAATCCGAAGCCGCAAGAAGAAGATTGGGGAAAGGGGAAAGGAGAGGTTAAATAGACGTGACTAGACTGAAAGCTAGACTAAGGCATAAATAAAATAAAACTCATAAACTTAGATATAATATTATATATTTATATTACAGAATATTTTTTTACAAAATATCAGATCGAAAAGCTGAAATGAAAATCCAGCATTATTAATATTTACACACAATCACGTATTTTAATGAATGAAGAATTTAATGTTATATGTATCTTTATATTTGTATTTCCATAAGTTCTGTGTTGTGTGCAGTTTTATCAGAATAAATGTTATTCTATTCTATTTTCTCCCAAAGGGGTAGTGTTTGGTCCGTACACCAGGGTAGTAGGTTAAAGAACAGATCAGTAAATTCAGTAATATCAAATCAAAACTCTTTTAATCAAGTTGGCTCATAAAAGCTCCTTTGACACGTCAAACGAAAAAAAAATTAAAATTTACCATTGAAAATTGATTATTTACAATCCACCACGGGTTCGGAATCCAGCTCTACAAAGAAGAGCCGGCAAGAAACTCTGTTTCCGTCTGTTCTCTCTTTTTAGATCACCATTTTTAGGTACAAGACTGGATATTAAGAATGGTGTTAGTTTAAAAAAACAGGTAAAGTAAGATTTGTCAAGTTCATTTGTTAGACTATAATGAGTTGCTTACCGCTACACGAGGAATAGCCGTTTTAAGAAGAGGTTAAATGCCTTTTGCCGTAACATACATATCTTCATTACGAAAATGTTGTGAACAAACGACGCATGAATTATTGTTCGGCTTAAAAAAATCTTCACGTCTTTGCTTGCTAACGATCGATGTCCATTCTCCACACCGTACCCTATACGTGACACTTCACGAGGAAAACTGAAATATAAAAATAATTCAAATAAGTAGTTTGTGTATATGAACAGTTTCGTCATGAATCTCCAAAGTTTAACATTACATTTCCACCTTTAACAATTTCACATATATAGCCGCAATGGGAATCTACAAAATTATTAAAAGAAAAAAAAACATACTCAGTTAACCCCGTAAAATAAGCAATCGATATATAAGCATTAGAAAATTGTGGAATTGATGACCTTCTCTTTTGGGAAATAGGTTAAATACTATTAAAATATAAATATTGCTATTTACATAATTCTTTCATTTAATATAATAAAAGTAACTAACTTAAAAAAAACAACAATAAAAAATCGACTCCATTGAAATAGAACA
Source organism: Clostera curtula (assembly GCA_905475355.2). Lineage (NCBI taxonomy): Eukaryota > Metazoa > Arthropoda > Insecta > Lepidoptera > Notodontidae > Clostera > Clostera curtula. The sequence continues at coordinate 1,392,206 of FR997803.1, read as the reverse complement.
GGGTAATTTTTATTAAAAGACTAAAACAAAGAGGCCTCAGCATTACATTGTCCTTGGATTGAATAAGTGACCATTGAAATTTGTCGTATTTAATTGGATCCTTGAGTAAAGTTTTAAGACATTAAATCAAAATCGCATAATACTCACTATATTATTTTGCTCATAAAAACAACAAAAATATATTGATAAACATTTTTACTTACTGAAAGTAGGATATCGCATCCTTTTTTAAAGTTCTTGACGTAATATGTTTACAATTTCTAAATGAGCACTTTGACATTTTGACCGTTCGCACGTGCGGAGAGCCGCGCGCGTACTATTTTGAAATGAAGACATAATTCCAAATTGTGCCTTCATTTTGCGCGGACGTTTTTGAGGCGCTGATTGTGTATCTAGGGTTTTTTGTTTATCAATGTCGATAGGTTATAATGTATTTGTAATGTTTGAAGATTATTCAGATAAAAATAAGGTGAAACAACCTTTTCTGAATTATCATTTGTTAACAGAGAAACTGACGAGGAAAGTGAGAGTGTGTGCGTGGGAGTGGGAGAAGACGATGCCAAAGAAACGAAGCGAGAATCCGCGGATAGACAAACGACTGGTATCAAGAGGAAGACCGAAAAGTGAGTATAACGATGTCACTTGTTTATTTCTATTGGTTTCAAACCCACTAATTCAATAGTGACCGTGCAGTGACGAATTTACAATACATAATGTGACCACCCCATTCCATCCCGTGGGTGTCGTAAGAGCCGACAAAAGGAAATGACAAGGCCGATAACCTAGCCACAAGAGAAGGAAAACTTGATACGAAACCCTGTGCCAACCCGTCTGGCCAGCGTGGCAGAGTAGGCTTATTACCCTCAATGTAATTGGAGAAGGCCGGACTCGACAGTGGGTCATTATGGGCTGAATAGTAGTAGTAAATTCAATAGTGTTAAAATCGTCAAAGGCACGTTGATTGTCGATTGTGAAAGGTTTACTATCACTACTACTCAGCCCCGGCTCCTCCAACGACATGGTGGGTAATTACCCTACCGTGCCACGCTGGCCAGACGGGTTGGCACAGTGCTTCGTATCGAGCTTTCCATCTTCTGCGGCTCGGCTTTCGGCCTTATCATTTCCTTTTGTCGGCTCTCACAACGCTCTCAGGATGGAGCGGGTTGTCGCTATGAATTCTAAATCCATCACCACACGGAAAGATTTCTTGTTTCGGGAGCTATGCATGCCACAACTAGACAAGTCAAAAACACTCAAATTTTATGTTTGTACCACACCATAATTGTAACCCTTTTAATTAAAAGAGCATCCATGGGGGTTCTTGCCGGCTCTCTGAGTGAGGGCTTTCGAAGCAGTGGCAAAGTGTAGATCACATTTTTTTTATTATTGTTTGACTATTTGAATGCATTCTCAAGAATGTATTCGAATAAAAGCCATTTTGATTTTGATTATAGGTACATTGGGTGTTGAAATCACTCCTAAAACATGGGCTCCTTTTTTAATCTTTTAATTTTGAAGTGAAACTTCTAATGCGACTTCCAATAAGATTGCTTTAAACATTTAACGCTCCTGGGGAGGGGGAATAGAAGGAGACAGAGCGAGAGAGTAGCATCCAATATACCAATGCAAGAGGGAGAGAGAAAGAAAAATACACAAAGGTAGAAAGTAGGAGACAGAGAAAGAGTGAGTCAGTAGATCCCAAGCACATGCGCGTGGTATTCTTGCTGGTTTTCCATTAATATAAAATAATAATATTTTACAAATCCTTTTTCCTAAATTTTAATTCTGATTCGTTGGTCTTTGGGGTTGGATGTGCCTTGGATTAACGGGTCCCGGGTTCGATTCCGGGGTCGGGTAAGTGTCTTTGTCTAAACCAGAGGCACTTGTTCTGTCTGGGTGTCATTTGTGAATTATATGTTTGTAAACTGCCCCCGCCATACAGGTTATATACAGGGTGTAAAAAAAAAAGAATAGCAAGTTTCTCGTCTTACATGTGTACTTTGTACGTTCGGCACTTTTTTTACACTTTTAATTCCAAAATTGTAATGAAAACGGGAAAATAGTGTAAGAGACGATTTTATCCAGTTTGGTTATGTATTCAAGCATTGTCACGTGTCGCTCTAGGCCGCCTGCCCCCAGTATAGTGAAATGTCACTCGCACGACAACATAAACAAGAAATTGACGCACAGTAGAAACTTCAGGTGAAGCAGTAAAACTATGGTTGCGTGACAATTGATGCTTTATCTAATATGGCCAACTAAACAGAGATTTGATTTTACTGTTTTTTTATTTTAAAATATAAAATCTTTAACACTGTTTTTATAACACATTCAGTAATACTTAAAATTTATGATTGAGTTAAATATGTTTTGCTTTCTAAAGACTTGACTTGTAAATTGTGATTATATTAGTGAGAGTGATATTACATTTTGTTTTGTAGGTAGGTTATTGTGATTTCGATCGGTATAACAAGCATTTAACAATAACGTTTTTTATAATAAAAATTTGGATTCAAGTTGATAGTGATGCCTAAATATTTTAGACTACATTATGCGCGCGGCTTCGCAGTCGTTTGCTTCAAACTCGTATTTATCTCGGTTATAACATATTGTACTCAGGGATTTTATTTATTATTACACATTGAAATTAAACCCTTTTTAACGAATTTATGACGTGTATATTAAATTATTTAATCCCCGACGTTTCGAATGCTTTGCAGTAGTCGTGGTCGCGGGAGAGACCTGATGACAGTTTTCTTCAAAAGTACTTTCGAAACGTCGGGAACTAAATAATGTAATATACACGCGATAAGTCCGTTAAAATGGATAAATTTTAGGCCTGTAGTTTTTGAGTTTACTTATTTACTTAGAACAAACAAACATATCTTTCCTCTTTATAATATTAGTATGAGAAGATTGTGTAAAATGATTTTTGTAGCTATTAAACTTAAAAGATTTATATAGATGACTGATATTATAAAATTAAATAAATGAAGCTGGTTTTTAGCATGACATCAAAAACACAAAAGCTGTGTATTGAACTATATTTACTCATACAGCATGCAGAAGTGATGATACTACTTTATGCGCCTTTTCTGTGACACCTGTGTAAACCCGTTTGCATTGGCAGGTTAAAACGCTTCCTAGGCAGCACGGTTAAGAAGACGGTAGACGCTGCGAAGTCGTTAGCGCAAGAGGTGTCCCACGCTAGACATAAAGAGGATGTAGCGGACATAGCCGATGATGTGAGAGGCGAACACAACATCAAGCTGAAGGCGTCCAACTCGCATAAGGGCCCTTACGATTTTGATGGTTGCGTCAGACATGTTCAGGTAATGATTGCTAAGAAAGTCTTTGTAGGTATGTTTGGAAGGAGTTCAAATGCTGCAAAGTATTTTTCTATACGATTTGAAGTACTTTTTTTAAAAATCTATTATTTAAATTCAATACTCATTAATATTTTTAAATTTATTTTATATGTAAAATATATACAATTTTTTATGTGTAATTTCTTTTTACCGCTTAATTAAAGTGCTGTATTTCTTAACTAATTGAAAAATTAATTGTTCTGTCTAAAAGAGACTTTTCGGATGGCACAGTAGGTTAATTGCCGAGTAGTTCAATTATCGGTCCGCGTGGTGTCAGGTTTAGAATACACAAGTCACCACCTCATTAGATCCTGAGGGTGTCGTAAGAGCCCATTACCCTCCTCTTTTTTTGTTGTCGCTGGGGAAATGCTTTATGCATACCACCGCCCCCCGGGGGAGAGGTCGGTGATTATGTGGGACTCCCGAGACAGAACTCGTATGCCCACTAAAACCCCAGCGGTTTTCCCCTTACACGGCGACTATCAGAGAGGGCGTCCCGGTATACTGGGACGCCCTCAGTCATCGAGGCTTTCGTCGGTGGCGGGTCCCCCGGCCCACCACCGGTCTCTATGGCGGGGGAAGGAGGTGGGCGTACAGTCGCCTCCTCCTCCCCGGCCTCCGTCTGCGGCGCGGGTCAGCCAGGACACCCTCCTCCCTGACCCGCTCCGCGGCCTCCTTGTGCCAGATGACGTCCTCGCAGAAGGAGGCCACCTATTACCCTCCTGCGATGAGTAGTAGTGTAGTACAATCGGTCGTCCGGTGTGCGCAGGAGATGTGGTCGGGCCAGTGCGGAGCCGGGGCGGTGTGGTGCTGCAAGTTCAGCGTGTGCGGCAGGCTGCTGGCCACGGCGGGGCAGGACCGCCTGCTGCGCGTCTGGGTGGCCCGCGACGCGCACCGCATGTTTCAGGTACTCCTCCAGCCACTCCTTATACCTTCCATGTCCACTTTACTTTTTTTTTAAATTTTCGCAGTGAATCTGTCTAAGTGTTTAATTTCAGCGAGTGATGGTCGTGAAAGCCTATTGGACCCCGGGGAGGCCCGACTGGGCATCGGGCCGAGATGCTGATGCCTTTAGTGAATGTTGTTGTGAATGAAGGAGGGCGATGGCTGTCACATGCGTCAATCGTGTTGCTCGGGGTCGGTCAGCTCAGGCATGCAGTTCTAAACGTTGACGAAATTCTGCTGATGTTTAGCTCTTTGTGCTAGCTTGCTCTGACAAATCGGTCTTATCAGTCTTTCTGTGAAAGGGTCCCGGGTTTGATTCCAGGGCCGGGCAAGTGTCTTTGTGTAAACCAGAGGCACTTGCTCTGAGTCTGGGTGTCATTTGTATTCCTGAATTGCAAGTTTATAATCTGCTCCGCGATACAGGTTATACCCAGCAAAAGGGTTTCGTATTGAAAAAAAAAAGAAATACAAATATGGCGATTTTTAAAAAGCAACTACGTAGTTTCTGGCCTACTTTTCTCTGTCCAGAAGCCTTCCGAGCCGGTGGCAAATGGTGAATTGTAAATGCATATTGAGGTGTCAAATGAGCCAGCTTGAATAATAGATTTTGTATTTTTCCCCAGGACATGCGGACGAAGTACAACGCCGAGCGGAAGTCTTCGCCGACGCCGTCGCAGGAGTCCCTGGCGTCGCTGGCCCCGCCCCCCAGCCCGGAGGAGCCTCCCCTGGGCCCGTCCGCGCCCTTCTGCCCCAAGCCCTTCTGCGTCTACTCCGGCCACACCTCCGACCTTCTGGACGTTTCCTGGTCCAAGAACTACTTCATATTGTCCAGTTCTATGGATAAGACTGTCAGGTACGTCCGACTAAATTTGTGAAGTAATTTTGACTATCGGTGAGGGACTCACGAAGCGGACAAAGGATACAGCCATGATGCAGTCAGAAATGAGAAAATCTGCAGAGGGGCATCCGCAGTCATTTCTTATTCTCGACACCCTTAGGATGAAATGGGGTGGTGACCCAATATATTCTAAATCCTTCACCACACTGAAAGTAGTATAGCTATGATGTTTGCTGTAGAATTTTATTCAAGGCGGTATATAATCTATCGTGTTACTGATCTCACAATGCCGATAAAAAAACACTTGCTCTGTATTACCCTACCCATGGCATACGTACGCCCCTAACGCAACTAAAGATATAGATGAACAGGAGGATTTCCTGGAGGTGAAAGGAAAAATGATTTACCAAACTGTATGTTTTTTGTAAGGACGAAACCCCTGCCCAGTTATAACCAGTACCGCAGGGGGAGGGTGCAAACATGAAATTCAAGAACACCAATTACGCCCAGTTTTTGAAGAATTGTCTCTGGTTTACACAAATACACTTGCCTGAACCCAGAATCGAATTGGGGAGCCGTGATCCCAAGGCGGCACATCCAACCCCTACACCAACAAGGGAGACAATTAAAGTTGTGATGATGTTACGGTTGATTTTTGTCATGGGTAATGAACATGGGCAAAAAATTCCGCCATTCCACTGCGATCAAAGGAATTTGGCAACTCGTTACTTTGTCGCACCTCACGAGCATGGAACCCCCTCCCAGCACACATATTCCCACCTACCTACATTAAGGGGTCTTTCAAACGAACCGTGAAGAGGCATCTAGCGGGCTGGCAGGGTGGGGATGGCTAGTGCTAAACTAGTACTAGGTATTCCCACTTCTGGACTACATTTCCACTTAACATCAGGCGGAATGCAGTCATCTGCCTGTACTAACATAAAAAAATATAGACCTTCGCCGCCTTTAGATAAAGGCCCTTAGACTGGCCCTCTCTGTGTTAATCCTTCCATTGGTTGCAGATTGTGGCACATATCACGCGGAGAGTGCCTCTGTTGCTTTCAGCATATTGACTTTGTGACCGCCATCGTGTTCCACCCGCGGGACGACCGATATTTCTTGTCGGGGAGCCTCGACGGCAAGCTCCGGCTCTGGAATATACCTGACAAGAAAGTAAGTGGTCCGGCATTGGAATTTGATTTATTGTAATAATGATGTTAATGATCTTTTGAACAAGACCTTTTGAGTGCGGGCACTCAAAAGGTCTTGTTTCATCCAATCCAGTCTTTGTCATACATTTTTAAAGCATGTTGTATATTGTTAGACAAACATCGGCTCATAAATAACCCACTACTGAGCCTCCTCCACATCTATGAAATACTGAAATACTAACAAAACTTGAAACAAACCAGTTGGCACTGGGTTTTGTTGTTGCGTTACTTTAGTCGCTTCTTACGACACCCTCAGTATGGTAAGGGTTGGTCACATCGTGTATTCTAAATCCGTTACCACACTGAACAAAATATGTTCAGTGTGGTAACGGTTTTAGAATTATAATTCAGTAGTCTTCCTTCCTGTAGTTTGATCTTGTCAACTAGACTGCCAAATATTGTCATTTGACAAATATTGTCATTGACAAGATCAAACTACAGGAAGGAAGGCTAATTTCTTTCCTGTAATTGGAGGAGGCCTGAGGGCTGTGCCACGCTGGCCAGACGCGTTGGCATAAATTTCGTATCACGTTTTCTTTTACGGCTAAGTTTTCGGCCTTGTGATTTCACTTTGTCGGCTCTTATGGCACCCTCAGGACGAAATGGGTTGTCGACACTATGTGTTCTAAATAGTTACTTGAGTGTAGCAATTAAACTTATTTGAGTTTCTGTACACTGCCTATGTTATCCTCGCTAGGTGGCCGTCTGGAACGAGGTCGACGGCAAAACGAAACTAATAACAGCGGCGAACTTCTGCCAGAACGGCAAGTTCGCGGTCGTAGGCACTTACGACGGCCGCTGCATATTCTACACCACCGACCAGCTCAAGTACCACACGCAGATCGACGTGCGGTCCACCCGGGGCAAGAACTCCACCGGCCGGAAGATCAGCGGCATCGAACCCATGCCCAACGACGACAAGATCCTCGTCACGTCGAACGACAGCAGGATCAGACTCTACGATCTCCGGGACTTGAATCTGTCCTGCAAGTACAAGGGGTACGTCAACGTGTCCAGTCAGATCAAGGCGTCTTTCTCCCACGACGGGAAGTACATAGTGAGCGGCTCGGAGAACCAGTGTATTTACATTTGGAAGACGCACCACGACTACTCCAAGTTCACGTCCGTGAGGAGGGACAGGAACGACTTCTGGGAGGGCATCAAGGCCCACAATGCCGTGGTCACGTGCGCCGTGTTCGCGCCCAACCCGGACCACATGATCAGGATGATCAACGAGCGGGAAGAGGAGGCCAAGCTGGCGAACAATGAGACGCAAGATACGGACGGAACGGTGAGGTGCTTTTTGACTGACTTCAGGAAAAGGAGGTTCTCAATTCGACTGTTATTTTTTGTTTGTTTTTTACCTCAGTACTTTAGATTTTGATAATTCCTTTTTTCTCGTTTGGTCCCATTTCAATTTGTATCGATTCTTTTGCTATTGAACTTGAAATAAGTGAACAAAACTATTTGTCGGCAGGCAAGTTTGGGTATTCTTGGGCAACTTACTAATTGTTGGTTCCGAGTTATATTTACAAAAAATAAAAACCGTTTGCCATTGACCAATCGCGTGGGTTTCACTCCATTATTTATTAATGAGAGTGAATGGCCCAAAAAAAATGCCCCGCAGTCAAGATTCTTTTAATTGTTTGCCGGCATATAGTCTATGTCACTCGAAGACAATGTAGCATTCATATGTTACTGAAGCCATAAATGACCCGCTGCGGAGGCTGGCCTCCTCCCATTACCGTTAGGGTAATTAGCCTACTGTGCCACGCTGGCCAGACGGGTTGGCACAGGGTTTTGTTTCAAGATTTCCTTCTCTTGTGGATAGGTTTTCGGCCTTCACAGCAATCCAAGTGCTACCTCTGTGTAATATTAGTATAGATAACAAGGGTAATATGGTTCCAGCGCGGCGCCGAGGGTGGTCTGGTGTCGTCGTCGCAGCCGGGCCACGTGCTGGTGAGCGCGGACTTCAGCGGCTGCATCAAGGTGTTCGTCCACAAGGCCAGGCCCAAGCACTCCTCGCTGCCTGCCTCGGCACTTGCCTAAGCTGCGTGACGTCATTGCCGCTTCAGACTACTATCTACGCCCCCTCCCCCCTCTAACAATCGGCTAACGCATATCCATAGCAATGTTGCAAGCAGTCATTTAAAACATTGCTATGGACATGCATTACGCCCTTTAGACCAACGTCCTTAGTAAGAGATTTGGTCTAATTGCGGCGACGGTCTATAGGTGCAGGTCCTTTTTGGTAGGAGTGAATGTCAAAAATTAACCATAACATTATCACCTCTATAGGTTTAATTGATTGCCTTGTTGGTTGGTCTAGGGGTTAGATCTAGCCTTTCGATCACGAGTACCTGGATAAGTGTCTTTGTGTAAACCGCAAAGACACTTATCTGCACTATAAGCACTTGGTCTGAGTTCCATTTGTGTTCGTGAATTTCATGTTTGTAACCTGTCCACGCAATACAGGTTATACCTAGCGCAGGGTATTCGTTAGTTTTTTCTAGAAAGAAAAAATAGAGAGGTATAGTGACTTGGCACGTGAAACAAATCCTATATTTATGATGGAGAAGACGAGAATCAACTGCTGCATGTTATATTAGCTTTAACGTGTAAACTTATCATTTCAACCGTATTTAGAATTACTCAAAATGTGCAATTGTAATTTTAATTGATTACGGGAGTTGTGTGTTTACAGCAATTATGAATTAGTTTTAAGGTTTATTTTGTTTTGTATTATATCAAATCTCCACCTGAACGATTATTAACACTTTTTTACTTATTATCAGTATTTATTTATTTTAGTTTTCATTGTTACACATACTTATAAAGGGATCCATTCACTCATTCGCACACTTCACTTGTTCATAAAGATTTTTTTATGTTCTTACATATCATCATATATCTGGATTTTAATTTTAAGCAGCAAATTTTCACTTCATGGAAGTAATATTGTATTTTTTTTTAAATTAATGTTTTAGAAAGAGTAAAAAGGTTTTTGATCCTTGTAATATTATATGACTCTCATATATCTATATTTTATGCAGTGTAACCATGGACGTATAAAAAAAGGCGGACGGAAATCTGGCTAAGACAAAAGTGAGACGCCAAAATGGCGGCAGCTCTGTATGTGTGAGTTAATTTTGGGGTTGCCAAGATACACAAAATTTTGCAAAAAAACATGGTAAAAACATTAAAAAAAATTGTTCGAAATTGTTATGTTTAACTTTAACATCCTAAATGCTGAGTATTTTTTTTTATAATAATGTCTTTTACTTTGCGAGGTTCTTGAAATTTCCTCTAATTTCGAGATGTGTTGAAAACGTTTCTAAATTAAAAGCTCGCTTTCATTACCAAAAATTTTTTTGTGATAATATATTTATGTTGCCTAACTATAATTATAATTTATTGCGCACCTCTTGAGAAGCACTGGTAATATATGGTACAGTAACAGTTTATTCCTCTGCCACGTGTCTTGACTAAAACAAATATTAAAACAAAATAAAGCACTAGGGATTAAAATAATGTATGAATATTTTTACGGTTGAGCGATCGACTGCTGTGCATGTCGCGGATTCGATCCCCGCACGGAAGAAATATTTGTACGACCTACAAGTATTTGTCCCGGGTCTGGGTGTTTTTCTATCTATAACATGTATGTATTTACAAAAAAAAAATGTATTTAAGTAGTTTATCATCCATCTCCTTACCATAAAAAAAGCATTAAGTTGCTTAGCTTGGGTCGAGATGGCGTTGTGTGAAATGTCCAACGATATTTATTATTATTATATACCGACACAATAGCTACAAAGTACATTTAAATTTTGAAAAAATAAGCGGCATAGTTTCATTTTTTTTTGTATTATCCATGTCTTGGTAGATTGCTAATTTACCTTGTAAGGTACTGCAAAGTAACAACACGCCGGAGTCTTCCTTTAGTTGTTTAAAAGTCATCCGCATCAAAATGTATACTGCAAATGACACTGTATTTGTTTGGAATCCAATCGTTTTCACCATTACAATTTCTACTTAGTAATTTTAATTCAATAATTTCTCCATACTTAATTTTCCTTAGAAAATCTAGCAAAAGGAATATAAAATAAAATACCCAGTAGTAACTATTAAATAATTAAACATAATAATATATTGATTTTTATAATAAACGAAAAATTGCCCACATTTCGGTTAATTTGCACACGTGAATATTGGCAACACTGAACTTAAAATTAATTGTTTTGTTCTAGCAAATACAAATTGATTTTAATGTATATAATCTGGAAATAAGTGATTGAATTATTCTTTTACGTATGAAACGTGATTCCTGGATTGTTTTTCTTTCGGTCACTACGGTTTTACACCATTTTACCACGCAAGACATGATTTATAGTTTTTATTTTTTCGCCGCATATTGCGTCTTTATGCATCGATGTTCACGCGCGTAATGGCCGACTAATGTGTGAAAGTGTGCGTGCTGGCCTGTACATATAGCTGATCTGGCCGACTATGATGTCACAGTTTTTAGTTAACGAGACTCTGTCCGACTTTTTTTATACGTCCATGAGTGTAACAAAATGATAAAAATAATTTCATAACATTTATCTGTGAAATCCAAAATTGAACGACATGTAGAAAATGAGTAAGTAATATAGTAATTACGGATTTAGTTCAGCTAAATGTTTTCACTTTGAATATTAAAGCATAAAAAATAAGGAAATTTATTAAATAGATAATTAAATGAAGATCATTCTACCATATTTAGTTCTGTGTAGTATTAAAAGTATTCACATTGAGCCTTATTAAGTGTCTATGTTATTTAGATTTTAAATACCCTAGGCTGTGTATTTCTTCTTTAGTAATATATTCGGAAACTTAACAAAATTATTTACGTTTAAGTTCTTGCCCCGAAGAGGATATTGTTATGTATTATAAGTGTATATTAGTGTTGTATATATCATGATGCCATTGTAAACGTATTGGAGTATATTTTTAAAAAGCATTTACCGTCATCATTAAATCGATAAATCAATAAAGTTATTTTTATTTTTATGTTCGCTTTATTATTAGTATGGGTTGTATAAGTTTGAATCTAAGATCACGTGTAGATATTGAAGGGCCACGGTTCAAATTCAGACCGGTGCTAGTTAAAAACGTGTGCCATAGTGTCACTTGGTAGCTTCTCGTGGGTCGGATGTGAAGGACCTCATTTGCACCTACTCGATTGTGTTAACGTGAGTCGTGATGGCAGTTTGTATGAAAACACAAGACCGCTATGTCATACCAAATGGATGCAACTCTTATATGAAATAAATAAAAGATGTTATACGAAGCGAATTCAATCGCTCTAGATGACCAGGGAATCTTACCGCAGACCCATGCCTGCGGTTAGATTCCCTGGACTGGGTATATTTTTTCCGTCGACTTGCGGAGTTTAGTGGGATCCCGGGAATCGTTTAGTATAATCAAATATCAGTTTTCTGACTGCGTGCACAACATAATTAGGTACAGAAGTCCAGCTCATGTATGTACCTCAGTTTTCATACCTACCCTCGGGGGTCGCGCTAGGGTTATCAACTTTGGCTTATGCGAAAAACTACCGAGGTAGCGGCACTCGTATCTAGTTGTTTGATTGATTGAAGAGTAAAACAATCTATAAAATAAAGTTTTTTTAACATTATTTTTGTTTCTATCACAAAAAAGACATCCCTACTCTTGATGTTTCTAATAGATTGATTTCTGTATCCAACCATTTTGTGCTTCGTGTGACTCCAAGCATGGATGATAGAATATCTGTAAATAGCATGTATCATACGTCTAGCTAAAGTTATAACAAAATACAATTAAGAACCGAAGTGTACGAAAAATAAATTTTATTCAACATCATAATAATGGAGTGCAATCAGGAATGTAGTTTCAACTTCATAACATTATACAAAAATATTTAATGATATGTCTAGTCTTATATCATACAAAAATTACTTAATATACAAAAATATCTTAAAAATAGTTATGACCTGTACTATATTTATTATGCACCTTATTACAATTTTATCAACCAAGACCAAAAATAATCAGTATATTATTAATAATAAGTGTTAAGTAACAGAAAAAATAGGTTAAATAAAGATAAAACATGGTAAAACAGCTGATAAGTTAGACACTTAGAAAAAGAACAAATCATAATTGCAGAATCCGAAATCACAGAATGAATATAGGCAACCTCCTTTATAGCATTTGCAATAAGGCACATAATCGCTTAGTAATAATTTTGAACTGGCATTAAAGAACACTTACAAAAATATTGTCGGAGGGCATTATTTTATTTTAGAACCTATTATTTAGGTTCTTGAGTATTTGCGTATACAATATTCGGTATCAAAATATTAGCACTTTCAGGCAGTGTTTGACAAGGCATATTCGGGGTCGAATAAGGTCTTACTAGACCTTATTCGACCCCGAATATGCCTTAGAAAGATATTATCAAGCGGGGCGATAAGGTAATTGACCGCCAACAAATTTAAGGACATTCGTCTCTGGAAGGTAATCCTCTTTGTCAGTCGACCTTAAGGCCGTATTCATGAACCTCCTCGGCGAAGTTCCAAGCTATTAACTGACGCCTCAATATAAGATCGAGGCGTGCTTCTCTGACAATCCACGGCTATGCCTTCCCACGAGGTGTGCAAGAGTTTTTGACGGTCTTATCTCGCCAATGTCGATCCGGCCAACGACGTTACTGTTCGTATTATGATGGATTTAGAATACACGATGTCACCAACCCATACCGTCTTGAGGGTGTCGTAAGAGGCGACTAAAAGAACGCAAGAGGCAAATCACCTAGTCGTATGAGAAGGGAAGCTTGATACAAACCCATTTGCCAGCGTGGCACAGTAGGCTATTTTCCCTCCATGAATTTGGAGGGGCCCCGACAGTAGTGGGTCATTTATGGGCTGAAACGAACGATTATGACCGGTTTTTAAAGGTAGTGTCAACAAAATCCAACTTCAAAGATATCGTACGTACAATTAAAAGATATTAGATCTGATATGTATCAGTTTGCTTACTCGGCTGGCCCATATAAAACTAATTCCCCGCTATGAAATTGGAGGTGGTCTCACTAAGCGATGGGGACTAGATTGAAAACACATTCTTTGAGCTGATAACATGTTCACGTGACTACGAAAACTTGGATCTTAACCAGGTTATCATCTCCTTCTCCCATCTGCATCCAATGCTATGCCTTCCAAGGAGGTTTGGATGAGTTCAGACATCTCTTTACGGCCTTGTCTCTCCTCTCGTGTCGGTCTGGTCGATCACTGGTCGGTTCCTCGTCAAATTCGCGGTGGTCCATTGCTGTGTCGCCGCTACCGTCCAAATTAGGAGGTTTTGTTAGCAGCTGCTGATGAAATATAAACATTAAAGTAATGAAGGATTTAGTGTCAGATCTCTTTGAACGCGTCGTATGAGTCTGTAGGAAGTAGTACAAAATATTAATGATCATAAATTAAGCCAAAAGAACTTCACTGCCGGGCAAAGGTAAAGGGGGAAGCCCCAAGGGTATCTCGCCTAAGTATTTCAAGGGATTGAGCAAAAAAAAAGTTGGATTGGACAGTTAACATTTTTTGAAACCATGTTTTTTTCATTAATTCAACTCAGTTATGGGTAAACATAATTCACAAAATAAGTATAATGCGTATTTGGAAGTCCACAAAAAAATAAAAAATGCCAATTACCAATTTGACGTACTGTTGTAGGTCATGGTCGCTGAGCGAGTCAAAGTTGAAGTCCCCAACTTCGCTATGCCGGCGGGGGTCAACGGGGGGCCGTGGCGCCGCCGCGGGGGGGTCCTGTTGACTTGCGGGGCCCACTGCACATTACACAATTATAAAAGTCAAACTCAAAAGGAACTTTATTTACGGTGATTTTTTCACAAAACTTATAAATCTCCATATTTAAAATTACCAATATCATCTTACTTAAATATTGTGTAACAAAAAGCTTTAGACAAAACAAAAGGATCGATAGTACTACTGATCAAAACACTGCGTAAATCTTAGGAAAAATAAGTAACTTTCTTCTACACAATATGTTGCTCACTAGCTGGCGTCATCATAACTAAAGAAATAAACACAAACATTGCTAGATGCCTCGAATCCGATGCAACAGCCATTTTGTAACTGAAAATTGGCTCACCGTGCCCCTGCGTGCGGGCGTGGGGCTCCCGTGGGCCCGTGAGGATGGCCAGCGCCTGGCGCCACTGCGCCTCCATGACGCCGTGCAGCTGCGAGGCCATCTGCCCGCGCCTTCGCCGGTAGCATTCCAGCTTGTTCTGCGGGCCATGCCACCAGGGTCACAACATTTAAGTGGCAGGGCACAACTCCCAGGACTGACGCCCACGTGTCGGAAATTGCAGTGCTGGTAGGCCTCCCACAGGTTGGACCGACGACCTGGTGCCAATAAATACCGGCAGCTCAGGACTATGTCCAGTAGTGGACTTCTTTTGAAATGAAATGAATGAAATGATGATCTATATATTATCTTCAGCTCACTTTACTTTTTAACCCCCAATGAAACGATGGGTGTTATAAGTTTGCATCCTAGATGTTAAACCAATGAAATGAGTTAAAACCATTTAATTAGGTATTTTTCGGCAGTTCTCAGACATGTTTTACTAAAATCTGTTCAGTGGTCCCCCATACGCTCTTTCTTATTTGTATCAGAGGTTCTTATCTAACTACATGTTCCAGCTACAATTTTCTCAGGCGGCTGTTGGATTAATACCCATTATATAACATCATTTCACCTCTTCCATGCTCCAGAGGGGCCATGTATAAGCTAAGCCGTTGGCCCTAACAGCCGCTTTAAAGTCTACGGCAGTTGACATACTATGCGCTGGACAAACCAAATTACTGGTAGTCTCACCACATCGGTATTAAATACGGTAATCACTCCGTATAAAAACTGGTAGCTAACTACCGATAATTACACGCATCGATATAGCTAATCAAATAAGGTAAATGTACAGTCCTCGCCAAACTTAATGGCCGCTCTGAATGTGCATGACGCTGCGCAGAACACAAAATCAGGTATCAGTGGGACGTGAAGACAGGACACGTCTTCCACCCGCAACCGTCCTCGCCCCCGTGCGTTAGTGTGAGTGTGCTACGTTCGTGTTGGTTATCAAATGTACGATGCGCAAGTTCGCACCGACGGCTACATTCAGAGTGGCCGTCAAGTTTGGGAGGACTGTATGTAGGTCTAGTATACCTCAAGTAGTCCAGCTTTCTCATTGGCCTGCGCTAGCTGCAACCGATATAGTTTAATCTCCTCCCTCTGTTTCTCTTCTAGAACGTTCACCTCCAACTTATGTCTGTAGGCGTAAGTATAAGGGATTTTATAAGTAATTTTACTAACTAAGGCATAACTAGATAAAATGTGATAGGCTTAAAAATGCCGAACGGAAGTATGTATACCAAAAAAAGTTTAGTCTAGTTCATTTAGACAAAAGAAATGCATATACTTCAATACGTAAAAACTTCGTAATTGTGCTGACGGAGGAGTATGCACTCATATATATATTCTGCACTCTTAACAGTTTATATTGAAAGTGTGAGAAACGCTAACATATTTATTTTGTAATACCTAAAACTACACACGCATACGAGATACTCTTTCGTTTATTGTTAAAGTCTGTGGCCAAATGAGAATAGAACTATATTTTAAATTAATTGTGGTCGAATTTCGAATGCCGGGCGATCACTAGTATTTAAAAATGCGTACAAGTAAATACGAAGCCGTCTATTTAAAGTAATTAAACATTGTGAAAGTGAATATCAAAATTCACACGCGAAAACTACAGAAGCTTGTGAAAACTAAAAAGTCACTCACTGTTCCTCTATCCTCTGAATCTGCCTATTGTATGTGTCGACGATAGCATTCTCTTTACTCCTGGCGTCATTTTCCATCTCCCTCTCAGCTATCTCTAACTGGCGCTGAAACTCCTGCAGCTTACCCAGCACTCCCTCTTCCAGCTGTTTCTGATAATAGCTCTTGAGTTCTGCTTTTTGGACTTCCATGTGTTTGCGTAGCGTCTTCACTTCGTTGTCTAGTGTATCCTTAAGTAAGGAAGTAAGTAAGGTAATGCTTGATTCATACCACCGCCACTTGAGGGCGTGGTCGGGGCTTTGTGGGACTTCAGAACATGCGTCTACGCACTTAAACCTTAGGCGCCACAGGTTCGCGAGGACGCAGTAACTGAGACGCCCTAGGAGGTGGGCGTACCGTCTCCTGCTCCTCCCCTGATCTCGTCTACTAATACTCTTCTACGGAGGCCGGGGAGGGGGAGGGGGAGGCGACTCTACACCCGTCTCCTGCCCCCGCCATAGAGGCCGACCGACGAAAGCATCACTGACTGAGGGCGTCCAGTCACAGCAAACTGCGTTTACGCGAACTTGGGGCGTCCCAAGCGTGTCGTGTGAGGGCCGCTGGGGTTTTAGTGGGTATACGAGCCGTTTTCAGAGTGACGAAAAAAAGGAATAGGAGGAAGTCAGTCTCAACATGACGTCATATACATACTGAGATGATAGGATGATGACACCACGGGGACGCAGCCACAGATAATAGATTAAAATAAAACTCCAAGTAGAGATAGACTTACACATTTCTGCAGCAGCTCACTGGTTTGGTTCTGCTTCTCATTTAGCTGCCGTTCTAATATGTTACTCCGAGATCTCTCCTCGTTGACTTTGTCTTTAAGCAAGTTTCTTTCCTGAACTAATATCGACATGTCATCATTCAAAGATTGAAGCTTTTGGTTTATCTCTTCGTTTTTGATTCTTGTTTCCTCATGATCCTCTTTTTCCTGAAATGGTATTTTTTATGACCGATTTGTATGGCTTTGACCCTGATGCGTGATGGAAAGCAACAGCAGGGTCTAAGATGGAGCAGGCTATTCAAGGGCATGTCCTTTCGGGCACCGGCTCTCACATACACACGACAAAACACAGTAAAACTGCTTGGCGCCGGACTTGGATCTGAGGGTGGTTAGCTAGCCAGGCGGACCATTAGATCCTACCATCAAGCGTGTGGTAATACTCTGCAGAAGGCACTGGCATGAAAATATCTTTTAAAATATAGGTACTGATTCCAATTTCCGCCGTACTCTTATGTTTTTACGAGCACTATGAGGTAGTATTGGATTAGAATAAAAATATTTTCAAATTCATCACATTTTATAATATAAACTTTATATTAATCTATGGGTGTATATGGTATAATAGATATTATCTACTACTACAATGCAGCCCATAGATTATGATTGTGCTGTAACCTTGTATCACTCTCTACAAACATTTTTGCTAGCACAAAGACATATTAGACAAATTGTTGCTGCTCAACACAAATACACTTGCCTGACCCCAGAATTAAACCAGGAACTCAACCAACAACACAAAAAAATCTGAGTTATTTGAGTTAAAACATACCTTTGCCAAAGCGTCTTCTATGTTCTTAACACAATCTGTTGCTTGTTTATTGAGCCTCATAACAGTCTCATAGTTTTCTTTCAGAGCAACAATCTCTTTGTCCTTGCCATTAACTATTTCTTCTTTACTTGCAACTGTCTTCTCTATTCTGGCTTCCATTTCTTTCATATCATAAGTGAGCTGTTTGCACTTCTCTTGGTAGTCATGAGCTAGATCTAAGGCTTTGTATAACTCTGCTTCAAAATGATTGGTTTTCTAAAAGTAGACATATTAACCTGTACTAAAGATCGGATTTAGAATATGCAGTGTCACCAACCCATACCATCCCGAGGGTGTCGTAAGAGGCGTCTAAGGGAATGCAAGACGCAAATCACTTGGCCCCACGGGAAGGAAAACTTGATACAAACCCTGTGAAACACAACATTACACAGTACAAAATTAGCCTACTGTGCCAGCGTGGCACAGTAGGCTAATTTTCGTCCATGAATTTGGGTCCTCCAAATTCGAGTCGAACATGGAGGGTAATTAGCCTACTGTGCCACACTGGACCAACAGGTAGGCATAGGGTTTCAAGTTTTCCTTGTAGCTACATTATTTGTGTTATAATTTCCCTCTGCTCTTACCCCTTAGGATGGAATGGGGTGGTGGATCTATGTATTCTAAATCTGTCACCACAAGGTTGATATGCTGCAAACGATCACAAGATTGAAAGGTGTTCTTAAATTTTTTTTTCACCAATGGGTGGTGTTATTTGGCTACTACTCCAAGCTGGTTATCCTTGTCGTGACATTTATAATACATAAACCACCCCACTCCATCCTGAGGGTGTTGTAAGAGCCAACTATAGGAAATTTCATGACAGAAAACCTAGTAACAAGTGATGGAAAATTTTGGACAAACCCCTGCACCAACCCATCTAGCCAGCATGGTGCAGTAGGCTTATCTGTCACCTGTAACTGAAGGAGGCCTGGCTGGGCTGAGCTTTTATGGGCTGAGAAGTAAGAAAGGTGGAGGAGCTTCCTTAGTTGGGCACCTCCAGTGAGTGTGTGGTTATCTGCTACCCTATGTGTCTCAAAATATAGATGTCATGACACAAACACAAGTTTTCAGACAATTGAACTACTATAATACCTTCTGAGCATCATCAGCCACCATCTTGAAGTTCTCCACTTCCCTGACCATCTTGTCAAGAGCTGACCGGTGCCTTTCCTCAGCTCTGTCCAAGTTGCCAGTTAATTTAAGCCATGCTTCTCTCAGCTTGGTAATTGCAGCATCCTTGGCTCGGTCCACTTTCATTGCAACAGCTAGTTTTTCTTGCTGTTCTAGAATCTTCTTTTGCAACTGTTGGATCATGACTTCGCAATGCTAAAAATTGACAATTGAATTTAAAAAATATTCTATTCTGAACAGTTTAGAATCACTTTTTTTTTGTTGTGAAAGTATCTCCATTAAACCTTTTGCTGATTCAAGAAAGTAAATGAAATAGTTACCTCTCTTTTCAATTTCTCTTCTTCCAGTTTCACACTGTCAACTCTGTCTCCCCTATCTCCTTTCTCTCCCCATAACTCACTCAAACTGAGCAAGTCTGTATCTATAGAGTCCATAAACTTATTCTGCAGTGAGGTTAATCTCATAGCATCTCTATTTTCAGGGCAATAAGGTCTCATTTGGGGCATTTTGAATTCATCTTTCTTGGGAGATGAATAACTGTCAGTCACAGATCCTAGTGTATTTCTATTGTAACTCTGTGCTTTATACTGTTCTAAAACTTTTGTTGCTCTATCGTAAATTTTGTTGGAGGAAGGTCTAAATGTTTCTATGTAAGTTTGAGACCTTTTTGGGGTGGAGGTGGGCTGGACTTCCTTCTCTGAAAAGTTCAGTCTACGAACACTTGGAGACTTACTGTCTTGTTTTGGTTCAGATGCCAATTTAATAGACGAAGGCCCTGGTTGTCCCTGATCTTGATTATTCATTTTAGTATATGTTGGTATAGGTCTATTACTATCAGCATGAGTAGATGATGGACTGTTCCTAACTAAGTAAATATATTTATCCAGAACATCGCTAGGAACAACTCTTCCACTAGGCAGTTTCACATCATTATTATTGCCTTTTGAGTCTAGCTGCTGCGAAATATAGTCACCAGTGGCTTTGATAACATTTTCAGGACTTGTAAAACTCTGTTGTTCCATTATCTTAGTTTCAGGGCACTCGTAACTTTCTACTTTAGTCAGAAATTCATCTATTTCATGCAACAATAATTTGTCATCTTTTTTACTAGGTGTTGATACTATACTGCTCAAATCTCCATCCATGCTTTGTATGTCATTTAATATCTCCACAGGTTTAGGGAGTCTGATATCAATATCATCTAATTTAAGTGGTGGTATGCTCCTTGACGGGGATCTGATTGAATCCAAACTTGTCAAAGACAGTTCTCTCGATCTTGGTTTTTTACAAACTTTGCGTCTTCGCCTGCGCGGGAAAGTGAAGCATTTGCGATCCAAAGTATAGCTATCAAAACTATCAGTCGTGTCCCAGGTTCGGTTCTTTTTTATCGTACCAACACTTGAAACTTCACTGGTTATTTCCAAACTTTCTAACCTAGATTCTAATGTATGCACCTGGCTAACCAGTTTACCGAGAACTTGAGCTGTGCACGACAGAGGTTTATGGACGACAGTTCTCGATGATTCTAACAGTGATTCCTCAGATTCCGAACTATTTACGATAAAGAAATTTGGTGGTATTAGCAGCAGAACATCTGTATCGTCGGTTTCACTCATCACAGCAGGTCAAATGAATTATTTTTGTTAAAACTGAGGCCATTATATGGATGATTTTATTTTGAATAATAAATTTATCTTTGCTGTAAGAAAACATGAAATAAATTAAAATCGAAAGACGAATTTTAACCGCAACCGATTGTTTTGTTTACAGATATGACGTAAAAATTAATGACATGACAGTTTAGCTGCGTTCCGATATGCAATGTCGGCTGAATTTAAATTACAAATTAATCCAAAAGAATTAATAGAAACCCGAAACGAGATTACCTTGATACTAGAGTTATTAGTAAAGATTATGATATAAATATTATAAATATTTGCATTTGAAGATGTCGATATTGACAAAAATTCACACAATGTGTTGCAATGTTCATCACTAGATGCTAACGTCTATAATACGCCCACCATCCACACAAGGGGCTGTCCATTAATCACTGATGTTTTTTATACATTATTTTAACCCCTCCCTCCCCCTTGGTGATACGTGGTGAGGTTGTTCAAGACTGATGGGGTCCCCATCGCCCATTAAAAATCACCGTGTATTTTTAGTACCTACGTACTTACTAAGAATCTTACACTCAAAGGCCGCTTTTCGGTTTAGAAATCACGCGTGTGACGAAAAAAATAAATACACGTGATATCTTAATATAACCCCCCCTCCACCCTAGTGATATTTCGTGTTTTTTTGCCGAACCCTTCCCCCCCTTTCCAACTGATGGCAACATTTTGTACTTGAAAATAATATCTGAATATTTTGATTAATTTGACTACTCTGCACTAAGAGTTGCGAGCCCTAAACTGCTGCGGTGCACCAATGTCCTCGGTTTGCGGTCAACCTGGTTGGTCGCCAACTCGAGGAATGACGTGGCTTCATTTTGCGAGGCCGTTATGTCACAGATAAAGGCGGCGGGGCGGGTCACGAAGGAGGGAGCTCCAGTTGACCCGCGCCGCGGAAGGAGGCCGGGGGGGAGGGGGACGTGACATTACGTCTCACTTCTGCCCTCGCCTTAGAAGCCTCAATGTCTAAGGGGCGCCCCAGTTGCCCGGGACGCCCTCTGATATACGATTACCTGCGTAGCGGAATGCGTTTACGCGAACTTGTGGCGCCCCAAGTGTGTCGTTTGAGGGTATACCGCTGGGGTTTTTAATGGGCAAACAAGTCATTTTCGGAGTCCCACATAATCGTTGACCGCACCCCTGAGGGGCGGCGGTATTCATACAGCATTTCCCCAGCATAACAAAAAAAAAGGCATACAGTTCTAAATTTATACTGTTGATGTTTGACCCTTTGCGACTATTGCACAGGCTTGCTCCTAGGGTCAGCGCCCACTATCGGAGTGGCGGCGAAGAGTAGTTCAGAGGTCGCAAAACCCACTAAGCGGCGCGCGGTCGTCGACGAGCCGCGCCTATAGCTATGAGAGCTGTCGCGCTACTCCGAGCGCCTCGCGTGACTCTATACTTGGCTCTTGAAGACGCTCATTGCGGGTTGTGAATTAGTTGGTGTTTGCAGCTTGTAGTTCAAAGGCGTATTTAAAATGGTTGACTGGGATATGGTTATCATTGCTTTCCTTGCCGAAGAGGAAGAAGAATATGAGTTATTCAGTTGTATTCTGAAGCACTTTAGGTTGAAATTAAATTGTTACTGAAAAAGCCTCTTCGCCGCCACTCCAATAGTGGGTGCTGACCCTTATAAATCTGTTGCACAGTCTTTGTATTCAAGAGTGGCCTTTTGAACTGGTGGTAAATAGTAAATGTATATTGACATGTCAAAATAGCCCAAATGAGTTAACTCAAATAAATAGATTTGCCTACCAAAGATATTTCTAAAGAATCCAAATCAATTCAAACCACTTCATTAATAAGGGCCACAACAGATTAAAACACCATAACTTATCTAGATTACATCAGTTTATTTAGTTTTATATATTTTTACCTTTTTAAACTATCAATGTTTGGAACCTATTAATATATTTTAATAGTGCTGCTAATACATCCAAAGTTATATATACAGGAAACAAAGCAGAAATATCTCAAAGTACACTTATAAAGTACAATTACCTTAGAGACTTATATGTAGTCAATTTATAGAATAAATACTAATTAAAACATACAACATCAATTATCATGATGCCCGAACATGTATAGGTGTTTGTTTAATAAATGCATCTAGCTTATTCTTAAATAATTCACTAGTTATAGGTTCACCGACTGCACTCAGTGGGTTTCTAATAGCATATTTCACATATATTTCTCCATAAATCTTCTTCAGTAAGTCTCTTACACCTTGAGCTTGATTATCAGTATTCATGACAAATTTCAGACCAGATGGAGTCTCCAGACAGTGTAATGTATACTTTGATGTCTTGTATTGTAGAAATCCATCTTTAGGATCTAGTGGAGATAACTTAGCTACAAAAGACTTGATGGAAAAGAGCATACCATACATCAGTTTACCTTCCTAGAAAGAAATACAAAAATAAGATTAAAATCCAAGAGTTTCAGATGTGTTTCGTTAATTAGGGTAAAATTTATGTAGCTAAATAAACAGAGAATTTATTACCTCCTCCCTGGACATCCCGGATTGTTTTGACCGGTTCCATTCTCCGTAGTAAAGAAGTGTTCCATATCTGTCGAAAATGTACAGATTATGGATTGTCATTTCTAACTGATTCCTCTTTATGAACCTTCAATAGAACCACAGCAAACAAATACAACGAAGTTTCATTTCAACGCAATTACACTCTATTAGTGTTGAACACTGGAACTACAATATTTTTAATATAATATATTTCGATAAATCAAAATTAACACAAACGTAATGTCATAAACAAAGATTAGAGTAATGTAATGTCTGTCTGTCCAACTCCAAGCAGTGTTCCCAACCTGAAGCGGACTGATTACCGTACAAGGGGGCGTAAAATTATCGTATTTATTATGAGGACCTTTATTTAGACGTCCACCAAAATAATATCATGCTAGACTATCAGCATAGTCGAATATTGAAAATTCTACATCATGATGGAAATTATCGTACAATCTGCGTGCGATAATAATATGTTATCGTACATCGTACGTAGGTCCAAATTATCGTACATGTACGATAATCATCGTACGGTTGGCAACACTGGTCCAAGTCTGTCATAAAGCAAGGCACCAACTGACTGAACTGATGAACTTGTATCAAATCTGTCAATCAAAGTATTCTTCTTCATTTAGGTTTTAGCTTCCATCGTTATACCGATGATTTTGCAAATGACAAGTGTGTTATGTTAAAAAGGTTCGAGCGATTATGAAAGTTAAATTAGTTGGTCATGAGTTGCGTTAGAGTTAAAGGTTAACAGACATCACTCTATAAAAAAATACAAAGCATTAAAGTTTAAATTAGAAATATTCAATTAATACAGCTATATTAGGGGAATCTTAGATATTTTTGCCATTCAAAGTCAAACAATAATAAATTTTATGACTGACAGAGGCGCGTACCGTACCTGAAGCTACTTTTTGACACTCTTACATTGGCAGTAACTTATTTACTATCTTCAATCATCAATCATTAATAAATATTTATTATTTTAAAATTTTAGAGAGCAGTGAAATATTCTTAAATCTATATCATCATCATCATCATCTCAGCCAAAAGACGTCCACTGCTGGACATAGGCCTCCCCCAAGGATTTCCACAAAGGCCGGTCCTGGGCCGCCCGCATCCACTGCTTTCCGGCGATCTTAACCAGGTCGTCGGTCCACCGTGTGGGAGGCCTACCAGCACTGCGCCTTCCGGAACGCGGTCGCCACTCGAGGACTTTTCTGACTTTAAATCTATATGTTTTGATTTAATTTATGTCTAGCTTGAACTGACAGCAGTTTCTAATAGGTTACGATATAAATAAATTAATAATTTCGTTGTAGTAAATTGAATGTAAGAACCGTCGGTATTTTCACCAATCATCCATCATCACGGCAACATTCTAGATGGAAACCATGTTTGCTTGACAATACTGACTGACATAATATACCATTACCACGGTCTAATCGGTCTATTCTATCTATCAATCACCGTGTCAAATGTCTTTATAAGTTAAAAATCGTAGAAAGAAGACGTGCGAGTCTTTAGAATGGTGCAATAAACCTAAATTGCATTGACCACCTTTTACAGTACAAAAATTGTGTAGTCAGTGTCGATATTTGCTATAGTTTTTAAAGTATGTTTCCACAAATGAAGGTGTTATACTTTAAATTCATCGTTTGAGGTTATAATTCTTACCTAATGCTTATTCCAGCTAGGGTTTTGAAATCAATACATTATGGACGAATACACTAGAGAACCGTGTCCATGGCGGATTCTAGATGATTCTGGTGGAGCATTCATCATGGGCGCTATTGGAGGTGGAATATTTCATTCAATAAAAGGTTTTAGAAATGCACCAGTGGGCTTCAGTCGTAAAATGGTATGTACCTATAAATATATGCACTACAGGCCACTAGTTGCAGAAAATAATTTATGTTCGCCATCCAGTTTATGTATTGGATGCTATGTCCAAGGCTTGGAAATAGTGCCCTTGGACTTCAAGGGCTCAAGGGTCACTGAAATAACTAACTATCACTGTATTGTAAACTAGGTAGTTAATTAACTGTTATTAGGTCAGGTCAGGTGCAGGGTTATAGTAGCAAAGGTGACTGTTTACTATGAAAATAAGAAAAAAATTATACAGCAAAATATACAACAAATTAATTGCACTGAAAAAAATATTGAGAATTGTTAGTAACTCCCAACCAAAATGGTCATCAATTTATTTGTATAAATAATAGAAAATGTTATTTTCAGCTTGGCAGTTTGGCAGCAATGAAAGAGCGCTCTCCCATAGTTGGTGGTAACTTTGCTGTATGGGGTGGTATGTTCTCAACCATAGATTGCTCACTGGTATATATGAGGCAGAAGGAAGACCCCTGGAACTCAATCATGAGTGGGGCACTCACTGGAGGAATTCTTGCAGCGAGAAATGGTAATACATATTTTGTGGTTTCTTCTTTTTCTTATGGCCTTTAATTACATTAGCATATCCAATTTTAAATTATAAACCTGCTAAAACTAGTGTTTAATCTTAGATTAATAGCAAATTAATAAATCTCAGGTTTCTGTTCAACATCAGTGATTGCCTACAAATAGTAAACAAAAACTTCTGTTTCTTCAAAATAAATTGTTGATAATTTATATGTATACATTTTCACTAGTAGATAGTAATTTCAACCATAAGTTGGTTAAAATGACTTAAACAAAAAGTGTAAGTATGTTTGATAAACAATTATAATGATCTGCTAATCAATGATAAATTTGCAGGTGTACCAGCCATGGCTGGTAGTGCTCTAGTGGGAGGAATCCTACTTGCCCTGATAGAGGGAATTGGTATCATGTTCTCAAGGATCACAGCTGAGCAGTTCAAACCCCAGCAACCAATATTTGAAGACCCTTCAGTGTTGGGGAGTCAAGGTCAACAAGGACAATCTTTCCAATAATTTAGATTAAGGATTAGGGACTTAGGTTGTACAACCTTTAACTTGTTATTTAAAATTACTCCAACTTAAATTTATCTATCTAGGTGTAACTGTTTCATTTAGTATTTAGTTAGCTCGGAGATGCTGGAAAATACTATAAAATGTTTTTATTTTATTTAATGACAGATCTATGATGATGGCAGAGATATCTATTGTACAGATAATAAAGTAAACTATGTTGTACATAGTATTTATATTATGTTTAATAAAAACTGGAGTTGTGAATTGTGGAAATTATTGACTGGCAAAATTGTATCTGCCCAAAATGCTTCAAACTGAACAACTTAGATCACAATTTATGTATGTACTTCTTTAATTGTTACAATAGACTGATTATGTTACTGTCTGGGCTGATCATTTCTATATGTTTCTAACTTTTTAAAAGAAGGGACTAAATTTGTTTGGTCAACAATAACAGAGATTTTGTCAAATAGGTTGTACAACCCAAAAATATTCTTGCTATTCTGGCATCTTATCTGTTTCACCCCGAATTATAGGTTGTCCACCCTTGGTTACTTGAGTGAATTATTTGCATCTGTGATATTAACAGTCCTGTACTGATTGCTTATGATTTCACTGAACCAAATGTTATTCTCAAGAACATGTAATGCACAATATTGTATTTATCAACTGTTTCACAGAACAGCATTTGTCTGTTGCTGCAACTAAATATTTGTTCCCAGTAGTTGCGGCAGCATGTTTGCTCAAGTGTCAGTATATTTCTGGCCAATTATGAAGATTATTTGCTCCATTCTTCTAAGTGGTCTCATCTAGCTGATGCTGAATATGTAATGTCTTATGTAAACTTGAATGATTATTCAATTAGCAGATGATGTTCTGTGAATCACTTCCATAAAATAGAATTATTTGAAATTAAAGACATTTTGTACAAAATGTTGTTTTAATAGTGTATCTTTGTTTTGTTGTTAATTGGTAATATACGGTCAGTATATAAATCATTGTTTTATTTATTTATGAACCTTGTTAAATACTATGTGTCATTTATTACTTGGTTTATTTGTAATTGACTGATGTAATTAACACAACATTGGATTTCCCTATCCACTTATTATTTAAACTTACAACAAGTCATGCTGACCATTGAAGGCTTAATTACTGCCATCCTCAAATTTATGGCAATATCTGTCGGTAAAGTATCAATAAGTCAGTCAAATTAAAGTTTACCTCCATTCTATAAGTTTTGTTAAAATAATGATAATACACAGTTATAGGATTATAGCTTAGCTGTGGTGAAAACCACATAATATGACACGAACTAATGAGGTTTGACAAGTTTAAAGACACCGTGGACAGAAAAACTTTCATAACAAATCTTGAAGATCTTTAACTTAACTATGTCAATGTAGTAAAAATTTGTGCCATATGAAAATCAATCTTTTCTTTTCCACAAATGACTTGGAGGTCTAGTTACATCTAAGTGGTAAATTACCATCACACTTATGTTAAACTTAATATCCAATAATATTTGTACAAAAATATCAATACACTAAGTTATTGGGGCAGATTAGGTAGTGAAGTACTTGATGAATGCAAGTGGTCTTCTTTATGGCTGTATATTAGATCTAGTTTGTAATGTTGCATCTCCCATTTTCCTGATTTCTTTGATAACATGGGCTAATACTTCTGGATCTACACCAAGCTCACACAGTCTAATGCATATTGAGAGCGTTTCTGCGTCCAGTCCAGTGCAAAGAAGTTGCGATATTTGGTACATCAGTTGGAATGCTTCTCGAGCTTGTCCAACTTGGGCATTCTTCTCAGATGTCATTGTGCTGGAAAGAAAAATGATTATTTATAACATAATAGTATGTGTTCTATGCGAATACTAATTAAACCCTATGAAAATATAGCTTAATCGTATTTCAAAAGATTTAAGATCAATTTATCATAGCTAACCCAGTGATAGTAATCTTTAGGCAACATCAATCAAAGGACATTATACCAATTTAATTGAACAATGTAGGTCAAAACACTTACTTTATTAATGGCACACCCTAAAAAATTAAAGAAATTAGCAACAATCGATGTATTATGTATTGTTTACAACGATATTATTTCATTCAAATTCCGGGCTCCCAATAGCAAGTAAAACAAAAATTTGAATTTGACACTGGACTGTTGTCAGTTCTTACTGATAATGACTGTCAGTTTGACTAAAGGTAGCGCACGTTATAGGAAGCGCCCGATGAGTGTGTTCCCTTTTTCACTTGATGAATAAAACTAATTATGATTATTGAGAGCGGCCAAAATACAGAGAAATAATTTCTACGTCCTGTCCTGCCCACGAGCACTGTTAGCCCTCCTCACTGAAGATGTGCCCCCAGCTGCCCCCCCCTAGAGATTCTAAAAAAGTTGCCAAATATAATGCAACCAAAGTCCTAAGTCTTTGAGTTGATTTGCTTGAAGTTCAAGCCTTGAACAAACATTCGCGTACGTCGAAACTCGAATGAATTCACCAATTCCACTCCTAATATTCCGTAAGCTCAACTACGCTCTGCTCTACTCTATCGTTGAAGCGGGAGAGGTGGAGTGGGGAAGCAACATGTAACCGCGCGGCGCTCGCGCCGCCCTTTGTTTTAGCGTCTGTCTGTCATTTATTCGTATATCATACATATTTACCTACAATTCATACCTACTTCTCTCATTCATAGAGAATGAGAAAAGTATGAATTGTAGTAGGTAAAGTCAACTTGCCCCCCCCTGCGCCATCGGCTGGCGACGCCCTTGAGCAGAGGAATAGCAATCGTGCCATGTAAATACTGGAAGTTAGCCAAATGAGAGTAGAGAGAGATAATTATTGTAATAGACACGCGATAAATCCGTTAAAAAGTGTTTAATTCCAATGAGCTGCCGAGACCCCAGTAAAATTAGGAAAATGGTGAGGAATCATGATTACGCAGTGGTTTTACCACTTTATACAGTGAATATAGGACGACATCGACACTGATTACAAATTTTATGAAAATGTTATTTATCTTCTGCCGCCAATAAAGCTGCTAGGATTTACCCTCCTCATGGATCCCCAGCAGTTGGGAATTAGCTAGATTATGTGATACTTTGGGATGATGAGAAGTTGGTATTTGCGCGACGACCTACGCTTAAACCCACAGTGACGGCATTGCGCGACTGCATGCCCACTCTGTGTCAGGTATCTAACATTGTCATCAATACAACCCTCCAAGCTCATAAAGGTGCAAGAAAAACTTTTTCAAGCTCAAAATAATTCTTGTACCTTTATGAGCGTGGAGGGTTGTATTGATGATTATAACTCTGTAACAACATACGTCTTACAGCCGCGAATCAAATGTTCATCATCATACAACCTAGCACTGGCCTGCAAATTGCAAAGAACGTAAGAAAATTTGAATTTCGCGGGCTACCCTGGAACATTCACCTTAAGAAAATATGGCAGACTATAACGGGAGTATGTTTTCATTTCAGTACAATTTACATAAAGCTCGCTACATTTTGAAGGGAGCGCGGTAATGCGGCACGATAGCGTGCAATTCATTTTATTCAGCAAACACACCGCAAGCATTATTCATGAGTATTATCTGTAATTGAAACTCCCGCGGGCAACCTCACGAATTTCACGGCGCACCATGTTTTCTATTTTAGGAACTACGCGTCTTGGCGCCTAAAAATAGACAGTTTGAATATACCTACGTCTGAGGAAAGACTGAACTCAAATTCGTTCCAAATTGAAAGTTTAAATCCTCTTTCGAATAATGGTGAGTAAAATTTACTTTTTTTAAACGCACCATTAATTTTTTTGACGTGGTTTGACATGATATCAATCAATAAAATAACAATAATGGATATTTTGCGAATTCGATTCACGTGGCAGAGTCGAGCTTTATTTTGGTGCAATGAACAGGAACGAATTGAGATCTAAATTCGTCGAATTTGAGAGTTTTGAAGAATTAAATATGCGATCAATTTGGACTCGAGTACGAGGATATAAGGCCGGTATTCGATTTACCTATTAGGATTATTAGGATAAATTTATAATATTGTGTAGCAATACTACAGAAGCCATTGCGAAATATGCAATATCATCGTCTTGTAAATTTGTGTATTACCAATATAGCGCTTTGACTAAAGATTAATTACATCTAAACTATTCTTATCATTGTTTAAAGAAAATATATACAAAACTTAGCGTATGACTGGTATTGATTATGCGTGTAATAGGGGGGTTCCCAAAACAGTTTACGTATTATTTTCCACCATCACAAAAATTAATAATATAGGTATCATTATAATTATCATAAACGACCAACAAAATTAATGAATAAATTGTTTTGTGTAATTCTAAATTAATTTATTTTCATTCTTCATAGAGCTAATAAGTCGGGCGTTATCCAGTGTAATGTAGGGAAATTATCCTACTATTCAACGCTCGCTGGCCATAGAGTTTTGAACATGGTTTCATGTAAAATTTTATTTCCTTGTAACTAGATGCGTCATGCTTGTGAACAGGTGCCGTTGCTGGGGGTCGGTTGGCTCAGGCATTAGAAGGCTACTATTTTTGACTGGACGTTGCTGATGTTTGGCCCTTTGCGAGTATAGCGCGAGTTTGCTCTCACAAATCTATCTTATCCCGGTCTTGTACTTAAATCTGGCGATCTAAAAAGAGTAATAACAAAGAGTTTCTGCCGGCTCTTCTCTGTAGTTCCGCATTCCGAACTGGTGGTAGATGGTAAATTTTTACTCATGGACTTTTTAGCCGTTATGGCATAATAAGGAACTACAAATTGCATAATTGAATACTTAAATGGTATAAAATACCTCAAAAACTAACTATTTGGAAAATAACAAAACCACATTACGGCGTTACTCTTGTTTTGCGTCTTAAAAAACAAGAGTAACATTTCTTTTTTTTTAAATGTCGCATTTTCGGTGTGATGCTGCGAATTATTGTCCGGGTGGTGACGATTTTAGAATAAACAAGCCACCAAAGCATTATAAATAATAAAATAAATATCCTTGGACATTTCACACAACGCCATCTCGTCCCAAGCTAAGAAACTTAATGCTTGTGTTATGGTAACGAGATGGATGATAAACTACATATATACTTTTTTTTTGTAAATACATACATATTATAGATATAAAACACCCAGACCCGAACAAATACTTGTAGGTCGTACAAATATTTCTTCCGTGCGGGGATCGAACCCGCTACATGCTGCGCAGCAGTCGATCGCTCAACCACTGCGCCAACCGTGCCGTCAATATTTTTGTTGTGTGGAATGCTTTATATACCTACCTACTGACCTGGTCGCCACGCTGACTAATAGTAGGTTTATTTCCCTCCATCAAATTGGTGGTGGATGACTCAAGAGTAGGTTATTCACAGTAAATTGTAGGTAATATAGCGATTTTCTAGGCATAGGTGAAGTTCGTTATTTTCAAAATTCTACAAGTTATTCGATATTTCCATAGACTATTTACCAATTGATGTTGGTATACAATATTGTTGTCCTACCGACTCTAATTGTTGTCTATGCGTGAATGTAATGTTTAAAATATGCTGTGAGCTTCGTGATTTGTGATGGAAAAATATTTGCAGTATCTGTTAGACATAATACCGATACGATAAATATTGCATACCTATCTACTCAGATTGTTGTATTTTTTTATTTTTATTCGCAGTTAACGACCATCTTAAATATGAAAGCGATTGTCTGACACATCCCGTCTTTAAATTTCACGTAATTTTCAGAGCGAGAGCTAAGCGTCGTCGTCTATAGAATGAAATACAGTCAAATTGGAGGGCTGCGATTTCCCGAATAAGGTGATCGCACATTTGTTTTCGCCGAATGAAACTAATTTTAGAATTCTTTGTATGAAATCCTATAAAATCTTCCACTCATGACCGCGTCGAAACGTTCGAATCTGGAAGAACCCCAGAAATCGCATATGAATTCGGATAACGTCATCAAATTCGACGCAGGTGATGACGTGACGCAATAATGAAGGGTTAAATCCATATCTAGCATTCTTTACACTCAAGCGGTTTTTCCTTATGACAATTTTCAGAGATCTAAGTTGAGAGATCAGCACCACCTCTGTCAGTTTCAATGGAAGGGCAAGTTTAGTTATCAATGGTCTCCCAATATGTTGGGCAATTTACTGGTTGATACTGCTTCATTATACTTAGTAGTTAGTAGTAAGCCATGTTTCACGGTAAATGCGGAAACGACAATTTTATAGCGTTCTAAATATTTCCAAAAATAAAGCAGTGTCATAGGGAAGGTTTCCTTTTGATATGCATTCAGTCAGATCCGATGTGACGCCGTTTGGTTGAAATTCATCCATCACTAGAGCCATTATTAGAACGAAACTTCAAAATATGTTTAGAAAATCTTAAAACAGTCACGTCTATTTTAATTAATCATATGCAATGTCTGGAAGTTCTATTTTTATTTAATCTTATGTAATTTAATCTAATGTAGGTAATTTAATTTTGTAATAGTTACTTTTGTAATATGGATTTTTATCTGAAATAAATTATTATTATTATAACCATAGATTGTCCTGTATGTACACGAATTTCAATTAATAAAAATAAAAATCAGACGATATAATGTAGGGCATTTACATGGAGAAATCATGAATAATTTATTTGTTGCTTACATCTATAGCTGAAAATGAGAGCGGTTTTGAATTTTGAGCTAAATGTGGCTAAACACACTAGTTATTGGCAAAATCTTTGGTTAGCGATGGCTCAAGGCTGTCATATAATCAAATGCGCAAAAAAAACTTCCGGCGCATATATGTCTGCGAAGACTTCTTGGTTTCGTTTCGTTCGGCGCGGACAAATGTGCCATCACCTGACACTAAGTGAGTTTATATTGGATACTTTTTTAACTTTTTATTGCGTTGGTGGCGTTGAATCCTTGCCGTTTTTTAAATAGTTACATCGTGTTATAATTGTGGCAGCGAACTCTATTTACAAAAAATACTTATCCAATAATATCCAATAAAATAACGTGTTTTGTAATAGTCAACAAAACCCAGCACGCTTGGTGGTAGGATCGAATGGTCCGCCCGGCTAGCTACCACCCTCACATCTAAGCAGTTTGACTGCGTTCCGTCGTGTGCTTGTGAGAGCCGGTGCTCGACAGGACATTTTCTTGAATTGCCTGCTCCTCCTTAGACCATGGCGTTGCTTTTCATCTGCGTGATGGATAGCCTAGGTCAAAGGCATTCAAGTCACTGATAAAAAAACGTGAAGTCGCGAGAACAACTAGTTGGTATCCACGTTATTGTGGTTTTCGCTTAGATAATGTTGAATTTAAAAAGTTTACTTTATTATAAAGGTTTTTCTTTCCTTTTAAACAACCGAAAAAAAGAAATATAGAAAATGCGTAGTTAGGATTACCGCAAAGCAAAAAAAAAATTACAAGCCCTCTGAGTTTCTTGCCAGTTCTTCTCAGCAGTGGTCGCGTTCCGAACTGGTGGTAGATGGTAGACCATTTGTATTATATAGACTCATTATGAATATTGTGTTGACTTTTTGTAAGTGGCCATCGTGACCCAAGCAAAATAAACGATTTGAATTTGAAAAAAAAAAAATTAGGGATATTTGCAGGGATTTGTTATGAAATTATTATACATTGTTTTGGATTTCGTTTCTTAAATGTCAGTAGTAGGTACTGTCTTCGGTTTTACAGAGGACTTTGTGTAGTCAGTCACAGAGTTACGGCTCAAGCATTGTTCAGGTGCGGGATTGAGGCCATTTCAATTGATTAGATGTTTAAAAAGGTTTCGATATTTTATTATTTATTTTGGGCTTGGCTACTGAGTGTGACTTTATTTATTTGGCATCACACACAAACTCAATACACATGTTTACATTTTGTCTGTGACTAGACGATAAAGTGTAATTGTGCTCTTATTTTTCGACCGGGTCTTGATGTGCTGATCAAATATAAAAAAAAAAAAATTGGTTAATTCAACTATTAAATTTGGAGGAGATCGGATTCTTTACACTACAAAATACTCTTTTGTAGTTATAGAACTTATAATAGACTACTTGATTAGTTTATCCTAAAAAAAATTGAAAAACTATAATAAATTAAAAAATAAATAGTTTCCGCTTCCGCTCAGTTTCCTATGCCAGTGTATGTCAGCTTAAAGGTGTTTGTAATAGATTGTTTAGGGCGCCTAGACCTTAACCATTGCAAACTTTTGATTGATGAATTCTATAGTCACATCAATCACATTGTTCATGGAAGATTAGATTGGCTGAGGTCTCCATCAAGTCATCAGGGGTAGACAGAGAGACATCAGAGGAATAAATATCTAAAATTTTACTTGTTATTGAACAAGCTTTTCCCGTAATTATTATGCTACGATAAACTATCTTTGCTCAGTTTTAATTTTATTTACAACATCTAACATTTTATATTAAAACAAAAAGCTGTCGTCTGTAGTTTTAATTATCTAGTCCCTCCAGTGACCACGACTGCTGCAAAGCATTCGAACTCGAAACGTTGGGAATGTTAAAACTTAAAATATGTATACACGCGATAAATCCGTTAAAAAGTGTTTAATTTCAACGTATAATAATTGCGAAAACCTAAGAAATCATTATGAAACCCAGAAATTAAATTAATAACGTTATTTAAATTTTTGGCATAGTGAATCAGGACCCAGTAGAACATAGTCATTGCTTTCACTCCTTATTTCAACCACTATAAGCTTTATTTTCACCACAACTTTTAAGTCAGAGTGAATTTTTTTGTCTGTAATAGTGTCGATTTGAAGCCTCTCTTAGAATATAGTTTATTATTTGACTATATCATAACCAGATCTACTAATTACTCGCTAAGTCAGGTAGCTCCATTCAGTATTTGACAAAAGCAACCGACCCTTATTAAAGGGCCTGCATCAATGTCTTCGCATAACAATTGGAACTGAAGTTGGGAGATTGATAGACAAGCAGCGTGATCCGAATTAGGGGAACATCCATTTAGCGAAACGAGGCCTATTTGTATTGAGATCGAGATTAGATCCTTGATTCACTTTGCATTAGATTTGCTCGAATAAGACAATTTTTCAATTAACTGCTTTGAAAAAAAAAGACACGAACAGCAATCAGTATCATTCAGCTGTCATTCTACCATCTATGACAGTCGTTATACGGAGTCTGTAGCGTAAAAACTGAAGGCTGGTCTAACCATATATCGGTGGTCCCACTAGATGGGTGTGGAAGGCAGACGGTGGTCGCGCCATGACTGGCAATTAGCCAAATAAGGTTTGACCGTTGTCGTTGTCGACGAAGGCAACTATTTCGTAGTAATAGTTTAATTAATCTTGAATATGATCAGCTAGGTCCTCAAATGGCGTCCACGTACAGGAAAGCGCGATGTCATGGGTGTAGTTATCAGCATCCAATGGATGAGGATGGCTCAGGACCGGTCTTTGTGTAAGGCGATGGGGATGGCCTACGTCCACCAGTGCATTTATTGGCTTTGCGGTTGCTGAAATGATGCCATGAAATAATATTATGTATAATATCAAAAGAGCAGCTTAAATATTTCTATGCCCTTTACAGGCAGACCAAGTTCAAAGTCCACCTCAAGAGACTGGTGGCGGTGAAGGAGCAGCTGTAGCGCAACCTGAAGCAGCACCATCGGAACAAACGAAATCAGTACGTGTGTACAAAATTAAAATATTATTTATATTTTTCTAACTCTATTTGTTCTTTTTGACCGAGAATTTCAGACACGTCTTAAATTTATGAACTTTGCAGCATGACCAGAGGTTTCTTAATCCGTTTCTAAAATTGATAACTTTTAAGGAACTGTGATAGTTGCCTAAGGAGAGGTTGCAAGGGATGGAACTTACTTTTACTTACGTTAGAGGATACGGATGATTATAAACATTTTTGTTGCTTAGGTTGTGATAGTACAGGAACAGAAAGAGACGCCGGTTGATAAGAACCAAGCGAACCAAGAAGTGGTCGAGGTACCTAAGCAGTCACAAGAAGTACCAACAGCTTCTGTTGAAGCTGGTGAAAAACCTAAAGAAACTGTTACTTCAGTCCCAGGCAATGAAAATAAAGCTGAGGCTATTTCACCCAGACAAAACGTAAGTTTGATATTTTTAAAGAAGAATTCGTAATACTTTTTAGTTGTTTTCTTAAGTACAAAGAACAGTCTAAATAAGTACTATGTTTTGAAATTTAATAATACAATTTCAGGGAGACTGGCAGCAAAGGGAGCAAGAACTCTTAAAGAAAATCGAGGACCTGGAAAAGATTAAAAATGAGAGGACAGAGGATGGTTTAAAACTAGAACTTAAGGTAACTTGCTTTGCAAAAATATTTTTTATTTCTGAGCAATCGTCCTAATCATGCGTAAACTTATCTTGATCAAGGTACGTGAAGAAGAAATAGATCTGCTAAAAGCTAGGGTAAAAAATTTGGAGACGGAACTTCAAGCTGCGTTGTCTAAGCCCAGTGGCAAGAATCACGAAATGATAGAAAATATCAAGCAACAGCATGAAGAGGTAAAGATCAGTTGGACCAATTTATATCTCAAAAGATATTTAAATAAAATAAATGAATATGCTACTTCCGTGTTTACAGCTGCTGAGCAAGGCTCGTGGCATGATCTTCGACAAAACCAAAATGGTGAAAAATCAAGAGCTGCAAATCGAAGCCTTAACAACACAAGTGCAGTCGCTTAAAGACATCAACGTGATAACCAAAGACTTGCTCGAGATAAGGAATGGAGAAATTAAAGCAATGGAGGTAAATGGTTTTTAAGTTATAACCAATAGAGTTTAGTACTATTACCTTCTTCCGTGTGGTGACAGATTTAGAATACACAATTTCACTACCCCTGTGGGTGCCTTAAAAGGCGATTAATGGGACGCAAGAGGCTCTCTTAGCCGGAAGATAAGGTAAACGTGATGCAACACCTGTGCCAACCTGTCTTGCCAGCATAGCACAGTAGGCTCATTTCTCTCCATGAATTTGGAGGGACTGATAAGATGACGATGACCCTGTAATACCATAATTTACTCTAGGGATCAACAGGTCTTCAATCACTTAAATGTGTCGAACAAACCATAGTCTCCACAGCTAACAATAGAACCTTGTGGCACGCTTATACATCTACAAGAATTATATTAGTGAGCGATGATCGCATAATTAATTATGTGTTATACTCGTATATAATGTTTTTTATTTGCACCATTTTAACGTTCACATTTGCAGCAGTAATGCAGTACAAAAACAATGTTTCGCATTTATTATACTTTGACAAAAGTCTTGTTTATGCCAAGATTATAATTTTTGCTGTCACTAGGATCGCTTAGAAGCAATGGAGGCTCGCTTTAAGGCTGAGAAGGATCGATATGGACTAGTTCTTCAGCGTGCACAGACCAGCTCGTCACTTAATGACGACCTCAAGAAGGAATATGAGACTCAGCTGGCTATATTCAAGGTTAGTTTTAACATTACCAATATAAATTTGAAAATGTTGTTGAAATTGTTTCATTGGCTTTTATAAACAGTGACGAACCGCTCAATACAATAATATTAAGAGCTCGGATGCTTCTTTATAGAAAAGTAAACAGCAAGATGTACTATCCGCAGATATTTTTAATGATGTTAATTATAATCAATAATGTTGATATTCGAAATATAAAAAAAACCAATTAGGTCTTTTCTCTAATAATAACTTTTCTAGGAGCTGAGGGAGAAATACGAGCAAAGGGTAAGGGCGCTAGTAGCTGAGAACGAGAGGTTGAAGGCGTCGGCTACAGGAGGACCTTCCACGTAAATGGGAAAGTAGAACACAACCTGTTTCATCACACTTCCGTCCATAAGAACGTGAAATTAAAATTGTAAAATAATACAAATTGCACATAATTAGACTTTAATCCAGATATCATTAAAACGCTTATATTGCCGACTTGGGTCCGAGTGTCGGTGGTAAGTAAACTTTATTTTCCCACCCGTTATCATGGCAGTTTCTATAAGCTTTCAAATTAAGTTCTTACGTTCATTCGGCCTACGGTGGAGCAAAACGGGAACATAAAACTTAAAATTACTAAAACGATTCAGACGATTGACATAACTATAAAACATCAAAATGTTTAGTCGTAAATTAAATGAACAAATAGCAATAGGACATTTTAATCTATATTCGTATTCAAGTTTACCAAAACTATACCAAGGCAACGCCATGAAATCATAAGTTGGCTATGAGTTTTATAGCAGCTACCTGCATTTTATAGCCTCATTTGGTTCGCCCAGGTTTGGTTATAATATTAAACCAGATGATGCAACACAAGGTAATGTGCCTCATTTTGTAAGATAATGAAGGCAATATTTGCCTAATGTTTTGCCTTGTTCTCGTATTTTTAATGTAAAACATTTTAAATTAAGTTTTTATGCGAGAAATTAAACGAGTACATCAAGTGCGCCTCTTTGTAGAAACTTTTGGTTTATTACAGAAATTAATACTTTAATCCAAATGCTTAATAACAGTGTATAAGACTAAAAGCATCGTGGAAGTTTTATATGTACCTGTATATGTATGTATGATTTCAATAGATAATTATAAACTAGATACAAACAATTTCAATGAAGCTATATTTATTACTGTTTTAATGTGACTTTTTTATGTTAATACTCAATGTTTAAATTAATACGCACCGTGTTATTGTTGTAACCATATACTTTTTCAGTGGAAAGGCTTTCGTAGGAAAAAACATTTTTACATGAAGATGTATTTTTCAATTGTGATGGAACAGGTTATATTATAATGTAAAATGAAAGACTGTTTTTGTACTGTTTGACGCAGCATTTTCATTTATGTACGTTTTGTTTTTTTTTTTGTATAAGATTTCTGTAGAAATGTAATTTATGTAATATTTATGATAATAAATATCTTGTTATGTAATTTCTTCTCTTGATGATTTCTTTCAGTACTGTTTTATTTCAAACTGTATGTTTATTTTATGTTGGTACAAGTGATAATTAAGTATTAGGACTGAGGAGATACCAAAGTTACTTACGTAGCTCACATTGATTGACAAACTTGGTATCTTCACCTGAGCTCAAAGCACGGTGGCAGATCGGCCATGAAGCCCCTGAATTGGCGACCATTAGGTGCACCGAAGACCTGGTTAAGGTCACTGGAATCCGATGACAATTCATTGTCGAAGTCTTCATCGTTTCAGCCCATAAATGACCCAATACTGGGTCGGTCTTCCTCCAAATTAACGGACGGATATTAGCCTACTGTGCTGCACGCTGGCAAGACGGGTTGTCACAGGGTTTGTATCAAGTTTTCCTTCTCTTGGGGCTAGGTGATCTACCTCTTGCGTTCTTTTAGTCACCTCTTACGACACCTTAAAGATGGTATCGGTTGGTGACATTGGGTATTCTATTACGATTCTAAAGCCGGTCCGGTCCAGCCTGACCACACGGTCAGGCAAGGCAGTAGTGTCTTTCTTTACAGACATGATGATGATGATGCGGTAGTCTGAATGTATCGCCATTTTATAATCACAACAGCCCAACGGCGTGTTTATTGCATGATAGCGCGCGTTCCGTATAACCCTACGCGCATAATGTTCGTTGTTATGAATATTTCGCGACAACCGTGATTAATGGCCGATGAAACAGCACAAAATGCCGCGAGCTTTT
The DNA here is from genome assembly GCA_905475355.2 of Clostera curtula. NCBI lineage: Eukaryota > Metazoa > Arthropoda > Insecta > Lepidoptera > Notodontidae > Clostera > Clostera curtula. Next base: position 1,352,320 of record FR997803.1, on the reverse strand, counting down.
TATTCGAAAAAAATCTTGAGAATGCTTTCAAATAGTCAAAAGACTAAAACAGAAAAAATTAAAAAGAAAAATTAAATTAATTAGTCATTTAGCTTTTACCACCGGTTCGGAATGCCATTCCACAGAGAAGAGCCGGCGAGAAACTCCATGTTTCCTCTTTTAAATAAAAGGGTTACAATTATGGTGGTATAAACGAGTCTGACGTGTCGTTGTAGAACACACACTATTCGTCACTTAACACAAACTAAGCCTAATACAATAAACGTCTTTTGTATTACACAGTGTTAAAGTTTCGTAAGTTCAGATACTTTAGAGATGGCTCGGCCGCACTCGGCCGCGTGGAACATTTTTACGGCTCCTATCTTCGATCCGTCCGTGTGGTGACGGATTTAGAATACACAGTGTCACCACCCATTCCATCCGGAGGGTGTCATGAGAGTCGACAAAAGGAAATAACAAGCCGGAAAACCTAGCTGCAAGAGAATCAAATCTTGATAAGAAAACCTATTTTTTTTTTTTCGCCCGTCCTAAAATCCTTTATGGACTTCCTCGCCGGCCACGGGGATGGCCAGCGAGGGGAGTGTGGGACTCTCTCCCATAGTGGGGGCCTACCCACTAAACCTCCCCGGGGTGCTCCAACTCGCGTCCTGTTGCGGCGTTGTGGGATCTGATGCAGAACCGTACCAACCCGTCAGCGTGGCACGGTAGGCTATTGATCCTCCCTGTGATGGGAGGAGGCCCTAGTAGTAGTAGTAATACCTTGCCTTATTACCAAACGATATGGTTTAGCCCTAGGTCCTGATAACCTTGAGCCGGCACACGACGCACAAAGTTTCCAAAGTCTCGCAAACTTTGATGGCTATTGGAAAACTTTGTGCAGGGGTGGCAGGCTTTACCAATCTAATATAGTGTTTTTTTCTATAACATTATTTACTGTAAAGCACCTCGTCCACGATCGAATAAAATAGGGGATAGGACAGTAATCAGATTCAAATCTAAAATGTACTTAGAAAGAAAATAATATAATATAATTTTTTACGATTATTTATCGAAAAATAAATTTATAATAATCCATTTAAATATTTTTAAATGAAGAAATAAAATTGTATTATTTACAATATTTTTAATCTGTACTGAAACACCCATCACAGTGAGTGACGTCATTTGTGGGCAATCATTAGCTAGCCATACACGCACAGATCTGCTCGCCGGATCTGTGCCTGGCGGACAGATCCGTGCGTGTATGGTGGGAACGGACACGGATTTGCACGACGGGTGCCTGCCCGCTGCCCGTGGTCAAATCGAGCGGATCGGGCATGGGGCGGGTAGATCCGAGCTCCCAACTGTGCGTGTGTGCGTAGCGACGGATGTGTCCGCCAGATTTGACGTCAGTCACGCACTAACACTCGAAGAAATATATGAGTTTGATCATGATCGCGGAAAAGGCGTTTAGTGACAATAAAGATTTTTGGACAAGTTTTAAAGAACTTATAAGTGTTTGCGTTGTTTGTGGAAAATCAAAGATAAGCAATTATAAAACTTATTATTATATAAATATATTATATAAATTATTATGTAATTAAATTATATAAATAAAACCACCACATATTATTGCTAATTTATGCTTTGAAATAAATATTTTTACAGACGACCGTATTTGCTGGAATTACGATCTGAACTGCTGCCCGTACTCGTATGTGGCGAATCGAGGATCTGCCTGTCGGACAGAACCGGCGGGCACACCTGTGCGTGTATGGCTAGCTTATGCAGCTGTTTTGTTATGATATGACTACAAATGACGTCACGCGCTGTCAGATGGATACTTCATCTGACATTTTGGCGTTTTGGCGGCATTTTCGAACAAACAATAATAAAACATGATTTTGAGTACCTCAATGGCTATAAATAAATAAAATAGTATTTTTTATCGCAATAAATATGCATAAAGATTTATTTAAAACACTTTCTGAAAATTGGTCCGATCCCCCTAATTATTATTTAATAGTTATTATTATTATTCTATTAATGATAAGGAGTCAAAAATGTTTAAAATATTGAATTGTCATCAGTCCTTAATAAGTATGCCCAATTTCGAGTTAATCCGACGTTTTGAAGTGGGTCAAAATCATGTTCAACGATTCCGTTACATACATACATACATACAAGCGAAGCTAATAAAAGCGTATTAAAAAGGGGATTCATGTTATCTGCAGATCGAAACACAGGCACATCGAAACACAGGAGTTTTAGAGGGTAGCGGCTGGAGTCTACACATAATCCAGCGGCAGCTCGTGATTACTCAGGAATAGCCCTGGCAAAAGATTTCCTCTCTAAAACAAAATCAATATCAAGTCCTTTTAATTGTAACTAGATTTTGCATAACTATAAATAATTATAAATACTATCCAACTGCTTTCGTCACCTGGCTCCGATCACCTTTGCGACATCCCTGACAAAATAGTTTGCCAAAGTTCTCGGCAGATGTCCTTTGGATATTGATCTTCAATGTGTGGCTTTTTGGCTCATAACTTTGTATTTATGTCTGTGTGGTATCGATTATTGACACTAACATAATACATAAATGAGTATACCTATGTAGTTATAGATGGCATCATAATTATTTCAGATCGCAGAAGGCATGTTGGCAATAATACGGCATACAAAATTGTGAGCGTCACTTCGCAAAGTTTTTTTACAGATACGTGTTTTCCTTAACCTTGGTACAAAGAGGCAAATCAAGCTTAAAGCGCTTCAGAGTGGTCCCGCCGAGGGAGTTTCAGTATAATTAAGCGGTGCCCAAGATTTGCGATCCCTGATTGCTGTTTAAACGAGTTTGTCTCAGTTGGGACTGTTTTAATTTGAATAAAGAATGAATGAATGTATTGATACTGTATTGTCGTGACTGTACTGTATTGTCGCCCAGCCCACTGCCACTTAAGTGGCAGTGGGCTGGGCTGGGCACATAGCTCGTAGGACCGACGCCCGATGGGGCAGAAAAGTCCTCGAGTGGCGACCGCGTCCCGGAAGGCACAGTGCTGGTAGGCCTCCCACACGGTGGACCGACGACCTGGTTAAGGTCGCCGGAAAGCAGTGAATGCGGGCGGCCCAGGACCGGCCTTTGTGGAGATCCTTGGGAGAGGCCTATGTCCAGCAGTAGACGTCTTTTGGCTGAAACGATGATGATGATGATGATGTCGTGAAATTGACACATTTCTCATTGGAAAAATCATCGGTCATCGCTGGAAGCTATCATAATGAAATGAAGGTTATGGTTGCCTGAAAGAGATCACTGGTTAGCGATAAGCATAAATGTAGGTACTTTAATTGTTACCTTCTTACTATGTTTATTGTATTGATGTACAAAAAAGTGATAAATAAGAATAATTTCATATATTATAACGCGCGGCGGATTGTTGAGCAACCATAGGCCACAGAGAAGAGCAGGTAAGAAAAATATGGTGTGGAGTCCAACATAAAATAGAACCGAAATTGGGGCATACAATGAACATACCTAATACATGTCTTACTTACTTCTCAGCCCATGAATGACCCACTGTTGAGACGTATATAGAATAAGTTGCCGTTTACACTACAAAGATGATTTGACATTACAAACAGAAAATTTAATTAATTTATATTATGCATAGATCAGAGAGTAAATAATGATCGTTGTACCAACTGACGAAAACTCGGATTACTTAATTGGCATCTAAATAGAATCCCGTTAAGGAGTATCGGGGCAGCTCTTAATTAAAATATTAAATTGAAGAATGCTTAGCTATCTTGTTAAAGCCACTGCGAACCACATTATTGCGGTTTCATTCTATTCAAATATTTTGAGCATCAAAATCAGCATTTCAAATCAATTTATGTTTCACATGCTAAATAAACTTATAAAACTTGGTGTAAATATTCAAAAACAATTTCACATAATACAATTTATTTCGATCAGATTTTATTTTCCTGAAATGTTAAATTTATGCTGGAAAATATATTAATTTTAAATGTATTCTGGAAAAGCTGTTCATTTTAAATGTATGCTGGAAAATGTGATCATTTCCATCGTCCAGTTACCAGGAGGGTCATTAGCCTACTGTGCCACGCTGGCTAGACGAGATGGCACAGGGTCTCGTGTCAAGTTTTCCTTCTCTTGCGGCTAAATTATCGGCCTGTATATTTTCGTTTGTCGCATTTTATCTTTGCTACACCCTCAGGATGAAATATGACTCAGGTGACATGATGTATTCTAAATCCATTCATAAATCTATCCTACTAATATTATAAACGCGAAAGTTTGTAAGTATGGATGGATGGATGTTTGTCACTCTTTCACGTAAAAACTACTGAATGGATTTTAATTAAACTTTACATTAATATAGCGTATACATCAGAATAACACATAGGCTAACATTTAAAAAGATATTGTGTGAATTGTCCAAAATATAACAATTATGTGTCAGCTAAGTAGAAAAAAAGTCAGACTAAAAAATAAATTCAATCACCACGCGGGTAAAACCGCAGGGCGCTGCTAGTACAATATAGTTTTACGAATAAACAATTTGACAATTAGGAAAAGCAATTTTCCGTGCCAATAGTTTACACACAAATGATTGTGCGCGCTGTCCAAATACATGGAACTCACAAATGCGCTTAATAACTATTAGCTCAAGCGATACGAATAAGTATTTGAGCACCCTCACCGTAATGAAGGAGCCTTAAGCGGTTCTCCTTTTTCTACGAAACGGTTTTATGTTGGATGGATTAATTAACAGTTATTCCTATACTAGCGACCCGCCCGGCTTCACATGGGTATTTAACAGACCTACTACTCAGCCCATAAATTACCCATTGCTGAGTCGGACCTCCTCCCATCACAGGGAGGAAAAATAGCCTACTGTGCCACGCTGGCCAGACGGGTTGGCACAGGGTTTCGTTTCAAGTTTACCTTATCTTACGGCTAGGTTTTCGGCCTTCTCATTTCCTTCTATCGGCTCTTACGACACCCTCATGATAGAATGGGGTGGTGATACTATGTATTCTAAACTCGTCACGTCACGGCTTCAGAGGGCATACTATACGTGCCGTCTAAAGCCCCGATCCCAGCTGCTATTCCACCATATATGACAGTCGTCACTCGTAGTCAGTAGCGTGAACATTAACAGCTGGGAAATTATGTAATTAGTGGGTGGACGGCAGTTAGCCAAATCAAGTTAAATTAGTGCAATGTTTTCATTGGGAATAAACTGCTATATAATTTCTTTGATATTAGTAATTTAAGGTAACCCAGGTTCTTCTCCCAACTTATCTGACTGCCATGACCTAGCAGGCTATTACTACTACTAATACTCAGCCCACAAATGACCCACTGCTGAGTCGACCAGCGAGGCACAGCGCCATTAGCCTACTGTGCCACGCTGGCCAGACGGGTCGACTGGAGGCTAATTTTGTATTAAATTACTGACTTCTGAAGTTCATATACTGCTTATATGAACTTTTGCATGGATTTCGCTACGATTATTTGTGCTCAACCAAATACATACGTTTGAAACTCTTTTTTCTTCTTCTGTGGCGTTCGCAATTATTGCATTGCCATTATCAAGTTAATCCAGTGTTGATGTAGCGGTTTTTACATTTCATAAAGGTAGGGAAAGCTTTTTTGAAGTTTCCCGCCCTTTCAATACTCACTTAAAATAATGTAAGAAAACTCCTCTTGTTTTTTAAAATTAATTGCAGGTTTCCCGCGATGGACAAATTATAAAAAAAAAATAACACGTAATTTTACTTCGCAATAGCCAACAAGAACTACTGATACAGATGATGCACAGACAGAAAAAAAACAGAAAAACTAAAGAAACTTTTATTTTTAAATCACTTAAAACCCCGCATAAATAACGCTAAATATATTAAACCAAATATGTAGCACAACAACAAAATTTTGTTAAGAAATGTATTTCATAAAATTTTACTTTACAAAATGAGGCCAATAGCATAAACATTGTGTTATGTTACGTCACGTATCTCTGCCCTTGCCCTAGCGGGTCGATCCGTAACACACATCTCTGGTATATTACGCGAACCTTATCTTGCGCCCTTAACGTGCCTCATTACCTTTGTACAATCCATACGACTGGCGAGGGTACAGCTTTTTGCGTTTAAGTTTACACTCGGTCAGTCTAGTCTAGTAAGTTCTTAGTCTCTTTAAATGACAAATATTGAATTATAGATTCCCAGTATGTTTCCAGTACCGGTAAAGTGACTTTGTCTACTCAAAAATAACTTTATTTAAGCAGGTTTTTTCATAAATCTCATATAAATTGTCATGTTTAAAACTACCATCATCAGATTAGTAGTTATTCACACAATCGATTGATCTCTTTACCCTCCAGCCACATTCGCTGAAACTACCACCCACACCGGTTTGAATTACTGCTCTGCAGAGAAGAACCGGTAAGAAACTCAGTAGTTCTTTTAGTACAGTATGAATATACGTTTCATATTAGTTCATCATTAAGACGGTAGTCTTGGTGATCTTTAACAATATTGCACATTAATTATGGGTAGGGGTTATACTGATCAGTTGTGCGCTATGTGGCGCCTGGGGATTTCGAGGAGAACCCTATCGAAAATTCCGCGACGTTCCACCTTAATGCTCTACTACATTTATATTATCTATATCTGTATTAGTTCTTATCTTTATGTTATTTATTTAGCTCATATATTTAGATCTTGGACTATTGATTTTTATTTTAGACTATATGACCCGGCAAATTTCGTACCGCCTCAGAATCAATAAATAAAAACCCGAATGATATTTTATTTCATGTTTTCTCACCTTTTAAGCCATCCCTGGACTTACACGAATATTTCAAGATGAAAAATTAGCCAAATCGGTCCAGCCGTTCTCGAGTTTTAGCGAGACTAACGAATAGCAATTCATTTTTATTAATATAGCTACGAGGATTATGATTATCAAGAAAGTAAAATTTCTTTGCCTGGCGCATTAATCTTTTCGCTAAAGTAAATTTTATTTAATACATATTAACAAGGCTGTGTGTGGTTCCTGTGAACCCACACGATCAAAGTAGACTGTTTATTAGGGACGGTAAGTGACAAGATAACGTGGTTATCCATAAAGAAATATAATATTCTTTAATACTCCAACGTATTACAATTACAAAACAGAACGCGAGCAACACGGACGACGGACTGATTGTTAGACTTAAATCGTAGCAAGAAACTGCAAAACTTTTTAGTTCAGCACACAAATACAATGAGAAATAGATCATCGAACATGAATTAAATCTCCCGGAGTAATTCGCCATACACAAACGTCAAAACAACAAGCAAATAACGCTCTTCAATTGTTTTGGTCATCGACGCGCTTTCGAATACCGGGCAGTGGGCACCCATTATTCAAGAATAGAAGCAATACTTACTATAATATTAAGTCCACGGCCACGTCTGTTAGTATTTAAGTGTGTTGGCATTAAACTCCTTATCAAACCTTTGAAGGAAAAGGAAAACATTTTATTGACATTCTTTTTGTGACTATATTCGTGAAATAATATAGTCTATAGTAACGTGGAAACTTTTAAAAAGTAATTTTTGTTTCGCCAAAGAAAGGTGCTCAATGAACCTAAAACTAATAGAGTGGGTCTGCAGAAGTTGTGATTGCTTTCGGGATTCCTGCACGATTCTTTAGAAAGCTATTTGTATGGAGAGGAATATTACTTTCAAACCCTTTATCCTGGGATCCTGATGCATATTAGAGTTAGAAACTCTTCTTACAACACATTTTGTGGACCTACCAGTAATCATTTGGTTAAGCCAAAAATATCCTATCGGGGAGTAGTGGACTACCCCCACCCACGTGAGACGGGGATTTGGTTGTTCTTATCAGGATTTGAAGTGTTTGCTCGGTAATACTTGGAGTGGAGACGGAAGAACCCTGAAAACATCATGCTTCCTCTAAGGGTCAGAACAGTAGTACCGGGGTAACCTGCCACTCATGTCACATGACCCACGAGGGGGAAGAGCAGCGTAAGACCTAGCAACATATACACATAGTAAAGTTCTGGAGTTGTGACCCCTATGCACCACCTATCTTGAGCAGTTTACGAATTTTTCTGCAGCTGGTTTGGCTCGAGATCAGAACAATAGTGGTAGGTTCACCGTCTTCTCGCGCCCTTGGACTCCTACATACCCCATCCGCCGGCTAGGGTGTATAATTTTTTTTTCTAAAAAGAACACTATACAAAAAGAAATAGCCCCCAAATCTCCTTTTTTCTATTGCAGTGCCCAGCCGACACGGTAACCTGAAAGTTTAATAGTTCTAGCCACGTTCTTGTGTAAAAATGTGTGGTATACATATAGGTAATGATCGGGAATACCCCAGAACTGAAACTGTAGTAGTAGGTTATGGGCTTGTGGGTAGAAGACTATGAAAATCGACACTCAAAAGCACAGTGATTAATTTGATTCTATTAAATTTAGTCTTCCAGCTTTTTCTATGTTATTGACTTCGTGTGTCGACTGCTATAAATGATAGAATGTGTCGAGTTCGACGGCCTTACGTGCCCTTACAAGGGACAACGGCTGCCAGATGTGGTATTAATGGTTAACATGGAACACACCCGGGCGTTTAACTTGCACAACTGAAACGCGCTATTCCTAACATTATTTTTCTAAATAAAATCATTCATTGGTGTTATGCGTTGTACAAAGAGTTTATTTATTTATTTCTTCATGCAAACACATTTACATAGGCGGACTTAATTCCAAGAGGCATTCTCTCCCAGTCAAACTTTGGGTGGTGCAGAGAGGGGCTTATGGAAGATGCACTGGCGAAGTATGGTATAGATATATCGTAACCCAAAAAGAGTTGACTTCCATATTCTACTGTTGTGGACCAACTACTTGTATAATATAGATACAGCTTTACTAAAACCCCCTATATATCACCACTACGATGTGCGGTCCGTCGCTGACCGCAATCATCGATTCTTAGATCCGCTTACGAAGAGTATTTTCATTTGTGATATTTTATAACATGAAGCAAGTTTTCCGTGTGAATGGACACAATTATAACAATTGAATTGAACATCTTTCTGGTAGAAAACAGTTATTAATCTGACGTGTCTGTTTTGTAATATCTCCTGAACTAATTTAAAAACTTTTTGTTCTAAGGCATCTGAACCTATATTTGCTTTAAAAAAAACGATTGCTCTGCAGCTCGGTGGTTCTCTAAACATATACAGGGTACGACAAAATCCCAATAGTCAAGCAAAGTGAGAGCAGAAGCTCTACTGAAAGAAGAAGTTTTGTGTATAAATTATTCTTGTAGTTGAAGTACGATTTTCAGTTTTTATTCACTACAAAACGTGTGTTCCTTCAGAATTCCGCTGTCTGGCTATTGCGATCATTATCCCACACGTTTCGTTAGTTATGGTCCACTGCGTTTCTTGTGGTTTTACATACTTTTTCATTTTTTTTTATCTTATCTTTACATACTTATATCTGGTGATTCTTTTGCTGAAATTTTGTAGACTGCCAGTAGGTTTTTCATATCTTGTTTAATTCACATACACAAAAAGACTTTGACTTGAGGCCCGTGATCCAAAGGTGGCTCATGCAGCCTACAAGGTTTTGTTCGAGGTTTTTTCTTTAATTCCCGCGTCAAATTTCTCAATTTTCCAGTAATGAAAAAGTACGTTAATATTTCTAAGAACATGTTAGATGTGCCTCGGGGGATCATTACTGCGAATTACGACAACAAACAATGGTAATGAGAAATTTGAATATCGCTTTTTTCACTGCAATTTTTTTAGCTTCGCGTAAGATTGTTTTTTGGTAAAATAATATGTGAGCCAATCAAAACGTTGACTGTCGGTAAATATGTTACAAGGGGTGTAACAAAACTCCCATAGCCATCCGATGTGATGGCATAGAGCGTACCGAATGGAAAAAATCTGTGTGTACTTTTCTATTTTCAAAACAGATGCGTTTCTGGTCCAAAAGTTTACGCAAAAAAGTTCCATTTGAAATGAGCCATCTAGGTATTTCGAAGATTATCCCACACGTTTCGTTATCACAGGTTGGCACACGGCCTCACTGGGGGGTGACGGCTGCATTATGACAATCAAGGAGGAGGCTGAACGGGCCAGAGAGTTGGCCTCCCGCCGCCCAAACCACCAGCGCCGCAACAGGCGTCGCAGGGCGCTGGCTGACCTTCGCCCGCCATTAGTGGGCCTGCGGGCGATTGACCTGGGAAAGTCCGTCGCCTGCGCGGAGTGAATCCCGTGGCCCTGGCTTAGGCAGTCAAGGATCGCCGTCAGTTTTAGTGGGTAGGTCGAGGCGCAATTTACCATGTCTACGCGCCCCGGAGTCCCACATACCCCGGCCATTTCCCAAAGGCCTCTATGAGGATCTCCGACGTAAAAAAAAAGGGTTTCGTATCAAGTTTTCCTTATCTTGCGGCTAGGTTATCAGCCATGACTTCCTTTTATCGGCTCTTACGACACCCTCAGGATGAAATGGGATGGTGACACTATCTATACACAAATACGATATATTTTATGAAAATTTATCAGTGTTTAAATGTGATGTTAAAAACAAGATTCTGGCCGCGGCTTACACTGAATGCCTGAATTTTAGACCTGTCGTGCTCATTTCGACTTTGTAGTCTTGTACTCATTTGGATAATAGTTTGAGGATATACTGGCTATCGGCGTGGTGACGGATTTGAAATGCATAGTGTCACCACCCCATTCCATCCAGAGGGTCTCGTAAGAAGTGCCAACCCGTATGGCCAGCGTGGCACAGTAGGTTGATTACCGCCCATGTAAATGGAGGAGGCTCGACTCAGCCGTGGTTCTTATATGAACTGAGGAGTATACGGCCTATATTATCAGGGGATCTATAGTTCTTGAGCAATCTCAAGAACACGCCAATGCGTGTTCCGACCACTGTCTGTTAATGTATTGACAAATGTGAAATCCAATCTACAAATGACGACCTAAACCAGAGCGAGCAGTCCACCATCTTACTTATTTTTTGAGTTACGAACTATATTGGACTTGGGAACTCTATCCTTACAAAGCTTTTATTTCAAACAAGGGAGCGCCAAAGGAAATCTCGTATTGCTCTCAAACGGGATCTCTTGTTAGTAAAAGAAAATGTGCCAATTGTCTAAGCCGTTTAAGCACATTGAGTCGGAAACTGTCTTCACGGAAAGAGGATATATTTCAACACAACACTTTTCCTTAACACGTTTTTGCCACAGAAAATAAGTAGTAAGACGACTTTATTCTACAGTTATCTGGGATGGGAACTGCACGTGTGAGCCACGCAACCCCATAGTAACGTTAAAAATAGACGAATATCTCCGCGTATATCTCGAAACAGTAATAAATACAAACTTGTATTTATCTATCTATTATAGTGAAAAACAATATTTAGATGACAAATTGTAAATGAACCTATGTATTTACAATTGACATTTGATATTCTTGACATTTTATTGATAAATAAGACATTCTTATTTTAACAAAGTTGTGCTGATCTTTTTGATATTCATATGAATTGTAAATAAACTCAAAAATGGGATAAAAGGACATGTAACTAATTTTCTTAAACGAGAAGCCCTCTGAGTTTCCTGTCAGTTCTTCTCAGCAGTGGTCGCATTCCGTACTGGTGGCAGACGGCCGATTTTTTAATTGTATAAATGTTATGAATAATATGTTTACAATTGTTATGTTGTTGTGTCCATCGTGACCTAAACAAAATAAATGATTTGAATTTGTACTATTACTGGTGCCGTACTATGGCGAAGGGTCACATATGGAACATGTGAACTCCGAGTGCAAAGAGGACAGTTCTGATTGGTGACTCATTTGTCTAGAGAATGCCTCATTGGTCTAGGGGTTGGTGTGCCGCCTTTGGATCAACGGGTCCCGGGTTCGATTCCGGGGTCGGGCAAGTGTCTTTGTCTAAACCAGAGGCACTTGTGCCGAGTCTAGGTTTCGTTTGTCAATTACATGTCTGCAAGCTGCCCCAGAGATACAGGTTAAACGTAGTGCAAGGGTTCCGTTTAAAAAAAAATATTGTTATTTTTAGTTATGATACTCCTTTTTCATGTGTTTATTACGGAACGTTCTATAAACAGGCACGAGATCGCGTCAAATGTTCGCGTTTTTAGGGATTGCTCCGTGTCGTGCAATCTGGCAGTGGAAGGAAGAACGATTTTTTTACGCCTGTTTTCCATGGCGAGGTTCGCAGGCATATATTAATGTAGCCTTGTGTGTCATTGAAAGTGCAATTCAGGTATTATGACTACGTCACCAATAAAATATTAAGTATGGGATAGGAACTGACTTCGTGTGTTAGTGGGTACGCAATGCTGTGAACATGGCAGCGATCCCAACGCATAGTCAGTTATGTGATTCTGTAGAGTACTGACAGCTATTATTGGCAGTACTTTTGGTTCCCGGCAGAGGCACTACTACTACACAGCCCATAGATGACCAACTGCTGAGTCGGGCCTCCTCCAGGTAAATGAGGAGTAATTAACTGTGCCATGCTAGCTACATGGGTTGGTACAATGTTCCGTATCAAGTTTTCTTGTCTTGTGGCTAGGTTATTGGCGTTGTGTCGGCTCTTACGACACCCTCAGAATGAAATGGGTTGCTGACACAATGTATTCTAAATCCGACGTCACTCGGCAATCGCTCTGTGTAATTAAAGGTTTTGGGCCAAATTGGAATGTTAGGAATAAACCTTTTAAACATTTAATCACCTACTACGACATGCGGCCTCCAACCATTTCAACTCCAACCCCATTAATTACCCACTTTTGAGTCGGACGTTTCCTATAATAGCCTACTATGCAACGCTGGGAGAACGGGTTGGCATGCCTCCAAATTCATGTACAGAAATTAGCATACTCTATTAACCGCTTTGATCGAACCAATTTTGTTCCAAGTTTTTTCTTTTGCAGCTAAATCATTTAGTTCTACGAGACCCTCAGGGTAGTTTGGTTTGGTTGTTCTACGATTGAAACGAAATGCCTCGTTGGTCTAGTGGTTAGATGTGCCGCCTTTGGATCAACGGGTCCCGGGTTCGATTCCGGGGTCGGGCAAGTATCTTTGTCTAAACCAGAGGCACTGGCTCGCAGTCTGGGTGTCATTTCTATCTATAATATGTATGTATTTACAAAAAAAAAATGTATGTAAGTAGTTTATCATCCATCTCGTTACCATAACACAAGCATTAAGTTGCTTAGCTTGGGACGAGATGGCGTTGTGTGAAATGTCCAAAGATATTTATTTATTTTATTTATTATTTATTTATAGTATAAAACAAAGTCGATGTTGTTCGTCCGTCCCTATGTATGCTTATAACTTTAAAACTACGCAACGGTTTTTTATTAATAGATAGTGTGATTCAAGAGGAAGGTTTGTATGTATAATACATATATAATTGCACCCGAGCGATGCCGGCTCGCTAGTTTATACTAGCGACCCGCCCCGGCGTATTAATAGAGTGTTTCACTACTACTACTTACTTTCACAGTATATATTTATATATATATATATACCGTGAAAGTAAGTGAAATACTCTATTCTGGCCGTAGAGCAGCTACGTCACGTAACTGTCTATCCTGAGAATGTCGTAAGTGTCGATAAATATCCATCCGCAAGAGAACGAAAACTTGATACGAAACCGGCTCACACAGTAGGATCAATACCCTCGGGCCAAAGCCAAGCCCCCATGGTCGCGGAGCATGCTCCTCCAATGGGGGAGCGAAACCCGTGGCCCTAGTACAGGCAGTCGAGGATCGCCGTCGGTTTCAGTGGGTAGGTTGAGGCGTACAAAAAAAGTAGTTTTGAAGATACATTCCCCAAAGCTTAGTTGCACATACTTAATTTTTATTGGGGGAAAATGCCACGTTGACCAAACGGGTTGGCATATGGTTATCAAGTTTTACTTTTGTGCGGTTAGGGTCTCCGCCTTTAGTCGCCCCTCAGAATACAATAAGTTGATGTTATACATAATATATTGATCAGAAAATCGAGTAACATTCAAAACTAACTATATGAAAATACGGTGTTGCATGTGTTTATTTTCAGTCACAAACCTATAGGAAAAATATTCACGACCATAAAATAAATCTCATCCGTATTATATGTATGTACGAGTATAAATATATGTCTGCGAAGTGGATTTATAATATTGTTTCCAAACTTATTACCTATGTACCAAAATACACGTGGAGTAAAATCTAAACACATAAATAAAATCAAAATATCTGTTTGTAATGGAATAAAATAAACAAAATACTGAATCTAAAGCAACCTTTTTTTCTAATATGCCTATATTTAGAATTCCCCGAACCAATACCAGCTTGATAGGATCGATCTTGTGAGACCTTCATTCAGCTCCCTTTTCCTATCTTGGGATCACTAGTGATGTCTTTGTGTACTGAGTCCGTGTTGTGACGGATTAAGAATACATGGTGTTACCATCCCATTCCATACTGAGGGTGGCTTTTCGGCGTGGCGCAAAGAGATAGTTGCCCTCCATGTGATTAGGGGAGGCCCGACTCACGGATGGGTAATTTACGGGCTGAGAAGTACTGAGATAAAAGATTGTTTTTTGTTTCGCTGGGGAAATGTTGATAGCATAGTGCCGCCTGTCGAGGGTGGTGTGGGCGCTTATTTATTTATTCTTTTTGCACATAAAATGATGCACAATGGCGGATTTAATGCTTTACACATTTTCTGCCAGTCTACCTTAGGGTGACGCAGTAACGAAGCGAAGTAGGTGCACTTATTTGGGACTTCGGAAACTAATCGACAACCCACTAAAATCCCAGCGGTAGCCGAGTAGTTTCCGGAGTCCCACATAAACGCCGACCCCATCCGAGGGGCGGCGGTATACATCAAGCATTACCCCAGAGTCACCAAAAACGGGCATATTATACTACTCATCCCATACATTTTCGTATCAAGTTTTCCTTCTCTTGCACATAGGTTTTTGGCCTTGTCATTTCCGGCGTACTCAGGCTACAGGCGGTAAGTAACGTCAATCTCTGCTGCATGTTCGATTGGTGGTCTTCATTTATAACATCTAACTACCTGCGAACACATAAAGCCATTGGTACAGGCAACCAATCCGCCTTACCTTTGACCACTTCCCTTGGATATGGTTGAGGAGATCGATGGCTGCCACATGCATTTTGCCTGTGAACAGGTGCCGCTGCTTGGGGTGCGTCGGCTCATTGGATTCAAGACTTATTATTTCATGTTTAATTATTCTATCTTTTTTAAATTATAAAATTCATATTTCAGTTGAGCCCCTTTTGAAACCAAACAAAACTCTTTATATGTACACGGTCATTGTAATGTCGCGTTTAAAAAAGACAAGCCCACCGAGTTTCTTCCGCCAGGTCTTCTCGGTTGGTGCCGCGTTCCGACCTGGTAGTAGTTTGATGTATCCGTTGACGATTGTGAACGCCATAATTACGGTTTATACAATAGAGCATTTTTCTATTCTATTCTTATATGACAGCCAATACACACATTCAGTAGGCTGTAAACTGACAGCTGATTTATCGGTTGCTTCACTAAATCGGTCTCGAAGGGATAATCCTATTTAGCAGACGAAGTCGTCGCCAATAGCTAGTATAGGATATTTTTATAAATCTGCCATAACGCGTTGTTGCACAGCATTGTAAACATTACTCCAGATGTGGAAAATAAGCGCTCCGCTGAACTCGCGATGTAACGGAGTGGAAATGGAATGGAGAAATGACTCACCTTTTGTGCCACGTACGGGCGGATATACGGCACAATGTTTTTAAATGGAGTTTTCAAGCGAGGTAACCTTTTTTGTTCCGTCGACGAAATCGAAATACATCATCCGAGTAACATTTTTGAATTTGAAATGTCGTTCTAAAGGTCAATGTACAATGAAGAGCTGTGTGTTCTTAAATATGATTTGAATTGTTTTTGAAAAATGATATTTATTTTTTTTTACTTGTAAATCCGCATAGATACCTGGCCGTGGGATAACTGGGTTTTGTTGGTCACTAAAACAACGGCGTTCCGCGTCTGCCTGAAACAGGGCCAGGGGAATCGCCTCCCTGTGGGGGAACATGCTCCGTGGCTCCGTGACTGGCGTATAAGTTCCAGATGAGGTTTCATGAGCCTCTTTCAGTCTGTAATTTGTAATGGTGCCTAATCCAGTACAGGACTTAGCTGCTGCTGGTGCAGCCCTGCCTTTCACGGTTAGTGGGGGATCCGTCTCCATCGTCATAGTGTGTCGTGGCAGTTTAAGGCTTCTAAGGCAACTCCCACCATGACACTTTGTGTCGCTTCTCGTCAGGTCTCTACCCGTCGTCCGGGTAGCCCTGAGCGGATATGTCACGCAAGCTCCCGCATCGCAGCAAGAGGGTAGGTACCACGGGTGAGGCGGAAATAAATGTGTATCGATGTTTTGTAAAGGAGTCAAATGGCCACAAAATCGTATATATTCGCAGTCATGTCATCTTTTATCACTACATAGTATAAAACAAAGTCGATATTTTCTGTCCGTCCCTATGTATGCTTAAATCTTTAAAACTACGCAACGGATTTTGAAGCGGTTTTTTTTAATAGATAGAGTGATTCAAGGGGAAGCTTTATATGTAAAACCCACCCCCGCTTTGCACGGGCGAAGCCGGGGCGGGCCACTAGTTATTAATAAATGCGGAAGAAAACTAAGATTTTTTTAATGGTTATTGATCGAATAAAATTATTAGCTACTATTACCCAAAAAAGGTTCTTATTTTGAGTAACAGTAAAAAAAACATTATTATCTATTCTATTTATCTTGGGATAACAAGGAAAGTTGCATTATGAAAGTTTTTGTAAGGATCTCGACATTCCGAAAGTTAGAAATGATCCTTTCAGGAATATTTGGCAATATGGAATGGAAAAGTTTTGAGAGAAATTTCTTTGTAAGCGTTCCTGATTCGGATTACTACGGAAAACCATAGAAGAAATAGGCTCAGAGGCCGAGTGGGTGAGTGGAGTCATCTTAAGTAAGCTCAAAGGCCTCCCGCAATTTAGCATGTCAGTCGAAAGAAAAGTTCCAGAAATCAACTGCACATTTTGAATAATAAAGGAAATACATGTTTGTTTTCTCAGGTTATGACTTGACTATGACTAGGTTTATGACTATAAAGTGCCTATATTTAGTAAGCCCAATAAGTAAAATAAATAATAATTCAAATGACATCTGGGCCTTGATGCTATCTCGAGTGAGTGCATCTACCTTAAGTCTCCGGAATCAAACCGGGGACTCAAGATCAAAAAGACCTAGACAAACAAGGCATCAAAAACACATAAGTGTGTGCAAACTAAAGTAATGTTGGCTTTGCTTTCAACTATAAAAAGTAGGTATTGAAAAATCGCTAGCACTCTACATGTAATTTCTCTTTGGAAAACACAGTATAACCAATATATATATTTATTATATATTATGTGGTAAACAATATGTTTATTCTTGTTTTACTTTTCTGCGAATATATGCCAAACCGTTTGATGGATATCGTGTTTCACGCAATCCTCACGTTTCGAGTGTTTTCTATCTATCTAACATTTTATACGTAAGATAGTTTTCTATAATATTAAGACGGCGTTAATAATTCAAATTCAATTTTTGTATTTATTTTATTTAGAATACGTTAATAATGCGTTAATAATATCCGTCTGATAGTAACAGCTACGTCGTGTGCACGAGGGTGTTTTATCGCGTTAGTGACACTTCTGGTGTCACTTTATGGCTGACGTTTGTCGTGTGGCAGATTAAAAATATGAGGTCCCATTTCATCCTGAGGGTGTCGTAAGAGCCGACAGAAGGAAATGCCGAAGCTGAAATCAAGGGCGCAAGAGAAGGTAAACGTGAAACTAAACTCTGTGTCAACCCGTCTGGCCAGCGTGGTACGCTTATTATCCTCCATGAAATGGGAGGAGGCCTGACTCAGCAGTAGTAGTAGTTTATCGCCTATGTTACTACTTTATAACTACTCTATAGACAACATCATCCGATGTCGCGCACTCTAAGTGTCTGATCTCTGTATAAATTGTTTGTGTATCTTGAAGTATTAAGGGATAGCTTTTCCTCTTCCTGATTCTATTTTTAATATCAACACGAAATGAGCCGATTGAGGGGAAAATATATTTCTCGTGGAATTTAGCACACAATATTTTTATCAGAAATACCATCGAAGCTTCTGTTAGACATGTACCCTTTTTCTGACATCCCGACTGCTCTCTCCTTGGTAACAAGTTTTTTTAGGGTTGCATTTGGTTCCATGGAGCATGTTCCCCATTGAGGAGAGCATGTCATGGCCCTAGAGTGTTGCCATGTTGCCGGGAGGACTTCAAACGAAAACTAAAAATTGGTTCCAATTCGTACGACACTCTCAAGATAGAGAGAGGGCTATCTAAATCCATCACTACACGAACATAAATACAGGATAAAGAGAATAGAGGCCCATTAGCACGGCTGATTACGCCTGTCAGATACATCCGAATCAACGAGAATCGATGAGACGTCTCCGCTATAAATAGAAAGGAAAGAATAATGCCTTTTGTAATACGTTTTTTATCAGAAAATATATTGAAGACGTCTTTGAGCTCAGAGTATACAAAGTGAAAGGTCAATGAGTGTACCTACATATTTAATCATAGAACTAAAAGAAAATAATCTTTAACACTTTAAGGAGACATGGTGCTCCAAGATAGTGAAGCAGAAGTAGAAAACAATTTTTTTGAAATTACTTTTCCTCTTGCTACATCTTGTATCGCAGGGCAGTTTACAAACATGAAATTCACGAAAACAAATAACACCCAGACTCGGAACAATTGCCTCTCGTTTACACAAAGAACGACACCGGAATCGAACCGGGAACCCGTGATGCAAAAGTGATGCATCCAACCCGTTTTTTTTTTGTTGTCGCTGGGGAAATACTTTACCGCCCCTCGGGGGAGAGGTCGATGGTATGCATAAAGTATGCATAAGCATTTATGTGGGACTCCGACAATGGTCGTCTACCCGCTAAAACCCCAGCGGTATACCCTCACACAGCGCGCTTGGGGCGCCACAAGTTCGCGTAAACGCAGTCTACTAAGACGCCCCGGCGTGGTGCCCGCAACGCGGGCAAGCGACTGTCAGAGAGGGCATCCGGGCTGGGACACCCTCTCAGTCAACGAGGCTTTTGTCGGTGGCGGTTCCCCCGACCTACCACAGGCCTCTTAGGCGAGGGCAGAAGGGGTTTGTATCGTCCCGAACCCCCTTCACCCTTGCCTCCGTCCGCGGCCCGGGTCAGCCGGAGCTCCCTCCTTCGCAACCCGCCCCGCCGCCCCCTTCTGTGACATAACGGCCTCGCAGAAGGAGGCCCGTCAGCCCTCGGGTTAACTTCAACCCGAGAACGTTGGTGCACCGCAGTGGTCCAGGACTCGCAGGGCAACTCTGAGGACAGAGGAGTCCCTGGAGCCCCAATCCACTGCGGCGCTGGGTGCCACTCTTCGTCTCACCTCTCCGGCACATCCAACCCCTAGACCAACAAGGCAGTCACCACTACATTACAACAAAAGGTATGGATACCTTCATATATGGACGTTTGTAATACTGGAGGTGCCATCGACGTGTCACCAATCCTGAGAAAAGTGAATGAATGACGCTTCCGGGCGAGAGATAATTTTTTTTAATAATATTATAATTTACTTACGGCTTACATTTGACCTCTATCTCGCTTAATGGAAGGCGTAGATGAGGCTCAATATGGTACACGTTTGCTTAGAAGGTGTCTGTTCACTTTGGCCTTAAAGAGGTCCAGATTTTATTGTTCCGGAAAAACAGACTGATATGCAGAGAGTTCCTTAGCTGTGGGTAGAAGAAAAAAGGGGATTCCTGTCAGCTGCCAACACCTTAATTCCCATGATTAAACTCATGCGTAGGAAACTACCAGCGAGCGCAAGTACACACACATATTTATAGGAGGAAATGTAATTTTAATTCGAAATTAAATGTGCCAATAAATTAACAAAACAAAGTAATGTAAAAATTACAATTACACTAAAAAAAATATTAAAACTAAGGATCATGCCAGATTTTCACTTTTCAATAAATCACTTTGTTTATTTAAATAGAGAGAGATGCACGGCATACTTATAAAATACTAGCTGATCCCGCAAACGTTGTTTTGCCAAATAATTAACACCCCCACAACTCCCCTTTTTTTGGAATTTCGTAAAATCCGTTCTTAGCTGACCTCTACTCGGTGAAAAGAATAGTCTTACCAAATTTCAAGTCTCTAGGTCTTATGGTTCCAGAGATATCGTGATGAGTCAATCTATCTATTTTAATATATCTATTTATTGTTACGGGATATGTCATTTCTCCCGTATCCCGTAACAATAAATTACGTTAAACAGTAACAATAAACTAAATGACGCAACTTTAGAAACAAGACTGTTGCAAAGACAATTATGTTACAAACTTAAGTTTACATCTTAGAGTTCAACTTAGCAAGACGGGTAAGTTTACTCTATGTTATGGCACCTAGGTCATTGCGAGTTCATCTAAAGTTTAACCTCGTATATTTTCTATTACTCTTTTTTAATTACTGCAATTAAATATTCTTACTAATAATTTTCATAAGATTATCTAGGATTTCTCTAACGCATGCTTTTTAAAACACATGTGGTAGAGAAATGAGCGATGAACTGGTTAAGGTCGCCGGAAAACGACAGATGCGGGTGGCCAAGGACCTGCCTCTGTGGAGAGGCCTATGTCCAGCAGTGGACGTCTTTTGGCTGAAATGATGATGATATGTTTATGAAACATACATAGATTACACATAAGTATGGTATATTCATATAGAATATCGTTTTGCGTTCACCTTCTATTCCACCCGGAATCGAACCAGTTACGGTGGTGACAGTGTCTGGTTCCATAATATACCGTGTTATACACACCACATCACAAACTACTAGTCGCATTGTAGACATAATCGAGTGATTACCCCCCTCATAAAACTTCTCTTTTATTCCCTTGATTATATTGATACAACCCAATCAAAGTGGCTCGAACGACACAATATAAATAAAATATTCGCCTTCATTCGATCTAATAACAAAGTTGGGGTAATTTTACGAGCCATTGTCCAAACTCACCTGTTAGACATTCGGATCTCTTCTGCGCATGTGGTATTTATTTGTAAATGTCAGCCAGTACCGTATAGTCAATCGGGCGGCTAGGCTGCACGACCCCGAAGCAATCTTACGAAAGAGATTCGTAATTATTTATGACTTAAATAACATAAAAATACATTAAATTTAGCATTTAACTAACTTAATCATATCGTAGAAACTAAAAAGTATTATTTTTAAAAGTCTAATATATCGTCTTTGGTAGTGATATTTTTTGAATTTGGAATTCCGTCGAATCATTTTTAAATTATTAATTAAATAAGCGGCCAGTGCGTTTAGGATAGATTGTGACAATTTTGAGGGTAATTAATATTTGTGATTGTATTTGACATTAATTACTAATTAAACAAGATGTGGTGGATTTTGCGGCGTGCTCGGCTAACTGGCGCCTCATTGTTCAGCCAGGCTTCAGGCACGAACAACAATAACGTGAAAACAGGTGAGTAATTTATGTAAATTAACTAGATGGTAAATTAGATTCACCGGATCATTCAACATAATAATAGGAGTTGTAATCAAGTTATAAGGCATTTCATTCAGGTAAGAAACTAGGGTTTAATTACGTATCTCAATGATCCTAAAACATGCTTAAAACATTTTAGGTTATGTCGAGAGGTAGAACCCTTTTTACTATAAAAACCAACGCTGATTATGAATATTTTCTTACGGTCAAGTTTAGTGAAGCCAATATTGACAATAACTATGGAAAGCCTAAAATGTATAATATTGCTTTGTTAAGATGTTGTAAACTTTTTGTCATTGGTGTCATTTGCGTTTGTTTTCGTGAATTACATGCTTATAATCTGCCCCTGCGATATAGTTTATAGGGCAGGGGCTTACGTTTATTATGTAGACAATTCGTCTAAGATACAAATATGAAATTAAACATTTTGTTTTCGGGTGCAACATATAAAATGATGTAGGATGCTGAATGATGATTCTGTTGATGATTTTTTTTGTATATTGTGCGTCACTTTGAATGCAAATTATTTATATGACACTCATGTACATTCTTTACATGTAATTATCTGATTTTTCCTTTGAAGGGCTCTCCTTCAATTATGCAGAACGAAATTAGCCTACTATGCCACGCTGACCAGGCAGGTTGGCACAGGGTATTGAATCAAGTATTCATTCACTTGCGGCTAGATTTTCGGCCTTGTCAATTCCGTTACTCCACATCACTCTCAGGATAGGACAGGGTGATGATTGACACTGAGTATTCTAAATCCTTCACCACGTGGACTGCTTACTTAAAAGCCCCGACAGAAATACCTATTGTGAGGACTTGCATCAAAGTCAGGCTATTCCTTTAGGAGCTACTATAAAACAAAAAAAAAACTGGGGTTTAAAATGAAAGACTGTTCAATGATACCTCTGTTGTCACCTTGACTGTAAATGTTTATTTAATGGCGCCCTGCATTAAATGGCGCTGTAAACGGGAACGTGATCAGAATTGGTCTGCGATACCAAAATGATGATTGAAGCTCGTATCGTTGATGATTGGCAATACATGCGCTATTTATTTTTATCATACCATCACCAGTGCATGTATTTTCACTCGCAGAATGTAATCTTCATTGTCGTGACCTGATTTTCAATCAGCAACTCATTCCATAATCTAGGGTTGCTAATGGACTGAAGGATCTTACAAAAGAAATCTGATGTATGGTGAATCTTGCCTCAAGTGGCTCTGGGCTCACTGGGCTAATAGATTAACACAAAAACCTTTGGTCAGCGGTGCGTCATTTAAGGTTTTTTTATAGCACTAGGGTCACGTGTATTTTGCATTATTTAATTCCCGACGTTAAGAATGCATTGCAGCAGTCGAAGAAATCTAAGACATCAACACAGAAATATCTTATTTTTTAAATATCTGTGTGCAAAAGAAACTTCTCATTGTTTGGGGACACCGAACAGATGTGCCACAGAGTACACTTAGCAAGAAACTTTATGCCAACTTATTTGAATAATGTTACCAAGCTAAAGCAAACAGATTATAATATATATTTCAGTGGGTTCTAGAAGCGCTTCGTTTGATCTTCCATCTTAGACAATTTGCTAGAATTTTTATTCTAATTCTATGAAGCTTCTATTAATCTGATTTGCGAGCACTGAGGGCTTGCCAAACAGATTAAAATTTGCATTTTAAATACCGCCAAAACGGGTTTGATAAATGTAACGGTACACAAATATAAAACATTTATTCCATAAACACTAACTTAAGTAATATGTACTTACATAAACACTAACTTAAGTAATAAAACAAGACTAAAAATAACAAATAACCTAAAACTTAAATACTAAAATATATTATTTAAAGGAGTCCCTTTAGGCAAGGTTCCGAAGATACTGCCAGCGTTCCCCCTTTGAATCGCTAGACTGATTCTTTGTCCGAGGTAGCTACCAGCTCTTCTCTACACAAATTACATAAAATGTTCTATCATTTATTTCGAGTAATTATCATACTTTAGGTCTTGATTTGCGTCAGTCGTCATATCTACAGTCAAACCTTTCATACACAATTGTGTATGTCATTCTTACAATCCATCCATCTCTTTTGATCGCCCACAGCCCTTGCGTCCACCCACATTCATGCTGATACTACCATCGGTTCGGCTCTTCACTACATAGTATAAAACAAAGTCGCATTCTTCTGTCCGTCCCTATGTATGCATAAATCTTTAAAACTACGCAACGGATTTTGAAGCGGTTTTCTTTAATAGATAGAGTGATTCAAGGGGAAGGTTTATATGTATAACTCAACCCCGCTTTGCACGGGCGAAGCCGGGGCGGGCCACTAGTAATTAATAATCAATGACGTCTTAAATTACAGTCACTATGATTCGTGCCCCAACGCCTTACGACGTGCAAGTTCGATTTAAATTACTACTACTTCTACTATTCAGCCCATAAATGATCTACTGCCGAGTCGCAGCTTCACCAATTACATGGAGGCTAATTAGCCTACTGTGCCATATTTCGGATCAAGTTTTCCTTCTCTTGTGGCAAGGTTGTCGGTCTTGTCATTTCTTTTTCTCGGCTCTTACGACACCTTCGGGACGGAATGGGATGACACTATGTATTCTAAATCCGTCAAATGTTTGTTATAAAACCGTCCCAACACAGCTTAATAAATTTGCATAAAATTTTACACACGTTTACAGTCTCGAATAGTATTATGATCAATTTAATTTAATTTAAATTGCCTTTATCATCGTACAATTTTGACTTATATCATAATTGTGGATTAACAATACATGGTGTTACGCATTTCCATCCTGAGGGTGTCGCAAGAGCCGACACATCAAAATGACAAGGCCGAAAATCTAGCCACAAGAGAGGGAAAACTTGATAACGAAACCCTGTGCCAACCAATCTAGCCAGCGTGGGACAGTTACTCATCACAGTAGGGTAATTAACCTCGATGTACCCGGAGGAAGCCCGACCCAGCAGGGGGTAATGTGTGGGTTGAGTTGTGGTATCAGTTAACATGTAGGTATTCTGAAACATTAGTCCTTAGTTGCTAGCTTGATTTGATTAGCTTTTTAATGGTTGTCACGTGGTAATGAACACGCGATCAAAGCCGCAGGCAGTACCTAGTTAGTAATAAAGGCTAATTCGTGTTTTTAAAGGCCCAGGTGGCCGCGCTGAGCACTCGCAATATTATGATTGTGGGGCTTTGGACAAAAGATAACATTAAGAAGAAACACCCCAGAGCGCTGTTTTGTGTAAACTAAAAATATTATTCTTTATATTTTCGCTTTGTTTTCTTAACTGTAAACGTCTAGATATATTTAGATTAGGTATGTATAGTAAGTATAGTATAAAAGAGACCTATCGGTATGGCCAAGGATGCTACGGATAGGTATATGGAAGAACAGGGTAATATCCATAAATACTAAGATCCGGCTGGTACAAGCTCTGGTATTCCCTATTTTTCTATATAGCAACCTAGGGCCCTAACTCACTGAGACGCCATGGCGACGTCACCGGCTACGTATCCAAACAATTCATATTACAATGTAACTTAACTCCCTTGGCACGGTTTGGCCATGTCGCCAATTTGGAAGCGTAGCGAAGACTGTCTGCGTGTTGCGATTTCTTCTAAGCAAGCAAGCGTCCATCCTCGATGCAAGGGAGAACTGATCTGACAAATAGTCGCCATTGGCGACTCCATTTGGCAACCGAAAGTAGCCAGAAGTAACCATGGCTACGTAGCCAGCCGAAAGAGAAGGAAAACTTATTACTAATTGTTTAGGCATGTTTAGACTATTAATGTAAAGAGCTGAAATTTCGTGTCAAGTTGCTATTATTATGAAAGATTAAATTACTTATTACAGATATAGTGAGTATGTTGCTAGGCTTATCTGATATATCGTATGCTTAATAATATTCTGAACGATTATAGTCGTAAAGCTTGTCTTTTGATTTTCATAATGGCAAATAAAACAAATGTGTTCTTTAAATTATTAAAGCTGAATTTATGATAATGACACAAGTTGTCTTTATTAAAGTACTAGCGACCCGCCCGGCTTCGCACGGGTGCAATGATGAACCTCTAAATTGATTAGTGTTTCTCTACTATATTATGGATGTATTATACATGTAAACCTTCCTTTTGAATCACTCTATCTATTAAAAAAAACGGCTTTATAATCCGTTGCGTAATTTTAAAGATTTAAGCATACATAGGGACGGACAGACGACAGTGACTTTGTTTTATAATATGTAGTGATGATGATAGTGATTATTTTATCACGTAAATGTGCTCCAAAGAAAAACAAAATGAAGGGTGAATAGGGTAGAAGAGTGTTTTATTATATGTCCCTAATTTGATGCGCAAAATGAATTTATAGGCAAAGGCTACATTGTAAGATCATGTCAAGAGAATTTATTGCTCCAAATTAGTTAGTGTAGCAGTTTGGAACTTTTAAACATATTATTAGCAGGTCTCTCGTGTCTGCGGGTTCTGTTGCCGATTGGAGCCTCAATCCTACCATGGGGTAGAATAGTCTCCAACTCCATAGAAGTAAAATAGCGTACAAGCTATCCATATGGGTCGACACATGGTTTTATATCAAATGCACCATGCATGCATGCCGATGTCCTCTCCCGAGGGAGGACGGTATATATCAAGCATTTCCCACCGAGACCAATAAAAGAGTTATATATAAAACTTGCCTAGTCGATCTCTTATTACTAGACTTTCTCCATAAACAGCTCTTTGTACAGAGTTTGAGGGCTCTATTCGGAGTTTGGGGCTTCACTTAGCGAGATGGGCCAAGTCCCCATGGTCCCCCAATGGGGAGCACACCCGTGGCTCTGGAGTGGACTGTCGAGGAAAGCCGTTAGTCTTAGTGTGGTAGGTCGTGGCAATAATTTCCGGTTTTCCGCACTCGGGTTCCATGTAACCCGGTTCGCCCCCAACGGCCATCTATGAGGATCATCATCATCATTTCAGGCAATAGACGCCGCTGCTGGAAATAGGCCTCCCCCGAGGATATCTACAAAGGCCGGTCCTGGGCCGCCCGCATCCATCGTTTTCGAGCGACCTTAACCAGGTCGTCAGTCCCCCGGGTGACCCGGTCCAGCAGCACGGCGCCTCTTTGAGGATATTCAAAGTAAAAAATGTACCGTCGTTTAAACCAGAGATACTTGCGTCGTGTCTGCGCATATTTCGTGTTCTTGTGTTTGTAATGAGCCTCTGCGATGCGAGAATATTATGTGTACAGGGGAGTCGTATTATAAAAAAAAATACAAATGAAGTCGTTTGTAGGGACTTCATTTATACTACACAAACCACACATTATTATACAATACTAGGCAATCTGATACATATAAACCTTGCTTAATTAATGAGTTCAATTGAAAAGTAAAGAGAACCTCGACAATTAAGAAATGTGTTGTTTTATATTAAAGCAGACAGCCTGTTTTGTGTTTGTTCAATTGGGTTAAAATAAATGTATTACGTGTGTAAGTTTTCAAGGCCGCATACATTCGTTTATAATTTTTTTTTCTGCTGTTCTTAATATCTTTACTAATATTATAAAGAGGGAAGATTTTTAAGTAAGTATGTTGGTAACTATAAGTATGTTGGCTCAAAAAGTACTGGACACATGATCACTGATTAATATAGTCTATTTTAATTGCAAGAACATATTATTAAAAAATAAATGTCCACCCGTGCGAAGCAGGGACGGGTCGCTAGTTATCTTATACAAAAGATGTCCATTTTCATCAAAGAGAAGTTATGAGCTGACTAGATGATTGGTGAATAAACCACTATACTCGAAAAGAAAACACTACAAAAGGAATTCTGTGTTTAAATTGTATTTTTCATAAAAAGTATAGTTTTTGATGCCTTTATCACCTATAGAGGCATCAAAAAATAAACTTTTTATGAAAAAGATACTCTTTACTAGCCATTACGTGGTCATTCGTCTTAAATTTACAATAAAATTCTTATGCTCACATCTATCTGATACATCTTACTAATATTATAAACGGGAAAGTTTGTAAGGATGTATGTTAATCATTCATGCAAAAACTACTAAATGAATTTAGATGAAACTACAATAATATAGCTTATGAATCAGAATACCCGAGTGAAGTCGGGACGGGGCGCTAATGTGAATCGGTAAAAACTATTTAATTACAAAGTTCTTTTGTACTTAGCGCTATGTTGCGTGGACTGTTTCTTTGTTCAGCTCTCAGCTTGGAATTAATACCCGGCTCAACTAAAATAGAGCCCCAAATTCCAGTTTAAGGCAAACAATCTTTGGATTTAATCGTCGCTCACGGATCTCGATTTCAACTTGAAATTATGCTTTGCGGACAGATGGAGCTATGGTCGGATTCTAATCACAGATTTGCGAGGCCAGTTTGGATACGGGGATTAGGGCCCGAAAGTTTCAAATGGTTGTTTAATGTTACATATTTCTTCTTTGTCGACTTGATTGGGGCACGCCCTAGTCAAACATATCAGTGTTACCAGATTTAGAATACACACTGTCACCAACCCACACTATCCTGAGGGTGTCTTAAGAGACGTAAAAGGCGGACCATGTAGCCGCGAAAGCGATATACTTTACTAGCTGACCCCACAAACGGTGTTTTGCCATATAAATATCGTTATAGAACCGCTATGAATAGTGGTCGTAAAAAAAAATGTGTAAATAAAAATTTAGGGTTGACCACCCTTAACATTTAGGGGGATGAAAAATAAATGTTGTCCGATTCGCAAACCCAACCGATATGCACACAAAATTTCACGAAAATCGGTCGAGCCATTTCGGAGAATTTTACATATTAGATATTATTCAAACTCATACTCAAAAGGAACTTTGTTAACGTAGGTTTCATCACAAAACTCTTAGAAATTGTTATATTTAAAATTACCAATATCATTTTCAGCCCTTGTCCCACGCTAGGTACATTTACACATTATATACACATTTCCTCATTCTCAGAATGACTTTCGATATTATATTTATGACTTAATTTAAATTGAGGAGATCCAGCATTCAGCGGAGCTAAACACGAGTAAAATCTGCAGTTCATCTCCTCATTCCGTTACTTTTTCTCAATGTTTGACATTTTTGTGGCTCTAATAAGTATACTCTCAAAAGTCAAGTATAGTTTTGAGCGTCAGAACCAATTAAGAGCTATTTTTCTGTTTTGCGGGTTTGCGGGGATAAATTGAACATCTTTTGTGGCTTCTGCCAAAAATTAATTTGACGCGAATAGATTATTTCTAAAAGTTTGTCCTTTTGGAAGTTGTTAATTGGATTTCGGAAAAATGTCGAGAATAATTTAATTTTTTTGCTTCTTGAGTATTATAACGTAAAAAGGATACTGATTATAATTGTATTTAACTTTGAAATTGGCTTTTGTCCATATAGGACCAACAGCCTCGTTGATCTAGGGGCTACATGTGCCTTTGGATTAACGGGTCCCGGGTTCAATTCCGGGGTGGGGCAAGTGTGTTTATCTAAATCAGAGGTACTTGCTGTGAGGTGTCATTTGTGTTAGTGAATTACATGTTTGTAAACTGTGTTAGTGAATTGCCGCGATACAGGATATACCTAGAGCAAGGGATTCGTTTTTATTTAAAAAATGGAAGATAGGCAATTGACAATAAAAAATGACAGTGAAACACTGACTTTATATTTATTATTGCATTATAAAGAAAGAAAGCTTTAACGTTGGTTACTGAAGCTCATAGGCTTAACGTAACCGTTTGCCGTCAAGAAAGACATATTAAGATTTCTTTCAAGAAAATACTAGTTTTTGATAAATAATTATATAAATTAAATAAAGAAGGCCTTTGTTTAACAGTGGACGTCTCTAGCTGATAATAAGAAATACAAGTAATATTATTTCATAAATTTATCAAAAAACGCGCACGCATATCAAAAAAGATTTTTAGATATAAACTAACCAAACAACTGATGAAAAACTACAGCTGACATATTTAACGGTTTAAACTTACAAATACCCATATTTCGTAAATTTGGCAATACATAAGAGTATCATAAGTTAGACCTCATTTAAGTAATGTCTGTTTCACCCTACATTCCGTTGAAGTAATTGCTACGCGCTACGCCTCGTAGCTGCTACGGCGTAGCGTCTACGTGACTACGCGTTCTAATGAGACAATTACAATTAAATTACATTAACTTCACTGCCGATTCGACATTAGATTTAGGAGGGCACTTTTTTGTTGTTATCCATAGTTTAAAGGAACAATTAGTTGATCGTATACCTTAATGACCATTTTCTTTTTAAAAGCAAACCTGGACTGATTTTTTGTTGCAATCAACTTTATTTTTAACCCCCGACGCAAAAAGAGGGGTTTTATAAGTTTCACGTGTCTGTCTGTCTGTCGGTCTGTCTGTCTGTCTGTGGCACCGTAGCTCGCGAACGGATGAAGCGATTTCAATATAGTTTTTTGTATGAAAGGTGAGTTACGGGCGAGTGTTCTTAGACATGTTTGATGAAAATCGGGTGAGCCGTTTAAAAGTTATGAGGGGTGAAAGTGGGGAAGAATAACCGAATGTCTGCAAATATAATCGAGTGGGGTCTCAAATGAAAGCGCATCACGTGCAATTTAACGAAATCTACATTATAATACGTATTTACCTATAAAAAGTATAAAAAAAAATATTAAATTAAAAATTTAAATAAACCCCCGACACAATAACCTTTAAAAAGTAAAAAATAAATACTTCGCGTTGAGGGACTAGGGGTCAGGTAATAAATAAGTGGGAGTGGTGCCCCAACGCGAAGTATTTATTTTTATTTTTTACTTTTTAAAGGTTATTGTGTCGGGGGTTTATTTAAATTTTTAATTTAATTTTTTTTCATATTTTTTTTTCTATCTATAATATGTATGTATTTAAAAAAAATTGTATAAAAGTAGTTTATAAAAACAAAATATATATATATAGGTTGCTTAACTTGGGACGAGATGGCGTTGTGTGAAATGTCCAAGGATATTTATTATTTATTAACTATATGAAGGTTATTTAGCCAACTGTGCCAGGGTTGGCACAGGGTTTCGTATCAAGTCTGCCTTCTATTGCGGCTAGGTTTTCTCATAATGAAATGGGCTGGGGTATCGACACTATTTTATTCTAAATCTGTCACCAGACGTTTGTTTACAAACGTATAATTCACGAACACAAATAACGTCCAGACTCTGAGAAAGTTTCTTTGGTTTACATAATGTCAATCGAATCAGGGACGTGTGTTCGAAAGGCGGCACACTCTACTCCTAGACCAATAAGGCAATATTACTGCAATTTTTAAAGTAACCAAAGCACGCTTAAAATTTCCACCAGGAAATAAACATCTTCAAATGAAAACAGTTGTGAAATATTCTCACATTTTGCAGTAATATTGTCGCTTGGGGATCTCGGCTCAAGGCTACTTGTCTTAAAGCGGTGCAAAGCTAAACATGCTCCTTTATGGCTCTAAAGTTGGACAGTTATTAAGTATTACGCCATTATTACGTTACTCGAGTAGCACGAGAAGCAGTCGAAATTAAAATCACACCCCAATTTCAACAGAGAAGATGGATACCGTTTTTTTGCTGCTTGGAGCCCAGTGATTAACAGGAACCCACTCAACGGTGTGCTTTACATTGTTATTTGTCGTTTCAGCCTATAAATGTCCCACTACTAATCGGACCTCCTCCATATTCACGGAGGAAAATTATTGGTTTGTTAATACATGGTTTGTATCCAATTGTCTTTATTTCACGTAGGTGATCTGCCTTTTGGGTTCCCTTAGTCGCCTCTTACGGCACCCTCAGGGTAGAATGGGGTGATGACAGCATGTATCACTAATCCGGCACCACACGGACAGTGGCTAGTAAGAAGTCAATATTTATATTAACACTTCCGAGACCTATCTGGTTCGATAACCCTGTAACCTGTAACCTGTTGTACATCCGATGTGGGAGGTAAATTAATTTACGGACTTAAAAATAATAACCTAGAAAAAAGGTCACTACACATTTCTCTTTCAATTACATATCTTTGGAATATATTCCTAAACAGATTTTAACTGCTGAATCACACTTTGAGATTTCCACTGACTTGCGAATTCTGAATGACCCTTCGCTTGAGCATAGTTGCCAAAGCATTTTGATTTTAATGGCTTCGTTATTTTAAATTGATATTCGTCCGGCAGTTGTTGAATTTTTGTGCTTGTAGGACACAAACCTTGACAATTGGAATGAAGCTTCGGTTTATTAAATACTTTTCTTTACTCATTAATGTATGCAAATGTTCTAGACATTAGCATAAATGACAATATATTTGTTTACTAATAGTTATAGTCGTTTAATCTTGTATATCCTATTATTAACTGCCTCGTTGGCCTAGGGGTTGGATCACGGGGTCCCGGGTTCGAGGCCGGGAAAGTGACATTGTGTAAATCAGAGGCACTTGCTCCGAGTCTGGGTATCATTTGTGTTCGTGAATTTCATGTTTGGAAACTGCCCTGCGATACAGGTTAAACATACTGCAGGAATTACGTTTTAAAAAAATATTGGGGTCAGCATCAACTTGGCCTGATTGTTTATTATTGTTGGCAATGTTCTGTGTAGCAATGCAATGTTTGTGACACGGGAAATCTTATTAAATTTTATTATTTTATAGCCACCGCTGCCACCATGAAGTAATACTTTACAGTTATACTTGCGTAACGCTGACTTTATTTCTATGTATCCACTTACAGGACAGTCTCAGGATTGCCAAACTTAAGTGGCAATGGGCAGGGCACATAGACCGCAGGACTGACGCCCGATGGGGCAGAAAAGTCCTTGAGTGGTGACCGCGTTTCGGAAAGTGCAGTGCTGGTAGGCGTCCCATACGATGGAGCGACGACCTGGTTAAGGTCGCCGGAAGGCGATAGATGCGGGCGGCTCAGGATCGGCCTTCATGGAAATCCTTGGGGGAGGCCTATGTCAAGCAGTGGACGTCTTTTAAACTCAAACTCAAACTCAAAAGGAACTTTATTTACGTAGGTTTCATCACAAAACTCTTATAAATCGTCATATTTACAAACACCATTATCATCTTACGGCCCCTGTCCCACACTAGGTGGTAGTCTCCACACACACCTATCAGTCGTCATACCTACATTCACACCTTTCACACACAACTCCTCATTCCTGCAATCCCTCCATCTCCCCTGATCGCTCACAATCCCTATATGTTCACTCACATTCATGCCGAAACTACCACCGGTTCGGAAGGCTGCTCTACAGAGAAGAGCCGGCAAGAAACTCTGTAGTTGCTTTTTTTAAATTATTGTTCGTTTACAAAAAGCACTAAACAGCATAGTGAGAGCAAGTTCGCAAGATGAGAGAAACACGCTACATGTTTACGCAATGAATGACGGATAGACCTTGACAGAGCCAATAACAAAAAAAAAAGAAACAAAAACAAATCCGCGATTAAAGGTCTCCATTGCGTCATTGCTCACACATACAGTGTACAATATATGACATTTTCTAAATGCTACGTACAAAATATTTCGCCAATGAGATATAGTATTGAAGGGGCCAAAGGAACAGAGCACAGGCACAAAATGACAGTTACTTCCAGGCATCATTATCACACATATAGTCGTTGA
This sequence comes from Clostera curtula, assembly GCA_905475355.2. Taxonomy (NCBI): domain Eukaryota; kingdom Metazoa; phylum Arthropoda; class Insecta; order Lepidoptera; family Notodontidae; genus Clostera; species Clostera curtula. The sequence goes on along the minus strand of FR997803.1, from coordinate 1,318,916 downwards.
CGCGGTAGTACCCTTTATTAATTAGTGTAGTTTTAACAAAATTTTTGAACTTTATGAAGGGTAGATTTACAATAGCGTCAGGAATTTTATTGTACAGGCGAACACCGAGGCCTGCAAAAGATCCATGGGCTTTTTGCAGTCTGTGGTGAGGTATCATTAGTTTATGCCCATTTCTTGTACGGATAGTGGACGTAGTGACATCACAGTTGGTCTTATACTGACTGATATTCTGTCTCACAAATAAGATATTAGCAAGGATAAACTGCGATGCCACAGTCAAAATTCCTATATCACAAAACTTATTTCTAAGTGATTCCTTGGGTCCTAGATTGTAAATGGAACGCACAGCACGCTTTTGTAATACAAATACAGTTTCAATGTCTGCGGCGTTGCCCCAAAGCAAAATACCATATGACATGACGCTATGGAAGTAACCAAAGTAGACAAGTCTCGCGGTATCCACGTCGGTGAGCCGTCTTACCTGTCTCACTGTCTCACTTTTGACTGAAATGATGACCCACTTACAATCGATATACTCGAAAATCATCACTACAACTGTTAGAAATAACTTTATACCTAAATTAAACAAAACAAATACATATTCGGCCCTAACCTTTGGGCGACGCAGTACATCACAAAATGGATGTATCGGATCAAGGGCGGAAGGGTCAACAAGCGACTTTATGCGTCTACCACTCGCGTTTTATTGGGGCACGGAGCAGATTTGTTCTGAATTTGCCGATGTCGTAAATATCATTTATACAAAAAAGGTTCTCTTGCATTGAGATCCGCATGTGAACTGTTGTGTTTGTTTTTATAAGTCCCCGGACAAAGGCCTTGTTTAGTTTGGGACAGTGTACTAGGTTTTAGATGTTATGTTCCAGAAGGCACTGGAATTATGTTACGTAATACATTGCAGTGAAGCCTACCAGTGTAGTGTTGGTAGGCCTCCCACTCGGTGGACCGACGTCCTGGTTAAGGTCGCCGGAAAGCGATGGACGTGGGCGGCCCAGGTCCGGTCTTTGTAGAAATCCTTGGGCGAGGCCTATATCCAGCAGTGGACGTCTTATGGCTGAGATGATGATGAATACATTATGATGACAATTATGGTTCTGAATTCTCCAATTTGATCATCTCGATGAACACATAGACCAGAGGTTTTAAAACAGCCTTTTGTATTTTCGACGTTTTAAAAGAGCTTATTTTGATTTGATATTGCATATGAAGCACATGCGTAAAATGTATATAATACAAAATACGACACTATACCACCAGTTCGTAACGGACCACTGCTGAGAAGAACTGGCAAGAAACTCGGACTTGTTTTTTTTTAATTTTTGAGAAACTTACCTGACCGGAGTCGAATCCTGAAAGTTAGGTAGTCATTAATCCCAACCTCTCTTAGAACACTCCACAGAAGTTAGTTATCATTTATCAATCAAAATGTGTATCGTAGGTATCGCTCAACGTCAATTATTACTCTGGCTTTATTAAGTATATCTACGGCAAATTGAGAGGAGTTCGTTAAATCCTACAAAAGTTTTAATTGATTGTTATTTTTAATTAACTTTGATTTAGATTTGTACAAGTTGCTAACTTCGGATTTCATTACTTATAATGAATAAGCAATTTATTATACATTGAAACTTGAGTAAGACATCTCTATTAACATTTATTAGTGTAAAACTCTTATTAAATTACATTTTGTTATTTTTATACGATGTACGGCAAGTAGATGTCGATCTCGGTACAGATTTATGGACTGAGAAAAATAAGAGATTACTAAACAGACATTGTATCTACGAAAATTGGCACTATTTTTTGGCTGACACAGGAATATACAGTTAGCTGAGGTTTTTACCTTTAAAAAGAACACATTTTGTTCAAACTATTCAAAGGAAAATATATTCAAATTCATCAATACCCTTAAAACAAAACCGAAACTTACTTACTTAAGTTTATTTAAAAAAATATTTGTAAAATATGACAAAAAAATGGATATATGTGTATAATAACAAAAATATATTATTAAAAGGAGTCCCTATAACCCCACAAGGTTCGGAAGATACTGGCATCGTTCCCCCTTTGAATAGCTAGACTAATTCTTTGTCCGAGGTGCTGCCAGCTCTTCGGTCTCCTGTGATGTCGACTAACCTAACCTGTAATTAAATAGATGTTGGCGCATGTGGTAATGTGCCTAAAATACTGGCAGCACTTTTCCTTTTTATGGCCAGAGTTGTTTGCTGGCCCAGGAACTGCTAGACTTGGAGTCACCAGATTATCTATAAGTTTAATTTTAATGAATTAATCAAAATCAAAATGTTTTTTATTCGAATAAATTCTTACGAATGCTTTCAAATAGTCAAAAAAAATACTCTAAATAAAATTAAAAAAAATTATCATTTAGTTTTTACCACCGGTTCGGAATGCCATTCCACAGAGAAGAGCCGGCAAGAAACTCCATGGTTGCTCTTTTAAATAAAAGGGTTACAATGATGGTGGTACAAACAAGTCTGACAGATTAGTGAAAGCAATAACACGCATAAACATGTGGCATATTAAAAAAAATAGAAAATAAAAATTAGTGAAATTACACAAATTACATGGTCAAATTTAATTACATTTCATTTATACTTTCATGGCCTTTGTCCAGCAGTGGACGTCTTTTGGCTAAAATTATGATTATACCTTATTTATTGAAATCAGTTGAGATGAATAGATTTCACATTGTGTTTTCATTTTGTAGACTTACAAGTCACGACGCTCGTCAGCATACACGTTCTCACAAAAGCTTATGAAAATTGAACAAGAGCGCAAATAGGTTGGGGAATTTCAGAATATTTAATGGTATCACTCGCTTCATATTCAACGTTGTGTTATTATAGCTAGTCGTTGTTTTTTCTATTCGTGTGCGTCCCTCCGAAAACACAGGACTGAACAAAAAGGGCTTATAAAAATAAATACGCAATGTTAGCAACTCATCATATGATCTAAAGGAGTCACAGGTAACATTCGATACCGCTGCGCCAAACCGTCCTGCCAGCATGTCAGATACAGTTGTGGTGGATGGTGGAGGCCCGACTAATCAGTGGGCCAAATTCCGTGACTATCCTAAAAATTGCGTCACACAAAATAAAAAAGGGGTTATCGCAAACACGCTCTTATTGATACATTGAGTGAATATTTTTGGGACAGCTACACGCCTAATTTCCGATAAAATACATGTACTTTTTAACCGACTATAAATAAAGATGAGGTTATCAATTCGACTGTAATATTTATTTTTTTTGTAGGCATCTGAACTTTGGACTGGGTGAACCGCATTTGGTGATTCTTTTTATTTGAAAGGTCGCGTGTGGTCCCATAGTAAATTATATTGAAATCGGTTTAGTAGTTTGCTATTAGACTTGAATTGAGTGACAAAACCATTTGTCGGAAGACTGAATCCCCATCTTGGAAAACTTAGAAAAACTACAAAATATTTAAACATTTGACAAAAAAAGTAAACTGACTTAAAAAGTTAAACGCGAAAAAAAGCCGTGTAATGTCGGTGCCAACTTAAATTAACACTGACCTTAATTAGCTTTTAAGTTTGAAAGAAGGTTTATTGTAATTAAAAATCGTTTCAGAAAAACGTGGCTTGCTGCCTTGTATTTCAAGATTAAACACAAAACTCCTCCTTTGAATAGAATGTGTGCCCTCCGGTTGTATACTTTTTTTGTTAAATGCTGCAAAAGCGAGTGACGTATATGAATAATATTAATACAAGAATTGAGGGACTATTCGAGTACACAAATTGTTTTAAATTGACTCTTATAAAGTAAAAAAATATTCTATGGATATTCTGAGCGTAGCAAAAGATGTACTTATTTGATATGAAGCGATATAATCATTTTAGGGTCATTCATTCTTGCTATTTTGAGCCTTATCTACTACTTCTCAGCTCATAAATGACCCACTGCCGAGTTGGGCCTCCTCCAACTACGTGGAGGGTAATTGGCCTAGTGTGCCATGCTGGCCGGACGGGTTGGCACATGGTTTCGTATCAAGTTTTCCCCCTTCTTGCAGCTAGGTTTTCGGTCTTGTTATTTTCTTTTGTCGACTCTTACGAAACCCTCAGAACGGAATGGGGTCGTGACAATTTGTTTTTCCTAAATCCAATTTGAATGAAGTCATTGTCAATTTGCTTTGGCCCCGACAACAAATAGGGTTTAATTTAAAATAGGTTCCTTGTTTGAAGTATGTACAAAGAACTTGATTCCATGTCTAGATAAGTTGTTTTATTTAGCCTTAACTCAGCTTCTCTGGCTCTAAGGGTTAAGTCTAAGAGGAAATTTAATGAGCTTAAACCGAAATCCTATACATATCGTAAGCATTGCTACCGACGTATAAAAATAATTATTATTACTGACAAAAACGTCGATTTCAGGTGGTTCACTTCATCGTCTCCCTCATTAAAACCGAAGTAACTGGTTTTGCTGTTCTAAGACCACTTTGCCCGGATAAGAAATGTTACGGGTATTCCAATAAAGACGACAATCAGTCAGAGAGATTTCTCGGGACTTTGTCAAAGTCAGATTAAGTTCTTTGGCTTGATCTAAATTTTAATGAGCTTACCTTAAATCGGAGTTTTGATTACTTTGTATTACAAGAGAAAAGTACCTATACTGGATATAGAAATAATTAAAACTGATATTTTTGTATACTACGCAAACCCATTCCTGAGTAGGGCCTCCTCCGATTACACGGCGGGAAATTAACCTACTGTGTCATGCTAGCCAAACGGGTTGGCACAGGGCTTCGTATAAGCAGTAAATGTTTTCTTTATCCACGGCTAGGTTTTACGCCTTATCATTTTCCGTCTGTTGGCTCTTACGACACCCTCAGGATGGAATGGGACGGTGAAAACATGCATTCTACATCCGTCACGACCGTTTTTATGTTTGTAACGAATAAACTTAAAAGGTACCACTAAAATTCCTTTTCCATTCGAAATGTTTATTATCCCGAGTAGCATAGGTTGTTTGCGAAACCGAGATAAGCACGAGTTTGAAGTACACGCGGGCGAAGCCGCGCTCTTAAGCTAGTGTATTATTATTTCGAATGTGACTGGTCACTTATTCATTTGGTATAGGACCAGCAATTTGTAAATATCGATGTCGCCTTACAAATTGAGGCAGCGACATCTGTTTGCCAAATACTATCTCCAATTTAATGTAAACGCGCCGAAGACTGCGCGTAACAGCTAGAGTAATATCAAAATATTGTGTCTAGGTATAGTTACAATAAAACCAACATATTTTTAATTTTTATCTGTCTGTGTGTGGCTTACTTTCGGAACCCTAGATCGAATTTTGGTCGACTGGCTCCAATAAACGACGAATCACGTTATTATTACATAGACAAACAAAAGATAAATACTAGGTCATTGATAAGCCCGAGAACTAACGTTGGCTGGCTTGTTAATCAAACACGATAATATTAATACGTTTTATTGGTACGCGCACATCTTACCACATTTTACAAGAGACTGACCAGAAATACAGAAAAACAGAAACAACTAACTTAAACAGGAACACTATTTAAAATTATAATAAAAGAGTATAAAAAAAACCGTAGAGGTTGCGGGCTGCCAACAGTCATAGTAACAGAAGGCTTGTTTCGCTCAATGCATTTGAAGGACGCTCGACTCAACAGACCCTGTTATGCGCTAAAATTATGATGTATCAGTATATAATAAATTCAAAAGACATTGCACGGATTTGTATGTGGTTTTTATTTATCAATATAGTGGTCCCCGAGGAATATTTAGGTACACTAGTGGTCACCCAGGCAGCTGTCAAAATTCGACCATAATTAATTTATATTATAGTTCCATTCTCAATTTGACCACAGACCTAACCTTCAACAATAAACGAAAGAGTAATATGCGTGTGTGTGTCAAATACATGGTAGTGTGTGTAATGTTTTTTTATTGATTAATGTATGTTGTATGCATGATTTTATACAAATACTAGCATTTTGCACTTCTTCACAATCCACATGGGCGGAGTCCTGAATTTAATAAATCATCTAGCACATAGGTACTAAGGATGGTGGTTTCATAAAAAATCGTCCTGGAATATACGTATATTTGAACTATCCTGAGAAAGATAATCTTCAAAGAATCTCGCGTATTGTAAGGAGTAAAACGAGACATTTCATAAGCGAGATAGAAATGCAAATCCCCACAAGAAGCCCACTTTTAATAAACAATAGCTCATAACGAGCGCCAGAGAAACGTCCTCAGTGCTGCTAATCTCGAAACAAAGGGCTCTTCGAGAGCCTTATTAATATTTTGAACGTGAATAAATTATTCTTAACAGTAGTTCTATTTTCGAATAGTACAGACAGTAGCATTCGAAAATATAATAGTTTATGCTTGGTTAAGTTACTGATCTTTCAGATTTCAATGGTTGTTGTAGTATCACATCACTACAGTTGGTGTCACATCTCTATGCATAACAACGGTTGTTGATAATTACAGTGCGACTTATTGTAAACGATCTCGTTTCGCATTAAAGCTATATTACTTATCATGAGTATTATTTATAAACTACGTACAGTTATGCTACAGTTGTCACATTCGTCAACCTTGCGAACAGGTGGCTCAGGCATACAGTATAAATACCGACAAAATACTGCTGATGCCGTAGTGACTATTGCACGGGCTTCTCTGTAGATCAGCCTTCCGAACCGGTGGTAAATAGTAAATGTAAAATGTGCGAGTATATTGACGCGTATAGATAGTCAGATAGGCCAACTTGAATAAATAGATTTTTGATTCACAATCGGTTTGGGATGATGGAAGAAACTCATTAGTACCGACCAAGAAATTTTGTGTGTGGTGACGGATTAGAATACATAGTGTCAACATACCATTCCATCCTGAGGGTGTCGTAAGAGCCAACAAAACAAAAAAATACAAGGCCGAAAACCTAGCAGCAAGAGAAGGAAAACTCGATACGAAACCCTGTGCCAACCCGTCTGGCCAGCGTGGCACAGTAGGCTAATTACCCTCCCTGTTATGGAAGGAGGCTCGACTCAGCCGTGGGTAGTAGAAGTAAGAAATTTTGTTGGTTTCATATAATTGACCGACAGCCGGACGGCCTGCGTGACGGTGTATTGAGCTTTTTTATATCACCACCTCATACACACTAAAAATGTCGTACGAGGTGACTATATGAAACAAATAGGCAAAAACCTAGCCACAAGGCTTATCTTCAAAAGTGTCCCACCCTACAAAGCTACCCAAACGAAATGAGTCTCATTTTAATTTCCTCGTTTAAGATGAAAACATATTATAAATAACTTAGCCGTGCTTATACTTCTCCGATTCTCGCAGCCCTGTGCCGATGGTAGTCAAACATTTAAATATTAAAATATTCAGATGACAATTTATTAAATAGCTCAGCTTATACCGGGGACCGGCGCGTGTTGTGACATCAAAGAGGATTGAAGGCTTTGCGCAGAGCCACAACAAATATAGGTTACGGAGCAGTAGGTCAACTGCGAACAAGGATGTGGTGTGATGTTCAGTATAGCACCTTTCTTGTTATCATTACAGCTCATAATTGACCCACTGCTAAGTTTAGCTTGTTACAATGTGATGAAGTTAGATAGATAGATAAACCCTTTATTATACACTAGAAATATAGACAGAACACAATATATACAAGAATTTGTACAAAGGGCGGCGGTCTCACTAATTTTATTACAAACAACCTTGACTCAGACAACTTAGCTACTTACTAAGGTTTTAGTCTGTTGGGTAAAAGTGTACCGTGATGTTATCCCCTAGCATAATCATCGGTATTAGTCATTTTATATCAATGATTTTTTTATTGTTATTATTTTTGGCTATGCCACAGGTTTGCCACAGGTTGCTTGTGTGTCAGAATTGTTTGTACCACCATCATTGTAACCCTTTTATTTAAAAAGGCAATCATGGAGTTTCTAACTGGCTCTTCTCTGTGAAATAGCATTCCGAACTGGTAAAGACTTAATGTTTTATTTTTATTTATAATTAATATTTGTTTTTTTTTTAAATTAAAAGGCTATTTGAAAGCATTCGTAAGAATTTATTCGAATAAAATGCTTTTTGATTTGGTAAGAACTGGGTTTCATATTAAAAAGCCCTCTTGCAACCAGATGTACTGCCTATTCCAGCTCTTCTATTAAGCCCATGGGGAGTATTGGATACAATCCTAACAGTACTAAAGAGACCAACATGGGTTACCGTAGATCTAACGTTTACTGTGGCACAGCTGAGGATAGATGGGCTCGCATTTGGAATAATGAGCCACGTCTACGTTCTCAAGCTTCTCAAGTATTAATATTGAATATCAGCTAATGACGCGTTTTACGAGTACGAATTTTTGGAACTGTATCAATTAGTATGGATAATATACGTTTTTAAGAAGTCTCAGAATGTAATATACCGATTCTAAGAAGGCCTAAATAAGCTATGTCCTATCTCTAGTGAAAGTACAGTCCTCGCTAATCTTTATGGCCGCTCTGAATGTAGCTGCATTACGTTGCGCACAACATAAAATCTGGTATCAGCTGAACGTACGTGGGGCTGGGAGACAGGGCACGCCCGCACGCGCCGTTTTTCACCTTTTTTTTGTGTGAGTGAGCTACGTTCGTATTGGTTTTGAAATGTACAATGCGCAAGTTTGTACCCACGGCTACATTCAGAGCGGCCATAAAGATTGGCGAGGACTGTAGATGAAATGTGTTGGCCACATTGGCGTAAGCATACAAGCGTTGACAAAGCCGTAAAACTAGTTTTTGCTTAATAAGAAGGCTCAAAGTCACCCAAAGTGCCATGGAGAGTGCCCTGATCCGGAGTTTACCGCGCAATCGAATGAGATACGCAGCCCGACCAATTTTCCTGGCTTAGTCTGGAACATACAAAAGTGGCAGTAGGTAGGGCACATAAGTCCCAGGACTCCGACGACCCATCAGAAAGCGCAGTTGTGGCAGGCCTCCAACACTGTCTCCCTCGACTGTGCCACCTTGTCGTGGTGAGGGGGCTTGAGTGCCTCAATGATCCATGGGGCCATACCGGCCAGGGCCTCCCGTGCCGGGCGGGCCCACGGGGAGAGGTGAGACGAAGAGCGGCACCCAGCGCCGCAGTGGAGTGGGGCTCCAGGGACTCCTCTGTCGTCAGAGTTATGTGTCAGAGCCCTGCGAGCCCTGGACCAACACCTGTGGTGCACCAACGTCCTCGGGTTGACGCTAACCCGAGGACTGCGGGGCGGGTTGCAAAGGAGGGAGCTCCGGCTGACCCGCACCGCGGCTGGAGGCAGGTGTGGAGGGGGGGGGGGCGTGACGATACAAACTATAAAGCCCAGCGACGACAAAAAAAAGGCTTCCTACACTGTGGACCGATGACTTGGTTATGTTCAGCGGAATTCGATTAAATGCTCAGTACCGATGTGGGTCTTTAAGGGAGGCCTATGTCGATCAGGGGACTTTTTTGAGGTGAAACGATGATTAACCATAAAAAGTTTACTTAAAACCTTTTTCAGCTTACAAATTGATACATCAATGCTCCCGATTGATCGGCTGTTTGACGGGAATGGAGTATATACGTCTAAGGATTGATCATCGCGCAAGTTATTTCCGGCATCGCGCTGCTATCGAATTCCACAGCCAATATCCGCTATCGATCGGATATCCCACACGTCCCGTTCATACCCTGGAACCGAGAAATGTATGACATTTCATCTGTTTGCATATTGAATTAAAATTGTTGACACTTTTCTTGAAGTATTTCATCCTCATCAACTTGACTTATAAAAAGGTTGGCACGCGGTTTTCTGCTTCATCATGTCTTTAGTCTGTAGTAGTAATGTATGGATTGGATTGGGAAACTAAGTAATTATTTGCGTATATATTGTTATTATTATATTATTGGCGATTCCGTGTGCTGACGGGATTAGAATACAAAGTTTCACCACCCCACTCCATCCTGAGGGTGTCGTAAGAGCCGACAAAAGGAATTGACAAAGCCGAAAACCTAACCGCAAGAGAAGAAAAACTTGAAACTAAACTCTGCGCCAACCCGTCTGGCCAGCGTGGCACAGTAGGCTAATTAATCCTCAATGTAACTGGAGGAGACCCGACTCAACAGTGGTTCATCTATGGGCTGTAGTAGTAGTAGTATATTATTGGCGGTTCGTTTTTATTATATTGTCTTCTATCGCCTACCATAGACGATATAATGAGCCAGAACCGTAGCGATGATGCTGTTAATCTGCAGGTCAAGTGCCTTATGACTCTGTCAGAATTTGCAAATCAATGGCTGTCCATATAACACACCGTTGTGGTAACGGATTTAGAATACGCAAAGTCATGAACCCATGCTGTCCTGAGGGTATCGTAAGAGGCGACTAAAGAAACGCAAGTCGCATTTCACCTAGATGCAAGAGAAGAAAAACTTGGAACGAAACTCTGTGCTAACCCGTCTGGCCAGCGTGTACACACACAGTAGGCTAATTACCCTCCATGAATATGAAGGAGGCCCGACTGAGTGGTGGGTCATTTATGGGCTGAAACGATAACACACTACCTTGCTTCTATCACGCATATTAACTAAGTGTAAGTGATTAATGTTTGCGGAATCACAAGATCGATAATGTTTTTGTTTTTTAAAGAATTCTGTACTACGTATTGTCTGTATCGCGAGCTGCCGAGAGAAATTGTATGTTTGTATCACGAACAATAATGTCATTAAGATTCAGAGCACGTTGTCTGGGCTAACACAAAGACTCTTGCCGGACGGAATGGGACTAGGAACCCGTGAGCCAAAGACGGTGAAACCTTTAGGCCAACGACACGTTTTCAGCCCACACTTTACCCAACGCTGAGTCGGGTCTCTTCCCATTGACCTGGAGGGACGCTGGGCCGTCGGGTAGCGAGGCCAATTCATTCAGAATCGATGACATATTTAAATTACGTGCCAATACTTAAGGTGCCATTCAGGTTCAAAGATGGCGAGGTATTTGTAATAAGGTCCTGACACAGCACCGGTATGCCGATCGACCGAAATTTTTGCCAGCTCACGGATTGAGAGCCGGCACGGTGACTTGCAAATACCTTTCTATAATAAAGTGGGCTTGTTTATCGGCAGTAATTTATTGATAAAGCATTAGTGGTGCTTGGAAAATCAATAGATCACCGTTACGATAATGCTCATTACCGTTAAATAAACTTTAGGCGCGAAAGATCTTTTCGTCCACAATACCGCAGTGTTTGAAGACAAAAGTCTTCGATCAATGTGTGTTTCCAGTGATGATGTGGTACAGAGACGTGGACGCTCACTATGGGCTCCATCAGAAGGCTCAAATTCACCCAAAGGGCAATGGAGAGGGCTATTCTCTGAGTTTCCCTGCGACATCGAATCAGTAATGAGAAGATATCCAGAAGAACCAGAGTTACCGACATATCCCACAGGATAGCCAAACTTAAGCTTACTGTGCCAGACGGGTAGGCACAGGGCTTCGTTTCAAGTTTTTATTCTCTGGCAGCTAGGTTTAAGACCCCATTATTTCTGTCTGTCGGCCCTCAGAATACATGTGTGTCACCATCCCATTCCATTACGTGGCAATCTGTCTGGTCAGCGGGCACACTCGGCTAACATACAATTAATTAGAGGACCACACATTTAGAGGAGGCCCTACTCAGCATTGGGGCTTTTATGGCTGCATGATGATCATAACAAAGCCTATTGCTCAAAGCAGTTCAAACAATGTGATGACTATCGTCATCAGATTCCAGGAGAATAGGAGAGCACTCCAATAACATGAAACATGCAAGCAATTTGAGTGTTTCTGCGAAGCACTGAAACCACAAGTGTCGTTGCTATTGTCACATATATTGTAGACCGAGAGCTGGACTTTTGTCATAGAAGCACTTGCAAATTTGAAGGACATATTTAAAAATAGAGATATTTTCCATGTGGGTGCTATAATTATAAATTTCAAAGTTTGGATGTTTTTTACTCAATAATGCATGTATTTTCGGTTGAATAAATATTGATGTAATTTGGTATGTGAATAGCTGGGTCCACACCGGACGATCCATCGCGCTCCGATCGCGCGCAGCAGGAACGCGAACCAAATGTGCATCTGCAATCCAAAACGGATCGTTCGGTGTAGACCCAGTTTTTTGATGCGCGCTCATCGCGATCGACGCACGATGGATCGTCCGGTACGGACCTAGCTAATCAATATTTAGTCTGAGACAACAAGTAGGATCGTACATAATCCTTCTCTTGCTCGGGCGTGAGATGCAAGTTGGTCTCCCGGTTGGTAGCGTGGGATTTCAGCACATATCTGTAAATAATGGTTGCTGTGAAGCATATCAACTAGTCACTACATAGTATAAAACAAAGTCGCTGTCGTCTGTCCGTCCCTATGTATGCTTTAATCTTATAAACTACGCAACGGATTTTGATGCGGTTTCTTTTAATGGATAGAGTGATTTAAGAGGAAGGTTTATATTAAAGAATACATGCAAAATATTAAATAAAATAAACCGATCATAACCGTGAAGAGATCATTTTCTGCGATGTGTAAAGATCGTGAAAACCTAAGACATCATTATTGTAGAGAAACACTAATAAATTTAGATGTTCATCATTGCACCCGTGCGAAGCCGGGGCGGGCCGCTAGTCTAATATAAAAAAATCTCGTGTCACGGTGTTTGTTATTAAACTTTTTTTAGACAAATTCTTAGTAAATTTTTGTTGGTGTTATTTTTTTTATGATACAGTCATACAAAGGCAGCGCATGCAACTAGGCCAACAATTCAATCCTTAAAGTAAAATACGTGTTACTTCAAAGCCTCTTATGTCTATATGAAAATTATATCAAAACCCATAAACAAAATGATCCAATTATTCGTAACAGATAAAGTAAGTTTGTTAATTATATTTATAAAAATATAACTGCTGTTACCTCGACTTCGCGCGCGTGATATTTAACAATCTCAGTAAATGGGCTCCTGAAAAGTGGGTCGGTTTCAATAAAATTACTCCTTGTTACATCAGCTATCTGTCTGTGAAAGTCCAGTCCAAATAGGTCCAACCATTTCAGAGATTAGCCCAAACAAACAGACTGAAAGATAAAAATTTGAAAAAAAAAACTGTTTGAATAAGTAGTGGTTATTTCAATATTACAAACAGACACTCCAATTTTATTTATTTGTATAGATATCAATGTTTTAGCCGTTAATAATGGTCCTTAGCTCCGACACTAATCCGTCGTTGTATCAAATTTGTACATATTTGGTGTGATGGCTCAAATTTCTGCGAGTAAGTTCTCCGGATCGAGCCACGTCACGCCAAGAAGCCACAATATTACATAGCAAGCATTTGCGAGGCGGCTCGGTGACGCGGAATATTCAAATTGTTTGCCCTAAGATGTGTCGTTGTCTATATTTAATGTTAGTTACAAATTAAGCTATGAGTGTCTGCAGAAGAATTTACCAGTTAAGTAACTAAATTTAAGTATTCTTCCTCGCCTTACTCAATTTATAATCGGATCCAGTCAAAGAGATGACCATAAATTGAGGGGGCTCTCCTTGAAGTCATGTGTGGATTGCCTGAAAGAGATTACATTTCATCAAAATCAATTCAGTAGGTTTTGCGTGAAAGGCTTACATACATTCTTACAAACTTTCACGTTTAATATTTTAAAGTATTAGTAGAATTTTCTTTTTAACCCCCGACGCAAAAGAGGGGTGTTATAAGTTTCACGTGTCTGTCTGTCTGTCTGTCGGTCTGTCTGTCTGTCTGTCTGTGGCACCGTAGCTCGCGAACGGATGAAGCGATTTCAAGAAAGTTACGGTGAGCGTGAGTTACGGGCGAGTGTTCTTAGACATGTTTGATGAAAATCGGGTGAGCCGTTTAAAAGTTATGAGGGGTGAAAGTGGGGAAGAATAACCGAATGTCTGCAAATATAATCGAGTGGGGTCTCAAATGAAAGCGCATCACGTGCAATTTCACAAAATCTACATTATAATAAGTATGTACCTATAAAAAGTATAAAATAAAAATTAAATTAAAAATTTAAATAAACCCCCGACACAATAACCTTTAAAAAGTAAAAAATAAAAATAAATACTTCGCGTTGGGGGACCAGGGGTCAGGTAATAAATAATCAGGATTAGTTTGCTTTTCAAAAAATTCATCAACATCTACCCTCGTAACAGCTACAGTATATTTTTGTAAACAGTTTCATAAATGACCCACTACTGAGTCGGGCCTTCTCCAAATTCATGGAGGGAACTAGGCAACTGTGCCACACTGGCAAGACGGGTTGGCACAGGTTTTGTATCAAGTTTCAAAGTGTACACACTTAATTCAATTAACGGTTGCCTAGTGACGTGTTCGGAAAGAAAATACGTCAACTTAGATTTCTGGTCTTGTCTGACCTAGATTAGCTGGCGACTAGCCGATCTGGCTAGTATTTGGGTCGTATGCACGTGGATGGACGTAAGGGTTGTGGGAAAAGGAATGGATGGATTGTGTGAATGAGAACATGCATATGAAAGACATCAATAATATACATATGATAGATATGACGCATATAGGAGTGTATGCAGACTACCACCTAGCGTGGGACAAGAGCCAAAAGATGTTATTAGTAGTTTTAAATATGACGATTTATAAGTTTTGTGCTTAGAAGAACTTTATTCATGTAGGGTTTACCTACATGAATAAAGTTCCTTTTAAATGTTAATTTAACTAATACGTTTTGTAAGCTAATAAACGTAATTAAACGTGACGAGTCTGTATTTGTTTGTGAATTGTGGCAAAAAATATATCACGTGACATAACAAATATGAACAAAAACAACGAGAATAAAGAACATGGGTCGTTTATGGATGATCAAAAAAAGTTTTAGTACGGCGATTAAATTGTAATCTAATTTGATTAAAAGTGGGAAGGTACAAGAGCCTTTTTATAATAAACAAGGAAACATGTTAAAAGATTTTACAGTTTGGATCAATTCTGGTTTAAAAAACAATGGATTCACTCGTATCATTCAAGGTTAAACGTTTAAAAACCGCTCGGGGGCGACGGTCAAACCTTCCCCCCTTCCACTTTCCAGATGATACGCGGCTACCGTCGCCCATGGACATCCACATCATCCCACATGTGTATTGTTATATGGCTGCGGTGGAGGCTTGCGTGATGGAAAGCAACGCCAGGGTCTAAGATGGAGCAGGCAATTCAAGGAAATACCCTGTCGGGTACCGGCTCTCACATACACACAACGGAACACAGTAAAACTTATTGGCGCCGGACTTGATGTGAGGGTGGTAGCTAGCCGGGCGGACCATTCGATCCTACCACCAAGCGTGCTGGGTTTTGTTGACTTTTACAACACGCGTTATATCCCGGCTTGCGGTGGGGAAGTTTTATATTCTGTCCCGTCCCCACACGGGTTAAAATTCTTCAAATAAATGATAAATCGGTATCGATTCATCCGTTCTGCAGCTATGATATCACAGACAAATTAAAACGTCGGATTTATAAAAGTTCTATTTTTCGTCGTTACTTAAGAACAGTGTAAAGGGGACGGTGACGAATTCGGTGATTGCCTTGTTGGTCTAGGGGTTAGATGTGCCGAGTTCCCGGTTCGATTCCGGGTTTGGGCAAGTGTCTTTGTGTAAACCAAAGCCACTGGACCTGAGTCTGGGGGTAAATTGTGTTAATGAGTTTCATGCTTGTAAACTGCCCCGCGATAAAAAAATACGTACTGCAAAAAAAAACTGCACCCCGCTTTTTTTTAAAGAACAAGATAGATAGTCTCTTATCATCAACCTATTCTTTGACTGAAAATTCGAAACTGGACAGAAACCCGCAAATGTTAATAAGTCTGTCTAGCGTAGCACATAAGTTTTTATTTACTCAATTGAATTATAACTACACCAAAGGTGTCATAATGATAATGGCCTAGACGATGATGATAACGGTACAGTATTTGAAGCCACATAAACATGGCTACACATGCTAGAAACTCACGTCACGTTTAGTAGTAACGATAAAACTAAAAGAGTATGAAACACTTTTGGAAATGAATCGAGCCCGCCATCTTGGTTGTGAGGTACGCACGGTGCGTTTTACGAGTATTTCAGGCCTCTGAGACCTACGCCTATTAAATGCAGTAAAGACATTATCGTTCCATGTCGTATAGGGTGTTGCAGAAATGGTATTCACAAGCCAAGTATTTCTTCCAGGTCTTTATTTATTTATTTATTTATTTAAACTTAATGTACAGTAGTGGTACATAAGGCGGACTTAATGCCTTGCGGCATTCTCTACCAGTCTACCTTTGGGTTAGAGGGAGAGAAAATAAGGGGTGTGGTACACAAAATAATAATATACAGTACAATCTACTTAAATATAATACTAATATATACATATATTATATAAATATTAATATAATATATACATACATACATATATATATACATATTATATATGAGCATAAAATAAATACAATAATATATAATGATGATGACTTGAACATGTATAGAAATTTAGAAAAGAGTTTATATTTGAAGCACTGATTGTAACAAATGGTGTCTAACCTTAAGCTTGAAGGAGAGTTTAGATTGGGATTTCCTAATGTCAAGAGGTAGCGCGTTCCAGAGTTTTATCGCTGTAACAGCAAATGAATCAGAGATGAAACCGGTACGGTGCGAAGGAATTTCAAGGACCAAGTTGTCAGCAGAGCGAAGGTCTCGGCAATGGGATCCACCCAAGACTTGAAAGTAACTTTTTAAGTATTCAGGAGTGCAAGGATCGTTGATTATAGAATAGAGCAAGCAGAGACATCTGAGGGATCGTCTCTGACGAATGGGAAGCCATTTAAGCTGAGTTCGAAAGGAGGAAATATGATCGTATTTACGTAGACCAAAAATGAAGCGTATACAATTATTGAGAAGACGATCCAATTTGTTAAGAAGATCTTGAGATAAGTCTGAACTACAAACATCTGCATAATCAATCACAGGGAGTACAATAGCTTGAACTAGCAAGGTTTTAATACTGGTAGGAAGAAAGTTTTTGAACCTATAGAGAGATCGTAGTATAGAGGTGACGCTCTTGCTAATATGACACACATGATTGGTCCAATTTAGTCGCTCGTCAATATATAGGCCCAGATCTTTTACATGTGAAGTTAAATCAATCGATGTATTGTTAAAAGTTATTGGAGAAAGGAGATTAGGGTCTAAGTTACGGAGAAAGAAAGCACTACCGATGAGAACCGCTTGGCATTTATTGACATTAACCTCTAGTCCAAATTTGTGGGACCACTCAGCAATGGTGCTTAAGTCGGTGTTTATTCTAGATATACAGCTATTTAAATTGTCAATATCAGCTTGACAGTACAGTTGTAAATCGTCGGCATACAGATGGTAAGAGCATTTAAGTGAACAAGTGAGAGAATTTATAAACAATGAAAACAAAAGAGGAGATAATATACCGCCTTGTGGCACCCCAGAGGCTAAGTTGCACCAGTCAGATAACTCCTGGCCAACTCGTACCGCCTGCTGGCGGCCACGAAGATATGAAGAAAACCAGTCCCATGCAGATGACGAGATCCCGGTTTGGGAAAGGAGAGCCAGGAGGATGTCATGGTCAACGGCGTTAAAAGCGTTGGAGAAGTCAATTAAAACTAGCACCGTCAACTTTGAGTCCTCCATGCCTGCCCTAACATCTTCAATAATTTTGAGTAAGGCCGTACTTGTGCTGTGCCCTGGGCGAAAACCAGACTGGTAAGGCGAGAGCAGGGACTTACTGTACACGTAGTCAGAAAACTGTTTAAATGCAAGTGATTCAAGTATTTTGGATAGAAAAGGAAGTATTGAGATCGGCCTGTAATGATTGACAAGACCAGGATTGGTGACTTTAGGAAGCGGGATGATGTAAGCTTTACGCCAGAGAAGGGGATACTGTCCAGTCTGCAGAGAGGAATTGATTATATGAGTGATGGTTGGAAGTATGTTATCCACAATAAGGGATAACATTACCCTACCAACACCGTCACAACCAACTGCCTTCGACTTAATGGAGTTGAACGTTCTGAGGACCTCGTCTGGTGTCACGGGAGAGAAAGAAAAAGAATCTAGGGTTGAGAGTGGCATGGAAGCTATAAAACGTAGTGTCTCAGATTTTACCTGATCAGGAACAGAGGCTGACGAGGAAAAGTGGGAGTTAAGAGAGTTCAACGATAAGTTGGAAGGAATTAAATTATTATGAGATTTACAAATGCCAAGAGATTTAAGAAACTTCCATATATCAGCCGAAGAAGACTTAAGAACATTTTCGCAAATGTATCGGCGTTTGGCAGCTCTCACCATCTGGTTGCAACGATTTCTAGCTGTCTTATACAAACGCCAGTGCTCTTCACTACGATCTCTTCTATGTCTCCTAAAAGCCCTGTCCCTACGTCGCATAGCCATACGGACACCCGTCGTAATCCAAGGGGCTGGAGGCCGCCTCACCCGTACTGGCCTCAGTGGAGCGTGCTTATCGAAAATCTGCTGCACAGAAGTATTGAAAAGATCAACCTTGTCGTCCACAGAAGCTGCCTGAATCACATTTGCCCAATTTAAGTTTTGTGCGTCGTGTGTAAATTTGGCTTTGTCCAATCTGGCAAAATTGCGCAGGCAGACGAGGGCAGGCCGTTGCTTAGGCGGTTTAATTTTGTAAGACAGGTGAATCAAATCATGCCGTGAAAGACCCGGAGTCGCAACCTGACCATGATTGGCAACAAAGTCGACAGATGACACCAGTATGAGATCGAGCCAAGAGTCATCAGCATCAAAGTTATGATGAGTAGGGTTTAAAGTAAGAGGTATCAAGCTTGAGGACTCCAGAATCAATCTCAACCGGCGTGACCTAGGGGAATTCTTTGCAAGGTCTGTGTTAAAATCGCCCATAATTATGAGATGTTTGTAGTCAGTAGAAATTGATTCAAAGAGAGTATCCAGGGTGGAGAAGTAGTCGATAGATGGAGGACAGTAGATAACACCAAGAACAGCGTTGACCCCTTTGACATTTATTTCAAGTAGCAAGTATTCGGAATTTCCACTATAAGGAGACGGAGTAGAGAATAAGATCTTGTGGGGGATGTCACTCCGAAGATAAATGGCAACACCCCCGGCCCTTTTCCCTGTGCGGTCATTGCGAATGAGAATAAAGCCCGGTAGACTATAAGAGGTAGAAAGGAGTTCGGGTTTGAGCCAACTTTCAGATACAAGGATAGCGTGCACTGGTGCATTATCAAACATATCGAGCATCTCTGAATGATGCTGGGGTATGCTTTGTGCATTCACATGGCAAACGTTAAAATTAGTAGGAAAGCGATGGAATTCGTTATTAAGGTAGTTATTGACACCGAAAGAACTATCTAAAAAATCGGAAGAGTCATTACATGCCGAGTAAAATGAATCGTCATCAGACATAACTAAATAAAATATAAATATATAAGAAATTAAAAATATATGAGTAAATAACAACTAAAATAAACATACAAAAGAACAAATATACTAACTGGATTATAATGTGACATAACCTGCCGGTCGACTGCTTACAATATTAATTTAAATTAATGCTTCAAGCGTGTTTTTCTGAACGCAACTGACAGTCAACTGACGCATGACATTATGTGTCATGCATGAGTCAAGTCATATTAATTAATGACACAATATTGAAAACAACAAAACATGAGAACAGCGTTTCACAACAAAGTTTCATTGAATACCTCAATAGCAAGAAAAACAACAAAAACAAATACTAAAAAGTTATTTCGGTTTCTGATTTCTCTTCGGTCTAGAAGATACCTGTATGGCTGCAGTTTTAGCCTTGGCGATAGGCACTTGCGCAGCAGTTGCAGAAGACTCCAGCGACTTGCCGTATTCAGCACCCAATGCCATGACCTGCTCATAGTCAAACACACGGTGACGTTTTCCATCCGGGAGCTTCACAAAGATGGTGCCATCCATAGTCCACACGTTCTTGACGCCAAAAAGTTTACGTGCCGTCCCAAAAGTCTTCTTGGTGCCTTGTTCCAATCTGGTGGTAGTTTAGGCGCAAAGGGATGATCATCTAGCCAGACGAGGTGGTATGTCTGGCAGGGGTCGTGGCGACTATGCCCTATAGCTGTAGGGGGGATTTCTTAATCGTGTGAATTGCTCTTTATACTTCGCTATCGTGGAGTAGGACTTTTTGGCGATTCTCGCATTTGTAGGCGATATTTCTGTTGATAGTTCAGATTTATCGGGTTAATTGTGTTAAGTATGTAGCATGCTGGTTGCTACAGTAGTATAAAAATGTATCGTTTAGTAGTTTGAAACAACAAAGCATTTTATCCTATTGATAAAATAAAATAGAAAAATGCTGGAAAAGGATAGTGTTTCTGATATCTGATACAAATAGTATGTGAGAAGTTTCTGCCAAACATGAACAATTGTTGTTTATATGCATTTGTAATCAATTCCCTTCTCTGTCCTGCGGGAGGCATAGCGTCCATCTGGTTAATTACAGGAAAGAGATAAATATATATCTGAGATGTGCTATTGATTTTCAGTTGTTTGGTATACCTACCTTAATGCCGGGATTTTTAGACGTCGTTCCGCACTGTGTAGCTGATAGTAACATAAAATTTACGGTAAACAATGTCTCAGTAAATGCAGTCGTCTCGCGACCACGGATACTACATATTGTCTGAAACATTGGGGTTTAAATAAAACACGACATTATTTATCGCAACGTGCAAGCATCGCGTAACCTAAGACATCATTTTATAAAGTTTGTCGATGTATTCCTTCCTAGACACCAGCCCGCCTTCGCACGAGTATTTAAAAAAATAAAGGTGTCACACATATAATTATTCTTCACTATATGTTTATAAATTATAGCCTATATACTATTCTGATGTGTAAGCTATTTTATATTATTGTAAAGTTTCATTATAATCGATGCCGTAGCTTTTGCGAGAAAGCCAACATACTCGTACATCCACACATTCTTACAAACTTTCACGTTTATAATATTGGTAGGAATTAGGATGGTACCAATAGTATAGTCGTAGAAAAAATATTGTTTAAGTGGTCTTCCCAATATTGGGTTACTGGTCTAAATTGATTAAGTTAATAAATAACTGTTTTTTATACGCAGCTACTGTTTATTTGTAACTAGAACCCAGGCTTTGCCCGGGTGCTATTATGCATGTAGGTATTATACCTATAAACATTCCTCTTGAATCACTCTATCTATTAAAAAAACCGCTTCTAAATCCGTTGCGTAGTTATAAAGATTTAAGCATACATAGGGACGGACAGACGACAGGGACTTTGTTATATACTATGTAGCGATTATACACTGTTGCAAACAATCATTGTGAAAAGCTAGTTCGTGATTATCGGAAAATTCAATTTCCAAACGTACAACGTCGGAAGCTCGTTAATTAAAAAAATATATATGTATTGACGGGAATGGTTGAAAATTCTGCGACATCCAGCCGTTTGATTTTAGCCTTTAACACTGTCGCATACGATTCTAATTAGCGTAACTATTCAAGTGATACATTAATCTGAGGGGACATTGGACGGTTCCGGTACAAGGCACAAATGAATGTCAATGGGGTTCAGCGCGCTTGCATTGTCTAAATGAACCCGCTATACTGTTTCAGTGATACGCCAAACATTGTATTGATTTTTAATCATCATCATCTGCACTCTTCAATGGACATTCGCCGGTGCATATTTGAGCATGGCATTTTAACCGTAACCATTTATTGCTTCCTTGCATTGGTTTATGTTCAACCTTATTGCTGCGTTTATTGCTTTCACTGAACTGTCAGTTTTCATTGTTCCACCTTTACTGTAGCTTTTACTTTAGGAAAATGGAACAACATTTTCTTGTGGATCCTCCGTGGATCGCCGGCAAAGAAAAAATACCAATCTGACTATTTAAAGGCGTTTTCGAAATAATAATCGATTAAAATAAATAATAAATAAATAAATATCCTTGGACATTTCACACAACGCCATCTCGTCCCAAGCTAAGCAGCTTTATGCTTGTGTTATGGTAACGAGGTGGATGATAAACTACTTAGATATATTTTTTTTGTAAGTACATTATATTATAGATAGAAAACACCCAGACCCGGAACAAATACTTGTAGGTCGTACAAATATTTCTTCCGTGCGGGGATCGAACCCGCGACATGCTGCGCAGCACTCGATCGCTCGCTTGCTCGATGCTTGCTCATAATCTTCAGAATTTATATGGGTGTCATGTTGCTGTTTCAGCTGGTAATCGATTTTGCCACTATATTATTCTAGATACCTACTGCTCGTCCCGGGGGACGAGATGCATAGACCATAATAACTATGGGCATGCTTACTTCCATCTCATGCAAACTCATAATCATCATCATCCCATAAATTACCCACAAGTAAGTCGGGCCGGGCCACCTCCAAATTCATGGAGGCAAATAAGCCTACAGTGCCACACTGCCAAGATCGATTGGCACAAGTTTTCCTTATCTTGCGGCTAGGTTATCTGCCTATTGCGTTCCTTTAGTCGCCTCTTACGACACTCCCAGGATGATTTGGGTTGGTGACATTGTGTATTCTAAATGCGTCACCACATGGAAATACCTTACTCCCCGTGTGGGGACGGGGCAGAATATTATCCCCACCGCACGCTGGGAAAAAACGGGTCGCAAAAGTCAACAAAACCCAGCACGCTTGGTGGTAGGATCTAATGGTCCGCCCGGCTAGCTACTACCCGCAACACTAAGTCCGGCGCCAAGCAGTTTTATTGTGTTCCGTCGTGTGTATGAGGGAGCCGGTGCCCGACAGGGGATTTCCCTAAATAAATTATGAATAATAATTTTATTTGAAATTTATTCATCAATATTATGAGTGTAACATATCATATAAAAGAAATTAAGAGAAATCTAACTACTTAAAAAATAACAATAAAATAAACTAAAACTATGTAGGTACATATTTACAGTAAAACTAAGCATCAAAAAATTCCTCCACATCGCTGTCACCGGGGAACGTTCCCAGAAGGCTGGCAGCATTGCCCCGCTGAATTGCGATTGCAATGCGTTGACCCAAAAAAAGTCCAGCCCTCTGGTCACGCGTAGCGTCGACAAGTCTCCTAGAGATCTCCCTGAATAGGAGATGTGCACTCGGACCCCATGACCCCAGCGTTTCAACCCCAAACGGCGCAAACTCATAATTTCCTGTGATGTTGGTGTATTTGCGCCGTTTGAGGTTCTCCGCTGCTGCAGCGGCCGCACCGGCACTGCCTGCCGTGGCTGGAAGATGGGATGGCGCGAGGGTGTCGACGCAAGTTGCGTCCCACACCAAAGGCCTACCCAACTTCCAGGGCAGCAAAGACATACCGTCCGGTCTCTTCCCATCGTCACGTACCAAACCATTGGGTTCCAATACGGCTGGTACGCCGGCGGTAGAAAGAGCACGGCGGATGATATCATTGATGGTGGCGTGCCTGGCTATGCGGCCCGCGCTTTTACAGCACGATAGGCCATGGTGTCCGAGGCTGTCGACGGCTACTCCGCAATGACAACGATGCGGGGCAACGCAAGATGCACCGAGGCGCAAACTAGCAGAGAGCCGGAACGTAACATCGTCCAGCATAGTGCCTATGCCCGGCGATGGCAGCGCCTGGAGCCAAAGGCCTGACTCCCATTCCCCCACAGCCAGCAGGCGAGCACGCTCCGCAGGATTAAGTGACGTATTTAATAAATTCTCCCGTATCAATCTGCAAAGCGGCTCGTCCCACTGCCTCTGGGAGGCCGGGAAGGCGGGCAATTCCGTGCTTGGACAAGCCATTTTCCAAGCATCCACTGCATCAGTCAAACGCGGCACCTCGAAATCAACCAGAGAATTCGCCAAGATTTCCCCGGTTAATTTCTCTGTGCTGCGGACCGAGGACAGGAACGCTGGTAAGCTAATACTATTAATTTTGCGGACGCCGAGACCCCCAAACCTGATGGGAAGGGTAGCTTGACTCCAAGCTCGGTCGTCCAAGGCCACATTTAAAAGTGTGTTGAGAGTATTCCTCATTATAGCATCAATTTTATCTAAAAGGTGTGGATGCTGCCATAAATGGGAAGAACGGAGAATATAAGTAAATTTTGGGCCAAAACAACAGTATTTAATTATAGTGAAGGCCGAATGAACATTTATTTTAAATAATCTATCAGAAATATTAATAAAATTTTTAATTTTGACATCGATGAAATCTTGGAAGGATTCATCGAAAATCGGGGACCCTAGGAGGTGAAGAGAACTTTTATCGACAAATCTAATGCCTGGAGCTAGTGCATCGAATTTGGAAATAATTACTTGTCTATTGGGGGTGTCCTGTACGAATAATTCACACTTTGAAATATTGAGCTCCAACCCAATAGACAAACATTTTTCTTTTAAGAGAGAGAAGTCCTTAAGTACTGTTTCGACATCACCTCCTAGGGTACCGTCATCTAGGTACCATACATTAAATTTTGAATTTAGTTGCCGAATGATAGGATTTATCGCAAGGCTGAAAATAGCTGGTCCAAGAGGGTCACCTTGCTGACATCCAACAGCCGAAACCAAAAGATTGTCTCTGTAGATTAATTTTGATGGATATCTGTAACACTGCCAAAGAAAACAGAAAATTTCAGGTAATTATTTTTTAACTTCTGCTAGCAAGGTATCCCTGTTAACGGAGTTGAAAGCATTTTTGATGTCAACCTTCAGGATGACCTCTCCCTCCGAACTGTTGGCAAAGGTTGATAAAGCATGGACGGCAGCCTCGCAGCCCCCCTTTGACCCAAAACCCACTTGTAGGGGCTGTAGTTTACTAGTTAGAATAATAATTATATTTGTTTTATTTATCTAGTAATATTAATAAATATATAAATTGCCTGCTCCATCTTAGACCCTGGCGTTGCTTTCCATTACGCTAGCCAAAGGCAATCAAGTCGGTGATAAAAAAAAAACCTTAAGCGCTATCCCTTAAATAAGTGCTTCAACTTACTACATTACCTAAATAAGATTTCGTCTAAAACGAACACGTTTGAAATGATTGAACGATCCAACCGACATATGCGTTGAAGTCGTAAGAAGCTAACTCGGAAAGTAAATAACCCTTGAGCGTTGTAGCGCACCTTCAACGGAATGGACCGTTTGATGGGTAGGATTATCCCGGCCTCAAATCCTTTCCTGGGAACCAGAGTGGAATGGATCAGGGACTGACTTCGGCCGAAATGGAGCTCACTGATATATCTGGATTTGTTATTGAAAGGTTATCCGAATGTTAAAAAAGCTCAAATACTTTTTTCGCAAGGAATATTGATAGGTGTTACTGATAAATATGTTTAAAGGTGACGTATTTCAAGACAGAACAGGCTCGATTGTAAGAAACTTGTGTTGAAGAAAATACTCTAGTACTAGTTGATAAAATAATTTCATTTTTAATTAGCATTTAAAGTAAACTTTCTATGTCTGCATTGTAATCTAACTTGAAAGCGTATTTGAATGATTAAATTTATCACTTTAGTCACTTTTAGATAACGTAATTCGTTGAGTTTAGTAACTACTGATTAAATTTGTATAAGTAACTAGATTCTGAATTTAAATTTTATCGCCTATTCCACCCCTTCAAGCTATATACGTCCGCGGGATAGCAGATTTAGCATACACGGTGTCACCAACCTGTACTACCCTGAGAGTATCTTAGGAGGCGAGTAAAGAAACGCTAGAGGCAGACAACTAAGCTTTAAGCCCTGTGCCGACCAGCCATGTCCGGCCAGCATTGTAGGGGACTGACTCAGTAAATATGATGTATGTATTTTATGGCCTGCGACAATGATAAAGACTTCTTTTAGGCGTTTTTAACGACACTCACGCAACAAAAAGGGTTGGTGACAGTATTCCACATGATGATATTTGTAACATTTCTAACCCGAAACTTAAAGGAGTCAAAAACATCAAACGTTAGTACGAAATTCCTCGGCATTATGTGAAGGTGACATTGGTCAGAAATAATGTCATACACGATTTATTTAGGTCTGCGCGATGATTTATTACGAGTATATTCCCTACTTAGAGCACGTGAGGAGATTTAATGTAGGATTTTTTGCTCTGATTTTGTGTTCTTATATTTATATAATTTCAGCGTCTAAGCGAGGCCCGACTGAGCCAGTTTTTGTTCCTCCAGGGAAAATCCAATTACATATACCTGGCCGTAAAGTGTTGGGTCGGACGGACTATATGTGGACCCGGGGTCTCGCGGGATATGAGGAGTGTCTACACACTAAATACCTAGCGATGTCTTTCAAATGACCTATTCTAGGCTACGCCTTTCACAACTCCTAAGCATGTGGTAAGCGTAAGGTGTAGTATGCGCCGCTACCTTCGTCACCTAGCCAAGGGCCACCCGTGCTTTAATGGGGAGGTTTGGAGGGTCCCCAAACCCACAGGAAGCGACATGCGGAACATTGAACGTGTGTCTTTGAGGCGCTTGTTACCAAAGGTAGCCCTGACCTAATGCCTGTCCACTCCTTCCTTCTCGTTTTTAGCGGGGGGGTCCGTTGCCATCGCCATTATGCCGAGTTCGTGCCATTTGTCGCGTATCCCAAGGCAAGTCACCTAACTACTTGTAAAAAAACAGTTTATAAAACGCTTTTTTTTATTTTTTCCTAATTATTCCATATCAGTTAACTTCATACTCAGTCCTGGGGTTCTACAAACACCACAAATAGATCGAATATAGAGGTTACTGTCTTCGGATGTAGGTCGAAAACATTGTATCATATCGGTGAGACCCAATCAATATGTCACGGACGGGGATCTAACGGACAAGGCCTATTCCAAACACAATAAGGAACCTCCTTGGACCTCGCTATAATTGGCGAGCTTTACTTGCAATATAAGTGCTACCTGGTTGTCAAAGAAGTACATGAAACTTAGTTTTTATCTCCAAGCGTTTATGGTTAAACTAACAGCGGCCCTCCCGGTTCGCACTGATAAATTTAGATTTAAACTAGGGATGTTATGGATATATAATTTCGGATCCGGATATGGATACGGATGTATGAAAAATATTATAACGGTTTCGGTTACGGTTATGGATATTAAATTATTTCGGATTATCCGGTAGTTTCGGATAGTTTCGGTTACGGATATAAGTTTTTCAGAAAGTGTAAAAATAAAATACTCATACGAATACAAATGATTTGACTTGTATTGACTTTATTAAAGGTTTTACAATTAGTCATACAGGTAATTCTTTCTCACATCTAGCTAATTCTTACTTATCGCGATGTTGAGATTTAAGATGAAGTTTCGGCGTTTGCGTGAAAATATTTCTTTAGGCGCGAAGAACGCGGCGCCTACCGAGAAGACCTGGTGGAAGATTTTTTTTTTAAAACGCCATATTACAATGTACATATTAGTTATTATAACAAACTATGTAATTCCGTTTGGTTCCGGAATGGGGTGGTGACACTATGTATTCTAAATCCGTCACCACGTGTTAAACACACAGCAGATATGTGACAAGTGTGAACTCAAGGTTCACCCTTAGCCCCTTAGTGACCGTACTCATCCCCCTAATAGTACGCCAAGCCCTTGGGTATACCAACGCAATATACGGACCATACGATAATAAGCAATTTCATAGGAAATAGCATCCCATGCCATGGGACAGCTCGCAAGTCAAACCATATTAGAGTCAAGCTAATAGGTATTGTCCGTGTGGTGACGGATTTGGAATACACAATGTCACCAACGCACACTATCCCGAGGGTGTCGTAAGAGGCGACTAAAGGAAAACACGAGGCAGGTCACATAGCCGCAAGAGAAGGAGAACTTTAACGAAACCCTATTCCCATCTTGCCAGAGTGGTACAGTAGACAAATTTTCCTCCAAGAATTTGGAAGAGGTCCGCATCATTAGTGGGTAATTTATGTTAAGTAGTTATGTACAGCTTTGTAGCGACGAGCATGCCACATACTTGACATAATTTACCCGAAAATTTTGAACTATCGCCCGCCTACAAATGCGAGAACTACCAATAAGTCTTACACCGCGATGGCGAAGTTTACAAAGCAATTCGGTCACGGTTAAGAGACCTTTGACTACAGATATGCGGGGATATGTGCCGCGGCCGCTGCCAGACATACCACGTCGTCTGGCTGGATGATCATCTCTTGGCGCCTAAAGTTATATGTATAATGATTCATCTTCATCCCAGCCCATAAATTGCTAACTGCTGAGTCGGAAAACGCCTATCTAAAGGTGAGAAATATAGTTATATGATCTTCTTCTTCTTCTTCCTGGCGTTAATCCCGGCTATTGCCAGGGTCCGCCTTATATATATGATGAGATATATATATGATCAATATATAATTTAGAATACATACTGTCACCACTCTATTCCATTCTAAAGTGTCGTAAAAACTAGCCACAAGAGATGGAATACTTGGTAAAAAACCCTGTGTTAACCCGTTTGGTAGACTAAAAGTATAGTATAGATAGACTAACTAGTAACAGTAGACTTCCCTTCATATGTACATAATTGTATGAGGACTATATATCCTTTCAATTTGAACCACGCTTGCTCTAATTATAGGAGAAAGTGAGCCTAAAATAGGCACATTTTCTCCTATCACACTTTTTTATCCCCTTGGGGGTAGAATTAATCAAAAGCCTTTCTTAGCGGATGCCTGCATGATAACATCTACCTGCATGCCAAATTTCAGGCCTATCCGTCCAACGGCTGTGCGTTGAGAGATCACTATGTCAGTCAGTCAGTCACATTTGAGTTAAATATATTTAGATTGGCGTGACGGGTTGGCAGTGGGTTCCGTTTTAAGCTTTCCCTCTCTTTCGGATAAGATTTCTGCCTTGTCATTTCCTTTAATAACGGACACCCTCGGGATGGAATAGGGTTGTCACACCACGTACTCAAAATTCGTCACCACACGGAATAGTACAATAGTTATATGTGCAACAAGAGAGCAAAGTCGTTTTTGCGAGTGATTCTAAAGTTGATTCCTGAGTGTTGCGAGGGATTCAAAGGCACGAGATGCAAAAAAAATTGCTCTCGCGTAACACACATAACTTTTCACTTCAGCAGCGAGAACACTTTAAGAGATGAAATATATTACGTAACATTTTTGAAACTAGAATTAAATATTTATAGGTTAAATATCAGTTGTTTTTTAAGCAGTAAATACTTATTTTCGTTTAAATACAACAATAAGTAAAAAATTCAATAATTTACATTATAAGACATAATCATTTTTGCTAAATTTCTTTAGTTAGTACGAAATTCCGAACGTGTTTGTCTTTGAGGTCGAATTCAAAATCGGAGCTGTTGGTGCTGGGGCTTTGTCTCTCTATTTTCTATGGGTGGGAAAGAGATAGAGTGTCAATGTTTCGAAATGTAATTAAAAAGTTACTTTGTCTCACTCTAGCTCAAACATGTAGCAAAACCTACATGTTTGAGCTACTGAAGTGAAAATATATTAAAGCAGTTAGTAGGTACCGGTCGTCTCATTTCACGGATTCAAAAACGCTGCAAGCGTTCATCATCTACAATATTTCACTCAATATCCGACCGGCGGTCGACATTGAGATATTTATGAAGTTTATACGATTCCGCTCTTTTGTGATACAAACCAACTTTGGTAATGTCCGGACACGGGGAACAAATTGGAGATGAGAAACAATGGCCTTTGTGTTTCTCATTTCCAGTGTAGGTTACACGAAATGTGGTGAAACTTTTTGTTTTCACAAAATAATTCTGATGATATTTTATAATCACGATAGTACTTAAGGAATGTGTGTGTAAAGGGAGGTGTCTGTACATATGTGGGTTCGTATTTACATACATACACATACACGAAACAATGACCCGACATATGATAGGGTTTTATATTAACCTCACTCAATACCAAAAGCAAGTGGCTTTGTGTAAGCCAGACCTATGTGCTCTGGTTCTGGCCAGAGCAAATAGGTCTGGTAAAATACACTGGTCAAATACACTTGCGTTTAAACCCTAAACCCCTTGAGGATTTATTACTCTTGGTTGTCCACGTGGTGAACGATTAAGAATACACAATGTCGCCACCGCAGTCCACGCCGAGGGTGTCGTAAGTGCCGACTAAAACAAATTACATGGCAGAAAACCTAGTTGCAAGAGAAAGAAAACTTGATACGAAACCCTGTGCCTACGTGGTGTAGCGTGGCGTGGGATACCTAGCAGGCTAATTTCCCTCCTATAATTGGAGGAGTCCCGACTCGGAAGTGGGCTTCCTTTACGGGTTGAGAAGAGTATGCTTGCTAGGGCCTAGGTCAGTGATGGTCAAAGCTCCGGTCCGTGAAATTATTTAATCCTGCCCGCGAAGGGTCCTTCAAAAGAAAAATGGGTCATTACTCAAGTGTTTATTCTATAATGTTTTTATAGTATTATAATTATAAGCTGCAACACAAATGCATTTTTTTCTATGATTCTGGCCCTCCTCTAGTATTTCCTACACTTAGTGGTCCCACATTAAAAAAGTTTGCCCACCACTGGCCTAGACGAAGAGTACTACAGAACAATATTTTTAGAAATTCCCGAAATCGGTTACTTGTATACGTAATAATTTAAAACTTTCTTCTAGTTAAGTTCTAGCACCGTATCGTTTCGCGTTCTACGAAATCCCATCCATCATTGGCGTCAACTCTTCGCGTAATCTCCGGTTCCTTAACACAATGTGTTTGCTCTATTCATAAAAGTTTAGCCGTTACTTTGATGAACGTTCATCGTTCTTCGAGTTTGTTGTAACTTTGTGATGGCTTCCAGAATATTGTTTGTTGAGTTTACGCAGCCTGGAACGATGTTAAGTATTTTTACGACTTTATAATGTGCTAGCATAAGCGCGTGGCTTCCCCACGTGGGCTTTATGTCCGTACTTATCTCGGTTTCAACCAATGTTACTCAGGTATAACATAGCATTCTAACGATGAAAGAATGGCTGAAATCACTCCAGTCGGTTTTGAGGTTATTTATTACAATCATTTGATACAAATCTTTACTATTTATAATATTAGTAAGTATAGACAAGTTGTAAAAACATACACAATTTATAATTAAATTCTGAGCTTTCTAAAATGACACCAAATTACGAAGTTAATATTTAAAGGTGATAAGAAATTTTGTCGTCATCATCAAATCAAATCAAATCAAAATGTTTTTTTATTCGAATAAATTCTTACGAATGCTTTCAAAAAGTCAAAAAACATCAGCATCAACAACAGCTTCGCATCTAGCTGCAGCGTACAAACTAGACCCTTCCTCTAGCAGAGAGGCATCGTATACTAAGCTTGCCGAGTCGCGTTGTTGGTTTTTTTTAATGACTCCAAACATTTAAGTTGGAGTCGGCATCCTTACTCTGATAAAGTCAGAGCCTATGTTTGGCTATCGTACCTTTCACACTCTTTTGCACTTAGCATTCTTTTTCTCTTCAATAATAAACCAATTTCCATTCATTCATCGCTTTCATTCTGAATTAACTATTTTATCATTATTTTTAAATTCTATTTCTATTTTACTAAAGTTTATGATGTCCAAAATACACTGTGTTGTTGGATCAGATATGACCAACTTACTTCAGGTTGTTCATTCTTTGAGGTATGTCGACATTACTCCTGTGCTGGTTAGCTACGTTACGGATCCCATCCTCAGAGAGACTCCGAGTAACGTTCGGTCCTTATCACATTTTAATTAGCAGGTAGTTAGTACACCTTGTTAACTCAGGTTTGTGTGACATACATCGCATTTGAGGACTTCGTATTTAGACACATCAACACGATTTACAACCGTGACTATACTTCCATCCCCTCGTTAAATCCAATGATGTTGACACTTTGCCATTAATCTTGATCCATCCGACGTCATCGGGGCTTCAGAACGGATCCTTGCACCCACTTCGCCCATTGTCGTGGCCCTTAGAAATAAGCCGACGAAACTTTTATCGCTTATTCCTGTCAAGTCCGAATTTTCTTTAATGTTGGACGCCTTCATTTTGTAAGTGGATAGAACAGCAAAAATTACGGTTCATTCTTAACTCGAGATTGAAATGGAACAATGAATGAGATAAGATTGGGGTTTGACGGCCGTCACAATTTGTTTTAATTTTTTGTGCTGCTTTTCAAGTATGGGCTCAAAGAGATTATCATGTCTGGCAGGCGCCCCGCGGCTATTCTCCCGTATCTGCGAGTTAGTCGATTTTCATTATTTCTGAAATTTTCGATAGCGCGATGTAGGCTGACTTCTAGGATTTCTGTGCGACATTTCTTATGCTATTAGGTACTTCTCTTTTGCACCTCAGTTTCGTAGCATCTGGACCGCTTCACTAGTACCTATGATCACAATGAGTATTATTATTGCAGTATAATTTATTACCTGCTGAATTAGGCCTCTTCCCGTTAGGTGAAGGGACTTTCTTATATTGCTGTACCGAGTATTGACCTGTACCTTTACCTATCGCATAGGTGGGCATAGATTTGAAGATTTATTACTCTTGTGGCTGACTAGTTCTACTAACAAGTCTAAATAACCAGGTTTGAAACTTAGAATAATACTTAGGCTATTTTTTTAATTTTTACCCCAGAATTAAATACATGCGGTGTAAAAAAACAACTAAAAGGTGGACATAGATGACTCTGTAACATTATGTTGTCAGTCTTTACTTTTTGTGTAAACCAAAGGCACTTGGACACTCCGAGTCTGTGTAATTTCTATTTGTAAATTGCATGTTTATAAACTGCCCCCGCGGTACAGGTTATAGCCAGTACAAGGCTCTGGTGCATACAAAACAAGATGACGTTGCGTTGAAGCAATAACCTTAGTTAAATTCATTCATTTCATAAAACAAAATAAAATCAAATGCATACCTAACCTAATACTAATTGAAAACGTAAAGTTTACTTTAAAATATTTATGAATACAAAGCTGTAAGAATATAAAATTTAGAGTATTTTAATTGCCTCTTAAAGTTATATTAGATTTATGAATAACAAAGTGATGCATACCCACGCTTAGAGTGGAATTGACTGAACAAAAACGTAATAAAATGAACTGTGCAAAATGTATTCCCCTAGAGAAGAATATACGTTCAATACTTTATTAAAATACCTCACGTTTACCTACTGATGTGAATGTAAATTCCATTTTATATTTTAGTATACTATATGAATATTCGAGTATGATATATTCTTTTACAATTTTAAATGTTGGAGTAGAAATTTCACTACACATAAAGAAACTACATTTTTCCTACGGCTTTACC
Organism: Clostera curtula; assembly: GCA_905475355.2. NCBI lineage: Eukaryota > Metazoa > Arthropoda > Insecta > Lepidoptera > Notodontidae > Clostera > Clostera curtula. The sequence goes on along the minus strand of FR997803.1, from coordinate 1,285,476 downwards.
TGCGTAGTAAAGTCGTGTTTATCATGACTTTTTTAGTTTTTCCCGATTAGTTAATATGTATGATGTATTGCTCCGCTTTCTCGAGTGGTAGGGTGCTGATATATACAATTATCCATGGAACAGGATATGCGATGAAAAAAATAATCTGTGTATTCTCAAATCACCCCATTTCTACTCCTAGTAAGTAACCAACACCGGCTTGTCAGAGTTGCCCAACTGGGGACAGGGCCTTACAGAACACTGCGTCCGAATAATATCACCCATAGGTAGAGGGGAAAGTTTGAAGTAGTGTAGCACGCGAGAGACACAAATGGACAGAATTGGAGGAGCTTTTTACCACTCTTTTTTAAATGCATCTTATGGTAATGTACATATACATAATATTTAAGTGATGCCATTTAAGGAATCAAATAACAAGCTTTTATTATTATCAGGTAGGGTGCTGTTCCTCCTTCTGCGAGGACGTTATGTCACAGAAGGAGGAGGCGGAGCGGGTCAGGGAGAAGGAAGCTCTGGCTGACTGAGGGCGTCTTAGTTGCCCGGGCCTCAATGTGGTAGTCGCTTGCCCCGTGTAGTGGGCACGTCGTCGGGATGTCTCGGTGGAATGCGTTTACGCGAACCTGTGGTGCCCCAAGCATGTCATGTGAGGGTATACCGCTGGGGATATAGTGGGTAGACCAGTAGTTTCCGGAGTCCCACATAATCACCAACCCCACCCCCGAGGGGCGGCGGTATGCCAATAGCATTTCGCCAGCCTCACAAAAAAAAAGTGTGCTGTGGGTGAGTACGGTCACCACTCAAGGACTTTCTGCCTTGAGGGGCCTATGGGGCCTCAGTCCTGCAAGCTATGTGCCCTGCCCACTGAAACTTAAGTTTGGCAATCCTGTGGGCTATAACTCTGGTTCTCCTGCGTATCTCCTCATTTCTGATTCGATCTCGAAGGTAAACTCCGAGCATAGCACTCTCGCAATAGAAACCTTTGGGTGACTTTGAGCCTCTTGATGGGGCCAATAGTGTGCGACCACGTCTCTGTACCATATTTCATCATGGTACAGGTACCTATCTAAAAGGATAATGCATAGTTCACTACTAATGAAGAGGTTTCTGCCCGTAAGAGAGAAGGTTACCTTCCTTATCTTATAATTACTGTAAAGCTTTCACTATAAAGTGCAGAAGATAGCATTCATCTTCCTTTGAATACGTAAAAAGCAATGAAATCTTCAAAAGAAGTTGACGAAAAATAAAAATCTTCGTTCCCGCCGTAATAAAATGATGAATGGCGCGTTTAAAGAAAAAGTTTTGCTCCGTAATGTGACCTGACGGTCACTTTAGTTAAATAAAACTAAGAACTAACATATATTAAACAAATGAATTTAAATAGTGTAAAGATATTATAGAAATCAAGAAGTTTTGATAACCTAGTTAGCTATAATTGATGCGAAATATCAGTGTTTTGATTTGCTATGCTTATCATATCCTAGTCATGCTCCAGATGAATATAACGAATATAAAGAACTACAAATTATTATATGATAAAAAGAATGCTTTACCATTTCAGGTTAAATGTTCTGTTAGGTGAGTATGAGTCAAAACTAATATAAATAATGCCTTGCCATGCCAAGTTAACTAAGTGACTACAGTGTGCCTATAAATTATAAGATAGATAGATAGATAGATGAACTCTTTATTGTACACAAGAGAATTATACTGAACACATTACATATAAGCAACAATTTGTACAAAGGGCGGTCTTATCGCAAGCCTTATCATGGTAAGCTAACTATACTGATAAACTGAAAGTGACTATAAGTTATAAAATGATAGAATTATCAACCCGTCACGCCAGTTAAAACATCCTAGTTATGTTGCAGAAGACTATGAGCTATAACATAATATAAATAATGTCCCACCATGCCAGGTAAAATATCCGAGTTATGTTGCAGAAGACTATAAGCCATAACATAATATAAATAATGTCCCACCATGCCAGGTAAAATATCCTGGTCAAGCCGTAAACAAGTATGAGTTAAAATTAACAAGCACCCGCCATGTCAGGTAAATATCCTGGTCACGGCACCAAATTGTGATGAGTGACCAGTATACTCTGGTACACTACATGTATTTATACTAAAATATTTAAATAAATCTATCTCAAAGGTTATTGAATAATACAATCTGGATACCATGAATCCTGGTCACGGCACCAAATTGTAATGAGTCGTTGGTGAACCAACCGTTTGGTTCACCAACTTAAACTATTATTAAAATATACACATATAAATAAATAAAGACATAATGATATAGTTCACTTAACGATATAGTTTACTTAAATGATATATAACTTAATGAATAGATAAAATAATATATAAATAATACAATATATACCTTAAAGAACTTAATAATGATAAACTTAACATTAGATTAACTTAAAATTAGATTGAAATTAATATTAGATTTAAAATTAGATTGAATTTTAGATTGGCCAGTGATTGTCTAGTAGTGAGGACCCTTATGTTGTGCCGCATTATAACCTAAGAACGTTTAGTGATGGATTGGTACATAGTTTAACAACCGGATTCCCTAACTGTCCCTACTTCAATATATGACCTAAGCAACCTATGGTGAAAACATAAAGTATGATTAAATGATATCTAAGTGTTAGTGAAACAATGATACCTATAGAAAGTTTCCTACATATTCCCATTACCTGAAGACCCTATATGACCTACATACCCTACATGACCTAGACAGCCTGTATGACCTAGGTAACATATATGACCTAGATAACATATATGACATAGCTAATCTATATGACCTAGCTAACCTATATGGCCTAGGTAACCTATATGACCTAGGTAACCTATATGACCCAGCTACCCTATATGACCTAGGTAACCTATAATATTTTATTCTATGGAGATCATGGTAAACACATAGTATGCTAGTAAATCAGACCAAGAGTCATAGAGCAAGATAAATAATTCTATTTGGAGTAAAACACTAGGGTTCAAGAAACTACTTATTATAATATTTTCAGCGGGACTAAGGGAAAAGGCCCCAATTCCCCGCCTTAACCTGTGAGCTTCGACTAGCCTGACTTGGACACTCTCCATCCCGCAATTTGTGGAGAATTGTGTTGAATATTCCACAAATTATGTAGTTTCATTTCTCTTTAAAACTACTTACTTTAATAATTACTCTAATGTAAAATCTAACATTACCACTGGTTCACAAAGTCCATCCACAGAGAAGAGCCAGCAAGAAACTCTGTGATATTACTGCTACTCAGGGGTTTATTATTGAAAGGTCTGACTTTCAATTCTTACAAATAATGCAACTCAAATAGCAAATGTAAAATCTATTACTCCATTATAAAAGAGAGGGCTCAACTCATTGTACTACAAAATGAAGATATATTTGTTGATATCGTCTAAGTACAACGAATTGTTCTAATGATGATGATGATGCTTTGACTCTAGCATGAAATACAGCACACTACTGCATTGAATATGGTTATGCATCCCAGCCAACCCACAGCATGAGTACCCAGAGACTATTCAGTACAATAAGTATTAGGTATTTAGTAGTAGATGAACAATCAGATACTGCAGATTGATGGTGTGATTTCTTCTCTAATACTCTCACATAAGCACTCTTGCTAAGCAGGTATTTGACTGAACAGGTGGTTGCTTTCCTCATGAGCATTTAATAATTAGACTAATCTCTAAGTCTAGATTTCTCTCTATGTACAGTCCACTGACTCCCCAGTACTGATAGGTAACTAGGTACACAACCACATCAAATAGGTAGTATCATATTGCTTATGATGTTCAAATGTTAAGTAATTATTTGAATGTTTTAACCTTGAAACTTTGGTTAAGTTTATGTATATTAATGTTAAGGTTTCGACGCCTTACATATATAGATAAATGTCTCGCTAGGTTTTAAGTATTACTCTGAGAAAGTCTAAGATACTAAATAGATCTTAGTTCAAACATAGACATTAGACGACACAGTAAATTCCGAAATAAAGTAAAAATAATAGTCTACAAGCCATAAACTAACTACTATGAATGCACATCGTAATATCTCAGTAAATAAACACGTATTCCCGTAAATATAACTCGAAATATGTCTGAAATAACTCAATAAAGTAGTTCACTAGGTTTCCTTCTAGTCATAATGATCATTCCTCGATCTATCACGTTATGCACTCTAATTGGAAAGTCCTCACCAAGTTCTGCTGCCAGATCAGGATCCTGAATCCATATATCCAAACCGTAATCCAAAAGCTTAAGCACTAACACAAGCACTGCACTCGCGGAGCCCTATGAACGCTTATATTAACACTGAAATCTAGGTTCTAAACTAATTTTAAGCACTACACCGACTAGCACACATCCGACAAGAGTTACGATCCGCGAATCAAATACTAGGCTAATTTACAGTACTGTCCTAAACCGAGTAGCCAGCCAGAACTCCAGGGTCCAGAGTTGCGGCTACAAAAGACCAGCGTAACGATTCGCGGCAAAGATAATTATTAACTCACTCCCCTTGTTCCCCGCGACGATATTTATGCACGACCGAAAGCAGCCCCCTTCTCCATCAAAAGTAACTCCGTCTCTTTCTGGCGAATTTAGGGCCGGAGGTGCCGCAGGTATCGCGAGTATCTTTTACCATAATTAATAATACAAAAGTATTATTACAACGACATACCCTTGTATTGGATTTTGAGCCGTATAACTGTATGAATAAGACTTATATTTGCGAATCTCAGTTTATTGAATATAAATCAGTCGCATAGCGTAGTAGGTATAGTTAAAATGAACAAGTCGGTGCTTGCTTTAGCCTCATTTGTTAGATTCGTAAATTTTACCATAGTATTACTTATATGTATAAAATAGATAGATATGACGTAGTTTTAATTTAGAAAATTTTACTTGGTTGTTTGTTTATTTGTGAATCATGATGGGATGGATCGAAATCTGGCCCATCACAGTAAGATATTCAAAGGGTAAGCGGAGCGATGGCGCAAGTTTGTCTTTCCCCACAAAAGTTTCCCCGATTTGTGGGAGCTCCAAAATGATCCCTTGAATTCCTCTTTCAGACTACTAATTAGCCACTTGATGTGCAAACATGTCGTATGTTTTAATCACATGACGATTGATGGTAATTGATTGATCTCTCGGCATGGAGATGGATTTAGAATACATAGTGACCAGTGGTGGATTAACCAATAGGCTGAGCAGGCTGGAGCCTAGGGCGGCATATTTTAAGGGGCGGCAGATTTAGGACGTCTATAAACAGGTCGTCAAAAAGAGTGGACGTCTAAAAAAGTGGTAGTAAAAAAAATAGAGGGCTAAAAAAGTCGTCTCAAGAAATGTAGAGGCGGCATAAAAAGCCTACAGGCGGCAAATCTGTAAATTCGCCACTGTTTGGAGGCGCAAAAATTGAATAGCCTATGGGCGGCAAATCTGTTAATCCGCCGCTGATAGTGACATCACCCAATTCCCCTGAGAGTGTCGTAACTACCGCCAAAAGGAACTGACATTGCCTGTAACCTAGCCGGCAGAAAAGAAACATTTATAACAAAACCCGTCTGGCCAGCGTGGCACAGTAGACTTATTACCCACCGTGTAACTGGAGGAGGGCCGATTCAGCAGTGGGTCATCTATGAGCTGAGTAGTAGTAGATTGATCGTTTATTTAACTAACATTCCAAACTACCGCTGAATTGGATGTTTGTCTGTTTGTCCTGTATAGCATCGTAAACTATACATTTAATCATGTGATGATCTGCAGTAAAGTGTTGAGCATGAGCCCACGAAGGTGTCGAAACATAAGTATGTACCTATAAAAAAAATAAAATAAAAATTAAATAAAAAATTTAAATAATCCCCCGACACAATAACCTTTAAAAAGTAAAAAATAAAAATAAATACTTCACGTTGGGGGACCACTCCCACTTATTTATTACCTGACCCCTGGTCCCCCAACGCGAAGTATTTATTTTTATTTTTTACTTTTTAAAGGTTATTGTGTCGGGGGTTTATTTAAATTTTTAATTTAATTTTTATTTTATACTTTTTATAGGTACATACTTATTATAATGTAGATTTTGTTAAATTGCACGTGATGCGCTTTCATTTGAGACCCCACTCGATTATATTTGCAGACATTCGGTTATTCTTCCCCACTTTCACCCCTCATAACTTTTAAACGGCTCACCCGATTTTCATCAAACATGTCTAAGAACACTCGCCCGTAACTCACCTTTCATACAAAAAAAACTTTATTGAAATCGCTTCATCCGTTCGCGAGCTACGGTGCCACAGACAGACAGACAGACAGACAGACAGACCGACAGACAGACAGACACACAGACAGACAGACACGTGAAACTTATAACACCCCTCTTTTTGCGTCGGGGGTTAAAAATAATATGAAAATTTGTGATGTGTTTTCTTCACATTTATATATATATAATAGTATATATAATAAATGTATATAATAGCTAGTGGCGTAGCAACGCGCGCCGGGTGCAGCTAGTTTCTAATTATTTTATGATATTAAATTTTTTCCTTAATTAACCACACTCTGCTAAACACGTATATCTTTCATTTCCTCCCCTGCCTTTTTGCCTATTAAAATTATTGAGGGATATAAAATTACATGTGTATTGTGTAGGCTAAGGTATTTCCTGTTGGCGACTCTTACGACACCCTCAGTCTGAAACGTGGTTGATTCAAATAACTGCAATTTTAGTGATAAGAATAATAAAACAACTTATCTTCAAAAAAGAGCAAACTCAAATAAATTAGATGTACTTAAATAAAAAAGAAAAAGACCCATTGCCGTATTTCTTTAAATGGCAATATCTGGATGTTTTTTTTTTATAAATTGTGTTTTAGGAAATTATATTTAAGTACGAATTACGCAAACACTCATTGACTTCGTGTTACTTAACAACGCCATCTGCTGTTGTGCTCACAAAAAAGTAGTACCTAGTATAATATTTCTTAAAAAAAACTTCTAAATCTCATAAATTGCAAACGGCATTTTCTGTCGTGTGTATGTGGGATCCGGTGCCGGTGCCTGCTCCATCTTAGCATTGCAACCTGGCGTTGCTTTCTATCACGCAAGCCTTGGGTCAAAGGTATTCAAGTAAAAAATAAAAAAATCCGACCACTTATTACAGGATCTAGCCCGTTACTCATTCAGGGTTAAGGAAGTTTAATCCAAGTTCAAGTTCGAAGAATTACCGATTCAAAAGTAATGAACAATGGCCATTGTGAAAGTTTCTAAGAGATCACGGTTCGCCTCTGAATCCATTAATTACCCACTCGAGGTGCCAACAAGGTGAACTTCTGTAATTAGCGATTGTTTACCCAATTTGCATGATTAGAAAGTAATTAAGGTAACACCCTGTAATTAAATTGTACATAGGTACATAACGAAGAAATCGATATTTGTTTATTACTGGTGTTCGGGCTTTGGTTTTGTGAAATGCGACGCACTTAAATATTTTGCACAGCGGTAGTGACGTGTGACGGGTTGGTCACTTCCCTTTAATATGGTTGAGGAGACCGATGGCTGCCACATGCGTTATACTTGTATAGAGGTGCCGCTGTTTGGTGTTGGTCGGCTAAATATCGTTCCCGTACAGCGAGAATTAAGTAAGTCTTAAGGAATATGTAGTTTATTTAAAACCTATGGTATCGCCGACTTGGTTGAAAATGGCCTAACACTTTTTAAGACTTAGTTCATTTTTCCTATATAAAGACGATATAAAATGTTAAAATTGTAGCTAAGTATATTAAATAGTATATCTGCTAGATGGAGCGACGATCTGCGAAAGGTTGCGGGCTCTTAAGGTGGATGCTCCAGGGTAGCCCGCAAAATTCAAATGACTTTGACGTTGAAAAAGGTTTTCTTGCACCTTTATGAGCTTGGAGGGTTGTATTGATGATTTTGATGATTATAATTCTATAACTACATACGTCTTACAGCCGCGAATAACATTTTAATCAACATACAACCTAGCAAATTGCCTGCAAATTGCAAAAAACGTAAGAAAATTTTAATTTCGCGGGCTACCCTGAAGCATTCACCTTAAGGGGAGGCCTATGTTCAGCAGTGGACTAATGTGGGCGGGCTGATGATGATGATAATAAATAGGAGCGCAAAGGAACTAGCTCTCTGAGATTCATGCTGTTATTCTAGAACTGAAATTTAAATTGAGACGAACACCAACGTTTGGTTGAAGACATGCGGGAACTTTCCGCCACTAAAACACTTTTTGTTCAAGTTATTTGGTGTAGACTGTATCCAAGCGGAGCAGTAACCATAAAATATGTCATCGACATAGACGAGATGAGCACGCGTTCAAAACAATGCGGGTGAAGTCGCAGATAGAAGCTATTAAGTAATTGTTATTCGAATAAGCCCCTCAAAGCAGTTCCCAATACGCAAATTAAGTATCTTTTACAGATTCGTAATTAAATTTATTCACGAATGGCCTGTAACTAAAACCAGTAATGGCCGAATTTAATCAATTCAGGATTCAAACCCATGTCAGATTTGACAACTAAAGTTGCCAGAGCAACTGAAAATTATTGCCAGTCGCCCGATTGACCGCTATTTCTAAGGGCTCACATTTATAGAAGCTCATGCACGTGATGTTTTCACGCCATATTTAGGTTCCTTACATTTACACTACATTCCATTTTTACTACCATAAATTACTACCTAAGCAATCATTATCTTTTTGCTGTTAAAGACTAAATTGTTACTTATTTATAAATACATTTTCATCCCCCCATCTCGGAAAGAGTATTTTTGCTCTTCGATATCTGAGTGCAAAAGCCGTTTTATTCACTAGAGAATAAAGTATTTTTGCTCTTCGATATCTGAGTGCAAAAGCCGTTTTTATTCGCTAGAGAATAAAGTAAAGATTATTCTGTAATACTTACCTGTCATAATGTAGTAATTAATACCTAAACTGAAATAAAAGTGTACCTATCTTGTGATTGTAAACGTTTTTTTTTGCATTTAGTCATTTCCTCGCTGAGGTGGAATGAAAAGTTACGTGTTGCACTCGAGTGCAAAGATTTTTCACCTCGTGCTCTTTGATTCCCTCGCTAACGTTCAGGATTCTAATTTTGAATCACTCGCTGCGCTCGTGATTCAATTTTAGAATCCTTCGCTTGCTCGGTCATCAAAATTGAACACGCGGTTAAAAAGGAACTTTGCACTCTTGTTTAACAAATAACTATTAATTAAGGAATACTCTGTACTTCATTTAATATTTTATTCAGTGGATAACGGTGCTGGGAATATTATAACTTAAGTTATTACCTAGGTGGTATTAATTTATTTATATACATAGATGGTTAATATAAATAAATAATCTTTATTTAAAAAAATCAATGGCAGTTTTCGTTGTAATTTTATAACTCAAGAACTAAAAAAAAACTATACTCACTTTTGTTAAGTAATATTTATAACACACATGTTGGTTTTCACAAATAAATTAAAATAAAATATAATCTCGAAGGTTCCATTTATTCATACCAAAATTAATCTAAACTTTTTACTGAATGGGTAACAAACCGGCATAGCTACTTTCGAACACATCATAACCTTCCACGTGGAAGGAAAATATAATATCAAATCGCAATATTCATTTGCTGACTGCCTCGTTGGTCTAGTGGTCAGATGTGCCGCCTTTGGATCAACGGGTCCCGGGTTCGATTCCGGGGTCGGGCCAGTGTCTTTGTCTAAACCAGAGGCACTGGCTCGGAGTCTAGGTGTCATTTCTATCTATAATAAGTATGTATTTACAAAAAAAAAATTATATAAGTAGTTTATCATCCATCTCGTTACCATAACACAAGCATTAAGTTGCTTAACTTGGGACGAGATGGCGTTGTGTGAAATGTCCAAGAATATTTATTAATAGGAAATGACAAGGCCGAAAACCTAGGCGCAAGAGAAGGAAAACTTGATACTAAACCTTGTGTCAACCCGTCTGGCCAGCGTGGCACATTTAGGTTAATCACCCTCCATGTAGTTGGAGGAGGCCCCACTCAGTAGTGGTAATTTTATGGGCTGAGAAGTATTTTATGGGTTAGAGAAGTCAGACGCCAATAGCTCCAGGTAAACTATGGCATCAAAAACAGATTAGACTGGTCCCGACCCCACCGAGAAAATGAGAAGAGGGCAAGGAAGGCGTAAGTTTTGTGGCGACACTTATTTGTGAGTCTTTGGCAGGTAGGCAATCTAAAAGTGTGTTCGAGAAAAATATTTTCGTGAAATACCGAAAATATTTTCGTTCAGGCCGTGTATGACAAAAATATATTTCTTGTAGGCAAATAATAATTGGTTTTGCCATTCACCGCAACCATAATCTATTTGAGCCAGCCAGGATCGACGGTTCGCAATAAAACGATCCGATTAGATCGAGCCCAATCGAATATGATTCGAAATATCTGGAGCTTGAATTTTATTGATGATCATCTGAACGTTGCCGACGGCTTGGAGGAACAGGTTGATTGCGATGTTAGGGGAAATTTATGGAAATATATTTCGAGTTTTAAGGTATATAGGCCCGTTCTACCTTAGAGCCCCAGCGCATTAGGCGGCCAATTGGCCACGTGTGTGTCGCAATGTTTTTCGTTGGCCGCCTAATGCGCGCATCTACATACATCGTGGAAGAATTAGTTGGCTGCAGCGACTTAGCCGCGTGGCCTGGTCGCCTAATGCGCTGAGGCTTTTATAGCTGTCATAGGTAACTTTTTGCGTCCGTCAGTGGCATTATTCCCTTTTTTTTGTTCGTTCGGAAAATGCCTTAATTGGGGTGATGCTATGTTTCAAGCAAATCTGAAGAAGATCAAGGCATTTGAAGATTATTATCAACACTTCTTACAATTCCTTTTGTTTTATAAAACCCCTGCACTAGGTATAACCTATATTGCGGGGGCAGTTTACAAACATGAAATTCACGAACAGAAATGATACCCAAACTCGGAACAAGTGCCTCTGGTTTACAAAAAGACACTTGCCCGACCCTGCAATCGAACCGGGAACCCGTGATTCCAAGACAGCACAACCCCTAGCCCTAGACCAACAAGGCAGTCAATTAAAGTTGATCATTATGATTGTTATTTTTTACCAGAAACACGGTATAGGAGACCTGCTATGAAACCTTTAACCCAATCCATGAAATATGTTTGAAGCATCTGGACTCTTTAAGGTTCTTACAAGAAATTGAATTCTCCCGATCCCAAGAGACCTTTTCCAAAGTTATTTTTTTCATCTTTACGATAATTCATCACTAATATACTAATAATTTCAATATGACAACATAACAGAAGGCATTTATAATATTATACAGTTTGGAATAGTTAGATTTACTTGACGATTGTCAGTTTAGTGGCAATCCATTTACTGGCAAGACAACGAGCTCTTTGAATTCAGAATATACAATGCCAAGAACAAATAATTACTCTGATGGCTGACATAAACGTTTCACGCTGCTTTCTCAGGATTATTAACCAAAGGAGCACTAAAGCCAATAGCGTGGGCCCGACAGCCGTAATGGAGCTGTAGACGCGTCATTTTCAACGCCCAATATCTAAATACCTCCCAAACACTGAGTTCTACTGGGTGTCAAAAATGTAGCTACATACATGAAGTTAAGTTAATAGTTATCGGCTTACGGCGTGTCGCTTGATAAATGGAGACACAGGTGGGGAGGGGAGGTGTTTACTAGTCATGATACTATCAGTCTAGAAATATAGATAACTACGTTTGATGAGTATGCTAAACGTATTTTTTTGTAATTTTAATTGTTAGGAAACGCTTAAGATAAATTTGCATTATATGTCTGTATCTACAGAACTAGCTAATTCCTTTTTTGTAACGAAATCCCTGCTTTATGTATATCCTGTATCATCATGTAATTTACGAACCTAAATGACACTCAGACTCACAGCAAGTACCTCTGGTTAACACCAAGATACTTGCCTGACGACTCAAACCCAGGACCTGTGAGCCAAAGGTACACCCAACACCTAGAACAACAGTGAAAGTGTTTGATTGAGAGTACCACAGTGAATAGGATAAAATGATTAGACCAATGCTGCTTAAAACGTTAACGGTAAGTGCGCTTTAAAGATGTCAGCGATGGATTCGTACACGGTAATATGTATTTCAATGGTATTTTAATTTATTCAAGTGGCAACTCTGTACTATTGACACGTAGTATTGACATCGATACTCTGTGTTTTTTGAAGTGAAGTATCAACGTCATATCGGTCAGTTCAGTAGTGCGTTCAGTCAGGTCGTCCACTTTTCCTCGAGACCAACCCACACTATTCTGAGGGTGTACGTGACTAAAGAAAAGCAAGAGGCAGATTACCTAGCCGTAAGAAAATGAAAATTTTATACAAACCCTGTGCCAACCCGTCTGGCCAACGTGGCACAGTAGGTTTATTTCCCTCTGTGAACTTGGAGGAGGCCTCACTTAGCAGCTATGGGCTGGCCTGATATTTTGATGCTCTATGTGATCTTAAAACTATCGAGATCACATTTTCACTCCAATTAATTTCTCTTCCCTAATAGTTATTACCTCTCGTCGACATTGTTCTGAATTATAAGAGGCTATATAGATTTTCTCGGCACGACAGAAGAATTGCTTTATATCGCTTCAGGCGGAGCTAAGTGAATTTACTTTTCATTTCGCACAATGGCATACTCGACGTTTTCTGGAAAAAGTCGAGTAATCAGTCGCTAGGCACCAAATTACAAGGCGATGTTGAAAAAAGATTTTATGATGTCAGTATGGAAGCTGGGATAAGAATAATAGTGTTTCTTTTTTCTTTTATAAAGTTTATTCATGCTATTTTCCGTGTGGTCACGGATTTAGAATAAATTAGTCACCACCCCATTTAGTCCTGGGGGTAGGTAGGTAAGTGCCGGCAGAAGGAAATGCTAAGCTAGCCGCAAGAGAAGGAAAATTTGAAACGAAACCCTTTACCAACCCTTCTGTTGGCGACTCTTAACCATTAGATAAGAAAATTTATAAATAAGAAGAAGAAAATAAGTAGGTAGAAAAATCCGCGAGGCGCAGTGGCGCTATTCGCGGACAGTTCAGTGCGCACATTAAAATGGCGGTGCAAATTAAATTCCTTGGACGTTAGCATATATTTTATAAGTTTTTTTATTAATTTGGCTTCAAGTTTATTAAAACGGTGGTGTTTAGTTTTGGTGAAGTTTCTTTCAGCGTCCCCGTAGCCCCGAGGTGTTCCACCTTCTGGTCAGCGTGGCACAGTAGGCTAATTACCCTTCCTGAAGTTGAAGGAGGCCCGACTCGGGAGGAGTCATGGCTTTTAGCGACTAGGCCTCCAATTGGTCTAGTGGTCAGATGTGCCGCCTTTGGATCAACGGGTCCCGGGTTCGATTTCGGGGTCGGGCCAGTGTCTTTGTCTAAACCAGAGGCACTGGCTCGGAGTCTGGGTGTCATTTCTATCTATAATATCTATGTATTTACAAAAAAAAATGTATATAAGCAAGCATTAAGTTGCTTAACTTGGGACGAGATGGCGTTGTGTGTAAAAAAAAAATTGCATTTTGATGTGTAATCATGTTGTAATTTGTTTTCTTTGTTTGTTTTTGTATGTTATTTTTAAGGCGCTATAACGAGTTTTATCGTCTTTAAAAGAGGCCCTATATAACGGTTGTATGTATTTTTTTGTGTTACCGATATCTGCGAAATTTAAATTGAAAAACTTTGATTTAGGTCCGTGTCTGTTTAGACGACTTTTTGATCCAATCCGTTACAAAACACACATAGATAACAATCTAAAAGTAAAACTTTTTACTTTTCGATTACTATGTATGTGTGTTTTCTAAAGGTTTGGATCAAAAAGTTGTCTAAACAAGGGTTGGTATTACATAATTTATTGTGCATGCGAGATATTTATACATAGAAAAATGACTAGGTGCATAGATAGTTTGAGATGTTTTACTTGATAGATATGTAACATAAAATGGGAATTCTAAAATAATTGTCAAAGTCCATTGCTCTATCCAATCTGTACCCCTTTAGAAATTGGACCACCACTCGGGAAATAAGTAAGCGATCAAATGAACTCGATCAGTTTTATATCCCTCGTCCACACCCGAGCTTGTCGTAAAATAAAATTCCAACGCTACCACAAATAAAACTGATTTATTATCTAACTCGTAAAAAAATAATTCACCGCTTTTTGGCAACTGTTTTATGTAGGATGGCTTGCTAAACTTTTCTCTTATTAATTTCATTTAAACATACTTACTTACTTCTCATCCCATATATAACCCACTGCTGAGTCGGGCCACATGGAGGGTAAGTAGCCTACTGTGCCACGCTGGCCAGACGGGTTTGCACAGGGTTTATAAGTTTTCCTTCTACTGCGGCAAACATTTGTCATTAGCCGCGTACTGACTGAGCGAGCAGCCTCGCGAGGCAGCCACGCAAAGCAAATCCTCGGTCTGTCAGGACGTGCCTCGCCCGAGGCAAACGCACGTGCTGCCTCGTCCGAGCGTGCCTCGGCCCGAGCCGAGCGTTGTCGATTTTTGTCCATGCTCAAAGGTGCCTCGGTAGGTTTGCCGCGCGCACTCAAGACTGTTGTGCTATGCCTCGCTTGTTTATCGAACACGGAATAAATAACAATTAAGATAAAAAAACCATTTTAAGGCGAATATAGAATACTATGGGACGCGCAATGTCCTGATTATACAAACAGAGGACTGGAAGAAGGTGCGTGGAGAAACATAAACTGGGAAATTAACATTCCAATAACTAACTTAACAAAAATATGGAGTCTTTGTTAGGATATTAAAGGAGCAGAACTCAAACTCAAACTCAAACTCAAATCATTTATTTCAATTGAACCTATTTACTGGTGTTTTTGAAAAGTCAAAAGTGAAGTTAGGAATCTAGTTGCATGTTCCAAAAAGTAGATCCTATGGAGAAGAACAGGCAAGAAACTCCATGGACACTCTTTTTATCATATTTTCTGTTACAAGCATCTGATTGGGTTACATTGATTTCGTGTTTATTTATAGTAAGCTAAGATGTGAGGACAATGTAACATATTGCACAACAGAAGTGTCCAGGAGATCAATATAAAGCTATGTAGGTATGTCAATAGCAGTTAAGGGATGACCGGCCCCAACTGGCGGCACCCGATCACGAGCATGACGCATGTGCTACGTTAGCGTATCCTCTGTTCGAGTTGTGAGTACCTGAACGTTCGAATCGTTCCACTCTGACTCAGGCTCGCTCCGGGTCGGCTTTGCCGCGCGAGGCAGCCTCGGTCTGTAATAAAACAGAACGAGGCTGCCTCGCGCGGCAAACGTCCGAGGCTGCTCGCTCAGTCAGTATGCGGCTATTTCCTATTGTCGACTCTTACGACACCCTTAGGATGAAATAGGGCGGTTCTAACGTAACCATACCGATAAATACATAAAATCCACTATTAATAAAGAAGAAGAGGAAAGAGTTATTTTGGCTACCGCGAGAGATATGCTTTGCCGTTATCAAATTAAGGCGTTTTCAAGAGCAAGTCCAAAGTCATAAATCTTTGGATTTGGTTTTGTTTTAGTAACCTGACCATAGAATTGCTTTTTAGCATAAACACACCTTACCCCTACAAAATAAAATTATTTAAATTTATTGCTATGCCTTTGAGTATTATAGCTTCTATTGTGAATGAAGAGCTCTTTGTCAGCGCGCTGAACCAAAAAAACAATCTCGCCGACGCACGTTGGGAGCCATATTGGAATTCAAGTAAATTATTCTAACCTTTGCACCCGAAAATTTGTTTACCTAGTGTTTTGGACTGTAAATAATTAATATTAAATGGGGAAAGGAATACTAATTACAGTTGATAACATTTTAAAAGCAAATAATTGTCCATTGGACTGAATAACAATTCGATAATTACCTATCTATAATTTTACCTATCTAGTTCCATGAGCTATCTTGACACGAATATAAATAATTTTGCCAAATCTTGCCTTAAAATACGAGTAAGCCGGAATCAACAGATTAATTTATGGGTTAAAAGATCAAATTCAAATCATTTTTATTGTTTGGGTCTCGATGGACACTTACAAATAGTCAACAGATTAGTCATAATCATAATATACAATAAAAAGAGATCTACCGTCTACCACCAGTTGGGAACGCGGCCACTGCTGAGAAAAACTTGCAAGAAACTCGAAGGGCTTCAGTCAATGACTACACAAAGAACTAAGAAAAACGTTTGTAATAAACAGTTAAGCAGGTTTTCAGAACAGGAAAACTTTCTGATCAGCAAAAATATCGAGACATCTTTCAAACAGAACAATACTAGTCCAGTCTTGTTGATGTCGGGGTTGTATGCGCCGACTTTGGATCACGGGTCTCGAAAATGACTTTGTGATACTTACTCTAGGTCTGTGTGCTATATGTATGCAACGAGCGCCCGCGGTACACGCCTGTACCTAAGTGCAGTTTTTTTTTATAACACAATATTTAAGAATCGTCGGTCGTAAGACATACGGAACCCTAACACAAATGTATCATACCCCTATTTTGCATGAGGGTTTAAAAACTGTAGTCCAACGACTCTTGTCTGTAAAAGACAGTATGTTTGTTCGAAGGGGACGATTTGAAAAGTTCGACCCTTTATTCATTGGAGTGAAAAATAATGGAATGGTACTCAGCGGGAAGGGCAGCACAAAACCCAATTTATTCTGCCGCGCTGTGTTTAGCCTTTTCGACCTTCGTAATAGAGCTATCAACTGGTTGATAACCCTAAAAGACAGATGCAATTAGAGTTTTTAACAAAATTATAGAAATATTGACTGGTCTAGGGGTTATATGTGCCGCCTTTGGATCAACGGATCCCGGGTTCGGTTCCAGGGTCAGGGAAGTTTCTTTTCCTAAACCATAGGCACTTGCTCCGAGTCTGGGTGTCATTTGTGTTCGTAAATTACATGTTTGTACACTGCCCCGCGAAACGGGCTATAGCTAGTGTATCGTTCTTAAAAAACATCTCGTCTCTTCCAGTTATATGGAGGGCAATTAGCCTACAGTGCCACGCTGGCGACCGACTGGGTGGCACAAGGTTTCATTTAGTCTGATATTCAAATTCAAAACTCATTTAATCAAGTTGGCTCATTAGAGCTCTTTTGACAAGTCAAACAACAAAATAATATTTAATTTAAAATTTACCATCTACCACCGGTTCGGAATGCAGTTTTACAGATGAGACCCGGGAAGAAACTATTACAGTACCCCACTGGATGGAATAGAGTGGTGACACTATATATTCTAAATCCACCATGGTTATAGAAATATGGATGGGTATGATGACGATGAAGATCTTGAGACGGTGGTGGGCGAAAAGTCGCCCACGTCACCACACAATTGCGTGGGTTCATCTTTTTCGGCGCTGAGATAGAATCTGAAGGATTTGTTAAGCTGCGTGGGAGTTACTGTCCCACGCAGGCCAGATAGGCTGGCAGAGCGTTTACCGTAAAAAAGCCACTGCTGCGAAGGCCCCCTCCAATTATAGGAGACAAAATAGGCAGGGGTTTTGTTTCAAGTTTTCCTTCACTTTCGGGCAGGTTAGTCGGCCATTACGACACCCTCAGAATGCAATGGGGTGGAGACATCATCTATTCTACATCCGTCACCACACGAACATGAATGAGACTAATTACAAAATGGTTTAACAAATATATACTGGAACCGAAAGACACAGTTTTGTATATAAATATACATACGGTACAGTAAAATAGATATTATTTTGATGTACGAGAACTAAGCTGGCGGTTTTCTGATCCAAATTTAAGTACGTGATTACCCATAAGAGAAGAGGCTTAGTTATTTGTTCATAGCCAATATCGTCACCAGCTGGTGTTCAAATTTTTTCTATAATTTTATATATATATAGCTATATATAGCTATTTAAGTAGCATTATTGAACCATTAATTATGACAATATGGATGGTCTTACACCTTGTATAACCCTATTTGTATGATTATACACATCGTTAATAAGGTGACCTTACCACCAGTTAAGTCATCAAGGCCTTTATAGTATATACTCCTGTAATCAAAGACCATGTCCCGAGGCGATAGACAGAACACACAATACCAATTACGGCAACATTTATCCCCTGCGCTGGGCAAATGTTTACACAAGTAGCTTCATAAGGGACAACAAATACATATCTGTTTCTATGAAGATATTTAATAACGGTCCTATGTATTATAGTTACTTAGGCATATAATAAACTAAACCATGTATTATATTATCTATAGCTGTCCCTTTCGTTCATATCCAATGATAAGGACAGAACTATTTTAAGCTTCGATTTAATGACAGCTATTATGAAAAATACGGTTTGCTTTCAGTAACATTCATACTTATAAAATATACATTCTAGATGCTGTCCACGGCTTCTCTCGGATTCTCTTGTCAAAGTCAAAGTCAAATTATTTATTTTGCATAGGAAACAATGGACACTTACAAATTGTCAACATATTAATAAAATTTATACAAAGCACAGTAATATAGTCTACCACCAGTTCGGAACGCGACCACTGCTGAGAGGAACTGGCAAGAAACTCAGAGGGCTTGTCATTCTTTTCTTTTTTATTACTTTGCGGTCCTATTCACAATTTAATATATTTAAATTTCCCTACAAATTCCACATACAAACTGTTCTATTGGATCTGAAAAGCGTCAACTGGAACGTGAATATTAAAACAATACAACTTTATAAAAATAAACAAAATCTTCCTTGGTCTAGTAAGCCGACCAACCCCAAACAGCAGCACCTGTTCACAAGTATAACGCATGTGTATAAGCCATCGATCTCCTCAACCATATTATAGGGAAATAACCGACCCGTCACATGTCGCTACCGCTGCTCAGAGTATTTTAGTGAGCATGACAACTCACCAACCAAAACCCGATCAGCGATAAAGGAAAAAAAATAGTTCGACAATTGCAGTTCCAGCAAGACTGCAGTTTCAGATCCAAAGAAGATACATTTGTTCGTATATTCGTAATATTTGAGCTCAAGCAGCTCAATCCCAAGCTACAGGGTCATTTAAATAATCTGTAATACTATAGAAGGCTTTCTTACAAAGTTGAAATTTTATAAGCTTTTTGAATTTATTAATTGGAAGTTCTCTTAACATCATAGGGATTTTATTGTAGAAGTGAAAGACCAAGGAAAGAGTTACTAATTCTATGGAGACGAGTAGCATGTAGAACAAGATTACTTTTATTCCTTGTATTAACAGAGTATCACTTAATTTGTCGAATTTTACGTCATTTTTACGAATGTACATTATGTTTTTGTATATGTATTGTGCAGGTACAGTAAGAATGAATATCTCTTTAAACTTGTCTTTGAGGGATGTCCTGGGAGCTAAATGGCTCGTACTGCTCGTTTCTGTAGAACAAATATTGTATCTATGTCTGCAGAGCATCCCCAAAGCAATATACCGTAAGACATAATACTGTGAAAATAACTGAAATAGACAATTCTGGCTGTAGCAACGTCACTTAGCTGCTTAATTTTTTTAACAGCGTAGGCTGCCGAACTTAATCTGCTTGCCAGTTTAGTTATATGTGGTTTCCACTGTAATTTTGTATCTAAGGTAATACCCAAAAAGACAGTAGAATCCACAGGCTCCAAATCTGCTCCGTTTAGTTGAACATTGGTTGCCAAGTGCTTTACATTAGGTGTGGAAAACTTTAAAAATTTAGTTTTTTTGTTATTAAGTAGCAAATTATTAGTATTAAACCAATGCACAACTTTGAATAGTTGCTGCAAGATTTCGGCTTTAACATTTCCGTTTGTTGGTTCTTACGACGCTCTTAGTATGGAACGAGGTGGAGACACTATGGACTCTAAACCCATGACCACACGGATTGATACACATTCGGAACATTAAACACACAAAAAAAAATTTGTTGTTCTGTTCAGGGATCATTATGGCATAGAGATATGTACAAGCTTATAGCACCCTCTTTTTTGTCGATTAACAATGGTCATTGTTTATATAATTAATGATATACTTCAAGCATTACCCACCTTGAGTAGGTCACTGAAACGAATTTTGGAACAAAAGCACTTTTTCCAAGTGACATGGTGTCGAAAGTTAAACCTTATAACCCGTTTGAGTTAAAGCCAGTATAACAAGATCCTCTGCCTTTTCGACGTAACTTTATAACGTTCAAAATAAGACAGGTTTTTGTATGGTAACCTTTTTATTTAAAAAGGAAGAATACGTTATACATACATTATCCTATGTGATATGCACGTGCATTTAAAATATATTCTACCCTCGTCTATTAACGATGTTGATTTAGGACAGAGGGCTCTCGTGAGGTTTATTATGTAGATTTTATTAAACACACATTTTTGCGGTCGTATAAGGCAATGAATAGATGTACATTTGTTTTATCGTTTCTGCCCAGCTGCTTAGATGGAGTTCATCGACATTACACGAACAGAATTATTTTAACTAGAGAATTAATTTCTAGTGATTATATCTGACTAAATGCTCCTTAAGGTAATACAGTTAATTAAATTGGCTATTAATTTTCTTGATGTCTTAGTGCTAAAAATATAGTTCTAAAACGGGCGTAAGTTTATGGGCCGTTGAACTCTTGCCGCTTGCGACAGTTGCCACACTATTTCATTAATGAAATCACGAATAAAGTATGTCCATACTTTGCTTAGTGTAGGACGGCCCTCTGCTAGATGGAGCGACGATCTGCGAAAGGTTGTGGGCAGTAGCTAGATGCGTCCGAAGACAGGGCGCTATGGCGCTCTTTAGGGGAGGCCTATGTCCAGCAGTGGACTAATGTGGGCTGATGATGATGATGATACTTTGCTTCAGTCCGTGTGGTGACGGATTTAAACTACACAAAGTCACCAACCCTAGCCATCCTCAGGTGACTAAAGGAACGCAAGAGACAGACCACCAGGCAACTGAAAAAAGGAAATGGGCTCATTTCCCTCCATCCATTCGGAGGAGGCCCGACTCAGTCGTGGTTCATTTATGGGCTGAAATGATGATGATTATAATGCTCATACAGATATATTCTTTGAAATATTACTTTTTAAATACACTTTGTAACGGATTATCGATTTATCGCGTGTATATTACTTTATTTAATTACAGTGAACGTAATACAGGGAACGTTATCAATAAAACAAAATTATACGCGGTAGAATTTATCTGTATTTTTATACTTTTGAAGACAACTGTCATCTAGTCTCTCCCACGACCACTAATGCTGCAAAGCATTCGAGACGTCCGGAATTAAATAATGAAATATACACGCGATAAATCCGTTAAACAGTGTTTAATTTCAATGTGTAAAAATCATTACCAAAAACAGACATAATGTAATAAAAATTTAAAGCATCAATAATGCATCTTCCACTTAAATGGAGGGAAATCAAGGGGCTTGAGGACCATATTCACTGCACCCCTTCATTTTCTTTCCAGCCCTAAAAGGGCTTATTGAATGTATTCACATAGCCTCTATTATCCATGATTGTTTAACATTTCCAACACAATAGAACTATTGAAGGAGCCTTTGTGAAGTAACCAACAACAATTTAAGTGAGTTTAACATCGCACCGTGCAGCTGAGACGAAACTTTGAGCAAATTGCTTATTAACGTGCTTAGAGTTAACTGCATTCCAACTTCTCATAATGTGTGTTCATATTCGTACATAGTCGCGCACTGAGTCCGTGTGGTGACGGATTTAGAATACACAATGTCACCAACCCACACTCTCCTGAGGGTGTCCTAAGAGGCGACTAAAGGAGCGTAAGAGGCAGATCACCTAGCCGTATGTGAAGGAAAACTTGATACAAACCCTGTGCCAACCCGTCTTGCCAGCGTGGCACAGTAGGCTAATTCCCTCCATGAATTTGCAGGAGGCCCGACTTAACCTTTGGAATATTTTCGAAAGCTAGAATAGTATATTGCGTAAACACGAATGAAAAATTCTCAACGCGCGAACAATATCCGATCAGTGGGACCCACGTCAAAAATATTGTCGGCCCGTAGTCACTTTAATATTCAATTGTCAGATAAAATGACGTTCGATTCCTGTCGGGGACATGCTGACGCTAAACGAATTATCTGGACCTGAATATCGATTTACGTGGAGACCTTATAAAGCGGACCTATTTTGTAGATTTTGTGCGCAATATGTAAAAGCTCTTGTTGTGTACATAACATTTCAAATGTAATGTTTAATACTATAATATATTTGTTTAAATACGTTTTTTGTGTACATCCAGTTCTTGTCCGTCCGTGTGGTGACGGGTTTAGAATACATAGTGTCACCAACCCATTCCATCCTGAGGGTGTCGTAAGATCCGACAAAAGGAAATGATAAGGACGATAATTTAGCCACAAAGGAAGAGAAGGAAAACTTGATACGAAACCCTGTGGCAATCCGTCTGGCCAGTAGGCTAACAATCCTCCATGTAATTGGAGGAGGCCCAACTCAGCAGTGGGTAATTTATGGGCTGCCACGTAGTAGTAGCTACTGTCTTACCTGATTTGGCTAACTACTAGATCACGGAGCGATTGATGTCTGCCCTTCGCAGCCCATTTACTTGCAAAGCCACTAGTATTTATTTCGTTCTGTTAGCTTTCTGACAGCTGTCAGTTCTGACTTTACTGACTACGTGTAACGACTGCTTTTTATGGTAGAAGGGACAGACAGTTCTGAAGCACGGGAGAGCTGAACCAGATGTTGCTTAAAGATTAACCTACAGGCGGGTGTCATTCCACGCTGTCCTAGGTTTGACCTCTAGTGTAATATGATGAATCTATAATAATTTTACAGTCTTTAAAGTATTTTAAAAGAAACACTCGCACAATTTCACGAACACAAATGACACCCCGACTCAGAGCAAGTGCCTCTGGTTTAGACAAAGACACTTGCCCGACCCCGGAATCGAACCCGGGACCCGTGCTGAAGAGTTGGTTTCATTGGGTGACCGCGCTGATCTCAGAAACTACTAGTGCAAATTGAATAATTCTTCTTGTGTTTGCGCTGGCTGTAGTTATGTTGGGAAACTATAACACGGGTGAAATAAGGGAATGTGTTTGAATCTACGCAAGATGCAGCGGGCAGAAGCTAGTAAATAATATCTTACCTACATGTTTCAACTGGTAACTCTATATATATCGTCCATCATATTTAAGTTTGTCGTTTGGTCACAATGTTGACTGTGGTGTATTTACAGCTTATAACAGTATATTATGTTGAGTGTTACATTTGTCACATATTCTTGCATAGTCACAGAAATTAAACTTCTATCGAAATGAACGGAGTGCTAAATGTGGAATTTTAGGCGTAGGACCAGGATAACGTAACACGCAACTTGTAGGACAATATGACGGTTAAATAATATAAATATTAGCAAAGTAAATAAAAAAAAAAACAGCTGGTTAGTAATCATTTTTGATGACTTCGTTATCCATACATATTGGAAGTGGGGTACTCTTTGATCAAACCATACATTTTGTAGGACAAATACATTTTCGAATAATTTAGATAATTATCATCAGATATACCAAAAGCACCCGGTTAGTAATAACTTTTTTAGAATCATAAAATCAACATATTTCACCCTTGCTACCTCTGTTAGCTACCACAATCAAGAGTTATCGACAAGAAAATGTTGGGCGTCTCATCAAAATGAAGCTATTCACGAAAAATTTGCGTGATAGTAATTAAGTGAAAACAATGTACCGGGGATCCCGGACTAGTACGAAATAATTGTATTTGCTTCCTTTGACAAAGGTTCTGACAGTATACTCTGACATATCCCTGTATTGAAATAGGTGTTCTGTAACATTTGTCTTCTTACCTTTCGCTCCGGACACATTCAATCATTCTGTGATATTCTCGCCATAGTTGGGAGCATTTAATCTTAACAGTATAGAGGAGTTCAGAGAAGAGTGGAGGACATTGCAAAGGTACACCATCGCCGTCTATACCAATGTGGGACGGTATCCATCGAAGCTTACTTTCAACCATGTTTTGAGTGAGTTCTTTAAAGTCTTAAAACGTGTATATATACGAAAGATGCAATCTAGCAGCACAAATGATTTGCTCAAACAACGTCTACATTCCAATGGCTTCTTATTGGCTTATTGCTCTTGACACAGTTCCGCAAGACGATTGTTTTTTCTATTCTTGGATTTCAATTTCACGTAGCTCGGTTTTTTCCTTTTGGTTTCGGGAAGATACTGTCTGCATTAAGATGCCGCGTAATGACAATCTCACAATGTTTATTTCCTTGTAAAATCACGAAAGAACAGTATATTAATATACGAATTAAGTAAATTTATGCTTTAAACGTGATAATGTAAGGTAAGATTTTAAATGAAAGTACATATTATCAGTTGCGCTCTATAAAACTGTTGAGGCGCAAAGGGATGATCATCCAGCCAGACGAGGTGTGATGTCTGGCTAGGGGTCGCAGCGCCTATTCCCCCGATAGTTGTAGTCGGGGATATCTTAACCTTGCGAATTGCTCTTGAAATTTCGCTATCGCGGTGTAGGACTTTTTCGTGATTATCGCATTTGTAGGCGATATTTTTTGATGCAATTAGTTCAGATTTTTCGGGTAAATTGTGTAAAGTATGTAGCATGCGGTCGCTACAACTGTATAAAATAATATCCCGAACGTATTAGGCAGGTGAACCATCGCTAAACCAGACTGGACCTACGGAACTGGGGTAGATGATGGTGGATGATGGAACCGGTTCCCGGAGTTGAACTTTTACATGTGGATGCACACACATGACGGGAAAGGCATGCAGCCAACAAAACAAATGAGACTGACAGTACCTGTTATTTTCAATCCCATACACGCCTCTTCCTACTCTACCTTAGCCTGCCTTTCGAACTTTACCCCCAGGTGTAGCAAACGTCTGTAAGGGACAGAACTGTAGCCGCTTATTATCCGACAGACAATATGTTTAAGTGCCACCCTAATAAAATTATCAAACATATTTAAAAAAATATAAGGTGCAAAAAAAACATACTTATATACTACTACTAGTAGTCAGTCCATAGATGACCTACTGCTGAGTCAAGTGCGTCTTAAGACAAAAATTAAATTAAAAGACAAAACTATCTATGTCTAATTCCAGCTCATAAACAATCACTCTACGAAATATTATCTGAATCAGTACAGCTTGTGTTTATCCTTTTTATATTCCCAGTACAGAAGTACTTTTAAATCCATTAAGAATATTAAAAAATACGAATGCAGTATCCTCAGAACTCGAGCAACATAAATAAATTATTGTAGTGGAAAGTCGCTGCGCAGTATTCATATTGCTTCCCTCTTTAAGCTCGGTTCTCGGAAAGCTCGATGTAAACATTTCTAGAAGTTAATCTTTTTTAAATACATCATCAAAGAGCGCTTGCAATCTCTAAAGCAACTGTAAATATTTTACTACTACACTTTTTTTATCAGTGACTTGAACGCCTTTAACCCTGGGCTTGCGTGATGGAAAGCAACGTCAAGGTCTAAGATGGAGCAGGCAATTCAAGGAAATGCCCTGTCGGGCACCCGCTCTCACATACACACGACAAAACAGTAAAACTGCTTGGCGCCAGTCTTCGATGTGAGACTTCTCGTTGTTGAGTAAGGCCTCCTCCAAAACTATGGAGGGAAAATGGCCTACTGTGCCACGCTGGCAAGACGGGTTGGCACAGGGTTTGTATCAAATTTTCCTTCTCTTTCGGCTAGGTGATCTGTCTCTTGCGTTCTTTTAGTCGCCGTTTACGTCTTGAGGGAGACAGTATGGGTTGGTGACATTGTATATTCTAAATCCGTCACCACACGGACAAGGCTAATTGTCCATGTAATTGGACGAAGCCCGACTCAACAGTGGGTCATGTTTAAGCTGACTAGTAATAGAATATCGTCATGCTGACACTTTTTTTTACCGTCAGCCAGTTCGTGACTCAACTAGTACGATATCTATTTTACTTACCATCAGCAACCCAGTATTCTTGAGGGACATCCTGAGTGCAAACGTATTAACCTGTACTCGCAAATTGAGATATATTTAACTGTCCATTCCGCTCCTTCGGGGTGTGTGTAATTACAGTTCCTAAACTTCTTGTTTTCCGACTCGGTTCTCGGAGTCACCATAACAAGATTAATTAGTTCGATGTTACATAATTGTTCACGCGTAACACTGATAAATAAAAATTACGCCTGTTCCATCCTGAGCGTGTCCTAAGAGCCAACAAAACCGGTCTGACCAGCGTGGCACAGTAGGCTGGTGGGGGCCTGACTCAGCAGTGGGTCATCTAAGGGCGACGTAGTAGTTATTAAAAATAGTTGTGCAGTGGAAGATGAAAACGATGATGAAATAAAAGTAAAAGTCTTAATACAATTTGCTATGTGCTAATAAAGCCAAAATAGATCTTTTCGTATCTGTCCTAGCCGGCTAGACCTGGATTTCGGCTAGACCCAGAAAACACAGGGTTTTTTTACAAACAAACAAATAAATAAATACCCTTGGACATTTCACACAACGCCATCTCGTCCCAAGCTAAGCAACGTAATGCTTGTGTTATGGTAACGAGATGGATGATAAACTACTTATATACATTTTTTTTTTGTAATTACATACATAAAACCTATTCTACACGGTTGGGTCCAACCACCAACAGAGGTCACCTTGGTTGTTCCAACCAAAGTTGGTTTTCAATCTACACGATGTGTAGTTGAGACAACTCGTCAGCAGTGTTGCCAACTTAGTGGTATTTTCCACTAAAACTCGTGGTTTCGACTCCCCTTTTAGTGGCGAAATATTGCTTTTAGTGGCTGGTGGATTTTTCTAGCGGTTTAGTAGATTCAGTTTCAATTATAATGAATGATAATTATCTATGTTAAACTCACCCAAATCTAGAAATCTTCTCGCCATACTAAAATGCTCAAACTCAAACTCAAAAGGAACTTTATTTACGTAGGTTTCATCACGAAACTCTTATAAATCGTCATATTTATAAACACCATTATCATCTTACGGCCCCTGTCCCACACTAGGTGGTAGTCTCCACACACACCTATCAGTCGTCATACCTACATTCACATTTCCATAATACGGTTCAAAAGATGCTTTTCGGACAGATTTAGAACTTGAAGATAAATTTTAGACATTTTCAGATTCTATGATAAAGTATAATAATAGTTGCTTTGTACTATGTTTAATATGTAACTTTACGACATGATGTGTCAACATTATTAGGGGTTCCAACCTAGGATAGATTCGTTTATTAGATATTAAGTTTAGTTATTAACTGTTACCTGTTTTGTTGTCCAATAAAATAAAATAAATAATAATTACTAAAAATTCGATCATTCGACTCCTAAGCCACTTAAATATATAATTTTACTTCATTTTATTTTCAGGAGTATTATAATATTAATTTACAATTTATGCTTCTTAATAATGGTATACCTACGGGATTCCGTCCGCTGTTCTTTCTACGTTCATGATCAGTTGAATTATATTTATAAAGATACAGATAAATCTGTTTATATGGCAACACTGGCCGCAACTACGCACGGTCGCAGGCCAACAAGCATCCACACGGTCGCTCTTCAACCCAATGTCCTCTATTGGTCCTTGGTAGTGAGGGATGCGCTCACGATCAAGGTGGTTGGAAGTCCACTCGGTTGGTCAACCAAATATTGACATCAACCAACTTCTACACGGTTGCTTTTTGCTCCAACTCAACCAAGGTGACCTCTGTTGGTGGTTGGACCCAACCGTGTAGAATAGGTTTATTAAAGATAGAAAACACCCAGACCCGGAACCAATACTTGTAGGTGGTACAAATATTTCAAAATACGTTGCTAAATATATTATTTAAATATATTATTCATTTATTCTTGACTTGATGACCTTGTTAAGGTCGCCGGTAAACGTTGGATGCGGGCGCCTCAGGACTGGCTTTTGTGGAAATCCTTGGGGGAGTCTATGTCTATCAGTGGACGTCTTTGGGCTGAAATGATAATGAAGTATTTACAAAAAAAATGCCCAGACCACTGCCACGAGGCAATATTAGAAATAGGCATTTTTATATGTGAATAGAGTTAGTGCCCCGAATGGCTGGCAAAATACAGAAATACAATATACATTTCAGCTGCCATCCGTGTATCGGCTGCCGTAGAAGTTTCAATGACAGGCGGGACTGACAGGTTTACGTGCCTTTCGGCACAGATTAGCTCTGGTACACACCTGCCTATTCAATACAGTCTCACCATAAAAATATTTCTAATATGGGCTCTTTCTACTTTTATTAAAGAAGATTTACGTAAATGATTTCTTAAGTTTTCGCGATTATTACACATTGAAATTAAACACTTTTTAAATATTTTATCGCGTGTATATTAATTACCTTATTTAATACAATATAAAACACTCATCTGCAAGACCTGTGGACACCGTGAGCGATTTCTGCGTGCACAGGGACCGTTATCAATAAAACAAAATTATAGGCGGTATATTTTTGTACTTTTGAAGACAACTGTCTCTCCCGCGACCACGACTGCTGCAAAGCATTGGAAATTAAATAATGTATAAACACGCGACAAATCCGTTAAAAAGTTAGTGTAGTCGACAAGTTGAAAATGGTACAAAATAGACACTGCTCTTAAAATTATGTGCGATAGCGCAATGGATCCGAAATGACGCCTAGAAAAATGTGACAAAAGCTGGAAATGAATGAATGAATGTGCTACATAAAAAAATGCAAAAGTTATAAACAATTAAAGATGAAAATAATGGTATTTCGTTTTTTGCCAATATTTAATGAACTATTAATATTTAAGACATTTTAAAAAGATCCTGAAAGAGGAGGAAATTTCCAACTCCTGGAACTCTATCTCCAATATTTATAATTTTAATTTAGCTCTGAAAATAGGTATGCGCGCGACATTTTTACGGTGCACGCGTGGCGTGAAAAGCGAGTTAGGCACATTAATTAAATAAATTTTAAAAAAGATGGTGTCTTGAACATAATAAATAATTTATTCCCGTTGGAAATTTTACTTAAAGTTAATTTTTCAACAAGTTAAACAATTGCTAACAAAATTATTACTAACTATATTATTAATTATAAGTGAAAAAAATGTTTTTTTAATAATGGTCGTAAAAAATGATCGCTTCGTAGAGCCTTTCTTACATACATAATTCAAAAGATCACGCCACAAAACTTAAAAATATATTTATACTTTGTTTATAATTATTTTTTTACTTGAACACAATCTTGGATTTTTTTTTCAGTTTTTGTGAACACATGGCTTCATTGTGTGATTACCAAGTTATTAGTATTACTAGTGATCATGATCATAAAAATGTTATTTATAGTTTTCTATTTAAACTTATATTCTCAATTTTGACCACAGACTTTAGCAATAAAAAAACAGTTAATGCGTGTGTGTGTCAAATATGTGGTAGTGTGCGTAATGTCATTTTTATTTATGCAATGTACATTTTAGGCATAATTAAAAAAATAGCATTCTGGTCTCTTTCTCTATATAAATTATAAGTGTGGGAAGAAACTTAAATTCTCCTCCATTCGCAAAATTTTCGTAAACTGGTGTACAAAGTTTTTGCTTAACATATTAATATAAAGATTAAAACAACTTTTTTAATAGAGATATAAATATTGAGAATTAAAGTAATGAAAAAGTTTAATTACATAGAATTTATAAAACATTGTTTGTTAAAAAATATATAGGTATAACTGCAAAATAAATTAAAAAATTTTCTGTTAGGTTTACACATTTTACATCCCGCATGAAATGACATAAAAATTTATTAATTTAAAAACCGGTTTGGTACATCAGTGCAAAGAGTAAAATAATATGCATCAGTGTGCCTAACCCTGTATTTAAAAGTGTGTTCTACCCAACGTAACCTGTATTCTTGAAAAGTAGTCATCCAGTCCTGGAATGAATCTATGGATGGCTGGTTCTGGATTTTGTGCGATCCCATTTTGATCAATTTCCGCACAGAGCTTTGTGTTGCGTCGCAAATTGAAAGAGCAGTTCTAACAGACTCGTTGAACTGTACAAAATAGGTTTTATGTATAGTGTGTTCCTTTTTTAAACTGGGCTAGTGTAAAAATATTATTTAGGCTAAGTGTGGTACTTCTTAGTTGAGTGCTAAAAACCCAACTCTGTTAGAAAATACAGAAAAATACTAAATATTTTTTAACGCAGAGCTTTTTGAGAACGTTCATTACAAAATTTGTTATTCATTATGCCGAAACTCGAAATTGCTTTAGAGTGATGAGGGTTTATGATCATAGGACGACACGTGACGTCATCCTCGTAGGGTTACTACAGATAATGTCAAAATGTAATCATCTATTTTAGGTGAATATGTTTATTAGGGAACGAGCGTAACCCCGTCCGCTGGAAATTTAATTCGTTTATTCCAAATTTGATGGAGTTCTTAACTGTGGAGCTTAGAGCGTTTGGAATAAATTTAAGTGAATTTATAGCGATTATTTAATGGTTATTAATGTGTATTTAATAAAGAAAAGTCCTCGAATGGTGACCGTGTTCCGGAAAGCGCAGTACTGGTGGACCGATGACCTGGTTAAGGTCGCCGGAAAACTATGGATGCGGGCGGCCCAGGACCGGCATTTGCGGAAATCCTTGGGGGCCTATGTCCAGCAGTGGACTTCTTTTGCCTGAAATGAAGATGTTAATGAATGTGTATTCGTCGTTGCACAGAGGTTCAAGGTACATTTTACAGACTTTACGTGTTTGCTACCAACAACTTTGCACAACTTGTGCACGTAACTTGTGCACTTGCTTTAGACAGGTGCGGTAATTTATGCATTAAAATAAGCTCTTGGACAAATTTAATTTACTGTGAAAGATATATTAACTTAGCTCCACGCTCACTGATTACTTATATGTAAACTTACCAAATAATAAATACGAACATTACTATTTTCGTCAACAAATTGTTTCTCTATTTGTAGGCAATGGGCGATTGTATAGGTAAATTTACCAATAAACGTTTAAAAAATAACTTTGATAATAATCATTATTGGAGCGTTCCGAAGAGTATAGACGCGTAGTGGTTATATTCTGTTTGAGTATAGAATAATTTGGTTATGAAAATAGTCGTTGTGTATATTACCTACTAATTAAATATGGATTTAGAATACATAGTGTCACCACCCATTCCATACTGAGAGTATCGTAGGAGCCGACAAAAGGAAATGACAAGGCCGAAAACATAGCATCAAGAGAAGGAAACCTCGATATCGATACCCATTTTTTTTACGTCGGAGTTCCTCATGGATACCCGTCCGTTGGGAAATGGCCGGGGTATGTGTGACTCCGGGGCGCGTAGAGATGGTAAATTGCGCCCCGACCTACCCACTAAAACCGACGGCGATCCTTGACTGCCCAAGCCAGGGCCACGGGATTCACTCCCATTGCAGAGAGCATGCTCCGTGACCCTGGGGCCTTGGCCCGCCTCTTAGTGGAGCCAAACCCTGTGCCAACCCGTGCGGCCACCGTGGCACATTAGGCAAATTATCCTATATGTAGTTGAAGAGCCCGACTCAGCAGTGGGTCATTTATGGGCTGGGAAGTAGTAGCAGTAGCAAATGTGATGGTGTAACAAGGAAATTAGTTGAAACTTTACTTTTCATCCAGGAAAAAAAACTGGTTATTATTTTTTCATTCCTCCATATCTTGTAGACAAAATAATTCCAAAGCTTTATTAAAAACGTGAAAGGAAAATTAGGCACGTAGTGTCCGAGGTTGCCCCCCGAGGGAGGGCGATGCCAACCCGCCTGTTAAATTGTTACCTCAACATTTTGCTTGCTTTATTCTAAACAGTTCGGTCGCGTTAAGAATGCTTTTTTTTAACGAAACTCCTGCACTAGGTATAACCTGCATCACGGGGGCAGTTTACAAACATGAAATTCACGAACACAAATGACACCCAGACTCAGAGCAAGTGCCTCTGGTTTACGCAAAGACACTTGCCTGGCCCCAGAATCGAACCCGGTGATCCAAAGGCGGCACATAAGTAAATATACTGTGGTGTATTTTATATATTTAAAGGATAAAGGACAGGACCTGGTTACTGTGAACGTGATATCCTAATTTGGAACGATTTTATAGGTTCGGCTAAACCGGCGGGTGAAGCTGGCTCACTGCATACTTAACGCGAACGAGTTACAGTTGTAGCAGGTGATGTGTTTGCTATATTTACGTAATGAGTTTCTCTCACAGCTCTTTAGGTGAGCAAGTAGAATGTATTAAGCAGTGTAGCAAGTGATACGAGTTTAGTGGAATATATTTACGTATATTTGGTATGAGTATGTATAAATACACGTATATATGTATATTGTATATGTATGTTTATATAGGTATGTTATTTATTTTTAGGTTAGGATACAGACCATGCTTTCGTAATCTGCCAGTGCATCTACCATAAGCCCCTCTCTGCACAACCCAAAGGTTGACTGGGAGAGAATGCCTCTTGTCATTAAGTCCGCCTATGTAAAAATATTTGCATGAAAAATTAAATAAATATAATTAATGTTTTACTTAACAACACCAGAATTCACACAAACGCAATCGCGCAGAGAAATATAGAATAATATGAGAACAAATACAAGTATAAATTAGAACATTAAATGGTATTCTTCCAGCGACTGGCTGGAAGAATGCCAACAAACCCATTTCACCCTGAGGGTGTCGTATGAGAGGACTACATTTTAGGCATATTTTAAGCAAGTTCCACACTACCACAACTACTTCTCAACCCATACATCAGTCGCGCGCGAGACACCACATTGAACGCTCGCTGTACGATTACCTCGTTTTATTTTACATATACCGTCAATTGAAATTATAATAATTTTATGAGTGAAAATGTAGACTTTTGTGAATCAAGTGGAAGCGAGTTACTGGATGAAGAATGTGATAATAATAGCGAGCAACATGTCAATATGTGTACAATACACACAGAAGAAAAAGTACCAGAAGTATGTATGAAAGTGCAAGACTCATCAAACAGTGAGCAACGAGTACCTGAAAAAAGAAAAAAATCGGCAGTGGTAACGGTGAGTGAAGAAGACGACGGTTTCATTTCCGTAAGAAAACGTAGCCGTGTGGAGAAAAACAAAATGATGACCAACTATAAAAATAATGATATTGATAAAATTGTCATATCTATTACTGGCAAAGAAGTCCTGCCTCGGCAGTTTGGTATGGCGAAATTATTAAGGTCAGAGAATATACAAAATATATCGAAACTGGTTTATAAAGGCCCCTTTAAGGTACTAGTGTATTTTGAAAAAGAAATGGATGCTACAGAGCTAATAAACAACAAAAAAATGGAAGACATGGGTCTCAAAATACAAAAACATAATGAAGTTACTGTCTCTTTTGGTGTATTGAAACAAATTGATGCCGAAATCAACGAGAGCGAAATAATGGAAAATTTGAGTAGTGATAATGAAATAGTTTCTGTTAAAAGACTAAAACGACAAATCTCCAAGGGTGAGTGGGTAGACTCGGAAAGTGTGCGGATTGGTTTTAAAAATCCAGAATTACCATCGCATTATGGATACGGATGCAGAATTTTAGTCGAGCCTTACACGTTTCCAGTAACCCAATGCTCGAAATGCTGGAGATACGGACATTTATTACGAATGTGTCCCAGTAAGAAAACTATATGTCCTAAGTGCGGTGCCAACCATACAAATTGCGAAACTTCAAAATATGTATGTGTAAATTGCAAAGGTCCTCATATTTCACTTAGCAAACAGTGTCCCACATTTCTGAGAGAAAAGAAGCTGCGCAATATTATGACAGAAAATAATTGTACTTACAAAAAAGCCCTGGACATATATAACGAAAAAGATAAATACCAACAAGACGTGTCTGAAAATATAATTATAACTAAAGAAAGTCAAGAGCCGCTTAATGTTAATGTAGAACCTGTACAAAAACAGACCTATAATAGTGTTGTGAGAACTGAGGCCCTAATTCATAATGCAACATTGAATATGTCAAATGACAGTGAAGAGGAGGCTCAGAGGACAAAGAAACAAAGTAAAGATACAATAGATACAACTAAGAAAAGGAACAAGAAGAAAAAACCAAAGAATAAACCTTCACCTTATGAATCAGAAGAGAGTCAAGGCATTACGGCAGAAGAACCAATAAACGAAAATATGTCAGAGAAGACCGGTAGTAAAAGAAGTTTTAGGAATTTGATGAAAAGAGTCAAAGACATCTGCTTATCTGACGTATATTTAGATGTCAAAATTAAAAAAATTTGCACATATCTATTTGAAGAACTTATATACTTCGTTATGAATTCTTTTGATGCAAAGGAGGTAGTTAACAAAATAATATCATTATTTAGCTATGGATAGATTCAATCATAAGGAAATGCCTTTGCCTATACATCTTCTTCAGTGGAATGCTCAAAGTTTACGCCCTAAACGACTTGAATTCGAACTGTTACTTTCTCAAGAAAAGATACTGATTGCTATTATATCAGAAACGTGGCTGGAACTGGGCTCCACCTTTAATATAAGTAACTATAATACACATAGGACTGATAGGATTGACGGGTACGGGGAGTGGCAATTATAATTCACAAATCCATTAAAACACAGGTAAATCCACTTAGCCTTAATAATACGGGTATTGAATCCTTATGCATAAAGGTATTGAATTGCAATGAGATAAAATATATTATATCTATTTATTGTCCCTCCTCAATACGCACCACAGCAAGTGATTGGGAACATATATTTTCGCAATTTCCGAGCAAGTGCATTGTGGCGGGAGACTTTAATGCACACCATTCCAATTGGTCATGTAAAACAGATTCTAGAGGAAAAATGGTTTATGAGGCAGCCTTAGATGCGGGATACATTTCATTGAATAATGGTTGCAACACTAGACTTAAGTTAGTTAACGGACATATGCCAAAGACGTCTCCAGATGTTACATTTGCCTCATCTGACTTAGCGGTAAATTTTCAATGGGATATAATGAATGAAAACTTGGGCAGTGATCACATGTGTATAAAAATCAAAAGTCTATGTAAAAATACCGTCAAAGTTTCAAAAAAACGCAGATATAGGGATGCCGACTGGGAAAGTTACAGACGATTTAAAGAGCAAGAGTCTCCGAATTGTAGAATATCAGGTAATGTGCAAGCACAATATGATAATCTAATTAAATTGATGAATACTTCTGCAGATAAATATATTCCAATGTCTAAAATATGTCAATCACCTGGAAACGGATTCCAGCCAAAACCTTATTGGAACGTAACACTTTCTAAATTAATAGCAGAACGCAGACTGGCATTAAGTATCTTTCGAAAAAACCCTACACCCAACAACCTCAATATTTTAGAAACAAAAATATTAAATGCAAAAAAGGGCATCAGACAGGCAAAATCTAAAGACTGGCAACACTATTGTAATAGTATCAATGAATCTACATCTGTGGTTGACATGTGGCATCGTTTGCGATGGATGAAAGGATACAGCTCTAACAAGTTGTGTCCAACTGATGAACAGGCTAAAAGCCTGTTGTATAGTTTGACCCCAGATTTTGTTAGTAATAAGTTACCAAATTTTAATTCGAAGAATCCAGCCTTAGATAGTCCTTTTTCTCTGTCCGAGCTCTTAAGTATCTTGACATCTAAAGATAGTGCGCCAGGGGAGGATGAGGTGTAATATTCAATGATCTTTTACCTTCCTTTAAGTGCTAAACTCTTCTTGCTTAGTATTTATAATAATATATTTCAAACTGGTATCATACCTTATCAATGGCGTGAAATAACGATTCTAGCTATTCCAAAGCAAAGTAATTCTATAGGAAATAATTTAAAATTGAGACCTATTTCTCTGATGTCTTGTTTATGCAAAACCTTACATTTAATGATAAGTTTTCGCAGAGGACAGTCATGTCAAGAATGTTTGGTCAGGTTTATTACAAAAGTACAAATTGGATTTTCAAAAGACCAATCAACTTTGGCATGTTTTGCTGACATCGAAAATGCTTACAATAACGTGTCAATAAACGCAATGTTATCAATCCTAGACGATATTGGTGTAGGTAAAAATATATGCAGATATTTAGGAAATTTTTTGAACGAAAGGCATCTTAAAATTAAAATGAATGACCTTGAAATAATTGAAGTAAGATACACGAATACAGGTCTAGCTCAAGGGGATCCGATTTCACCTATTCTTTTTAACATAACTACTCATAAAGCGTTCTCTATAATTAAGGATATTTCAATCTGCCAATATGCTGACGATTTCGTATTTTATGATACTAGTAACAATATTTATGAAAGTTCTTTTAAAATTCAAACGGCTTTAAATATTTTCTCCTCATTTCTTAATGAATTAGTGTTACAACTGTCAGGAAACAAATCTAAAATGTGCTTATTCAGCAAAGGTTTCAAGAAGCGATCAGTTAAAGTAAAAGTAAATAATCAAATTTTAAATATGGTAGAAAGCTATAAATATTTAGGTTTCTTTTTAGATAAGTCATTGAGATTTGGAAAACGTATAAATGAAACGTTTGAAAAAATACAAAAACACATGAACTTGTTAAAGATTTTGGCTGGTTCATCATGGGGCGTGCATCCAAGACACTTAAGAAATATATATATAACCTTGATCAGGAGCCGGATTGACTACAGTTGCTATGTATATGACAACAGTGCTGAGTGTCATCTAGGTAAATTACAAAAATTACAGAACCAAGCACTAAGAATTATTGGAGGCTTTGTTAAATCAACCCCAGTTCATGTAATGGAGAGTGAATTGAGCATCCCGCCTCTAATTCTGCGAAGAAAATATTTAGCTTATAAATATTACCTAAAAGCTGCTTCCGTACAAGGAAATGTATCTCTCAAATTATTAAACGACCTTAGCGCTCTGGTGCATGTTAGATACTGGAATAATAAAAATATACCTCTTTTGGTGAAAGTACACCAAGAGCTTAAAACAATTAATGTATCGGCATCATCTCCAATGTGTATGTATACTTTAAGGACATGGATGACAAACTTTGACCTACATTGTGTAATTTCAACCAATTTAGACAACGTATCTCAATCAAAACGGTCATACGAATCCAATAATTTGAAAAGCGACATACTTCAGGAACTGGAAACTAAATATAAAAACTATGTAAAAATATATACAGACGGCGCAAAGAGCAATGATGGTTGTGGAGCAGCCTTTTTTGTTCAGTCTGGAAATAGGAACAATCATGATGAGTGCTGCTTTAAATTAAATAACGATCTATGTATTATGACGCTGGAGCTCCTTGCAATCTCGAAAGCACTATCTTACATTCAAAATTCCACCGAAAATAAGGTAGCCGTGCTCTCAGATAGTAAAAGTGCCTTACATCATATAGCTCGGTGCGCCTCTGGTCGCAGAGGTGTATCGATAGCTTATGATGTTCTTTCGAAAATTGATGAGCTTAAATTAAAAGGTGTAGACCTGAGAATGCAATGGGTCCCGTCAATGGGCGCATATAGGTATACCAGGGAATGAGCAGGCTGACAAAATGGCAAAAAGAGCTATCAGTGTGGGAAAAGTAATTTCGATTGTACCAGAGTACTCTGAAATATTACCAAAATTTCGACAAAAATGTTACGCTGATTGGAGAGAATACTTTGATCAAAGATCTAGAGAAAAGGGTATCTGGTATAAGACCGTGCAAAGCCAACCTCCTCCAGTTCCATGGTGGATGCCTAGTAATTTTAATAGAAAAATCATTGTATCTGCCCATAGAATTCGATCTGGTCACATCCCATCGAACAAATTCGCCTTTCTTATGGGCAAAAAGCCTTCTCCTAACTGCGATCTATGTAACACCTTGGATGATGTTTATCACTAATGGAATGTGACAAATTTAAAACACAACGAACACAAATTTTTCAAAATTCTGGCTCAAATAATGTGCAAGTCGCCGCTTATCATAGCATATTGTCTACGCCAAATAGTGTAGAAGCCTGTAGGATATATAGTATGTTTGTTAAGTAAGTTCGCTAGAATAAGGTACTATAGGACTGACATGTACAAAATTGTATAAAAGTCCTTTTCCACAAATAAAGAAAAAAAAAAAAAACCCCATACATGATGTTCTACTGAGTCGGGTCTCCGCCAATTGCAAGGAGGGTAATTAGCCTTCTGTGCCACGCTGGCCAAACGGATTGGCACAGTCGTTTTATTTCAAGTGTTCCTTCTCATGCAGCTAGGTGTCGACCTTGTAATTTCCTTCAGTCGGCTCTTATGGTGCTGCCACACTGCTGTTTAAAGATGTTTACAAACATTTGTTAAGAAAATACGATCTCAGTGATAGAAAATGAAAGGTAGTGTTAGGTAACGCTATTAAATAATTCTGAACAAAATTGAGGGTATGCGAAGAGTGTGGGGCCCGGGTCTTAAAATATTTAACAATCCCTAACAGAATTCCGTGTGGTAGCGGAGTAAGAATACTACCACCCCATATCTTCCCGTGGGTGTCGTAGAAGGCGACTAAGGGACAACAGACGTTGGGCAGCAGCGACGTTCTGTCAAGAATCGGCCATCCGATACTGCGATCGCCAACCCGCCTGCCAAGCGTGGCGATTATGGCAAACCCCCCCTATGACTGTCACAAATTTAAAAACGGCCCCCAGTCCCCGGCAGCCCTGCTATTCCTTCGGCCACGGTAGCAGCCAAGGTAACGGTGGGGCAGGGGGTGCGAACAATCTCCGGCAGAGATCCGGCTACCACAAAAAACGACGGCTGCACCTGGCAACATACAACACACGGACACTGCGGACTGACGAGAAGATCATAGAACTCGAGGAAGAGTTGAGCAAGCTGCGATGGGATGTAGTGGGGTTGTCTGAAGTCCGAAGAGAGGGGGAGGACACGATAACCCTCAAATCCGGCAACTTGCTCTACTTCCGGGAGGGCGACCAACAGTCCCAAGGTGGTGTTGGGTTTATCGTCCACAAGTCCCTTGTGAACAACGTTGTTAAAATCGAGAGTGTGTCGACCAGGGTGGCGTACCTTATACTCAGAATAACCAAGCGTTATTCGCTGAAGGTCATACAGGTATACGCACCGACCTCGGCACACCCCGACGAAGCGGTGGAGATAATGTATGAGGACATTTCCTCGGCCATACATGGCTCTAGAACGCACTACACCGTTGTCATGGGGGATTTTAACGCGAAACTGGGCAAGCGGAGCGGAGATGAGCTGCAAGTGGGGCAATTTGGCTTTGGACACCGGAACCAACGGGGCCAGACTTTGGCTGGTTTTCTGGAGAAGGAGGGACTCTATATGATGAATTCCTTCTACAAAAAACCAGAACAGAGGAAATGGACCTGGTTGAGTCCGGATGGCACCACAAAAAACGAGATAGACTTCATCATGTCGACGGAAAAGCACATATTCAATGATGTCTCCGTGATCAATATGGTTAAAACCGGAAGCGATCACCGCTTAGTAAGAGGCACATTGAATATCGACGTCAAGCTTGAAAGGTCGCGCATGGTGAGGTCTACGCTGCGTCCCGTGCCTGTTCAGATTCAAAACCCGGAAAGCTTCCAGCTCGAACTGCAGAACCGCTTTATTAGCCTAGGCGTTGACGTGGACGATAATAATGACGGGTTCGTGGAGACTGTCCGCAAAGTTGGGTCGAAGTTCTGTAAGACCCAACGCCAGAAAACGGCCAAAAAGCTCTCGGACCTCACCCTAAATCTCATGGACGAGCGACGGAAAATGGTCCTGAAGTCTTCAGATGATGCGACGCAGCTTCGGACGCTCAATAGACAGATATCAAAGTCCCTGAAGCGTGATATACGCCGATTCAACACGATTCGTGTTGAAGAGGCTATTGAACGCAACAGGGGCTCCAAGGTTTTCGCCAGGGATCTGTCTATTGGGCAAAGCCAGCTCGTCAGGCTGAAGACTGATGACGGCAGGATCGTCACGTCAAAGTCCGAGATTTTGGGTGAGGTCGAGAGTTTCTATGGACAACTGTACACGTCTACACACGAACCCGTCATAAATCTAGCAAACGACCCACGAGCTAGGTTAACCCGGCACTACACAGAAGACCTACCGGACGTCAGCCTGTGTGAGATCGGGATGGCTCTCGAGCAACTTAAGAACAACAAGGCGGCGGGTGATGACGGCATTACCGCAGAACTTTTGAAGGCGGGTGGAGAACCGATCCTTAGGGCCCTTCAGAAGTTGTTCAATTCCGTCATACTCGAAGGACGAACGCCAAAGGCATGGAACAGAAGTGTGGTGGTGCTGTTCTTCAAGAAGGGAGATAACACCTTATTGAAGAACTACAGACCCATCTCACTTTTGAGCCATGTCTACAAGTTGTTCTCGAGGGTCATCACGAATCGTCTCGCATGCAGGCTCGACGATTCCCAGCCTCCCGAACAAGCCGGTTTCCGAAAAGGCTTCAGCACCGTAGACCATATTTTAACGCTACGGCAGGTTATACAGAAGACCGAGGAGTATAACCTGCCCCTTTGTCTGGCGTTCGTGGACTACGAGAAAGCCTTCGATTCGATCGAGACGTGGGCAGTATTGCAGGCTCTCCAGAGGTGCCAAGTCGACTATCGGTACATCGAAGTGTTGAAGTGCTTGTATGAAAACGCCACCATGTCAGTCCGACTCCAGGACCAGACCTCGAAACCGATCCAGCTGCAGCGAGGTGTTAGACAGGGAGATGTTATCTCTCCGAAACTGTTCTCCGCTGCACTGGAAGATGTTTTCAAGGTTCTGGACTGGAAAGGGCTGGGCATTAACGTGAACGGCGAGTACATCACTCACCTTCGATTCGCTGACGACATAGTCGTAATGGCTGAAACCATGGAGGACCTCACTACGATGCTCGATGGCCTCTGTGGAGCCTCCGAACGAGTCGGCCTTAAGATGAACATGGAGAAGACGAAGATCATGTCTAACATCCATGTTCAAGCCACTCCTGTTAACATCGGAGGTTCTACCCTCGAAGTTGTTGACCATTACATTTACCTGGGACACACTGTCCAGTTAGGTAAGTCCAACTTCGAGAAAGAGGTCAATCGTCGGATCCAACTCGGCTGGGCAGCGTTCGGGAAGCTGCGTAAGATCTTCTCGTCCACAATACCGCAGTGTCTGAAGACAAAAGTCTTTAACCAGTGTGTGTTGCCAGTGATGACATATGGAACAGAGACGTGGTCGCTCACTATGGGCTCCATCAGAAGGCTCAAAGTCACCCAAAGGGCAATGGAGAGGGCTATGCTCGGAGTTTCCCTGCGAGATCGAATCAGAAATGAGGAGATACGCAGGAAAACCAGGGTCACCGACATAGCCCACAGGATTGCCAAACTTAAGTGGCAGTGGGCAGGGCACATAGCTCGCAGGACCGACGCCCGATGGGGCAGAAAAGTCCTCGAGTGGCGACCGCGTTCCGGAAGGCGCAGTGCTGGTAGGCCTCCCACACGGTGGACCGACGACCTGGTTAAGGTCGCCGGAAAGCAGTGGATGCGGGCGGCCCAGGACCGGCCTTTGTGGAGATCCTTGGGGGAGGCCTATGTCCAGCAGTGGACGTCTTTTGGCTGAAATGATGATGATGAAAATGAACAGAATGTAACAATTGTTAGTAAATGTATTAGTGTTAGAAAATGTTTGTAAACATTTTTAAACAGCAGTGTGGCAGCACCTTTACGTCACCGTCGGAATGGGGTGGTCACACAATGCGTTCTAAATCCGTCCCTACACTTACTGAAGTGACAGGATAACATAGCCTTAAAAGAAGGAGAACATACCTTTACATGATAATATTTGCTTAAATATGTATATATATTTTATATCAGTTTAGTTACTGCCAGTAAGCTTAACAATTTACTTTAAGTAACTTTGTTTAGATTTACTTTCTCAGTCCATAACAACTCGTTAGTCGTCGTCATCTTTTCAGCCCAAAAATGACCCACAACTTAGTCGGGCCTCCTCCAAATTCATTGAGGGAAATTAGCCTACTGTGCCATGCTGGCAAGACGGGTTGGCACAGGGTTTGTATGAAGATTTCCTTCTCATACGGCTAGGTGATCTGCCTCTTACGATCCTTTAGTCTCCTCTTACAACACCCTCAGGGTAGTGTGGGTTGGTGACATAGTGTATTCTAAATCCGTCACCACACGGAAAACTCGTTAGTGTTTACGCCTAACTAAACATTTCCGTGTGGTGAAGGTTAACCCGTCTTACCAGCGTGGCGTGTAGTAGGAGGAGACCCGATTCAACAGTGGGTCTTTTATGGGTTGAAACGTAGACAAATTTTGCCCTTCCTGCGACACCCTCAAGATAGAGAGTGTACATTTTAAATCCATCAAGTGTAAGAAATATCGAGTGACAATAAAGAATAAAATCGATTAGAATAAATCGATTTGGCTCCGGGGGAGTGGATTGATTGCATTATCTGTGACAGTATCACGCTCCCTGAGATGCAATCTCGTTTACTAGACGTCTGCAAGTGAAAATTCACTTAGCCGCGGTACAGGATGTTCAGGAATAGCGGACGTCCGTACGTACGTGTGGTGACGGATTAAGTATACATGGTGTCACCATCCCATTCCATCCTGAGGGTGTCGTAAGTTTAGACAGAAGGAAATTATGGTGAAGGTCTTATGGTGGAATGTTTTTCCATGAATGAATATCAGTATTGTAACTAATTGTGACTTTTTTATATCGTGGCGTTTCTTTCCTGGTCTACATGTAAAGACTAATTAAATTTCACTATTTGAAAGTAAGTTACTTAACGAGTTTATTAGAAAAAAAAAGAGAAGATTTTGATTTTGATTACTGGATGATGCATGATTACTGATGGCTAATCGGTGTTCTTCGGTTATTTCTGGCAATATCCTGAGGATATGTACTATTATCAGACCCACAGCTTAAGCTTCGGTGGGATATTAGAGTACAAACCCACACTAACCAGACATGACATTCATGGCAAAGAAGTGAGCCTGTACTTTTAATTTAATATTACAGAAATTGCAGCCTTTAGATCACGGGGTCCCGGGTTCAGTTGCGGCACTTGCTCTGGGTCAGGGAGTCATTTGTGTTTGCGAATTTAATGTTGAATTCACAGAACAAATTAAGAAAAAAGTGCCCTAGATGTAAAAATTAATAGAACATTTTAAGAAACGTCCCTATAAACATCAAAGCTTATATTGATAAAACAGATAATGATAGATCTTTCAGATGCCTATTTTGACAAGACAGACGGAGAGAAGATCTTTCAGATACTGATATCATCAAAATCCGTCCATTTATTTAGAAATTACAATGCGACAGGCAGGCATACATGCACAACGCCCCTCTTTTTGTCGAGGGAGGTGATAAGCATAAACATCGCTGCAATTTTCTTCAAACACAGCCAAGCAGATCAAAACCTTCATACCTACACAAACACACTGACAGGCACGATAAAGCTAAAACTCGCTTATGTCGGAGGTGAAACTATTACTACTACAGCCCATAGATGCCCCACCTTTGAGTCGGGCCTCCTCCAGTTGCATGGAGGGTAATTAGCGTATTGTGCCACGTTGGTCAG
This sequence comes from Clostera curtula, assembly GCA_905475355.2. Classification (NCBI taxonomy): domain Eukaryota; kingdom Metazoa; phylum Arthropoda; class Insecta; order Lepidoptera; family Notodontidae; genus Clostera; species Clostera curtula. Next base: position 1,241,694 of record FR997803.1, on the reverse strand, counting down.
ACGGGTTGGCAAAGGGTTTCATATCAAGTGTTCCTTCTCTTGCAACAGGTTTTTGGTCTTGTCATTTTATTCTGTCGGCTCTTACGATACGCTCAGGATGGAATGGTGATGTGACTGGAAGATGAAAAGTACTAGCAAAAACTTTGTTCATTTTAAACAAATGCCACCAAAATTTATTTAGCCACAATCTACGTGCGCCCCTTTAGCAATATGAAGAGCGTGTAGCTAAATTGGTTAGCTGCGATGAGGCAAACGCGGTGGACCCAATTTAGGGACACATAGTTATAAGCAGTAAGCCAACTTGAAACTGACGTCTATACGCACTATGCAACACACGTATCTCGTATCACGTACAAATAAATGTTTTCCAGGATCTAATGTTTGCATTACGGCATAAATCATAATGTCAAGACTTAGGTTCTATGCATGCGAATTTAGAAGACATAGTGTCGCTACTCCCTTTCACCCTGAGGGTTTTAAAAGACCCGACAAAGTAGAAGAGAGTAAAGAAAAAAGAAAGAGCAAAGTTTCGGCCTTTTTGTTATAGTAGTATAATATAATATAATAATATAATTTGTTAGCCTTATAATAGTACTTTCCTTTGTCGGCTCTTTCTTTCTTTTCTTGCGGCTGGGCAACATGAATACGAACTCTATGCCAACCCGTCTGGCCAGCGTTGCACAGTAGGCTAATTACCCTCCATGTAATTAGAGGAGGCCTGACTCAGCAGTGGTCCATGCAAGGGCTGAGTAGTAAATCAAATCAACCAAATCAAAATGTTTTTTCTTCGAATAAATTCTTGCGAATGCTTTCAAAATATAGTCAAAAGTTAAAATTAAACGTAATTAATCATTTAGTTTTTACCACCGGTTCGGAAAGCGATTCCACAAAGAAGAGCCGGCAAGAAACTCCATGGTTGCTCTTTTAAATAAAAGTAGTAACCCTTTTATGTTGGTGGTACAAACAAGTGTGACAGATTAGTGAGAGCAATTACACGCATAAACATGTAGCATAAAATTAAAAACCAAGTCAGAAATCAAATTAAAAAACTGTTTGTAAATTCCAATATGGATAGGCACCTACATAAGTAGGCAGTACATATGAATATAATGAATTGGTAGGTATTCCTATTTTCTTGTACAAATGACGATTATTGAAATACCAAACCGTTAATTAAAGTTGTTAACACGTTATAGCCTTACCTCCTCATTAAAACTTCCATTGGATATCTCCCTACTGGGATTTCATCATCATCAGCATATCACATAAGGAGCAATCATTTATAGACTGAGAAGTGGTGTAGAATATTTTTTTATGTAACACGGTCTTTAATTTATGCCTTTATTATTTTAAAATAAATGTCGCTAATATTTATTTAAATATAGTAGTTTTGTGATCATTTGATTTTATTTTTGATTCTACGTATGTCTTTATCCCGAAAACGTAATTAAAGACTTTTATATTCCATTAGCTGCACCCCGCGGTTTCACCCGCGCTTACTTATTGTCGTACAGAGGGTGACGCCGCGGGGCAAAGATAATCTAAAAAAGTAGCCTAAGTTACTCCTTATATAATTGGCTACCTATCAGTGAAAGTCCCGTTAAAATCGGTCCAGCCGTTCCAGAGATTAGCCGGAACAAACAGACAGACAGACAGACGGACAGACAGACAAAAATTAAGAAAAAAGTTATTTCGGTCTATGTACTGTGTATACATACTTACGGATTTAGTAAAAAGTGGTTATTTTATTAATACAAACAGACACTCCAATTTTATTTATTTGTATAGAGTACAGATGTATAGATATTATAATTTTAGGATTTTTAATTTTATGCTACATGTTTATGCGTGTAATTGCTCTCACTAATCTGTCAGATTTGTTTGTACCACCATAATTGTAACACTTTTATTTAAGAGATCAACCATAGAGTTTCTTACCGGGTCTTCTATGTGGAATGGCATTCGGAACCGGTGGTAAAACTAAATGATTAATTATGTTTAATTTTAACTTTTGATTATTTGAAAGCATTCGCAAGAATTTATTCGAATTAAAAATATTTTGATTTTATTTAAGGAGGCAAATAAAAGTTGTGCTACTGAATAGCTGCATGCTGTGACCATAGTCCTAATTTAGGGGATCGTGTTTCGGCCCTCGTCCGCTCCCAATAGAGTTGTACAGTGTCAACTAAAACCTTCTTGTTGTTGATTTTACGTCAAGTTTGGGACTAAGTTACTATTTTTCGTTAGCGAACACTACATACCTATGTTTACACAAGATAAGTTCTACTTTTGAAAAGAAAAATTCATTTTAACCCTTTTGGTAATAGACTAAGAGCCCGAGAACGCCAGACTTACGGTATTTTATAACAGCTAAAAGTTTGTCAGTGCATGCTCCCAACACAGGTAAGAACGATGGACCATTTATGAAGTTTGGGTTACAGTGGCTTTGGCAGGTACACCTCACTAAAGGTGTGTAAAATACCGATCTAATTACGTCAAATAATAAAGTGCGATTTTTTGGTATTACCTTTAGATTATTATAAAAAATCATGTTATTCATTGACAGACACTTAACGTCGTGGAAACCCTTTGCCAGACACCCTTAATGTTCATGGCAGTGTGCATATGGGTGAGTGCGCGTGAGATAGCGAGTTAAGTCTACCGCGGTCCGCGCAGTTGTTATTACTACTGATAAAATCAAAATCAAAACTCATTTGGCTTATTAGAGCTCTTTTGACAGGTCAAACAAAATGATAAAAGTTAAAATTTACCATTTAAAATTAATTATTTACCATCGACTGCCTCGTTGGTCTAGTGGTCAGATGTGCCGCCTTTGGATCAACGGGTCCCGGGTTCGATTCCGGGGTCGGGCCAGTGTCTTTGTCTAAACCAGAGGCACTGGGTCGGAGTCTGGGTGTCATTTCTATCTATAATATGTATGTATTTACAAAAAAAATGTATATAAGTAGTTTATCATCCATCTCGTTACCATAAGACAAGCATTAAGTTGCTTAGCTTGGGACGAGATGGCGTTGTGTGAAATGTCCAAGGATATTTATTTATCTACCACCGGTTTGAATGCACCTCTACAGAGAAGAGCCGGCAAGAAACTCTGTAATTGTTCTTTTTAGATCGCCATTTGGGTACAAGACTGGTTATAAGACAGATTTGTGAGAGCAAACTCGCGCAATAGTTCCAAAGGGCCAAACATCAGCCAGATCTAGTCGACAATAGTAACCTTGTAATGCCCAAGCCAACCGACCCCCAGCAACGGCACCTGTTCACAAGCATGACGCATGCGGTAGCCATCGCCCTCCTCAACCATATTGCAGGGAAGAGAACGACCCACCGCACGACGCCACCACTGCCATGAGTCTTAAAGTGAGCATGATAACTCGAGCACCAAGGAATTGAACATTTCAAAAGTTATACTAATAACGCGTTAGGATGCTCTCACATACTGTGTATACATATCACATTAGAAGAACACTATTTCTTATTACTTTGTCATTATTCTAAAAGTATTTAAATAAGAGCATCGGACTAGCAACAGCACCGATCAGTTATTCCCAAGCATTTTTAGATATAGATGTAGTCGTTAACTTTATAGTACCCCTTAAAGATTAGCCGACTTTTAATTTGACACTTAAAGTGTTCTAAAGGCAAGTCTTTAGGCGCCCGATTACGGCTGCAGATAGTTATAGTAGCGAATGGAGCCTCAGAATAAATATAAAGTAACAATATAGGGGGCGCTTTATTGTTTTAGTTGATGTAAACACGTACTAAGTAGTTATGCAGTCAGAACGCACCCTTAACATAGTCACGTCATGTTGATAGAGACGCACCTAGGCGGGCGACGCTGACGCTGCATGCTTATTCCAGATAGCGCGTCCGGTAATGGACACTGGACTAGATTAAGCATGTAACCATAGTTATTAAGAGAATAAGTTTAGTTAGATGGGAATAAAGAGCCATACAGTAAAGACGTGTTCTTTTTAAAAACCTTCGGCAACGCTCCCGCGGTTTAAATAAGTACTAAACAATACATGCGCAGTGGAAATAAAAACTGCGCAGTGAGGGACCGCGGTAGACTTAACTCGCTATCTCACGCGCACCCACCCATATGCATACTGCCATGAACATTAAGGGTGTCTGGCAAAGGGTTTCCACGACGTTAAGTGTCTGTCAATGAATAACATGATTTTTTATAATAATCTAAAGGTAATACCAAAAAATCGCCCTTTATTATTTGACGTAATTAGATCGGTATTTTACACACCTTTAGTGAGGTGTACCTGCCAAAGCCACTGTAACCCAAACTTCATAAATGGTCCATCGTTCTTACCTGTGTTGGGAGCATGCGCTGACAAACTTTCAGCTTTTATAGAATACCGTAGGTCTGGGGTTCACGGGCTCTTGCTCTATAATCTACTAATACAAAAGTGTCAATTCGACACCTACACCAAACGATTTGAATAACCTTAGTCATTGTTTATTAATATTTTGCTTCAATAAACGTTACCATTGTATAGACATTCTCAAAGTAACATCAGCTAGTGCCTTTTATGCAAATGCATCACTATAACTTTTTGTCCGTATGTCCACCACCCCATTCCTTCCTTAGGGGCGTCGGGCAATTGTCATGGAGTAAACCAGAGGCACTTAATCTGTATCTGGGCGTCATTTGTATGTACTCGTGAATAAAATGTTTGCAAACATCCCCACCGATATAGTGGAGGGTTCTCGTTATATTTTCTCATTCTCGTATGTTGTATATATTTAATAGACACTGCGTCGCGGCGTGAGAAAGTTATGTAATTATAATTAGTCCCCTATGTATTTTTTTATTTTTCTGGGGAGTATACAAGACACCTCCATGCACTTCATTGGGGATTCATGCAATAGAATATTACGCAGCTATATAATATAGGTTAGTGAAGAACAGGCATTTTTAGTGGCCCAGCACAGCAGCAGTCATCTATGGGCTGAATAGTATAACTTTTCTAGAACGATTTTTAGATGCGACCTTTGCAATTGTACTTTGACAGTCTCTAAATTGCATCATGCTGATTGGACACGTCGGTAGAAATAGGTTTGAGGCAGGAAATCATAGCATTGGCAATAGAAGGCGCTCTCCGGTTCGAGATAGCCACTCGATGGAAGATTTAAGCATACATAGGGACGGACAGACGACAGGGACTTTGTTTTATAATATGTAGTGATAGTGATTATGACGATCCCAGTCGTCAACGGATACATCATTTTTATAACACTACTACCAGGTCCAATCGCGGCACCAACCGAGAAGACCTGGCGAAAGAAACTCTGTGGGCTTGTCCTTTTTTTTAAACGTCATTTTTTTAAACGTCATCAACATTACGAGTACAATGACCGTGTAATAACTAACTAGGTTTAGTTTTAAGTTCCGATAAATGAGAATTTGAATTTGAATTCCGTTTGGTTCTAAATGTATGAATATGCTTAGATAGGGATAGGGAACATGATATATTTGTTTTCTCTTCTATTAACCTATTGCCAAAGTATTTAGGATGACCTCACGACTGAACGGGTTGGTGATATCACTACATACTATAAAACAAAGTCGCATTATTTTGTCCTTCCCTATGTATGCATAAATCTTTAAAACTACGCAACGGATTTTGAAGCGGTTTTTTTAATATATAGAGTGATTCAAGGGGAAGGTTTATATTTATAACCCACCCCCGCTTTGCAAGGGCGAAGCCGGGGCGGGCCACTAGTGTAGTATAAATCACGGCACAGACTTCGATCAGCAACACTTGTACGTATTCATCTCGCGAGAGGCTGCTAACATACGTTCCAATCTCAATGCAGCGATCTATAATCCAACACGGCTCCGGGGGGAGCCACTCGTGCGGCTTGCAGCGGTCCAAGATACTATGAGGCATAGAATTCAGGGCTGTCCCTTGTTTGTATTTTATCACTGTCGATATCCTCGTTCGTTCCACCCCATAAATGAACTGGTGGTAAAGTTTCAAATACTGATCATCATCATCATCATCATTTCAGTCAAAAGACGTCCACTGCTGGACATAGGCCCCCCCGAGGATCTCCACAAAGGCCGGTCCTGGGCCGCCCGCATCCACTGCTTTCCGGCGACCTTAACCAGGTCGTCGGTCCACCGTGTGGGAGGCCTACCAGCACTGCGCCTTCCGGAACGCGGTCGCCACTCGAGGACTTTTCTGCCCCATCGGGCGTCGGTCCTGCGAACTATGTGCCCTGCCCACTGCCACTTAAGTTTGGCAATCCGGTGGGCTATGTAGGTGACCCTGGTTTTCCTGCGTATCTCCTCATTTCTGATTCGATCTCGCAGGGAAACTCCCAGCATAGCCCTCTCCATTGCCCTTTGGGTGACTTTGAGCCTTCTGATGGAGCCCATAGTGAACGACTATAGCCAATAGCCATAGCCAATACTGAAACATATCTAAAAATGCATCACTACATAGTATAAAACAAAGTCGATGTTTTCTGTCCGTCCCTATGTATGCTTAAATCTTTAAAACTACGCAACGGATTTTGAAGCGGTTTTTTTTATTAGATAGAGTGGTTCACGAGGAAGGTTTATATGTATAACACACCCCCGCTTTGCACGGGCGAAGCCGGGGCGGGCCACTAGTTACATAATATTTAAATGTTTGTTATGCAAAATAAACGATTTGACTTTGATCCATATGTCTGCAAAGAAGTGTTTAAAAAATACTCAGACGAAAGTAATAACATAAAACTGTTTCTGGCCGTTACATCGCTCAGCAGACATCCTTGAGGCTCGCGTGCGACGTCCGTCCCTCTAGTTTTATTCCATTTGCTTTCTACATGTTCACGTTGGCCATCTGTATTGCGACACAGCATGTGGTTACGAAAGACGACTATATAACTATTTCGTGTTAATAAAGATCTACTACTGTTTGACTGCCTTGGGTTCAACGGGTCCCGGGTTCGATTCCGGGGTCGGGCAAGTGTCTTTCTCTAAACCAACGGCACTTTCTCTGAATCTGGGTATCATTTGTGTTCGTGAATTACTTGGAATTATTTGGAAACTGCCCCCGCGATACAGGTTACATAGTTAGTACAGGGGTTCCGTTTTTAATAAATAAATAAATCCTTTTTTTTAATAACTATTACTCAGCCCATATATGACGCACAGCGGAGTCGGGCCTCCTTCATTTACATGAAGGAAATGAAGGAAGAAAATATAACATTCATTTAATAAAAAAATAAAACCATATAAAGTTGGCTAAAAAATTAACCCTTTACCATTTAGGGTGATGAAAAATAGATGTTGTCCGATTCGCAGACCTAACCGATATGCTGTATGCAAATTTCACGAAAATCGGTCGAGCCATTTAGGAGGACTTCAATAACAAACACCTTGACAGGAGAATTTTATATATCAGTAAATTTAAATGAATTATGATCGAATTTCAACTGCTAGGCGACCACTATCACTATCACTACATAGTATAAAACAAAGTCGCATTCTTCTGTCCGTCCCTATGTATGCATAAATCTTTAAAACTACGCAACGGATTTTGAAGCGGTTTTTTTTAATAGATAGAGTGATTCAAGGGGAAGGTTTTTAAGTATAACCCACCCCCGGTTTGCACGGGCGAAGCCGGAGCGGGCCACTAGTTAATATTATAATTCATTAAGTGGCTGATCAACTATTCATTCCGTCAGATGCAGAGATATAGATACATAAATCGCGTTAAGGCCTGCGCCGAATGGGACGGCATGGCAAGGGATTTTGCCGTCAGTCAGCGCACATTAGCCGCTTACGAGTAGATACCGCGGCATTCCAGCGCCTTGCCTTAGCATGCCACGGCGCGACAATATGGTAGATTGGGATTTGGTGTTAATTTCGATTATTGCAGATGAAGAAGGTGCACAAGCTAATAATAGGGATAGAAGAAGATTTTGGGTTGCTACCCTATATTAATTAAACTTCCTCACTCCGCGGTCTGTCAAAACGAGCGCTGGAGTCCTTGGCATGCCGCCGTCGCGGAAGCCCGTGGCGCCTCTTTCAATGCCCTGCAATGAAATCCCTTTCGATGCCACGGCATCATATTAAAGCATAGCAATTTGTTAAAGCCTCAGTTATGGCTTTAATCAAATATAAGTAATTAAAAAGATTATTTAAAGATGACATAACAATTATTATACTTCTTATATATTGATACAAGTTATACCAAAAAGTATACTTACAAAAAAGGCTTGAACACAATTTATATACTATTTCAATGTCGATACGATTTATAAAGGTTTAAAAAAACAGCATCTTGATTCGAGGAAGTCTAAATCCGAACGGATTGGATTTAGAATAGCCACTATTTTAAATCCGTACTTATCGTTCGGATTTAGAATTTTTTTATATCAATGATAGCCGCTCATAACAATATCAAACGGTATTAATTTAGTATATTTTTATTAAGTTCACTTTTAAAAGCCAAGTCTTTTTTTATAACTTCCACGAAATACTTATGACATGACGCGATAAAGTTTAATTCTACCTCGACACAATGAGTTGGCGTATTAAATTTTATAATATTAACGCGAATCCTTAGTAATGGAGCGAAATTTAAACGATCGTATTCCACTATTAGTCATTAATTATTCATATTACAGTACATCAAAGGTAAGGTAAATAATGTTACCTTGAAATATATTATAATTACAAGAAAGACCGATTATGATGTGGTTAATTAATATGAAAACAGGTTTTTTAGCGGTGATGTAGTCTGCCTGATTTGGCTACCTACCAGTAATTACACGGAGCGATTGCCAACTGTCCTCCGTGACTGGAACAACCGGTAATACCGGTTAGACCAGCTGTTCTTTTTCATGCTACTGACTGCGTTTAATTTCTTACTTACTACTCAGCCCATAAATGACCCTAGGCTGAGTCGGGCCTCCTCCATCGACATGGGGGATTGACATGGGGGGTAATATGCCCTCTTTGGCATGAAGGAGGTCGGATATTACAAATAATGGACACCCATCTGATACGCGCCCTCCATAAAAGTCCTCGAGTGGCGACCGATGATGATGATCTAATACCCAACAAAGCCAGACGTTGTTAATTCTCGATTGCGTTCATTATTAACAGCATTCACTATTGTATTCTATCGATATCGACAGAAGTGCTCCTAGTGATTTCCATTTAGTAAATAAATAATTACGGTTCTTTGTTAAACAGAGCCATTAGTTTCTTCTTTAAAACGTGCATTTACGCTAAAAGGGTTTTCATGCTGTTCTGTTTCACTTCGATACTAAATGAAAGAGAATTGTTTTATTGGAGTTCCAATTTTAAATGTTTAAATTTTCTTTCTTTATTGTTCTGTTTATGTTTTTAGTGTCTAAATTATATTTTTAAATAGTGATTAGTTATTTAAGACGGCTACTAAGACGGAATTATTTAATTTTGTAATTTATAATATATGTTAATAAATGTAGTTTAATGAGATTGTATCATATATATTTTGAAATACTTTATTTATTGAGTGAAACGAAACAGTTATATACATAACGATAAGATCTACGGCAGAGTATAATAAAACTTGGGCTACCAAATTTAAAAAGAGTCCTACAAAAACTAATAAACGCAAAAATTCAATGTATTATTGTATGATAGTGACGATCACGATATCTAGTTTAACGGGCTAGACCTAGATAACGCACTATTAAAAAAAAACGACTTTCATATAACAATAAAATATCTCTATAGTGAAAAAATACCAATAAACAACCGTTATTGTAACTATTTTACATATAAGAGCAACCATCGAGTTTCTTGCCGGCTATTCTCTGTGGAATGGCATTCCAAACCGGTGGTAAAATCTAAATGATTAATTATTTTTAATTTTTCTTTTTCGTTTTTTCTGTTACAGTCTTTGACTATTTGAAAGCTATCGCAAGAATTTATTCGAATAAAAAAGACTTTGGTTGTGAATTCGGTGCCCTGGGTTTACCTATATAACTAATGTTACGTCCGCCTGACGGCGGGTAACAAAGAATAGGAAAAAAAACAATTACAAAATTTACAAGATTTATTTCTGTGTTTACAATGTATCACCAAAAATTAATGTCTCTAAGCACGAAAAGATCTCGAAATCACAGGGATGAGTTCTCGGCACAGGGAAGCTTGTGGTCAGAAAAAAAAGACCTAAATGCGCTGGGGACTTATCTCATCCGACTATTTGGCATTAGCCGGTTGGGTCACTTCCGGGCGTAGGACGCGCAGCCGTAACGCGATTCGGACGGGGACGTGTGGCACGTAGACCTCAGCTCATAGGTGGTGTGCGGCTGTGTACATCTCAGCGCGGAGTGCGTTCAGCCTCGTGGCCGTCGGCAGCATGAAAAAGCCTCCAAACGTACGGCGGTCTTCTACTCTTCCGGAGAATCCCAGCCCGTACAGAGGTCCCCCAGTTTCCTGGAACGCGTCGGAGTGACCCCTTAGCGCGAAAGATCCGACACCCAGGCACTAGGTGAAACCCGGAGTGGGCGTCGGCGTCTTTCGCGAAACAACAAAATTATATAATATGAAATTGTGATGTCCAAGCCCGGTACTAGAAACAATCCAATGATAAAATAAACAATTAATAAAAGAACATCTCAAATATTAAATACCGGACGATCACAATTTCATAAGAATCAAAAGAATACAATCGACATATTAGCAAACGGGTAGTCGTCACAAATTAACTAGCGAAGCACTGACCTTGATTTTTAGCACGCCGGTACATAGAAATATGATGCTAAGCTAGCAAATAATTATTGCAAAGGAAATATGTTACAACAGTTTTACACAATTAGTAAACTTTTACAAAACTACGCGAACTAGGAAATAGTTAGGAATCAAATATAATTATTTCTATGAAAAACTATTACGAAGTGACTATGACCAATATGTCCTACCTTGTATAAAATTATCCCGGTGGCCAATTTATTAAGAACACAGCAAAATCGTTATCCTTACACTCCTATATTGTAATTACTACAAACTACCAGTTTTAAACAATGCATACAATGACATTAACACTTTTCAACGGCTGTATTAATCACGAAAATTAATAAATCACAATGCATACGTATGTATGGCCACCGACGTTGACTATTTGCGCGTGAACTACACAATGGCATTAAAATATATCCTACAATATTCCATTGGTTTCTCACGGCGGCAGAATAGATTCGTACTAATATGTATTATGCTAGTGACAAAAAATACCGCGGGTAGAACGTTGTTAAAGCTTATCGGAGCGACTAACTGGATGCAAATATAATTTTAATACACCCGCAATCACATTTCGTAACGTAGCTAAGCCACTATTATGAAATATATCCAGCCATAGCGAATTACCGTTGAGACAAATTAACACAGGCAAGAAAACAGACAATAGCAACCAGCAATATTGAATCAGACTTACCAAGGGGGATGATCAGAAGTATGACTAGTAGTTTTTTCAGAAATGGGGCTCCTAACTACCGCTCCCGCTATTTATTAACTGCCCTTGTTTTTTTTTTGAAGTGGCATGTGGAGGGGTTCCCTTGTTGGTGGGAGGACACGCCCCACACTATTGTCTGGTTCATCGTACGATTTTGTAGGAAGGAGAAGACGATATGCTAATGAACGAAATAGAATTATTTCCCTTGTTTTATCCTTTGTTCTTTATTCTCGAACTTTCTATGCACCTATGCCTTGTGGGCGTTACCAATCCGTTGTTCTAGAAAGTTTTCGCCTTCGGACGCGAAGATCACCATATATGGTTATGAACGATGCCAACACTAGTTAATGCGCGCGGATTCAGTTTGATAATAATAAAACGTTGGTTTGTTTGTCTGTTGTAAAAATATTTGATATGAAAATTTTATATTATATTTTATCTTGTTACAACGTAACACTAACTAATGAACGTCGGTGTCAAATTAAGTTGGCACCGACTTTAAAAGTTCGTTTATTGGTTATACTAGCGACCCGCCCCGGCTTCGCACGGAGGCAATTATGCATATACTATACATATAAACCTTCCTCTTGAATCACTCTATCTGTTAAAAAAAACCGCATCAAAACCCGTTGCGTAGTTTTAAAGATTTAAGCATACATAGGGACGGACAGACGACAGCGACTTTGTTATAAACTATGTAATGATATTGCTTTTTAGGTCGTTATTGTTTTTGAAGTCGGTTTAAATTTTTTGTAAAAATGTTTTAATTTTAGTACAGTTATCTCGGAACTAGCAATTATTAAGTCATCCGAGATCCTGCTTATATTTTGAAGTTTGTTAATTAAAATTTGGTCCCCAAAAAACATAGTTTCATCTTTCATAATACAAAATAGAAAAAAAACAGCTCTTGCTTTTGGGTATATCTTTATCATAATTTAAGTTGTAAAATATTCACTTTGTTACGTATATACTTATAAATTAAAGCTGTCCGTCTGTATTCACAGGCTAATGTAGCTTTTCAGAAAGCAAATAAATATTATATATCCTTTGTATTCAGATTGTACAATATATCTTCATGACAACGAGAAAGAATTTAAAGCTCACACGCTACTTTATCGTGACACCGATCAAAATGTTCTCTATTTATATTGGACTAAGGTCTGGAATGGCATACAACTTTTCGAGCTTCGTATCTTAATGTGACATGATAATAAATTATGTATTTGGTCACTGGCTTTTATTCGTGACATTTATACGACAACATTGTAAGGAACTTTTGTAAGGTATTTATAAATCGGAGGGCTTTGTTGGCCTTTGATTACGGATCCTCGGTTCGATTCCTAGGTAGGACTTTGTGTAAGCCAGAGATTTGTGGAAATGTCACCCATATTGCCAGCATGGCACATTTCCCCCCTGAGGTGATAAAATCAGGACCCACGGGGCTGTCAGCTTCAGATAGTACACCATGGGATATTTAGTGGGTAGGGAGTGCCCCTCGCAGCACGCGCAGTGGTGAACCCGAGTCGTTTAGTTATTTTCCCTCTGAATTTTTATTATTTATATGTATTAACTTAATTCAATAAAAAATAAGATATTTTAAAAATAAGTCTAGATTAAACCAAGTGGTCCGACAACTTTCCATGATGAATTGAAGTGTCGCGTTCTAAGTAAATCACACACCTCGATGCTTCGCTATCTTTCTCATTGAGTCAGCATTCTTCGGAAAACCACCAGAGTTGTTGAGATATCGTGGGATTGGTTTCATACCATTCATACTATTTCAAATAAAGGTAGTATAACTATCTCTATTCTCGACTAATAAAATAAAAAAAATACCATTGATCCAATTTTAGTTTTTTACTAAATCGGGTTCGACAATCCTTTGACGTGTACTGTATATTAATTGTAGTGTATAATTGTTTCCTTTTATCCCCTTCTATAACACTCTCAGGTTGGCAATGCTTGGTGACTATTCCACAAGTAAAATAAGATCTATTTATGTATAGTAAAAGTCCTCCATAAATTAAAAATTCCCCAAACTTTCACATTATTCAAAGTGCTTCGTAATTAAGCCTGTGAAAGCATTATTTGCATACATTCATTAAAATTATAATTAAAATCTGTATTCAGTTTATGTTCGAGCCGCCAATATGTTACAAAAGCAATTTAAATAGGTTTATTTCCCAAAACCGACGTTCCGGAAGGCGCAGTGCTGGTAGGCCTCCCACACGGTGACCGGCCTTTGTGGAAATCCTTGGGGGAGGCCTATGTCCAGCAGTGGACGTCTTTTGGCTGAAATGATGATGATGATGATGATTTCCAAAAAACCTTTACATTTACACGGAAATGGTGAAGCATACTATACTTTTCGGTTTGCAATAATATAGGGGGGGGGGGGGGCAGTTGGGTATTTGTACCAGTTGAAGATTACCTTCGGTTATAGTGGGTAGTTCGGGGTGCAATTTAATATCTCTGTGCGACCCGAAGTCCCGCATAACCTGGTCAGCCCCGACGGCCATTCAAACTGGAAAAGTAAATCGTCGAAATACATATATTTTACCTTTATATGAACCTACATGGTTCACTTATTTGAGTTCTTATACCAACTACTGAATAATTTCGGAAATTCTTGGTAACAATATCAATCGAAAAAACAATTTCAATATATAACTATAAATTTATTTAGCTGTACCCTGAGCGCGTATTTTATTTATATTAATTTTAGTTATTAGTACGCCACTAATAACTAAAATTAATTTGAAGGAAACACATTACACAAATATATTTTTGTTCCGATACCTTCCTGAGCTTATGATCCTCAACTTTGCTGAAGATCACCAATGATCAAATGCATAGTTTACGATTCTTTAGAGAACATACAGACTAACATTCATTTTGATGTATAAGAAGATGCGGTAGCAGAATAAAACAACCAAATAGAGACCCTCCTCCATTTTGAAGTTGTTTAAAAAGTAGTTTACATATTTATTTCAATTACTGTTACGAGCTCATATACGAGCTGTAACAAATATCCTACTACAATCACGAAAGGATCGATCGTACTTAAACAAATATCATGAAACAAAAAAATATTTTTCTTGAAATATGGTGACGCGTATTTTAATATATTACACGAGAAATACGCACTGTAAATCTAAGAAACATTTTGGCACCCTGATGACTAAGCTGGTAGGATAATAATAACGATAGCTATTTGGTTAGTTTCACTGGAACCCATGATGCGCAATGCAACTGGTTCAGAAAACGTCGATATCTCGCTCCTACTTAAATATAGAAAAATAGTTTAAAGGGGTATGCGGATGACTAAAGGCATTTTGTAACACTCTGTATAAAAGTCTTCTCAAAGATAGCTGAGTTTTGTAAATATAGAACTAGCTTAAAGCAACTCAAGATATATTATACATTATTAGCGAACTTTCGGATGCCTACGAAGCGCTACGAAACGATTATTGCTCGTAGTCACGCTACGGCCACGGCGCCGGCAATGCACTAGAGACCAGTTTTCTTATAACAAGATTGCAACCTTATAACATAAATTATAAGGTTTTAGTTAGGTTGCTTTTGACTTGGTAAGTTTAGTTTTTAACGAGTTACAGCTAGAGTGGAATGGCGAGCCATATTATATTATCATCACCTGGTATGCTACATATGGAGACATAAGATTTCATATCAAAAACTTTTTCCCTTGCAGTTCCTTTCATTCCTTTGTGTGTATTCTTTCTTGTCCGTGTAGTATAGGGTTTCCAATGCATAGTGTCACCAACCAAACTTATCCTGCGGGTGCCATCATAAGACTAAATGCTATAGAAAAGCACAAAATAGAGAAGAGAGAGTCCGTCACAAGAGAAGGAAATGTTGCTAACCTTGGTCTAATCACAATTTCGCAGTAGGCTATCCCTTCTTGAACATGAAGGAAGTATCAGGTTCACGGAATGCAGGCAGGAAAAAAATATTTTTCCTTTATTATTTTGTTTTGCACAATTTTCCAGTCACAACGATATTGATCTAGCGATGGTATACTGGATTTTTGTTTCTATTAAGTTTATGTTATACTTTTAATTATTTAATCGGTGTCGTACCGAGTCGCAAAAAGGAAATGACAAGGTCGAAAACCTAGCGGCAGTATAACTTCACACGACTAGCTTGGGGTGCCAGAGGTTCGCGTGAACGCAGTCTACTGTGACCCCCCAATACGCAAGAGACACCCTACGCCAACCCATCTAGCCAGCGTGGCACAGTAGGCTAATTACCCTCTATGTCGTTGGAGGAGGCTCGACTCAGCAGTGGGTCGTTTATAGGCAGAGTGGGAGTAGTAGTTTCAAATAACTATAAAATGCATATAATGGAATGAATAGTAAATGGTTCAGCCACTTTCAGAATTATAATATTAGTTGGAAGTTTAAATACTTCTTTCTATTGACTTTCTGTATAGAAGCATTTGAATCGTCTCTCAAACACAGAATCCAAATAAAAGGAAGTTTGCTTAGTAGGTAGGCTACTAGATCAATATTTGAAGAGACGACCCAACCTGCGGAAAAAGGATTCACCCTAGGGATCTATAGTTGCTGTGGCTTGTAACTTGTTGGGAAATACCAATTTAGGTTACGGATTGCGAAAAATATCGTAAAGGTAAAAGTAAAATCTGAGTGGATATTCAAGGTATGATATTACAGTTATCTTGAGCTCGTGCGTCTGATTTAGAACAACTACTACTCAGCCCATAAATGACCCAATACTGAGTCGGGCCGCCTCCCGTACCAAGCTGTCTACGCTGACTGATAGGTTGGCACAGGGTTTTATTTTTAAGTTTCCCTTCTCTTGCGGCTAGGTTATCGGCCTTGTCACTTGTTCACTTTGCCAGCTCTTCCGACACCTTCAGGGCGGAAGATCGGTGGGGACACAATGTATTCTAAAGGTACAGTTACACATGCTAGTTACCAGCATGCTTTTTAGAATGCTCATTAGCATACTAGTTTCGAGCATGCTCTGCACTTGTCTACATTTGCTAGATATAAGCATGCTAGTTTTAAGTATGCTCCTGAAAAAGCATGCTCAAAGCAAACACTCCGGTACACATGCAATTTTATAGCGTGCTCTCTGTCAGTTCAAACAAAACCATGGACAATCAAACAGCCATTCGTATGGAGTTGAATAGAATTATTCTTTTGGTGGCGTTGCAATGCGTCCAAAAACTTCTCTCAGATAGAAAGAAAAAACCAAGGAATTGTGCACGCGCACCTGCTGCTACCGACTGATCGATACTAGCATGCTCAATTAGCAAACCTGTTAACACACGCTATAAGCACGCCCCCTTCCACCCGCGCTGCAGGTAGCATGCCCAAAAATCGCACGACCGTCGATTTTTGAGCAAACTCGAAACTAGCATGCTCATTATTAGCAATGTTTCGACACACGTACCACTAAGTAGCAATTGCACAATAGTAGCATGCTTTCGTGCTACTAACTAGCATGTGTAACTGTACCTTTATTCCATCACCGTTGATGGAGTGGGATGGTAACCCTATGTTATTTAAACCAACGCGCGGATTTTTCGCATAAGGCGTAAATATGCTGCCATCCGAATAGTATAAATACTGTATTCAGTACAGACTTGGACGTGAGCAAATTCGTGAAGCAATATAGTTCTTTTGATGAGGAGGAAAGGAGATGAGCTTGAGCCGGATTACTTTTATTTGAAGAAATATTTTTCAAGTCGTAACAAGAAGCAACAGCGTGGTGAGGTTTATTTAATCGGACAGTTTAAGCGTCAAAGCTCACAGAACCTTTTGAAAGGGAAAATAAAGGCGCCACAACACTACTTGGAAATTCATGATGGCCGGGTAGTACTAATTTGAATGCGAAAATTCGTTTGAAGCGTGATTAAAATGCACGACAGAGGTGTAACTTTTGGAGGTATGCAGATTTATCAGCCGGTTAATAATAAAGTTACGGTTTAAAAATAAATAAGTCGCATAATTTGAGATGTTGATAGAAAACAAAACAAAAATCATCTCATCAAAAAAGAACAAAATAAAAAAAAGTTTAACAATTCTAATTTCAAATTAATTTTACATGGAACTATTCTATCGCTATCATTTTGTCGTTGATTGTGAAGCGTTATTACGTCCATACGGTGGACAGGCCAAAGGATGGATGGACGGCTCGCGTCCGGCCTTCGTGGATATCATAGAGGAGGCCTATATCCAGCAGCGGACGTCTTTTGGCTGATGATGATTATATATTCAACAGTCGTCGTCGTCATCGTCGTTTCAGCCCAGAAATTAGCCACTGATGAGCCTGGCCTCCTCCTAATTCATGGGGGGAAATCAGCTTACTGCACCACGCTGGCAAGGGTTGGCACAGGGTTTTGAAAAATATGTGCTTGCTATCTAATGATATTGGAAATTCCAGGCAGAAAGAAAACACATCTTCCTATTGAAAATTATATTACACGACAGAAACAAAAGTCAAAAGGGAAAATTATAAGAGTGACACAGAACAATAACAAAGCTGCCAGTCATACATTACAGGTTTGTATCAAGTTTTCCTTCTCCTATAGTCATAGGTGCTCTGCCACTGCCACAAATTTCAGTTTAATTTCAATATTAATATACGTAGACGCCAGATTTTATAAACAAGATGTTTTAAGTTCAAAACCTCACGATCCAACAGCGACGAATTTCATCTGTATCTCTATTACTGTAATATTTTTTACGATAACGTAGTTTTATCGGAATATTGCGCCATTTTTCCTGATATTTTTCACAGTACCTTTTCCCCGTGTATCTGTGATATGGCTATTTTGTTACTCTATACATAAATTGAAGCTTTATTTACGTAGGTTTTATCATAGTATTAAGATTTACAAGCGTCACGTTGTTTGTGCGCCTAAACCTAAACTACTTAACCGATTTTCATCAAATTTGCTCACCGTGTGCAGTTAGATCCAACTTGAAAGATAGGATAGGTTACACTCAATTTATAGTCGCAATATTATTTTATTGCAAATTAATTGTCTATTATTTGACAGTCACAATTACATGTTAGCTCGAAACAACTTTAATAGATGGCGTTATCTGTTGACTGGATTGAGCAAGTACTCAATAGATGGCGCTATGCTACTAATAATAATAAATATTCATAGGCGCTATGTTAAAAGTTAAAGTTTGATAACATCAATTAATTTAACTTTTAACGCGCCACGTTAAATGTAAATAACAATAACCTCAGCCACAGCAAGGTGTGGACGTCTGCTAGGTGGTAGTCTCCGACACAAGCTACACTCTGTATTGCCTATCGTCATCATCATATGCATACTCTAGTATCCGTAATGAACGCCATAGCACGTTGTTTTCTAATCATATTAGTATGGATTATGAAGCAAGTTTTAGTTAAATTACTGGAATTAAGGTTACATTAAGCGCTACTGTTCACAGGCTTAGCGGAAACCACTTCATTACTGCTTTGATTAGAGTTCCAAGGCTGCTGACTTGCAGGCTTAATTAATAGCGGTCTAGGTAATACACACTTGGCTTCGAGATTCGTGAAACTAACGGAAACATACAGCAATAATATTTAATTATTGGATGGCTTTGAAGACGTATCAATGTAACTACTCGCACTCCTTTTTTTTTTGGTTTGGCGGGAAAAAATGTCTGACCGCACATCCCGCGTCCGGTGAGACTACGGGGTAGTGTGGGGCCCTCACCCACTAAAACAACCCGCCGTGCGCCGACACCCGCCCTCACGGCGGACCACGGGTACCGCGTACGTTGCTACCGTGGTCCGCAGGCGGCAGCCCCATCGGGCACCCTCTCCCGTGCGACGCCCCGCGCACTTGGGCGTCACACCTTCGCGGTAGGCTATACCGGCGGACGGTGGGCTATCCCCGACCCAACCGTCCGCAGCCTCGACTAGGGCGGTATCAGGCGCAGGTGAGCGCGCCCGCGCCGCCCCGCGCGCCGTCGGCGAATCGGGTCCGAAAGGAGTGAGTCCTCCCGGGCCCTCTCCGCCGCAAATTGAAATTATTATTACCTCTCCGTGAAATTACGTCCTCGCAGAAGGCGGCGACCGCGGTCCAGGCCCTGTCCCCGCCGACCATCACTCGCGCAACGGCCGGCAGCGACAGGTCCATTCCAATGACTGCAGCGAGTTCCCGGCGCTGCTCAGCCCAGGCCGGGCACGACTCGAGCGTGTGCTGCGCCGAGTCCTCGCTGCAGTCGCAGTGGTGACAGCCCGGAGTCGGCTCTCTTCTTGCGACATCGTGCAGATATTTGCCGAAGCAACCGTGCCCCGACAACACCTGCACGAGTCGAAGGTGAGGACTCCGTGCTGCCGCACCGCCCATTCTTCCAATATCGGCTGGAGCGCCCCCACGGTCCGCAGACCAGCCCGAGGCGTCTCCAGCCGGGCCTTCCACCGTGTGAAGGTGGAGCGGCGGGCGTCATCCCGCCACGCAGTGATCGCGCTCGGTGGGGGATTAGAGCCCCCCGCCCGCGCCGTCGACACCCGCCGATAAACGTCGGCGAGCACTTCCGCCTCCAAATCCCACGGCGGGGTTCCGGCCAATGCGCACGCTGCCTCGGCACCTACCGTGCGGTAGCCGCGTATGGCCCTGACCGCCACAACCATCTGCGGACGCCACAGACGGGTCCTATTAAACTCCTCGCACTCCTGGGTCAGGCTTTATCCACTTCTATCTTTCTTCTATTTATAATTCCTATGCAGTGTAAATTATGTTCAGACGATGGTATTGTATAATATATAATTTAATTTTATTGTATTTACAAAGACATATTTTTATAGTAGCAAGATATGAAAAGACAAAAGCCCTATAGACCTCGCGATGAGATCGATAGTACTGCCAATTTGCCAGCCTTCCGGCTTAGGCGTTGGAAGTACCAGCTTAGGATCACGGGTGCCCGGTTCATTTCGGGGTCGAGCAAGTGTCTTTGTGTAAACCAGAGGCATTTGCTCTAGGTATGAGAATAATTTGTGTTCGTGAATTACATGTTTTTAAACAGCCCCTGCGTTACAGGTGCAGGGGTTTAGTTATTAAAAAAAACTATATCAGCAATACTATTATGAGCGGATAACATGCCACAGTCTTTTATAATAACTGTTTTTGCTATTTATTAAGATTTCTGACATATGCCGATTGGTTCCAGGTAATCTTCGAAAGCACTGGACTACTGGAGGATATCATAGACATTATGAAGGAAGAAAAGCCTAACGATAGACAGTTGCTGGCTGGCCTAACGATAATAATCAAATAATAAAAACATAATACTCAAAAATAAAATAACACAGTAATAAATATTCATTTATTTACTACGGTTTGGAATGCTATTCCACAGAGAAGAGCCGACAAGATACTCCATGGTTGCTTCACTACATGGTATAAAACAAAGTCGCTGTCGTCTGTCCGTCCCTATGTATGCTTAAATTTTTAAAACTACGAAATGGATTTTGAATCGGGTTTTTTAATAGATAGAGTGATTCAAGAGGAACGTTTATATGTATAATACATGCATAATTGCACCCGTGCGAAGCCGGGCGGGTCACTAGTTTATAAATAAAAGGGTTACAATGATGGTTGTACAAACAAGTCTGGCAGATGGAAATCATTTCATACAAACACTGGGAGTTAGTCAAGTCAGGGAAGACTCTCGCCGACCTCAATGCATATGGGAAAAGGAAGAAGGGGAAAGAAAAGGCAGATTTGGGTTTCAGATGATTTCATTAGTAGCGTAACGATCAAATATCAACAAGCTTTGTGTTTCTCCACAACTAATACCAGGGAAGCAAGCAAATCCATTTACTATGCATACAATTTAGAAACAGCACTAAGCAACTGTTTAGTTGGTTTTGCAAAGCAAACTACGCTACAAGGAACTTTGAACTTTACGCTAATAGCTTTAACGTCGAGTATGAGAACAATTGCAGAATAAGCTGTACAATTGAAACTATCCGAGCTAGCCGCTGTAATTAGCTAACTATGCTGCGCAGGGATTTCGAACCGGTCTATCTATCCGACTTAATCAGTTTAGGACATAATTGCTCTTGGGTTTAGCAACTAGAGCTAACGTAATATTACTACTACTAAGCCCTTAATGACCCACTGTTGGGTCCATAACGGCTGAGTACTCTCGTCACAGGGAGGGAAAATAGCCTACTGTTCCCCGCTGGCCAGACGGGTTGGCACAGGGTTTTTTTCAAGTTTTCCTTTTCTTGCGGCTTTGTTGCGGCCTACTCATTTGTCGGCTCTTACGATACCCTCAGGATAGAATGGGGTGGTGGCACTAAGTATTCTAAATCCGGCATCACGCGAATAAACGTAATATGCTTAAATTATGACGGCAAGTGACGTACAACTACTTCAACTCGGCCCATAGCTGACCCACTGTTGAGTCGGGCCTCCTCCAGTTACATGGAGGGTCATTACCCTACTGTGCCACGGTTGGCACAGGGTTTCGAATCAAGTTTCCTTCTTCTGCAGCTAGATTTTCGGCCTTGTCATTTCCATATGTGACCTCTAACGACGCTCTCGGTTGGTGACTCTATGTATTCTAAATCCGTCACCACACGGTCCAACTGATTACCATAAGGTTATACGTATTGAGCCATAAACTTGATCACTTCAGTGGAGTAAAAAGAAATTAGAACAAATGAAAATATGGTTATTAATACCTGACGTCCTGGAAACTGTTTCAATGTTACTCTTTGTTTTGCTCCAGTGATTTCTACCTTCATGTTAAAATGTTGCCATGCTTTTTATTATACAGTCTGGCTAGCTGGAATCCTCTTTGATGTGTATTATAGCCCCGGGTATGTTAAACCTCGAGCTCAATTTATCCGTCTACGTGTTCAATTTATGACTGCTTTATCTATTTAATGTTCACGTCTGTGTTGGTCTAGGGGATGGGTGTACTGCCTTTGGAACATGGGATCCCGTGTCTATGTGTAAACCAGAGGCACTTTCTCTGAGACTGGGTGTCATTCGTGTTCGTGAATTACATGTTTTTAAACAACCTCCGCGACCCAGTTTAAGATAAACGTTTTACGATATCTCCCACTCCTTTTCCCAATTTTATTGGAGTATATACTGGTCTAATCTTATTTAACTAACTAAAAGTATTTACGCGATTGCCATTTCATTGCGATCCATCTACTGTGGCAACCGGTAATTACATGGTTAGACCAGCTGTCTAGTCTGTGTTTTCACGCCACTGACTAGATAGATAGATATAATATATAGATCCAGACGTTGCTTAACCTGAACATCGATTACGCTACGCACAGTCCACTAGGCTGCGATTATTTATTTATTCTTTATGCAACAATAAGTTGAACATAGGCGGACTTTAATGCCTTAGGCGTTCTTTCTAGTCAACCTTTGGGTGATGCAGACAACACGGCGCCAATAAATGCGACTACTGTGAGTACTGATGTTACTATTCACCATCATTATTTCAGACCATTCATGACCCACCACTGAGTCGGGCCTTCTCCAAAATGGAGGGAAATTAGCCTACTGTACCACGCTGGCCAGACGGGTTGGTACAGGGTTTTACATGGAGGTTTTTAATAACATTTATTTTAGCTAATATGACCATATTACATACTAGCGGCCCGTCCCGGCTTCGCTCGGGTGCGATGCTACTTGCGGTTATTGTCGTACCGCGGGATACGCCGCGGGTGAAGCTAGTCTAAAAAAATAGCCTAAGTTACTCCTTATGACATCAACTACCTATCAGTGAAATTCCCGTCAAAACCGGTCCAGCCATTTCAGAGGTTATTTAGATTACATAGTTGAAAGGTTTGAAAATCCCTTATATCTTTAAAACACGCCCTTTAGGCTAAAACGGGAACATTCTTGTTCGAGGGGGGGAAAAAGGGCTGTCACACTATATAAGTCCCTATAAGATGCCGATGGATTATTTTTTGAGTTTTATCGGCACGCAGTAGTAGTTTTATCTTCTATCATCCTACTAATATTATAAACGTGAAAGTTTGTAAGTATGTATGGATGGATGGATAGATGGATGGATGGATGGATGGATGGATGTTTGTTACTCTTTCACGTAAAAACGACTGAATGGATTTTAATGAAACTTTATAATAATATAGCTTATACATCAGAATAACACATAGGCTACAATTTATAAAGATATTGTGTGTAAATTTATAGCGATATTAAGTTAAATTTTAATTTCTAATTGTCAAATTTTCAGCCATATTTAAATATAGACAACATAAAGTTTCGCTGTCAGTTGCGCTTTGTTATACCACGTAGGTATTATATCACATTCTACGGGAACGGGATAAAAATCTTAGGTATCCTATGTCCGACTTTCTTTTAAATATATAGATGTTGGACAATTCACAAAATCATACTTAATGTTATAAACCTGAAAGTGTAAATGTGTGTAATCCCGTTCCGTGATATAAAACATAGTTTATCAAAATGCAACTGCTGGAATAACAAAACTTCACCGACAGCTAAACGCTACGTTGTCTATAGTTTGACAAATTTGACAATTAGAAATTTTGAAGTTGACCGGTTGATGTATTTCTTTCGAGTAAATATTAGCTTATTGTGCCGAACAATGAAGAAGAACTAAATAATGCACGTGAAGATCACCGCATTAGTATGGCTTGAATCCGTGCTTCTTAATCACAAGAGCAAATCGAGGCAGCCCGTGAAACGGATCGGTTGGGAATGCAAAATCGTCGAGCAAATTTAAGAGATCAACAACTAGATAATTTTTGAGACACAAGAATAAATTTATAAAGTAGGTACTACATAATTTGGATCGAGCAACGTTTCGATACGGTGGCAGCACTAATTACTGCTTGCATACTTGCGTCCGCATTGGACCTATAGATGCCATGTAATATTACAAAACACTCCTCAGCGGCTAAAGTTTTATCAAAATGGAAAATCGTCATCTGGGACGAATGTACAATAGCGTATACACGTGCATTGGAAGCACTTATCCGATCCTACGCAAGGACTCGAGATGTTTTGGAGGCGCAATGATTTTACTGTCTGGCTATTTCTGCCAAACACTGCCTCTAATTCCAAGATCGACTGCTGCCGCCGAAATAAGCGCTTGCCTCAAATCATCGAAATATGTGGATTGATTTTATTTTCTCAGAATTTCTGTTCATCGAAGGACGAACTCACAAACACAAAAATAATGAATGGTTGACTAAGCGAGCTATTTGGCGGCTGAGAATAAATATGTAGATGACATAAAGTTTCAAATTACAAATTCAGAATGAAATCATTGATACACTGCATTAATTCAAATATAATGACTGTAAAAAAAGAGAAAAATATATAAACCAAAACCACCAAACCTGTGCAACGGAACGCGTTTGGTGGTAAGTGAATTGATGAACAATGGAATATACTCAAAGTAAAGTTGGAAGGTGAGGAAAATCTCATCCGAGGATGCCGACGATATCAACTGATATACCGTTTTAGTTTTAATGATTTCCGATCCGTCGTGCATTCGCCGTGACCATTAATAAATCACAGGGCCAATCCTGGAAAGTTCGTGGCCTAAATCTAGAAAATTCATGTATTCCCAAGATCAATTATATGTGGCATGTTCCGGGTCAGAAGACCATCTGCGTTATTTGTTCATGCGCCTGATAATAAACCGAAAAATGTCGTCTGTCACAAGGTGATTCACTGAAAAGTGCAGTTACTAAAATAGATGGCCAATAAAGTATAATTAAAATCATAGATGTTTTATTTATATTTATCCTGATAAAAAATTGAAGTTAATAAAATAAAATATCTGCTCATTTATTGCCTTTAAGGCGAAACAAAGTTCGCCGGGTCAGCTAGTATAATATAAAAATGAATCGCAAAATGTGTTGGTAAGCGCATAACTCAACAACGCCTGGACTGGACTTTGGCCAATTCTTTTTTTTTAATATTCGTTGCAGTTCAAGGATGGTTTTTACGGCGAGAAAAAATCGAATAATTGCCGGAAAACCCCTAAAAACTGCCTATTTATTTTTCCCATACAAACGTTTTGTAACTAAAACGTAGAGTCAATATCATTATTATTATTACATAACTAGCGTCCCGTCCCGGCTTCGCACGGGTGCGATGTTACCCGCGGTTATTGTCGTACCGCGGGTGACGCCGCAGGGTGAACCTAGTTATATATAACGATTTTAATAGTATTGATCCCTGTGTGCTTTGCTAAAATTTGTTTTCATTCATCCCATTTTATGAGCTTTATTTACATTTAAATATAGAAAATTAATCTAACGTCATCTCTATTCTTGTAACTTCAACGTCACTTTAGCTAGCTCAGTAACTTTCGTAATATAAGGTGAGAATTGCACGAGCCCCAGAAACTTCATATCAACTGTGCCAACCTGTCTGGCTGGCGTGACACAGTAGTTGACTTTTCCTATATCAAATCGCAGTTCTGACTCGGCAATGTGCGTACGTAAAATTGCTAGATATGTCCTATCTTGTTAAAAGTGAGCTTTTTCTTTCCGTATGGTGACGGAGAAATAGATTGTGTCACCGGCCCAATCCATCTTAACGATGTCTTAAGAGTCGACAATAGGAAATGGCAATGCCGAAATCCTAGCCGCAAAAGAAGGAAAAGTTGATAGGAAACTCAGTGCCAACGTGGCACAATATGATTACTCGACTATTAGGCCCGACTTAAGATTAAATTACTTCCTAGAGTAAATACTTATCAAGAAACTATTGGACAGTACAATTATCTTAGAAATCAGCCTCAGGACTTCTTTGAACGTATTTCTTAAAGCATTGTTTTAGCCATCTATGCACATTCGAAAAAATCACCCTACATAAGTTTCAGTACAATACGCTCCATACATCGTCTTAATGTTAAGACACATCATAAAGATTTCCCAAGCGAAGCAAGGCTTGTTTATGACAAGATAAGATCAATTTATTACGTACGAAAGGGAACGGTTACATATAAATATCACATAAGCTCTTATGCGTCATTACCTCGGAGATATATTGCGTTTCAAGACTGAAATGTTGTACAGTGGGGTAGGAAACGGATATAGGAAGCATTTTCTTGCAACAGGATACTTATCTGTGGCAACATTTCGATTTTTTATTGGGCTAAATGAAAATAATGTATTCATATAAAATTAATTGATGGTAGTTGGTCTCGCAAAAACTCGAGAAAGGCTGGACTGATTTGGCTAAATTTAAGTACAGGGAAGGTTTAAAAGGTGAGATAAAATAAATAATAATACCTATTATTTTTTCGCGGTACACAATTTGGCGGGTCAGCTAGTTACAAAATAATATAAGTATTTTAAATTACATTGTACATTGTGTTTGTATCTATTAATTTGTAGCAACCAACATGCTGAGAGCAAGTTTACCAGATGAGAGAAACACGCAACACGTTAACGCAGTGGATGACGAATAGGCCTTGGTCAGGTCCAATCCAATACAAATCCGGGAATAAATAGCTATCCATTGCGTCATTCCAAACTGAGGGTGTCGTAAGAGTCGACAAAAGGAAAAGAAAAGGCCGTAAACCTGTGCCAACCCGTCTGGCCAGCGTCGCACAGTAGGCTAATGGCCCTCCCTATAATTAGAGGAGGCCCGACTGTGGCGAGTCATTTGTGGGCTGAGTGATAGTGGTGGTAAATTACTGTTGATGCCAAAAAATGCACTGAATAATAGGTGCCACTGATATTTAACAGGAACATATTTGATTTACTAATGACTTGGACATTAAACTTATGATGTTCTTAAGAAACACCTCTATCATCTACTTATTGACCACTTTAAGACAAGAAATAAAACTTTAAGACCTGATAAAGAAACCGTCAAAGGTTTTCGCAAGCCGACTATACTTTCACTTTAATATTATAAATAAGCAGTTAACATGATTTAGACGTATGGGGCTCTTTACCTTTTAAAATACGAAGATAATGTTACTATTTTTATGGTAATCCTCGGGTTACATAAATTGTCCCTAAACGCGACCCGTCTCACCTTGAAGCTTATGCGAGTTGATTTAAAGGGGTTTTTAAATCTTAGCTTTTTCTCTAGAGTAAGGTATTCCGTATTTTAACTGTGTATGCTGGCCGACGGATTTTGTGATGAAAAAAACGTAAATTTTCTGCCACTACTACTGAAGTCATACATGACCCACTGCCGAGTCTATTCTCCATCCTTTACAAGGAGGGTAGTTAGCAGGCAGAGCCACGCTGGCCAGACGGCTGGTTCAGGGGCTCGTAACAATTTTTCCTTCACATGCGGCTAGAATTTCGGCCTTGTCATTTTCTTTTGTCGGCACTTACGACATCCTAAGGATGGAATGCAGTGGTGTCACTATGTGTCTGTCACCACATGAACTACTCTACCCTGTTAATATATTAAGTCGTCGTTTCAGCCCATAATTGACCCACCCCTGAGTCAGGCGTCCTCCATATTCATGGAGGGAAAGTATGCTAATGTGCCACGCTAGCAAGACGGGTTGGCACAGGGTTTGCACCAAGCTTTCCATCTCTTTCGGCTAGGTAATCTGCCCCTTGGGTTCTTTTAGTCATCTCTTACGACACCCTCAAGACGGTATGGGTTGGTGACATTGTGTATTCTAAATCTGTCACCACGAGGACAGTATATATTAAGTAAATGTATTTATTTAATACTTTATGCATCACGTACAAAAGGCAGACGGTTTTTGTCAACCCATATATGATACACTGCTGGGACGGGATACCCCAACGTCACTGGGGATGATTAACTAGCCAGCTGTGCCACAATGTCCAGAGTAACGTATACATATTACATACAATTGGATTTAATCTGTATTTTAGGAAGGAGGACATCAACCAGACCACTTTATGTCCCTCAACCAGAACGTTTTTTTATTATATGGACTTCCAACGAAAGATATATGTGGATATTAAATGGGATACCATGCCTCGTTGGTCTAGGGGTTAGATATGCCACCTTTGGATAAAGGTGTTCGATTCCAGGGTCGGGCAAGTGTTTTTGTCTAAACCAGAGGCAATTGCTCTGAGTCAGGGTGTCATTTGTGTTCGTGCATAATATGTTTGAAAACTTACGTTCTTTAAAAAATAAAAATTTAAACAAACCCCCGACACAATAATCCTATAAAAAGTAAAAAATAAAAAAATACATCACGTTGGGGGACCGCTCTTACTTATTTATTACCTGACCCCTGGTACCCCAACGCGATGTATTTTTTAGTTTCTATAGGATTATTGTGTCGAGGGTTTGTTTAAATTTTTAATTTAATTTTTATTTTATACTTTTTATATGTCCACACTTATTATAATGTAGATTTTGTTAATTTGTTAATACATAGATTCTTGTCGCATCCTCATTTTCTCCCCACCACATATATTTGCAGATATTGGGTATTTTCCCCCCAGATTTTTTTCAGGGCTCAACCGATTTTCATGGTACATATTATGTTGTAATGTGCACATGATGCGTTTTCATTAGAGACCCCACTCGATTATATTTGCAGACATTCGGTTATTCTTCCCCACTTTCACCCCCCATAACATTTAAACGGCTTTACCGATTTTCATCAAACATGTCTAAGAACACTCGCCCGTAACTATATTGAAATCGCTTCATCCATTCGCGAGCTACGGAGCCACAGGCAGACAGACAGACAGACACGTCAAACTTATAACACCCCTCTTTTTGCGTCGGGGCTTAAAAAGAAAAAAAGAATTAAACAACTAAACAAACATTCATCTATATCTATCTTCATTACACAATTTATAACAAAGTCGCTGTCGTCTGTCCGTCCCTATGTATGCTTAAATCTTTAAAACTACGCAACGGATTTTGAAGCGTTTTTAATAGATAGGTTTCTATGTATATTCAATGCATAATTTTTTATGTGCATCATTGCACTCGTGCGAAGCCGGGGCGGGTCGCTAGTCTTCTTATATATAAAAATGAATAAGAAGACTAGCGACCCGCGACTAGCGACGACGAAGACTGTTCGTTAGTCTCGCTAAAACCCGAGAACGGCTGGACCGATTTAGCCAATTTTGGTCTCGAAATATTCGTGGAAGTCCAAGGAAGATTTAAAAGGTGAGAAAACATTAAAAAAAATTTTGATTCTGAGGCGGTACGAAGTTTGTCGGGTCAGCTAGTACTGAATATAAAAGATATAAAAATTTATTTAATAAACATAAAACAAAATTAAGAAGCTCCCACGAACGCCTAATTTAATGAAACACCTACTAATTATGAAGTGTTTTTTATTAACCGTCAGTTTCTAACACTCTACGTACCCAGAAGTTTAGCTATTATCAAATTCAATACGACACATAAATAAACCAGAGCAAAACGGTATTCGCTGTGAAAACCAAAAGTTAATCGTCGATAATAGCACACGTTGCAGATAGAAAGGACACAGTTACTTAATCTAATAAACGTTAAAGTGGCCATAAAAGCCGTACCTACAGATGGGACCGGGTCGTGACAGCTTATGCACACACCTGCCATAGGGATAAAACAGAGATAGCACGTAAGGATAGAACACGATTCCTAATTTTGCAAATTTTTGGTACATTTGTCGCGGTAATCCGTGTGGTGTCTAATTTAGAATACATTGTGACATCTAATTACCCTCCATGTAGTTGGAGGAGGAGTATGACGCTATCCGGACGGGTTGGCACAGGGTTTCGTTTCAAGTATTTCTTCTCTTGTGGCTAGGTTCCTTCCTTTTGTCGGCTCTTACGACACCCTCGGAATGGAATGGGGGGATTAAATGCTGTTTAGTACTTTTTGTAAACAAACCCATTGATTTGAAAAAAAGCAACTACAGAGTTTCTTGCCGGCTCTTCTCTGTAGAGCAGCATTCCGAACCGGTGGCAGTTTCAGCATGAATGTGGATGGACGTAAGGGTTGTGGAAGATCAAGAGAGATGGATGGATTGTAAACATGAGACATTGTGGAAAAAGAAATTGTTTCATACACAATTTCTTTTGTGTGTGACTGTAGATATGACGACTGATAGGTGTGTATGGAGACTACCACCTAGCGTGGGACAGGGGTCGTAAGATGATGATAATGGTAACTGTAAATATGACGATTTATACGAGTTTTGTGATAAAACCTACGTAAATAAAGTTAATTTTGAGTTTGAGTTTGAAACTATGTATTTTATGACGGATTTAAAATACATAGTTTCATCACATGTTATTTTAGAACATTAAACGATAATTCAGTTAGCTGTACATTATAGTGAAAATGGCTTTTACGCGAAAACTGATGAAAACGTTTAAATCAGTTTAAATCAACGCTAATGTAGGGAAACATACTCGTGCAACGGACACGTGCCAACAATGGCTGCTCCACAACATCCGGCAGGAATTGTGTTTGCGCTAGCTCACTTCCGCATCAGCTAATAGCTTGTATTGTGCTTAAACAAGATCATTTATCATACGCTTGATACGCTCAGGGGGTAGGCAGAAGTATCCGGTTCATTAATCCGATATACGCAGCAGAATAAATCCGCTTTTCTATTTCCATGCTTTTCTTATTGAAAGAGTTGCAAACCTTTATGGACAGTGGTAACCTGTTTATCATTAATCGGGTCGCCTGCTTGCCCGCTGCTTTTAAATGGCAAAAAAGAAAGTGTATATTAAAAAAATACAACACATACAAATTTTACGACGCCCATTTGATAGAATTGACTGTGTATTATGTAATCAGTTACGTTACGAACGTTGAATTGTGTTCTATATCAACATCATCAACTCAGAGTATAATCGACCCAACGCTAAGTCGGGCCTCCTTCAATTTGAAGAGGGAATGGCCATAGAATATTCTACCAATGGTCCCCGTTCTTGCAACCATAATATATTTGTTGCAACATTAGTTTCTTATATTCCCTCTTCTGAAATCGCCCGTCAACGTGTTGTATTCATCATTAATAAATAATTCAAGCCATGAATATTAATGCCCGTCAAAAGGGACACACAAACCTCGCCGGAATCAGTTATACAGGGTGGTCAAAAACTTTTGCCTGTATAATAGCATTGATGTGAGTCAGATTACCCTTTAATTGCCATATGAATATCATATGACGGTCATCAACCTGTAATCATGATCTGATCTGTGTTCTTAACCTTATTTTCTTTTGCACCTTGGTTTTATTCTGCTCAGGCGCGTTATAGTAAGTTGAGAATTTTGAGTAATAGATGTCACTAGCATAGAGTTAGGTCATCTTGTTAAATCAGAATATAAAATTTCCCCACCGCACGCTGGGAAATAATGCGTGTTGTAAACGTCAACAAAACCCAGCATGCTTGGTGGCGATGCCAGAGTTGTTATGCGCACTCCAAGAATCCCAGCAGCGGTGGCGTAGTGTGGCAGGTCACCCTCTTTCCTGCAAAATGGTTGAGGGGGCGTTAAATGTCACACGCGTCAATCTTGAGAACAGGTGCCGTTGCTGGGGGTCGGTCAGCTCAGGCATACAGTTCTAAAGACTGACAAAGTAATTATGTTTATATAAATGTTTTTAAATATGTAAAATCTTTGTGACTACTGCGCGGGCACACTCTCACATTAAAAAAATGTCGATCAAGCTCTGTTGACAATGTATTTCAATTCATGCGAGGGATGTATGTTTAGGATATATTGGCCTGGTCTCAGTGTTTGCTGTAAAAACAATAAATGACTTGCTAACTACAGTAGGTCAGTTCAGAGTCCTGCTGACTTGTTTGCAGCGTAATACTATTGACACTATATTTCTGTTATTATTATCACCACCAAGTATTTTCTACCATGCTGAGAAGACAGTGTGGCACAGAGTTACATATATCGAGTTTATATTTTACTATGACTCTAGATCTCTTGCTTGTCTATATGAAGGAAGGAATTTATGGCTATATGGTTAATTTATTTATTTTATATTATTATGTTCAAATTCAAATCTAGGTCGACTTAAGCGGATATCTGCTAGTTGACTAACTCCCGGAACTATTCCATTCCAGGCACAGGTGATTATGTAAAACGTCCCAAAAACCTGGCGAGAACATACTGATAATTTCATTTTACTCATGCTAAAGATATCCTTTTAACACTTAACACCAGCCATTGTACATCGAGCAAGTCCCGTCGGAGCAGGAAAAATGTTAGAGTGCAGCTCAAGGATGGAGCGATAAAAGTTTGACCCAATTCCCTTTTGTTTTACGAGAAATACTGCCAAGATAAAGTATTCACTATCTACTCAAGAATAGAGCAGGTTTCAGTTAAACTATCTCAAGGGTGCCGTAAAGTTAGTGCTTGCTGTGAGCTCAGTCTTACAATCCTTACAAAAACGTCTCTTCTTCACGCGGCGATTTTGACCTCTTTTTGGTCTAGGAATCGGATGTGCTGCGTTTGGATCACAGGTTCGAAACCGGTCTCGGGCAAGTGGATTTTTGTAAACCTGAGATACTTGTTTTGGGTCTTGATGTCTTTGTGCTCGTGAATTATTTGTTTGTTAAAAACCCCCAGCGTAGGCTAATAACCCTCCCTGTGATAGGAGGACACCCGACTCAGCCGTAGTTCAGTCATGGGCTGAGTAGTAAAGAGCCCCCTTTGCGAGGGGGGGGGGGTGTAAGTCAAGGGTCGTCTTAAAAAAAATAAAGACAACCTTATTTCCTGTGAAACCATAAATACATTCTATCAAGTGCCGGTGACAGCGAGCAGCAGATTTACTTAATGGGATTGATATATCTGAGGATTTACATTCGGGAGATTAGATTCATACTGGTTGGTGACAGATGTAGAACACGATAGATTCTCCCCGAGGCTTCGCTAGCGTAATTTATTCCACAAAACCGTACATTTTTCCTGCAAATGTAACCATAACAAAGTTATATCTGTGCCAAATTTCACTCAGATAAGTTTTGCCGTTCTGGTGTGATAGAATAACAAACATCCATCATATCAATGCTGATCCATCTGAACTTTTGCATTATATAACAATACTGAGTAATATTAAATGCCATTTGTGGTTATTAAATCTATGAATCTTCCATAAAACATAACAATTCTACCCATTGCTATGAAATATGTACAACATTTGAAAGCCATATATTAAAGATTCAGTACCGAGTCGATCCTCCTGCAACATTAGGTAGGTAAATATCGCTAACTAGTTGGAGTGGTCGACATTTTTTATACAAGTCAACATACTTCCTCTTCATTCAAATTGGTTACCAGTTTTATTTATTATTTGAAACCTTGTAAAGTAATCGGTGCAATCGGTGCAAATAAATTATAATTTAACGACGCCGGTCTATCAGAAGGCGCCTTTGATTCGGATTTATTGAACAACTGGGATATGTAAATATTAATAAAATTAGATAGCAAATGAAAATGTTTTACTATATAGTGTCGAGTGTTATTTGCTTTGTACGAATACATCTCACTGAACCCATTACTGAAAAATTCATCAGCCAGTAGAAATAATATTTAGTTATATAGTATGTCAGGCGTAACAAAAAGTTGTATTGCACCTGTACCTTGCACTACAAATAATGGTCGTTTCGTCATCATGAAATCGGCCCATAGACCCTCTGTAGAGTCGGGCCTCCTCTAATTACAAGGGTTAAAATGCGTACTGCTACCACCAGCCAGATGCGTTAGGGCTAGATTTTGTGTCAACATTTCCTTCTCTTTCGATTTAGTTTTCTGCCTTGTAGTTTCCTTTATTCCGCTATTTTGCGATATCTTCCGAACGGAATGCGGTGATGACACTATGTGTCCTAAATCCATCATCACACGGACAGTACCTCATTTAGATGCACCATTAATTAATACTTTAAAAAACAAAGATCATAAAAAGTACATTTGGTTTTTTTTAATATTTAAAAATTATCTCTTTCGTAGCAATAGGTCTCCAAATCCAAATTAAATTGAAAAATATGTAAGCCCAGTCCACTCATATTGTAATTAGCACTCATCACAATTTATTCAGATTTAATTTTAAACAGACCCCTTATGGTCCCTGGAATTTTAACAATGAATTTTCCTCACACATAACTTTACAAATTTGTACGCAGTAACTTCAGGCTGAAACCCTCGAGTACCTAATTAGTGGTCCCTATTGGCACAATTCTGAGCAAACCCATTGAATCCGCCGTAAAACTTCTTAATTCGTAGCAACTTTCCTCGCCCTTATCCATAATTCTTTGAATATTTTATGACAGAGCCAAACTCGAAACCTTATAACGTATCGGCTTTTTTGTGTGCCCTTGAGGGACGGAAATATTAATTTCATGGACGTCGCGAAGTCTTTGAGGACATTCTTAATTTATTCCTTTGAGTCTAGGAGAATGAAATGATAAACATAGACTTGGATCGACGGAAAGTTCTTTTGGGAAAATTCAAATATTAAGTTTTATTATGAGCTATTACAACTTTGGATTCATAATGACAGGTGATACATAACTACCTTTGTTCTGCGGCATGTGTGTGTGGTTTTCGGATGTGTTCAAAATATATATTTTTTAGTAAAATTTTAACTTTCTTTAAAAATGTTCAGTGGTTTGAGATCCAAAGACATTATTATTAGTTAAATATGCGCTTGAGCATCTTATTTCCAATCGCCTTCTCAAATTTTATTTCAGGCTGTATAGCAGATTTATTAAATCAAATTATATTAAACTAGTGGCCCGCCCCGGCTTCGCCCGTGCAAAGCGGGGGTGGGTTATACTTAAAAACCTTCCCCTTGAATCACACTATCTATTAAAAAAAACCGCTTCAAAATCCGTTGCGTAGTTTTAAAGATTTATGCATACATAGGGACGGACAGAAGAATGCGACTTTGTTTTATACTATGTAGTGATTGTTTAATGTGCAAACCTTTAGTGCTACTTGGAAGTTACCCGTGTGGTTCAGATTGATATATAAAGTGGCCACTCTGAAACTCGTCTACCCCAGCGGTTGTCGGTTCTTCTACAGATATGACCCACTGCCACTTCAGTTTGCTAATTCAAAGCTATGTTGGAAACTTTGGCCATTTGTCGATCGAGTCTCGTTGCGTCTTTTTCAGATACCTAGACTGCAAATATGGCACGATTCAAAGCACGTTGAGCGACTATAAATACCGCACGAATTAAATAAAGAGCTTAATTACATAATTATATAGGCTCAATAGCAGCTAATTTATAAGCTGAGATGATGATGATTTCTTGACCTGAATTTGTTTTCTCTACCTTAGTTTTTGTCATACAGTTAACTAAAACTTAAGCATAATAAACTAATTTAAACAGCAAGCCAGACTGGCCTAAATGTGACTTGAAAAAAAACGGAGATGTTCATTATTCAAAGTACCAAACAATTTCATTTTTATACGTGAAACGTGTGATGTAGAAAGTTTTAAAATATTTAAAACATTTTAGAGTTCGTAGAAAGCGTCGCTCAAATCACATTTTAAATATTAAATACAAACTTTGCCTGCAGCGCTGCATGGTTAAGGTCCGGTTGCTCGTACAATACAGTAAATTAATAGTTAAAACTTAACTATTGTTAATTTTGACCTTGGTAAAGAAAGTTACATCGGTTATATTCGTATTCAGTTGCCCAAAGATAATTTTCGCGGCGGTTAAATTAGACGAGGGTTAAAAGAGTTGTCAGTGCAACTCCATTATGTTTCCCATAATTTTTGATGGGAAACTTTTCTTTCGGCTGTCAACACTGTCATATTGGCATTATTTGTTCTGACTTGTGACGTTTCTATGGACCACTGGGATGTCACTAATGTCAAATCATGAATAAAAATCGTTGATCTTATTATACACATATTTTTTCTAAAAACTTTTGTTTCACTCATATAACAACATGCAATAAAATATTATATACTGTGTCTAAAACTAGTAAAAAAAGCAACTTTAGTAGTAAATAAATATATACTTAAAAGAAGAAAAAAAACAAGAAGATAGACTAAACACTAAATAAATCTAAATTAAACTATGCACCGCATCCTCACCGCTGCAGGGGTTTGCAAAAGTGCCCAAAATGCTGGCAGCATTGCCACGCTGGATGGCAATGCTGCAAAATAAAGTCCAGACCTCTGATCATGCGTGCAGTCGAACAGTTGATATTTGTGTGTGTTCAATGTTCGTAAATGTACACCACCATGTAGTGGTGGTGAAGGAAACTTAACACCCTTAGCTCAAGTGGTAAAAGTGAAACCATTAATATATTGTTTTTTATTGTATTCTTTGTTGTTGTAAAAAAATCTATACCCATTTGCTCATTTTTTTGTTTTATTTTGTAGAATATTAATGAAGTAATAAAATCCTCTGTCTTTGTGGGAATACTTGATCAAATATGAAATTATCATCAGAGGAACTATCTTCATTAATTAAATCCAAAACAAAACGCTCTGATCCCATTTTAATAACTGTACTCGCAAAGAAATATTAAATATAACCTAAAATCAGTAAACGATGACTACAATTCTACTAACGTTAAAATTTAAGCGGCCCCCACCCCAGCGGTTATTTTAACCGCCGTCAAACCTGAGATTTAACCCCTCGTTAAAGTAATCGTTGCTTCAACAACGCTTTTTAAATTAGTCCCCCGGTTAATTTTACTTTAACCATAACTTTACCCTTCAGTTGACGTAACCGAGTTTCGAACAACCGGGCCTAAGTAGTGCGAATAAACGTTAAATTAAAGGTTTTAATTAAAAATAGAACGTCATTTGCCGTACACATGTCACAATGTTAAATTTTACTAACTATATCATACCTTTTTTATTTATTGATACATCATCCTCATTTCAGTCAAGAGACGTCCACTGCTAGACATAGGCCTACCCTAGGATCCTTTTTGAAATCAGTTAAAAAATATGTTTAATTTTGAGATTCACATGAACTGGCAAAGCTTCAAGATAGTCCCGTATTGATCGTTGGTTTAGACCTTTTCTAGAAGTCATTATTTTTTTAGCTCATAAATGACCCACCACCGAGTCGTGTCTCCTCCAAATTCATGGAGGGAAATTAGCGC
Source organism: Clostera curtula (assembly GCA_905475355.2). Lineage (NCBI taxonomy): Eukaryota > Metazoa > Arthropoda > Insecta > Lepidoptera > Notodontidae > Clostera > Clostera curtula. Next base: position 1,204,155 of record FR997803.1, on the reverse strand, counting down.
ACTTTGCAACGCTGGCAACAAGGGTAATAAAACCTTACGCTAGGTTTTTATCTAGGTTTCATTCTCTGGAGTCTCTTTAGACCACCTATTACGACACCGTCAGGATAGTGTGGGTTGGTGACATTGTGTATTCTAAATCCGTTAGCACACGGACTTACCGATCGTATATCTTGTCATCTTTCTTCATAATATTATTTATGCTAAAAATATCGTTTTACCGTAATGGAACACGTTTTCTCGCAAAAGCTTTGATCTGATGTAGTCAAACGATCTAAAGTGTCTTTGTAAGCGAGAATATATTAAGGAACACTTTACAAGAACACGGGAGTAACAAAGAGGCAACAGGTGTCTTATTTGTTCTGTATTAAGATTCTCCTTCTTCAAAATCTCTGGCGATTTTATTCAATAACAGTAATTATTATCTACTACTTATTCTCAGCCCATAAATGAACCACTACTGAGTCGGGCCTCCTTCCCTGACATGTAGGACGCTGGCCAGACGGACTGGCACAGGGTAACGTTAAACTTTATCGACTCATCAGTAAGGGACATAAATAAAACCGTTCATTGACTAATCTTAAAGGCATCACTTAATCAAAAAGCGGCCCTAAATAATCTCACGGATACACCGATGTACCTACTCAAAGCAATTCAATTTAGACGGCTGCCACATCTAATTCCATGTGGTTTGGTCACTACATCCCATTTCGTGGTTCAGTTCTCACCCTCTACATTAAATCTAAGCTTAATTCGCACCACAAACAAACTCAAAACTCACAACAGTGCCACAACTCGAACAAATATGGAACCCCTTTTATTATGCCATTCAAATCAGAATAATAATATGTTTCGTATGTATTCTGTACTGTTTCTCTTCAATAATAATGATATCTGATAAAGTTTTGTTTATTGCGAAACTGTTTAGTCGCGGTGTGAAATAGTGTCATGACCTAAAGTATGTCATTGTTTCCGCCCATAAATGACCCACTACTGAGTCGGGCCTCCTCCAAATCTATGGAGGGTATGAAAATATAATTGTTTGCACTGATAACTGGTATAACAATATACCTACCGGTTGTCCCACAAGGTGGATGTGGGAGCCAGATGGCAATCTACTACTACGACTCAGCCCATAAAAGACCCACCGCTGGGTCGGAGGCCCGACTAATACTGTGCCACGCTGGCCAGACGGGTTGGCACAGGGTTTGTGTCAAGTTTTCCTTCTCTTGGGGCGAGGTGATCTGCTTCTTACGTTCCATTAGTTGCTTTCTATAACACCCTCCGGATGAAATGGGGTGGTGACACTATGTATTCTAAATCCGTCACCACACGGGCAGTGGTGATGGGTGTTATTTGATTGTGGGACTAGTATATGGCATTCTTTTCTCATTATTACACATTGAAATTAAACATTTTTTAACGGATTTATAACGAGTATAATATAATATATATAATTAATTAAGTGTTGAATCGCTCTCCATGTCCAGAGATCTTGCAAACGAGTGCTGAGCTTGAGATTTGATCATTTTAATGACTAGATCCGATATTTCCGATAAATTTAATCAGGCTCCATATAACATCACTGAGGCAATTTGCAGATAATCCGGTTAAAACCGGAATAACCACCCGTGATTTGCGAGAACAATTATTTATGCGCCAGTTAATTTAGCGCACCCTCATAACCGTGCAAACAGTGGGAGAGGTGTAAGTCATTGTTCCTAATAAGCAAAATTAATTCTGCAGAATTATATTCTGCTTGTTCCTTTGCGAGATATAAACTTGGTGGGTTTACTAAGATGAAATGCCTTGTTGGTCTAGAGGTTCGGGTGTACCGCCTTAGGATCACGGGTCCACGGTTCGAATCCGGAGTCGGGCAAGTGTCTTTATGTAAACCAAAGGCACTTTCTCCAAGTCTGGGTGGCGTTTGTGTTCGTGAATTTCATGTTTGTAAGTTTGCTTGGTGGTAGGATCTAATGGTCCGCCCGGCTAGCTACCGTCCGGCGCCAAACAGTTTTACTCTGTTTCGTCGTGTGTATGTGAGAGTCGGTGCCCGACAGTACAGGGCATTTCCTTGAATTGCCAGCCCTACATGGAGGGTAGCACCTCCATGTAATTGGAGGAGGGCTGACTCAGCAGTGGGTCATCTATGGACTGAGTATTAATAGTAGTGGTATTATTATTGAAATTATAAAGTACTAGCGACCCGCCCCGGCTTCGCCCGGGTGCAATGATTAACATCTAAAATTATGAGTGTTTCTCTACAATATTATGCATGCATTATATACATAAACCTTCCTCTTGAATCACTCTATCTATTACAAAAAAACCCGCTTCAAAATCCGTTGCGTAGTTTTAAAGATTTAAGCATACATAGGGACGGATAGACGACAGCGACTTTGTTTTATACTATGTTAAAGATACGTTTATGAAAAACACGAAAACAATCTACAGCTGTCCGTATGCCAGCCAATTCAATTAAATTTTCAATATTCATAGAAATTTCTATTAAAGGATTAACTTAAGTCGTTAATAATGCACTTCTCTGAAATTCATACGCCCTAAGAGGAAAACAGTTTACGTAAAATATTTTCCCGGTAACTGAATCTTATTCAAACGCGTCTCAAAAGCATTCCATTAAGATTTCACAAGTATTTATTTACATTTCATGTTTCTCAAGAGCGGTAACGAGCGCATGCCCCAAGGAATATTAAAAATGTTTGTAAGTTGCTCTGGTCCTCATGATTTCTCACACAAATTACTCAGGAAGTTTCCTTGGAAACTTAGGAGTAATGACTTGGCAAATATAAACCAGTTACCGCTTAAATTGAATGTTTTGTAAGAAAATTATGATATATTATATATCTGTGAGATAAGGAAACGTTGTGGACTCAAGGAATAAGTAGTGACAAAAATTGAAAAAGGTATGCTGAGATGGTTTGGACATGTCGAAAGAATCAATGAAGAACGATTGACGAAAAAAGTGTATAAGGCGAGTGTGAATGAAAGTGTTGGAAGGGTTAGACCTACGCGAACGTTTCGAGACCAAGTTAGGGACGTCTTGGAAAAAGGCCAGGTCAAGAGTACCCTAAGACAAAGAGCATGTATGAAGGGAATAATGAAAGTGGAGGAAGCGAAACAAGTATGTAAGGATCGTAGCGTAGAACGCGCGATCGTAGTGAAAGAAGTGGTCTCTGCCTACCCCTACGGGAAAGAGGCGTGATAATATGTATGTATGTCTTTATATGTAAGTTAAACACAATTTTGTCATGGCGTATGGGATCACAACCGTCGATTTTCAACCGAAACCTAATACCAATTTCAAAGGATCCCATTTTCATCTTCCATCTCACCCATTTACTCGTAAAATGCATAATAATCTAAGTAACCTTAACAACGCAATAACCTCTTTCCCTCAAAACCTGGAATTTAATATTGAATTCTGTATATTACTTCTCCACAGCCAATGGAAACTCGTTACAAAGGAGACTATGTAAATTTAAGTGTGACATGATAGACGTCTTGACTTTTATTCCCAACTTAAGTTTGTCCTCTGTTTGAAATTCATCGGGTCATCAAGTACTTTGCCACCCTCTCTCGGGGCGGAATTTTAGGAAGGTGCTTGAGCCATGATGAAAACTTGTGCATTGGTTATCCTGTGTTAACTCAACATGGAATTGAAGACTTGGTTAAAACGATTCACTGAGCACTTGAAGTTGCATTTTGAAAGTCTAAAACACGTAGACAATTTTATTTTAGTTCATCCCCTACCTTCTGCGAAATCACCCGAAGTGAGGGATAAAACTTATTGAGAGTGGTTAAAGTGTTTAAATTGTTTCACTGGTTCTCTATGGTTAGATTCCTAATTTATGACACTTTCGTCTATAACTACAATAATTATTTTTAAGACTGTTATTACTATCTATACATTTATATTATTATTATCGTGTTCTATGTCAATTTCGATCTTAATGTCAGTGATTTCTTTTGTATCGTTGAAGTGAAGTCCAATCCTTGTATAATTTTATTGTTATTTTAGTTTTAGAGAAGATTGTAATTTCCTGTCAATTGTTAGCTACAATAAAATTATTTTCTTCCTTCCTTTTAACATCATACCTACTTCAAGATGCCATACACCAATGGAAAAAGACACGGGTAATTGTCCACCATATCTCTCAATACATATTTTAATAAGTACTCAAACTTACATATTTACATTTGTGAGCAACTTTATTGCCTTGTTGGCCGTTTCCTATTGTCTTACGACACCTATACTCTTACGACACCCTCAGGATGGAATTAGGCGGGAACACTGTGTATTCTAAATCCGTCACAATATTATATTAGCAACTACGGAAAACGAAGTCTGTTTCCGCCATTTTGGCAACCCTACTACACTCCATTACACAAATCGTAGTCTGTAAACGTAAAATACAGATGCAGTGTCCGTGAATAACGCCTGCGGTTTGCGTGCATTTTACACTAACACACAGTTTAAATTTAAAATATATATCTGAATTATAAATTCATACACTCATAATATACCGTATATCATAAAAGCCTAATAGCCACCCTGTTAAACCTCTTTGGTTAATAATGTGAAAACCCTGGCCACTTTATTTTTTAATGTTTTATAATCCTGTCATTATTCTTTTACTCTATATTTTCTTCATTCCCAAATAGTCCACGCTCTGGTAAACACGTAGACAATTTTATTTTAGTTCATCCCCTACCTTCTGCGAAATCACCCGAAGTGAGGGACGAGGGATAGAACTTATTGAAAGAGTGGTTATAGTGTTTAAATTGTTTCACTGGTTGTCTATAGTTAGATTCCTAGTTTATGACACTTTCGTCTTTAACTACAATAATTATTTTTAGGACTGTTATTACTATCGATGCATATATGTATATTATTATTATCGTATTCTATGTCAATTTCGATCTTAATGTCAGAGTTTTCTTTTGTATCGTTGAAGTGAAGACCAATCCTTGTATAATTTTATTGTTATTTTTACCTTTTATTATTATTGGGTGTCTAAAACTCCGAAATCCTCATACAGTCCACTGTTCACTTCCGAGGAAAATATCTTTAAAAAAGACAGGAAGAAGTGTCTGCATAACATTGCTGTAAATTTTAAAACTGTATCGCGATATTTCGACCTGGCACCAACCCTAGTGCAATCCATTAAGTGAAATGGCTTCCATAGGCCAGTATTACCGCTTTACAGTGAATGGCGGCGGCTTGTTTTTAAAGTTACGTCGTCAGTTACGCTACACAAAGTCCTCTTTTCACCTTTTTTTTCATTTGGTGACTTAAATTTGATCATTTGGTGACTCTTAAAATAAACCATAAAGGTTTAATGAAACGCGTTACAACCCGAGTATTCCGTAGTCAATGCAACGAGTCAACCCGAGGAAACGTTACAAGTCAGTCTCAGGCATGAAGCTGTACATTATCTCTTTTCCAATTTAAGAATATAATTTAGTATAGAAAGCTCTATGAGAGATCCGGTACGAATTTCTTTACTTGCTTTTTCAAATTGACATTACCAACAATGCATAAATTTGGTCAACATCGCGAATAACCATTATCTGAGGTATACGAGTATAATGAATATATAGGAGATATGTTATAGCATCGTAGTCAATCTGTTGATTGTATGTCTCTGTCAATATTACCAGACATAAAGAAAGAAGTAAAAAGGCAATATAAAATCGATCATTTATCGGCTTTCAATTTTACCGCATAATAAATCCTTTTTCAACCAAGTCTGTAAATATAACTCTATAAAAACAGCCAAGGTTTTATGACTATCTTTCAGATCATCATCATCATGTCCGCCCGAAAATGACGAAAATGATATAGCGAGTCGGCCTCCTCCAAATTCACGCAGGGGAATTAGCCTTACATTAATATTTCAATAAATACAGCCAGAATTAGGTGACTAACCCTTCACCGTTCTCGTTAGAATCTATAATATATAGCATAGGTATGCGTACAATTGTAGAGAGTGAAGTAATCCACTACAATTTATTAAAAAAAAACTGTATATTTTAACTTTTGTTACTGAACCGTCATCTGTCATAAAACATTTTATCATCACCACACGAAAAATAGGTACAGTTGTTAAAGTGATTGAAATCATATTCTATTCGCAAGTCAAACAATCCTACGCTCACTTGGATAGTCACCGACCGCGTAATATAATCCAAACTCGTTCTGAAATATTTAATTCAAAAGCTCCTGTGCTGACAGAGTAAGTCACTTTAAACTCTGCTCAGTCGCTTATCAAATATTAATGAAATATAATATCTACTATGAAAGGCAGCAAGCGGCAAGAAGTGACATACAGGCATCTTACTGGAAGGAGTTTTTTTGTATGATTTGCCGTTGTCTAAATTATTTCTATTCTAGCGCCTCGTCCACGATAGATTACAATAACGGAGAGTGACTGTCATGTGGCAATCTACGACGTGTACACATTAGCGAGACTAACCTAACTATATTATTTGTATGTATTGATGTGTGCTAACATAGCGTAACGCTACGCTATGTTAGCACACTTGATTACAGCCAGAAGCCAAGCACCCTCGCCCCTTGTTCATCAGGCGTCAAGCTCAAGCACTCTCCGCCAAGTGAACTGCAAAACGGCAACGTGAGCAACATTCGAGGCAACGTTTTAACCTTTGCTAGATATCCCGTCTTTGTGGTGACGACTTTAACAGTGTCACCACTCCCAGTTGCTTATGACTTATGATTAAAACTTATTATGATTAAAACGACTAATGAAAATAACAAGGCATATAACCTAGCCACAAGGGAAGGAACACTAGATTCAAAATCAGTGTCGACGTAACTAATCAGCTTGGCACAGTACTTTCCTCCTTTTTTTAAGGATTACCGACTCAGCAGTGATTATGATAACAAAGAACAATCACAAAAAATTACAGCAACCAAATAAATTAGGCAAAAGACATAAATTCCATTTGCAAATTCAAATGTAGAAAATCCATTATCGCTTGAGGTGAAAATTGTGTCTGCAATTTAACAAAAGATGTTTGAAATTCGAATTGAAGGCTTATTTTTGGCTTCTGTAATCACTACATAGTATAAAACAAAGTCGCTGTCGTCTGTCCGCACCTATGTATGCTTAAATCTTGAAAACTACGCAACGGATTTTGAAGCGGTTTCTTTTAATAAATAGTGATTCAAGGTTCAAGGTTTATAATGTACAATACATCCATAATATTGTAGAGAAACACTGATAAAATTAGAGGTACATAATTGCACGCGTACAGAGCAGGGCGGGTCGCTAGTATAAATAAAAAAAATATATTTTAAATTTAAATTTCGATTAATTTGGAAAATTTTCCGTTTTTTTTTTAAATTTACTGCTGGTTTTGGTTTCTAGGCACCTATTTACAGCAGTTTTACAGAGACGCGTGTGTATCATTTCTGGTATTGCAAATGTCCTTGGGCGAAGATTAAAAAGAAACTAACTAGCTGCTGTCTGTGCGGTGACGGATTTAGAATACACTGTGTCACGACCCCATTCTAACCTGAGGGTGTCATATGAAAAAGAAATGTCAAGGCCGAACACCTAGCCGCAAGAGAAGGACATCCTGAAAAGAAACCCTGTGCTAACGTCTGGCCAGCGTGGCACAGTAGGCTAATTACCTCCATGTAAAGGGAGGAGGCCCGACTCAGCAGTGGGTCATTTATTGGCTGACTTGCTGTTATCATCAGCCTCCGTCTGCGTAGACCTTAAAATGTGCTAATTCCTTTTTTATCCCTTAATTCAATCCCTCGCACCGTAAAAATAATATTTATATCCCGAATCCTTCAGCAAAAGTACACACCCGGTAATGTAAAAGGAAATTCTTCGTCAAAGTTGGAGCCGAAAGTTAAATGATATTCGAAGAATGGCAAAAGTTGGAATTCTTATTGGATCGACAGCTGATACATAGCCAAGTGGAATTACCAAGACCTCGGGTGAGCTCATTAAATTACGCAGGGTGTAAAAAAGTATAACTACGAACTGTAATAAAACCCCCGCAGTCATGTGCTGCATGCATGCATAGCATACCGTACGTAGTACGTACTAGAGTGGGTAGAGCATTCGTGAGTAGGCATAGTCAGTGTGTTGAAGGATTTAGAATACATAGAACATAGAATACAGCCCACAAAAGGAAATAACAAGGCCGAAAACCTGGCCGTAATAGAAGGAAAACTCGATACGAATCCCTGTGCCAACCCGTCTAGCCCGCTTGGCACAGTAGGCTAATTAGGAAGAGGCCTAACTCAACTGAGGGTCATTATTGGGCTGAGTGGTAGATGGAGCCTACCAAAGGTTAACAGGGTGTAGCGATAAGATTATATGATTACATCGGAAGTGTGGTGTGGTGATGACGGAGCAAGAGGCAGATCACCTCGCCAAAAAAACTTAATACAAACCCTGTACCTGCCTTGGCCGCGTGGTACAGTAGGCTAATTTCCCTCCAAAATTTGGAGGAGGCTATATTTCAGATGTAGGTTATATATGTGCCGAAATGAATCCCTGAATGAAGTGAGGAGCTAAGCAAAAGATTCAGTAGTTCAATATTGTGTTCTACTTTGAAGTCATTTTGTGCCTCTTTTTTCCCAATTTCGTTGGGCTCGGCACCATTCTACCTACAGGCTCAACTATAGGTGGGTGTCAATACAAGTAGCCTAAGTTATTCCTTGTTACATCAGCTATCTGTCAGTGAAAATCCCGTCAAAATCGGTCCATCAATTTCAAAGTGTAGCCGAAACAAACAGATAGACAAAAAATAAAAATCGAATATTGTTTTTGTATAGGTGATTCCAAAACTGATAGTTACAAGTCCGTGTGGAGACGGAGAACTCGGATCAAGTGTCTTTGCGACCCAGGAATCGAACCCCCCGGTTCGATTCCCGTGATCTGAAGGCAACCCCTAGACCAACAAGGCTAGCAAGATAATCTTCTAATTAATTTTTATAGGTGATGTGGAATTCTTGGGTATTCTTTAGTTTTTTATTTCAATGTGCTACAAGTACACTACAACGTCAGTAGTAGGTACTATCAATTTTTTCGTAATATATAGTACACATCCATATATCCTTTTACTATAGCCTTTATTTATCCTTTACATATACGTAGCAAGTACAAATCTAATCCAGACTTGGTTAGAGATCAATGAACTCGAAAACTTGAAAGACGAAACTTAAATAACTCTTAATTCTAGATTTTAAACCTATTACGCAGACATTCCAAGAATAACTCTCCGACAATACAAAGGTAATTAAGTACTAAGTTCAAAATATTTCATTACACAATACAAATTCCATATAATATTTTATTTTGTGTGGCGAAAGACCTTAACCAGGTCATCAGTCCACCGTGTGGGCAGTGGCGTAGCTACCAAGGGGCTAGGCGGGGCAGTGCCCCGGGGCCCTCAAGCTCAGGGGGCCCTCGAATCCTTATCAGAAATCTCGATCGAATTTTCAAAATAAATATGATAGGTTGCAGCCCCACTTTAATCATGACAACTCAGTTGACAGAAATTCAAAAGTTATGCCAAGGGATTCCCCTAAATTCCCTTAAATTTCTGAAGGTTGTCGCTGAAGGGCAGTGTTGTCAATTTGACGGATAGTGATATGTGCGTTTTATTATTCATCGACGTGCGTTTTATTGTTAATTCGAGTTAAGATATTTTTCGAGAACGGTTTAAAAATTAATGCTGTATCAGCAGTGCCGGATTTACCACGTAGCAAGAGTAGCAATTGCAACGGGCCCCACGCGAAAGGGGGCCCCGCATATTTAAACCCACTCATCTCTGCCTGAGCGTATTTTTTTGAGTGATTTTATTAAGATGTGGTATGTATTAATTACCCAAAAATTTTAACTTATAGATAGCAAATAAACGGATTCAGTATTGAATTGTATTTTTACCACTATCACCCATAGCAGATCAAGGGCTCTTTGAAAGAATTTGCTACGGGCCCCGCGTTTGCTTAATCCGGCACTGTGTATCAGGAACGGAGTAAGTAAGCTAATGTCAATAAACTTTTTTCTACTGGTCAATATAATGGTTTAAATTTATTAGATTTTATCACTCATATTGATGTCCATTAGGTCAATAAATCGTGTCAAATCTATAGATTTTAGCTACAACTCATTGTATAACGCGAAATCTCGTGAAAAAATGCAAGTCCCCTGCAGTTGATACGTTAATTCCCGCAGGCAGGAGATCGGTCATGGTCTCCACCGATAAATGTGGTAACACTTACGGTGATAATTCTTTTCCGGAGTTTCCCCACTTGTAGCGTATCATTGTCATCATTACCTTTTATTTTACTTTTAACGTCGTCAATGAACAGTGAGTACCTACATAGTCGAGCACAATCTAATATTGTATTGTTTAAATAAATTAGTAAATTAAAATTATTGTTTTAAAGAAGAAAACCAGTAGTGTATTTAAACGCAAACAGCGCCAAGAAAGAGAGAAAGAAGATAGTAAATAAAAATTGCCAAAAATTTACAAGTTTTTTAGTCAACCTTCTGCAAATACACATGGCCAAAATATTTATATTGATAGTGACTCAAATAATGTGGTAACTGCAGTGTTGGTTGAAAAATCCAAAACTTTACAAATTGCGACATCAATTTCGACGAGGCAAGTAAAGTTTTAGCAGAGCCCAAAGCAAAGTTGCTAATTTATTGAAATGATTTCGTATTATTCAAGTGCAAAGCCAGTGAAGCTGCAAGAAAATAAGGTAATGATACATTTTCAAGAAAAAAAGCAAAGAAAAGTTAAAAAATATTTTGATGAATTGATTGAAATGATTTAAAATTGAGATTTTTAATAATGTACTAGACACAGTAATGTCTCAATTAGATACATTTTATTGTCATGACTGCATTGCAGTCTGTCATTTATTCGATTTTCTAACACCATCATTTTTATTACAAACTCAAACTCAAACTCAAAAGGAACTTTATTTACGTAGGTTTCATCACAAAACTCTTATAAATCGTCATATTTATAAACACCATTATCATCTTACGGCCCCTGTCCCACACCAGGTGGCAGTCTCCACACACACCTCTCAGTCGTCATACCTACATTCACACCTTTCACACACAACTCTGCACTCCTACAATCCCTCCATCTCCCCTGATCGCTCACAATCTCTGCGTTCACTCACATTCATGCCGAAACTACCACCGGTTCGGAAGGCTGCTCTACAGAGAAGAGCCGGCAAGAAACTCTGTAGTTGCTTTTTTTAAAATTATTGGTCTTGTTTACAAAAAGCACTAAACAGCATAGTGAGAGCAAGTTCGCAAGATGAGAGAAATGTACATTTTTGCATAAAAAATTAAATAAATAAATAAACACGCTACACGTTTCCGCAATGAATGACGGATAGACCTTGACAGGGCCAATCAAGAAACAAATCCGCGAATAAAGGTCTCCATTGCGTCATTGCTCACACATACAGTGTACAATATATGACATTTTCTAAAATGCTACGTACAAATTATTTCGCCAATGAGATATATTATTGAAGGGGCCAAAGGAACAGAGCACAGGCACAAAATGACAGTTACTTCCAGGCATCATTATCACACATATAGTCGTTGACGCGGTAGTACCCTTTACTAATTAATGTAGTTTTAACAAAATTTTTGAACTTTATGAAGGGTAAATCTACAATAGCGTCAGGAATTTTATTGTACAGGCGAATACCGAGGCCTGCAAAAGATCCATGGGCTTTTTGCAGTCTGTGGTGAGGTATCACTAGTTTATGCCCATTTCTTGTACGGATAGTGGACGTAGTGACATCACAGTTGGTCTTATACTGACTGATATTCTGTCTCACAAATAAGATATTAGCAAGGATAAACTGCGATGCCACAGTCAAAATTCCTATATCACAAAACTTATTTCTAAGTGATTCCTTGGGTCCTAGATTGTAAATGGAACGCACAGCACGCTTTTGTAATACAAATACAGTTTCAATGTCTGCGGCGTTGCCCCAAAGCAAAATACCATATGACATGACGCTATGGAAGTAACCAAAGTAGACAAGTCTCGCGGTATTCACGTCGGTGAGCCGTCTTACCTGTCTCACAGCATAAGCTGCTGAACTAAGTTTATCAGCGAGTTTATGAATGTGGGGCCTCCATTGTAACTTGGAATCTAAAGTAATGCCCAAAAACTTTGTAGATTCTTCTAGGTCCAAATTTTTGTCATTTAATATCAATTTAGTATCGATACTTTTTGAGTAAGAGGTAGTAAACCTAATGCATTTGGTTTTAGCTGCATTCAACAATAAATTGTTTACAGTGAACCACTGAGATATTTGCACGAGTGCGCTATTTACATCGTCAAAATTTGTTTTCTTACGGTCAACTTTAAAAATAAGCGATGTATCATCAGCAAATAGAACAATGTTACAAATATCTTTTACAAAGAAGGCGAGATCGTTTATATAAATAAGAAACAAAAACGGACCCAGAATAGACCCCTGTGGCACGCCCATTGTTAATGTCGATCCAGTAGATTTGACTCCATTTATGTCCACAAACTGCATTCTGCTACTCAAGTATGACGCAAGGAGATTAAGCACGTTAAACTTGATACCATAGTGTTGAAGCTTTCTCAAAAGAGTGTTGTGATGTACACAATCGAAAGCTTTGGATAGATCGCAGAAAACACCAATAGCATCTTGAGAGTTTTCCCATGCATCATAGATGTGCTTTAAGAGTACAGCACCAGCATCAGCCGTAGAGCGACCCTTAGTGAACCCATATTGTTCACTATGTAACAATTTATATTTGTGGAAATGTTGCAGTAGCTGTTTTAAAATTATTTTCTCATAAATTTTACTTAAAACTGGCAAAATGGAAATAGGTCTATAGTTGCCAAGCTCTTTCTTATTGCCAGCTTTGTAGAGTGGGATGACTTTACCATGTTTCATTAAATTTGGGAATACGCCCACATCTACACACTCATTAAATATATTAGCAAGCTGAGGAGCTATATCTGAAATAACCCCTTTAATCACAACAGTTGATATATCCCACAAATCACCTGTTTTCTTCAAAGTAATACTATTAAAGGCTGTAACAATGTCAGAAGGGGTCACATAAGTGAAACTGAGCAAGCCTGACGTCTCTCTAACATTATCCTTGAGCAGCATCTCAGCGTGGACAGAAGATGAAGCCAAAGACGTGGTGATTTCCTTCGGTATACTTTCAAAAAAATTATTAAAGCATTGAGCTACATCAAAGTTAGTATTTATTACACTACCATTAATATGCAATTCAAATTTAGATTCCGGTAACTTTGCTTTGCCAGTTTCGTTATTAATAATGTTCCAGGTGGTTTTAATTTTGTTATTGGATTGTCTACATATATATATACATGTTGATGAAGCAACTTTATTGCAAAAGTGTGACGAATTCCAAAGAAAATATTCAGATATAATAGGCCCTAGTGTTTCACTTCAATTTATTAATATTTGCCACTTAGTTTTACCTCAACTAACTCAAGCGTGTACCTACTGTTCACCAATTATGTAAGGAAAGTAGTACGTAGTACATCATTTTGTTCTATTGTCAATAGTTTTTGCAGCGCACGCATAAATAGATTTTCGATTTTACACCTTGGTTTACAAAATCGCAATTTTCATACGGATCCCTAATTCTTTTGAAAATAAAATATAGCCTATAACCTTCCTCGATAAATGGACTATCTAACACTGAAAGATTTTTTGAAATCGGACCAGTAGTTCCCGAGATTAGCGCGTTCAAACAAACAAACAAACAAACAAACAAACTCTGCAGCTTTATATATTAGTATAGATTAGTATAGATAGCAATTGAAAACAAAACCGCATCAAGCATGGATTTAAACGAAGTCATTGATACTTTAGCGAAAACTTGGTTGGTAGGCACAACCTTTATAGAATAAACCCTTGAATCTTCTTTCAAGGTTCGTTTTATTAGCCAAACCTACACCAAGCAATAATTGTAATTTATGTTGTTACTGTTTAATATTTTTATATTACCTGCCCTGCAGTGCACAAAAAGAGCCTATGTAGCTTACTAGCATTTTTAAAGTATTTGTATATTTCATAATTTTATTTGATAAGACCTAATCAGTTTACATAGCAGTTTTTCAGGGGCCCCATTTTTTAATTTGCCCCAGGGCCCTTGGTTACCTAGCTACGCCACTGCGTGTGGGAGGCCTACCAGCACGTTCAAAGCTGCGATAATTGAACGAAACTAAACAGTTAAAAGGTTTAGCTTTTGTTGATGCCAAATTTATTCATAGTCAGTGCAATATCTAAAATCTGTTTTAGGAAGATAAGTAGTTCTATTGGATATTAAACAAAATATTGCAAAGCAAAGTACCTATGTTGTAATGAAAAACTATCTTTTAATTACTTATAATATGAGAAAAATGACCGCTTCCTCCACAAATAGTGTTCTGATCGGACAGACGCGGCCAGGCATTATAACTTAAAAATACAATAACGGGTATTATAATATACCGAACACCCAATATGCAAAACCATTAGACCTTGCTATAAAGTATCTGACCAAATTGGAACAAAATTTTATACACATAACAACGAAATTGAAAATTTCAATAACTCATCGACATAATGAAACCATAATTGGGTGAATATGAAATTAATTAACTAGATGGAACAGTTTCAACAGTTCAATCAATTCAAAGAAAAACCGCGAAAGCATTTTGATAGATTTATGAAATGCAAATAAAATTAAGCCCAGACATTTCGGAAATGTAAACGAAATTAAGAATCTTTAGAAATCAGACGGCTGTATGTTGAACGATACCCAAAACACATGCGGTTAAAGGCAACTAAGGCGGCTTTTAGATTACAAAGAAAATGCATCAGGAACGAGGAGGAAACTGCCTTATCTCCAAATCTCTACATGGACGTGTTCTTAGACATTGGATTAATGACTATTTTGAGATGCCACTCTATACTAAGATCGGAAATAAGGAGCTTAAAATTAGTAGTATTCAAATAGATTCCGAATCTTACCATATGAATAGCTACCGCTTTCTGCAACCACGTTCCACGGAAATATTAGTATTAGTATTCTAAGCTAGCAGAATATGTTAAGTTTATGTCCGTACTGTATGATTTTTTTTAAACTAAACCCCTGCACTAGGTATAACCTGTGTCGAGGGAGCAGTTTACAAATAACTATGTAATTTAAGAACACAAATGACACCCAGACTCAGAGCAAGTGCCTCTGGTTTAGACAAAGACACTTGCCCGACCCCGAAATCGAATCCGAGACCCGTTGACCAAAGGCGGCACATCTAACCACTCAGCAGGGTGTAATTTGTGGGTTAAGTTAACCCATGACTAATACTTGTGACTAACAGTAAACATAGGATAAAATACAACAAAAGAACAGTTTCTAACATGATGGTCATGTGTTCATTATACTAGCCACATGTGTGGTAAAGTATATTATTTACGTCTAAAACACATTTTAGTACCTATAAAGTGGAGAGCGTTGGCTAATATTGTTATCACGCAGGCCTGGCTCTATGATAATGGGTGTTGCCCAAAAATTTTAGAACCTTAACTTGCGTCATCATAGTTGACTGTTGTGAGTAACAAAGTTTATATTCATTTGATTACACTCTGTCCTTCTTAGCGCTCTATGTGACATATTAACGAGAGGATTATCTTAATTTTTTTTAAAGTGCCACTGGCAAAGAACTTTCTTTATGGCACTCCTAGTAATAAGGGCTTACCACATCACATATAAGGACCTATGCAACACTCTTTTTTTTGGTTTCGCTGAGGAAATGCCAAATGCATACTACTGCCCTCGGGGTGGGTTCAGCAGCTATGTGGGACTCTGGTAAACTCAAACTAAAAAGGAACTTTATTTACGTGAGTTTTACCACAAAACTCTTATAAATCGTCATATTTAAAATTTCCATTATCATTTTACGGCCCCTGTCCCACGCTGGTAGTCTCCATAAACACCTTTCAGTCGTCATACCTTAATTCACACCTTTCATACACAATTCCTTATTCTTTCAATCCATCCATCTCTTTTGATCGCTCACAACCCTTGTGTCCACCAATGGATGTGGGTGGCCCAGGACCGTCCTTTGTGGAGATCCTTGGGGGAAGCCTATGTCCAGTAGTGGACGTCTTTTGACTGAAATGATGAATCAACATTTATTTATTTTCTAAATCCATCACTTCACTGACAAAAGCAATTAAATAGAAAGTGATTCCTCCTTAATACCAAGAAATTTGATTTAGAAGCATTTAATGTACTTTCTTATCATACAATCCCTTTGGAGGGTCGTTAAGCCCGCATCGACGTAATTCGCAAACTTGGTCGGATCTACGTCTCGCGATTAGTGTGTCATGATTACGATAGGGGTTCAACATAATTATATAGAGTACGACAAAGAATCTACTTTAAGTGTTGAACACAAATAACAAATTTTCCCCACCGCACGCTGGGAAAACACGCGTTTTGTAAAAGTCAACAAAACCCAGCACGCTTGGTGGTAGGATCTAATGGTCCGCCCGGCTAGCTACCACCCTCAGATCAGTTTTACTGTGTTCCGTCGTGAGTATGTGAGAGCCGGTGCCCGAGGGCATTTCCTTGAAGTGTCTGCCCCATCTTACAGGGTCGGGCGTTGCTTTCCATCACGCAAGCCTAGGGTCAAAGGCATTCAAGTAATTGGTAAAAAAGTAGGTAGGTACATTGAAAGCCCCCGATACCCCTAGAAAATAATTTAGATCATAATATTGGCTGATTAGAATTTGAATCTCAGAACACACTTGATACGGGCGTACCTTTCCAACAACATATCTACGTCAATTCCAGGGCATTCTTTTCGGACCTATCATAATATTAGATTGCTATGACACAAACATGCACAGACACAGATGCCTCGAACTTATAACACTCCTTTTAAACCTTTTAAAGCCATTATTAGTGTGCCCGTATAAATATATCTTTCGCCTAACTAAACCATTTAACAGATAGGCTCATTGTTGTTTTATAAATATACTTTTAAGCTTAACTCGCAATGCTAGGATTTTATTATTGATAAGACCAAGACAGTCCGTGTGGTGACGGATTTATAATTGACAGTGTCACCACCCCATTTCTCCCTAAGGGTATCGTAATAGCCAATAAACGGAAATGTCAAGGCCGGTAACCTAGCCGCAAGAGAAGGAAAACTTGATACGAAAACCTGTGCCAACCCGTCAGGCACAATAGGCTAATTACCATCCGTTAACCGGAGGTGGCCAGTGGGTAATTCATGAGCTGAGTAGTAGACGAGATCTTACTTGAAATAATCGTCTTATATTCTCCACTTATTTTACCAATTCTGGATATAACAAAACATGTAAACACGTCTGTAACAAAGACAATGATCAAATTGAGGCTCGTATTTTCCGTGAACTCGCAAATACTTATAAGCAGAATCACGTGCGTGTGACTACAAGACCGTAAAACAATCTACTAACATTTCCCAAAGCCTTTTACTTGTTAACGTAACATTTCATGTATGTTTAGTCAATTTGGTGATAAAGGTTTGGTATACTTAACTAGGTAAATGGAAACGACATTTTAAGAGGTAAATAACTAGCTTTCGCTCGTGGCTTTCCCTTTCACTTTTATATTGATTTGTATAGTTACGTGTGGTGACGGATTTAGAATACATAGTGTCACCACCCGATTCCTTCCTGAACGTGTCGTAAGAGCCGACAAAAGGAACCTAGCCGAAGGAAGAGCCTAGAAAGAAAACTCGATACGAAACCCGTCTGGCCAGCGTGGCACAGTAGGCTAATTACCCTCTATGTAACTGGAGGAGGCCCGACTCAGTAGTGGGTCATCTATAAGCGTTCAAATGGTGAAACAATTTTTGAAATCGGTCCTGTAATTTTTGATCCATTTCGTTACAAAGGTACTTACATACAAATCTTTCCTCTTTATAATATTAGTATAGATAGCACCATTTGCTACGGAACGTTTTTGAACGTTGGCAACGTCAGAACACCTGGCCGTTCTGGGCTGGCCAGGTTATGTGTGACGCTGGGACGCGAAAACATAGGAAAAAGCGCCCGAACTAACCACTAAACGGCTGTCCTTCGAATGCCCGAACCAGTGCCACGGGGACCCCAAAAGGGGAACATGCTCCGCGACCCCGGAGACCTTGGCTCGTCTCTTGTCATTAGAACCCCAAAATCTGTGGTGAGCCCCTATCCCACCGTAGCACCACCGTGCGACCAGGTGACGGATCACAGATACAACTTATAGAGGGGGAAGGTGAGCCAGGCCACGGCGCCGGAGGGCAGGGCTCTTGGAGGCCAGCTCTCTGGACCTCACGGCCACTTCCTTCGCCTACATCACCAAGAGAGACCGCCTCCCTCCAAGCCCTCTCTTTCCAAAGCATGGATCAAATTATTACAACGGGACCTACGCTGACAAAATCCCGCACTTAGCACAGTAGTTCATTTATGGACAAAGTGATTAGGTTAGTAGACACTAACGCTGATTTGATTTGATCTTTGTCACAATAACTATTTATCTCTCACCGTAGATTACAAGACATTGTAACATCTCTGTATTTATTATCGAAAATCCATTGTTCTAATAATGCCCTTTTGATATTACAGTTGTAATTTTCGACCGAAACAATAGGCGTCAATATTGTTCGCTTTGTATTGTGTGAATTCACACAAAAACACAAAGGGTCCCAAAGGCAGCGACTGTGTTATTTGGTTAGTTTAGAACTTTGTGGTCACATTGAGTAAACACAATCTTGAGAATATTGGAAAACGTTGTAGCTACTGGGAAGGTATAGGAGCGCTTGCAATGGGATCAAAATTATCAACATTAAAATATCCCTTTCTAATGGTTGACTGTCTCACGGAGTATACTCCCCCAGTCAGGAGTGAACCTCATGATCCTGGAGCACTAGTGCTAGTCGAAGAGCGCCGTTGGTCTTATGGGCTTATGGTTTCGAATGCAAATTACCATCTCTAATACAGCTCGACGTCCCGCCTAGGCATGGGAATTTCCCACGTAGGTATAAAACAGTTCTTTTTTATTTTTTTTGCGTTAACAAACAGTAAAAAACTAGTGTATTTTGAGCTAAGTAGACCTAAGACATCACTAAGTAGACTTATTAAATGCACATTTACATTTGATACTAACACCACACCGTTTAGCACATATTGAAGTAACATGTTGGCATTCATGATTACAGTATAGAAATAAAACACTTATCGTATATTCAAAGTTGAAATTGTAACAGGGCACTTGAACCTGTTATAAATTGAGTAATAATTGTATTAAATTGAGTTGGAGTTTACGATATATGTTTAAACTATTTTGTACATAGTTCAACGCGTTCCAGCGATAGTGAGGCATGTTTTGGCTATGGGCGATAGGTTATGGGCTAGTAGATATTCTGTAACATAATTTATTGGTTAGCTGAATACAATCGTAGATATCTGTGTTTGTCTTTGACATGTGCGGTAGAGCATGAGGACAACATTTTGGATTATAAAAAATAATCGGCCTTTATAGGGCAGCAATTTCAGTGACTAGAGACAGCGTCTACTCTTTATCTAAAGTCAGATTACTGACCGAAATTTGTAATTCTGACGAGGTACGCCAAACAACCTGGCGGAAGGGCAGGCTACAGACGTATGGTAACGATGGATTTGCATGTCAGAGAACAAAATATGCAAGCCCAACACCACCGTACACTTTACACGTCGTTTTAAAATAGTGATCCACTTGATCCCTTTTGAGACTAACCGACGACCGTCAAACCAGCGTTGAGTCACAAAATAATTATTTATGAAAAGTGAGCTTGATTTCCGTACCCAATTGGGTACGGAAATCAAGCTCTCGTAAGTAACTCACTTTTCATGCCTACACTACACGGTCGCGTTAGAGTTATTAACTCTGGCTTATGCTAAAATACTATCGTGGTTGTGGCATACGTATCTAGATTATAAAGAAGATTATTAAGAATAAAATATTAAAAAAAAAATAACTCATATTTCGATTCAAATACAAGCGACTCGCGCGCTCTCGGTTTTCCGAACCGTACGGAGTTGGCCACCCACAAGATATTATTCGTGTGGGTGGCCAACTTCATCTGTGCGTTGCTCGAGCACGCGTTGTATGTGAAAGTGTACGTACATTTCTGTACTTAACTATTTACTTACCTCCTTTGGATTTAAAGCCTGCTTTACACCATTGCGCTCCACTTGACGACAATTATTCTGAAATGATTACTTTCATCAGATTCTGTATAAAATACGTATTTGCTCAATAAAGAAGCTATCAATTTCAAAGTTGGCGAAAATTCAAACGGTTTTGTACAAGACTGGCATAGAATTAATGAAACATTATATCAAAGAGAAATTCAAGTGGGGTTATTACCACCACTTCGAAACTTGGTGCCGAGTTAAGCCAAACATCAATGAGCGGGTTGGGTTACAAGGACATTTTGAAGTTAATGGTCTGTTATTTTTTTAAACCTTACTTATTAATTTACTATTGAATTATAAGGAGAATCTACCTCGCCTTTTGCCAACTTCACACTGGGGTTTTTGTTGCACCCAATTTATTAAATAAAACTGCGCGCGATTTCAGTCACATGTGAGTTCCAGTAGTGATATAATGTTTTAGTGAAGGTAGTCGTTTTATCTCTAATGGAAAGATTCTAACGGCCTTGATTTTATAACATTTTATAATTAAAACTAATTATTTCTCTTGCTGTCCATTTCATTTGGCTTTCTAGTGACAAGGAGAGGGATATTTTCAAGTGACTTATTATGAATATGAAATTAAATAAATATACTTACATTTACCCCGTGTGGGGACGGGGCAGAATATAAGCTTCCCCACCGCAAGCTGGGAAACATCGCGTGTTGTAAAAGTCTACCAAACCCAACACGCTTGGTGGTAGGATCTAATGGTCAGCCCAGCTAGCTACCTACCACTAAGTCTGGCGCCAAGCAGTTTACTGTTTCGTCGTGTGTATGTGAGAGCCGGTGCCCGACAGGGAATCTCCTTAATTGTGCTGCTCTATCTTAGACCCTGTCGTTACTTTCCATCACACAAGCCTAGGGTTAAAGGCATTCAAGTCACTGATAACAAAAAAATAGAGCAATCTTTTTGTTACCTACTTTTCACAATGGCAATAATGTTGATATTAATGTTTTTTTATTGCACTTCATTTCCTTTTCGTCTTATTTTATGGCTGAGCGAATTTCCGCCACTGTCAAGTGCGTTTATATTAAATAATAGTGACTAATTGACAGGTGTATATTTTGGTACAAGTCGTACTGCCTTCTCAGCCCATAGATGACACACTGCTGTGTCAGGCCTTCTCCCATTACATGGAGGGTAATTAACCTTTTGTTCCACGCTGGCCAAACGGGTTGGCACAAGGTTTCGCTTAAACTTCCTTCTCTTGCGGCTACCTTTTCGGCTTTAGCATTTCCTTCTGACGGCTCTTACGACAGAAGACTGACCCACCGTCAGTCACGCAGTCGCCGTTCACGCTATAGTTACGAGTATCACCCGCGGCACCTGCTGATTCGTATGAAGATTATACTGCGCTCTTTCAATGTCTGACGTTTCCAGAATATAATACAAGGCTGCAGGCAATATGAATTTAATCATAGATTTCGCCATTAACTTTGTGGATGTACGTCACGAAATGTTAATTATAATGGTCCCAGGATGTAATTAATAAGGGTAAATGAATTGCGCCACAGACAAACGCCGCGCCGCCGCCTTTTACTGGGGTGTCCATATTACACCCAACAATCGGACATATCACGAAAAAAATATAAAAAATTGCGGCCCATCCCGACATCGTACGGGTGGAGACTGTTATTTTTTTAATTTGTGTTGCAATTAAAATAACATATATTAATCAGTGATAATGTAACATTCTGTAAATAGTCTGTGCGTTCAGTCCGTGTGGTGACGGATTTAGAATACACAGTGTGATTACACACTGTGTAATACTAATGTTATCGATACTAAAGATTAGTATCGATAACATTTTTAACAATATCTCACAAAAACCCACCGGAGAGTCAGGGATCCCCCTATTTTATTGGAGGTAAATTCGTGTTTTTATTGTAATTTGTCGAATACCGATTCACCGCTCTTCGTAATTGCCACTACACAAAGAAGATGATTACTCTTTTCAGTAATAAACATAATAATGTAATAAACAAAATATACATAATAATATTATGATCACCATAATAACAAGCAATTTATTTCGGCAGAACGAGAAAGGACCATTAGGTAATACAATTACTAAATAATAATCTAGGTTTTCTTTTATCAAAGTTTCTGAGGCTATGAATTTCACAGTTAATTCGTAGTTAGCCCGAGCCATATTAATTAACAAGTTTTGCTTTAGTCTTCGCATCTGATTAAACATTGTAATTGATTATTTTTAATTCTCCTCAAAAGGGTTGATTTGTTTGTCTCTAAAATCATACCAATCAATCTTGCGTTGAGTGTGAGCGTGAGTCGTTTAAAGGTTGTCGTATTTTTTCGAGACGTGCGCACAACCTTGACTTTCTTCTGATTATTTATTAGATTTCATTTTTTATTTCCGATGTCAGGACTAAACATAGGGCAATTAAAATTTGATAATACGTTTAGGATTTTAAAGGTAACAGACATATCTAAACTTTAGCCTTAAACCTATACATACAGTTCCTACATAGATATACGATTTCGTCTTAGAATGACAAGGTAGCAAAGATAAGATCTGTGAGGTCAAACTTTTATTTTAATGGCCGTCAATAATTTTGCTTTGCAGATCCGTGTTAATTCTATTCATATACTAATAGAATGCAGTAAATAAAACTATTTATATACGCAGTGAAATACCCTTAATATATTTTTCAATTGTTATGAACAGTTAATCATATCAAAACCATGGAAACCAATATTATCTATAAATGTACATTGCCAGCTACAGTATTTGATAACAAACCTATTTCAAAACCCCCACTTTAGCAAATATGGGTAAAATAACATCACTTCCGACACACCTAGATTTTATAGTCGACTTCGTGTGTTACTGCGCCAGAAATTCATACCGATATCAACAGCCTGAATAGCCGTTCCAGGAGCGCAGGTCACACCGTAGCCGCCGTGGCCATAACAGTGGACCACCTTTACACCGTCCACGATTTCCATTTCCACACGAACCGGTACCCTATGCGGTCTCAAACCAACTTTATGACAAACAATGTCGGCATCCTTTAACGATGGCATAGCAGAGTAACACCGAGTCAATATGGCTTCCGCATCGTATTTACAAAACGATCTATTGTAACTGTCATAATGTCTTACACCTCCCAAAGTTACCAACCCATCGAAGCCGGGAATTATATAGGTATCGTAGTCCACATAATATGCAGTCTTAATCCACGGTGCCCGAACCACCGCGACTTGCCCTCTCATCGCAACCAAATCATGATCGTTGCACAAAGATTTCGCCCCCATGCCAGTACAATTAAAAATCAAATCATAATCGACAGATAAGGACGCAAAATTTTCAACATGGTGGTTTAAAAAGGAGCCCCCGCTCTCAAGAAACTGTTTTTCCGCCCACGGCACGTAACGACTGCATTCTATTTTAATAGTGGAAAATAAAGATCCATACTTAAATTGCGGTCCTAAAGTTCTTAGTTCGTCCTTATCGAGCGATCTATACGACACTAAATCCTCAATCAAGTGATTTCGAGTGACATGTTCGTTTTCTTCGGAAAGAATGTAGGATGATAGAGGCATGACTCCTCCATGAGTACCGCTACTCTTCAATATTTTCTGCCAATAATTCCAAGAGTCATCGATCCATGTCTTCGTAATTTTTTCCGTCGGCCCTTTGAAAGACGTGCCTGGGCGAAAAATGCCCGCAGCAACATAGCTCGTGGTTTCTTCTTTATATTTGTCGGCAATTATAGTAATTTGCGCGTTCCTTATCTGCTCTTGTAGCAACCTGGCTACTGTCGTTCCCACCACTCCTGCCCCGATAACTGCTATCTTGGGCTTGTTGTTGCTCATTGTTGATAGGTAAAGTTCCTAAAAGCAAAGACATGTGACAAAATTAAATTAAAAATTTAAATAAACCCCCGACACAATAACCTTTAAAAAGTAAAAAATTAATACTTCGCGTTGGGGGACCACTCCCACTTATTTATTACCTGACCCCTGGTCCCCCAACGCGAAGTATTTATTTTTTACTTTTTAAAGGTTATTGTGTCGGGGGTTTATTTAAATTTTTAATTTAATTTTTATTTTATACTTTATATAGGTACATACTTATTATAATGTAGATTTTGTTAAATTGCACGTGATGCGCTTTCATTTGAGACCCCACTCGATTATATTTGCAGACATTTGGTTATTCTTCCCCACTTTCACCCCTCATAACTTTTAAACGGCTCACCCGATTTCAACCGATCAAACATGTCTAAGAACACTCGCCCGTAACTCACCTTTCATACAAAAAAAACTTTATTGAAATCGCTTCATCCGTTCGCGAGCTACGGTGCCACAGACAGACAGACAGACAGACCGACAGACAGACACACAGACAGACAGACACGTGAAACTTATAACACCCCTCTTTTTGCGTCGGGGGTTAAAAATATACCATGTCAGTCGACTATCGAATTCAGATATACATTGTGATTTTTAGAAATCATGGACGTATAAAAAAAGTCGGACAGAGTCTCGCTAACTAAAAACTGTGACATCATAGTCGGCCAGATCAGCTATATGTACAGGCCAGCACGCACACTTTCACACACTAGTCGGCCATTACGCGCATGAACATCGATGCTTAAAGACGCAATATGCGGCGAAAAAATAAAAACTATAAATCATATCTTGCGTGGTAAAATGGTGTAAAAACCGTAGTGACCGAAAGAAAAACAAATCAGGAATCACGTTTCATACGTAAATGAATAATTCAATCACTTATTTCCAGATTATATACATTAAAATCAATTTGTATTTGCTAGAACAAAACAATTAATTTTAAGTTCAGTGTTGCCAATATTCACGTGTGCAAATGAACCGAAATGTGGGCAATTTTTCGTTTATTATAAAAATCAATATATTATTATGGTTAATTATTTAATAGTTACTACTGGGTATTTTATTTTATATTCCTTTTGCTAGATTTTCTAAGGAAAATTAAGTATGGAGAAATGATTGAATTAAAATTACTTAGTAGAAATTGTAATGGTAAAAACTATTGGATTCCAAACAAATACAGTGTCATTTGCAGTATACATTTTGATGCGGATGACTTATAAACAACTATAGGGAGGACTCCGGCGTGTTGTTACTTATGCAGTACCATAAAAGGTAAATTAGCAAACTACCAAGACATGGATAATACAAAAAAAAATTAAACTACGCCGCTTATTTTTTCAAAATTTAAATGTACATTGTAGCTATTATAATAAATATCCTTGGACATGTCACACAACGCCATCTCGTCCCAAGCTAAGCAACTTAATGCTTGTTTTATGGTAACGAGATGGATGATAAACTATAGACATATTATAGATAGAAAAACACCCAGACCCGGGACAAATAATTGTAGGTCGTACAAATATTTCTTCCGTGCGGGGATCGAACCCGCGACATGCTGCGCAACAGTCGATCGCTCAACCACTGCGCCAACCGTGTCGTCGAATCGTAAAAATATTCATACATTATTTTAATCCCCAGTGCTTTATTTTGTTTTAATATTTGTTTGAGTCAAGACACGTGGCAGAGGAATAAACTGTTACTGTACCATTTAATACCAGTGCTTCACAAGAGGTGCGCAATAAATTATAGTTAGGCAACATAAATATATTATCACAAAAAAAAATTTGGTACTGAAAGCTATTCTTTTAATTTAGAATCGTTTTCAACACCTCTCGAAATTAGAGGAAATTTCAAAAACCACTCAAAGTAAAAGACATTATTATAAAAAAAATACTCAGCATTTAGGATGTTAAAGTTAAACATAACAATTTTGAACAATTTTTTTTTATATTTATCCATGTTTTTATTGCAAAATTTTGTGTATCTTGGCAACCCCAAAATTAACTCACACATACAGAGCTGCCGCCATTTTGGCGTCTCACTTTTGTCTTAGCCAGAGTTCCGTCCGCCTTTTTTTATACGTCCATGTTAGAAATGGACGAGTCGAAAAGTAAAAAACAATTCAGACCTATGGGAGGGTCGATTTTTGTTTTTAACTTTTCGTCCCATGTTTCTTTGGGAAAGTTGTTTACTGTCATGGTCTGAATCACCGATTTAAATTTGGCGGGTGGTCCAAAAATCACCATGTATACCTAAATTTAAAATTCCGCTTTTCTTAGGCCGGTCACTCACATTCGCACGAATACGCGAACCCACAAGTGTAGGACGACATTCGCAAATGGGTTCGCGAAGTTTTGGCCGCATTCGTGCTTTTCCAAGCGGTGTCGGTTTTTTAACGCACATCAAAGCGCGCGAACCGCGAACCTTCGCGTAGTCTCCCACACATTCGTGTGACCAGTTGCGCCCACGATTGCGAAGGTAACGGATGTGTCGCTATTTTCATAGTTCGTGACGACTCTTGTTTAGCGTACCTTTATAATGGATTGGAATAACACCAAGATGATGGAGTTCATTGAAATCCTTTTTTTAAACTCCTGCACAATGAATTAAAATTCTTCTTTTCTTCAATGTTCTATTGACGAAAAAAATAAATAATAGTTTAAAAAAACTAAAAAATACGCTTTTATAGAAACTCAAACTAAAAAATAGAATATAAATTTTAATACATTTTAATTAAAAATAATGTCAAAAAAAATGATTTTATTGTAAAAAAAGCGTGGGCTGCTTTTCAGGATATTATCAAAATAACCCTTCTAGTCATCTGTTCATAAAATATTTAGATATTTAAATATTTAGAAAAATATTTAGACATTCGTAAACATGTGCAGGAGGAAGCGCAAACAGGTTTGCGAACCCATTCGCAAATGGAGTATGCGAACCCATTCGCATAGCCGCTAAGTTTGCGAATGAATTTGTCGGCCCTTCACATGCGCGCAAACATTCGTACAATGTACGAATGTTTGCGCGCATGTGAGTGGCCCCGGTTATCTTCTCGTGTCATTTAAACGATTGCGTAGAGATTGTCCGCGCCGTTTAGTCGTTTCTTTTTAAGAAAAAGATTACCCGTTTTGTATCTCAGGCGGGCAAAAGTAGCGTTCGTATAGTCGTATTTTTACTACAAAAGGTCCGCTCGAAGCGAGTTTCTAATACTAAAGGTCTGGGCAAACAGCGGACGGGGCGGGACGGCGACGCTAGCGGGACGGCATCGCGGCGTGGATGTCACACTGCGCACGTGATACTCGAGCTACCATCGCGTCGGCCGACTCGTCGCACTCGGCGCGACTTTTCGAGCATATCGAAAAGAGATGTCGAGCGATTCAGACGTGGAAGCATTACTGCTTGCCTTTGTGTTAGCAAAGAAGCGGCCTAAACGGATATGGGTGCATGAATTGAACCAAAAGCGTCATGAATACGGGGAATACCATAGACTCTGCCGCGAACTGGAATCACATGAGGATGGGTTCTATACCGACTTCAAAATGTCGCAGGCTTGTTTTGAAGAATTACATGGTGCAATAGGAGATAAAATAAGACATTCTTTAAACAACGTATTTTTTCTCTTCTCTTCCCATATATGACTGCTGAGTCTGGTCTCCTCCGACAACATGAAGGGTAATTAGACGACTGTGCCACTCTGGCCAGACGGGTTGGCCAATGGCTTCGTATCAAGATTGCCGCATTTAAAAATTCTGTCGGCTCTAAGGACACTCTCAACACGAAATGGCAACACTATGTATGTATTCTAAATCCGCGAAAATATCGTGAAAATAACTTTCTCCACGTTCATTTTTGTAAATAAATACAAAACGGGCGTCTCGCCGAACGCGACGTGCTCCCGTCGCGCTGTCTATTTGACTACTCAAATGAATATCCAAATATCCATAAAACACAAAAACATCATGGCGCGGACGTCGCGATCGCGTTCCGTCCCGCCGCACTAGTATTGCATTCCCGCCGTACGCGGCGGCGACGCGAGACGCGACCGCTACTCTCGCGCCGAGCGCGACGGCTCTATGTGACATATTCTACATTAACTCCGTACCAGGCGTGAATAAGTTGATAAGTCGACTTACATAAAAATATTTTTAATGCATAATAGGCATTAGGATTGTTTTATTCATAAGGTGAATAAATGACTAAGTCGATGGGTCTGTTTTACCGCACATAGCAAACATGTGAATTTTTAAACAACTCTCTTAATAAAGGGTAAAATGTGACTTCTTGAGATATTAAAACATATAAATTAAAATGATTTACACAACTCAACATAATCAGTATAATACTGCCAACTATTAAGAAAAAAATTAACGAACAACACGAGATGTTAATTTATTCAAACAACCTACTTAACGTTTATAATAGCATAAATCAAGTTGTCCAGTTATTACCGCATCGAAATCGCGTTGTATTTTGTGACAAATAAATCTATCACCTATTACATTTTCTATCCGTTGCGCTTGTGATGAGACAAAGTGATATGTTAAATTAGTTATTTTATGAATTTACAGTATTTATAATAAAAAAAATGACATATCAAGTTTTTCACCAATGAGTTGTCAAGTTGTTCACATAAGTACCTTTAAGCGAAGTATGTGTGTAAAAAAATCAAAAGTAATAAGTATAGTCTCTGCCTTCCTCTTATGGGACTGAAATCGGATATAGGTATGTGTCATTGGATCTATCATTGGCAATAAATCTATTAAATCCTTCTTTTTTCTTTACTTATTATTGCAATGAGTCGAATACAGATAGTGAGATAGAAGAACGAGGTACATATTCCAATAATAACTTCAGCTTAAGTTCACGTGACTTTACCATCCTAAGACCATAATGAAAGTTTCTCTATTGTTAGCAGTGGTTACGAGATTGATACATTTCATACAAGTATTGTTATTTACTGGAAATAACAATACTTCCAACAATAATCTACGTTCTCCAATAGATAGGCGAAAGGTAGAAGGGAAAGATAGTTAAAGGAAAAAGAGAGAATAGTGTAAAACTAAGAAATTCTGGTCAAAGCTACGTTACAGAAAAAGGTAAAGAAATTGTAGTAACGTAACGTTTATATAGAGAAAGTTTCCTAAATCCTATTTTACTTAAATTGTATTCCCAGGGTTTTAAATTATCATACAAAAAACCGGCAAAAGATACTTGCCTCACATGCGATCTTTTGAATACAAAGATAACTTTCACTGAAGGAGAGGAAAAGACCAACATTGTAGAAGAGCTGGGTGAGCATCAATCACAAGCCGAAAACGCTTAAGAAAAGAAAATAAAGGACAAAGATGACGCAAAGCGCAATTTTAATTTTCGAGCTTATGCATTTGATCTGCAGCATTGCCTGCCTACGCCATTCCTGACAACGTCTGTATCTTTTTATATGAGGTAACTATGGTCCGACAATCTTACGATTCATAACTTAGGAGATGATAAGGCTACTTGTTACTTGTGGGACGGAACCATCGGTGCTCGAGGAGCAAATCAAATTGCTTAGTGTTTGTGGCATTTATTACAGAATTTGCTACCTGAAGTTACAGTGGGCTCATTTTGTGGTGGCCAGAATAAAAATAACGCTGTTGCAATGATGTTCATGTATATAATGCATGTGCATCCAACCCTGGAGACAATCATAATCATAGCCACATGGAATGTGACTCGGATCATGCCTTAATTGAAAGAACTAAAAAGAAAACGCAGCTTAAAATAAACCATCTTTACGATTGGAGGCAACTGATAAGATCTTGCAAGATTAATAACGGATTTACCATTGTACCCATGAAACTAGAAAATTTTACAGAATTGAGTTAGAAGAAAGGTCCATTCAAAAAGGGTGCTAGTGGTGATTTTTTTTTATGGCAACTCGTGAAATGGCTGCAGTTTATGAAGCCTATCGGAGAAATACGTCTTATGACAAATCTTGACATTGAAAGCTCTTTTAAAGTCATAAATTACAGGAAAAGAGGTAAATTCAATTTAGATACTATACAATTAGAAGTTGTTTCAACAGAGACTACTATTAAGGAAAGAAAAAAGAAGGATTTAATAAATTTATTGCCACTGATAGATCCCATTTTTCACGAATTTTATAAAAACGTTAGAACTGATGACGTATCCAACATCAATCCTGATTGAGACTCCGAAGACCCCGATGCAGGAGAAAACGGAGAAGAATTCAACTAATTCTATAGTACTGTAACTTTATTTTCGGAATAAAAGTAATTATTTTGCAATTGTTTGTTTTTTATTACCTATACATACCAATACACATACCTATATACGATTTCAGTCCCATAAGAGGAAGGCAGAGACTACTTCAGACTACACTTATTACTTTTGATTTTATAACACACGTACTTCGCATATAGGTACTTAGGTGAACAACTTGACAACTCATTGGTGAACAACTTGATATGTCATTTTTTTATTATAAATACCGTAAATTCATAAAATAATCTTATGTTATCTGAAAACTTAAAGCAAATGAATTACATTCAGATAAAAAAATATTCAATAACATAAAAACTGGATTTACAGACAAAACTTAAACTTTAAAATGGCTGCCCTGAAAAATGTGCATTTTAGATTTGTTAAGTTATTCACGCCTGGTACGGAACTAATACATTACAACTCTTCACGTCCCGCCAGCGTCGCGTCGCCGTCCCGCCCCGTCCGCTGTTTGCCCAGACCTTAATACTCGGCCAGCCAAATAAGCGATAGCCGCGTTAATTTTCTTGCGCCATCACTTCTACTCGATAGGCTACTTATTATTTATTTACGCAGCTGACGCAGGTGGTCATGAAACTATAAGCTATACATATTTTTAGTAATATACCTTGGCTACTTTACATTAGAATATACTGCATCGGCACTGAACATTGTTTTTATAAATATGTAGTATATTGTATATCTAATCTTATGAACTTAACACATCTATTGGAATTTAATTACTATGTGATCATGTTACCTAATGGATAGTAATCCATAGAACAGAATTTCTTACCTACCTTCAGAATAAACCTATGTAATCCATAGAAGGAATGGTATCATTACTCGAAGCTAATATTTTATTTGTTTACTGCACGGTTTCTGTTATTGCGTGTCAAATAAAAACAGTCCAATAGATAATGTTATCTAACTCTTCTATAATATAAATACAGTGCTGCCAGTAGATACAATTCTGTCTCATTTTAATAGTGAGAATAAATAACGTTATGTCTACTGCTACTTTGTTAATACTCTTTTTTCCTTTTTATTACATAGTACCAACTACAACAGCCAGTACAACGAAGCAGTCAGGGGATTTTTTTAATTATCACTAAGTCGTCGCTTAAGGAAGTTTCTAACGCCAGAGAATCACTCCTGCATCGACGAATCTCTAAAAGTGAAAGCATGAACTGGTGCCACAGACACAATTAGATTCTTCCTTCTGCCATCAACTCCATGCATACCCACGTGCAGGGACACGACACCACCCAAAAGGGGCGAATATTTGGTCCCCACTTCCCCAATCGGGTAGCTCCAATGATCTGTGGGTTATCGTTCCAAAATAGTATTTACATTGTGAAAATACAATAACATTAATCTTTTGATAAATGTGTCGTTCAGTTCACGTTTTATCGTATGAAAAGAAAATATATAATCGTATTTAAAATACCTACCTCACAAGTATCACTTTTCATTCGCAGAGTCCAGGCCACCCCGAAAAAATTACAACCAGTTATCATCAAATGAAAAATTGGATAACAGGAACTCTGAAGATATTCATATTGAAGAAGCAGATGTGGAATCAGACGCGAGTAGCACTGATGCAGACGATCGAGATACTCGCGGTGTCTGCCCTCCTTGTGCGCATGATCGGTATAACAACAACTTAAGACGTCACCACCATGATGATTTTAGCGATGACACTGATTATGGTGAGTTACAATTCTAAATTATCGAATACATAAAAATACCAACTAACATAAAACTAAAAAAACCTAAAAAGAAAATACTAAAATACATTATTTAAAGGAGTCCCTTTAGGCAAGGTTCCGAAGATACTGGAAGCATTCCCCCTTTGAATAGCTAGCTAGACTGATTCTTTGTCCGAGGTAGCTGCCAGCAGCCAGCTCTCCGGTCTCCTGTGATGTCGACTAACCTTTTTGCTATTTCCATAAAAAGGATTAAATTCTAAATTAAATCTTGTTTTGTTCAAATAAAATCACGAGACTAGTACGAAAGGTTGTACAAGATTATTGATCATGTTAAGAGCATGCGTATCATTGCGGCTTTCATTTGTTTGGGCGTTAAGGAAAATATTTTTTGTTTATTAACTTTTTTTTATATAATGTCGCCAGTAAAAGAACATTTGGTAATGAAAAGTGACAGTGACAGGAAACTAAAAGTGACATCAGTCATCTGACATCAACACTCAGCTCAGCAGCTGCAGCAGTGGGTAGCTTCCTGAATTTGACTTTGTGATTTGTTTGTGTTATTTGATTAATATTTCGCAGTTACCTTCAAAAACGTGTACTAAGCTTTAGTGGTGTTTACTTCAAACTTAATTTATCACAATGGCAAATTTAAAATCGGATTTAGACCAATATTTGTTAAAAAATGAAAGTCGTCGAAGTTATAACTTCAGTTTACCATTTTCGACTCCAAGTTTTATGTCTCGAAGCACAGACGAGAGTCCTACCAGCACCAGCACCACGAGCACTTGGTTTGAGAATGTTCAGAAGGAATACTTTACATTGGTAAGTATTATTTTTCCAATTGTTAGTCCAATACATTGTATGAGTCATTTTTCCATATTATTGCTCTTTATGCTCAAAATCTATGCCGTTAACAATATACATTTTAAGAAACTCACTATTCATTGTTTGACTAAAATAATACTGCAGAACAATATTACACAAAATAACACATACGCAAATCTATATGGTTTATTTCAATGTCTCGGTGCACTCTACATCATTATTGCTTTAGTTAACTATCATCACAATAGTTCTGTGACATTTGTAAGGAGTAATTTTATTAATTTAAATGCTCTGTAACATGATACATAGGCGGACTTAATGGCATTTTAGTATCAAATGTAGTTTATTATAGATAACATTTGTTTATCGTTTCTTTCAAACCATGCATAGCTAAACAAACATTTGATGTGTCATTATTGAATTTTCAGAGTAGAACCCAGCGTTTTCTGGGCCTTGGAGTGTGTCTGTTCTTGGGAGGACTGTGCTTTATACTGTCTTTCCTGTATCTGCCGTTGCTGAATTTCAGAAAGTTTGCCCTTCTCTTCACTTTGGGAAGCTTGTTCTTTATATTCAGGTATGATGTAACTATTTATTAAATAGTGTTTAAGTAAAATTGTGGTCTAACCTGATTTGGTTAATCAGAAAGAGAAGGGTATGTTTAACTGTTTACTGAAATGGATGCCAAATGCCTGTTAAAAATATTGGCAGTGTTTTAACAAAAAGTATACTTGGTGGCCATGTCAATCTTATTGTTACATATTCGTTTTTATAAAAATGTAAACATTTTAATAAAAATATATTTAAAAATGTAATATTGTTATGAAGGTGGCAACATAGCAAAATAATTTAGAGTACAGTCTGTACTGAATCTACTACTACTACTCAGCACATAACTGACCCACTGCTGAGTCAGACCTCCTCCAATTACTGTTCTATCCTGGCCAGATGGGTTATCACAAGGTTTTGTTTCAAGTTTGCCTTCTCTTGCAGATAGGTTTTCAGCATTGTGATTTCTTGTTACACCTTCAGGAGGAAAAGGGGTGGTATATTCTAAATCTCTCACCACTTGGTACCGGTTGTAAGAATTAGTGACCCACATGTTGTATTATATTACAATAATTGTTATTGTTTATACAAGTTCAATAAATAAATAATGCTGGGTTGTCAACTCCAAGTATTCATGTAGCAGGACAAATTTCTATTCCCACATACCCCAGCCTATAAAAGGTTTCCCCCACTTACAAAACAAGGGACAAATGTCTAATGTGATAATTTATTAGACATCTGCTCATCATGATCTTGTACCAATCATTTGTTTCAGCCCATAAATGACCCACTGCTGATTTGGGCGTCCTCCAAATTCATGTAGGGAAATTAGCCTACTGTACTGTGCTGGCAAGACTGGTTGGCACAGGGTTTGTATCAAGTTTTCCTTCTCTTGTGGCTAGGTGATCTGCCACTTGCATTCCTTTAGTCGCCTCTTACGACACCCTCCTCAGGATGGTATGGGTTGGTGACCTTGTGTATTCTAAATCCGTCACCACATGGACAATTATATATTGTTTATTAATAGAATATTGTCTTGATACATTTGCTAAGTATAATATGCATTACTTTGTTTACAGTTTCAGTTTCCTTTATGGACCATGGTCGCACTTTAAGTCAATGTTCAGCAAAGAAAGAGCACTCAACACAACCCTGTATGGAGTTACCCTGATAGCAACATTGTACTGTGCGCTGTCTCTGGAAAGCACTCCACTAACAATAATATGTGCCGTACTTCAAGTCATTGCCCTAATGTGGATGATGATGGGATCTGTTCCGGGAGGCTCGTCTGGAATGAGATTCTTTGGCAACATGTTCAAATCTTCAGTATCAAATACGCTGCCGATTTAACATTATGTGATAATAAAACGGGGTATTGAAATAATAGCTAATATCTTATGACTATTTTGTAATATATTTATAAACGAATTGGTGGTCTGTTAAGATTATGTGATTGTGTAAATTTTTTAGATAAGTTGGCTAGATTTTTACTTATTAAGGTCTTTTTTATATGAAATTAATATTACCATTGGTGTACCTTACAATTTTATTTTATTAAAATTTCAGATAAATTCGTCATAATTTTACGATCTTTGGTTGAACCTAAGAAACAAATTATTAGCTCTTTAATAAAGACCAGTGAAATTGCATTTCGTTATGAAACTGTAACCTAGTACGTAGCACGGAGGCCGTTGCCCCGTAACCTACTGACGAGTCATTATGAAATTAGCAAGCTAATCATAGCATACAACACACAATACAGTTATTGTACTCGCTAAAATTATTTGATCTAATGATAACTAACAAACAAAAACACATTGAAATAATTGTGAAAGTTATTGATGTTCAGTTGTTCACATAATTGAATGAATTTACTGAAAAATGTCCATTATACTTGAGATTTGAATTGAATTTATTAAATTATAAATAATTTAATTGTGCGCAATAGATTGTACGAATTTATTTCACAAACATCGAGAAACTCCATATTTGCCTACAATTTGAGACGTTTATTAGCGAGTGATGATAAAAGTTGAAAATTTGTAGATAGATGACAGATTCTGTATTGGATTGTATTGTAAAATTGTAATCTAAGATCTACTGCAATTGCTTGCCGGCTCTTCTCTGTAGAGCAGCCAGCACCAATGTTTCATTTATTCTCGCCTTTTGAAAAGACTTCGCATCATCCTAATGTATTAAAGATATTTTGAATTGATTTAGGTAGGTATTAATTGATGTCAATGGTTCCATACAAGCTTAGGTAGGTACATATTTTTAATTAAAAATATATTATTGTTGCCTTAATAATCTTATTAGCCGTATTTACTGCTAGATTTTAACTCGGTACATTTCGATTCATTGTTTAGCTATTCCATGGAATCTTGCTTATAGGTATTACTATAGTTTTTTTTCAATTAAGTATACCTAATGTTTTTACTTCTGAAAGAAACTACGCTCAAGATGTTTTCATGAATAAAATGTACACTATACTTATTTATAATAATGTAGTTTCATTAACAGCTGTCGTCACGATTTTAATGTAATATATTAAACTGAATTACTAGTTTACCTAGTGAGTGGCTTACTCGCGTGTTAATCGTTGCTAATTTTTTGGTGCCAGTAACCTAGATTTCGGTTCTTATAAAAAAGAAGTAAGACGCGACGTGTAAGCTACTTAAATATACCTCAGCATACCGTTAGGCATGCAGTTCTACTTACTTACGATCATATTCGATTGTCAACTTGTAGGTACAGGGTTTTACATAAACTACTCTAGAATCCTGAAAGGAGCTACATATAAGCACAAGTTCCTGACATGAGAAGCTTAGTAATGAGTTCCAAGATATTCGTTTATCCTTATTTCGCAAACATAACCAAAAAGTCCTTCAAAGGTTTTAGTCAAACGATATAACTTACTCTCACCTAGGAGCATTTACGATAGGACCTTAGACTGTGTGAGGAACTATAGCTTATAAAGTAATTTTCATAGAAGATCGTAACTGCTTACCATTATGCTTGGGCCTAGTGGTAAAATTACGTATTCTGATATATTTTAAAATTGCTATCTTTGTTTTATACTAGAGGTACTCTGTTTTGGAACGAAGTTCCTTAATATCTTTATTTAGGTACCTATATTCTGACATAACCAAAAAGTAGCCCACGTATACCTTCCATCCAACATCGTGGTTGCTGCTAGTCTGTGGACTATGAGACTGCTATAGTGGAGTGGTATAGTAGTTAAAAACTTATTTTGAATTGTTATAATTAAATAGATTTAATGATTTTTTAGGTTTTAACGGATTCATCGCTTCTATAGTACATTATTTAATTCCCCACGTATCGTATGCGTTGCAGCAGTCGTGGTCACACGGGACACTAGATGACAGTTGTCTTCAAAAGTACAAAGAAGCAGTTAAAATCTACCGCCTTTATTTTTGATTTATTGATAACGTTCCCTGTGCACTCGGTCACGATAAAGCCAGGGGCGGATCTACCTAAGGGCTTTTTGGATTGTAGCCCAGGCAGGGCCCCGTGGATATTTTATTGTAATATCATTATTCAACTAGCTGCGCCCCGCGGTTTCACCCGCGCTTTCTTATTGTAGTGCCGCGGGCAAAAAAATAGCCTAGGTTACTCCTTATATCATCAGCTACCTATCAGTGAAAGCCAAAATCGGTCCAGCCGTTCCAGAGATTAGCCGGAACAAACAGAAAGACAGACAAAGTCTATGTACTGTGTATACATACTTGCGCATTTAGTAAAAAGTGGTTATTTTATCATTACAAACAGACACACCAATTTTATTTATTTGTATGTATAGATATAAAATTGGCTTTCGATTTCTTTGGCGCTGAATACTAGTGTTCCAAAATCAATAAGTGCGCGGCAAAGTAAATTTCGGCGCACTTACGAGCTTATAGAGGAATAAAAACTCATTACTGCCCGCTAAAAAGTCTAAAACAGAAGAGCTTCTTTCGTACGTTACAAACGTCACTTTTCGAATAGATGGGATGAAAATGCATTTTTTTTTACTTAGTCCATCACCAAATTATCACTATTGAAAACAGGTTTTATTGACTAGTTTTTCAGTAATTTGGTAGGCCCCTACATTGCCCATAGATAAAACTACCCATTTCCGCGACGAATGACGGATATGCCTTGTAAGGGCCAATAGTTTTAGTTAGACGTCTAAAAGAATTTCCCCTAAATTGCAGATGAGGCGCTGACATGCAACGTGTGCGACAGATCATTTGCGACGCGCCGCCAACTCGCCGATCACCAACAGAAGAAACGACATTTCGGGTGAGCGGTCATATTAATCATTATGGCAGTCAAGAAAGACCCGCCCAGACGAAAAATAACCCTACTGTGGTCTAGCCCACCTAACATACGTTACCAAATATTCCTATAAAATACAGTTGCTCAAAAAGTGGCGTATTGCAGGGACGTATAGCGTTCGGGAAGTGGGCTATTACATGGCTAGGCTATTACACACTCGTGCTTTTTTTTAACATTCCCGCACTAGTGCGTTCTCTTTCCCAACTGTCAAAATAATGTCTAATAAAAGGAAAAACCAACGATGAAGTTTTTATTAAAAAAAAATCATAGAAGTTTTTATGATTCATGCAAATACGTATATTTCTCAGTGCAATATCAGATTTAATGATTTGATTGAATGAGTTAGGTTAGGTTTCATTTAATTTCATCTCATTAAATTTCATTTTCATTTCATATCAATAAAAAAAATGTACTGAAGACTTGGCTGTATGGATAGTTGCTTTTGCCTACTAGAATGGGTGAAGAAAAAAATATCTGTGCTTATATTCTACGGTTGGCGCCATTTTTTTTATAAGTCATAAGTGATTAGTTAGTAGAGTTTATTATGTTTTTATTAAATTGCTTCATTTTTTCGCAACTGTATTAAAAATAGTCGTTCAGTACACGTGCGGAACCGTCATTGCAACTTGTTCCGACTGTCAACCCTCGCCTTCGGAACTCTTTGCAATGTCAGCCTTTCCGCACTTGTAATGAAATATACTATTTACTATTTTATGATGGTTGGCTATGCTGCTTACCAAAATGAATCCTCGTGAAACATCCACAATGCAACGAGTTCTCAATCCGTTACGCATATCTCGACTAATCTACACACATACATACATATAATAGGTACACTTCTCATCAGAAAAATCGAAACACTTCCCTTTCAGTCCTAATTTAACACAAAAGAGTGTTCTCTTACTCTTTTGTGTGAAAATTGAACACTTAAAAAAAACAATTATAAATTATTAAGTAATATTTAAAACCCTCATAATATTCACAGTTAAACGACATTTGACATACGAGTATATTCCTAAATATATATTTTTTTCTGATAATCCTTAAAAACATAAAACTTGCAATGTGTTTAAATTTTTCTGATATGTGTA
This sequence comes from Clostera curtula, assembly GCA_905475355.2. Taxonomy (NCBI): domain Eukaryota; kingdom Metazoa; phylum Arthropoda; class Insecta; order Lepidoptera; family Notodontidae; genus Clostera; species Clostera curtula. The sequence continues at coordinate 1,165,176 of FR997803.1, read as the reverse complement.
ATTTCAATCGGCTGACAGTCGCGTCATATTTTATTGTTTGTTTATTGACATGTCCTCCACCTTTTGCGCTCTGCGAGCTATGTAGTGGAGCACCGGTGACCGCTGCTACAGCAGGTGTCGTAATGCAAGTGCAGATGCAGCGCCTGCGACAGCCTGTTCCCGTCGCTGATGGCGCTGGAGCACCACAAGGAGGAGTTCCAGCACTGGAGCGACGAGTCCTGCTGCTCGCGCTCCGGCTCCGCGTCGCCCTCGGGCTCCGCCTCCGACAGCGACGGCCGGGGCGACCGCCATCGCCTGCTCTAATGCCACCACCTCATTATTGCCGGGAAGCCCGCCCAGTTGGGCACCTTTGTCTGACTCACGTGACGCCTAGCTGCGATAACTTACTGCGCGCACAGTCGAGTAACAAAAGTGGTATACAGTGTAACAAAAACCTTCAGTCATCCGAAGAAGCAGCAGTTTTATGAATTGTATTTATATTTTAAAATATGTTATCCGATTTCATCGCATTAAGCCTGTTACATGAGAAATGAGCAGTCTAGCTATCGTAAATATTATCCTACAAGGTTCGCGATGTCCTCAGCGATTCCTAGGGCTACTGATCTCATTTCTCTAGTTATGATAATGTAGTCAATAACCATTACCAAAATTTTCAAAAGAAATAGCAAACCTTTGTTTTCCGATAATTTAAAAAATATATCACTTGAAGTTAAGTAACAAGCATTACTAACATCTTGAACCTAAGCCGCGGATGTGGTGGGCGAAAGTTCCGCGTAGCTTACGCCTCCCATTTCCGCTAAGGAAACCCAAGAATCAATTAAAATGCTTAGGATAAATCTTAGCCTAAGACGTTTGTGAACTTCTCTATTGATCGTATCGTTATGGCTCTGATATTTGTTACACATTATATAGCTACATCTGTAGAGAGCGCGAAGAGCCAAATTTAAAAGGAACAGTTCGGCGCTAATACAATCTTCTATCTTGAAGTATGCGGGAGGAAAGACGATATTACGAAATGGAAATTTAAGTTACCACGAAGCGATAAAAACGCTGCGTAATATGATATAATTTTCTTGGAAATTGTTGGCGGCATCTCTGCTTAGGTTTAAAATGTCTACAGTGCCAAATTCATTAGCTAAAAGTATAATTTGACTACTGATGTCGAATGAAATTTAATCAGGTAAAAAGCGAGGCTACTGACTTGATCAGATTTCAGCTAGATGCCAAAGCACGAAACTAAAAAACATTGTAAATAAGATTGATAATTTGAAAGTTACGCTTTTATTGAAGAGCGTGCTGTAAGTTATCAATGTGAGGTAGGTCGATGTACCTATAAACTATAGAACGTCGAAAAACAACTGTGTATTCGTAGGTCGTACTATATCTGGTACTCATTTTACATTTCCAACTAGGAATATCTGAACTCATTGTTAGTGTATCTTTATCCAGAAAAACACTGGCCTCACAAATTTCACAATTTTACCGGCGTAACGATGAAAATAATATTGTTACCAATTGTGCAAAGATTTTATTGCTACGAATGGTAGCACAGTTACAGTTCTTTGAAGTTATATCTTTGTAATTATTTGTCCATAAGCTATTGTTGTGTTTACTATTTCTCGTTGTCCATCCACACAAGGCGCTTATTTCACACATGGCAAATACGAATAGCGAAGTGAAGTGCCGCCTTCGGACAGGGCTCGAAGTCTTGCTCCCCGAACTTATTTCGATATCATCAGGAATAATATTGTTCGTCAAAACTACCTACCCAGAACTCTTACCTATGGCAAACGGTTCATTACTTTTGTGGTGCCCATTAGCAGCATCAAGGACCAAAATGATTATAAACAGGATTACAAGAACATATCACCCATTAATTATTTTCTTATTCGAAATTTATTATGACCTTTACAAATGTCGTTTACAGTAATATTTTAAGGGAAACAGTGTCTCCCATAGTGATATCTTAGGATTTTGCGATTACACATTGAAATTAAACATTATCGACTTAGATTTATCGCGTATATTTTATATTGTTTCCATTCCCAGAGATTCGAGCGCTTTACAACAACATTCGTGGCCACGCGTTCAGCCACACCATAAACTAAAATATACGCAATAGATCCCGTAACTCTTGTCCAATTTCTGGGTCTACCAGGACTATGAGCAATCTCATCAAACAGTCTATCCTTGGCGCTAAACATCAAGTGATAAAATGTCCTGGACCCTACATAATGTATTTGTAGAATCATAACTACGAAATTTTTGCAAGCTACAAATCTAATATACTTTTGAGATTCAAACGCAGGAACCCAAACGGTAATCTTTTACGAAAACATTCACACACAGAGACGCTAATGTTTGTTTTAATAAAAAAGTTGTAAAATTTTGTTTACATTTTTATTAAAATGATTAAAAAAGCAGGGTAGAGTTATTCGAATCTTGTCAATCGAAATTTCACGTTTGTAACAATACATTTCAAAGGTCGATATTCTAAACTTGTAGTTATCCTTTTAAGGAAGCAAAATTGCCACCCTGTAAGTGTATTGGCCAGAAGTTTTGATGACATAATCATTCTTCGTGGAGTCTAGTGTACCGATATAGCTAAAAAGATACAAAGTTGAAAATGAGTTTGATAAGAGTAATAAGTTGGCACAGTACAGTATTTAGGCCTCGTATTTTGATGACCTCGACCGACTCAACCGAATTTCTTACTCGTGATAGGTTTCGAGCAATAATGTTTTATGGCATTATTACTTCCTTGCTGAACCACTGTGACGCCCGCGTCGAAAAGAAAGTTCAGCAATCAATTTTATAGCCGCCATCTTGGACTAAAGTGCAGTGCATCCTTATCAGTATTAGTATAGTATTACAATTGTTATTTTGGCAAGTTTATAGTCTATAATCGGGGATATAATCTTAAAATCGGTATCCTCCCTTTGTGGAATGATTCTGTCATCGGTTTTTGTCTTACAATGGCGAAATCTCGGCACTAATAACTGAATTAGTATCGACATTAGAAATCAAAGCGCACAATGTTAAAGGACGCGAGAACACAAGATTTGCCAAACGAAGCCCACGAAACTTAATACATACTGTCATACATGAATGTTTTAGCGAATGCATCGATACAGGGATGCACTTACCTCATACATAGATGTACGAGGTCTCTTCGTCATGTCTTATGTTCAGCGTGCGAGATTTAATTTAGATTAACAAGTCCTTGTTATAAAATATTAGTTTATTGCTTCCTTTTCCAAATCCTCGATGATTTTTTTCACAAAATAAATTATGAACTTAACACACCAAACAACTACAAATTAAAGCATAGGAGCACTTGCGCGATCCGAATTTGAGAGTACAACCGACCGATATATTCGTGTAATCGTCAAAGGTCCGGACGCGGTGCACAAGCGCTCGTCTAACAATGCTGCGGCCGGGTCGCACCGCCATTCAATCGAGTTCGGATCGGATAAGTGCAAATGCCCTTACAGTAGTTCTAAGTAAAGTTAATACTGCGTACTTGACAAAGTATCGTACAGTTTTACACATATCAATTTGCACAATAGAAACGTAATACATACACGTATCAAATTGAAACCTGTGCGAAGTGAATAGAAAAGGTGTGCCCACAACGTAGGGCGTCTACATCCGTAATTTGGAGTCCGTCGGGCAACCGGGCCGGCTCGAGACCCTTTTCTCTTGACTTCACGGTAAACCTACGACTAGCCTAGCGTCTACCCGACGTCGCATCCTCGCAGCGTCTACCAGCGGCGAGGGCCCGGCAATAATGCACATCGCGGCACCGTTAGTGGAACGACTGATATTAGCGTCTAGCGTGTAAATAAAACGAAAACAGAGGTCCGCGTCGAGTCGAGTCACGTCTGGGGTTTCGCATCGTCAGAGTCGCTCTGGCCGCGGCGTCGCCGGCCGGGGAGGGGCGGGCCCTTAATTTCATATATCGATAATCAGGAATACAAATCACGAATCTCTTACAAAAGCGGCTCCCGAGGGCGCCCCCTACGCGGCGCCGTTCAGCAGCGGCTCGGCCTTGGCCTTGGCCAGCGGCGAGCGCCGCTTGGGGCCCGCCGCGGCCCCGCCCGGGCCCACCGCCGCGCCGCCCACCACCCCCACTCCCACTGCCGCCCCCACTCCCACCCCCACTCCCACTGCTGCCCCCACTCCCACTCCCGCTCCCGCTGCCGCCGCCGCGTCTCCGGCCACGCCGTTCTTCCAACCGCCGCCTGCAACACGCGGACCTCGACTCTAGTCTAAGCGTTTCATTTTTACTTGCTAACTTTACAATCTATGTGTACGTGTACATTTATTATGTGTGTTGAATTAAATAGAACATTTTTCAGAACTGCGAGTGATTTTATTTCTTTTCTAGAATTTAGAATTTTACTTCAGTCCAGGCACCAATTTAGTTGAAAACAAATGGTAATAGACACGATGCGGGAAATGATTTCTTGACCGTTCTGGTCATGCATATTTTATTTTATTCCCAACGTTTCAGACACATTGCAGAATGTGCAATAGTACGAGGGTGAATCAAAAAATTCTTGGAATCAATATTAAAAAATGCAAAGATTTAAATAATAATATTTTATTTTTCTACATAATCTCCCTCCAATGCAATGCATTTAGAATAACGCGTTTCTAACTTCCTTATTCCTTGTGAAAAAAAATTATTTTCTTGACTCTCGAAAAAGTCCTCTACGGCAGCTATAACCGCGTCATTATCGTGAAATTTTGTTCCACGAATTTCCTCTTTTAATTTTGGAAATAAGTGAAAATCACTTGGGGCTAAGTCCGGAGAATATGGTGGGTGGTCAAGGAGATTGAAGCCAGCACAGCGGATTGCGTTGAGCGCAACTTCCGATCGATGGGCAGGAGCGTTATCTTGAAGGAACAACACGCCCAACGACAGTTTTCCACGACGTTTTTCTTTAATCGCTTCACGCACTTTCGGGATTAAATTTGCATAATAGGGTCCAGTTATCGTCTGGCCTTTTGGCATGTAATCAATAAAAAGGATTCCTTCACTATCCCAGAACACAGAGGCCATAACTTTGCCAGCGGAAGGAGCAACTCGAAATTTCTTAATGGATGGAGAGGATGGTCGTTTCCAAGACATGCTTTGTCTTTTAGTTTCAGGATCAAAATGGTGGACCCACGTTTCATCCATGGTGACAAGACGACGGCAAAAATTATCCGAATCACGCTGGAACATTTCGAGATTACGCTTGGAAATTTCCAAACGTCGCTTTTTGTTTTCGTCGGTTAACATTCGTGGCACCCATCTTGCAGACACTTTTTTGAACCCCAGTGAATCAATTAAAATGGATTGAACGCTACCAAAAGATATCTTTAGGATCTCAGCTATATGTTTTATAGTCATTCTTCTGTCTTCCAAAACCAGATTCTCAACCTTTTTGACATTTTCTTCTGTAACGGAGGTTGAAGGCCGCCCAGAACGCGGGTCATCTTTACAGCTTGATCTACCTCTTTTAAATTCAGCCACCCAGTACGCAACCGTAGAATAGGGTACAGCATCACCCCCTAATGTCTGCTGAATGTCCAAAAAAATTTCCTTCGTAGACATTTTTTTCAAACTGAGATATTTTATCACCGCACGTAACTCACTTTTATCCATAATTTTGACTTTTTAGCAACTCGTTGCACAAAAAAATTTATTACATGCGAACGAACTGACAAAAACAAGTGACAGTCTGCATAAATATAGTGTGATAGACACTCTTTAATTTGAATATCGAACTTGATCCAAAAAGGTTTCATATATATGCACTTCTAAGAACTTTTTGATTCACCCTCGTATATTTCATTACAAGTGCGGAAAGGCTGTCATTACAACGAGTTCCGACAAATGTCTACCCGAGCCGAGGCGCAGCCGAAGGCGAGGGTTGACAGTCGGAACAAGTTGCAATGACGGTTCCGCACGTGTACTGAACGACTATTTTTAATACAGTTGCGAAAAAATGAAGCAATTTAATAAAATATTATAAACACAATAAACTCAACTAACTAATCATTTCTGAAAAATGGCGCCGACCGTAGAATATAAGCAGGTTTTTTTTTCCTTCACCCATTCTGGTAGGCAAAAGGAACAATGCCCATACAGCCAAGTCTTCAGTTGATTTTTTTTATTGATATGAAATGAAATTTAATTAGATGAAATAAAACACATTCAATCAAATCATTAAATCTGATATTGAAACAAATTAGTACGTAGTTTCTTTTTAGAAATATACGTATTTGCATGAATCATAAAAACTTCTATGATTTTTTTTAGTAAAAACTTCATGGTTGGTTTTTCTTTATAATAGACATTATTTTGACAGTTGGGAAAGAAAACGCACTAGTGCGGGAATGGTAAAGAAAAAGCACGCGTGTGTAATAGCCCATTTCCCGAACGCTATACGTCCCTGTAATATGCCACTTTTTGAGCAACTGTATTAAAAAGATTGTTACAACCTAGGACATCAATAGAGACGATATTAAAATGATTGATATCCTGGCGCCGTGCGTGGGCTGCGGTCAACGCCAACATCAAAAGGTGTTACTTGTGAGCAAATTCGATGTTCTAAGGCCAGCTTGCACGATAACTCGCCAAACAGTGGAACCTGACAAGTTGGCTAAACACGCACACAAAGATGACGCAATCATGTTAAATACTCGTCAGCAAATCATGGTGCGAGTGATCCTAACGGTAAATCTGAAAATCTTACGTCATGTTACTACTAAAGCATGCAATTCTAACCATGCTAAATACGTATGTTTAAAAAGCTACAAATATAGTACTCTATACTACTGAGTAACTCATGCATTCTAATCAATGTCACATAATAAATATATCGACTATGTGATAAAAGCAGCAGTTCAAAGAACAAAAGCTGTTATAATTATTTATTGAGTGTGCAAGTAATGTTTGGGGTTATTACACATCATGAAAGCATAGGTATGGTATGTAGAATGTATTTAACCATTTACCAAGTAATATGTACACTAAGAAATACGTCTTCCGAAATTATTAAACAGGTTAGCGATTACTGATAATTTTAATGTACCCAAGTTCAATAAAACCATTCTCGATTCAAGTCCCGGGAATAAAAAGCTACTTCTTACTTAAATAGGAGGGTTTATTCTCTGCAGGACTTTTAGGTAAAAACATTCTAGCTATTCCTATCGCAAGTCATGATGCGAATTGTAGTTAGTGTGTTTAAATCTGTCGCATTGTCATGTTAGTGCAGTGGTTTGTTTAGTAATCTTACATTCAACTACTGGTGATGTTGCACAAAAGCAGCACCTGTTTTAGATACTGATAACTCCTGCAGTAGCATAGCTCTCAACGTCATAGAGTATTTGTGTAGCGAACATAGCTGTGTGTGTGTGTGTGTGTGTGTGTGTGTGTGTGTGGTGAGTGTATGTAGGCGTGTGTGGGGAGGGTGAGTATGGGGGATGGGTGCGTGTGTTTGTAGGTGGGTGCGTGTGTATATATATGTGTGCGAGTGCGCATTAGGGTATGTGTGGGTGTGTGCGCGCGTGTGCGTGTACCTTGCCTCCTCCGCCTCGCGGCCGCCGCGTCCCCCTGGCGGCCCTCCTCACTGGTCGCCGACTCTGAACACACATGCCAGCCGCCTACAGTGGCCGTGGCCCCAGGACCCACCCAGACCGGCGGTTTGCCACGACCAGAACGTAGCAAACGACCGATCGCCCGTGCATCTACCATTTAGGCCCACGCCCCCTCTACGCCTGTTTATGTACTAATTAAAATGTAAAACAGGGTGCGTACAAACAAAAACCATAAATATATAAACACCATAATGCTTAGATACGCTTACGAGATAGGAAACGCTAAAACTACATTTTAACTAGCACATTCGGTAATATTTTCAGATTTTCGCAACTATTTGAATACATCCATTAAGGGAATTAGCCATTTCATAGTGGTAACAGCAACTCGACCAACTCCTCCCAAATATGGGCTGCACGAGCCCGAATCACATGCATGCACTAAACATTTCAACGATGTTTGGAGCGATTTGAGATCATGTTGACAAGGGACCGCGTAGTGGCAAATAGAGAAGGGAACGAGCGACATGCTGCGGAGGAGTTGGCCTAGCCGGGCCGAGAGGTACCTCTGTCTGCGCTGGACACGTCCTGGCTGTCGAGCACGGAGCTCTCGTCGTCCGTCTGCCTTCGCCTGTCGTCGCGTCGCCGGCCCGTCTGCAACCACAAGACAACTCTCTCATCACCAACATGTCATGCGACTACAAGCGCAGCCGTTTTGATTTCCGGCGTAATGCTAAATGATTAATTTCGAATATTTCGAATTTTCCTCACCGCAACACTTTTTATTCAAGTTATTTGGGGGCTATTTATGGTACAAAACACGACACGACATGCTCAACACACTTGGTTTCTTTTTCTCTTTTTCGCTGTATTACACTCCTCGCCAATCTTTATGGCCGGTCTGAATGTAGCCGCATTACGCTGCGCACAACGCAAAATTAGTTATCAGCGGTACGAACGCGGGGGCAGGAGGCAGGACACGTGTTCCTCCCGCCAGCGTCCTAGCCTCCCGCGCGTTAGTGTGAGTGTGCTACGTTCGTATTGGTTATGAAATGTACATGCGCAAATTCATACCCACGGCTACATTCAGAGCGGCCATACAGATGAGCAAGGACTGTACTTATCTAGAGCTATGTTGGCGCATAAATGAGCATGTATTGTTATAAATGCGCTCGGGTGGAGTATGGAGAAGGCAGCTCAAGGCACTCACGGGCGCGGGGTGGCGAGGGGCGCGGGGCGCGGGGTTTGCGCGGCCGTTCTCCAGAGGCACGCGCCGGTCCCCCCTGTCGGGCCGGTCCCCCCTCTCGAGCCGCTCGCCCCTGTCGTCGGGCCGCCGCTCGGGCCTGTCGGGCCGCTCTCCCCGCTCGCTGGACCTGTTGGGCTGCGGCGGGCGCGGCTGCCGTCCGCGGTACGACCCCCCGCCGCCTCGCTCCTCGCCCAGCTCCGGGGTCATGCGTCTGCCGCCTGCGCACGGAAACGGAAACACTCGATGATGGAACGACCGATGGATGGATGGATTAAAAACAATTTAACTAAAAATACTACTGGCCAAATCTTGATAGACATTCTTGCTTTGATTACTTTATTTTTGTCTATTCTAATTATATATGTACATAAAAAATACAACGGGTGGCACTCCGCCACTGCCGGCAGAAGTGAAAACGAAATAACGCGGCAACTAAAAAAAAAAGTTGGGTGAACTCTTCGATCGAGCCTTTCACCTGAGAGTGTGACGGATCAGCGCGATAAGCGGTGCCCTAAAAGTAGTTTTCCCTTCAAAAATGGTTTTTAGCAAATAACCGATGAGTGCACTAATCCTGCAGCCGGATCTCGTACTATATACATCTAGTTGTAGTGGTTGAGCGATCTACTGCTGTGCAGCATGTCGCGGGTTCGATCCCCGCACGGAAGAAATATTTGTACGACCTACAAGTATTTGTTCCGGGTCTGGGTGTTTTCTATCTATAATATGTAAGTATTTTCAAAAAAAAAATGTATATAAGTAGTTTATCATCCATCTCGATACCATAACACAAGCATTAAGTTGCTTAGCTTGGGACGAGATGGCGTTGTGTGAAATGTCCAAGGATATTTATTATTATTAACTATAAGGTTGTAAGCGAGGTGAATATATCCAGACGGCGTCCGAGACCCAATACTCAACGCTGTCTAGAAACCATGTTCCACCGGCTATTACACTTGCAAGTGACCAGAATACTGACCCGGCGGGTACCGGGCGGGCGGCGGGCGCGGCCTCCTGGCCCTGGTGGGGGGGTTCCCGCGGGGCGCCGTGTACGACCCCCCCGACCCCCCCATCACCGACCGCAGCTGCTGGTCGATCTCCAGCTTCTCCGCGCGGAGCTGTTCCACCTCCTGCAAACGCATTCCCTTTCTAATGATGCGGGTCTATGTACTCAATAACAGTTCTATATCTGAGCTATGTGGACAGCCAGTAACTTCATTGTTAGTCACGATCGTCAACCATTATCCTGGCTGTCATTCTAATATTTAGATTTTCACATAAAGTCAGTACTATGAAAGCTAACAGGCGGTCGCAGACCTTAATAGACGGTTTTCAAAGTTTATATCCATTGCTCCAGTTAAATACTTTTTATCGTCAAGTCGACGGTGGCAGGTAAGGCGGCAGAAGGGTACCTTGAGATGCGCCACGTGGTACTCGACGAGCACTTTGGCGTTGGCGATGTTCTCCCTGGTGCCCACGAACACGAAGGGGACCATGCCCTCCTCGCGGGGCGCCACGGGCAGCGGCTCGTTGTCGCCTTCCACCTTGACGCGCACGACCCCGCTCTTGTCCACGATCTCCTGGATGACCTTCCCGTTCTTGCCGATGACCTTGCCCACCAGGTCCCGCGGCACCATGACGTTCTCCTCCGCGTACTCCAGCAGGCAGCGGGCGGCGCGGACTGCCTCCGCGGACTGGAACAAGGCACACACCTCAGCCGTGGCCAATTGTGTATTTGTACATGTGACCATATAAGACTTTTGGGATAAAACCTACGCAAATTAAGTTAGTTTGAGTATAAGTCGGAACAAATAATGTTATACAGGATACTAAAACGGAATAAATATAATGAATGAGTCACATCACCTCGGCAACACTTCGGAATACCCTCCTCCTCCGAGGGTGAATAGAGAGACCCGGTGGCCAGGAGTCTTACCTCTCCACAGATCTTGAAGGTGCAAGAGACCTCCTCAAGCTCGATGTTGGTGACTCCGGACACCTTCCGCGCCTGCTGGATGTTGGCCCCGTGGGTGCCGATCGCCAGTCCCATCAGGTCCTCGCGCACCGAAAACTCGTCCGTATAGCTGCACAACGCCATACAATCTTAGCTAAATCTTGGGATGATAACGGTGATTCTAGTTCACCAACATTTTGTGTGTCATATACTCTAAAAGTCCTTTCAAAATGTTACCAGTCAATAATTTGTATCTATCGCTACTATAATTATAAACTCTCTTTCATTCCTTTATCATCTTCAAAGATTTCACTTTCCAAATCTTATATGAAACTTTTGATGACCTAAAGTCGAGTGATCTTTGCGCACGCGGTCAAAACCAATGTAGACGAATAGGCGGGCGGCAGCCAATATTTAATAAGACTTTCACATTCATAATTGTACAGAGCATTACGAGTCTCACTGTAAATACAACATGCATAGCTGCACACAACTCTATGGAGCGGAACACCGAATTGTGGGTACGTTGTACGCCGTTATAGACGCCCTGCTATCCGAGCAATCGGAAAGCAATTGGAGTGTATCAAAAAATGCAATGTACCACTTATCTCACTCGTTAGATAAGACGGGCGACATACATGCTCGACGGAGTGATTCCCAACTCCAAAACAAATTTAAACATATATTGGAAATGCGATAGTAATTCTGCTTTTTATGCGGCCCATATGCGTGAAAGAAAACATTATGTTAGGTAATTCGTCAAAATTATCTGTACTTTTTTATAAACGTCCCAAATTGTATTTTCACTGGCAGTAACTTCTACTTAATTTAGTGACCTTTTTCCGACATTTATTCTAATTTCACGGAAAAATCCGTACTGGTTAGAGCCTAGAACTCTAGATGCCAAGGGCCAAGGAGTGCTTATAATACTTGATTCAGTGGCATAGGTATCTCCTGTCTTTTCGAATTGGTCATGGAAGTAAAAAAAATGTCAACAAAATCACGTATTTATGATTTCGCTTTCAACGTACGTGTAATATCTGCGTGTCGTGGAGCATTATTCGAAACATATGGCAGCTAGTGTAAAAAATAAAGTAAAGTAATGTAGTAAAGCGTTAACCAATTAAATTATGGTGCTCGAATATGTCACTTTGGGGGCCTTATTTAAGATGCTTTTGTATCGATTACATTGATTTAACGTTGTTGAAAGAAGAATACTCTTAATATTAAAAAATAATTCACCATAGACATGTGTATAAATTAATTATGTAATTAATTTTCACTATGAATGCAGACATGACGCTGATAGGAGTATATGGAGGGAGACTACCACGTAGCGTGGGACAATGGCCGAACGAAGAATCCAAAAAAAAATATTTATTTGTTTTAGTCCGTGTGGTGATTGATTAAAAATAAATGGTGTCACCACCCTATTCCATCCCGTATGTCGCAAGTTCGAGGGAAGGAAATGACAAGCCCAAAAGGGCCATATACCCGTAAGGGAAGAAAACTGGCACGGTAGGCCAATTTCCTTCCACGTAATTGGAGGAGGCCCAACTCAGCAATGTGTGCTGAGTAGTAGTAGTAGTATGTATATTGTTAGTGTACTCACCCGCCTTGATTGTGAATTTTAGTGGATTCCAACTGTCTGGCTGCCTCTTCAGTCTTTTTCATCAGCAACAGCTTTTGAGTTAAGTTCCTGGAACAGACAAAATATCGTCATATATAGCCTGCGCTTACAGATTCTATTAGACCGGGTCAGTAATATGGAAGAGGCATAACAAGTACCGAATTTAACTCCAGCTCATGCAATTCGACATGGCATTAAGCTCAGTTGTCATTATGCCAAATAACTTCAAGCAAGTCGATTTTTTGTTGCGATGGCGGTGATTGGCGGAGACGTAGCGCGTAACGCACGCGATTGATTGATGACACGCGCCAACTTTCCCCCACTCCGCCACGTGCTCAAGTTATTAGCAAGTCGTTTCATTTCAATCGATTCTTTATTAGCAAGTTGTCTGCGAATGGGATAACATCTTTTTCATCCCCCGAAATGTTGAGGGCAATATTATTTATGTCATTATTATTTTTATGATACATCAAAATCATAACTCATTTGATCAAGTTGGCTCAATAGAGGTCTTTTGACAAGTCAAACAACAAAATAAAATTTACCATTTTAATTGATTATTTACCTACTACTACTACTATCTACCAGCATTCAAAAATACATACAACCCCAAATTTTCACCCCTCTACGATCAACCCGTATTTTCAATTGTGATATTTATATGGCAGAACGTTTCCTGGATTAGCTAGATAATTTTTAAAAGTAATTTATACTTTCAATTCAACTTCACTGATCCATTCAATCAAATTTGAAAGAGTTTTCTTTGATGAAAGAGACGAGTGAGTTAAAATCTCTCTTTTCAGAGATATTATTTTGGGCATCGTTAAATTCTGTTGGTTTGGTGACGGCTTTAGAATACAGAATACATAATATCACCAACCCCATTCCATCCCGAGGGTGTCGTAAGAGCCGACTAAAGAAAATTAAATGGCAGAAAACCTAGCCGCAAGAGAAGGAAACCCGTCTGGCCAGCGTGGCACAGTAGGCTAATTGCCCTCCTATAATTGGAAGAGGTCCGACTCAGCAGTGGGTCTTTTATAGGCTGAAAAGCAAGTTAGTAAATTTTAGTTTGTCCAAGTCCTATACTACCATTCCGACATAAAACTTGACGCCGGCAGCCCTGGTATGATTTGAGTATAATGTTAGCACGTGGGTCTGTCCGGTCGGTGAGTCCGCCTCCCGGACAAACGGGACCTCAAGCAAAGCTGTACACTTGACGACCCGATTACGTGCTCAAATACCTACATACTTTACAGTGCAACAACAAGTGTATAAAACTAAAGGTTCTGGTAGTACGTACTTGAAGATTGTAGGAAAACAAAAGCAATAATTGTATCGAAGCAGAATAAAAGAAACCACAAAAAAACTTGACTACGAAATTGTTTGGCCTGTAAGCTAATTTCCCTCAATATACTACTAGCGACCCGCCCCGGCTTCGCACGGGTGCAATGATGATAAAGATAAAAACCTTCCTCTTGAATCACTATCTATTAAAAAAAACGCTTCAAAATCCGTTTAGTAGTTTTGAATATTTAAGCATACATAGGGACGGACAGACGACAGCGACTTTGTTTTATACTATGTAGTGAAGATGATGACGGTGAATTGCATTCGTAAACTACGTGACCTAGGCACTATTTACAAACATCAAATGACACCCCCAGACTGAGCAAGTGCCTCTGGCTTACACAAATACACTTGCGTTACCCCGGAATCGAACCGGGGATCCGTGATCCACAGGCGGCACATCCAACCCCTAGATCAACAAGGCATCGTCATTACAAAAACCCTTTAGTTTGATTCCTACTTATCAAAGCGCAGTGCTGGTAGGCCTCCCACACGGTAGACCGATGACCCGGTTAAGGTCGCCGGAAAGCGATGGATACGGACGGCCCAGGACCATGGCCTTTGTGGACATCCAGTAGTGGACGTACTTAAACTTAGCCCCGTCCTGTATAAGGCCCAGTGGCCGAGTGACGTCACGCCTCACCTAAAATGCATGTCCTGCAGCATCTGCGCCCTCTTCTGCGAGGTCTCGCAGCGGGACACCACGGCGAGAGCCCCCTTCTCGGGCACGTACCAGACGAGGGCGGCGCCGATGGCCTTCTGGAACTCCTTGTGCGCGTTTTCCACTTTGGCGCTGTGTATGTCGTAGAGGCTGTATCACATCACTACCTTAGCGACGAGTGGACCCGCACTCATTGGTATGGTATTAATATAATACGGGGGCACAATAGCGTCCAACCTAAAATGGCCCTCGTCACATTGTATTTCATGTCGTGAGAAAAGGGTTTTAAGTGAGGCATGGAAAGCCCATTCTGGATCGGACACCACTGAGCACTGTGGGTAAGTAAACAGTTTACTATTTTTAACCAATTACTTGAATGCCTTTGACCCTAGGCTTGCGTGATGGAAAGCAACGCCAGGACGCAACGCTAAGATGGGGCAGGCAATTCAAGGTAATGCCCTATCGAGCACCGGCCCTCACATACACACGACGGAACACAGTAAAACTGTTTGCGCCGGACTTAGATGTGAGGGTGGTAGCTATCCAGGAGGATCGAATATCCTACCACCAAGCGTGCTGGGTTTTGTCGACTTTTACAACACGCGTTTCTTCCCAGCGTGCAGTCGGGAATTTTTATATTCTGACCTGCTCAGACCTTAACAAGCTACTGTTTTAAATAACTTTGCTTACATTATTTCTAAACTATGCAAGTTTGAGTGTATAATATGATATGCAGTGTCTTTCCATGCGATATACTCACTAGTCCTTGAGATCATCGGGAACGGTTATTTCGAACTTGTGGAAGGTGTTCTTGTCGATGGGGGTTTTGGGCGTTTTCACGCGAAGTCGGTCTTTTGGCACTATTTCCGTGTAGCAGTTGTCCCATTCCAGGTACTCTATCACCAGGAAGTCACCCCTTATCATCTGGGAACAAAACGTCGGAAAATAGTTGCTTGTGTCTAATCAAACTACAGATGGAGGATCAAAGTCTATGCAAGCAATCACATATACAAGGTGTAACAAAATCCCTATATTGAATAGCTCGATAAGTCTTACTGATGTAGATAACTAAATACGGTTTCTTCCCTCGCACTTCAAAATATAAATAATAATTTATACATAGCACTTATATATTCAGGAGGTCGGTGGTTCTTTTGATACATGGGATGTTTTAAAGGAACTACAAAATTGTATATGGGAATTATATTAGCAACTCCTAAACTGCCGGGAAAAGAAGGCTGGTCATATTTGTCGAAGACCTGTCAAGGCAGACGGAGACAGCGTCTCGGCAAGCGTAGTTTAGTACGCCCTCCCTGCTAGATGGGGAGACTATCTGCGAAAGTTTAGAGGTAGCAACGGGTTGCGCAAACCACGGATAGCGCCCATGGACTGCAGTGACCATGGCACATCATAACATTTGTCACACATCGGTCAACAGTCGAATTCCGTGTACCTCGGAAAACTTACGTGGGCGAATAGTTAATAAGATGATATCACGATTCTGCAGATGCAAAGATAAAATTGAACGACTAATCTTGTTCTTACTAATGTGGAAATATGTAACGCCGCCTAGAATACTACATTATGAACGTTTAGCACAACAGTCCAAGTTCTACTACAACTATGTACTAACCATTCCAGCCATTAAAGACCCTCTGCTAGTGGCCCCCTCCACCCGTTCCATGGAGGCGTATTAGCCTACTGTGCCACACTGGTCAGACGGGTTGGCACATGGTTTCGTGTTATGTTTTCTTATCTTGCGGTTTTCGGCCTTATTATATATATTATAGTTATAACTTACGACACTTAAGGGGTGGAGACAGTATGTAGTCGATATCTGTCACCACACGGATTACTACTAGTACATGGTAAAAATATAAAATAATTCAAATAAACAATTCACTTTATGCGAATCGGTTTATTTACTAACGTTACTGAATCATCAGTGTGAACCTTCAAAGAAGAACCGAATGCTGTTCCTTTTGTAAAACAAAAAAAAATGTTGAGAGTATAATCAGTATATTTTCAAAGTAAAGCTAACTTACTGATGTTTACTTAAGAAATCTGCAGTTATCCAAAATTTCATAGTTTTAAAGGTAAAGGTACAATATACGAACATTATTAAAATTAACAATACTATAACTCGGCCTATAAATTATCCACTGCTGAATCGGGCCTCCGTCAATCACGTCGAGGGTTGGAAAAATAACAATATTATCAGTAAATGCAACCACAACGAAACTAAATACGTAAGTTTAAAAACCATTATTGTTTATCACAAATCATTAACTTATGATAGTTCGTTGGCACGCCACAACTTCAATAACCGGTTCATTGAAAGAAATAAATACAAGGTTAAAATGTGGCATCCCTGATCTTAGCGCTGTTTGGACTAAAGGGCCCTTTGTGGCTAGCGGATTCTTGCACGGCAAATTTCTTTGTGTTCAAAACAAAGGAGCCACGTTGTTCTGAACGAAGGGTTGTGTCCATCACTACTAGTAATAAGCGAAACTCACTCCAACATTCAACGAGTTCTAGGTTATTATTATAGCAATTCCTGTCGTAAACGAAGTGCCTGAAATGCTAACCTGGAGCTCACAGCTTTTTAAACCTCGCAGCCTACATAGGCGAATATAAAAAAACAATGTTAAACGTTAGAAACAACGTTACAATAACGTAATAAAAATCGATGCTATGTGGTAATAAATTATTTAATGTCGCACTACCATAACTGGCATCGTCTAAAATAATATAAATCAAATTGATGATATAGGTATAGCAATTGTGGTGCACTAAACGAGTCGGGCCAAGGCCCACCAGGGACGCGAAGCAAGAAAGACCGTGGCCCTGAAAAATGGCAGTCCACGATCGCCGTCGGTTTTAATGGGTAGGTAGGGGCGCTAAGTGGCCTTTCCGCGCCCAGGAGTACCCCCACTTAACAGCGACGTAAAAAAAGATATAGCAATTGTACAACACCGATCAGACAAACGCACTAAACTATAATAATAAATGTCATTTGAATATGTTATTCCCCGAAATATGAAGAGTTCGAATCATTAGGTAGGTATTCATGAGAAGTACGCAATGCGCCACACTATCTCAAGGACGAACTCTTTGGTGCATTTCTATACGAAGCAGGGTAGTTGCGAATATCATAATCATCATCATTTCAGCCAAAAGACGTCCACTGCTGGACATAGGCCTCCCCCAAGGATATCCAAAAAGGCCGGTCCTGGGCCGCCCGCATCCACTGCTTTCCGGTGAGCTTAACCAAGGTCGTCGGTCCACCGTGTGGGAGGCCTACCAGCACTGCGCCTTTCGGAACGCGGTCGCCACTCGAGTACTTTTCTGCCCCATCGGGCGTCGATCCTGCGAGCTATCTGCCCTGCCCATTGCCACTTAAGTTTGGCAATCCCCTGGACAGTTTGCGAAAATCAGTATCCATTAATTAATTGTAGCATCACCAATACCAATAAATAATCGATGCTGATTTTTAATCAAAGTCGCAATGTGCGCCAACAAGGGCGACGTTTGTTGCAATCCACTAAGGAAGAAATTATCGAATTTAACAACAAGGTTCAGAAATTTTTTAATACATATCATAATGTCATTTTCGTCCCATTTTCTCCAATTGGGGTCACCCTACCTGGTAACTGGCTTCCAAGACTCACCTAGTGAATAAGCATTGGCTTTAATTAATAAATATCCTCGGACATTTCACACGACGCCATCTCGTCCCAAGCTAAGCAACTTAATGCTTGTGTGACTGCCTCGTTGGTCTAGTGGTTAGATGTGCCGCCTTTGGATCAACGGGTCCCGGGTTCGATTCCGGGGTCGGGCAAGTGTCTTTGTCTAAACCAGAGGCACTGGCTCGGAGTCTGGGTGTCATTTCTATCTATAATATGTATGTATTTACAAAAAAAAAAGTATATAAGTAGTTTATCATCCATCTCGTTACCATAACACAAGCATTAAGTTGCTTAACTTGGGACGAGATGGCGTTGTGTGAAATGTCCAAGGATATTTATTTATTTATGTTATGGTAACGAGATGGATGATAAACAACTTATTTTTTTTTAAATACATACATATTATAGATAGAAAACACCCAGACCCGGAACAAATACTTGTAGGTCGTACAAATATTTCTTCCGTGCGGGAATCGAACCCGCGACATGCTGCGCAGCAGTCGATCGCTCACCAATCTGTCTTTTTTTACTATGTTGGGTCATGGATGCTACGATTTCGTGTATCGATATATAGGCTTTATGTGCCCTCCGAAACACACAACCCATCCAACGTACCCCGATTCCTGCAGATCGATTGAATTCCGCACTATACGCTAGGCTACGACCTCCTCAAGAGTGAATATTTATACTATTAGACAGCCCATAAATAACCCACCTGTCCAGGGGATCGTATGAAGATTTTCTTCTCTTACGGCTATATTATCGGCCTCGACATTTCGTTTTATTGGCTCTTACGACATCTTTAGGGTGGAACGGGGTGGTGGCACTTTGTATTCAAAATAAGTCACCACACGGATTGCGTCAACACACGAATATTAACAAAGTCACATTAATTACATCACAATTCAAACCGGGAGGGGGATATAGTTATTAGACTTATGATTTATTTGGTACAGCAGCCTAAATAAAGTCCTTTTATTTACACAAGGTCAGATACTGTTGATATGTCTTATAAAATACAATAAAATACCGCAAGGACTCTTTCCTGCGTTAGATAATTATGATGATGATGGTGGTGGTTAAAATCAGCATCAACAACCCTAGTATGAATGGGCGTGCGCTTGTCGTAAGGATATTTTTAGATCACTATGTTTCGAGTGTATCGACTCCATTTCCGTATGAGAGTAAATTGCACATTAATTATCAGATTTAATAAAAAAAAACAGTCGTGTCGTGTAGACCACCTAGCCAAGGTTAAAAGCTTTACAGTCTGATTAATTTCTTATACACTTTTTTTATTCGTTCACTATTTCCCTTAACTGTACTTCAGGCCAATACCAGAAAGTAAATCCCAGAACCTAGCATACATTATCATTGCCAAAAAAAAGAATGTGTGATACATACACATTTGACTTCATCAAGTTTTTGCCTGAATGGTGGTGATGATATCTCTTAAAGGGTCAAATCTATATTTTACTGCAGATATTTATCTTATCACACATAATTTACCATGAAACATATTGTCCCATTCTTGGAATCTAGCATAACCTATCTTTGTTGGTGGTTTGGTATGGTTGAAAAATAGACTTATAAAAATATTAATTATAAACTAATAGACTTATAAAACATAATATTTTAATAAGCCTTCAATAACTAAAATGTGTATAATCTTTTGCTGCCCATTTCAATAACAAGGTGAGAGATATTTTTAGCTTTAATAAAATGACAGCTATTATAAATGTGAATGTAAATATCAGCATTCTGCAAATATCACCTGCAGAATTTGAGCAGATCTCTCTGACTTTGAGTATGGAGATGCATATATCCTGCAATAATTAGTTCATGTGGCAAGATGTAGAGTTAAAGTTAAAAATAAATGCAGTAAAACAACTGCTCTGGATAATATTAGAATGTTGCACATAAAAATGAAAATGTGAAATTAATATCACCATATTGATTCCACCTCTTGATTTCACTATAAAACTATTAATCACCTGTTAAAAATATCGAATAAGCTGAAAAATAATAATTTGTTCTAGCAAATTACTTGCACACAAACATGTTACTAGACACATACAAGACACCTTTATTATGTATACCTGTAAAGTGTAATAGACTAAATACTTTGATGGTAGAAAGACTTCTGAAGTTGTGAAGATCCTATAATTATCCTCTTTTCTCTCATCACAATGTAAATGTCTAGACTTCTTACATGTACCCACTAATCAATCAATAAGCCCCAGAGTTCAGTGACAGAATAACAAGGTCAATAACCTGCCTTTGTGTGACAAAATAAATAAAAGCATGTTTATATCATTGATAGATAAGAACATTTGTCTAGTATTGGTGAAGTAAAGGATACTTTCACCACAAACTGTTATTAATAGTTTTGCACTCCAGTCACCGTCACAATTTTTGTACTGAATAGTTAAAGCTGAATGAAGGCTCAGGGATCCATACCACAAAATAACTTTATAATAATAGTAAAAGAAATTTTGTATTGATTTATTGGAATTTATTTAATTTTATGCATTCTAAATGTATACTGCTGCCAATGTGAAGACTTGTGAAACATTAGAGGGTAGAAAAAATCCATCAATAATTCACTGGCGTGCATTTAACGCTACAATAAATATGTAATTCAATACCTTGATATTTGCTGTCCACCACCCACATGCCTCCTTCTCATTGGACCTCGCGTATACCTCCACCTCCTGGTTTTCCACGAACTCTGTTTGTTTGCCGGTATCTTTCGGTGGTAAGAATACTTGAGCGAATGGAAACTTCGATTCAGGCTGCCAGCTACAATGAAAATTAATCGATGTAAATAACAATACCCACAATTTGTTCTATGCACAAAGTTAGAGTTAGTTATAGTACTATAATAACCAGAAAAAGTACACTCACTCATTTTCAAAGGCTACGAGAACCTCGTTGTCGAGCACGTCGGTGACAATGGCCTAAAAATAAAGAGATTTTTAGAACATTCCAACGACACAGCAACTTGGGGATGCGCTAGAAATAAGTTATCTAGGTCATTTATGTGTCCAAGTCTGTCTAAAAAATTCGCCGCTTAGCATCCGAGCAACGTGAAAGATTTTTCATCGATATAAATACTGAAAGAATTTTAAATAATGTAACACATGGAAATATCACGCCCTGACAGGCGGACATGGCGTCCATTCCAGCCGTGATGATCTTCCCGGAAAAATATTTTTGTAAGTATATTAAATATTTCAATATATGTCGCTAAATTTAAGTGATAATGTGTTACATTAATTAAAATATGGTCTGTTTTTATGAAATTCAACGTACTTCACGATGTACAAACCTTGTAATAAGCACCATTATCACCGTACACCTCGACCGACAAATCCTCCATTTTGGTTTGAAGCGTATTTGGCGTTTTCGGAGCGAGAACGAATGTTCGCAGAAAATCGAATGACCAATCGTATCTCAGTTTACTTAGCATAGACAAGATTTTAAGTCGTTTTAAAAAACCCCCTTTAATTAGCCTATGATTCTACCCAGATTGTAATTTTTTTGAATTCAGAATCTTTGGACGAGTAATTTATTTTATGAAGTTTTCATACAATAGGTACATAGTTCCTCAAGTCATCGTCTTTGGCCCAATCTTGTGCACTGCTAACGATATGGGCATACAGTGTTCCCAACCTGAAGCGGACTGATTATCGTACAAGGGGTCGTAAAATGCGTAAAATTATCGTACATCGGCCAAAATTATCGTACGACCTTTTTTTTAGACGTCCACTCTTGTCTACCAGGTTTTTTTAGACGTCTTGGGCTAAATAATATCATGCTAGACTATCAGCGTAGTCGAATATTGAAAATTCTACATCACGATGGAAATTATCGTACAATCTGTGTACGATGTACGATAATAATATGTTATCGTACATCGTCCGTAGGTCCAAATTATCGTACATGTACGACAATTATCGTACGTTTTTATTTATTTATACTTTTGCACAATTCATGTACAAAGACGGACTTAATAGCTTAGGCATTTTCTGCCAGCCTAACTTGGGTGGTACAGAGACAAAGTGTGGTAGATGCACTAATCAATACGGCGGTCATTTTGAAAATTACCCTTTAAACCCGGCGCTAATCCCGAGCATGTGTTGTGACAACATGTAAACAGTGCATATTCCTAACTTGAATAAAAATCGCATGCAAAATGTTTGTATAAAAGGCTGGGGAAATCTTAATCTTCGGATTTGAAGAATCTTGGTTGTTATCTTTATCATCATCATAAGTCTTAACCATTGGTCCTCTTATTGAATACTAAAGTAAATTGATCTTGGAACCGTATTACCGTAAAACCAATAGAGGTATACATTATAAGATAATAAATGCAAAATTACACTGCCTGATTGCTGAGATGATCATTCATTCACAAATCAGATTTGCCATGTAAGTTGGCAGGTAACAAATTCGGAATCAGAATATTAATTCTAAATCAGGAATATTAAACAGCAGGAATATTAAAAAGGTGGGTACGATATCGACTATTACCTATTACTTTTTTACCCTACCCTGCTGATTATGTACAGAATGATGATGTAGTGGCAGCTTAGCATTATGGAATATTTTTTGGAATGAAATTGAATGAAAGTTACAGACCTCAGAATAAATAAGCTATATGATAAATTATTATTATATTTTCTTATTTGGAGTCCATGGCACACGTGTAATTTCAAACCTAATAAATAAAATTAATGTTTTTTTTTGGTCAGATTAATTTAATTTTTTTGTTCAGCCAATGTACAGATTCATGGGTCACCAAAGTTAGGCTTTCAAAATGTTTATTTTATTTTCCACATTTTTTTTAATCAGTCGTTTGTTCATGTTGTTTTTATCAAGTTCGTTTGTTCTTAAAATTGTTCGCTGTTAATAAGTGTTTGTTCTCCAAAAAAATAGTATATATATTTTTTATTTTTTATGACCTTCAAGTTAGCCTAAAAATATTAAAAATTGCAATAGGGGTTCAATTTTTTATATTTTTTTCCGTCAATAATGACTCGTAAATATTTATTTTCGATTGTTCGTGCCTAAAATACTTTTGTACTCTTTCGAGATTACTCATTTCTTGTATAATTATTTAATATTTTAATTAGCTGAATACTGAATATATGTATGCAAAATATATGTACTGCGCATGCGGCAACTATACGCTCTAAATCCTGAAGGAACGTTATTTTTAACAATGATTAAATTCTAATTTATTTTATCAAAATTAGAAAACCAACCAAGTAAAAATAAATAAATAAATATCCTTGGACATTTCACACAACGCCATCTCGTCCCAAGCTAAGCAACTTAATGCTTGTGTTATGGTAACGAGATGGTAAATACATACATATTATAGATAGAAAACACCCAGACCCAGAACAAATACTTGTAGGTCATTCAAATATTTCTTCCGTGCGGGGATCGAACTCGCGACATGCTGCGCAGCAGCCGATTGCTCAACCACTGCGCCAACCGTGTCGTCATTAGTCAAAAAAACATAACTTATCATGCGTCGATGATATTTTAAAAAACATACATGGCTGTATTCGTTCTAAAATAAACTAAATATTTACGACTTTTATTATTGAAGGAAAAATATTAAAAATTTCAATAGGGGGGGGGGGGCTATCTTGAAGGTATATATAATTGTTTTTCTTTAAATAAATTAATAGAGAACACACAGATATTAACAGCGAACAATTAAGAAAAAACTACTTTAAACGTAAAACAGAAAATTTTAAAAAAAATGTGGGGTTAAAACTTTGGAGAGCTCAGATTAATTTCAAAATGTGTGTGTTTCTTTTCGTTGTTACTATCGTCGTTCGGTACTAATGTTAGCTGTACCTGTATGTAATATTCTTCCCAATTTAGTGGAAACTAGAATATTTAATAGTAACTTTATTAAATTAACTGTAACTAAATTTAGTACTAATATTAACTAATCATAATTTAGTAAATTTATAGAACGGATAACTACAATTGATGCGACAGTAAGTATTTCACACAAATAATCTCTTTAAAAAAAACATTGAAACCAGAATGCATATTATTCAATAGAGGAATATTTTTCGAAAGCATCCATACATTGTTTGGTTTTTAAGGACACGGTATAGTTTAAATCATAAAAATAAGCAATATATATTAAATATAAATGATATGCTATTAAAAATATACGAAAAATTACGAAAAAGTCTTACACCGCAATAGCGAAATCTATAGAGCAATTCACAAGGTTAAGTAAGATATCCCCGACTACAACTAGCGGGGGGATAGGCGCTGCGACCCCTAGCCAGACATAACACCTCGTCTGGCTGGATGATCATCCCTTTGCGTCTAAATATGATTTAAGCAATGAAAAATGGGAGGCTTAGAAGCTAAATATTGCAACAAAACACCCAGGCCAGCAAAATTAACAACCATAGTAACTAATTCTTTATCTGTGGGCTAGAAGTAAAAATATTTTTATGAATATTCTCCTTCTAATTGGCTAAACAAAAACCGTGAGAGCCACAAGGAAAAAAAAAAAAAGTAAAATAGGGATGCTAACGCATCAATCGGCAATCTGTCGTACAACGGAAAATAACTTTAACGAACCTCGACTATTGATTATGACAGCTACTTTTTTCTAATATATGTTTGTCTTTTTTTTCCCAATTTTTCCCTATATGTACCTGCTTATTTATTTATGTACCTATATATTCCTGCGGGCGGCCCAGGACCAGCCTTTGTGGAGATCCTTGGGGGAGGCCTATGTCCAGCAGTGGACGTCTTTGGGCTGAAATGATGATGATGATGATGTACCTGCTTATTTCAATTGTATTTATGTATTTGTCATTTAATAATACTAAATACAAATGTATTCAGTTCTAGATACTTATTATTTTAGATTAAATCTTATGGTGTAGAATTAAAAAAGAAAAGAAAAATATTAAGTATTTTTTATTTTCGTTTTATATTAATTGTAGGCTTTCATTTGCATCAGGGACAATATTGTAGTAACCTAGATACATCGGTCGGTGACCTTTAAAATTTTGTTACATTGCACCAGTTAGAAAACAGTCAATCTTAAAGTAAAGTGAAGAAAATTATATCAAATACACATCACAGTTGACCAGTAGGAAGTTTATTATGTATTTTATCTAATCTGTTCCCTCTGTGTGTCTTCTTGAAGGCATTTCAGCGCGGTTTGAAATGCTGTTCCTTGATGACTAATCAATGCAATGGGCAAAAGTCCTGGTTTCGGGGCCTGGGAACAGAAACAAGATGCTCTTGGTATTTTTTGTGATCTGTCCAAGACATGCGACTGCGTTCATCGTGAGATTCTCGTCAAAAAACTCCACCATTACGGCATAAAGGATAGAGCACTTGCTTTGCTCAGTCCTTACCTGAGTAATAGAGTCCAGAGGATTGAAGTCAATTTTAAGCGTTCCGTTGGTTTTGTTCCTTGTGTACACCAATGACTTACCATTCTAGTCATGCCCTTGTTTTGTTCGCGGATGACACATTTTTATTATATAAGATAAGTAGACAGCTCAAAAATCGTCATAGTTTTGTGAACAATGCATTGTCTTAAGTTATGCATTGAGTTAACACTAATAATTTACTACTTAATAACTACTGTTTGAAGTTCTCAATGGCTAATGTTAAACACTTAGCAACCAATTTGCAACTAAACGGACATGAATTGGAACCTGTGGAATGCACTTATTGGGTATCACTATGGACACAAAATTGCAGTGGAAACCTTACATTGATAAGCTGGTTTATAAAGTAATTTCAAAGAATTTAGCGACCTAATAATACAGAATATTTATTTTAGGATAAGCTTCTCAATATAGTTTCAAAATTAGTAAGCTATATGATTTAAGTTTAACTTACGTTCGCTTTCACTGCTTGTATTACTTGAGTTTACATTCCTGGTTCAATATTCAACTCCATAATCATTTTAATCAAAGTTACGGAAATAAATAAACGCAAATTTTCACTCGATCAACTAAGAAATTGCCTTCGTGATCGTTTTATTTTATTTAATTCCCAACGTTTCAGACACTTTGCAGTGTCCGTGGTTGTGGGACCAGTTCCAGAGATCATTTCCTGCAGTGCAATGTGTAAAGATCGTGAAAACCTAAGACATCATTAAGAAATTGCCGAAATTGCATTAGCACATTCTAGATTTATGGACCATAGATCACATGCCTGGTAAAGAACTGACATGATTTGTCATACTCAATAGTTGAATCAGAGACTTAGGTAAAGATTTTTTGTGTAGCATAAAATTAAGTCTATTAAATTATATTCTGTAACAAAATATAATATAATAGACATTAGACATATGAGACATGAACGGACATAGTTGTTGATATCGGATCAGTGCCACATAGTCTTTCTATTTACGTATTATAAAATTAGAGTGAAGGAAGACGTAAAGTCGAGTTATAGTTTTAATGATAAGGAGTTGGAGCATACGTTAAGAAAATTCCAAACTTAATTTTCAGCTGTGCAAATAGTTAGGTTACTAAAATATTTTTAAAATGAGTGTTGACAAGAGTATAATCCTAGTCACAGGAGGCTCTGGTTTGGTTGGTCAAGCAATAAAAGCAGTTGTTGAAGAAGAAAAGCAGAAAGGAGCAGGCAACTCTAAAAATGAAACTTGGATTTTTTGTGGATCCAAAGATGCAGACCTTAGGTTAGTAAAGGAAATAAAAACATACTTTTATTTTTACCTTTATTTAATAAATACATATTGATTGTACTTTGTAGAATTACAGAATTGTAGTACTTTTTGACTAAATATGTTTATATTGTTATCTTGTTTCGACTTGCAGAGATAAGGCACAAACGGCAGCATTATTTGAAAAACACAAACCAACACATGTGATTCATTTGGCAGCAATGGTTGGGGGCCTGTTTCATAACATGGCACACAATTTAGACTTCTTTGTAAGTCTTAGAACTTTTCTTAGATTTATTAAGTTAAAGATTAATACTCAGTATAATAGTTGTTCAGTGAATATTATTGAAGTGAAAACTAGCATTATGGTTTTATTTATAGATTACATGTTAAACATTTTCATGTGTCTTCAATATTGCTTATACAGGATGTCCCAAAAAATAGTGTCAAGCGGAAGTACCCCTTGGGGTGCTTGAATCACCCCCATGTATGTTCTGCGATTTTTGATAGTTTCCGTGTTATGATTCTTTTTCTCAATTTTAAATGTTTGGCTTTACACCAATATTTTCATAGTTTTGGTCAAAGTTACAAAGCTGATTATTTTATACTTAAAAGTACAATTCAAGATGATACAGATAGAAAAAGAAAATAAATAAAAAGTCAACTCAAAAAAAATAATTAAGGTATATATGTCGAAAATTCAGAAAAAAAAATCATAACACAACAACTACGAAAAATCACAGAACATACATGGGGGTGATTCGGGTACCCCAAAGGGTGCTTGATCTCTGGACTTCCGTTTAACACTATTTTTTGGGACAGCCTGTATATTGCAGTATCACAAAAGATATATTTTTCTCACAGGTTTTCATGAAAAATTTAAGAAGTATAATTGTATTTTTTTAAAATACGAAACCCCTGTACTATGTATAACCTGTATTGCGGGGGCAGTTTACAAACATGTAATTTGCGAGCACAAATGACACACAGACTCCAAGCAAGTGCCACTGGCTTAGACAAAGACACTTGCCCGACCCTGAAATCGAACCTGGGACCCGCTGATCCAAAGACGGCACTTCTAACCCCTAGACCAACGTGCTGATGAATCATGATGTTGGCAGCTGGAGAAATACACTTTTCCTCGGCTGCCACTGCTGCCAGTGTTAATTTTTCACTCTTTGCAGGGTAGGCAACAAGTCCCCCTTACCATCATCATTCAGTTATATGTGCCAGTAATATTAGTTTGCTTTCAGAGAGAGAATATGGCTATAAATGACAACATGCTTCATGCGAGCCATCAGAGTAATGTGAAGAAAGTGGTTTCATGTCTATCCACTTGTATATTCCCTGATAAAACTGCCTATCCAATTGATGAGACCATGGTATGTTCTGAATGATGTACTACATACTATGTAATAAGTTTGGAAACTCTTGTAATAATGGTATTTCTTATCAGATCATTTAACACTAAGTGCATTTGGCAAACAAATAAAATCATGTATTTTAATTACTTTCACATAAGTACAGTTAGAGTCAAAGAAAATGTATACTCCACAAAGTTCCATAAAACAACCTTAAAAGTAGCTATAAATATGGAAATAGGCAAAAGTTCTAAAAAATATTATACAATAAAAAGGAATTAACAGCAAGACTAAGTGCAATCATTGTACTCACACTGATCCATTAACTTAGAAACAAACAGATACCCAAAAATATGTATGCAATATGTAAATGGTACTTTCACTTTTGACTTTTCAAAAACACCAGTAAATAGGTTCAATTGAAATAAATGATTTGAGTTTGAGTTGAGGTATTGAAGCATATTTTTTTACAGAACTCCATGATCTTGATTATTTTGTAACCACTTAACTTCTCGGCACTGAAATTAGAAATAATCTATTTAAATACACATATTTTCTGGGTTTTTTTCTCTTTCTCACTTCTCTATGGTGGTCAATTGTTTTAGATTGTGAAAATTTATTGCTTATGTGATCATCCTAAACATAGATGAGTATGCCATTTTATTGATAATGCAATTTTTAAGGCATCTGCCCTCCAAGCCCCTCTAGTGGGACCACTGGTAATTACTTCATTAGACCATCCGTCATCACACTGCTGCTTTCGTGTATCAACTGCCATAGTGCAGCCAGGGTGAACAGATTTACTTACAAAACAGCAACTACAGAGATTTTTGCCAGCTCTTCTTTGTAGAGCAACCATCCAAACCAGTGGTAAACAGTATATCTTAATTGTACATGTCAACAGAGTTCAAATGAGCCATCTTGAATAAAAATATGTTTAATTTTGATTTTCAGATGCACTAATAATTGAAATATTGTGACTCCATTAGCAGTGCCATTGGTACATGTAAATTATTCTACATTTACATCTAGGATTTTTTCTTATAGGTACATAATGGTCCCCCTCACTCGTCCAATTTCGGCTACAGCTATGCTAAAAGAATGATTGATGTGCTAAACAGGTAAATAAACATCATGCAACGTAATTTAAAAAATAATAATATAAAGAATGATTGAT
The DNA here is from genome assembly GCA_905475355.2 of Clostera curtula. NCBI lineage: Eukaryota > Metazoa > Arthropoda > Insecta > Lepidoptera > Notodontidae > Clostera > Clostera curtula. Next base: position 1,135,817 of record FR997803.1, on the reverse strand, counting down.
ACACGATTATTTAGACACAGAGATTATATATACATGATTATTTTTATATAAAACTAGCGACCCGCACCGGCTTCGCACGGTGCAACTATCTATTAAAAAAAACCGCTTCAAAATCCGTTCATAGTATAAAATGTACTATGTATCTTCATTACATAGTACATTTTATACTATGTAGTGAAGATACATTTGAGCTATACTCAGTGTTTTATGAAGTAAGAAAATTAAGTCCATCTCATAATGTGATCATTTGTTTGTAAGCAAAGTTGCAATATTACTGTTTAAGAATAGTGAACCATGCCATAGATATAATAATACCATGCCTAGAACAGCTTAGTATTAATTTTCGACCGTTTTTAATGTCTATTCATGTAAATATATAAATATGTTTTTGGTGAATGTAAATAGTGACTGTTGTCAAATCCAGTAGGGTAAATAGTGTCTTTTGTGAGAGTCACTAAGGTATATATCAAATCAAATCTTATTTTAATTATGATACTAATACTACAGATATAAAGCACATAAAAAATAATAATCTAGATTTGCATAAACCTGAAGATATAGCTAAGAGTTTTAATAATTATTTCATTAAATTAACAAAAAGTCCTAATACAACTAACACTAATAACCTATATCTTAAAAATATTCCGAATAACCCAAATACAATCTTCTTAAAACCAGTTGATGATTTAGAAATACACAAAATAATAAATTCGCTCAATAGCACTAACTCTACTGGATACGATAACATCGACACCAAAATAATTAAAAAATGTGCTAAAAGTTTATCTCGTCCATTAAGCCACGTAATAAATCTATCTTACTTTAATGGTAAATTCCCATCACGATTAAAATATTCTATTGTTAAACCAATTTACAAAAAGGGCGAAAGAACCGAAATGAGTAACTACCGACCAATAACTTTAATTCCAATAATATCAAAAATATTTGAAAAATCATTATACAGTAATTTATATAGCTTCTTTTTAAAACATAATATATTAAAATCCGAACAATTTGGTTTCAGAAAAAACTACTCCACAACCTTGGCCTGCTTCAATCTTGTTAAAATAATAACGGAGTATCTAGATAAAAAAATTCCAATCGTCGCTATCTTTCTTGATATGTCCAAAGCGTTTGACTTTGTGTCACACAAGATACTCTTAAATAAGCTAGACAAGTACGGCATTAGAGGCAATGCCCTCAATTGGATAGAGAGTTACCTCTCTGAACGATACCAATGTGTTGAAATTCCAAGTGTAGCTGGTCACCACAAAACATCTTATCGTTCTGAATACATGTTAAACGAACACGGCGTACCACAAGGTAGTATACTCGGACCGTTGTTGTTCCTAGTGTATATTAATGACTTACCAGACTCAACTAATTACAAATGCATCTTATATGCTGATGACACTACATTACTTATACACTCCCACAATAAAAATACCTACGAAACAGATATTAACAACACTATAGATAACGTAACTACTTGGCTAAACAATAACAACTTAAATATAAATGTAAATAAAACGAATATAATACACTTTCAAACTCATAACAGCACCCAAATTTCTCTTAATATTACCCAAAAAGGCAAAGCTATAGAAAAACTAGAATCAACTAAATTCCTTGGTCTAGTAATTGATAAACATTGCAGCTGGAAACTACATATCGATAAGATCTGCTCTAAACTGGATAGTTATGTTTATGTTCTAAACAGACTAAGACAAGTAGCTACTCCCAATGCTATACTATGTGCGTACCACGGTTATGTTTCCTCAGTTTTACGCTACGGAATAGTCATATGGGGGAATTCAGTGGATTTAATCAGAGCATTCAGAGCACAGAAAAAGTGTATACGCATAATGTGTGGTGCTGACTACCTGGACAGCTGTGTTCCATTATTTAAAAGACACCGTATCCTACCACTGCCCTGTCTCTATATTTATGAGATTTCCATCTTTGTATACAAAAACCCAGATCTGTTTATTAGAAATATTAATGTAACAAATAGAAATAGTAGATTCCCCAATAAATTATCTGTACCAAGCCAACGCACTACATTATATAGTAAAAATTCATTCTGTATGGCTATCAGAATTTACAATAAACTTCCAAATGACCTAAAGAATCTTAGCATAACGTCATTCAGAAGGAAATTATTAGAATTTCTGTTAAATAAATGTTATTATTCGACTAAAGAATTTCTCGATGACAATTGCATTGTTAAATATTAGATAGCACAATATAATTATAAATTAAGCTTAATATTTGTACACCAATTCGGTAGAATGTATGATACCCTGAAAAACCTTAGAACGCCAATTGTAACCTACTACATTCTGACAAATAAACATTTCTTTATTTCTTTCTTTCTTTATTTGCTGAATATGGGTACATACATCGTGGTTAAAAAAAATATATTAAGTCCAATTCCATATTTTACCCATAAAGGTGTGCAAAAATTACATTAAAACATTAAAATGAAATTAATAAAATTTTATTAAATATACAAGACAGTCTTACGTACATTAGCTTAGATAATGAGTTTAATATATTGTAATACTCAATGCTAATACAAGAGTAGGGCAATGTCCTGAATCAACCAAGTCAAACGTAAACATTCCGTAATTTTCTTGCAGAATATTTTAACGATACCCACATGTAGGTTTGTCATTACTGCTAGCGAATAAATAGTAGATTGCCAGCGCTGGCGACTGAGTTACCCATTTTTGCATACATAAAAATGACAAAATAATTTTATTAAAAAACATAAATGATGTCAACTTACTATAAATGTTAATTAGCAATGAATTATAAATTAGAATTTACCCTAAACCCTAAACAACATTTCAGGCACTATTTGTTGTCAGAACTAAAGTAATGTGAATAGCGGGTGTTGAAATAGCCAGTAATGTAAATATGTAATAGCTGTTGTCAGACAGCCTTGTAATTAGTGGATGTTGTCAGAGGCTACCACGAGATGCATGGCCGTATATTCACGTCGGTGATCCCGTGTAACGTGTTCGGGCCCCACGACAACTTCAGTCTGCATTCAAGCCACGTGGTCCCGGCGCTCATACGGCGCATGGACGACGCTGTGCAGAAAGGTATGCAGAATCTTTTATTGGCTACTGGCTGGTAATAAAAGAGTATTTTAAAATTGGTGTTCTTTTTATAGTTTACTTTACTCTTTTCTTAGCCAGTAGAAAATGTACGATATGTAATTAAATGTATTGTGTACGAACGACGGGTATAACGGGTATAAAATCGTTGCTGGGTGTAGCCAAACCCATCTTATCAATAGAAGCAGTTATATGTGTAAAATAATGTTCTATCTTGATTGATTAAGTGAGATATCGATGTTTTTCTGAAACTGATTTTTATCAGAAACTGGCCAGACGGACTGTCAAAGCGTTTCGTATCAAGTTTTCCTTCTCTTGCGGCTAGGTTATCGGCCTTGGCGTTCCTTTTGTCGGCTCTTACAGCCCCTTAAGATGGAATGGGTCCCCACTTGGAAGACCAACCAACTAGCTATGGTTATTATTACCCGCCTTCATCCGCGTGATATTTAACAATGTGTAAAACTCGAAACTCGGTCCAGCCATTTCAGAGATTACCCGAAACAATCAGACAGATAAAATTAAAAAAAATACATCCAAATGCGCTTAGTAAAAGGCGGATATTTTAATGTTACAAACGGACGGACACAGACACCAATTTTATTTGTGTAGACTATCTTCATATATGTATATGGTTATAGGTTTGTGTATTATTTTTCACCAAAACACTAATTTAGGTGATGCAACGTTCACGGTGCTGGGAAGCGGGAGGCCACTGAGGCAGTTCATTTACTCGGTGGACCTGGCTCGCCTGTTCCTTTGGGTGCTGAGGAGCTATGACAGCGTGGAGCCTATTATTCTGTCCGGTGAGTGAAATATTTGTGCTTGGCAAGTCGGGCAGAACATCTATGTAACATGAAGGCAGTAGTTTGAAACTCTAATTGTCTGCCCAGGCGATCACCGGTGTTCTATCTAGATATCGGCATACAATCTGCAAATCATGGTCATTTTGGCATCTAATTTATACCGGTTTCGACTACCATGGATTTGGAGACGAGCAAGATAGATATTACGTGATATATCTTCATTTGTCATATCTATTTTTTTTATAAACAAATTGAAAAATACATTTATGTATTAAAAAAATACCTACACATTAAATATCCCACCCATGGCGGAGCCGAAGGCCCAACGCTGCAGTGGCCAGGGATCTAGAGTGAGAAACCTCCTCACAATACGTGCCGTATCCAAAAGTACTGCCTTTTGGATCAGGCTTATCACCCCGACCAACACCTACGGAAGCTCTCGCTAGGCTCCTCTAGCGAGAGCTTCCGTAGGTGTTGGTCGAAACTCTTCGCCATCAGTCAGTGCAGTGATACTATCGGTACAATGATTGTCGAATACATATTCCACATGGCACCAACCTCGTACTTGCCGATCTTTTCATATTCAGCCTTCACGAGGTTGGCATCTTAAGGAACAGTAATATCAATAAGCATTGCACGACGCGCCGTTATTATTATACTTGGAGTACAATATATTCTAAAGTACTATAGTCTAAACCAGACGAATAGAGTTGCAGACACTGGGTGACAGGACTTTAGGAACTGCTTAGTTGCCGACCCCGCTGGTTGGCCGCCAATATAATAATTTCCCTCGGCCAAATTGAATAACTATAGCTATACTATGAGGCAAAAGACTTGAGACGGCGCGCATTGTTAGGTAGTTCCTCTCTTTGCAGCACTAAGCCCGAGACGGCTTGAAAGGTTTTCCGACACGGAAAATATGAAAGAATCTATACTAATATATAAAGCTGCAGAATTTGTTTGTTTGTTTGAACGCGCTAATCTCAGGAACTACTGGTCCGATTTCAAAAATTCTTTCAGTGTTAGATAGTCCATTTATCGAGGAAGGTTATAGGCTATATTTTATTTTCAAAGGAATTAGAGATCCGTATGAAAATTGCGATTTTGTAACCCAAGGTGTAAAAGCGAAAACCTATTTATGCGTGCGCTGCAAAAACTATTGACAATAGAACAAAATGAAGTACTACGAGTTTGTAGGTCTTATTAAAATCTACAAAAAAGCGAGAGGACATATCTAACTATCATGGTTTAGTCACAATAACCACTTTTATATTCATAAAAAAATGCATAGAGATAAGCACGGGTTTGAAGTCCACGCGAGCGAAGCCGCGCCCAAAAGCTAGTATAATATGAACATGATATACTAATATACAAAAAAGATGATAATGTAATTACTTATCGCTACAAGTACCTATACCAATTTGAACTCGCAATCACGTTCACTTAAAATTTTTATTTTAATTAATAAATCGTGTTGCGTTATCGTTGGTTCCGCGTGCTGATAGCGCCAGCTGGATGGTGACTCGGCGAAGTCTTGGAATAAATGCGGATACTTGGTTTAGATTTAGAATCGGTAGTGTGCCGACGGATTTAGGATATATCGTGTCACCACCCCATTCCATGCTGAGGGTGTCGCTAGTGCAGACCAAAGGAACCTAGCCACAAGAGGAGGAAAACTTGATACGAAACCCTGTGCCTACCCGTCTGCCCAGCATGGCACTGTAGGCTAATTACCCTCCATGTAATCGGAGAAGGCCCGACCCAGCAATGGGTCATTTATGGCCTGTGGCGTCTCAAACAAGACGTGTGTATACCGCTGGGGTTTAAGTGGATATTAGAGTGTTCCGGAGTCCCACATAACCGTTGATCCCTATCTATCATTTCCTTTTGTCGGCTCTTACGACACCCTCAGGATGAAATGGGGTGGTGACACAATGCATTCTAAATCCGTCGCCACACGGAATCACTACATAGTTAAACAAATGTATAACCTAGGACATTTTACATTAGTTCATCACTTCACTATCACTATCGCTACATAGTATAAAATAAAGTCCCTGTCGTCTGTCCGTCCCTATGTATGCTCAAATCTTTAAATCTTTAATTTTCTGTCTTCTTAATTCATCTTTTAATCTTTGAAGCGGTTTTTTTTAATAGATAGACTGATTAAAGAGGAAGGTTTATATGTATTATACATGCCGTGCGTAGCCGGGGCAGGTCGCTAGTTCAGTATAACACCGTTACTAAGGTTAGGGTTAGGTTAGGGCAGCCCTCCCTATGTGATGCAGTGGACTATAGTGAGGCGACTGACGGATTGATGACGACTGCGGATGGCAGACAGGCCTGATAACTAGTATTTCTTGGCAGTCGACGAAGAAGACGAAGTTCCCATCAGCGGTATTGCGCAGTTGATACAAAAAGCTCACGGGTTCCAAGGGGAGTTGGTATACGACACGAGTAAAGCCGATGGTCAGTACAAGAAGACCGCCAGCAATAAGAAGCTTAGGAGTCTACACCCCAACTTCCAGTTTACGCCGTTAGAGGACGCCGTTAAGGACACGGTCGAATGGTACAAGAAGAACAAGGAATTGGCCAGAACGTAGGATTTGTGGCGGTGATTCAAAAACTAGTACATATCCAATTTTTAGTCAACCTTACCGAAAACGGACATTGTATATTTTGTTTAAATAAAACGATTGCCTTGTTGGTCTAGGGGTTCGATGCGCCGCCTTTGGATCCCGGGCGCGGGTACGATTCCGTGGGTTAGTTTAAAAAAAAAGTATTGTAGTCGTAAACTATATTTTGCCCATTCAGCACGAATTACACGTACACAATGATCCCATTTTCATAAAACAATGGACATGTTAAGTTTCATCGTTGAACTTCGGTACGGTTTTACTTCCCAATATATTTTAGTGTTACCCATTACTAAAATATACTGTGTGCCACATAGCTTAAAGTCCGTTTTCGGTAATTGAATTACCAAGCGAGGTAGTGGAGGGGCCCAAGTCTGCTATTTTCAATTCAAACTTAAAAGTAACTTTATTTGTTGCGACTGCCTCGTTGGTCTAGTGGTTAGATGTGCCGCCTTTGGATCAATGGGTCCCGGGTTCGTTTCCGGGGTCGGGCAAGTGTCTTTGTCTAAACCAGAGGCACTGGCTCGGAGTCTGGGTGTCATTTCTATCTATAATATGTATGTATTTACAAAAAAAATGTATATAAGTAGTTTATCATCCATCTCGTTACCATAACACAAGCATTAAGTTGCTTAACTTGGGACGAGATGGCGTTGTGTGAAATGTCCAAGGATATTTATATTTATTTGTATCTTACAAATAGTCAGGACTGAAGGCGAAAACATGAGAGGCAGAGAGGTTTCTTCATCATCATCAGCCTATTTCAGTCCACTGCTGGACGTAGGCCTCCCCCATGGCTCGCCAGAGGAGGTTTCTTAGTATTTTTCAAATTAAGTGACAGACAACACACACAGCCCGGAGCGTGTATTTTTCAATTTGAAATGTGCAACTTTGACTCTGCTAAATTCGAAAGTTCTTGCCAAGTATTGTGTGAAAAGCTTGTGGAATATGTCCCGTACCGACAAAGTTGTTTTAGCACGGCATTAGTAACAAAACTGTCAAAAATAGTCGCCGTATCTTTGTTTACTTTGGGTATATTGAAAGCAGACTTGGGACCGGGTCAAGTGTCCGATCTTTTAGATAATATTCAATTAATTGATGAATTATTTTAATCAATTGCTATTTTGGCTGATTTTTCATTCCCATTACAAGATATAAAGTACTTAGAATTTAAGATGAGATGTATATTACTTTGGCCCTGTTTCGTTCGATTATGTTAACTGTAAATAATGTAAATCCTACTATACCAAAAATACACTATTTCCATTATTGCGTGCCAGTATTATTATTTAACAAATTTGTATTTGTTAAGGCGACGGGTGTGTTTAAAACGTTTTTCTACCAAATTACCCATAGGGCCATTAGGCGGGTTGAAGATTTTGTGGTCGTATAGATCGGCACGGTTTCTTTTTCCATAATTATTTAGATTTCTATTCATGCCGATATACATTTAGCGACACGTCACGCTCGCCAAACGGGTTGGCCCAGGGTTTATTTCAAGTTTTCCTTCGCTCGAGGCTAGGTTGTCGCCCTGTTGCCTTAGTTTTGTCACTTGAGACACCCTCAGAATGGAGCGTAGTGACCATACATAGAGTACAACCAATAAAAGCAACGAAACGTGTGAAACGTGTAATGATACAAAGCTATATGGCGAGCCCCTGCTCGTCGTAGGTGACGAAGATCTTCTCGACGGCCGTGACGTAGGCCGCGGTGCGCATGTCCAGGCCCAGGCCGTGCGCCCGCGCAGCGGCCAACAAGTTCTGGGCAGGCCACTTCGGTTAGACCCACTGCTGGGCCGGAGACCAGGCTCGTGGGGAAACTCATAAGCCCTAACTATCGGAATTGACACGAACCATAGACGAAAGTCTCGCCGGCTTGTTTAATGTTCCTCCTCGGCCCCTATTTGACTGCCGAGCCTTGCCTCCGCAACTGGATGCATGGAGGGAAATTAGCCTACTGTGGCACGCTGGCGAGGCGGGTTGGCACGGGGTTTGGCATCAAGTTTACCTTCTACGGCTATCACCCTCGATATTTCCTTTTGTTAACTCTTACGATACGCTCAGGTTGGAATGGGGTGGCATTCTAAATTTGTAACCACACGGAAAGAGTAAAATTTAGAAGACCATATTTCCTGAATCCCTTTCCCGGAAAGAAAGAGATTGAATAGAACTTATTTTCAAGATTAGGCTTACACTGCCTTTTACACAGTTATTTATTTTTGCATTACGGTACGTATCATTATCATCATCATCATCATTTCAGCCAAAGGACGTCCACTGCTGGACATAGGCCTCCCCCAAGGATTTCCACAAAGGCCGGTCCTGGGCCGCCCGCATCCACTGCTTTCCGGCGATCTTAACCAGGTCGTCGGTCCACCGTGTGGGAGGCCTACCAGCACTGCGCCTTCCGGAACGCGGTCGCCACTCGAGGACTTTTCTGCCCCATCGGGCGTCGGTCCTGCGAGCTATGTGCCCTTTTTTTTTTTTTTTTGGTTTCGCTGGGGAAATGCTTTATGCATACCACCGCACCCCGGGGGAAAGGTCGGTGATTATGTGGGACTCCGACAAGGGTCGTCTACCCAAGAGTCGTTTACCCACTAAAACCCCAGCGGCATACCCTCACACGACGCGCTTGGGGCGCCACAAGTTCGCGTAAACGCATTCTACTGTGACGCCCCGGCGTGGTGCCCGCAACGCGGGCAAGCGACTATCAGAGAGGGCGCCCCGGTATACTGGGACGCCCTCAGTCATCGAGGCTTTCGTCGGTAGTGGCTCCCCCGAACCACCACCGGCCTCCTAGGCGAGGGCAGAAGGGGCCCGCATCGTCACGGACCCCCCTCCACCCCCGCCTCCGTCCGCGGCGCGCGGGTCACCCGGAGCTCCCTCCCTTGCGACCCGCCCCGCTGCCCCCTTCTGCGACATCGGCCCCGCAGAAGGAGGCCCGTCAGCCCTCGGGCCGGCGCCAACCAGAGGACACCGGCGCACCGCAGCCGTCCAGGGCCCGCAGGGAAACCCTTAGGACAGGGTCCACCGTCAACCCAGGTCCCCGGAGCCCCCGTCCAGGGCTCGCAGCGAGACACTGGGGACAGGGTCCCCATCCACCCAAGTCCCCGCAGCCCCAATCTACCGCAGCGCACCAGCGATCCGTCCCGGAGCCCCCTTCTGCGACATACGGCCTCGCAGAGGAGGCCCGTCAGCCCTCGGCCGGCGCCAACCCGAGGACGTTTAGTGAGGACTCGGTTTGACGGCCAACCAAGTTGAGCGCCAACCCGAGGACCTCATGATGCGCCGCAGCGGTTTACGACTCGCAAGGCAGCTCTGAGAACAGAGGAGTCCCTGGAGCCGCAACCCGCCACGACGCTGGGTGCCGCTCTTCGTCTCACCTCTCCCCGTGGGCCCGCCCGGCATGGGAGGCCCTGGCCGGTATGGCCCCACGGATCATTGAGGCACTCAAGCCCCCTCACCACAGCAAGGTGGCAGCACAGTCGAGGGGGAAGCTATGTGCCCTGCCCACTGCCACTTAAGTTTGGCAATCCGGTGGGCTATGTCGGTGACCCTGGTTTTCCTGCGTATCTCCTCATTTCTGATTCGATCTCGCAGGGAAACTCCGAGCATAGCCCTCTCCATTGCCCTTTGGGTGACTTTGAGCCTTCTGATGGAGCCCATAGTGAGCGACCACGTCTCTGTTCCATATGTCATCACTGGCAACACACATTGGTTGAAGACTTTTGTCTTCAGACACTGCGGTATTGTGGACGAGAAGATCTTTCGCAGCTTCCCGAACGCTGCCCAGCCGAGTTGGATCCGACGATTGACCTCTTTCTCGAAGTTGGACTTACCTAACTGGACAGTGTGTCCCAGGTAAATGTAATGGTCAACAACTTCGAGGGTAGAACCTCCGATGTTAACAGGAGTGGCTTGAACATGGATATTAGACATGATCTTCGTCTTCTCCATGTTCATCTTAAGGCCGACTCGTTCGGAGGCTCCACAGAGGCCATCGAGCATCGTAGTGAGGCCCTCCATGGTCTCAGCCATTACGACTATGTCGTCAGCGAATCGAAGGTGAGTGATGTACTCGCCGTTCACGTTAATGCCCAGCCCTTTCCAGTCCAGAACCTTGAAAACATCTTCCAGTGCAGCGGAGAACAGTTTCGGAGAGATAACGTCTCCCTGTCTAACACCTCGCTGCAACTGGATCGGTTTCGAGGTCTGGTCCTGGAGTCGGACTGACATGGTGGCGTTTTCATACAAGCACTTCAACACTTCGATGTACCGATAGTCGACTTGGCACCTCTGGAGAGCCTGCAATACTGCCCACGTCTCGATCGAATCGAAGGCTTTCTCGTAGTCCACGAACGCCAGACAAAGTGGCAGGTTATACTCCTCGGTCTTCTGTATAACCTGCCGTAGCGTTAAAATATGGTCTACGGTACTGAAGCCTTTTCGGATATACGTATCATTATAATAAGTAGTAACTCGATCGATAGCGACCAGGCTACTAAATATTTGCGTACAATATTTAGTACCGTATCGGTCGCTATATCTATTAACATATTGCATAGAAATGCGAGGATGACCGACAAATCCTACATCGCGATAGATAAGTATCCAGAGAAATGTGCACGGATAAACCCTGATGTCGCCGGAAGGTATAGGTATATTCACCGGTGATCACTCCTTTACGCCTAGACTATGAAGATTTCCTTCTATTGCGGTTTCATCGGTTCTTACTACACCCACAGGCAGAAACGGCGAAGAGTTAGTAATGAGATGTGACTCACGCTGCAGGCGTTGGCCATGGAGAACTCGAGGCCAGAGTTGACGATGTGCTTCTCGCTGGCGCCAGTGATCATGCTCTGGAACTCCGGCGTGGGGCTCACCTTGGCGTTCACGTTGGCCGCCTTCAGGGACTTCTCCACGGAGTCTGGCGGAGAGGAACGCATGCCCCGTTTCAGCTCTTATACCCACTACTGAGTCTGACCTCCTTCAAATTCAGAGAGGGATAGGTAGGTGTTGAATTACAATCAGTTGCAAATAAACAGAGTCTAAGACGGACGTGTGTCTCATTAATCTAACAATTATGAAAACAAACAAACTAAAAGCAACCTTAACAACGCAACAGTAAGGAACAGTGTTGGTTTCAAGTTCTTCTTGCGGCAGTACGATCTGCCCCTTGCGTTCCTTTAGTCGCCTCTACGTGAAAATTGACTGAACTAAAGTGACTGAAATCTCTTTTTAATCTATATTTTCGCAATATGAGGACGATGGCACCAGATTATGTTATGTCTGAGCCATTCTATAAGTGCGTTCTACGAAGTCTTTGTCAACAATTACCTAAATAGAACGCCCAGCAAGTCGCAGAGGAAGATTCTGTGTGCCCGGGAGAAAAGGACGGCAATACCTCCATCTCATGCTATTAAGGCTTAAATTGCTGCGCATCTTTCCTTAGTCTGAGGGCGTCAAAAAAAGGGCGATGCGCACATCAATGGAGACAATACCCAGTAGCGCGTTGTTGGAGTCCCGCCAGAACTTGATGTTGAGCTTGCCGAAGCTGACGTGGTTGAGGTTCTTGAGGAACTCGAAGTAGGACACGGTGACGCCGCCCGCGTTGGCCAGCAGGTCGGGCAGGACCAGGATGCCTCGATCCCTGAGCACCACGTCCGAGGCCGGGGCCACGGGCCCGTTCGCGCCCTCCGCTATCACCTGGCAGTAGGCATTGTCAATAGAGTCAATATGTTATTGGTAACCTATCGAGACTAAGATTTAGAATACAGACTGTCAACACTTCCATTCCACCCTGGGGGTGACAAGAGGAAAGGCCGAAAATCTACCGACAAGAGAAGGAAACGACTTCCTGTGCCAATCCGTTAGTTTTATTCCCTAATTAAACCCTCCCTGTAATGGAGGACAGCAGATGAATTCCAGCAATTATATCGTGTCGGATGGGTACGTCGATTGAAAATAGCAAGACCGCGTTAAAGTTTATAAGATTTTATTTTACCTGGGTTAAATTTTTGCCCTCGTATTAACACCCCCCCCCCCCCCAACCTTATACGAGCCTGTCGCGAGCAGCAAGCTTAACTTTACCCGAAAAATCAGAACTAATAACATCAAGAAGGGGATATGCCTATAAATGCGAGAGTCACCAAATAAGTTCTACAACGCGATAGCGAAGTTTAAATGGAGAGCAATTCTCACGGTTAAGAAATTCCCGACTACAGTTATCGAGGGATAGGTGCTGCGGCCTCTGCCAGACATACCACCTCGTACCCATAGCTACTGAGTTTTCCGCCGGATTTCCCAATATTGTGAGTGTTTTTCGCGCGAAATACCGAAATAGGAAGATATCCTAAAACAATAACTTTTGATAAAAACCAAGCAGACCAAGTCGCGGGTAGCTGCTAGTTAATAAATAAAATTAAGGGAGAATCTAAGTATAGCAGACCTTGCACTGAACTTTGCCAGCGAGCTCGGGGGTGATGGTCTTCTCCATCGCGGCGACCACGAGGATGTCGCACGGCTCCAGCAAGATGTCTTTGCTCGTCTCGTCGGCGCCGGTGAAGCCCTTGACGCTGCCTTTGTTCTTTGCCTTATACGCTAATAACTCCTGTTGCACAATCGTACCATCCATTAGGCGTATGAATAGGTACTAGGTTCACGGAAATATTAAGATGTAGTCCCGCTTTTGTACACCATTCTATATGTACAAAAAGAAAAAAGAACTGACGGGACAGTTTAAAAAAGGTACTTTTCTAAATCTACTTATTCACAAGAGATACTACATATCGCAGGAAATTATTATTTCACGGTTCTAATCGTTTTAATTGATCAGAACCGTTAAATAATCATTTCCTGCAATGTGTAAAGATCGTGAAAACCTAAGACATCATTAAGAACTACATATTTCAATTATCAAGTAGCATAAAAAACTGAGGAAAAAATAAAATACTTTCTATCATCATTATCGCCATTTTCCATCACCACGCTGGTAAAGCCGCGGGATGCAGCTAGTTTTCAAAAAAAGGCTGATATATGTTTCAAGTGTAATATTTAAAAAAAATATTACACTTGAATCATATAATTTCATTTATGTGTTGTATTTACTTTCTAAAATTTCCCCACTTTATACGTGAGTACCCTTTAATTTATTCGTGTCTGAAATTTTCCTCGTAGCTTGAATGCGGCGCTTGGCATGACCGCCAGTTTTGACTGAGCGGTCAAGTAACCATTTATCTAACTGTTATTTGCCATGTTGCTTGCCAAAATACCTCAGTGTTGATCCCTTCAGGGTTCTTGAGGCAGCAGTCGAACTCCACGACGCCGATCACCTTAATGCCTTCCTTCTGTAGATGCGTCGCGGCGTATGAGCCCACGTTCCCGTAACCCTCTATGATGGCCGTCTTGCCCTGCGTCATGTGAGTATTTGTTTTAAATGTTAGCTCGGCCCATAGCTCCAGCTGCGAATCCAGGCCTCACCCTATCTATACTTTTAATATATAAAGCTGCAGAGTTTGTTTGTTTGTTTGTTTGAACGCGCTAATCTCAGGAACTACTGGTCCGATTTCAAAAATTCTTTCAGTGTTAGATTGTCCATTTATCGAGGAAGGTTATATTTTATTTTCAAATGAATTAGGGATCCGTATGAAAATTGCGATTATGTAAACCAAGGTGTAAAATCGAGAACCTATTTATGCGTGCGCTGCAAAAACTATTGGCAATAGAACAAAATGATGTACTACGGGTTTGTAGGTCTTATAAAAATCTACAAAAAAGTCCGCGAGAGCACATATCTAACTATCATAGTTTAGTCACAATAACCGATTTTATGTTCATAAAAAATATGCATAGAGATAAGCACGGGTTCAAAGCCCACGCGGGCGAAGACGCGCGCAAAAGCTAGTGTTTTAATTAAAGACGGAAATGAGCCTACTACGAGATGCTGGCCAGACTTGTTGGCGTGCGGTTACGTGTTAAGTTTTCGTTGGCTAGGTTTTTGCTTTGAAATTCTTTTAGTTTGCACTTAAGACACCCTTAGTACAGTCACCATCAGATATATCGTAGCAGACAAGGTGACCAAATACTTCTGAACAATTTAAAATGTCAATAAGTTCTATACACTACAAGTTACCATTAATATCTGAACATTCAATGCTTCATAAATATCTGAGCAGATGCTTGTCAATAATATCTATACAAACAACTTGCCAAAAATATCTGAACAGTTACAACGTCAACTGTATCTACGCAGATGGGGTAGTCTTAGGGCCTCCGCACATTAGGAGGCCAGGCCGCGCGGCCAAGTCGCTGCGGCCAACTAATTGTTCCACGATGTATGTAGATGCGCGCATTAGTCGGCCAGGCCGCGCGGCCAACGAAAAATATCGTAACACGCCCGCGGCCACTTGGCCCTTAGGGCCCCCGCGCATTAGGCGGCCAGGCCGCACGGCCAAGTCGCGCGGCCTGGCCGCATAATGCGCCGGTTGGCCTCGGCGGGCAATTGGCCGCGGGCGTGTTACGATATTTTTCGTTGGCCGCGCGGCCTGGCCGACTAATGCGCGGAGACCCTTAGATATCTGACCAGTTGTTAGGCGGTTCGTCTCTTTGCAGCACTAACCACTAGGCGGCTTGATAAATTTTCCGCTCTTAGGGCTGGCATTGTTTTGTATATATTATATATATAAAAAAAATCTATTTTTAATAAATATGAGTAAAGAATATACAACAAAAAATAATGTATTTCATTACAAAACCAAAATCTATTTTCTATATAGTGGTGGTGGTGACGGATTAAGAATAAATAGTGTCACCACCCCAATCCATCCTGAGGGTGTCGTAAGAGCTGACAAAAGGAAACGAAAAGGCTGAAAACCTAGCCACAAGAGAAGGAAATGTTTATACGAAACCTATGCCAAACAGTAGGCTAATTACCCTCCTTGTGGTGAGAGGAGGCCCGCCTCGGCAGTGAGTCATTTATGGTCTGAGTGGTATTGTCTAGTCACGTGTAATAGGCGTAAACGCTGTACTGTTATTAAATAGCATATTGACGTCACAACTATGATGACCGATCATGGCGTATATTCATTATTGTATATTCATTATTGCCATCTCATGGGATGGTCATTTACTAACCACAAATAGTCAAGTCGATAGTCGGTTTTGGTTCGTCCTGTATAACACGCAGTAACGAATTAGGTAAGCTCCGTTTTTCTGCATAGATACACTTGACGTTGTCAAAGTGTTCAGATATTTTTGGTAAGTTGTTTGTATAGATATTATTGACAAGCGTCTGCTCAGATATTTATGAAGCATTGAATGTTCAGATATTAATGGTAACTTGTAGTGTATAGAACTTATTGACATTTTAAATTGTTCAGAAGTATTTGGTCACCTTGTCTGCTACGATATATCTGATGGTGACTGTACAAAATAGAGTGGTGAAGGAGATATTATAATAACTTTATGTGAAGGTACATACATCAAAAGCACACTAGCAGCGCGTTCTAGGGACGCATCAGGAGCAGAAAATCATCACGAATACGTTAATTCTTTTGTAACTTTAATAAAGAAAAAAAAAGTAGCATATGAGCTCTTTTTTGGAATGAAAGCTGCATATTAGCAAAATTTTATTAATATACTTCGTGTATTTGGGCGATGAGAACTGCACCCAGTCAAACAGCTACTACTAAGTCTACTACTCACCCACTGCTGAGTCGGGCCTCTTCCCATCACAGGGAGGGTCTTAGCCCACTGTGCCACGCTGGCCAGACGGGTTCGCACAGGGTTTCGTATCAAGTTTTTCTTTCTCTTGCTGCTAGGTTTTCGGCCTTGTCATTTCCTTTTGTCGGCTCTTACGACACCCTAGGATGGAATGGGGTGGTGACACTGTGTATTCTAAATACATCACCACACGGAGGACAGCACCGCAGTCAAACTAACGTATGCTCAATAGGTACATCCGTACATACATAATTTCAACGTAGAATTATCAATCCAAGTGTGGGCAGTATTCTCTACCTGTAGTCCGAGCGGCATGTCCATCATCTTAGCGATCTCGGGGTCCTCCAGGTAGTGCTTAATGGTGAGGTAGACGCCTCGGCCCGTCGCCTCCAAGCGGCCGTGGATTCCGCCGCCATTGATCGGCTTGCCCGTCACACAAGCAGACGCGTGTAAATCGTTATAGCCTGCACATGTTTCAAGTCTAATTCTGACTGGAAGAGGTGGAGGACTAGCGGATAGAGCTCATTAGTAAAGCAACATCTGGTGTACATGGAAGTTGGATAGGTGACCATAATAATATCAGAAGTGACTTGCACGTTTCGGAAAGTACAGTCCCCGCCAATCTGAATGTAGCCGTGAGTACGAACTTGCGCATCGTACATTTCATACCCAATGCGAACGTAGCTCACTCACACGAACGAGCGGGAGGCGAAGACGCGCGCGGGTGGAAGACGTGTCCTGCCCCCTCCCCCCGCGTACGTCTCGCTCATACCTGATTTTGTGTTGTGCGCAGCGTAATGCGGCTACATTCAGATTGGCCATAAAGATTGGCGGGGACTTGAAAATGTTCTCAGTGATCCTTTACCACGTAGAAGCAGACAGCTGAGCTAACCAGACAATTAACATTAGTCTATTACTACTCAGACCATAAATGACCCACTGCTGTGTCGGGCCTCCTCCCATTGCATGGAGGGTAATTTGCATACTGTGCCACGCTGGCCAGACGGGTTGGCACAGGCTTTCGTTTCTAGTTTTCCATCTCTTGCGGCTGGGTTTTCTACCTTGCCATTTTCTTTTGTCAGCTCCTATGAGAATCAGGATGGAACGGGGTGGTGACAATGTGTATACTAAAACCGTCACCACACAGATACCATTAGTCTATCATGTCCATAATTTGACCCAGCTGTCATTCTACAGCTGACAGCCGGTCTTACCCATGGGCGTTCTTACCTATAATTACCGGTGTTCTCACTAGATGGGTCTCAGACGCCAGAATGCAATGGCTCCACGTAAATACTGATCCTTGATCAAATCAGTTTACAGTCCAATAAATATCACGGTAAGGCAAATCTTCAGGACTTCCAAGGAGACTAATGAGCGAAGTAAGAGAAGTGACAGCAATTATTCGGAAGATGTAGGTACCTACATTTCGGGGCGGCAATAATCACACGCCAGCCAGCCAAGTACACCGATTAACAGAGAACTAGATAGGTTACCTAGTGTTTTGACATATGTGTCCACTATCCACGACATCTCCCTGCTGGAAGTGCCATAGTCCGGCGCTGGCACGTCCACGCCCGCACCTGAAAACCAAGCCTATTACCAATGAGGAGCCCAAACGTATACTGCCATCGTGATACGATGCTCAGTCGCGCCTCTTAGATTACATGGAAAATTAGTTTAGGTACTGTGCCATATTGCCTGAATACGTGGCACTTGTCAACCGGGTAGGGGAGTCTCAGGTGCTGGGCTATATAGGATTCAGGACTCATATCCCTTGTATACATCGACAAGTTATTTAAGGTTTATTAGAAATCCTGAGCATTGTTTTGGAAGCGCTAGGAATGGCTACCTTTACCCGGCGTGGGGACGAGGCAGAATATAAAGAATGCTCTGGGTTATTTAGCCAACTGAGGTTAGACTGGTGCCAAATCACCTATGAAAATTGGGCAAAATCAACATTTTGGGAGCTTATGTGCATGGCACCCTCACAACATTTACCTCTCGCAGAAATGCAGAGATTAATCCTACAGATATAAGAGCTAGCTATGCCATGTACCTACCAATGAAGTTCTTCTTGGCCAGCTCTAATGTATACCGCCTGGTGATTCTCTGCAGTTCAGCCACAGTGTATTTCTTCGGGTTTATTGCTACACCTGAAAAAGGTCCCAAGGAGCAGTAGATCAGTTGTTTACCAGTGTAGTTTAGAAAAATGAAGAAAATGGAGTACCGAATGTAACTACAGAGTTTCTTGCTGGGTCTTCTGTGTAGTGCAGCCTTCGGAACAGGTGGTAAATAGTAAATGTAAAATGTATATTACCCTGTCAAGAGAGCTCAGATAACCCAACTTAAATGTATAATTTTTTTTTAAGACACAATCCTGTTGTCTAGATTGCTAGATTAGTTACGAGTCCTAGATCTCATAGAGTAACGGTAACTGTGCCAATAAGTACTAAATTAGAAAGTAAAATGTAATAACCCCTCGATTAATCATTAATTTTAATACGCACACCCAAATGATTTTTTTTTCTGTTCTAAATGAATTACTTTTTAATATAAAATTGAAATATATTCACATATATTTGAACGTTTGAAACGCGTCTTGGGGGTTTCACAACTGTGACAAGGGCGAGGGGTCAAAAACGTGAAGCGAATGAAAATAGCTTGAACCTTCCACGAGCTCAGCTACAGACACGCCCAGCTTATGACATCCGCCTACACATCGAGTGAAATAATTAATTCTATTCTAGTATTAATTATTAATTCTAAAAAAATCATCGCGTTGGGGCCCGCTCCTACATATTTATAGTGTCAGGGGTTTTTGTTGTCAGTATTTTTATTTTATACTTTTTATAGGTACACACTTATTATAATTTAGATTTTGTTAAGTTGTTAATACATATATTCTTGACGCATCCTCATTTTCTCCCCACCACATATATGTATTTGCAGATATTGGGTATTTTCCCCACTTTTACCCACAGAGTTTTTTCAGGGCTCAACTGATTTTCATTCAACAGATTATTTTGTAGAAACGTGCACGTGCTGCGCTTTCATTTGAGACCCCACTCGATTATATTTGCAGACATTCGGTTATTCTTCCCCACTCTCACAACTTTTCTACGTCTCAACTTCTCACTCACCTTTCATACTAAAAAAAAAAAAATTAAAATCGCTTCATCCGTTCGCGAGTTACGGAGCCACATACAGACAGACACTATTTGCTTCGGGGGTTAAAGATACAAAGCGGTGTAATAAGAAAGAAACCTCCTTTAGCGCCACCGAAAGGTATATTGGAACAAGCGCACTTGTAGGTCATCAGTGCAGCCAACGCCTTCACTTCTTCCAAGTTTACGTCATCCGCGAACCTTATGCCTGTAACAATATACGACATGGTACTCGAAACCGTAGCCAAATAACATCTACTTCGAAGCCTTCTGAGCCCATAAATGACCCACTGCTGAGTCAGCCTCCAACTGCATGGAGGGTAGTCTACTGTTCCACGCTGGTCAGACGCTTTTCAATCAATATAATCCGTATTATTTCCCTGTAGATTAGAATAGGTAGGTACTGACATTGTTTTCAGGGTGGAGACAAATAAACAAAACTAGTAATAATTACAATGGCACATGATATAGATTTCTACTGACAAACTCATCAAAGTAAGTAAGTAAAATAAAGTTTAATAACTGCTAAATGTTACCGATTCTGTGCAAGACAATTTCAAGGTTTGATTACACAATGAATCACCAAGTACGAGTATCTGTAAAATAATGTCGATGGCACTGGCAGTCGATGACTGCGGTTTGCACAAACCCTACTTTTAAGCATTCCGTTTGGAAGCTCTTTGACCGCATCTTTGATGCAGTGGGCATTCGCGGCTGATAGATATAGGAATTAAGAATTTACCTCCTTTACAAGGCAGTCTGTGGATGCTGTGCTGAGCGCGGTACCCGGCCACTATTTCATACTCTCCGCTTTTCCTTTGCAGCGGGAACTCAAACTGTAGGGAACTATTGCATGAACCCATTACCTGCAAACAGGTTTTTTATACCAAAGAATATGGAAAGCTTGCGGCCCGCTTTATGATATTTGGGGTTAAATCAGCAAAGCACCCCATCCCCTTTTGAGGGTGTCGTAAGAGGTGATAAAATGGAATTACAAAGCCGTGTAGGTTACACGCAAGAGAAGGAAATCTTGATATGAAACCCTGTGACCCACCGTGAGGGTGGGGGCCCCCCCTCAACAATGGGTCGTTTATGAGCTAAGTAGTGGTCAAGCAAGGGTAGGTTTGGGTCTTTAGGCGCAAAGGGATGATCATCCAGCCAGACGAGGTGTGATGTCTGGCTAGTTCAGATTTGTAAATTGTATAAAGTATGTAGCATGCGGTCGCTACAGATCCCTGAGCGGTTATGTAGGTAGGCTAAGTGTAGGGGGATGTAGTTATAAGATTGACATAGCTTAGAAATCGATGAAACAATTTTGATTAACTTTTGGTTTTGCACGAGTGTTCTTAACTGTGTTCAAGCAATCTATAATCTGAGAGTGGCATGTGTTCAAAAATAGCTGGGTATATCCGTGGTTTTTGCGGGGCATGTACATAAAATTCATGGATCCTCTAGGCGCAAAGGGCTGATCACCCAGCCAGACGAGGTGGTATGTCAGGCTAGTGGTCGCAGCGCCTATCTCCCACATAGTTGTAGTCGAGGAATTCTTAACTATGCGAATTGCTCTTGAAACTTCGCTATCGCGGTGTAGGACTTTTTGATAATTCGCGATACTCCTTGATGTTTTGAGTTCAGATTTTTCGGGTAAATTGTGTTATGTAGCATGCTGTTCGCTACAATCCAAATGACACGCAGTCCAAGTATATTATCTGTTTACTCCGGCTTACATATAGACCCATCTGGAAATCGAACTCAGGGCCTCGTGATGCAAAATCTGTGTAAAACACATACGATAGGAGCATGGCAATTGAAATGGGTATAATATAAAAATATATTCCCATTTCAATATGGTATATAATGGGATAAAAACACGTAGGCCAAGGTATAGAGAAATAGAAAGATAATGTTTTTGAATGTGGAACTACATTTTTGCCAATATTGTTCATTGCTCGTATAGATAAAATAGGCAGAAAATATAAAATAAGCCCTAGGCTCCGTCTATTTAGGCTGATGGTAAAATGGGCCACTGTACGGATAACAGTAAAACTGTGCTTACTTTTAAAATTCCCGCCACTCTGTTTTTCTTCTTCTTCTCAGACATGTGTGTGTGCTTATTTAAATGCTCCAAGAGCGCCGGCTCACATACTTTCACAGCATTATGATAAAAGTACTGGACCATCTTGTAAAAACTAGGATCTGGATTTGTTGCGATGTCTTTTAAATGTTCCGGTATTTCGTAATGTCTAACAAACGTTTTGTACGGAAACACACTCCCGTTTAAAACAAGTTTTGTCTTTGAAAACATGGTTAAAATTATATAAATTATCACAACAAGAGCTACGAGGTTGTACTGACAAAAACACTTACAAAATATGTCAGAAATGTAAATAAAGGTTGGTTTGTATTGGACGTCACTGAAAAGGTTTAATTTGACGAGGTTTTATATGGATTTGTCGAATCTCATTATAGGCGCGAATTGCAGTAGTTTAAAGTCGGCGTCCATAACAACGCCTAACTGTTAACCCCTGTACTTAGATTAGTTTTGTAAATGAAGAAAGACGTCACTGCTTCGATCCTTTGACAGGCGTGACGTTGTTGACGCTATGTCTGTCCTTTATACCCACTGACTTTAATTTAACGATGATTTTATTTTTTATTTTGATTTTTGCGAAAACACAAACCTACAGCCTCTGTAAATGAGTACGGGTGGTCACCTTACAATAAGTAATGATGTTATAAATAATTTATTTACCTCACAAATGGAAAAGTTATAACGCGAGTTCCGAGTAAACAAACTCATCAAAACCAACTGCTATACCTTTTTATACCAGGGCGAAAAATAGTCCCCGTCGGACCACAGGGGAGGGCGGAACGTTTAGAGTGATCGCACAGTCGTACGCGCCGAACCAATTGAGGTGTGTCGAGTTGCCTGAACGTGTCCGTGGCCTTCTTCCACGCACACGTTCAGGCAAATCAACGCAAAAAAGTCGCACAAGTTTTACACGATTTCATAAGTACAACCAATTCTAGAATACGTTTTGTTCGGTTACCTTACAATTAATGTGCGATCACCTTTAGTAGGCAAGAGGCAGGGGCGTAACGCACAGACTGACCATGTGGCGGTCGAAAGCCCGCCAAAAATATGTTTCGTCAGAGAAAATAACCATAAATAATACATAACATTCACCAATATCAATTTAATATTTTAACAGTAAATAACATTGCAATTACTTGTCGAGCCTGCAAATGGGGTTATTCTGCACCATTTGCAAGTCCACCTTAGGCCCAACCAAGTCTCTGATATTGTTGAGGCCGTATTTGATCATCGTAGGTCTCTCCAGGGACAGGCCCCAGGCTATAACGTTCACGTCCTCAGGCAGCCCCATTGGAAGAAGCATTTCTGGCCTGAACACCCCCGAGTTGCCGATTTCAATCCATTTTCCAAGACCTGTGAAGGATATTATGCTCAGCATCATGATCACCAGCCAAAAGGGCTTCCACGAAGTGTGGTAAGGAAACTAACCAATATGGTAGGCGAAGATCTCCATGCTAGGCTCAGTGTAGGGGTTGTAAGCAGGCTTGAACTGCAGGCTATTGAAGCCCAGCCGGGAGAAGAACTCGTCCAGCTGCCCCAGCAGGTGGGTGAGGCCCAACCCGCGGCCTGCCACCACGCCTTCCACCTGGTGGAACTCTGCCAGGTGGGTCGCGTCCAGCGTCTCGTTTCTGAACACCTGCGGGTTTCAAAAAAAGCTTGATTTTTTAAACGCTCCATATCTCCCTCAATTTATTTTCCCATTGAATTTTGAGTTTCTGACCACGTTCAGAAGTTTACGAGTTTTTTTTTAAATTTAAAAAAACGCAATGGCACCAACTATTGACCAGACGGACTGGCCTTGCAGTAATAAAGATAGATAACAGAAAATCCCACACATACCTTATCGATACTGAAATATTTCTGGGGCTTGAATTCCTTCTGTTGAGCTAGTTTGTACAGCATCCTAGCGCTGACTGCAGTTGTGTGCGTCCGTAATAAATTCTTCTGAGCTTCGTCTATCTTCCAGTCATATCGGTAACCCTAAAATGGGATATAAATCGAATTGTACTGCAACCAAAACTTCTCACCGATGTTATTTTTGCGCGTTATTAAGGTTTCCAAAACTAATGCCCTAGGGAATGGTAACAGACATTATCAGAAGGCTGGCATTTGGAACTGTGACACCCTCCACATTTGCCGCCGACTAGAAAAAAAGGAGGTTGTCAATTCGGATGTGTTTTTAGTAACATTTTTAATGTTTTTTACCCCATATTTATGCTCCATCAACTTAAATTGACACAGACATTAATTCAAATGATTGCTTATTTGTCGATTTTTTGTGCCTATGTATTTTGGAGCCTGTTACATTTTCTGTGAAACTGTTGTTGCAAGGAGTTTGGACTGTCTGGGGCTGGGTTTCCACCTTTATATAGCTGCCTAGTAAAAAAAAAATATGGGATCTGTACTGACCTGTGATCCATAGCCTCCTTCACTGTGAACCTTCTTAATCTTCTCCAAATAATCCATAGGGAACTCATTTGTTGTAGATGGAGACGACATGAAGAATGTGTCATGGGCGTCTCTCGCCGGATGCTGTTGCGGCTGGAACAGCGCGTCGAAGTTCCAGAAAGAGCTCTCAATATATTGGTTTGTTGGCATCTCCGTGAAACCCATTTCGAGAAAGATCTCTCGGAACTCAGACCTCACTTTGAGTAATGGGTGAAGATGGCCACATTCTGGAGGTTGTCCTGTAGAGTTATTGAGAAACACTATTGTTAAAACTTTGATTTATCCCTCATCAACAATATACTTCTTTATGATGAAACTGTGGAACTATTTCTACACAATGAACAGAGGTTCCTTACTTCAGCCATTTGTTACCTTGAATCCATTATTACTCTTAGCTATATTACATGTAAATATAATGATAAATTTATAAAAATCTGTAATAAAAAATGTGTAATATTCCCATTCTTTGTAACTAAGAAATTACAGCTAATAACTTAGGTAATAATACATATATATCACTACATAGTATAAAACAAAGTCGCATTCTTCTGTCCGTCCCTATGTATGCATAAATCTTTAAAACTACGCAACGGATTTTGAAGCAGTTTATTTTAATAGATAGAGTGATTCAAGGGGAATGTTTATATGTATAACCCACCCCCGCTTTGTACGGGCGAAGCCGGGGCGGGACACTAGTATAATATAAATGTATGTGTTGGTATTATGTTAGTTCATTTACAAATAAATTAACAAGCTGTGACATAACATGGCAATGAAAGTATCTGACTACTATTTTATAAAAAAGTACTTTTATAAAAAACGACATTTAGTGTTGAGACATTAGTGAAAATAGTTTTGCAATCTCGGACTGATTTGGAAGAGCATAAAATAAGAAACAATCAAAGTTCAACAACTAGAAATACTGCATTACCTAAAGCATCAAAGTTGTATGGCTTAAACTGCAAGCTTTTCCAAGACCCAGTCAACAGCATTTCACTAGTTAGATCAGTTTCAAGTTTCTTGATAGTAGTTGCAAACTGTGGACCCTTTGTTAGCACAAAGCTAGTCAGGGTAACTGCTTGCAGTAGCTTCCGTTTCTTGTAGTCATTTCGCACATTATCAGCTAAATTGTCAATGCCTTTTTTAATTTCTATCAGGTGCTCTTGTACTGTGTCCAATATCCTATCTACTTTTCGTTTAACAAGTGGAGCACCACCAGACTTGTCCAACAATATCCAGCCTGATGACATTGCTTTACTGAAACCCACTTTAGCATTTGGAACTGTCTAGAACAAATATAATTTCTCACTAAAATATTGTATTTACATGATAAGTTCTTCTAGACTGAGATAGTCTGATACCATATGCCAACCAAATTCCATCCTGACGGTGTTGTAAGATCCGAAAAAAGGAAATGACCAGGCCAAAAAGTTTGCCGCAAGAGAAGGAAATCTTGACACGAAACCCTGTGCCAACCCACCTGGCCAGTGTTGCACTGTAGGCCAATTAGCCTCCATGTACTTGGAGGAGGCCCGACTCAGCAGTGGGTCATTTATGGGCTGAGTAGTAGTAGTAGATACCATAAGTATTTCCAGTTTGTTTTACTGACTTAACTGAAATCGAATAAATAAGTCAATAACATCCAAAGGAAACACAATTTTACCTATGATAGAATATAAATATCTCAAGAAATGGACTCGACTAGAAGTTATTAGCCAAAGATTAAACCCATGTAGATATGTATTGATGCCATGCCTAAAAGTAAAAAATTGCTGAATAAGAAATAATCATTCACTAGACTAAATACTATTTGTGGATAGGAAACTTAATTAAACATCAATTTGAGTACATAAAATACCTTCATAATTTCTGCTTGGGCTATACCATCTGGAGGTATACTGTTAAACAAAACCGCTTCATGGCTGCCCTTTTCAGCTACTTCCTGCCCTTCAGCAGTCAATTCCCATCTGGTACTCTTTAGAGGCTCTGATACCACCATCTCTAAAGCCTCCAAACTCTTAACAGCACCAATAATTTTTTGATGGTCCTCATTAAATTCTCCAGCTAACTTTAAAGTGTCCACTTTACTAATATTTTCTAGGTAGCAGAGAATCCTTTCATTTAGCTCCATTTTTAATTATTATTTTGATCTAAGCAAATTTTTGGAGGTTATAATTGGCTCAGTTTAGCCACTACTTTGGCCACGAACGACTGATTGATAAACTGACAGCCGACTGATATCAAGCAAACGAATGGTAAAAATGATTGAATAATATTGTTGTACTACAAAACTGATTAAAGAACTGTTTTGTGCGATTATTCATTGTATTTATTGTGATGATTATTTAAGAAGTCAAATAATGGGTGTAACGTAGCTGTTTTTAGCAGTTTATTTTCAAACTCAGAAGGAACTTTATTTACGCAGGTTTTATTACATAACTCTTATAGTCATATTTAAAATTACTACCATCTTACGCTAGATGGTAGTCTCCATACACGCCTAGGCATATCAGTGATCGTATCTTCATTTACCCCATAATCCTCAATCCTAATATCCATCAAACTATTTGCATCCACTCACATTCATGCTGAAACTATCACCATCGGTTTGAAATCCTGCTCTACAGAGAAGACCCGGCAAGTAGTACTACTCTGTAGTTGCTTTTTTAATTCTTCTACTTAATCGACTACTTTTGTTTACAGCAACGGGCGACAGTACGTTGTGATGGAATCCTAATACATTTTCATGATCAAACTGTTCGGTATTTAGCTTAATTACCAATGCGTGCAGAAATATATTTATGTGAGTGAATAAAGTTATTAATATTATCGGACACGCCCAATGAGTTTGTTGTGATCATGGACGTATAAAAAAAGTCGGACAGAGTCTCGCTAACTACAAACTGTGACATCATAGTCGGCCAGATCAGCTATATGTACAGGCCAGCACGCACACTTTCACACATTAGTCGGCCATTATGCGCGTGAACATCGATGCTTAAAGACGCAATATGCGGCGAAAAAATAAAAACTATAAATCATGTCTTGCGTGGTAAAATGGTGTAAAAACCGTAGTGACCGAAAGAAAAACAATCCAGGAATCACGTTTCATACGTAAATGAATAATTCAATCACTTATTTCCAGATTATATACATTAAAATCAATTTGTATTTGCTAGAACAAAACAATTAATTTTAAGTTCAGTGTTGCCAATATTCACGTGTGCAAATTAACCGAAATGTGGGCAATTTTTCGTTTATTATAAAAATCTATATATTATTATGGTTAATTATTTAATAGTTACTACTGGGTATTTTATTTTATATTCTTTTCGCTAGATTTTCTAAGGAAAATTAAGTATGGAGAAATGATTGAATTAAAATTACTTAGTAGAAATTGTAATGGTGAAAACGATTGGATTCCAAACAAATACAGTGTCATTTGCAGTATACATTTTGATGCGGATGACTTATAAACAACTAAAGGAGGACTCCGGCGTGCTTATGCAGTACCTTAAAAGGTAAATTAGCAATCTACCAAGACATGGATAATACAAAAAAAAAATGAAACTATGCCGCTTATTTTTTCAAAATTTAAATGTACATTGTAGCTTTTGTGTCGGTATATAATAATAATAAATATCCTTGGACATTTCACACAACGCCATCTCGTCCCAAGCTAAGCAACTTAATGCTTGTTTATGGTAACGAGATGGATGATAAACTACTTAAATACATTTTTTTTGTAAATACATACATTATTATAGATAGAAAAACACCCAGACCCGGGACAAATACTTGTAGGTCGTACAAATATTTCTTCCGTGCGGGGATCGAACCCGTGACATGCTGCGCAGCAGTCGATCGCTCAACCACTGCACCAACTGTGTCGTCGAATCGTAAAAATATTCATACAATATTTTAATCCCCAGTGCTTTATTTTGTTTTAATATTTGTTTGAGCCAAGACACGTGGCAGATGAATAAACTGTTACTGTACCATATATTACCAGTGATTCTCAAAAGGTGCGCAATAAATTATAATTATAGTTAGGCAATTATATTATATTATCACAAAAAAAATTTTGGCAATGAAAGCATTTCTTTTAATTTAAAATCGTTTTCAACACATCTCGAAATTAGAGGAAATTTCAAGAACCTCTCAAAGTAAAAGACATTATTATAAAAAAAAATACTCAGCATTTAGGATGTTAAAGTTAAACATAACAATTTCGAACATTTTTTTTAATATTTTAACCATGTTTTTATTGCAAAATTTTTTGTATCTTGGCAACCCCAAAATTAACTCACACATACAGAGCTGCCGCCATTTTGGCGTCTCACTTTTGTCTTAGCCAGAGTTCCGTCCGCCTTTTTTTATACGTCCATGGTTGTGATAGACACATTTACTAATGGGTCTCGGCTATCGCAGAAATAAACTACACTACGACATTACAGTACTCTAATACGTACACGTACGTCTCGAATCTGAACTTACGAATGAAAGCCTACGTTGAACGCCTTCTCACCGTGGGGATAACCATCAAAACGAGTTGAGATAAATAACGCCTACGACTAGATGCATGCGATGTGATGTGACTGAAGTGATAAAGTAAATCGTTGCTCGCATACCCAACAGACAGGTGTGAGCCAAAAGCAAAGTAGTTCGGGATTCGAGACCACTGTGGGTGGTTGTGTGCAGCGATCTTAGAATCTGGAAACGGTTATAAAATATTTTATGCTGAGTATAATTTTATGAAGGAATATTCATTAAGCGATTTTTCTTATTTCCACCTCCAGAGTAAGTAGATATATTTTGAAATTAAACACTTTTACAGATCTATCGCGTGTATATATTGTACATTACATTATTAAATTGCATTACGCAATTGCCGACGTTTCGAATGATTTGCAGCAGTCGCGGTCACGGGAGAGAGAAGATGACAGTTGTGTTCAAAAGTACAAAGAAACAATTAAATCTAACGCAGCAGTCTAACGGTGCAGCAGCAAACAAAATTTTGCTGCTGCACCTGCTTGGGATCCAGTCATTAGGCTGATCAAAACTCAAGCTCAACGGTCATCCGCAAAACCTCTGGACACCGTGAGCGAAAGTTTTGTGACAAGATACATTTGTTGCAGATGTCGCAATTGGACCTCATAGTCTTTGGAGCCACTGGCTTCACAGGGAAGCATGCAATTTATCATCTGGTGCGATTTGCGCAGCAACACAATCTAACATGGGGTGTTGCTGGTCGTTCAGAGACTAAACTAAAAGAAATACTGTCAGAGGCATCGAAAAGGAACGGTAAGTTAAAACCATCACTTTAATAAAGAAATGTACCACTTTTCATTAGTCCCAATGGTTCGATGTAAATATTACTTCAAGTATTCAGAATACATATATAATAATTATATTTATAATTATTATATATGTATTCTGAATACATATATAATAATTATATATATAATTATTATATATGTATTCTGAATACCTGAAGTAATATTTACTCTCCATAATCTCACAGAGTATGGATGGAGGTGATGACGATAGGTCAGTAGTTGGCAAGTTCAGGACGACTTCCCTTCTTGGGGATAGGTTGGACATTGGCAATCTTCCAGGATTTCGGAACTTGACCAGTCCTCAGCGACAAGCGATAGGAATCGTCAGGCCCATTAAGTAGCCTAATTCACATCCAGAGTGCTGAGTATTTTGAACACCTCTTTTTGCCGAATATGTACCTGAGACAGACTCACAACGAGGTAGCACAGGTGGGCAGTTACCAGATGAATCTAGTTGCGAATTCTTCGCAAATAGATTCATGCTTTAATGTGGCTCGGCCGCGCCCCGGCCGGGACCACTTCATACAAATTTCCCCGCACGTTGCGTGGCCCGTTGTAACTTAAATCGGGCTTGGCAGAACTTGGCAGCACTAATAAAGGCTGTTTTGAGTATTATGTTCAGTTGTTTAATTATTAGATCTTGTAATTTTTGTAAGATATGTTTGACATATCTTACTTACATGATATGTCTTACTTACAAATCAAATCACCGATCTCAAGAGGAAATCGAATCCGCCGAGCTACGAATATCAATAAGTGAAACTCCGGGAACTACTCGTCTACCAACTAAAACACCTCTAGCAATACCAAGAACTAGTCTATGGTAGATTTTGCATCTGGGCCTCAAACTGCACCCATAGTCAGCGGAATACGTCAAGATGTTGCAGAAATTATAATACTACGTCATCAGATCGTGTGGAAATGTCCGGAGGGGAAGTCGTGGGCGAATATAGTATGCGATAAACAATTTTGTGTTCTCCGCAACTTATTTGACATCGGCCATGAACCACCTTGAATTGTGTATTGTGTGTAAATAAATGCGAACCATATTTATTTACACACAAATATATGTATTAGGATATAGATAATTTGGGAATCGGTTTATGTATTTCTTCTATATATTGAGGTTTATTTTTTTCGTTAAATTGTGGTTAAGATACCATTTTGCGAATTTTTTGGGTTTATTACCGGACTAGATTTTAACCGTTTTTAACGCTCGACAATGAGGGATGTTATTAATGTGACCACTCTGTATTAGTGCAATTGTCTGTGTCATCGTAAATTGTGTACGAATGGACATATTATGATGTGGTTTCGTAGCGGTGCTTCTTAGATGTTTTTTGTTATTGAGAAAAGAATGAAACCCTTGCACTAGGTGTAATTCACGAACACAAATGGGGAGCCGTGACCTAAAGGCGACACATTAACCTATAGCTAGACCAAAAAGGCAGTTTTATTAAAATCGTTTCTGCCAGTCCAGCTGCTGTTGTATCGGGGGTTCAGACTTTTTCCGTTCACCATCCCATTCTACCTTGAGGGTACAATACAAGACAGCTAAAGGAAATCATAAGGCAGAAAACTTAGCTGCAAGAGTCCTTCTCTTCTGCAAGAATCTCGAAATGACTTGGCACAGTAGCCTATTTTCCCCTCCAAGTAATTGAATCTTCCGATTTATGAGTGGTTCCTCTATCAAACTCTTTATACGCTCTCTTACGGTGGTAGTTTCAGTATGAATGTGGGTGGACGCAAGGGTTGTGGGAGATCAAAGATATGGATGGATTGTAAGAGGGACTTGTGTTTGAAAGGTGTGACTGTAGATATGACGACTGATATGTGTGTATGGAGACTACCACCTAGCGTGGGACAAGTGTCGTAAGATGATAATGGTAATTATAATTTATACACTTACAACATTTATTATATTGTTAAAAAGACAGGAAAAAATAACAGTTTTAAAAGTAATTAGAATGCACATTTCTACGTCATCGGCAAGTGTGATGTCCGAGACCCCTCAGCTAGTTGGATCGACGTTCATAGCTTTATGGCGCTGACTTTATAGAGATGACCTTTTTTGCCCATTTGCTATGGCTACGACCAGGATTTATCATATAAGATCAGCTATCTATCTGCCAATGACAGATTCGTCGACACAGACACCTCAATTTTTATTTCTATGTGTTGAATTATTTTACTTGGTAACAAGAAACGTTTATTTCTGACAGGCGACGAGGACCTATCTCACATCAGAGTCATAGTGGCTGAGGTTAATGACGATGATTCTCTGAACAGAATGTGCGGCCAATGCAAAGTGAGTGCTAATTTAGTAGGTATATTGAATAGATAAGCTATTTATTTGCCTTTGAGACCATTATTTTCGGTTTCGCTGGGGAAATGATTAACACTCGACTAGCCACTGAACCCCATTGGTCTCGTTTGTGACGCCACAGGTGAGCGAGGATACATTCTACTGTGGCGCCCCGGGTTGCGACTCTCGGAGGGCCTGGGTACAGGGATAGTAGAGTTTTATTTATTTATTAACACACGGCAACAACATACATATTATGAAATTACAATTACATTAATTACATAGGTTTAAGACTGAGATGCATGTCAGTTAAAAGCATGCACAGCATTGGCATATCTTGGCAACACTTAATAAATGTACACAAATTCAACAAAAAACTAAGTAGGACAAACAATGTCGCGAGTTTTTAACTCGCGCTTAAAGATTTAAATTCGCATTTGAAGATTTAAATTTATTATTATTTATGTAAATATTCCAGTATTTTCTTTTTAAAAGCGGATAATATACGGTGGAATATATCAATATCAATGTTTTTGTTGTTGACGTTATTGTATTGCATTACCATCCGTATTTAGGAGAATTGAGAGGATATGAAAAAGTTTTGTAACGGAATGCCGAGGAGGACGATGAGGTACAGAAAAATAAATGCTGTTGAGAATTTCGGTACAATTAATAATGTTGTGCAATATTTTGTATAGGAAGATTAGATCGTAGTGCAATTTTCTACGGTTATAAAATTTTTGCAAATTAAAAAATAATACCCATTGATCATACCCACATCGGTGACTGATATTTTGAGAAAAAAAGGCAAGGTGTCTCGTTGTATATTTTCGATACGTTGTGATTGACAACTGTAAAACGGATTCCAAATTATTGAGCCATACTCTAGATGACTTCTCATTAAGGAGTTGAACAGTAATATCCTTGTCTGCGCGTATTTATAATGTTTATTGTTGCGTTTTATAAAACCTAGCATCTGTGCAGCTTTTTTGACTACGTAAGTAGTCAATGTGTGAGTTAAAGTTAAATTGCAGTTCCGAGTCCATAATTATACCGAGATCTTTTATTTCCTTTACTTTGTCTAATAGTATTCCATTTATACCTACTGAAAGAAGATTCCAAAGGTATCTTTTTCCTAGAGTACCTCTTAAGGTATGGTATGGCATGTAGTTGGAGTAGGCCTGACTCGGCAGTGGGTCCTTTGTGGACTGAGAAGTAGAGGAAGTAGTAGAGTTAGAAAAAAATAATTACCAAGCTTCGGTATTTTTTTTAAGTGAAACTTCTAATGCGACTTCGAACAAGGTTGCGTTAAACGCTCCTGGGGATGGGGAATAAAAAGAGAAAGAGCGAGAGAGATAGCGTCCAATATTCCAACGCAAAAGGGAGAGAGAAAGAAAGATACACAAAGGTAGAAAGTAGGAGAGAGAAAGATAGTGAGTCGGTAGATCCCAAGTGGCGCGAGGTATTCATTCATAAAATAGAGTTTTTAGGCGCAAAGGGATGATGATCCAGCCAGACGAGGTGGGATGTCTGGCTAGGGGTTGCAGTGCCTATCCCTCTTGTTGTAGTCGGGGATATCTTAACCTTGCGAATTGCTCTTGAAATTTCGCTATCGCGGTGTAGGACTTTTTCGTAATTAAGGCATTTGTAGGCGATATTTCTTGATGCAATTAGTTCAGATTTTTTGGGTAAATTGTGTAAAGTATGTAGCATGCGGTCGCTACAAGTTCACTTCTGACATGTGTACTTTGTACGCACGCACTCTTTTTATACCACTAGGCCACTAGGCTTGATTCCGGGGTCAGGCAAGTGTCTTTGTCTGAACCAGAGGCACTTGCTCTGAGTCTCTGCCCCCGCGATACAGGTTACGCCTAGTGCAGGGGGTTTCATTTTAAAAAATGCTTGGAACAACAGAGGTGTTACTTAACGTGCGTCCCCGACCCTGTAGTAGGTGAAAGTATGACGTGCTGCCACACCGGATTGTTGGTGCAGCGCCGATTTTCAGTGTGGCCCGTACCTACTGCCAGATGGGACGTCCAAGGTTACGCAATATGAATGTTCACCCAAGGATAATGTAACTTTTAGCTGCACCGCCAAGATGCCAGGCAAGGGAAGGTGGCTTCTTCCTCAAACTCCTCTGCTACTTGGTCTCCAGCTGAGAGTAGTGTGAGAGTATTCACTTACCATCAGGCCCGTTCACAAATGCAGTTGTTACAAAGCTTGTCTTCTTGATTGCAGGTGATAGTAAACTGTTGTGGACCATATCGCCTCTACGGAGAGCCGGTGGTCCGAGCTGCTATTCACAGCAAGACCCACTATGTGGACGTCACGGGAGAACCACAGGTACATTCTTCGGGCTATAGGACATGCTACGTAGGTTAGGAATATTTGAGAAGCACCTCTTTAATGATGTCTTAGGTTTTCACGATCTTTACACATTGCAGGAAATGATCTCAGAAAATTCCCAACGTTTCAGACACTTTGCAGTGTCCCGCGACCACGGACACTGCAAAGTGTCTGAAACGTTGGGAATAAAATGAAACGATCATAACCGTGAAGAGATCATTTCCTGCAAAGTACCCCTTTGTAACGAATTGAGTACGAAACACCCAATTTAAGCTATTTAGCCTTAATCATAACCCCACTCCGGTTGAACGTTACAACAAACTGCCAAACTGAACAAACTGCCCATGCAACTTAGAGACTTGCCTCGCAATGCTTTTAAAAAGACGGTCAAGACAAAACTTTACAAAAACCAAAAATATAAAAAAATTACCGCATTGCTGATTATGTAAACGACACAGCTGCTTGGGACTAAGCTGTTCAGTGCCAGTATTTTTATGTTACTCAATTATGTTATTGTTTAAATACATAAGCGATAGGACCGCAAAGCAAAAAAAAAATGACAAGCCCTCTGAGTTTCTTGCCAGTTCTTCTCAGCAGTGGTCGCGTTCCGAACTGGTGGTAGATGGTAGACCATTTGTATTATATAGACTCATTATGAATATTGTGTTGACTTTTTGTAAGTGTCCATTGTGACCCAAGCAAAATAAGTGATATGAATTTGAATACATACATCATCATCATAATTTCAGCCAAAAGACGTCCACTGCCACTTTGGTGGTAGAGCCACGCTGTTCGCAGCATGAATGGGCCGGCTCGACCGGGTAAGTACCACACTCTCGCAGAAGACCGACTTTTGAGTAGTAGCTTTTAGCTACTGCGCTTCGTTCGGTGAGCGAGAGGGCCGGAGGCCCCCCCCCCCCCCCCCAACCATGGCAGCGGAATTTAAAGAGAGAGTACCCCAGGAGGGTACCAGTGCGTTTCGCACTGGAGAATCCCTCCCTGAGCATCCTCGCTCAGGCTGCCCTACGTATTCTGGGGAGGGCAAAATCCCGCTCGTTACACCTGCCCGAGGCAAGAGCAACATAAACACGGCACCACCACCTGAACTCCATGTACA
The DNA here is from genome assembly GCA_905475355.2 of Clostera curtula. NCBI lineage: Eukaryota > Metazoa > Arthropoda > Insecta > Lepidoptera > Notodontidae > Clostera > Clostera curtula. The sequence goes on along the minus strand of FR997803.1, from coordinate 1,100,717 downwards.
CTTCTGCAACATCAGGGGATTGCATACTAATCTAAACTCTGTCCACCACCATCTTGAGTCAGAGAAGCCTGCGTTGCTCTTTTTAACGGAAACTCAGATATCGTGCCCCACGGATGCGTCATACCTAAATTACCCAGGCTATAAAATTGAACATAAATTTGTGTCACGAGCCGGTGTATGCGTGTACGTGAGGGACGATATCTGCGTCCGCCGCCTAGGCAATCTTGAAGGCAGGGACCTCTCCTCCATCTGGCTGCGTATAGATTGCGACGATCATCCGCGCATATTCGCATGCCTCTATAGGTCCCACAGCGGCGATGCAGAAACCGACCGACTCTTCGAGCACGTCGAAACGGCCATTGACTCCGTGCTAGAACAGACCCCGTCCGCCAAAATTGTGGTTCTCGGCGACTTCAACGCACATCACGTTGAATGGCTTGGGTCACAGAAAACTGACCACGCGGGTATAACTGTTCATGCCCTTGCCATGGCCTATGGTTTAACACAGATGGTCTCGTCGTTCACTCGAATACCTGATGTGGAAAACCATACGCCTTCACTGCTGGATCTTCTACTGACCTCTCATCCCGATGGCGTAAAGGTGTCCGTCGGTGCTCAGCTGGGCTCGTCGGACCACTGCCTAATTCGGAGCGTCATGCCACTTACGCGTCGATTGCGGTCTCGCCCCGCGGGCCTCCGGCGTGTTTGGCATTTCAGGTCAGCAGACTGGGATGGAATGCGGATCTTCTTTTCATCCTACCCATGGGGTCAAGTTTGTTTCTCACTGGAAGACCCCAGTGCTGTTGCTGACTCTGTCGCTGATGTGGTGCTCCAAGGCATGGAACTTTTCATTCCAAGTACTTTGGTGCCCATTGGCGGCAGGTCTCAGCCCTGGTTTGAGTCCTCTTGCAAACTGGCAACCAGTAAAAAGCAGGAGAAATTCCAAGCCTGGGCAAATGCAATAGCTACTGGGGATCCGAAAGCTGATCACCTGAAAAAGGAATACAACTTTTCCTCCAGATCCCTCAAAAGAGCCTTGGCCATGGCAAAGGCAAAGCACATCGGCAGGATTGGTGAGAGACTGGCTCGTCTTCCCTCGGGTACACGTGCCTTTTGGTCCCTCGCCAAGGCTGTCGAAGGGAACTTCTGTCGACCATCTTTTCCACCTCTGCGCAGGGAGGATGGTGATCTCGTCTACGATGCAAAGGAGAAAGCCGATCTTCTGGGCTCTCTTTTTGCATCCAATTCCACTTTGGACGACGGGGAGAAACCACCGCCGACCATCCCCCGGTGCGTCAGCGCCTTGTCGGGCATTCGGTTTACCCAAAAATCGGTCCGTAATGAGCTTCTCTCCCTGAACATCCATAAGTCCAGTGGGCCTGACACCATCCCTCCTATTGTGCTGAAAACATGTGCTCCAGAGTTGGCTCCAATATTAACGCGCCTTTTCCGACTCTCCTACGATACAGGCGTAGTCCCTCATTCCTGGAGGATGGCTGTTGTGCACCCCGTCCCGAAAAAAGGCGATCGCTCTGATCCGGGTAACTACCGGCCCATTGCCATCACCTCCTTGCTCTCCAAAATAATGGAATCCATTATTAATCGCCAACTTTTACAATACCTAGAAGAACACCAGCTAATTTGCGACCGCCAATACGGGTTTCGTCAGGGTCGGTCGGCTGGCGATCTTCTAGCCCACTTGACCCATCGCTGGGCATTGGCGATAGAGACCAAGGGGGAGGCCATGGCCGTTAGTCTGGACATTTCGAAAGCTTTCGATCGGGTGTGGCACAAGGCGCTTCTTTCGAAGCTTCCGTCTTATGGGCTGCCTGAGAAACTCTGCAATTGGGTTACCAGCTTCCTCACGGAGCGCAGTATCAAAGTCGTTGTCGACGGGACATGCTCCAACGTTAAGCCCGTGAACGCTGGTGTCCCACAAGGCTGTGTGCTTTCCCCAACTCTGTTTCTTCTGCATATCAATGATATGTTACATGCTGATAACATTCATTGCTATGCAGACGACAGTACGGTGGATGCCTTATACTTTGGCCACCCCAATATTTCTCAGGCGCACATCCTTGAGTGTCGGAGCAAAATTGTGTCTGAAATCGAGGCTACCTTAGACCAAGTCTCGCATTGGGGTCATCACAACTTGGTGAAGTTTAACCCCCTAAAGACACAAGTTTGCGCGTTTTCTGCCAAAAAAGCTCCCATGGTCGTGCCTCCTCAGTTTCAAAACACTCCTCTTGATATTAAGCCGAGTATTGGGATTCTCGGTGTTGACGTAGGGAGCGACGTTCAATTTCGCGGTCATTTGGAAGACAAAGCTAAGCTGGCCTCCAAAAAACTGGGTGTCCTCAACAGAGCGAGGCGGTATTTCACGTCGGCACATCGCCTCCAATTATATAAGGCGCAAATACGGCCACACATGGAATACTGCTGCCACCTCTGGGCCGGGGCTCCACAGTACCAGCTCCTTCCTTTTGATCGCATCCAACGTCGTGCAGCTCGAATCGTCAATAGCGATAGTCCTAATGATCGGCTTGATACTCTAGCCCTGCGAAGAGACGTGGCGTCTCTCTGCATTTTCTATCGCACTTATCACGGAGAGTGTTCTGAGGAATTGTTCGATCTTGTCCCTTCCGCTTCTTTCCGCCACAGATCCACCCGCCAGAAATACCATCAATTTCATCTGGACGAATGGGTGTCCACCACCGTGCGGTTTTCAAGAAACTTTATACCGCGCACAACGTCTTTGTGGAATCAATTACCAGCGGAGGTATTCCCGAACCGGTACGACATGGCAACCTTCAAGAAACGAGCCTATTCCTTTCTTAAAGGCCGGCAACGCACTTGCAACCCCTCTGGTGTTGTGGGTGTCCATGGGCGGCGGTGATCACTTACCATCAGGTGACCCGCTTGCTCGTTTGCCTACCTCTTCCATAAAAAAAAAAAAAAAAAAACTGCCGGACATAGGCCTCCCCCAAGGTCCTGGGCCGCCCGCATCCATCGTTTTCAGCGACCTTAACCAGGTCATAGCCCATAGGCCCACCGTGTGGGAGGCCTACCAGCACTGCGTTTTCCAGGACGCGGTCGCCACTCAAGGACTTTTCTGCTCCATCGGGCATACATACACACAAACTGAAATTTTAAACCGACTTCAAACAAGGAGGAGTTTCTCAATTCGTCTGTATGTTTTTTATTGTTTGTGTGTTACTAAATATGCAATACAAGTGATCTATGAAGCGATTTGGAAAATTCTAAGAAGAAATATGCCAACACAACTATTTTTCGAAAAGCAATTCTTGGTATTCTTGGACGACTTACTAGTTGATGGTTCCGAGTTATCTTCTTCAAAATGAATGTTTGTCTGTGTTGGCTACTGGCTGATAAGAAAAGGTAGGTATAAAAGTTGTTCTTGGGTAAAATTGTTTTATTAAGTATCGTCTGTTGATCTACAGTTCATGGAGACGATGCAAATCCGCTACGGCGAAGAGGCCCGCTCGGCTGGCGTGTTCGTGGTAAGCGCATGTGGATGGGATAGCGTGCCTACTGACATGGGGGTCATATACCTGCAGGACCACTTTGCTGGTACGTAATAATATGACAAAATAACATAATGAAAAACATTGGAACTAACTATGTATTATGAAATCTAGTCGTTTTTCATCTCATATTCTTTCTGATATGTATTATTATTAATATTCATGATATTATTAATATTCATTCCGCATTTTACAGCAATTTGTCAAAAGTGATATTGTCTTAATAATCGAAGCGGCGACATCTTTGGTACAAAAGATTAAACCCAATGTAATGCTAGTAATGTTATAATTTCCACATGTCTGAGTAGAATTCGAAACATCTAACACTCAATTTACACGTCTTATAAATAAAGAAAGAACACGTGAATCTTATAAATCTCTCTCCTTGTTCGTCGAGTGAAGGTGCCACGAGGACCGTCACGAAAAGTTTCAGCCCCAAGATAATAATTAAGAAAAAAATTAAGAAATGAAATGCTTATTTTATGGACTGGTTCTGAGGTGACGGATTTAGAATAGATAGTGTCACCACTCCATTCCATCCTGAGAGTGCTGTAAGAGGTGACAAAAGGAAAGGCAAGGCCGAAGACGTAGCCGCAAGAAAAGGAAAACTTGATACGAAACCCCGTGCCAACCCTTCTGGCCAGGGTGACACAGTAGGCTATTACCCTCCTTGTAGTTGGACGAGGTCCGATTCACCAGTGTGTGTTGAAAGTTTGTATGTTTATTACCAGTAAACGTAAACACGGGGGTACTGCCTGGGATAAATTTAGGTACACTTACAGTTTAAAATGTGGATTGTCGTTTAAGCCTTGATTTTGTATCACTAAACGTTTCAATTAGTTGGAATTATCAAAAATGAGTATAGGTGGTGCAGTACGCAAAAAATAAATCAATTTCTATAATATCCGTCGCGAATTTTTTATTGGCCTCAAATCCCTACTTCCTACTAATATTATAAACACGAAAGTATGTAGGAATTAAAAAAATCTTTCACGCAAAAAATACTAAAGGTATTTTGATGAAACTTTACAATAATATAGCTTACACATCACAAGATAAAAATGAAAAAACTGTTATTCTTTGTGGTCCAGGTGTGCTTAACTCCGTGGAGTCATACGTGAGGAACAAGGTCCCCCGCGAGGTGCAGTCGCAGGCTCGGTCGGGACTCATCAACGGTGGCACTTGGGACTCTCTCGTCCATGCGTGAGTATTTTGGAACTTGTGCTCGGACATTTGAGGCTTTCGTCGGTGCCGGTCCCCCGACTCACCAACAACCTCTACGGCGAGGGTAGAAAGGGCCTCGCAGAAGGAAGCCACGTCAGCCCTCGGCTTAGCGATCAACCAGGTAGACCGCCAACCTGAAGATACTGGTGCAGTTTAGGGCTCGCAGGGCAATTCTGAGGACAGAGTCCCCGGAGCCAAAATCCACCACGCCTCTGTGTTTGTTGTGGGCCCGCGCGGCATGTATGACCCTAAGCCGGTGTGGCCCCAAGGGATCCTAAAGGTACGCAAGCCCCCCCACCCACAACAAGGTGGCTGCACGGTCAAGGGGCGGTACATCCAACCCCTACATCAAAGGCCGTTAAAAACCGAGATCCCCTTCTGGTTTTGAGGGATGTGCTGCTCAAAAACACCGATGCAGACATCTACAAAGCACTCAGAAACCAGAATAGGGAGGTGTTTGACGGCATCAGCGCTGAGAATGACCGACTTGAGGTGAAATATAGACGCAGAGCCAGAAACCCGCACAACGGACACGTCGTGCTCAGCACCTCTCCAGTAATCTGGCAGAGGCTCACAGCCAAGGGGTACGCCCATGTGGACCTGCAGCGGGTGAGGGTTGAGGACCAATCCCCACTCGTGCAGTGTACGCGCTGCCTGGGATTCGGACACGGTAGGAAATACTGTACCGAATCCCAGGACGCGTGTAGCCACTGTGGCGGGCCTCACCTTAGAACTGACTGCCCCGACTGGGTTTCTGGCGGACAACCGACGTGCGTTAACTGTAAGAGATCGACAATGACTGATACGGAACACAACGCATTTAGCTCAGAGTGTCCCATTCGCAAGAAATGGGACACTATAGCAAGATCGTCTGTTGCGTACTGCTAAGGGCAAGACTGTGGACATATTTGGACTGCAAAACGACTTCAGACTAAATGACTTTGACATAGACTCCAAACTTAAAAGTAGGCCTTATATGGGATGCACGAGTGTCAGAGGCACTGGTAATCATCACAAGAATTGGAATGCATTTGATGTCAAATTCATACAATTACTTAAAAAACTTACCCGGAATTTGAAGCTGATGATGCTCGAAGCGATGCCCGAAGACCAAACTCGAGGTAAAGACCACCTGAAACAGAAAAAAGACAATTACAAGACTGTAGTCCAAGTATACTTAATGAAAGAGTATGACAGAACGACAACGGGCTGGGACTACGACAGGACAAACGGGACTGACTTTAAAGCAGACTACAGGACATATAATTGCAACACGACAAAAATGACAAATAGATATTTAAAGCAGGTTATTGGTACGCATTATGTTAGCCGTATATTGTAAGAATATATCTGTTAACATAATATAAGTAAGATAAAAGTAAGAAATTAAGATTAAGGTTGTATACTATGTTACTTTGTGTTATGTAAAAAGAAGCCATCCCGTCTATGCTTATTTCCCTGTAAATAATACAAGCTTTGTCTATCTGTGACCATTGTCAAACAAAATGGCACAAAAATTGCACAAACAAAGTGACCATTGTCAAATAAAATGGCACCGAAATAGAGTGTAGGAACACAGTTGCTAGACCTCAAGAAAGTGGCCATAGTAATCAAAAATAGATAATTAATAGATATAGATAGTTAGTTCAAGTTAGTTAAAACTAGGGACCGGGACTCCCACCCGTAGGTAAGAGAGATGATGAATGAAAGAAAGAACCAGTATGCAGAATGAAAGTGCGAGAAGAATACATGCGAGAACTGGTATGAAAGAGTTTTTAGCTTAAAATAGGCTCTGCAGAATAGCAGAGGTGAGATGTAGGAAAAAAAAAAAAAAAAAAAAAAAAAAAAAAAAAAAAAAAACCCCTACATCAACAAGGCAGTTACTCAATCTTCATTGTGGGTTTTCCAGGCTAGTTCATATGGATGAATTGCCGGTTCTGAGGAAACAACTCTATCCTGAGCCGCTACCTGCTTTCGAGCCGAAAATTCACAGAAAGTATGTTTTTATTACATTTTAAACAATATTCAACAATGTTATTTCTTGGCTGCAGTAGATAAAATACGGAAGAATATAATCATATGTAGTTCAAGAACTAATAATTGAAATATACAAACTGAGTAGCCATATTTTATTTTACAATTAGGGAGAAATATTTCAATACAGACCCAAAAATTTATGTATGTATGTACTAAGCTGTTACCCGCAACTTCGTCCACGTGTAAATTATAAAGGCTCCGAAAAGCTGGGGGTCGTCAAAAGTTAAATTATGTTACTCCTTGTTACATCGGCTTTCTGACAGTGAAAGTCTAGTCAAAATCGGTACAGCAGAGATTAGTTGAAACAAACGGACAGTCGGACAAACATTGAAAAAAAGTATTGATAGAAGCGCCAATAACAGTGTGCGAGTCGTTCCATAGTTGACAAGATTAAAGATAGATGGCGTATTGAGTTGAGCGTTGCAATGAATAAAGTAGCAACTTATATCGAACCCCAGGCCAATCCGCAAACACGGGCGGCAGTACTGCGTGCCGTTCCCGCGCTCGGACGAGTCCGTGGTGCACCGCACGCAGCGCACGCTGTTCGAGCAGCGAGCGCAGCCGCGCCCCGCCCGCCTGCGCGCCTACTTCGTCAGCGGGAACCTGCTCTCCACCGTCCGCTTCCTGATCGCCGCCCTGCTCTTGTTCCTAATGACTCGCTTTCGATTCACCACCAAACTCCTCCTGAGGCACCCGAGGCTGTTCTCCTTCGGAACCGTCACCAGGGAGGGGCCCAGCGACTTGGTCAACGAGAGCGTGGAATTTGAATTCGAATTGATCGGGAAGGGATGGGCGCGGGAAGCGGACGTGGCCGGAGCGGATCCCGACAAGGAGATGACTGTTACTGTAAGCATTTTATATCATCAAAATGCATATTTTAGTTTTGTTTATAGATAGATGACGTTTTTATTTCGTTCGTATTTGTTTCCGCGACTCTCAGGATGGAAAAGATACTACTCCTTTTTCCTCGACTGTACCCACCAGTGTACCTGAGTTGGCTAACTACTATTTACATTGGGTGTTCGCGGTCCGTCTAGTGGTTGAGCGATCGACTGTTGCGCAGCATGTCGCGGGTTCGATTCCCGCACGGAAGAAATATTTGTACGACCTACAAGTATTTGTTCCGGGCCTGGGTGTTTTCTATCTATAATATGTACAATTTACAACTTATCAAAGTAGTTTATCATCCATCTCGTTACCATAACACAAGCATTAAGATATTTATTTATTTACTCGTATTATTTATTTACTTATATAACGAAACTATTTTTCTTTGCAATCATTCAAGATATTTCAAAATAAAAATTATTTTTTGTATCCAGTACCGAAGGCACGCTGATAGCTCCCGAACAAACCCGAGCGCGTGTGACGTCATAATGTTAGTTTTCACTCATTGCAGTTGCTAAAGAAATAATAAGTAAAAATTTATGATCTGTTTAATTTTGTTGTCATTGTTAAATACATATTCAAATTTATATTGAACGTTTCGAACCTCAAACTTATTACCATTATGTACGAATACTACAAAAACAACTTCTGACAAAATATTTTTAAATGTTCCTTAAAATGTATCGACATCAGGAATATTACACCTAGCCAGAAGAGATGGAAAATTTGACACGAAACTCTGTGCCAACCCGTATGGCCAGCGTGGCACAGTAGGCTAATTACCGTCCTTGTAACTGGAGAAGGCCCGACTCAGCAATGGGTCATCTATGGGATGAGTAGTAGTAAACAGCCCCGCGATACAAGGTCACCCCGCGATACAAGGTTAGGGAGTCGTCTCTAAAAACTATAAGAAGAAATCTCGACATGGAAAACATGTGAATACAAACAGCTGGTAGTTCAAAGATTCGTGTCTGCCCAGGTATCGGGAAAGAACCCGGCCTACGGGGCAACGGTGATCGCCTTGCTCCTCTGCGCCTACACTGTGCTTAAGGAGCAGGATCAGATGCCCACCACGTGAGTACTTAACATAGTTACGCCATAATTGTTTGCACACCCAAAGGGACGATCCAACCTGGCGAGGTGGCTTGGCCGAGGCCGTGGCGCCATGCCCGGCTATAATTAAGATAAGTTACGTACGCATCCGACATTCGTCTGAGCCAGTGCTGTTTATGTGCCGGGATTCCTAGAAGAGAAAAGCCACGCACGCTGGTCACCGATTTCACAACAAGACCTCTGTTCCTTTTCTTGCCAGACTATCTGCCGGTCCTTTCTCCTGCCCATATGATACCCTTAAAATGGTACTTATTTGGGTTTTTTTTTCATTTATTTCGGAATAACAAACAGTGGCAACATTAAGAGATAATATTAAACATAATAACTAAAGCTATGATAACTGTCCCACCAGCACCGCTATCCTCAGTTTACAATAATACATAGGTTATGTGAGACATGGTTCATAAGATACGAGGGTGAATCAAAAAATTCTTGGAATCAATATTAAAAAATGCAAAGATTTAAATAATAATATTTTATTTTTCTACATAATCTCCCTCCAATGCAATGCATTTAGAATAACGCGTTTCTAACTTCCTTATTCCTTGTGAAAAAAAATTATTTTCTTGACTCTCGAAAAAGTCCTCTACGGCAGCTATAACCGCGTCATTATCGTGAAATTTTGTTCCACGAATTTCCTCTTTTAATTTTGGAAATAAGTGAAAATCACTTGGGGCTAAGTCCGGAGAATATGGTGGGTGGTCAAGGAGATTGAAGCCAGCACAGCGGATTGCGTTGAGCGCAACTTCCGATCGATGGGCAGGAGCGTTATCTTGAAGGAACAACACGCCCAACGACAGTTTTCCACGACGTTTTTCTTTAATCGCTTCACGCACTTTCGGGATTAAATTTGCATAATAGGGTCCAGTTATCGTCTGGCCTTTTGGCATGTAATCAATAAAAAGGATTCCTTCACTATCCCAGAACACAGAGGCCATAACTTTGCCAGCGGAAGGAGCAACTCGAAATTTCTTAATGGATGGAGAGGATGGTCGTTTCCAAGACATGCTTTGTCTTTTAGTTTCAGGATCAAAATGGTGGACCCACGTTTCATCCATGGTGACAAGACGACGGCAAAAATTATCCGAATCACGCTGGAACATTTCGAGATTACGCTTGGAAATTTCCAAACGTCGCTTTTTGTTTTCGTCGGTTAACATTCGTGGCACCCATCTTGCAGACACTTTTTTGAACCCCAGTGAATCAATTAAAATGGATTGAACGCTACCAAAAGATATCTTTAGGATCTCAGCTATATGTTTTATAGTCATTCTTCTGTCTTCCAAAACCAGATTCTCAACCTTTTTGACATTTTCTTCTGTAACGGAGGTTGAAGGCCGCCCAGAACGCGGGTCATCTTTACAGCTTGATCTACCTCTTTTAAATTCAGCCACCCAGTACGCAACCGTAGAATAGGGTACAGCATCACCCCCTAATGTCTGCTGAATGTCCAAAAAAATTTCCTTCGTAGACATTTTTTTCAAACTGAGATATTTTATCACCGCACGTAACTCACTTTTATCCATAATTTTGACTTTTTAGCAACTCGTTGCACAAAAAAATTTATTACATGCGAACGAACTGACAAAAACAAGTGACAGTCTGCATAAATATAGTGTGATAGACACTCTTTAATTTGAATATCGAACTTGATCCAAAAAGGTTTCATATATATGCACTTCTAAGAACTTTTTGATTCACCCTGGTATTTTAAATAACAAACGATAAATTTGACTTATGCTAGCACAGTTAAAAATAAATAAGAAAAGTAAGAGAATATTTTTTTTTACGTATTTAACGTCTGTGGATATCTTTTTTTATGCAAGAAAAAAAAGAAAACAAATATAATCTTTTATTAAACTATACTGTATAAAAATTATTGTTGATGAAATTTTTTGGATTCCGTCACCACATACTCTAGTAATTATAATATCAGTAGGTAGTTGTTAGGGTATACTGCGAGAAACTCAGATACCATCGGTTGGAAATGCCAATAGAGAAGAGCCACCAAGATTCCATAGACACCAGCAAGTCATCAGTCACGTCATCAGTGCCCTTTTACAGCCATATTTAATTTTAACTTGTCCACTACTATCAATATTGTCATGTTCTAATTTGTTACAGTAAAGGCGTCATGACGACCGGCGTGGCCTTCCGAAACACCAATCTCATCAAAAATCTTAACGAACATGGGGTCAAGTTCGAAATCGTCAATGAAAAATAAGGTTCAAATCTAACAACTTATCGGACACTTACGTCCAATCGCGAATAAAGGGTTTCAATGAATAGTCACAGAGCAAAATCTGGTGCTGACCACTTCCATCGTTTCACTGTCCGAATATCTAGTCGGGGGTTATCCCACGCAACGCTCTCCCATACGTTGTCGCCACTCAAGAACATTGCCGTAGCGGTTATCAGTTATCTCTATTAATTTCTGTTATTTATTGAACTGTTTACATACTGTTTAGCTAATAAAACCTATGCTTTATAAGTCGCAGAGTTGATAACAGTGACATCTGTTTTTTAATATTGTACAAAATCACTGACGTTTGTCGTAAACACAATATAGATGGCGCTAGCAGCCAGTTTAACTGAGGGATTCTAAAAAGGTATTACACATGGCTATGCGTGGCTTCGATATCTTTCGAGGACGATCATTCGCAGCAAGGCCAGAGTTAATTCATACATAAAAGTCGGTTAGGCCTACTAACCTAACCTTACCTAAGCGTGATCGTTTTCCGGACTACACGGTATTTATCGTCGTTTCAGCCCATAAATGACCCACTACTGTGTCGGGCCTACTCACAATTCATGGAAGGACATTAGCCTACTGTGCCACGCTGGCAAGACGGGTTGGCACAGGGTTTGCTGACCCGGTAAGACTTCCTCCATGTACGAATTATGTACGCGCATAAAGAATACAATTCTAATAAATTGTCCGTGTGGTGACGGATTTAGAATACAGAATGTCACCAACCCATACCATATTGAGGGCGTCGTAAGAAGCGACTAAAAGAACGCATTAGGCAGATCACCTAGCCGCAACAGAAGGAAAACTTGATGCAAACCCTGTGTCAACCCGTGTTGGCTGTGTGGCACAGTAGGCTAATTTCCTAACATGAACTTAGAGGAGGCCCGACTCAGTAGTGGGTCATTTATGGGCTGAAACGACGATGAAGACCCGACCGAGTAGTCCGGAAAACGATCACGCTTAGGTAAGGTTAGGTTAGTAGGCCTAACCGACTTTTATGTATGAATTAACTCTGGCCTTGCTTCGAATGATCGTCCTTGAAAGATATCGAAGCCACGCATAGCCATGTGTAATACCTTTTTAGAATCCCTATTAAATGCGCCAAAAATTGTGATAGAGGGGCACTTTTCTGTAGAGTATTTTTTTTCCACAGTGGGGTCCGAAGTAAATAACAAGTTTTGATATATGAATTATTGCTTTCGTAAAACTTAATATTATCTTCAACACACCCAATAAACTACCATAAATAGTATGTCAAACGAAAGGACTCATCAGTACCAATCTAGTGAAAATTATAAAAAAGATACAGGGTGTAGATTTTTGGAATTTTATCAAGTTTTAGTAAAAAAAAGACTATTTCTCATAAAAACACAAAATCAATTGTAACTCTGCAGGGGTTGACCCTAAGGACCTCCCGTAGAACAATTTTTTGCTGCTGATGGCCCCATCTAGCCGCTGGTTTCGTTTGATCCACTACTTTTTGACCACCCTGTATATTGACATCATCCGCGACATGTACCGGGACTCCGACTCCGTAGTTCGGACCGCTGTTGGCGACACAAAACCTTTCCCCATCACCGTCGGGGTGCACCAAGGATCCGTCCTTAGTCCGTTTCTGTTTAGTGTGACTGAGTGTGTATTAGACGTATTGTCAGACAGCATCAGAAACTCACATGAGCAGCCCCCATGGTTCAAATTCAAATCATTTATTTTGTGTGGGTCACGATGGACACTTACAAATAGTCAACACATTGTCATATTATACAATAAAAAAAATCGACCGTCTACCACCAGTTCGGAACGCGACCACTGCTGAGAAGAACTGGCAAGAAACTCAGAGGGCTTGTCATTTTTTTTTCATTGCGGTCCTATTTGACTAGTAACATAAATAAAGAACATAAAAATACACTGACACTGAACAGCCTAGTCCCAAGCAGCTGGGTCGTTTAAATAATCAGCAATGCGGTAATATGCTTTTTTGAAAAGTTTTGTCTTAACAGTCTTTTTAAAGGCATTGCGAGGCAATTCTCTAAGTTGCATGGGCAATTTGTTATAAAAGTGTATACATTGACCCATGAATGAGTTACTTATTCTGCGGAGACGAGTACAATGGACGGCAAGATTATTCTTGTTTCGTGTATTAATATTATGTATATCACAGTTTTTTCCAAAGTTATTAATATTTTTATGTACATACATCAAATTTTCAAATATATATTGATTGGTTGCTCATGTATGCTGATGATATCGCCCTGGCAGATTCGGACAGGGGTAGGCTGGTGCAACGCGTGAAGGCGTGGAAGGAGTCGCTTGAGAACGGTGGTCTGAAGATCAATGTGGCGAAGAGCACGCGGTACTTGGCCTGTAACTCCACAGATACCACACCCGTACGCATAGGCGGCAACACGGTCGAGCGCACGGACCAAGTCAAATTCCTGGGATCTGTGTTTCATGCGTCTGGTGACATCGATTGCGACGTCAAGGCACGCATTGCTGCCGCGTGGGCCAAATGGCGTGAGGTAACTGGTGTCATTTGTGACCCCAAGATAAGTAAAGTTGAAGGGACAGGGACAGAGGGGTAGGCCCAAAAAGTGATGGCTTGACGTCGTAAAGGGTGATATACGTGCCAATGGGCTCACTACCAGGGATGCTTAAGACCGTGCGAAGTGGAAGAGAAAAAGTCGGAAAGCGGACCCCGGGCGCCGAAGCGAGAGTTTGGGCTGCAACCGGGATGTAGCGCGATGATGATGATGATGAACCGTCAAGAAATCATTTCCTGCAATGTGCACAGATCGTGAAAACCTGAGACACCACTATCACTACATAGTTTAAAACAAACTCGCTGTCGTCTGTCCGTCATACGTACCTACATCTTTAAAACTACGCAACGAATTTTGAAGCGGGTTTATTGGATAGAGTGATTCAAGAGGAAGGTTTTTAATGTATAATACATCCATAATTGCACCCGTGCGAAGCCGGGGTGGATCGCTAGTCATTAAGTAAAAGGTTGTTTCTTGGTGTTAAAATAAATATATTACGTAAATATTTCAAAAACTGTTTTTCAATTCTTAGTGTTTAGGGCAAGATAAGCTGTGTATTATGAAATAACTAGCTTCGCCGATCTGCATGGTTTTGAAATACCAGTTCATCAAAGCAGCACAGACAAGAGTTGAACTTCTTGAAGGAGCATTATGAAAAACGCATTGTACACGTGGTACATGTAGTGGAACGGGAGCTAGCAACGTCGGGAAAATAATAACTTCATCAAGGCCAGTTTTTGGATATGCTATCTCTCTCAGTCTCCCGGACGTCATACAGGCTGTCTGGCTGGCGGCAGTTGTGTTCATCAATGCGCATCGTACCTGTACAGGTCAAAAATCAATTTTTCCAATCATTTTGACAAGGTGTTTTTTTTTATTTTTGGACTTTTTGCTACATGATTCTATTATTGCCAGATATGTTTATTGTTGTTTAAGCTGTGCCAGACAACAAGACAAAAACAACAGACAAAAAAAATAAGATATACATTGTGATTCAAACAACCTGATTAAAGCCTAAAAAGGGGGTATAGAATAAAAGATCTTGAGTAATAGATCTACGGTGACAAATTTTCTTTTTCTTGACCCATTAACGAAAAAAAAATTATTTTTCTATTTTAATTTTTAATGTCTTTATCGACACCTGTGCATCACTAAAATGTACATTACATAATCAGCCGGCGCAGCTGGTACCGGTCGTTTACATCGTTCGGTCAACTTTATGAGGTTAAGAGAGAGTCTACTTCTGGTACTAAAGTAATTTTAATTCAAGTTCATATTAAAATGTGTTCCTATTGCATTCCGCACATAATTGTTTTATAAAATAATTTGGATTAATTATTATGTGCCTCTTTAAATATTTTTCAGGGTATTTGCGTAAATAAATGATCAAAACTTAAGGATGGATTGCTTTACGAGTAAAATTATTAAACTCCTTTTATTAGAAACTGCTGCTGAGGATGTACTGAAAATAAAAAGTTTGGGACATCTATGAAGATATCAGGTTTTTTGAATCACAGTGTATATCTTATTTTTTATTTCAAAATTATGGTCTAGCACAGGTTAAACAACGATAAAAATATCTATAATAGATTCATGTTGGAAAAATCAATAAAAATAATAAAAAAAGAAAAAACCTTGATATAATGATTTGAAAAATTGATTTTTTACCTGTACATGTTCATTGCGCACTGGCACAGATAAAATAATACTAAAGTACCCCCGGGGAACATTATATCTGCTAAATTTCCACTTCATTGGGTTAATTTTTAGGTAAAGCCATTGTTTGTTGTTGAGAGACTAAACTGTTAATGTACCTACGTAACTGTAAATTATCAAATTCTTTTTGTATATAAATCATTGTTTTTAATTTGTAAAAGCTGTAATTCTTATTAAACGATTATGTCTGATGTAAAAGGAAATTTTCCTTCTTGAAGATTTACTCAACTTTTAGCACCTTAAATTAACTAGCAACACTGAATCGACGGTGTCGGCCTCACTCATTCAGTTCACGACTGTACGTACTTAGGGATGTGACATTACACCTATAAGATCGATTTTTAATCAATCGATTTTTTTGGTTACAATGAAAAATTGATTAATAAATAATCAATAACAAATAGGTAAAAATTTATCAAATTATTCAACATTCTAGAAATCCGTTTTTCACCAACGAATAATTATTGACTTATCCACCAAATATCTGTAAAATTTAAGATGGCACAGTTCGTTGACTCCATCTACTGAATGTTGGCTAAATTAATTAAAAAAACACAGAAAGAATGCCATCATAAACTCAAACTCAAACTCAAATCATTTATTTCAATTGAACCTATTTACTGGTGTTTTTGAAAAGTCAAAAGTGAAGTTAGGAATCTAGTTGCATGTTCCAAAAAGTAGATCCTATGGAGAAGAACAGGCAAGAAACTCCATGGACACTCTTTTTATCATATTTTCTGTTACAAGCATCTGATTGGGTTACATTGATTTCGTGTTTATTTATAGTAAGCTAAGATGTGAGGACAATGTAACATATTGCACAACAGAAGTGTCCAGGAGATCAATATAAAGCTATGTAGGTATGTCAATAGCAGTTAAGGGATGACCGGCCCCAACTGGCGGCACCCGTTCACGAGCATGACGCATGTGCCAGCCATCCCCCAGCTCAACCATATTTTAGGGAACCGTACACATATGGCGTTAATGATAGTATCCGGAGATTGTATTCATTAGCAGTTCGCGTTCCAGGCTCCGGCCCAAAAAAACAAACTTAATTGCAGATGAAAAATCAGAATTAATCGATTGAACGATTATAAAAAAAAAAAAAAATATAAAAATAAAATCAAGAAAAAAATCAATGTTTTCTTTAAAAAAAATCGATTGTTAATCTATTATTTCCATAATCGATTATTTTTTCACATCCCTATACGTACTGTCAGTAGCAAAGAAAGAATTAAATAATATACGTCCGTCGTCAGGCAGGTCAGTCACTTTAACTACTCACTCACTCACTCAGTAGACAGCTGGGAGCCGCAAAGCAAAGTTGTATTTCGAGTTTTTGAGACCATTGTAGGAGTTCATGACCGGCGCGGCGGCGATCTTAAAATCTGGAAACTGATTTAGAACATTTTTTGCCGAGTTTTAATTGTGAAAGAATATTCAGTATTAGAATAGGTGATTTTTTCAGAGTAAGTAGATAAGTTTTATCGTTATTTTTAGTAAAAGTAATACATTAATCGTGTGGATATACCAACATTTATAAAGTTGGGTACGCCTCAATCACAGCTATAATATTAAGTTACACGCCGCCAGGCCTCCATTCGATACTTGCATTTTCTTTTGCCAATTACTACCTACCTACGAAACGAAACTGCATTAAGTACTTAACTACATATTCAGGATGATAAACATCGTAGATGCCGCCGGCCGCGCGGCCGGCCGCTATAGAAAGTTGATAACTCAATAACTTAGCTAATTTGGCTTAAAGTGACGGTACATTGAAAAATAAAAATTTAAGGTGGTTTTTATTTTTAGGTACTTATTGATTTTGTTTATATTTGGTTTTTAATTATAAGTAAAATTTAGGTAAATTTAGTTTTAGTGTAACCATAATTAATTGGAAGATACAAGTAACATTTCACAAAGAAAAACACTATAAAAATATCAAGTTATTTATATACTAGCGACCCGCCCGGCTTCGCACGGGTGCAATATTGTCATATAAACCTTCCTCTTGAATCACTCTATCTATTAAAAAAAACCGCTTCAAAATCCGTTGCGTAGTTTTAAAGATTTTAGCATACATAGGGACGGACAGACAACAGCGACTTTGTTTTATACTATGTAGTGATGCAATCTGATTTTAACATATATTTAATATTTACTAAAATTAATATACTCAGTTGATATTAATAAGTTGTATGATTTTTTGTTTGTTACAATTTTTGATCTATTCAGGATAAAATCTTGTAACCCATATTGTTTGTTAGAAAGTAAATTATATATTGAATGTTCTCTGGAGAGTGGTAGTGCCAACATCCTGTACCGTGTAGATTTTCTTTTGTATTTACTTAATTTTGTTGTTTTTTTTTAATTTGGTTTCAGATGTCTCAATTGGACCTCATAGTCTTTGGAGCCACTGGCTTTACAGGGAAGCATGCAATTTTTCATCTGGTGCGATTTGCACAGAAACACAACCTAACATGGGGTGTTGCTGGTCGTTCAGAGACTAAACTAAAAGATATACTGTCAGAGGCATCTAGAAGGAATGGTAAGTCAAAACCATCACCACATCACTTTAATAAGGAAAAGTACCATTTTTCATTAGTGAAAATGGTTGAGATGCCCCCAGACAGTCAGCATAGGGTTGAACATCATTCAGGTAAATACAGGGCCTCATGGTGCAGTAATCAGATAGGTTGTGTTTTCCGTCCATGAAATCGGAGGTAACCCGACAATTAGTGATGTAGTAATTAAGGGACAGAAATTAAGTTAAAAGTCATGTGGTCATATGAAATTAATACTGTCTTTTGTTCAAAGTACTAAACAAAAATCATTAGGACTGGTTCATTAGTTTAAGAACTCATAGTGGGGATACAATGCAATTTTTTTATACATATTTTATATAAATATTTCTACTGTATGTCACTGAACTCCTGAATGGCTTGAATGAAATTTTTTGTATGCGTTTGGGTGACACCAAGGAGGGTTTATATTCATAAATCAGTCCAATAGATGGTCCTGCAGTTGGTAAACGAATATCATGCAGGACAATGTCTGCCACACCACTTCTTTCCGCTTGCTATGATCCTGACATACTGGTGTAGCTTCGTCCACTTTCATTATTTCATACATGCTTTTCAGTTTAGGGTACTCTGGACCAGGTCTTTTTTCAGGACATCCCCGATTTGGTCACGAAACGTACCTTACGCCTAGGTCTACCCCTTCCAACACTTTCGTTCACACTCGTCATAAACACTTTTTTCGTCAATCGTTCTTCATTCATTCTCTCGACATGGCAAAACCATCCATCCATACCATCTTCTTTCAGACCACAACGTTTCCTTATCTCACTATTTCGTCACTTAGTTTCACTCCTATCATACTTCTTAACGCTCTCATATCAACTGCATTTATTCTGCTTTCATGTTTCTTCCGCCATAGCCAAATTTCACTTCCGTACATGAGCCAGACGCTCCTTATTGGACACCTTCCGACTGTTCATAAAACTGTGCAATGCTCCATTCACCATGTTTCCTGCATTCACTCTTCTTTCTATATCACTCTCACACTTCATAACTTTTAAACTTTGAACCCAGATACACAAACTCATTCACCTGTTCTATTTGTTTATCATCTCTTTTAGACACGATCATTTTCGTCTTCTTAAAATTCATCTCAATTCCCTTTCTAACAAAAGTTCCACTCACACAGTATTATATAAGTATTAATTTCAGTAATGTAATTTTCGTAAAATATTTTTGACAATCAACTTAGGTCTTACTTACATATATAATACCGATCGCCAGAGGAAATCGAATCCGCCGATTGACGACTATCATTCACCTTGTTAACCGACCTACGATGACTCAACCTGGCTATCAAATATTTTTATGAACATGATATACCTACGTTCAAAGTATGCAATATTATTTGAGTGTTGCAAGACGTCGTCATCATTATTTCGGCCAAAAGTGTACATTTCACTGCCAAACGGTTAATTACGCGAGGCGTTATTTGGGGGAATATTTTTCTGTCAAGGGAATATTAAGCTTCACGTTTATTTTTCCTACACAAAACTATAGCCAAATCGTACGCATAACATTTGTTGTAATTTTGCGACAGCCGCAAAGTTGCTTGGGCCTCGTTCCCGTCGACGGCACTCGACGAACACTGCGTGAGATTGGGGAATGGGTGTGAAAGGGTTGAGCTATTTCTCACGACCTCTCAGCAGTGAGAGGGATATTGGTCGTGTTGTGACCTCTGGTCATGTCGTGAGAGACTGTCTTTGGCAGACCCAATAAGTCAGTCGGAACATCGCCAAAATTACCAAGCTTACCTACCTACCTAGATTCAGTCGGCCCAAGACCTACTGAATCTATTGAGTTTCGTGAGGCCGTCCATACAATACAGAAAACAAACTTTCAAGAAAACTCCAATACATACAGGTTAACATGTTCAATGCCAGTGTGGGTTTTCGTCAAATACAGGAAAGACCACTTTCGAGTAAGACACCTTTCAAACGAAAAATACTTGCGAAAAATACATACCGACTGACAGAAATGTCGAAGTTATAACGTCGCTTTTTTCAGGGTTAAAAAAGTCATATAATTGGATATTGACGTAGCATCTGACCTTACAGCCGCGCTTTTTCGGTTAAGTAACTTTTAAAGGAGATCGAGTTACAATTTAAGATTTGAACCATTATCTTTGGCCCTCGACTACGCTAGCGTCAATTTCAGACCGACAGTTTATCAATTCCAGACTATTATAGGCTTAGAAGTGCGCCGGTTATATGTAGTAGAACCGCCATACGTAATGGTAGGCGTACTTACGTAACAACCCTTGCTAGATAGGGTAACGAAAACCTGGTGCCAACTGCAGTTGGAGGTGTCAAGGGGTAGACAGACTGTTATGGCGCTCATTCGTGGACACCCTTTGTCCACCTGTGGACTAAGTGTTTCGATGATGATGATGTTGGTAGCCTGATGTCGATTATGTTTTAAATTGTAATTATACAGGGTTAACAAATAAACCGAGACTAACTACACTGGCAATGCCGAGGGGTACAATCGGAGATTACCTGCGAGGTCGAATCAGAAATGAGGCGATACGTAGGCGAACCTGAGTTACCGATATTTCTCGAAGGATCGTCAAACTGGTAGCAGTGGGCAGGGCACGTTGCTCGCAGGACTGACGAACGATCGAGTTCGGGCTCCGGGCACTGTTCTGTCCTCAGACTTGCCCTGCGTTGTTTTTAGTTGGGGCTTTTGTAGGTAGTCGAATGTTCTGGAGTCTCACATTACCCGACCCCATCCGGGGCTGCATGACGCCTAAGCATTTTAAACAATAAGAAAAGAAGTGGATTTCTTTGGGCTGAAACAAAGACGATGAACTAAACTCGTCGGGGTCGTGGTAGCCTAGCGATTAATGCCGAATGCAATTGACCTGTACATAATGCAACGTCTGGCCCAGCGGCTTGTGATGAACATTTGAAGGCTAATGTTTACACGCCTCCTTTGTTACGTTAAGGTGAATGTTCCAGGGTAATCAACATACAACCTAGCGCTGACCTGCAAATTGCAAAAAACGTAAGAAAATTTGAATTTCGCGGGCTACCCTGGAACATTCACCTTAATTAAACTTTATTGGGGATCCATTATTGTTTCTATAAACTTTGAATTCGGTCCAGCCGTTTTGGAGTTAATTCGTTACAAACATACAATAAACCTTTTATTTATTATAGATCACATGCACACTCATAATGATTGTGATTGTAGTTCGTATAGGTACATTACAGAATGACATTATAACGAAACCAACTTACTCGTACTTACAAAAAATGACTGTTCGGCAGTTATTAATAAAAACACGAGGTTGTTTTCTTGCGGTAATGGTGAACTTTGAAATGTGTTTTTGCAAACATGACAGTAAAATACATCCCTAAATAATTTCTGTTTGAACGCGCGTTGAAGTACTAATCACTAATCACGTTTGGAAATTGTATTTTTGCATTTGATAACCAGTTTAGTAAGCCTTTTTTTTTTATAGTGGGGGAAACCTTTTATAGGTCCCCAGCCGGTGGGACGGGGCTGGGGTATGTGGGAGTCCCGGTCGCGTTGTGATGGTGAGTTGCGAACCGGTTTACCCACAAAAACCTACCACTGTTGTCACCGCGTGTCATTCTGCCGTACGGAGTTTAGTAAGCCTATAAATATTATAGCCTTTAAGGCAGTAGCGTGTGTATACATACTAGTGGCTAAGTGGTAGCGGTCGAAATTCCATAATTAATTAAAATTATCTTTTTAAAAATAATTCTACTGTACGTGTGTATGTCACTGAACTCCTCCAAAACGGCTGTACCGATTTGAATGTTTTTTTTTGTGTGCGTTTGGGTGGCACAGAGGGTTGTATAGAATCACAAATCTGCCCGACAGATGGCGCTGTAGTCGGTAAAAGAATATCATGCAGAACAACGTCCTATCTATCCTATCCAAGCTATCCTATCTTTCAATTTGGATCAAACTGTTTGGTGTTTGGTTTTGTTTGGTGTACAAATTTGATTATAATCGGTTTAGTTTAGGGAGTCCATCGCGGACAAACAACGTGCCACGTAATTTATATATATTAGGATTGTATATATAATAAGATATTGTGTACCAAAGTGTGTAAGGCCGTTTGTCCACCGCCGCCATCACCGGGCCGTCATCGTCACCGAGAACGAGATGACGGCGCCGAGTTAGCGATACATACGTTTACTATGGCCATGTGTCCACTCAGTCCACCGCACGCCCGTCACCCGAGAACCGTCAGCCCGGCCGCCGATGTTTCGTGTAGTTCGGCGTGACCGCTAGAACTCGGCACGGTTTTATGACCGGCCGATGTGCCGGCAATACCTAACAGGTTTGTTCTTGTCCACACATTACCGTCGCACCGCGTCGTTCGCCCGGTTTTTGCTTTAACTGAACCACCCATATATCGTCACGGTGGACACTCGACCCGAAAAAATCTCGTTCTCGGTGACGGTTCGGTGAACAAACGGCCTTACAGTAATTATATTACCAAGTCATCAGATCATACGGAAACTTCCGCAGATGTAGCCGTGGCTTGTGAGATCAGTATAGAATAAGCAATTTTGTGTTCTCCGCAACTTATTTGACATAGGCCTTGAACCACCTTGAATATCTATTATAAATAATTAAGTGAACTGATGCCTATGTGGGAGTCTGTTAATGTATTGATTCTATTCTATTCAAATGAGGTTTAAATCTGATGACGACATTTTTTTGTTTAATTGTGGTTTAGCTACCATTTTGTATACGAATGGACAGATTATGATGGAGTTTCCTAGCGGTGCTTATTAGATGTTTTTTGTTATGGATTAAATAACGAAACCCCTGCACTAGGTACCGCAGGAGCTATTATGAACACGTAACTCATGAACACAAATGGGGATCCGTGATCCAACGATCTACTCCTAGCTAGACCAAAAAGGCAGTTTTATCAAAATCGTTTCTGCCAGTCCAGCTGCTGTTCTCTACTTGTTTCGGGGGTTCAGAGTTTTTTCTGTTTACCACCCCATTCTACCTTGAGCACAAGACAGCTAAGGGAAATAGTTAGGCAGTAAACTTATCTGCAAGAGAAGAAAGTCTCATTGAAAAAATGTGCCAAGTCGTCTGGCCAGTGTGGCACACTATCCTATGTTTCCCTCCATGTAATGTATCGGGCGATTCAGGTTTAAATTTGATGACGACAATTTTTAGTTTAATTGTGGTTATGCTACCATATGTACCATTAGATATCATTAGTGTATCAAACTAATTTCCAATATGTATTTATAAAGTACTAGCTTTTGCGCGCGGCTTCGCCCGCGTGGACTTCGAACCCGTGCTAATCTCTATGCATATTTTTTATGAACATAAAAGTGGTTATTGTGCCTTCCAACTCGACTTTTTTGTAGATCTTAATAAGACCTACTAATTCGTAGTACATCATTTTGTTCTCATCATCATTTTTTGCAGCGCACGCATAAATAGGTATTCGGTTTTACACCTTGGGTTACAAAATCGCAATTTTCATACGGATCCCTAATTCTTTTGAAAATAAAATATAGCCTATAACCTTCCTCGATAAATGGACTATCTAACACTGAAAGATTTTTTGAAATCGGACCAGTAGTTCCGGAGATTAGCGCGTTCAAACAAACAAATAAACAAACTCTGCAGTTTTATATATTAGTTTAGATTTATACACCCTTACAACATTTATTATATTGTTAAAAAGACAGGAAAAAATAACAGTATTAAAAGTAAATATGTAGAATGCACATTTCTACGTCATCGGCAAGTGTCATGTCGGAGACCCCTCAGCTAGTTGGATCGAAGTTCATAGCTTTATGACGCTGACTTTATAGAGATGACCTTTTTTGCCCATTTGCTATGGCTACGACCAGGATTTATCATATAAGATCAGCTGCCAATGACAGATTCGTCGACACAAACACCTCAATTTTTATTTCTATGTGTTGAATTATTTTACTTGATAACAAGAAACGTTTATTTCTGACAGGCGACGAGGACCTATCTCACATCAGAGTCATAGTGGCTGAGGTTAATGACGATGATTCTCTGAACAGAATGTGCGGCCAATGCAAAGTGAGTACTAATTTAGTAGATAGGTATATCGAATAGATAGCTATAGTATTTGCCTTCGAGACCTTTCTTTTTGGTTTCGCTGAGGTATGGGGCTCCGCATATTTCAACTACCCACTGAACCCCAGTGGTCTCGTTTGTGACGCCACAGGTGAGCGAGGACACATTCTTCTGTGGCGCCCCGGGTTGCGACTCTCGGAGGGCACTCCGCATAAGTGTCCCTTCGAGACCTAATTAGGAGTTAGTAGATTCCGCGTGGTGACGGATTTAGAATACATAGTGCCGACAAAAGGAAATGATAAGGCCGAAACCTAGCGGCCAGAGAAGGAAAACTTGATACGAAGCTCTATGCCAACCCGTCTGGCCAACGTGGCACAGTAGGCTAATTACTGTCCATGTAGTTGGAGAAGACCCGACTCAGCAGTGGGACTCGGAAGTAGAAGAAGTAGTAGAGTAAGTAAAATGACCAAGCCGCCGTTATTGTTTATTATTTATACCACTGGGCCACTAACCCGCTTCGATCACATATGGGTTGGAATAGCAGAGGTGTCACTTAACGTGCGTCCCCGCCCCGTAAAAGGTGAAAGCATGACGCGCTGCCACACCGGATTGTTGTTGCAGCACCGATTTTCAGTGTGGCCTGTACCTACCTTCTGCATATATGAGACGTCCAAGGTTTCGAAATGTTATTACTTGTTTAACGACTTTAGTCACGCGCAGGTACTGTCGCGGCACCCAAGGATAATGTAACTTTTAGCTGCGCTATTCTGTAAGATTGAGGTCCTTCCCCAGTTTGATTCGAGGGTACCGCCAAGATGCCAGTCAATGTGGTCGGTGGCTTCTTCCTCATAGTCCTCTGCTACTTGGTCTCCACAAATGTCGTTCACAAATGCAGTTGTTACAAAGCTTGTCTTCTTGTTTGCAGGTGATAGTAAACTGTTGTGGACCATATCGCCTCTACGGAGAGCCGGTGGTCCGAGCTGCTATTCACAGCAAGACCCACTATGTGGACGTCGCGGGAGAACCACAGGTACATTCTTCGGGCTATAAGAAATTCACAATTTTAATCGAAATGTCGACTGTCGCAATCTTTATTACAGCTGTAATAGTAGTATATGTAATTAATGTTTACAAAAATGTCTGTAAAAAAAAACGCGACTCAATAATTTTATATAGATACTAGCTGACCTGGCGAACTTTGTTTCGCCTTAAAGGCAATAAATGGGCAGATTTTTGATTTTATTAACTTCAATTTTTTATCAGGATAAATATAAATAAGATATCTATAATTTTAATTAAATATGGCTGAAAATTTGACAATTAGAAATTTAAATTTAACTGAATCTATACTAATATATAAAGCTGCAGAGTTTGTTTGTTTGTTTGTTTGAACGCGCTAATCTCAGGAACTACTGGTCCGATTTCAAAAATTCTTTCAGTGTTAGATAGTCCATTTATCGAGGAAGGTTATAGGCTATATTTTATTTTCAAAAGAATTAGGGATCCGTATGAAAATTGCGATTTTGTAACCCAAGGTGTAAAATCGAAAACCTATTTATGCGTGCGCTGCAAAAACGATTGACAATAGAACAAAATGAAGTACTACGAGTTTGTAGGTCTTATTAAAATCTACAAAAAAGTCCGCGAGAGCACATATCTAACTATCATAGTTTAGTCACAATAACCACTTTTATATTCATAAAAAAAAATGCATAGAGATAAGCACGGGTTCGAAGTCCACGCGAGCGAAGCCGCGCCCAAAGGCTAGTATCTCTATAAATTTACACACAATATCTTTATAAATTGTAGCCTATGTGTTATTCTGATGTATAAGCTATATTATTATAAAGTTTCATTAAAATCCATCTATCCATCCATCCATCCATCCATACTTACAAACTTTCACGTTTATAATATTAGTAGGATTTGAAATCTCAGAACTGTCAGTAAGTCACACGAATAGAAGATTAAATAATTATAAATATTTTGGACCGTCACCCCCGCGCTAGTGTGGGATATGTTTTACAGGTTCGTGAAATTGATCATTAATGACCACCTCATGGCAAACCGTAACAACTAATTAAACCCCTTACCCCCATAGTAATACATACATACCTACAAACAAACTGAACTTTTAAACCGACTTCAAACAAGGAGGAGGGTCTCAATTCGTGTTTATGTTTTTTATTGCATGTGTGTTACCAGTTATGCGATACAAGTGATTAATCAACTGATTCGGAAAATTCTGAGAAGAAATATGCCAGCACAACTATTTGCCGAAAGGCAATTCTCGGTATTCTTAGACGACTTACTATTTGTTGGTTCCGAGATATCTTCGTCTTCTTATACATATATAGAAATGAATGTCTGTACTTCCTTTATAGAATCGTAAACTATGCATTTGATCATGTGACGATCTTCATGAAAATTGTTGTGCACGAGCTCAGGAAGGTAGCCGACCAAAAAAAAAAAAGAAATTGTGTAATGTCTTTCCTTAAAAAATATTCTAGTTAGTGACGTAGCAACGCGCCCGGAGTACATCTAGTAAGGAATTAATATAACAAAAATGTAATCCGACTACAATACCAATAATTATTGCTTTTGTAGTAATTTTTTAGTTCGAGTTCGGTCTTCACTGTCACTACATAGTATAAAACAAAGTCGCTGTCGTCTGTCCGTCCCTATGTATGCTTAAATCTTTAAAAGTACGCAACAGATTTTGAAGCGGTTTTTTTTAATAGTAAGTAGGAATCAAGTTTAAGGTTTAATTGTATAATACATGCATAATATTGTAGAGAAACACTGATAAATTTAGAGGTTCATCATTGCACCCGTGCGAAGCCCGGGGCGGGTCGCTAGTTTGGTAATAAAAGTCGGTTTACATTTTTGGTTAAAATTTATTTATTATATATCGTCTGTTGAACTACAGTTTATGGAGACGATGCAAATCCGCTACGGCGAAGAGGCGCGCTCGGCTGGCGTGTTCGTGGTCAGTGCATGTGGATGGGACAGCGTGCCTACTGACATGGGGGTCATATACCTGCAGGACCACTTTGCTGGTACGTAATAATATAACAACATAGGATTCAAGTCATCAAATTCCATCGTCTCGCGAGTGTAACCGCGGGGTTCAGCGAGTGTAGTAATCCCGTTATCCGTAATTAGAAATTGTGTTGTTTTTTGGGGCCCAGGTGTGCTGAACTCCGTGGAGTCGTACGTGAAGAGCAAGGTCCCCCGCGAGGTGCAGGCGCAGGCTCGGGCGGGCGTCATCAACGGCGGCACTTGGGACTCGCTCGTCCACTCGTGAGTTTTTGGACCCTTGCTCCACTGGCGCCATCTATTGAGCATGTCTCTTGGTTCCAAATGTTTCAATCGAGGCAAATAAACAGGTGTCTGTGTGTGTTATCAGTTCCCTAATGGATGTCCGGTTTTTAATTAATTATTTTTATTTTTGGAATATTTAGTGTCACCACCCCATTCCGTGCTGATGCCGACAAAAGGAAATGACAAGGCTGGAAACAAAAGGCCAACTTGAAACAAACCCTCTGCATTGTGGTTTTTCCAGGCTAGTTCATATGGACGAATTGGCGGTTCTGAGGAAACAACTCTATCCTGAGCCGCTACCTGCCTTCAAGCCGAAACTTCGGAAAAAGTATGTACCCTTTATTCCCATTTTGAACCTGTTCAAAAATGTTCTTCTTGGGCTGTAGTAGATAGATAACATATATTTATCATGATGCCGAGTTGAGTTGTCTGGTTAGGTGTAGATGATATTTTACGGAAGAATGTATGTTATTCAAGAACTAATTATGATCTTTATATATATAAAATTGGAGGTGTGTGTCCCGATATTTCACTTTGCAGCTAAAACTACGCATCGCAAACGAATAGTGTTAATAGGTATGTGGCAATAGGTACAAGGCTCCCATCGTGCACAATGGTGATTGCAAGTTGATAATTATAAGGGTGTACAAGATATGGGGGTAAAAACATGTTAACTTTAAAAATGTGACACTATCATTGGTCTAAAATGGGTGGATTGTTCTAGTAATTCCTGGAATGATCTAAAAAGTTCTAAAATGTATGCCTAAATTCTGATCGTGATGAGAATGAAAATTCTATAATGATCTGGAAAGTTTTAAAAGTTATGTTTAGAAAATGGTGCCTCAGCGAAGCGGGTATTCACAGCTACATAGCTAAAATATACACACTGAGTGAAATTTTTGTATTTTATGAGTAGAGAAAAATATTTAATATAGACCCAAAAATGTATGTATGTACTAGCTGTCACCCGCGACTTTGTCCGCGTGGCATTTAACAATGCGGAAAAACTTGTATTTAAGGGCTCCTGAAATGCAAAAAAGTAACTTATGTATGTAAACGTTTATTTTAATATGTATTTCAAACAGACCGTCTAATTTTATTTATTTGCATAGATAAAACGCCATTATCAGTGTTCGAGTCGTTTCATAGTTCACATGATCAAAGATAGATGGCGTATGAAGTTCAGGGTTGCAATCATGGACGTATAAAAAAGTCGGACAGAGTCTCGCTAACTAAAAACTGTGACATCATAGTCGGCCATATCACCTATATGTACAGGCCAGCACGCACACTTTCACACATTAGTCGGCCATTACGCGCGTGAACATCGATGCATAAAGACGCAATATGCGGCGAAAAAATAAAAACTATAAATCATGTCTTGCGTGGTAAAATGGTGTAAAAACCGTAGTGACCGAAAGAAAAACAACCCAGGAATCACGTTTCATACGTAAATGAATAATTCAATCACTTATTTCCAGATTATATACATTAAAATCAATTTGTATTTGCTAGAACAAAACAATTAATTTTAAGTTCAGTGTTGCCAATATTCACGTGTACAAATTAACCGATACGTGGGCAATTTTTCGTTTATTATAAAAGTCTATATATTATTATGGTTAATTATTTAATAATTACTACTGGGTATTTTATTTTATATTCCTTTTGCTAGATTTTCTAAGGAAAATTAAGTATGGAGAAATGATTGAATTAAAATTACTTAGTAGAAATTGTAATGGTGAAAACGATTGGATTCCAAACAAATACAGTGTAATTTGCAGTATACATTTTGATGCGGATGACTTATAAACAACTAAGGAGGACTCCGGCGTGTTGTTAGTTATGCAGTACCCTAAAAGGTAAATTAGCAATCTACCAAGACATGGATAATACAAAAACAATGAAACTATGCCGCTTATTTTTTCAAAATTTAAATGTACGTTGTAGCTATTGTATCGGTATATAATAATAATAAATATCCTTGGACGAGATGGATGATAAACTACTTAAATAAATTTTTTTTTGTAAAAACATACATATTATAGATAGAAAAACACCCAGACCCGGGACAAATACTTGTAGGTCGTGCAAATATTTCTTCCGTGCGGGGATCGAACCCGCGACATGCTACGCAGCAGTCGATCGCTCAACCACTGCGCCAACCGTGTCGTCAAATCGTAAAAATATTCATACATTATTTTAATCCCCAGTGCTTTATTTTGTTTTAATATTTGTTTGAGTCAAGACACGTGGCAGAGGAATAAACTGTTACTGTACCATATAATACCAGTGCTTCTCAAGAGCACCTCTTGAGAAGCACTGGCAATAAATTATAATTAAAGTTAGGCAACATAAATATATTATCACAAAAAAAATTTTGGTAATGAAAGCATTTCTTTTAATTTAGAATCTAAATTTAATTTAGAATTAGAGAAAATTTCAAAAACCTCCCAAAGTAAAATACATTATTATAAAATGAAATACTCAGCATTTAGGATGTTAAAGTTAAACATAACAATTTCGAACAATCTTTTTTTAATATTTTAACCATGTTTTTATTGCAAAATTTTGTGTATCTTGGCAACCCCAAAATTAACTCACACATACAGAGCTGCCGCCATTTTGGCGTCTCACTTTTGTCTTAGCCAGAGTTCCGTCCGCCTTTTTTTATACGTCCATGGTTGCAATTGACACATTAGCGGGCGAAGCCATAATAGCAATAACATTTTTTTTTAATTGTTCATATTGAACCCCAGGCTAGTCCACAAGCACGGGCGCCACTACTGCGTGCCGTTCCCGGGCTCGGACGAGTCCGTCGTGTACCGCACGCAGCGGCACCTGTTCGAGCTCAGCCAGCGACGCCCCGCGCAGCTGCGGGCCTACTTCGTCAGCGGGGACCTGCTCTCCGCCGCGCTCATGGTCCTCGCCGCCCTGCTCTTGTTCCTCATGACCCGCTTCCGACTCACCGCCAACCTCCTCCTGAGGCACCCGAGGCTGTTCTCCTTCGGAACCGTCACCAGGGAGGGGCCCAGCGACGTGGTCAACGAGAGCGTGGAATTTGAATTCGAATTGATCGGGAAGGGATGGGCGCGGGAAGCGGACGTGGCCGGTGCGGATC
This sequence comes from Clostera curtula, assembly GCA_905475355.2. NCBI lineage: Eukaryota > Metazoa > Arthropoda > Insecta > Lepidoptera > Notodontidae > Clostera > Clostera curtula. The sequence goes on along the minus strand of FR997803.1, from coordinate 1,070,307 downwards.
CCGACAAGGAGATGACTGTTACTGTAAGCATTTTATATCATCAACATGCATATTTTAGTTTTGTTTTATAGATGACGTTTCTATTTCGTTCGTATTTGCTTCCGCGACACCCAGCATGGAGAAGATTTTACTCCTTTTTTCTCGCCTTTACCCACCAGTCTAACCTGAGTTGGCTAACTACTATACACTTATCCACGATCCCTCTAGCGGGGCAACCGGTAATTATGTTGTACTCAAAATCCCTGTGTCTTGACGCAGCAATATTCTCTTTATATAATTCTGAAATGATGTCTTTTCGAAATTATTACAACACAGAATTTATCTCACTTAAAAGAGATCCCAAGCAAAAAAGTGAGTAAAACAATCACTACATAGTATAAAACATATACATAGTATAATTTGAGCCGTGCGAAGCAGGGGCGGGTCGCTAGTAAACAAGATAAAAGAAACCTTTTCCACTGGAATAATTATGGATATGAGTAATACCTGCTAGTGATACATTGAGGTTCAAAGATCCGTGTATGTCCAGGTATCGGGAAAGAACCCGGGCTACGGCGCTACCGTGATCGCCTTGCTCCTCTGTGCCTACACTGTGCTCAGGGAGCAGGACCAGATGCCCACCACGTGAGTTTTGTCCACCACATTTGATCTCATATTGGCTGAGCCGGCGCACTTCGTATCGATATAATATGTCTCAGTTTATAAAAACCTATTTTTACTAGAAGACGTAAACTAGCCTCATGTGGCACGTAGGCTCCTTCTCATTTTTCACTCCACTGCATTCACTTTTACTTTAGTTTTTATCTGGAAAAACAAAATGTGTAACTAACATTACATACTACAGTAAACAATGTCACTATGTGTTACGTATTTTTCCACATGTAGTTCATTCAGTATAACAGTGTGATTAGTATATTACGGGGATCCAAAATTAATGAAGAAAAACTTAAAAGTTTATCTGCTGAACCTTTTTCCGCCCCATATGATACCCTTAAGGCCTATATGTGTTGATGACACTATGTATTCGATATTGGTCACCAAATACACTAGTAGTTGTAAAATCTGTATTTGTTGGAGTATAGTGCGAGAAACGTTCTTATTGGTTACAGTAGAGGCATCATGACGACCGGCGTGGCCTTCAGAAAGACCAATCTCATCAAAAACCTGAATGAACATGGGATCAAATTCCAAATCGTTGGTGAAAAATAGGGTGAATTCTTACTACTTAAGAGCCGATGGCCAATCCGGTGCGGACCGCAGCTATCGACCCTCAGCGACCTTTGTATCACAAAGGGCGTCCCGTCCGACCATCTAGTGCGGTGATTAGTTCCTCGGCCTAGGTTGAGTTCTTTGTGGCCTTACTTTTGTAAAACCTACTTGTGATGTTTAATGTGCTAGTGAATTAAGGAGAGCTTGTTAAAAATATGTGGAATTTAACTTAGGGGGCGTCCATTAATTACGTGAGGCGTTTGTGAGTTTTTGACCACCCTCCCCCTTGGTAAGATATCGTAACATTTTCCTCATCTCCCTCCCACTCCCCTAATCTCACGCGAGATTCTTCAAAACTTCTATTTGGACTGTAAATGTGTTGGATTATGGAGAGAAAAAATCTTGTTCTATTACTTTTAATGAAGACTAGCAAAGACTAGTATTTATGAATATTAACGTAATTTAAAATCACTATCATAAAATTAAATAATGAATATCAAACAAAAATTAAGAAAAGATTTATTTTAATTCAGTCCATGGAGACTCGTGCACGGCCTCAAGAGTGACTACTGGAACATATCCAAGTGCTTTTCAATAAAATTATCTGCTCCTTTATCTTCGCTATTATCAGGTTTCTCAGATTTGGCTTTATTTTATTCTAGAATAGAACAATCATTACGTGATATTTGCCAAGAAATGTGAGATTTGGAAAGACTTATCTTGATCCCCTCCGCCCTAGAATACCTCACGTAATTAATGGACGCCCCCTTACATTCCAACTATCTATTGTTTGTTAATATGCTTCATTTAACTCTGATTTAGTAAGAGATGTCACTGTTATTTTTAATATTGCAAAATATTATAGATGGCACTAGTTGTCAGCTCTGCTAAAACTAAAATTCGTTTATATTTCTTACATGCTTAATATATTCCACGTGAGTTAACAAGACTGTTTTTATGTGATTTAAATATGCATTTCGTGTATGTCTGTTCAACAAGTGCAATTAAATTGTATTTTAATAAGATTTTATTTATATTCAATATAGTTAAGATAATAATAGTTAAATGTCGGTTATTGGGTTTTTAATAAATTAGAACTATTTAGTTAAACTACTTTTTTATTGTTTTTACCTTTATAATTGTTAATCCTTAATGAAAACAAAAGTTGTCGTTTATGATCCATACGCATCGTGCATATGCTCCGGTATCCGCAGTACTGAAATGTGAGGGATGACCAAACCCCATACATTTAAGTGCTTCAAAACTACAAAAATGACGATCGGGATTAATTTATCAATATCAAATTGCTGTAGTAAGACTGTTGTAACTAATTGGGATTGCCAATGATGGGTGCCGTTGGAGAGTCCTCTTCGGCTACGTTGAACCTAGACCGCAGATATAATAATTCTATACCAACAACGAAGTCGCGTATCGTCTGCCATCGATCTTTGAATTTCAGCCAGGCCAAACTTCTTGTACATGCTCTCTAAAGCCCGAAGATAGTCAGAAATTATATATTAGTTAAGTTACCCATCTCAAATCTGTCTGAACCAATGCTGGTTAAGTGCCGGGCTTCGTAGAAGAGGAAAACCAGCCTGATGAGCCTGTTATTAAACTGTCAACACATACAATCGTAATTAAAATATAAGTAATATTGGTTGGAATCTATATAAGTACAGCTATGAATATTGCCATAATCTTATTTTTACAGTAAAGGTATCTTGACGACCGGCGTGGTGGCCTTCAGAAAGACCAATCTCATCAAAAATTTAACGGACATCTGTCGGTCGGTCAAGTTCCAAATCGTCAGTGACAATTATGGTTGAAATCTAACGCCGTATCCGCCACTTGCGTGCACACCCGAATACTCTTACAGGTCTTCCCATGCATAGCCACAAAGCAAAATCTGATGCTGATGACCTCTACCGTTTCATAGTCCCACCGTCGCTAATTTGCCGTAGCGGTTATCAGTTATTACTATTATTTTATTCTATTAAATCTATGAAACTTTAAGCGCAAAGGGATGATCATCCAGCCAGACGAGGTGTGATGTCTGGCTAGGGGTCGTAGCGCCTATCCCCCCGATAGTTGTAGTCGGGGATATCTTAATCTTGCGAATTGCTCTTGACATTTCGCTATCGCAGTGTAAAACTTTTTTTCGTAATTATCGCATTTGTAGGCGATATTTCTTGATGCAATTAGTTCAAAATTTTCGTGTAAACTGTGTAAGTATGTAGCATGCGGTCGCTACAGAACCATATCGACGTAAGAAAATATATTTGCTGTAAGCCTCAAAACACGAAATGTTCAGCAGAGACAAAAAACATTTCTAAAATTAGAAAAAAAATAATTACTCAAAAACTATCCATTGTAGGAACATGATTTTAAAAACGTATTTTTAGATTTTCTGGTTTTACATGTTACGTATAGAGATATCCTTCTGAGTCAATTAATACCAGTGTTTCTGTGGCTTACAGCAAACAAGTTTTTTTTACAAATCTATAAAACGCTGTAACCATCAAGAATTTTCTATGGCAACAAAACATTTCTATTATGTTTAGAACTTTTAAGTGCTGTAAATGACATACATATTTTTTTACGTAGAACTAACTAGATGTGAGCCACAGTGAATCATTTATCTTATTATTTACGACGTCATTAAAACGTGTAAGTGTCGGTATTACAAAAAACTCATCCTGCCAAAATGGCGTAAGTATCTGTTTGAAGAATGGCGTAAGCAACAAATGCATCAAATATACTGGTTTTTGATAGACTTACAGCCAAGACCACACCAATAATTTTCAAAAAACATACAGCGTAAGCGATTTTTTTTCGTCGTTAAAATTATGAGAGTCTGATCAATCGACGTAGATTTTTTTTCTGATCAAAATGATGTAAAAAACGCATTTTCGATTTTTTTAGGCTTACAGCAAATAAGTTTTCCTACGTCGATATATTTATTACAACTTTCATATCTCAGAGTTGGTAACAGTGACATCTTTTTTTAATATTGCAAAATATCACTGACGTTTGTCACAAACACAACATAGATGGCGCTAGCAGTCAGTTTTGCTGAGAAATCTATTTCTATACATTTTATTCGTTATACAGACATACGTGTATAATCTTCTATGCAAAGAGCAGAGGTAATGCTAAATCGCGTTCTAAAGGTGTTTTGAAGCTCAGTTTTAGAAATGGTTTATGGAGGTTTTACTAGAACAGAAACTGTAAAACAATACATACATGGAGCTGACCTGACAGTCCTAAATATTTACTAACTGACTGCATCTATATATTTGTTAAGTCCCTAAAACAAGATTCATATATCATCATCATTTCCGCCAACAGCCGTCCACTACTGGACATAGGCCTCCCCCAAGGATTTCCAAGAAGGCCAGTCCTGAGCCGCCCACATCCATGGGATGGGCATGAGAGGTTACTGGAAGTTATATGTAACAGTCTGTTTGTTCCATCACAACTGAACTAGGTATCTCTTCATTATTGTTCTAGATGCTTTATTATCTCCACAACGTTTCATGTGGTTATATTTCTAGTTACGCCACTTTCGTCCCCAATTGACAAAAGATATTTGTTTAGGAAAAAATGCCTAGGAATTGATGTTTGCTATATTATTACGCACAGTATCAATATTTTCGTTAAATATCTGTTGTACATTAGGGAGTAATGTAAAATGCAATGTATGTCTATTCTTCTCGCAGGGATGTCTCGTCGATGCGCTTGTCCAATGCTACTGGTTTTCACTATTTTGTGGGTGCGTGTTTTCGAGTTAAGTATTCAATTTCATATTATTTACTTTACTTATAATTCCTTATTGCAAGAACTATTTTCCTTTCTTGCAATTGTAGAAACTAAACTCGAAATCATGCTTGTTATTAAATCTGGCGTTCCCCAAAACACACGGTATATGTTCATCACTAGTTACAGATTGAAGCGAGGTTTAAAGTTTCATTTATTTGAGTAAATATCAAATGAAATCTCTACACTCCCACTTCGTGTTGACGTTTGGCGGGTCGCCCTCTTCCCTGCCATATGTTTGAGGAGGGCAATGGCTGTCATATGGCGTTGCTGGGGGTCGGTCGGCTTAGGCATGCAGTTCTAAATACTTATTGCTTTTGTTTGGCCCATTGTGACTATCGCGCAGGCTTGCTCTCTCAAATCTCTCATTATTACAAAACGGCCATTTAAAAAAAGCAACTACGGTGTTACTAGTTGGTTCTTCTCTGTAGAACAGCTTCCGGATCACTAATGGTAAATGTTAACTATATTTTAACTATACTATATTGACGTGTCGGAGCTCGGATGAGGCAACTTGTATAAATAGATTTTTGACACACGTAACGTTGACCAAAAGTTTAACAATCATCAAAACATTACGTGACGCGTGCATACCTTATTTTTCAAAAAGCTGTGATCTGTGTCAAATACAAAAAGACTTCGAATCTAAAAAGTAGTCTTAGTCTATCATTACGACACCGTCAGAGTAGAACATTGGCAAGAATGAGTTTTGCGTTACCAATCAGGGGTAGTAAAAATACAACAATTGAAAATAGATACAATTAATTTAATGACACGGTAAAGCTACCTTAGTTACAATGTACACGCCATCTTAACACACGACTAATATATACATTTTATATCCCATTTTGTACACGATTTAATTACACTTATTAAGACTAGTATCATCAATATTACTAACAGGGAGACAGATGCATTGCGGTATGTTAAAATGACCTTAGGTAAATTATTTCTATATTAACGGTTGGTTCACATTGAGTTAGTAAGACATTACAGTGGACTGGTACTGAAGGTGTATTAAAAATACGCCTTGATTGTCTAAAGATTGCAAGCGTTGCCAACGGGATACGTGTCTCCGGTTTAGTTTCATGGTTGGGAAGGGTCCAGAACATATCTGGAGACATCTTTACCTCTTTCGAGAATAAATTGCATTTGGTGATTATAAAAAAATATTATTGGTTCGAGCCCTTCGCTAAACTATTCAAAACATGTTTTTTACGAATTAGTTCAAGCTGGCCATCATTTTTATTTTTAGAACAATACGTTTCTAAATACCTCTCCCAAAAAGGTTGACCTGTTTCGCGTAGCTTAGTTACAATTACTCGATGCACCGAACTGGTAAGTGGTAACCAGTGCCAAGGCGGCGCTTGCGACCTTAAGACCCTTTAGATTAGTACCCCCGGTCAGCTTTCTTACAAAGCTACATTACACTGAGCATTCTAATTTACGTATACTTAACTTGTGCCACGTGTCCGTCACTAAGAGGTACCTAACCCTTGTTTAAGTAAATCATTGTAAACCAGCCATTAGTTCGTGGAATTTTCCGACCCAAAATTTAGGCTATGACAGTAAAGGGTTAGAGGTGCAGTCAGTAACATTATAGGTATTCTATGAAAATATTAATTTATTTTGCTAAGTACATATTTTAGGCTCATCAAATAAATTGTGAATAGGTGGATGGCAGAGTAGAATATTAAATGTAAGCTCTGGGAGTTGATGATTTACAACATAATAACAATTTAAATGCTTTACGACTCTTTTTTGCCGTTATAAATTGGGTAAATATGCATTTACAACTTAGTTCCGATTATATCAGACACGTTATTGAATCATCCTACATCCGTAGCACTCAGACAGAAGTACCTTTAGTACTTCTTGTGGATGAATCTTGAGCCTCGTCTCGTACAACACCTCCAGTATCATATTATACCATATCTACATAGATTTTTTACGCAGTGGCAATATGAAGAGGTGATAACAATTAGGTATCTAAGATTTGCAATACGATATTATCGCAACTTAGTTGTTTAAAGATAGGTAATACCTAATATAAAAACCTTGATTCGGCTATTGATGAAAAGAATCGGTAGGTAGGTACCTACTTAATAAAAATTACTATCATAATTTCAAGGACAATGAAAACCACACTGACTACTCATGAGCTGCCTGCATCCTTCGAATCGCGGTGACCGTAACCGGGTCGTCAGTCTGTAGAGGACTGTACCTCTACGGTCGCGGCCTTCATTATGGAACTCCTCTGTCTACAAGGTGTCCACAAGTTATCGGTTCTTCCTCCAACATGGCTAATCCATTATCACTTCAGTTTGTTAATTCTGCTATCTAGGTATACAATAATGTTACTGACTGTATCCTAAATAAACTTGAGCTTTGGTCTAACATTAATAGGATCTAAGAAATAAATTAAAAAAACATACAAATCTTAATAATAGGTACCATTATTACATATTATATCAAAGGATGATTCTAAATAAGCGATGTATGTTATTGTTAACAACGTTCTTAAAACTAGCTTAAAGACTTGGATTTTATCTAAAATGTTTTAATAGGCGTAAGAATATTCATTGGTAGGTACATTTGTTGACACATTCTTGGTTATACGCTAATCAGATTAATTGAGCTTTTGAATAAGACATTTTGGTTATTATTTACGTACAACCACAAAAAAATATATTATCAAATTACCAAATCATTTTAGTTTAAATTAAATCTTTGCCAAGTTTAAAATGGCGGCAACATTTTAAAATGGCAGTATATTTATTTTTATGTGAATTAAAATAATACAGACTTATCGCGTTTATTTTACATCATAGTAGTTCACGCGATAAATGAATTAACTAATTTTAATTTAAATATTAAACAATTCCGAGAAACTAAAATGGCGAAAGACCTTTTTAATTTCCCAGGCAGCAGCGGTTCAATTTAGGCTTGTTACTGTTGCACTAAGATGAATAGTTCCTGAAATGGGGAGGAGATGGGCATACATTCTCTAGTAACCTGTCTTGCTGAACAGAGCTACGCTGAAGGGTCATTCAGCGCATGATAGTGTAGTAGGTCTCAATAGTCTCATAGTCAAAATAACTTTTGTAACTAAATAACTACCATATTGTTTTTAAAAACATTTTAAGTACCTACTCCCCATCTCTAGATATTCCTTTAGCTAGTTACATTAGTTTCGTTACAGGATTTTCTAGAGAGAGGTTAAGTAAGCATGACACTGACCATTTCCGTAATGTTGCCGCGTACATCTCTATGAATCGAATAAAGTATCTCCATCTACCTACTGCGAAACAGCAGTGCCCGCACCGCCCTCTTTCGTCGACGACATCGTAAAAAACATGCTTGTCCAATAAATTAGGTACTCATACTAAAATATTCGGTGAATATATTAGTAGCATCTACTATTCGATGTAGGTACATACAATATCATTCATATTTTGTGCAATATATACCTATAGCCATTCCTGCTCGTCTACAGGAACATAGATACATTTACCCTATGAGTAAGGGAAAAACTTTATGATTGTCTATACTCTGCACTTAAATAGGTATTTACGTAGTAATTATTCAATTGTATTACTGGAATTGGTTTAATTGTTGATAAAATTATTTAATACAATCTTAGGCGTACTGTACTGCAAACTATTAATTTGGTCCTAAACAATACATAATTGTAAATGTTAATTTTAATGATCATTTTAAGAGAACCGAAACCATCTTGAACCGACCCAAATCGAAGAACTTCTGAACGAGATGTTCTTTTAAGATTTAATACATTCTCACAAGTTCACTCAAGTCTTTCAGCATGCCTTAACTGGACTCGCGGCTGTTCTCACTGGAGCCGATAACACTGGCCTGTGACGTAGACGGCGGTGCCTCTGGCGCCACAATGAGGCCTTCCTTGATCCTTTTCTTTTGTTTCATCCGTCGGTTCTGGAACCATATCTTCACTTGTGTCTCATTGAGTTGCAGGGCAGAAGCGATCTCAATCCTTCGTGCTCTCGTTAGGTACTTGTTGAAATGGAACTCTTTCTCCAGTTCTGTGAGCTGTTTGTTGGTGAAGTTGGTGCGGCCGGTGTTGTTCAGGTTGAGCAAAGGGTTGGCCAACATTTGGCTGCCTGTGGGCGTGCGGATGCCCTCCTGTGGACTCCCTATTCCACCCTGAGTGACGAACTCTGCTGGCGGTATCATTAGTTTTGGTGCTGTAACAACAGAAAGGTAATGTTAAGTTTTTGGTACTCATCTTGCACAGAAATAAGGTAAGCCTGTTTATTGATTTTGTTCATAATATTATCTATAGAAAAACATGTTTGAAATATGTAGTGGTACACATGGTAAATCACCGGATATCAAGTTATAAGTATTGTGTCATCGTATAAATATATCTGCAGAATAATTTAGTAGGATAATTTGTTCTGCAGGTTAATTTGGTTTGGCTGTTCCAGGTGTTGGATTGGTATCCATTATTTATGATGTCACACCTCCAGCGTGCTATGTCGTCACATTTAGTCAGTACCTAGCATGAAAACTCACTGCTGGTCTAACCAAATTATCACCGATTGTAGCGGAGGGCAGACGTCACTACTGGTAGTAGTGGTAGTTAACCAAAGCAGGGTAAAATGCCGACCTCAGTGTAATCGGGTAAAGGCGAGGAAAAGAAACTAAAATTGGGCTTTTATTGCTTACTAGTGGCCCGCCCCGGCTTCACCCGTGCAAAGCGGGGGTGGGTTATACATATAAACCTTCCCCTTGAATCACTCTATCTATTAAAAAAAACCGCTTCAAAATCCGTTGCGTAGTTTTAAAGATTTAAGCATACATAGGGACGGACAGAAGAATATGACTTTGTTTTATACTATGTAGTGATGATAGTGATAGTGATGACAAACCAATCCACACGAAAAATTGTAACCCTGTGACCCTTTTGAACAGTTACTGCTTTAACGTGGAAACACTTTTTAAAAACGATTTCCTGGTCATTATTCAAATGTTTAGTTAGATTTTTTTGCCATTTGCCGAAGTAAGTTTGTTTACACTAACGTCTTATTGACGTGGATTATCTTTGAGGCCAAAGAAAGAGTCCGTGGGAGCCACTCAGGTCTATGACAGGTGTCACTTTTTTCCTAATAACAAAAAGAAGCGAGATAAAAGATATTTCAATATTAGCCTAAAGATGGCGCCCTGCTGCGCGGGAGTGCCCCGTCGTACTTGTTTCACGGTAAACTTTATTTTTCGACGTTTATTGTTTGAAAGTAAACAAACGTCCGTCTGTACAAGTCACGGCTATTATATTATTGTTTGAATTAAACGAAAAACTACCAAATATTTGAGTTATTCCGGTTCCACGAAATCAACCTTGCATTCGGATTGGTAAATAGTTATGTGATTCCTTGAATAATTATGAAATACTTGTAATCGCGATTCGTGTGTACGTCTAATATGTGGGCAAAGGTCTCACGTGTTTCTAATATCTGCAACATAAATATGGACTTTAGGCAGAAGAATATTTAGATGACCCACTATTGAGTCGGACCCCTTTATGTTTATAGAGTGGTATTAGCCCACTGTGCCACGCTGGCGAGACGTGTTGGCACAGAGTTGGTATCAAGCTTTCCTTCTCTTGCGGCTAAGTGGTCTGCCTCTTGTGTTCCTTTAGTCGACTCTTACGATACCCTGAGGATAATGTGGGTTGGTGACATTGTGTATTGGACGGCATTCATTCCATTGTTTATAACTGATACCAAGCGGACTTTTACTCCAGGATGGAAAAGGTATTAATAGTTATTTTCACTTCAGTAGCTCAAACATTTCGATTTTGCTCACTGAGTGAGACAAAGTAACTTTTTAATTCGAAACATTTAAAATCTATCTCTTTCCCGCCAATAGAAAAGAGAGAGACAAAGCCCCAGCACCAACAGCTCCGATTTTGAATTCGACCTCAAAGACAAACACGTTCGGAATTTCGTACTAACTAAAGAAATTGAAGGAAAGAAAAAGAAATAACTAAAGAATTATTGATTTTTTTACTTGTTGTTGTATTTAAACGAAAATAAGTATTCACTGCTTAAAAAACTGATATTTAAGCTACTCGTATAAATATTTAATTCCAGTTTCAAAAATGTTACTTATTAGGTATATTTCATCTCCTATAGTGTTCTCGCTGCTGAAGTGAAAAGTTATGTGTGTTACACGAGAGCAAATTTTTTTGCATCTTGTGTTTGCAAAAAACGACTTTGCTCTCTTGTTGCACAATCATAATTTCTCTACTGCGTCGCCTAACAAGGGCTGTTCTGCCCCATCGGGCGTCAGTCCTGCGAGCTATGTCCACTGACACTTCCGTTTGGCAATCCTGTGGGCTATTTCGTCCTTATAATAAATTGCTTTTTCACGGATTAAGGTATATGTAATATAAGTGCGACATGACCTCGCCCCTTTCGCCAACCGGTGTCCATTTGTCCAGCTAATCCTGCACATGTTGTCACAGTTGGAGATCCCCGGAATTAAGAATTTTGCCAATAAACCAATTTAGTTCCGGGATATTGAGGGAGTAATCGGTGCTTAATGACATCGGAATAGCCAGTGCCTGCATTTCTTAACTTTTAAAAATACAATTTCTATGTTCGATGTATAGTCCAGAAAATTGGAATTATGTAATAATCTGGATGTAACCGTTCTCCTTGTGGTGCGGTGATTTAGTATACGAAGTATCACCACCTAATGTCATTTAGGGTGTTGTAAGAGCCGACAAAAGGAAATCACAAGGCCGATAACCTATCCGCAAGAGAAGTAAAACTTGATACGAAACCCTGGGCCAGCATGGCGCAGTAGGCTAATTACCCTCCATGAGCTGGGAGGAGGCCCGACTCAGCAGTGGGTCATTTTTGAGCTAAGACGCCAGATGATTAACTAATTTCGTATTATTAAATCTGCCTACTTCGAACGGTATAATCCGGAGCCATCAACCAAGGCCATTAACAACTGCGCAGCGCAGCATCTATCCGTCGGCGGATCAAACATGCCGGGTGTTTGTCTGTCTATTTGCGCAATGCCCGTCAACATGGACCCGCACCGGGGCGTACTAGATGGTTGAAACCGTTTCCACTGCTTTGCACGATACGATAATATTCGTCTCGTACCTACTTTAGAAGTTACTTAGGGCTGGAACTTGATGACACAAAATATTTATTTTATTTATTTATTTATTTATATACTTTATTGCACAGACAAACAAAATTATCACTATCATTAAGAAACATATATGAGTATTTGAACAATGGGCGGCCTTATTGCAAACTGCAATCTCTAAAAATAATATCAAAGACAGTATCTAAACGTACATTTTGGGTATTTTCTAAATTATGTTTACATGTGTTAATAAGACTTGTCTGTAATAGTCTCTTTAGGAAGTCAACTGGTAAAATATTAAATGACTTAAACTTCAAGACTTTCTTTTTATAAAAAAACATTGATATGTTAGAATCTAACATATGTTAAAAAGCAATAACTAACACTTAGATAATGCATTTTAACATGTTATTTACAATGTGCCGTCTGTTCAGTCCTAATTTTATGTTTAAAGTTGTTTATTTTATACTAGTTGTAGTCATAGTTAGTTTATAGTTTTTAAAATTACCTATACAATTGTTTACATTAAATGTGGATATAAATTATTCTTAATTATATTTTTCATACGAAAACCGTTGCAGCAAAAATATCAATGCGGTACATTTTTAATGTTTAAAATATTAATTTAAAAAAATACGCTTTTAAAGAAAATCGAACTAAAAAATAGAAAATAAATTTTAATAAATTTGAATTAAAAATAGTGTCAGAAAAATGATTTTATTGTAAAAGCGTGGGGTGCACGGTATCAATAGTTCTGAATATTTTATGAACAGATATGACTAGAAGGGTTAATTTGATAATATCCTGAAAAGATAATATCTAATAGAGATGTAAATATCATAAAGCTATTGCTATATGCTATTGCATCGAAGAGCGGTGTTCCATCTTGATCACCGTTATTATTATTATTCTATTAATGATAACGGGTCAAAATGTTTAAAATATTGAATTGTCATCGGTCCTTAATAAGTATGCCAACGTTAATCCGACGTTTTTAACTGGGTCAAAATCATGTTCAAATATTCCGTTACATACATACATACAAGCGAAGCTAATAAAGCGTATTAAAAATTATAAAAGCACTAAGCTTATAAATTATTTTCTGTTATGTAGTTATATCATAGTATTTTGTCAGTATATGTTTAGAAGTTATTTTGTCGTCAGACAATGGGAACTTACAGCATGCGCATACACCGCCGAGCGCTCAAACAAATATTGACATTGACGCAAAACCGAATATCAACTCTTCCACTGTCTGACATCTCTATGTTATTGGTGACTGACATAATAAATTATGACTCTATATCTAATCCTTCTAACTTAATATTCAGTGTTCTGCTGTGTTTCAGCTACCTGCTTCTTGGCCATTACATGGCGTACCATCAGCTTCATAATTTCAGCCATAAAAGTTCATTGGTGAAAAATGTCCAAGGATATTTATTATTTACTAGCTATTGCGCGCGGCTTCGCCCGCGTGGATTTCGAACCCGTGCTTATCTCTATGCATATTTTTTATGAACATAAAAGTGGTTATTGTGATTAAACTATGCTAGTTAGATATGTGCTCCCAAGGACTTTTTTTGTAGATCTTAATAAGACCTACAAACTCGTAGTACATCATTTTGTTCTATTGTCAATACTTTTTGCAGCGCACGCATGAATAGGTTTTCGATTTTACACCTTGGGTTACAAAATCGCAATTTTCATACGGATCCCTAATTGTTTTGAAAATTAAATATAACCTATAACCTTCCTCGATAAATGGACTATCTAACAATGAAAGATTTTTTGAAATCGGACCAGTAGTTCCGGAGATTAGCGCGTTCAAACAAACAAACAAATAAACAAACAAACAAACTCTGCAGCTTTATATATTAGTACTAGCTTTTGCGCGCGGCTTCGCCCGCGTGGGCTTCGAACCCGTGCATATTTTTTATGAACATAAAATCGGTTATTGTAACTAAACTATGATAGTTAGATATGTGCTCTCGCGGACTTTTTTGTAGATCTTTATAAGACCTACAAATCCGTAGTACATCATTTTGTTCTATTGTCAATAGTTTTAGCAGCGCACGCATAAATAGGTTTTCGATTTTACACCTTGGTTTACAAAATCGCAATTTTCATACGGATCCCTAATTCTTTTGAAAATAAAATATAGCCTATAACCTTCCTCGATAAATGGACTATCTAATACTGAAAGATTTTTTGAAATCGGACCAGTACTTCCTGAGATTAGCGCGTTCAAACAAACAAACAAATAAACAAACAAACAAACTCTGCAGCTTTATATATTAGTATAGATATAGATAGATTATTGGTAGATACTAGGCCGCCCATGTCTTCCGAATTCCGGTGACTAGGTACCAGTACTGCGCTTTCAAGTGCGTGATCCCCATTCGAGGACCTTCCTGCCACAATTTATGTATACTACTCAGCTCATTAATGACCCCCTGCTGATTTACACTCCAGTTACCTGGAGGGTAATTATCTTCCTGTGTTACTCTGGCCAGATGAGATGGCACAGGGTTTCGTATCAAGTTTTCCTTCGGCTTTTCTTTTTTTTTGTTGGCTCTTACTACACCATCAGAATGGATTAGGATGGTAAGAAAATTATGTATTCTAAAACAAAATCTAAATACAACCTTCCTTAATAAACAGGCTATGTAATGCAATGATGGTTTTCAAATTGGGTCAGTAATTACTGAGTTGGGTGCGTTTAAGCAGATAAACTCTTTACCTTTACACCTTTCTTTTGCTCCATGCAGAAGGTATACTATTACTTCTACAACTCGGCCCATGCGAGGCGGCCTGACTCAGCAGTGGGTCATTCCACTGCTGAGTCAGGCCGCCTCGCATCACATGCATGGTTATTAGCCTACTGTGCCACGATGGCCAGACGGGTTCGGACAGGGTTTCCTTTCAAGATTTCCTTCTCTAGTGGCTAGGTTTTCGGCCTTGATATTTCCTTTGTCGGCTCTTACGACACCCTCAGGATGGAATGTGGTGGTGACACTACGTATTCTTAATCCGTCACCATACGGAAGGTATGTATTGCAGATATAGTAAGGAAGCCTCCTTGAAACAAAAATCTCTTTATCCAAATGGAATGAGTCGTTCGAGCATCTAGCTTGTTTGGGCAGCACAGGCTGTAACACTACACCGGGGCCCCTCGGCCGCGCTGGAGACATCGCTAATCCATTACGCGATCGCGCTCAGCAAATGTTTGCTCGGCCGTTGCGTGCGACTGTTTGCTCTGCTATGGGAATCGGGTGAAGGGTGTGCTTGGTTTGGGCAGATGGTATTCAAATCGAGAGTCAAATTCTAGTTGAGATAGGCATCTCTAAAAACAGGCACTCCCCCAGTCGGGAGAAGCAACCCCGTTACTTTGGAGTAGGACAGTCGAAGAACGCCGTGGAATTTAGTGGATTGGTCGGAGGGCAATTATCAGATGACAGTTGCTACTCCAGATGGTCTCGCGTCTCGGAGTCCTATACATACATTCATATAATTAATTACGCGTCTTTCCCGTAGGCTGAGGGCACTTCTTTTCACTGGTTACGATCCTTACATAATTGTTTCCCTTTGTCCACTTTCATTATTCCCTTCATACATGCTCTTCAGCTTAGGGTACTCTTGACCTGGTCTTTTTTAAAGACGTCCTTGATTTGGTCTATCGTTCTTCATTCATTTTTTCGACATGGCCAAACCTTTCCAATTTTTGTCACCACATTTTCTTTTCATAAAAGTATCAGAAGCTATACTATCAGAAGTGGTTATAGAGCCTATGGATAGGAGTTTTTAAATAAAAAAAATGAGTGTTCCTTCTGACATGGGCCTATAGATGAAGACGGGAGATAGCTATCGTGAATAATACCTACAAGCTTCGTAATCTATTTTCCGTCATGTTTCTTCGCGGTTCTGTAATTATTTTCCTATAGTATAGGATCCCGCTATACAACAATCTTCACCAGTAAAATTAAAAAAATGAAAACTATTTAATACAAAATGTTAATAGACTTCAACAATAGGCAATAAAAACCAATAGAAAAAAAAAAGAATAACCAACCATTTGAAGTGGTTTTTTAGTGTCTATTTTGAAGTTGGTATACTTATGTTACTCATTAGTAGCCAGTAGATAAAGCGACATTAGTGAGAAAATACCAACTTCTATGATGTCAACAATTACGCGGTGTAGGCATATTTTAAAAAAAAATCTTCGACAATGTGATTTTATCTGTTCAACCGCCGCTTAGTACATTATGTTCATACAAGTGTGCATAATTGTAACATACATTCCCACATTATGTACCCTTATTTACTGGCAAACAATGCGGGTGGCAATCCATAACGTTACGCTGCGTCCCAAATTAAGCATAATTCAATCAATTCAATTGTACTACCGACTGGCTGTGTACCGCTGCGTCAACGCCCTGCCCGAAAAAAATAACATTCGTATTTCAAACAATTGACACTGAACTGACAGCTAGGGGAGCGGGAAACGATGCGATTGGACAATGCGGCAGATGCGTTCACGAATAAAACTTTTTTTTATTAACATAACACGGCCATGTTTGCTCAAATTCTTTACCGAAAAATGGGTGTGTATTACAAAAACGATATACATGCAGCTGATATTTCAATTCGTCGCGGACACAGTTGACAGGAGAAGCCAATGCTTAATTAAAGTGTACATATTAAAGTCGAAATATGCTAACTTAGAAGAGGATTCGGTTGAATTATTGCGATCGTAGAAAATGATACGTCTGTGTGTGGAATGATGTATTGCGTTTTTAGTTCAGTAGTGCAGGTAAGATGGTCAGATAAGGTGAATGTCAATAAGTTTGTAAATAATTATGGATTACAGTTGTTTTTGACATTTAAATAAATTTAATAATTCATGCTGTTGAGAAACATAAAACAATGGATAAACGTTGAATATAAGTACTATCACGGTGGTATTTTCAATACTCATTTTTTATATCTTTAATCGTTTAAAGGACTTGTATACATGCGTATATCCCAATACTTAGTACAGTAGCAGTACGAGTACTTAGTGCTATGATTTACAGCTACACTTTTAACTACATGTTACAGAACATTTTGAATATTTGATATGCCGCACTACTGGTGGGATTGGACAAATGTCTTGATAGATACCTAATTGTGTAATAATTAATTGTTATTATATTATTTATTTATTATTTAAACCTAGCGATTGGGCAATTTGCAATCTTTGTGTTCGACACCGTACACAGTCCATCAACAAATGGTGAATATCGTCTATTACGCCGCATGTATAGCACGCAATACTCTCAGTTGTACAAGTAATAATCAAATTTAATATTTTCATGTACCTATATTTCTTGCTGCGAATCTGGATGCATTGGACATATCTTCCCAATAGATTTTCTTTTCTCTACCGTCCATAACTTTGAAGGCTGGATAGAGTCGTGTGCAAACAACGCGTTGGCAATATATATCTACTTTCCTGTACCCGATAACCAATGAAGCGCGTCTCTTACTAGTAAATTTATGATTACTGATAAATCTAATCCAGGCTTACTGGTAAATTTATGACGCGGACATTTTGTAGCTTTGGCCCTTGTTAATCTCCTTTATAACAATTTAATTGGTGTTGGCACTGGCCTAATATTCACGTTG
The DNA here is from genome assembly GCA_905475355.2 of Clostera curtula. Lineage (NCBI taxonomy): Eukaryota > Metazoa > Arthropoda > Insecta > Lepidoptera > Notodontidae > Clostera > Clostera curtula. The sequence continues at coordinate 1,052,475 of FR997803.1, read as the reverse complement.
GCTAATAAATACAGGCACTGTCCGGTAGGACCTCTCTAATAGTGGGTAGTATAAGGGCAAACTGAAAGACTACTGATAAAACTATTGACCCCCCATGCCCCTTGTCACATGCCCATGACACTATGTCACACTTCGGTGATACCCGCCTCCCCATTAACGTGTGACGTAATTTATGGATGACCCCTAATCAAAAGAGGAAAATAATAAAAATACCTAGTGTGAAAAATGAGGGGGAAATTGATGATTGTCGGAATTAATTATCATCATCATCATCATCATTTCAGCCAAAAGACGTCCACTGCTGGACATAGGCCTCCCCCAATGATTTCCACAAAGGCCGATCCTGGGCCGAATTAATAATGAATCAAAAAAATTTTTTTTTTTGGAATTGAGCTTGAGTTATCGTGTTTATTATTCCACAAGCTGCGTAATTTACATTCCACGCGGTATTAATATAAAAAAGCAACATAAAAAAATGTTAATAAAAACGTACTCCCTTTGTTATGGCTACAAGGATTTCGTCACAGCGTGTATTTGCATTTACAGCGTATGTTTGCATTTTGATGCTGAAAACAGTATTTTGTGTAATTTATTTTTGGTTGGACAGTTGAAGTATAATTTACTGAAAAACAATATAATACTGTTTAAAACAGTATAGTTGGCAACCCTATTCGTATGTTTCACATGTTTTATTTATAAAAAAAAACAAGTTTATTATGTTTGGATGTGTACGAATTAGTGTTACCTATGGTATCTTTTGATGAGTAATATCATATATTTTGTTAATTTTAATTTTTGTAAACTGGTTTTCCATCCGCTCGGCATTTAGAGGTCTGGTTGAAAACCAGCGCCAGGCACCCCGTCTGGCTTATGCTGAACCAGCGCCGTTTCAGCGCAATCTAGATTAGAGTTTAAGTAATTATAGTTATTGTGTAGTAGTGTATTTAAGATTGCGCCGAATAAATTATTTTTCTTTCTTTCTTTCTATTTCCAATACAGAGCCCTCCAAATTGGCTTCCAACGCTTCAGTGATCCAGATAAGTAATCAGTTACTGTTATGAGTTTGTTATAATTGAATTGGTTAAAGCTCCAGTTTTTCATCATCATTTCTGGGATGGAAAATTTGATACGAAACCCTGTGACAACCTAGGTTTTCGGTTCAAGATTTCCTTATTGCGGCTAGGTTATAGGTCTTGTTGTTTCCTTTTGTCAACCCTAACGACACTCATAATAGAACGGGGTGGTGACAATATGTTCTTTTAAATGGAACCACTGCATTAGGTCTGATTTGTATCGCGGGGCAGTTCACAAACATGTAATTCACGAACACAATCTACACCCAGACTCAGAGCAAGTGCCTCTGGTTTGACACTTGCCTGGCCCCTGGAATCGGACCCGAGACCCGTTGATTCAAAGGCGGCACATCCGACCCCTAGACCCCACGAGGCATTAATGTATTCTAGACAAGAGTATGTATTCTAAATCCGTCACCACACGTACTCTTAACCTGCTGATCCATTATGTTCTGAACTATGTACTAGCAGCTACGTCCTTCTCGTCGAAAATTGCTAATATCGTATGAAATTCGAAAATTCTGGGAATTCCCAGAAACGGCTCCAACGTGCCCCTCGCTAGGCCGTGTACGCATAATAAACATATTTTTCGGGAGACAGGGAAGTGATCAGTCATTTCTGTCGGCGGTATAATGCACGCCGAACGGAATTATGGACGCCAAAGATGTACACGCTACGCTGGAGTGTGCGAAGGGATTTATTCGCTGAGTGGATATTAAAAAAAATAAGCTTCTAATATAACCATTTCAAAGGTTATGGTGGTTGGCAACAAGAACTCTATAGGCATATAGAGCTAATCAAAAGAAGGTCGCTGTTTAAAATAGTTTTATATCTTGACTAGTGGCCCGCCCCGGCTTCGCCCGTGCAAAGCGGGGGTGGGTTATACATAAAAACCTTCCCCTTGAATCACTCTATCTATTAAAAAAACCGCTTCAAAATCCGTTGCGTAGTTTTAAAGATTTATGCATACATAGGGACGGACAGAAGAATGCGACTTTGTTTTATACTATGTAGTGATAGTGATAGTGAAGTGTGGGTGAGATACAAAAACTGGGTTCCAGTGAAAAACAACTAGCTATCGTTATTATTATATTTAAAGTTTTTAAGTTCCTTTGTGATTCTTTGGTTCTCTCTATGTCGTTTTTTTGACCATTGAGATACCAGACGGTGACCAACATAAAAAAAAATATATTTCCTTATTCTTTTGCCTGAAAATATTCACACAGTCATCAGTAAGTAGCGACCCACCCCGGCTTCGCACGGGTGCATTTAAACATAAAAACCTTCTTGAATCACTCTATCTATTAAAAAAACCGCTTCACAATCCGTTGGGTAGTTTAAAAGATATAAGCATACATAGGGACTGACAGACTACAGCGACTTTGTTTTATACTATGTAGTGATAGTGATGCTATCCTTTTTGTAGCACCCTCGCTTTTTGTGATCTAACTTTTATTTACAAAACGGTTTAGCTATAGTAAATATTGTTTCAAAAGCTTGCTTGCTTTTGTTTGTCAGTCAGTAATTATTTATTTATTTATTTCTATAGAGGACAACAAAACAGATAACAACTAGCAACTAAACAATTCTAATAAACGAACCGAACCTAGGTTGGAACCCTTAATTATGTTGACTCATCATGTCATATAGTTACTTAATATATATACTACGAAGCAGCTATTGTTTTATTATTTTAATGTAGTATCTATTATAATCTACAAAAATAAATAGTTTATTTTATTAAGTTTGCGGTATAAGTTTGCTTCATTCTATGTTTTTATGCGGGTATACTGTTACATTTTAAAATTCTTTCCATGTAAGTTATGATTTGTTTTATTTAGTTGTGTTCACATCTAAGAAACATCTTGCCGGCTTGTCTCGGCCTTACAAACGCAAAGGAACAAGAGCGACGTGTTCATGGGCAAATCATCTGATGCTAGTTTTATATCTTTCTTCCCTTACCACTTAATACGGGGTCGGAGACTTGTCGACGATTGATTACAATAGGATAGTTTTGGGGAAGATTATCATGACAGTGGATTGACTCGTAATGAGTTTGATTGTATATTATATCCTCCAATGTATAATAATGACTCAGATATTCAAAGGTTCGTGGCACGTAGCACACATAGTTTCGTAAGAGGCATATCACATAGCCGTATGAGACGGAAAACTTTATAAAAACCCTGTGCCAACCCGTCTTGCCAGCGTGGCACAGTAGGCTAATTTCCCTCCATGAATTTGGTAGAGGCCTGACTCAGTAGTGGGTTATTTATGGGCTGAAACGACGACTACCTGCTTGGGATCCAGTCCTGGGACCTCTAGACACCATGAACGATTTCTGCATACACGGGGAACGTTATCAATAAAACAAAATATAGGCGGTAGATTCTAACTGTTTCTTTGTACTTTTGAAGACAACTGTCATCTAGCCTCTCCCGCGACCACGACTGCTGGGAAGCATTGAAAACGCGTCGGGAATTAAATAATGTAATAAACACGCGATAAATCCGTTAAAAGTGTTTAACATAAGTACTTTACGTTGCAACACAGTAACGAGAACAGGCGATTTAAAAAAAGCAACTAGAGAGTTGCTTGCCGGCCGGGAATTACAAACTGCCAAAAGAGCTCAAATGCGACTTGATAAAAAAGTGAGTCTTACTTTTTTAAATATTTTAATTATTACATATTTTAATATATTTTTTTAAATAACCAGCCTTCTGTTCACCGGTTAAAGTTAACAGACCCCTGGAGAATTCTTTGTAAAATGGTTTGAATTCCGTGCCACATGGACCGAGGGACCGACGACAGACCAATCGAGCTAGCGACTATATTAACGCTTTTTTTTAATTAGACATAGACATAATATTGATTACATAACATAATATATATTTATATAATTAGATAATTAAATAAATAAATATCCTTGGACATTTCACACAACGCCATCTCGTCCCAAGTTAAGCAACTTAATGCTTGTGTTATGGTAACGAGATGGATGATAAACTACTTATATACATTTTTTTTGTAAATACATACATATTATAGATAGAAAACACTCAGACCCGGAACAAATACTTGTAGGTCGTACAAATATTTCTTCCATTGGCATTTCTAACTAACTTTTCATTGGCATGGGTTTTTAAAGGCATGGTCATTTATGTCATTTTCCAGTCACATTTTAACTTTCCTGAAATCTACGCGAATAAAAGCTACAATTCTAGTACCATTACTTATCAGCCCATAAATAACCTACTGCTGAGTCGGAGGCCCGTCCAGTTACATGGACTGTGATTAACCTACGATGCCAAGCTGGCCAGACGGGTTGGCACTTCCTTCTCTTGCGGCTAGGTTATCGGCCTTGTCATTTCCTTTTGTCGGCTCTTACGACACCGTCAGGGTGGAATGTGGTGGTGACACTACTCTTACTTAATTACTCCTTAAGTGCACACATAAGCCATTTGACAAAAAGCCCACTCCGCAAAATCCCGCAAAATCTCGAAATAAGTCCAATCCCGTGGCCTAATCCCGTAAGGCATCCCTTCCCGGCCCCTTATTTGCTGGGCAAATTTGCGCAAGGGCGCCGCAATTTTAGACATCAACGCGCGCGGGACATAAAACCTCTTTTTTTTCTCCAAGTGATCGTTTTATTAGATAACGTCAGCTTTCATAATGAATTAGGGATGTCCAAGTTTTGAAATTTTGACTTTAAAAATATGTCATGGTTTTAATTGAGGAAACGGTGTTTGATGGCGGTTTTTTTTCGGTTGGATGTGAAATTGTTTTTTTACGATTAACATACCTATTATAATTTTAACGTTAGTGTAAAATCTACTTATATCCAAAATATCTACTTATACTTCGAAGATATTTTTTACTTGGGGCTAGATAGAAGCGAAACCAAACATGTTTAAAGTAGGTATGTGAAGAGAAAACAAAACATGTTTCATTTGAATGTTTTTGACAGAAAACCCGTTTTCTCACAATTACATCAATAGAGGTGACATAAGTTTTTTTTAATTCTGAATATTGTAAAAAATATATCACAATAAAAGCTAAACACAAGCTTACTAACTAGGTATTAATAAAATACTCAAAAAACCACAATGATAACATTTTTAAACATACGTGAGTTTTAAAGATTTCTCAGGTAAAACGGAATAGGCAATTGGCTTCCTCATTAGACGTGACGAAGAAATAAATCTTTAAATGGTATTGTTTAGAGTAGACATATAACTGCCTTCATTAGAAATCTAACCTGATTAGGCTAATACTAACGTTTAATACTAACGGAGCTATTACTGCCTGACGATCAAGATCCATCTTGTCTGAACGGTCCGTGCAAAACATAAACATATAGAAAACATAAACATGTAAGTAGGTGTATAAATAAATGGTGAATTGCGAAATCAACAAGCACACGCTCGACTGAGTGCCGTGTCGTTTCTGGAGAAGGGAAATAAAAACACAACCGGGTGGGAACAGCTACACATCTCAGGGGAGGTGATCAATCGCGGCCCGTGACGGCCCCCGCCACCGACACAGTATACCTACCTACTTGTGACTTACCAGAAGCTTAACTCACCCCCTATTCTGAAATGTGCAGTATTAAGACTGGCAATAAAAATCAAATTCAAATCATTTCTTTTTTATACGAAACTAGCTATGGCTTGCGCGCGTTCTCGTATTTTTTTGTAAACCTTTTTGGGCTCATGCACAACACTTTGCTGAATATCATCAAATGATCAAATACATAGAAGAATAATGGACACTTACAAAGATAAATGATTATACAATTTAAAATAATACAGTATACCAGCTCGGAACGCGACCACTGCTGAGCAGAACTGGCAAGAAACTCAGACGGCTTGTCTTCTTTTTGTTTTTATTCCGGGAAGCCGCTGTTCGTAAATTTTTGCCTTTTCAAAAACAACATTTTCTTTCTTTTGTTTGTTAATAAAATCTCTAAATTCACAAACTAGCCGCGCCTCTTTCAGATTTTTTTGTAAGAAATCTTCAAGGATACTCGGCCGTTGGGGGTTAGATGTGTGAAAAAATAATGGTGTACAACATATTTTTTAAATTAATAAATAGCTGAGTTATTACATTGCAGTATTGCAGCTAGAACAATAATTTATTTTACACTACGCAGGCTTAGTCCCTTCTATGACTGCTATGTTCATATTAACATCATACTTTCAATAATGCTAACTCCACTGCAGTGGGTTTTTTCAACTGTTACATTTGTACTGACTATAATCTTCATAAATAATATTTACATTTTAAAATTTTTATTCGAGTCTAGCATAGGAAATATCCGTGGAAAGATGGCTTACTGTTTTGCAACTATGTCGTAGATATGTCAACGGAAAAAAACAAGAACCGGAAATTTATAAATTTCCTAGGAAATTTATAAACGTCCGTAGGATTCCAAACGAGAGATAAATTGTATTATTTTACGCCCACATTTTCGGAAATTTATAAACTTACGACGTCTCGTCGTAAATTTATAAACTAACGGATATCCATTCGTAAGATTCTAAACGGTTCGACCAATCACAGTAGAGCTTTTAATTTTACGCTTCTACCAGATACGGCAAATAACACACTGTTCTCTGATTGGTCGATGTTGATAGTGGCATGCTTGTGTCCATAGACATAGGTACATTTAGACTTGCCAAACTATAAATTTATCAGTATATCAATTTATTTTTACTTTAAAACTAGGTAAGTACCTATAATACAGGGTTACTGTTTTACATAATCCCTACTTCACTCTACCAAAATAAAACAATAGAAATAGAGTGATGCGAAGTTAAACAGTTTTAATAGTAATAAAAAAAAATGCTTAAAAACGTAACAAATTAAACATAATAAAATAAGGATTTAACTTAAAAAACCCCTGACATCGGACTGCATTATGGCTGAGTACACACACAATGTTCACTACATTGAGAGTCTACTCAGCCATAAATGTCAGGTACCTAACGTTTTTATATCTGTTTCATTGATACCCTTACAATGAGTCCAAACACGATCATCTACTGTAATTTGGTAAGGAGTTAGGTATCCTATAGATTCCTGATGATGCAGCAAAGGTATATCTGATGTTGCAGCAGTATCAGGTCTATGTTACCACAAGTAGACAATATCGAACAATGGCGGCGGAGAGGACGGAGAAGGAACACGTGACTTATTCAACCAATCAGAGCGCCCATGGCGTTTGGTTATTGCTACTTATTATTTTACGCGTGAGTTCAGTAAGTTTATAAATTTCCGAAAATGTGGGCGTAAAATAATACAATTTATCTTTCGTTTGGAATCCTACGGACGTTTATAAATTTCCTAGGAAATTTATAAATTTCCGGTTCTTGTTGTTTTCCGTTGACAGATAGATAGCTAGGGGGACGGAATGAGGCTATCCACACAATAACTAAGTACAGATATTTATTTTATAAGTAACGAAATAATGGGATGGACTTTTTAGCTCCACTAGAACAACTAGGTACTGTACATGAAAGTGTCTTAATAATGTATTGTGATTTTTATGAAACTTTACAATAAAAGATATAAAGTAGCTTACACATCAGAGTAATACATATGCTATAATTTATAAAGATATAGTATGAATTTAATATAAGAATAAGTGTCAAGTGAGAAGTAAAAAAACTGTCATCTGCGAGCTATTCTGGTATGGGCCCAAAAACCATCGGGGTTCCACGTTTATAGAATATAATGGAAATGTTTATCTTAAATATTCCTACAAAAAAGCGCGCGACGACGTATAACCATATTTTATATGTAAACTATTATCACTAAAATAGTGAACCATAAATACAATAAAAAATTATATTCTATTTCTGACGCACAATTGGTAGTAGTAACAAATTGATCCATAAATCAAAATAAATTCTTTTATGGAATTTAGTATTTCAAGTAGGTAAACTTTTTCTTCTACGCTACATAGTTTGAACTCAAAAATCGAAAAAACGCTTTCTATCGTCATTATTACAATTTTCCATTATCACGCGGGTGAACCCGCGGGGCACAGCTATTCTCTCAATAATTGAGGACGAAATACGGTAAAATAGGCAACATGCTATTGTTAACAATTATCTAATACAAAATACGACAGTTTACCACCTCGCGACCGCTGCCGAGAAGAATTGCCTCATGAACCTCAGAGGGCTTGTCATTTTATTTTCTTTGCGGTCCTATTTCTTAAATTTCTTAGTACGTCATTCTAACACCCACCTCGTGTTTTCAGCCCATAAATGACTCACTACTGAGACGGGCCTCCTCCAATTTCATGGAGGGAAATTAGCCTACCTATTGTGCCACGCTGACCAGACGGGTTTGCACAGGGTTTCTTATCAAGTTTTCCTTCTCTTGCGGCGTTTATCAGCCTTGTCATCTCTCTTTGTTGGCTCTTACGACACCCTCAAGATGGAATGGGGTGGTGACACTATATATCCTTAATACGTCACCACACGGACACTATGGCAGTCAATACAGTAAAAACTGGCCGCCAGTTAGACTGCTGCGTAGCCCAATAAAACTGGGCAAAGCCATGATAAATATAATGTGCATAATTATCAAATGTGTTTGTTGGCATGTGAAGAATTGGCAACGTAATGCAGAGTCCGGCTTATCAATGACGACACGAGTGATAGGCCATATCAAAATCTGCATTATCGTTTGAGGTGAAATTGGCAACCGTTCTGGTTATGGAGTATTACCACGACACTGTTTGCCGCTCTTTGTCTGACCTCTTCCTGTGGGCAGACTTGGGTAACCCTGTGCCGACACGGTTGGCGCAGTGGTTGAGCGATCGACTGCTGCGCAGCATGTCGCGGGTTCGATCCCCGCACGGAAGAAATATTTGTACGACGTACAAGTATTTGTTCCAGGTCTGGGTGTTTTCTATCTATAATATGTATGTATTTACAAAAAAAAATATATATAAGTAGTTTATCATCCATCTCGTTACCATAACACAAGCATTAAGTTGCTTAGCTTGGGACAAGATGGCGTTGTGTGAAATGTCCAAGGATATTTATTTATATTTATAAAGGCATGCAAGCCCTCGTACCACTTACCACAGCAAGGCAGCATGGTCGAGGGGGAACATGGTTCCATGGAGGGCAACTAGCCTACTGTGCCACGCTGACATAGTGTTAGCGCAGGGTTTGCATCGAGTTTTCCTACTCTTACAGCTAGGTGATCTGTTTTGAAATTTCTTTTGCCGGCTCATACGATGGAATGAGGAAACACTATGTGCTCTAAATCTGTCATCACACAGATTTTTGCACACTGACCATCATTTATATATAAATAAACCTATCTGTACCCTTTCTTTTGTTGGAAACCCACATGGATGCCCGGCCCTTGGTGACTAGCTACGGGTATGTTGGGCTCTAAGGCGCGGAAAAATGGTAATTAGCTCCCCGGCCTACGGAGTTCTTCGACTACCCGCTTCAGGGACGCGGGTTGCTCTACCCAATGGGGGAACATGTCTGTACTCTGTCTGTTTTATACTGGGGGAAACCTTTTATACGTACCCAGCCACAGGATGTGGTTGACAGTAGTCTTTCAAAATACAAAGAAACAGTTAAATCTACCGCCTTCTACGTCTAATATTGTCATATAATCCGTTAAAAGGCGTTTAATTTCAATACTACATGTATGTATGTTTTCAAAAATGTGCGATTATGCGTATCAAATCACATACGAGCCGTATCGCTCGCGCCTTGTCGCTTATCGAACAAACGTTTACCTTATCAAAGTAGTTATCGAAGCTAAGGAGATTGGTCTTAGAGATTTTCCAAAATCCGTTTAAAATACACATTTTGGTGTAGATTGTTATCAGTAACCTTCGACGCTGCTTACTTATCGTTGAGCTGTTTACTTTGGAAACTTATTGTCAATAATTAAATGCAGGTTTTTGGATTTAATCGATCCTTTCCGCCAGTCATTTTGTATGCGAAAGCGCCAATTAGGAGGATATAAAGTTTGATAGTCAATGGACGTAGCATAGACTAGAACGTACTATATATCTTATCAGTCCGGATGTGGCTAATTGAATAGTACAATAAGCGCCATTATTTGGTAATGTCAGTTCTACATTTTAAACGGACGTCAAAATGTAAAAAATTTTGGAGTTTTTGAATTCCGTCATTTATAAACAGATTTCGAAAATTCTTCAAATTGGTCCCAAAGAAATCTGTTCAGTAGTTTGCTTTAAACATTTAAATAAGTAAACAACCATTCGCAAATTACACTATAAAAATAATTCTTTTACGACTTACTAGTTGTTCCTTCCGAGTTATACACATTAAAAACAAACACTTATTAACGAAAAATGTAAACAGACTTCAAAACAATAAAACAGTCTATGCCAACTCAAATTGACACCGACACGTTCATTAGTATAAAGGTATAATACCCAAGACTCAATTACTTATTTGTTTATAGGTTCTTTCTCGCTTGTTATGTATTTTTTTAGATGCAATCTGTAAACTCCGATGTCCTCTTATATCAACATATATAAATAACATCGCTTTCGTCACATTTTTTGTTTGCGAACAAAAATAGATTTGTTGATCAGTGGCACGTCGAGAAGCCAGGCCGGATGACGGTGTCGAGGCAACAAATTTGATTACTGATAACAGAGATTATCGATCAAGATGGTACACGTCACCTGGCGTACCGTATGCCTCATAATTGAAGTTTTACGTAGGAATTTTTATACAACGTATTTAGGGCTGCTGGAAGTTCTAGATTGTATTTATATTCTTTGCATATTGTGAACCTAAGTTCACGAATGATTTGTCTTAAATTGTTGATTTAATTTAGCTGGCAGTATAATTTCTATTTTTTTTTCTATATATATAAATATTCATTCATATAGGAAATTGACAATTGAATATGCCTCACCGACTTGCGTATTAATTTATCTTCGTACTTACGCGGTACTTCTTGTACTCGCCAATATTTTTGTCTTTAGATTTTGAAGATAGTAGAATAAGTAGTCTGAAGAAAAAGATGGTCACGTAGTCGTTATCATTAGCGATAGATATAACGTGTATGGATCAATTCAATGGAATGAAATGGGCGTAATGTGAGTTTCTTAACAACAATGCAATTTAACAAATTGTACAGATGCATATTGCTTACGATTGGAACTCTTCGAAATAAGACCGTTTATTGAAACAATTGGGACAATGATTGTTGAATAAAAAAGTACTTCTGACAATCATTTTATTAAAGTAGCATAGGTACCTATTTAGTAACACAATGAACTAACAAAAGAAAAAGTGTTTGTCTTCCGGTGAATATTTCACGAGAGTCCGTGAGTGATATTGGAAAATTTCGCTTAAATTGGCCATAATTAACCGAAATAATACTACACAAACCAAAACGATAGGTACCGTGCTTAACTTCTAGTAGTTGCAAAAAAATGTCTGTGCAAATAGACTTCAAATTCTTCAAATTTCAACATACTATTAACTCGGAGAGCTATGCAACAGGTAGAGACGACAGGACCTCGTCCAGATTCTTTATTTGGCACCCTATCAAACAACAATGACGGTTATTTTATGTATTGTGAGTGTACCACAAAAATCAATATTTGGTGGACGTGCACTTTTTCTACACTTCAGCTTTATCATCATCATCGTTTCAGGCTTAATTATATTAAATAATTCAAGCTTAACCAGGTAGACAAATTAGAAGTAACAATATTCAAAAAATGTCTCGTAGAAACGCTAGAATTTGAAGGCAACATTAATCGCATTAACGAAATGTACAGTAGGAATTCGCATAGGATAAGATATGGTAGGATAGTCTTGGGCTTTGCAGGTTTCGCAATACACTTCTGTAAATCCTGGCAACGTACTCAGTCAAGATGATATCATATCGGTAACTTCTCGATAAGTCTGCTTCCTTACAGGTGACATTTTGTGGTCAATTTCCTCTAACGTGTCATAAAAATCAGCAAAACTCAATCGTCTAGTATTTGCATGTCCAATCTTGACTGATAACGGAGCCTCGTTCAATGTTTATTGATAAAGATAAGATAAATGCTAGTTTCAAGTGCTAAAAGGTCTAGATGTTGTAGGGAAAACCCAGCTGTCGAATCCGGACGCTCTGTCGTCGCGTAACGGAACGCATGGGAACCAGAATAAAATTATGATTTCTGAGGTTTTCGCGACGAACAATAGAGAGGACGGTTGGCAAGTACCACCTGCTTGGGATCCATTTATTAAATTGATCAAATCTCAAGCACACCACTCATCTGCAAGACCTCTGGACACCGTGAGCGTGCACAGGGAAAATTTCCAATAAAACAAAATTATAGGCGGCAGATTTTAACTGTTTCTTTGAACTTTTGAAGACAACTGTCATCTAGTCTCTCCCGCGACCACGACATAAATAATGTAATATACTCGCGATAACTCCGTTGAAAAGTGTTTAATTTCAGAATAAAATAGTAGAGAAATGGGACATTTCTCTTCCATCCTAGGCGACTCAAAAACCATTCTCAAACAGGCCTTCTCCGGTAGCATCAGCTTACTGAAATTATGAGAAATCAGAATGGTATATGGTTCTATTCTTGTGTATACCAAGTTTTTCTTCAGCAAGATTCTTTGGTGACTTCTTAAGATTCCAGGTGACCTAACAAATTTATGGCATTGAATAGAATAAAACAATGCTTTATTGTATGAAATCATTATAGCGTTCACAATCGTAAGGATACATCATTTTTATAATACTACTACCAGGTCAGAACGCGGCACCAACCGAGAAGACTGGCGGCAGAAAGTCGGTGGGCTCGTCTTTTTTTTAAACGCCATGGCATTGACAGGGCTTGTCAATCCCATACGTATTTGTTTTTCTATTCTACCAAAGCGTACGTTTCGACAGCCAGGCCCCCAGGTGAAAATCGAGTTGGATTTATAATAAAGAATTTCTTTCGCATGTTCCAGACGAGTATTCTTTTGAATTATCGACTAGATCATTACCCCGTAACACGATGCATGTATCATAGCGATTGTATCTGTCCACCTCTCGTGTCGACTCGTTGGCGTCCATCACTATGTGTACGATCGCCACTATCGTAGTGAGATGTTAACTTTGTCTAATTGATTTATTGAGTGTTGACACTGTAAAATGTCGGACGCGGTCCGGAAGCCCACTCCAAATATAATAAATTATAAAATACTAACGCGTATTAGATAGGGTTGTTGCGGTTTTTATTACTTCTAGTTTTTTAGGGAAATCTAGACGATAAAGTCTACCTTTACACTCATACCACTTTTTTACGAAAATGCTATTTTTTATTTTACATTATTTAGTTTGGTAGCTTTGTTGGTCTAGGTGTTAGATGTGCGGCATTTGAATCACGGTTCTGGGTTCGATTCAGGGGTCGGGCAAGTGTATTTAGGTAAAACAGTGGCCCTTAATCAGAGTTTGGGTATCATTTCTGTTCGTGCATTATATGGTTGTAATCTGCCTTCGCGATACAAGTTATAGTCGGTGCAGGGGCTTGTTATACTTAAAACCAAAACAAAGAATTTTTTAGTATAATTTTATATACCTAGACCCACTTCAGGATTTTCCTTCATCTTTTGATTTTTTTAAAGTCCGTCATTAATTTTAATTATTATAATTCTGAAAGCGTTAATCCTGTATTTTTTTCCACTCTACTCCAATTCTAAGTATTAGATATTCTATTCGTGTAAAAGTAATTTCTTATAAGGCTGTTGCATTAAGTTGTGTCCGGCATTTTCCCCGTGTGACAGCCCTGCGAGGGAGCCAATGATCGATTGTGTCCGCGTCGTAATCGATCAGAGCACAGCACTACAGCTGCATCCAAGATGGCCGCGGTTACGTTGACGACTTCATTGTTACAGTAGCATTGTTAGGGTAATCTGCACTTTTACCGTTATTGTTGGTTTTCCATACATTTATTATGACATCGATATCGTGTCGATGTTCCGAAATCACATAATACGGTATGATTATTATACAGGGTGTGATAGTAAGAATAAACTATTTAACAGGACCAATTCTGTGTTCCACGCCAATTGAAGGTACTTTGGTGATAGCTACATCATATTTACGACGGTATCAATTTAAATTGACACGGACTTCAATTGGTAGCCTAGAGGTAATATTCCCGCAGTTTAGGATTTTTTATTGCTTTTGAAGCCGGTTTTCATTTGCGGTAAAAATCCTTTTTTTTATTATAATTAATACTAGTATGTCGTCCAAGAATGACTAAATTCGCCTTCCGACAAATGGATTTGTTTACTTAGCTAATTCAAGTTTCATAGCAAAACTACTACACCAATTTTCATAAAATTTCTCACCAGTCTGAAGGTTATACCAATCGAATAAAAAAGTCGGTACTCCAAATCGGTTTCTATCATACGGAGTTGTGCGGTATCACACAAAAAAAGCAAAACATACAGACGAATCCTGGAATCTCTTTTTTAAAGTCAATTAAAACGTTTCATTTTCCAAATATGATACATTACGTCAGGATCAAAGCGTATTATAGTCACGATCAAATTGCCATAGGCAATAAAACACTCGACAAACCGCATGGTCAGTCGTAGATTACAAGATTAGATAATGGCTACAAGTGGATCCTCCTTGTTCCCAATCAAATGGAACACTCGGAAAATAACTAGTGTATCTACGCTCATTATCATTGAGTAATCCAAGGGGTACTAAGGGGTTGAGTGGGCAGTCGGGGCGTACCTAAATCGCCACCGAAGGAGTAGTTTCTCCCTATACTCCTTTAGATAAAAATGGAGGTGTGTGTCCCGATATTTCACTTTGCAGCCAAAACTACGTGTTTGTATTTGTTGTGAATGACAATAGGTACAAGGCTCCCATCGTGCACTATGGTGGTTGCAAGTCGATAATTATAAGGGTGTAAAAGACAATGGGGGTTGAAACAAGCTAACTTAAAAAATGTGAGATTATCATTGGTCTAAAATGGTCTGGATTGTTCTAGAAGTTCCTGGAATTATCTAAAAAGTCTTTAATGTTAAATAACTCGCGAACAAAGTCGCGGGTAACAGCTAGTCTATCCTAAATCAATATACTTTTGCACCGACTTTGCTCGTACAACTCGCTTAGGATAGAATAGGCTCGTGATCTGATTAACAACGTTGATTTATATGAACTAATGAAACGAAACGATAAGCGACTAATGAACGACAAAGCCGGTACATTATTATTTATAGGTAATCCTCAATTATGGACATAATAGCATAATGCGATAACCAGCTAATTGACTGCGCTGCCCTCTGGTGGTACTATTACGTGACGGGGTATCGGCTCGATTAAGTTCCGTATAACATAAACCACGAGAGGGATTTCATTTCATAATTTGCTTGTTTTCTTATTTCATCTTGCGACTTAGAGCTAGATAGGCAGACAATCTAGCCACAAGCGCTACTGTTTTTTGGTGCATGACCCACCGCTGTCCCAAGCCGGCCAGACGGGTTAGCACAGGGTTGTCATGCACCTTGTCATTTCCATTTGTCGGAGCTTACGACACTTCAAGATGGAACGGGGTGGTGACACTATGTATACTAAATACGTCAGCACACGGCCATTTGCTTTCTGCGGAATGCTAAATATACCTAGATAATTTATTCTGCTGCTAAATATTCGCCTAATCTGTTTCTATTTATTGGCAAATCAATGAATTTCCATTAAACTAGTAAAACACTGACCAAAGAATCATTAAGTAAAAGACCTTCAGATAAACTTCCATATAATTGTCAGTATAACCCAGCTAACCGAATCGATATTAATGATGCATAAAATAAATTTAATGACATCGACAGCGTTTCGATGATATCAGCCGCCACGGATCCCTAAATAACCAAATAATTTATTCAACATTATTAATATCTCCCATGGCGTCCCTCCCACGCTAATCTGGCTGACCGGTGCTATCTCCAGTACCCTAAGACAATGGGTTCATATCTCGAGGAATGCGCCCATATCTGTACACCACGTGGGCCTAACTAAATAGTTGGGCTTCATTACGGTTTAGAAAGTAGGTAGGGCTTTTCATCCATGGTTTATCCAACATGTCCTATGATGTTCTTAGTGCTGAAATTATTATGTACGTGGAGTCACGGATTTAGAATGTCTAGTCATCCCCTGGTTCTATTCTGAAGGTGTCGGATGCAACGGAAGGTATGGGATTAGTAGAAAATCTAGCGTTCATACCTACGTCAAATTATTATTATAATACTAAACAACTCGTATTTTAATAATTCTTTATCTGTCATTGACCAAACTCTCTATGTGACTTTGTTTCGATACGCGTTTATTCCAGAAATCTTTTTATAATTTCTAATTACTTGCTTTATTTATAATATGTGCTTGTATGTTGTGTGCTTGCTCTGTTTCCTCCGGACTGGAACTGAAAATCAGAGGAGAAACCTGCAATGTACACTGAGCTACTGCCTTTTAAACACCATATTGTTAGTAACATTTCCTTTTACTGTCTGTATATTTGCCTGTGTCTTATAAAATGTACTAGCGACCCGCCCCGGCTTCGCACGGGTGCAATGATGAACATCTAAGTTTATCAGTGTCTCTCTACAATATAATGCATGTATTATAGATATAAGCATACATAGGGACGGACAGACGACTGCGACTTTGTTTTACACCTACTATGTAGTGATTTTCTTTCTTTCTTAATATTTTTTTTCTTTGTTAAACCTCTTGGATCTCTGATGAGGGCTAGCCAGGTTATGCGGTTTAAAAGCTATTCCTAGGCCCGGTTATAAAAAATCTTGTACTGCTACAAAACAGAGACGATCTTGCTTTTCACGCGTGGCATATAATCAAGCCCGTGTACCTTTCAGACGGTGGATTTGAAGGGGTTATTAGTGGACTAAAGTGCTACGAGTGACATTAACCCAGCAGACGGGGTTGGCTTGTCACCTGCGTTAGACGGGACGGTGGGGTGTGGTACAAGTCACAAGCGTACTGATATTAAATTCATATGTTAATGTGAGTACGCTTGGTAGAACCGACCTGTGGACTTAGAATGTGAAATTTAAACCAGTACGCGACGCACAAATATTTCTTACCATATTTTGTGAAGTATTTGATATTGTTAATAACAGAATTTAAATACTATAATGGCTTTTATATGCCTCAGTGTATTTATATCCAAATATTCCGTTGCATATTATATCCAAATCGCCCCACTCTATGCTCTGCACCATTTCGTTTACTCAGCTTCGCGTTAGTCTCTATCAACATTGGGCTCCGGACGTATCGGTTCTAGAGATGTCCTCATATATAATCTCCATTTTTTATTTCGATATTAGAGACTGTCATCGTTGGTGTTAGAACCAGTATCACCCTCAAACAGTATCGCATACTGATTAGATGGCACGCTACTCTCGGTGACACACTCTGACGTAGATACACGTACACATGTCTGTTGTATATCTGTTACCCTATATGTATAGATAATACTGTAATAAGGATGTGTGTTAATGTTTTTAGTTGAGTCCTAAATATTCGCTCATTAAAGATGGTGCCCGAGATGGCAACCCCGCTTGTCCCTTGCACTTAGACCAAACGCTCAAGTCTCCAGGTCCAGTAAACCGATTACAAGCGCCGTCCAGCGAGGCGAAGCGAGGGGGGCACTATCGCACGATCTGGCACGCGAACCTGGGACACAGTGCCACCCCCACCCGTGTCACGTGACGCACTCGCTTTCCAATATTTGAACCGGACAGTAATATTGCCAGATATCAACTTCGGAGTCCGTAGCACACAAAAAAATTTAGTTCGAAGTAATAAAAACTGATTTATTTATTTATCAAATCGAATTTATGCATACTGCATGCAGCAATATCATGTTATGTCTGCCATCAGAATTTTAGATCGAACGTATATGGCTCAATTTCAAAATAGGGTATAGGTACTGCATGAAAACTGTAATGGTGATTTTTATAAATAGGTAAGTAAAATAATTACGTAGTATTAACCTAGTTTAAGTAGATCATTAAGCCAGGCAATTGGATAATTTAACTGGCTACAAAATTAATATCGCTTTGACAGCGAATTGGATTCCTTAGTTTCAGCTTTGCGCGCTTAGTTTTGATGTATTACGACTTGTATAAGTTATTTTGTTAGAGAACGATGTATCTATTTAGCTATCCATCTGTATTTACCCTACCCTCTACCCCTGTCTCCATTGATCGCCACAATTAAGACCAGAACTAAGTAACTATAAGGGTCATTTTTTATTTAGGATGTCAAACTAGTAAGTGGAAGTACACAACAACTTTCCGTACAAATACCAAATAATGTACTCGGCAATACAGGCCGGTAATGACCCCGTGACTTTTGTTTAATATCAATAAAAGCGAACAAGCAGAGGTTACGAAAGCTTATTAAGATCGTCCCTTGATACAGGTAAGTGGCATACTTTATGCCGATGGTTTTGATGTAACAAATGGTGAACATATCTGACTGTTGAAGTTTCTGGTAAATCCAATCATTTCATTGGAAAGTGTTTAAATATTCCGTTAATTTTCGTTGCATCAAAGTATTTTAATGCGGCAGTGTATGGAATTTATTGGAACAAAATCTTTATTAGTTAGTACTTTATTTTGTCATCAAGTCATTTCACCCTATTAGGAGTATAAAGGAACTACTCAGGGTTAGATGAACTTAATTTGAATTTCTGCAGAGTAACGATATCATTCCCTTAAACTTGGAATAACTAGATGCTCGATTGGATTGGTTCGAGTTGGAAGGACGGAGCTAGGCTGTGAGGTGCATCGAAGAATAATGAAATAACCTACTCCGCAGAATAACTAAAGCTAGATAACCTAAAAGAGCAAAGTTAAGAGGCCGAAAAGATTTTTTTTTTGGTATAGAAGAGGGAGGCAAACGTGTTAGTAACATGATGGTAAGGGATCGCCCCGCCCATGTACACCTGCAACACCAGACGAGATACACAAGTGCGTTGCTGTACAGTTTGGGTTCAAGCGGATATGCTATAGAGTATACCCCTTAAGGTACCATGATCAAGGCAGGGTTATGGAGTACTAGGAGGAATGACAAGGTTGACCGGACTTTTTGGTAATCTGCGAGGAATCCTATACTGAGGAGTGGATTTCGGTTTCTGATAGCTTTAGGTTAATGGTAGGTAAAGATCGGATTGCCAAACTTAAGTGGAAGTGGGCAGGGTACATAGCTCGCAGGACCGACGCCCGATGGGGCAGAAAAGTCCTCGAGTGGCGACCGCGTTCCGGAAGGCGCAGTGCTGGTAGGCCTCCCACACGGTGGACCGACCACCTGGTTAAGGTCGCCGGAAAGCAGTGGATGCGGGCGGCCCAGGACCGGCCTTTGTGGAGATGTCCAGCAGTGGACGTCTTTTGGCTGAAATGATGAGGTAAAGATCCACTGCTGATTCGGACTTTCTCAAATTACATGGAGGTAAAGTAAATAAAGTAGTAAATTTTCTTTTGGCTATTTTTCTGCCTCTACTCGGCTCTTAGGGCACCCTCCGGGAAGACTAGGGTGGTGACCCTAGTATTCTAATTCTGACAGAGATAGGACAGATACGTGTAGATTAACAAATATTTAAAATTGCGCAATGTTTGATAATTATTTCGTAAATATAGGTAATTAAACATTATCGCAAACTATTTTGATGCTCTGAGTTGATATCGATTGACTGCTATCGCGTTTTTTTTGGTTTATTTTTCCATATAAAAAGGCAAATTCCTGCAGCTATAAGCAAAATGGAACCTAAACCTTTGTGGATAGAGTTAAAAAAAGAATAGCAATAATCTTAAACATCAGTGGCAGTCAATGCACTTACAAGTAATATCTTCATATCTGTTGCGGCTTGCCAGATTTTGGTGTGTTTTATGGTGATGGGATAAGGTCTTATTTTGCGTGATCGATAGTTTGGCAGGTAACAGTTATTGGCCAAGGTAATCCCTCGAGGTTCCCCGCAAGGCACAAGCCTCGCTTTGTGCCAGAATAGATAAGATCAGCTTGGTCCTTTGACAGCTTAACTGTGCCCTACATTTAGCATGTGCCTTCGTGTTTTATTGACACGGGTTAGTGTTTGGTAGTATTAGTTCTGTGTAATGCAGGATTTAAAATACCTCCTGGTACTTAGTAATACCGAACTGTTCAAATTTGAGGGTGCTGTGTTAAGGTGGGTGCTCCAGGGTAGCCCGCGAAATTCAAATTTTCTTACGTTTTTTGCAATTCGCAGGGCAGTGCTAAGTTGTATGATGATGAACATTTGATTCGCGGCTGTAAGACGTATGTAGTTACAGAGTTATAATCATCAAACTCATCAATACAACCCTCCAAGCTCATAAAGGTGCAAGTATGACTTTGACGTTGAAAAAGTTTTTCTTGCTCCTTTATTTTTGTTTGTTTGTTGTATTGATGATTATAATTCTATAACTACATACGTCTAACAGCCGCGAATAACATTTTAATCAACATACAACCTAGCAATGACCTGCAAATTGCAAAAAACGTAAGAAAATTTGAATTTCGCGGGCTACCCTGGAGCATCCACCTTAAGTAGTACAGGGAAAGGGTATGATATTTTTTTATGTAAAAACCCTACAATTATATACATAGTTATATAAATATATGGTGTATTCACAGTGGTGTCTTTACACCATCTCAACTCTGAACTATGTCACTTGACACAGAGTCTAACGTTACAAATATATCTCTGTTTTTTGCTTACAACTGTGATAAGATTTATGATCGAATTAAAATAATATACATGTCGTCTACAATAGATAGCGTAAAGGTGCCAAATGATTTACGCTTATTTTTAGTTCTATCATACCTGTTAGGTGAGACAAAGACTCGAATAAAAGACGCAACCGGGACCGCGCGGGCTACGCTAACCCGTGACAATTAATTAACCATTAATTGACATAAATGCACCGCTACACCACGGTACCGATTAGGCAGTAGGCAAACACTGTTGGACAAAACAGTAATGTCCCACTATAGGCACCGCACACGATTTTCCACTCACCGTGACTTTGAAAATGTTTACAACAGAACAGGGTTGTCGCAGTGAGCAATTTTGGTTCGTGACGAGCGTTTTTATGCTCGAAATGACTTTTTGTGCTCTACACAGAATATTATTAGTTCAGGTGCATTTTGCAAAAATATGTACATTAGGTACTTGTAGAATCATGGATTTAGTTTGTGTATGACGTTATCGGTCAGTGTGGCAACGAGTATTTAGTATGTAGAGTTAATTTTTGACGCGCACAATTATACGATCGGAAATGTTAAAAACACCTGTTTTCATTCTTTTTGCACCACAGTCTTGGGGGCTATGTGAACTTGTAGCCTTTTGCAAAATAATTTTTTTTTTTCGATACTGATTTTTTTAAAAAAAAGAACCACCTCCCAAAATAAATAAAAAAATAATTTAACTATTTATATTACTAATCGTATGTAGTGGATTGTAGTAAATACTGGCCAGACGGGTTGGCACTGGGGTTTGTTTCAAGTTTTACTTTCCTTGTGGCTAGGTTTTATGCCATGTAATTTTGAGGATTAAATTGGGACATTATGTATTTTAAGTCCGTCACCAATCGGGTCATAGTGTATTGAAATGGAGTTACTTTAGTACTAACAATAATACAGCCTATTCTTTTTTATTTCGTTTTATTAAATTTAAATTATTTTTATATGATAGATATATAGATCTTTATTGTAGAGCAGTGTTAACAATTTACAACGGTATACATTTATATGTGACTTGTAATAATACTTTGTATAAATACTTATAGCTAGAGAGCAATCTCTTACAGGCAACCTACTCATGGCTATAAGGAGAGTTCTCTTAATATATTGTGGGACATTTCAGCCTTAGCTTAAATAATAATAAAAAACTATAAAAAAAACATAGATAATTTATAGATATCTGTACATGATATGATTTAGCGTTTTTATTTTATTCTTTGAAATGATGGTTTGATTTTGACAGACTAGATTGATTCTCAAAAATATTAATTATCTCTTGTGGTCTCCCACAACATTTGCGTCCACCCACATACATCATACTGAAACTACCACCGCTTCTGTAGTTGTTGTTTTTCCAATTATAGGTTTTGTTTACAAAAACCACTAAACAGCATAGTGAGGGGCAGTTCGTAAAAAGTAATTTATCTTATCAGATAATCTCAACTACAATCTTTAGGTATCTCCAGGCGCAGACTCAGAATCTTTGGTGTATGTTAAGTGTTGTCAAATGGAAAAACCACTTCAGTATGAGTGGGTAAGCATCTCTGTTGCAATGTTTCGTCATATCTTGCCAATATAAATATGTTTGTGTTAAAGTTTGAACTTGATGATAAGAAATCCGAATCACAATAGTTTCATCAGTTCATTCAGTCCATTCTGTCAGTGGGGTGTCGTACGACTACGCCTAGCAACGCGTAATTTGTAAGAGATCAAATGATTGTAGGTAATACTTTGGAATGGGTTGGTGAAGTAGCCAAGATAATGTAACATATTTTTAACCGTCTTTAAACAATTAGGAGGTTCTCACTTCGTCTGTATGTTTTTTTTGTCGACGTGTAACAACCGTTTATAAACGGATTTGGCAAATTCTATTTTTTCTATTGGTATCCCGTCAGATTGGTGAAATAGAAAATTGTTATATTATAGAAATCGGTGCAGTTTTATGCAATAAAACACAAGTATTTTTGCAAATTTTGGTACTCTTGGACGACTTACTAGTTGTTGGTTCTGAATTATATGCACTAAATATATCTACTTTAAATTTGTAAAAAATATGAAAACGGTTAAATTTTTTTTAGAAAATTCTTCTTCGTCTTCTCAACCCATAAATGACCCACTGCTGACTCGGACTTCCTCCAACTACAGTGAGGGTAATTAGTCTACAGTGCCACGCTGACCAGACGGTTCCACAGGGTTCTCATCCCTCAGGATGGAATGGGTTGGTGATACCATGTATTCTTAATCACCACACGGAGAGATACTTCTCATTTGAGCGTAATCATTTCAGACCACTACACTGTCACTTGGTCATTAATGCTGCTAAGCCGCCTTTAAAGCCGAACGTCCACCGGCAGCTAAAATAAGTTAGTTTAGTTTGGCTAGTTTGGTTTGGACGTTCGGCTTAAAACTCGGAAACCCTTTGCGTGTACAATAAAAACAAACAGAGATAGCGATACACGAGGATTAGTTCAATGGTAAGCGTAAGTTGCGTGCGGTGCGTATTGAGGGCTAGCGTGGTTCCGACCGAAAATATTCATATTGATAATGAATTTTTACATATTACATGTTGGACTGCCTCGTTGGTCTAGGGGTTCCATGTGCCGCCTTTGGGTCAACGGGTCCCGGGGTCGGGCAAGTGTCTTTGTCTAAACCAGAGGCACTTGCTCTGAGTCTGGGTGTCATTTGTGTTCGTGAATTACATGTTTTTAAAAAGCCCCAGCGATACAGGAAACTATTGCAGGGATTCCATAAAAAAAAATATTGGCACGTGAAGCAAAATCATTGTACCCCTTTTTACGTAAATTGCGCCGACGGAGGAGTATGAAATTTCCCACACATTATCTATACTATTACTAATATATAAAGCTGCAGAGTTTGTTTGTTTGTTTGTTTGAACGCGCTAATCTCAGGAACTACTGGTCCGATTTCAAAAATTCTTTCAGTGTTAGATAGTCCATTTATCGAGGAAGGTTATAGGCTATATTTTATTTTCAAAGGAATTAGGGATCCGTATGAAAATTGCGATTTTGTAACCCAAGGTGTAAAATCGAAAACCTATTTATGCGTGCGCTGCAAAAACTATTGACAATAGAACAAATTGAAGTACTACGAGTTTGTAGGTCTTATTAAAATCTACAAAAAGTCCGGGAGAGCACATATCTAACTATCATAGTTTAGTCACAATAACCACATTTATATTCATAAAAAAAAATGCATAGAGATAAGCACGGGTTCGAAGTCCACGCGAGCGAAGCCGCGCCCAAAAGCTAGTAGTTTATAAAGAGAAGAGAAGAAGATGCTAATATTTCTAAATATGGCCTAAAAGTACATTAAATAAATAATAGTTTAAAAAGCCTAGAAAAATACACTTTTAAATCGAACTAAAAATAGAAAATAAATTTGAACTAAAAATAATGTAAGAAAAAATTGTTAAAAAAGCGTGGGGTGAAACGTATCAAAAGTTATAAATATTTTATTAACTACATATTATTAGTTCAAATTTATTAAAAATTATTTTGTATTTTTTAATTCGATTTAAAACCTTTTTTTCTAGTTTTTTTGTAACTATTATTAATTTTTTAGTTGAAATATCACAAAGCTATTGCTAAATAATCACTAAAAATATAGCAACAGCTTTATGATATTTACTTTATTTGAATGAAAGCAATTTTTTGTTTGTAAAGACCGTTCTCTTCAAACAAAAAATGGCTTTCATCATTATCATCATATTATTGAAATATGTATACGTTTGAAATCAAATCTAGTTTATTTCACACATGTAAATTTTATTCCCTTAGGCATAACAACGCTCTATCATGGCGACAAATATATCAAATTATGATCATCATCATTTCAGCCCATAGATTGCCGACTATTGAGTCACCTCCTCCAAATTCATGGAGTGAAATTAGCCACCCTGGCAAGATCTCTTGCGAGCATGATCTGCCTCTTGCATTGTGTAATAAAACGCCGTAATTCCATTGCTCTATTTTAAACCTTGGGCGCATTGCCTTTCTGTTACACGTTGTAGATTTGAAACTACAGTGAGCGTCGTGCGTCTAGATGATGTATTATCTCGCGCCACCATCTCGCTCTGTTCGTGAGAGGATACAGCTCGTGACAGCCCCTGCCTCTAATAACGCATTGCATAACAGAGGTTAACCGTTAAATTGTTTTAACGAAGATCCAATCTAGTCAACATCGTATTAGACGGTGTTTTATTCAATAAAGCCTTGGATGATTTTATTTTACATTCTCAATCTTTATATCAATCGTAACCGAGTCTAAATCGCGTATGATAAAAGAAGATACAATACCTTTATTTTTCCGACGTTTAGCCCAAATAACTTTAAATACTAGCTGCGCCCCGCGGTTTTACCCGCGTGGTCATGGGGTTTTTTTTTGTCAGATTTTTTTCTACTTGACACTTTTTGATATATTGTGGCCAATTCACACAATATCTTTTTAAATAGTAGCCTATGTGTTATTCTGATGTTTAAGCTATATTATTGTAAAGTTTCATTAAAATCCATTCAGTAATTTTTACGCGAAAGAGTAACACACATCCATACTTGCAAACGTTCGCGTTTATAATATTAGTAGGATTAAAATTTATACCTGGTTTTGAACATTGTGTTTTATGTGGATTTATTTTATTTGTCGCAATGATTGAACGTTGAAATACCCTATGGAAGACATTAAAGAAAACTTACATGTGGGATATCAAACCAGAAGTAAATTATAAAGTATATTTCAACTAAGTACACAAATTTAATGTGTTATTTTTTACTAGTCCATGTGACCGCATCTCATTTAAAAGGGAAGGGAAGGTTAATATGTATTTTAAGCCAGATGTAGACCCACCGGAGCGAAGTCACGGTCAGTAGCTAGTTTAGACTAATATTATAAACAGGAAAGATTTGTATGTAAGTATGTTTGTAACGAATTGGCTCAGGTACAGGACCGATTTAAAAAAATAAATCACCATTTGAATTGTACATTATCACTGATTTATTTGCAAGAAAATAATAAATGTCCACCCATGCGAAGCCGGGACGGGCCGCTAGTAAATTATAAAGTTTCAACTTGGACATAGCCCAGTGGAAAGTGACGTGACAACTGACACGAAGAGTTGGCCATCAAACTATTTGCTCTCCGTCAGCTGCGGCAGCTTACTGATGCTGACCCGAGACCTCTGGCCCCAACACTTGTCTACCATTTGACGAGGCACGTCACAACAACCAGAGACTACAGATTTGATAGTTTTTATTTATGACGAACACGCTGGTCTGGTGGTGCGCTGCCTTTGGATCACGGGGTCCTGGGTTCGATTCCTGAGCCGCGGGGCATGTTGTGTAATCCAGAGGCACTTGCCCTGAGTCTGGGTGATATAAGTGTTCGTGAATTTCATGTTTGTAAATTGCCCCGCGATGCAGTTTATACCTAGTGCAGGAGTAACGTCTTATAAAAAATAAAAAGGCTGACGGCCCTAGCAGGGTTGCTGCAAATTCTACTACTACCACTACCCACTGTTGAGTCGGGCCTCCTCCAGTTACATGGAGGGTAATTAACCTGCTAATTCAATAGAGTCAAAATCGACAATCACCGTGCATTTGTTGTTGTTCTTTGTCGATTTTGACAGTTTTGGTCAACTCTACCTACTCAACTCATAAATGACCCACTTCTGAGCCTGACACATCAATTTATGTGAAGGCTAATCTACTAACACTATAGCGTTATAGTGCTATAGTTATTATTATGAAACATGCAAAATGGTAGGACATAGTGGAATGCCGTTATTTGTTATAGATTTATCTATCATCACTTTTATAAGTTTACTTAAGTTCGCAAATGAAATAATTAGAACCTTATTATATTTTTAATAAAAAACCCGCATCATTATCGGTTAATTTATAGATCAAACTAATAACAATCTATACTCTATACATACATACAAATAAATAAAATTGGAGTGTCTGTTTGTAATAATAAAATAACAACTTTTTACTAAATGCGTAAGTCTATATACACAGCACATAGACCAAAATAACATTTTTTTTAATTTTTGTCTGTCTGTCCGTCTGTCTGTCTGTCTGTCTGTCTGTTTGTTCCGGCTAATCTCTGGAACGGCTGGACCGATTTTGACGGCACTTTCACCGATAGTTAGCTGATGATATAAGGAGTAACTTAGGCTACTTTTATTTAGTCTATACATCTTCTATACAAATAAATAAAATTGGAGTGTCTGATTGTAATAATAAAATAACAACTTTTTACTAAATGATGTTTAAACAGCACATAGACAAAAATATTTTTTTTTTAATTTTTGTCTGTCTGTCTGTTTGTTCCGGCTAAAACGTTTAGTACTTTGGAGACATTGTTAAAAACTTAATTTAAAACAAAACATGAGAGCACATCATTCAGCTGATTCAGAATTTAGTAAAATTCTTCTTGATGTTGGAGAGGGAAAGTGTCTAGAAGTGAATAGTAATCATGATATAGAACTACCTACCAGTCTTTGTCAGGTTGTGGTGGACACTGAAACTTTAATACATAGTATTTATGATGATATTCACAATCTCAATATCAAAGAAGATTCGATAAATAAGCCAACAAAAACTGAAAATAAATGATAATTAAAATAAATGCAAAAACCAAAAAAAAATATTAATGAACTAATTAACTTTTTTTAAATTCCACGCGGACGAAGTCGCGGGTGCAGCTAGTAATACATATTTTCATTACAATCTGTAAGCAACCTTATTTATTTACGTATCACAGTAAACCAGCTGTAACTTAAACCTGATATTTAAATCTGCTAATTAGACACTACCTCATTAAGATGATAGTCGGCTAATTATAAATACATTATTAAATCGGATTAACTCACCTAAACAATTTGCACCTGACTCACATTTTGCTTATTTACTTGTGTGTGTGTATGAAACATATACAGGGTGGACAAAAATATCTGAAGTAACATAAAGAGCTAATTAAAAGAAGCATACGAAGGGTTAGGGGTTGGATGTGCCGCCTTTGCATCATGGGCCCCGGTTCGATTTCGGGGTTGGAAGTGTATTTGTGTAAATCAGAGACACTTGCTCCGGGTCTGGGTGTCATTTGTGTTGGTGAATTATATTTTTGTAAACTGCCCCCGTGATACAAGTTATACTTAGTTTAGTATTATCATATCTGTGACTTAGTGCAGGGGTTTCGTTTTTATAAAAAAAACTAGCGGCCCGTCCCGACTTCGAACGGGTGGACATTTATTTTTTATTTTTTCTTGCAATTAAAATAGCTTATAATGTAGCATTTAAATGGTGAAAGTTGAAATTGGTCCAGTACTTTTTGGGCTAATTGGTTACAAACATACTTACATACTAATCTTTCCTTTTAATAATAATATAATAATAATAAATATCCTTGGACATTTCACACAACGCCATCTCGTCCCAAGCTAAGCAACTTAATGCTTGTGTTAAGGTAACGAGATGGTTGATAAACTACTTATATACATTTTTTTTTGTAAATACATACACATTACAGATAGAAATGGCAACCAGACTCCGAGCCAGTGCCTCTGGTTTAGACAAAGACACTTGCCCGACCCCGGAATCGAACCCGGGACCCGTTGATCCAAAGGCGGCACATCTAACCACTAGATGGAAGTAGGTACCTTTAGATAAATAAATAAAAGTAAGAGAGCGATCTACGTATTTCTAAAACAAAATTTTACTAAAATCTAACTATTGTCATATAAGATTAGTAACTAGAGTTCCATTATGTTTTTCAGTTCTCTGTAATTATTTCTTTTAGACAATTTTAAGACAATTTAGACATCAGCCAGTGATCAAAATTTTAAGTTAAAAAGTTTTGTTTACTTTTTTTTTAATGGAATTTTGTTCTAATACTACTCAGTTCATAAATGAGCCACTCCTGATTCGGGCCTCCTCCCATCAAAGGGAGGGTAATTAGCCTACTGTGCCACGCTGGCCAGACGGGTTGGCACAGGGTTTCGTATCAAGTTATCCTTAACGTACGGCAAATTTTTCGGCCTTGTCATTTTCTTTTGTCGGCTCTTACGTCACCCTCAGGATGGAATGGGGTGGTGACAAATGAAAATACATCGACTTTAAATCTGCCACCACACAGTAATTAGGTTCACAGTATCTTTGTCAATAGTAGTTACCGTCTTTTCCTTTCTTTCGTTGTGGCTATCGCTATATGGATTTTGTTTCAACCTGTAGATAGGTAATGTAGGTATATTTAAACGCGTGAACCCATTATGGCGCGATTTCTAACAGTTGTTTTCAAAATGGGTTCTGTCGTCTCATCTTCTTCAACTATACCATAGTTTATCGGGGGTTTTATCAAAAATATTTAATTGGTGTTGGAAACTTATGATGAACCTTAGGTTAGGTATCTATGCTTGGAAAATTTGTTCAGCAATTTGAAGATTCTAACCTTCCTTTTTTGTTAAACGTAATTGTGTAATTTAAAACGTTAAAATTAATATTAGATTATCATTCACTTTACTGACTTTTCCCATACATTGTATGATTTTTTATTGCAATATTCGCACAGTTAATATGAGAACAGGACAAATAAGCGAAATGGTGAGAAATTGTTTCAGAATAAAATATACCTATTCTAATTTGTGAGAAAATTGTATTTGTACCTAATTAGAATAATTACTAAAGAAAATAATTGCTGTCCATTGCCGTCCTTTTGAGTTGTGAATCGTTATTTTCTTGAGTTGAGGTATAGGTAAATTGATCAAGAACCAATTAGTTTCTTTACCACATGGCCAAATATTAGTTTAGTTGTTAATTTTTTAGTTAAACTTAGGCCATATTATTGATAACATTTTTATTTTGATTAATTAATTTTATATTGCTTCAATGCAATATAAGTTTTTATTAGATACTTTTATAAAACCTTATAAAATCTAGTGGTTAGATGTCCCGCCTTTGGATCAACGGGTCGCCTGTTCGATTCCGGGGTCGGGCGAGTGTCTTTGTCTAAACCAGAGGTACTGGCTCGGAGTCTGGGTGTCATTTCTATCTATAATATGTATGTATTTACAAAAAAAAATGTATATAAGTACTCGTAGTTTATCATCCATCTCGTTACCATAACACAACCATTAAGTTGCTTAACTTGGGACGAGATGGCGTTGTGTGAAATGTCCAAGGATATTTATTTATTTATTTAATCAAATTCTTCTTTACCGTACATAAATTAAACTTATTTTATTTAGAGTAAATTTTGGTAAACGTAGACATCAATGGCTATTATTAAAGTTAAGCTTACAATTAATTCTCAAACTCAAAAGGAAATTTATTTACGTAGATTCTATCACAAACCTCTTAAAAATCGACATATTGAAAATTACCAATATCATGTTACGCCCACTGTCCCACGCTAGGTTTCACACCATTCAAACATAATTTCTCATTCTTTAGATCCAGCCTTTTCTTTTGATCACTTGCGTCCACCCACATTCAGGCTGAAACTACCAGCGGTTCGGAATACTGCTCTACTGAGAAAGGCCGGCAAGAAACTCGGTAGCTGTTTTTTCAAATTATCAGTCATGTTTACAAAAAGCACTAAAAAGCATAGTCTTATTTTTATTCTTTTACACAAACACTAAACCGCATTTCTTTTAACAAAATTTATTTGATATTTTTCCGATGTTTGATATCTTTGCAATTTAAAAAAAGTGTGACAAAATGTTACGACTTTAAATATTCAGTTACTTATCTAATTGCCTACCTAAGTATCTGTCTGATGTGTCGGATGAAACAGAAATAGTTAAGATCTTGAAGAAACTTGCTTATTTTAACAATACTTCAGTGGTTTAAGAAGTAATTAACAATGCAGCAAGCTCGCCTACTTAAGGTAAAAGATCAACCAAGTACTTACCACTAGGCTTAGGTACGTTTCTTTTGACCTGCATCCACTTATAAGTGGGGACGGAGGCGTGGGAGGCATGCGGCTGGTGCCCAGGCAGGTGGCCGTGAGGCACACACTCCCCCTCCCTCCCGGGGGGAAACTCCCTCATCCCCCCAAACTCTTCCTTAGGCTGGTAGTGGTCAAACTCCGAGCAGGGCAACGGTGACCCCGCATGACTGTACTGCATCGTCTCATCCACGAAATGCATATTGTACTTCGTCTCCAAGTAATGATTGTCCAGTTTGTGCTCATGCATATGCATGTCCTCGGGCCTCGGCAGCTCTTCTCTGTGCTTGAAAGGCTCCGGGTGAGGAGGCAGCCCGTGGATCGGGTAGCTCGGCTGCAGCTCACCGTAATCCAGGTTCGTATAACACAGCCCCGTATCCGTACTGATCACCGGAGTGGGTGGATGCTCATGGCTGGTTTGACCGTGCAATAGTGGCTCGTAATAGTGAGAGCTGGGGTCGTAGTAGCCCTCGTGGTAGCCCTCGTACGGCGGCTGGTAGCCCGCCCCTTGCTGGTAGTACTCCGCGCCGCCGTACCCGTTCTGCTGGTTATTGTACATCCCGATGTCCATAGTCATCATGTTTTTGTCACGATCACCGTGTCTATCGATATCGATAACTATTTTGTTTACATCACACACATCACTAGTGCGGCGGCTTCAAAGGCTCGCGCGACGGTTATTGGCAATTCCCGGATTCGGAGTGTTCGAAATTCAAACGGGCTAGTGCCGCGCCGTGCGTTATCGATCGCACAACCGCACGTCAGGTGAACCGACGGACACTGATCGTGGCACGCACGGCGGCATAATTTTTCTTAACCACACCTAAAAGTTTAGTTCACCGTCCCGCTCTACCGCGGGAGACGACACGATGACCAGACAAAGACAAACTTATCAACGATATCAAATTTTGATAAGATTTGATTTTGATTTGATGTCGCGGTGCAGGAATTAGTTAATGAAAGGCTTCGAAGTTGGCCGGCGACTGACGTTGCCTGTGTCGGCCAGGTAAAGCGGGATTGTGAAACTTTTTGCGCGTAGGCGGGGCTTCTCTTTGGGGAGGGGCCAGCGAGACGAGGTTGGCCAATCGCGTGACTGGGTTTGGTGCACCATCTTGGATTGGTTGTGCGCAGATAATAGTGCGAATCTGGGAGGCTGGATACGAGTGGTCGCCGTTTTTTATTTACCTCGTGCAGTGTTGAATGGCTGTTCCCTGGAATGCTATGGAGTGTCCTGATTACGTAAATCGATTTCAAGATGTGAAGATGTTTTGTTTGGGGCCTTTCCTCGCTTTCCGCAGCTGTCCTTATGTAATAGGCGCCAGTACCTATATTACTATAGTTGTGGAATGTTAGTGTAAGCATACTTTCTTTGAACCAACTTATCTAAATACCCCACTACCGTGGGTCGCGGAGGGCAGACGGCAGTGGCATCTACCACTCAGCCCATAGATGACCCACAGATGAGTCGGGCCTCCTCCAGTTACTTGGAGGGTAATTAGCCTACGGTGCCACGCTGGCCAGAGGCTTTTCGCCTACATCTACCTCTATCTTTAGGACATACCCTTTATCAAGCAAGTTTCCTTTTAAAAGTGTTCTGGCATTTATGCCTCTAGGCAGTGTGTGTCTTAATTTCGTCCATTAAATCTTTCGTTTCAATTGCACCTATAACCTATTTTATCTACGCTAAATATTTAGGTACCTACTTTATATTTAGTTCGAAAGAAATACAATATATTTTTAACTAGGTAATTGTAAATACTTGATACATTCTCAAAATAACATGCAATACAATCTCACTATACCTATTTCATAGATACCTTTATAGAAACTTACGCTTATGTACTGTATATAAAATAAATTTATTGTCTTTATTGTCATCTCCAGAAACGGATTAACCATCGCGGTGCTCCAAAGCAAATTAAATTTACGAGGCTCCTTTTCAGCCTTTCGAACATAATCAGCAGAGTCATCTTACTGATAATTGTATTTTTTTTATTCTTGTGGGGGAAACCCTTGCTGCATGATTCCCCAGTCAGCGGGATATGGGCTGTCGTATGTGGGCCTCTGCGGGCGCGGTAAGATGGTACTTGCGCCCTGGGTCAACGGATGCAACAATCACGGATTTTTCTACTCCTTTGCTTTCTTGCCGATGCGGAGCCCCTAGGCTGTCGCTCACTCTGTCTAATGGTTAATGCGGCCTGCCCCTCTCAAATGAACACAACTTAAACCAGTTCATTCATTCATTCATTGTTGCTGAACGACATACAAGTGAAGCGTCTACAATTTGTGGTCACGATCTCTTGCAGGAAATATATTCCTTTGTGCTTTATATCCATTGTTTTACCCACTGTGTTACCCATTTTTTACAACGTGTATTAGGAGTTTAAAAGCAAAAATAACCATTGACCAATGATTTGCAGTCCACCGAAGGAAACATCCTACGTAACGGTGATTATAGGTTGGTACCGACTTCAAATAGTTCTTAAATACCTAAATATTTTTCGCCTTTTGAAGTCAGTTGGTTTATTTGATAGAAACGCTTTTCCTTTTAGTTTTAGCAATACTGTTAGGTACTACTCTAATACTACTTAACCCATGACCCACAGCTGAGTCGGGCCTCCTCCGATTACGTGGAGGGTAATCAGCCAAGCTAACCAGGCGGCTTGGCACTGGGTCTCGTATCAAGTTTTTCTTCTGTTTTAGCTAGTTTTCGACATGGTTATTTCCTTTAGTCGTCTCTTACGAAACCCTCAGGATGGACTTACTATATGATATGGGACTTAAAATCTTACGTAAGTTTGTTTTCTTTGGCAATCTGCCATTATCTTTGACAATATTGGCCAGTGTTGCGTGATATCTGCCCTGTTGATGTAACTAATTTTGAATTGCCAATAGTTTGATGTGAGATCCTTTGGGGCAGAATCCTTTTAAATGTGGAATAAAATAGACATGAAATAGACTATGATTATAGATAGGAGTTAACAGAGCGCGATAACAAGTGCGACACCAACTTTCATAAAATACAATCTCCATACAATGGCTTGTACAAAGACAATATAATGCACAATGATTATCCTACCATCGACACCATAATACACGACGTGACATAAGTAGGTACTCTATCCACTGTAAGATAGTATCCAAGAGAGCTTTTCATAATCATTGTTGGCGATGATGAGCGGTTGCCTAATTTAATTTAATGGAAATAGAACCTATTTTTAGTTTTCTTTTTAATTTCGCAGACTAAGAAGTCTGCTAAGTTATTTACAGATTCTGTTATAAGCTCTTTACGATCTTAACAGATTTGATCTTGATCTGTTAAGCTGTTTACTGTTAAGAAGAGAAATGTCCTATTTTATGTTTTAATTTTCATATTTTAATTTTAAGGTTATCTGATGTAAAAGTGCAATAAAGGGCGAAGCAGCCGTTTAATAGTTTTCCAAGCTCTATTCTTTCCTTAAACTACCGGGATCCAAGCGCCTCGTCGCTTACAATCATCATTATCTCTTTGCATAAATGAGCCACGAAGATGGTAAATTTGATACCAGGCAGTGCCAACCCGTCTTGCCAGCGTGGTACAGTAGGCTAATATCCCTCCATGATTTTAGAAGAGGCCCGACTCTATAGAAGGCCTTTTAT
The DNA here is from genome assembly GCA_905475355.2 of Clostera curtula. Lineage (NCBI taxonomy): Eukaryota > Metazoa > Arthropoda > Insecta > Lepidoptera > Notodontidae > Clostera > Clostera curtula. The sequence continues at coordinate 1,017,991 of FR997803.1, read as the reverse complement.
GGGCTGAAACAACGAATTTTAAAATACTATCCTACTATTTTTGCCCAACTCCTGCCATGTTTATTTGGAATAAAATAATTTGGTTTTATAAGCTATTGTAACATAACGATCCAAAGACTATAACCCTTTATTTCTCTATGGTTATTCACGACTGACCCTCACTTGTTTTCAATTAAGTTGTCAAGAATATCTTCCGTCTTAACTTTCTGCAGCCCTACGCATCTATCTGTCTCTTTCCAACGCAGTAACGGAAGCAGGCAATGCCAATGCCATGTTCACATGATTAATGGTGTTAGGGTGCCTTCTGAGCATTGTAAGGGCCTGATAGATGCTGGCCGGTGCCCATTAACGGTTGGCATAAGGGCCTAGGCGATGATCGGTTTTTATCGTTAATCTTACGATTTGTTTGTAGACGATTTGATAAGTTTTAAATGTGTGTTATCCGTGTGCTAATAGCACTACTACTAATAATACATAGTGAAACCACTTCAACCTCAGGGTGTCGTAATAACCGACAAAAGGAAATGATAAGGCCGAAAACCTAGCTGGTAGAGAAGGGAGACTTGATACCAAACTCTTTTTTTTTTGGAGATGCTGGGGAAAGGTTTTGTGCTTACTGCCGCCCCTCGGGGTGGGGTTGGCGATTATGTGGGACTCCGAAGACGTATAGGTACCCATTAATACTCGTACTTATATCCACTAAAACCCCAACGGTAGTATGTCGTCCCACGCAGACAGAAACTGGATTTAAATAAATAAATAAATATTCTTGGACATTTCACACAACGCCATCTCGTCCCAAGCTAAGCAACTTAATGCTTGTGTTATGGTAACGAGATGGATGATAAACTACTTATATACATTTTTTTTTTTGTAAATACATACATATTATAGATAGAAATGACACCCAGACTCCGAGCCAGTGCCTCTGGTTTAGACAAAGACACTGGCCCGACCCCGGAATCGAACCCGGGACCCGTTGATCCAAAGGCGGCACATCTAACCACTAGACCAACACCATTTCTTCAGCTGCCAACACCATGGTTCCTCACACCACACGCAAGAACAAATAGGCTGCGGTATCCGTGTGGTGACGGATATAAAATTCATCATGTCACCACCCTATTCCATCCTGTGGGTGTTATAAGAGCCTACAACAGGTAATTACGTACAGGCCGTACACCTATGGCCGCAAGAGACAGAACTTGAAACGACACCCTGTGCCAACCTGTCTGGCCAGCATGGCACAGTAGGCTAATTACCCTCCCTGTGACAAGAGGAGACCCAAGTCAGCAGTGGGTCATTTATGGGCTGAGCAGTAGTAGTAAATAAGTATGCAGAGGAAGCTCGCCAATAGAAGGTAGGTACTCCATGTACCCACTTACTAGTTAATTGGTCCAGCTTACGAAAATCGATAAAATATCACGATTGCATAATGCGGGTACTTAGCTACTACGTACAACTGTATCTTATAATGTTCAAACATATCTTTGCCTTTAAAAGCTTTCCTCTTAACTCTCCGCGTCACTGATTGACCTAAAATATGATAAATTTATAAAATAAAAATCACTCACCCGTAATAAAAATAAAAGACAAGCGTATGCTTATGTTAAAAGCATAACATGTTCTCCGCATCAACATTATTATAAAAAAAACTCCCAAAGTGAACAAGCCACGTCCATTATTAATCAAACGACACGTCACAACACTATGATATGGTTATTCAATTACGAACACTCGTACGAATACTCGTTCGAATTTCAACTATAGTCACTAAACTAAGAATTCAAAATTTGTAACGTTCAATATGATAGTTATGACATTTTAGTGATGGGAGTGTATCGACTCTTGATGTAAAATGTACTTTAAATTTAGTCAATCAAAGGATATTTTTGTACAGCAATCGCTATAGTGTATTTTAATAGCGTGTCATTTGATAGGGCATTGTTTTTGTGTTATAAATATGAAGACATCGACTGTCAAGCCACTCTCATTGTCCGAAATGCGATAAAGATTGCTTTAATGCGCCCTCGGAATATTTTCGAGATAAACTCCGTTGTTAAGCCGAGGCTTGAGGCTGGTTATCATTAATTTGGTTGCAGTGACGGTCAGAAATAAATCCCAAATTAGTGGCCAGAATGTTTATTAGCATAATTGTAATGTGACGGTCAGAAAGTTTTGTGTGTTCTAGAATTTTCTATTCTTGGATTAGGTCTTTAAACTCATATTAATACGTGAAGCAAAACCTTTGCACTCCTTTCTAGGAAAATTGCGCGAACGCAGGAGTATGAAATTTCCCACACTTATCATCACTTCACTATCACTACATAGTATAAAACAAAGTCGCATTCTTCTGTCCGTCCCTATGTATGCATAAATCTTTAAAACTACGCAACGGATTTTGAAGCGGTTTTTTTTAATAGATATAGTGATTCAAGGGGAAGGTTTTTAAGTATAACCCACCCCCGCTTTGCACGGGCGAAGCCGGGGCGGGCCACTAGTCTATCTATACAAATAGGTAGCTGATGTTTAAACTCCTATCTAAGACTAGCTGTCGCTAGTCTCCTTTTATCATCAGTGAAAGTCCTATCAAAATCGGTCCAGCCGATCCAGAAATTTGCCGGAACAAACAGGCTGAAATTTTAAAACATGTTATTTTGGTCTATTTGTGTATACATACTTTCGCATTAAGTAAAAAGTGGCTAATTTAATTATTACAAACAGACTCTCCAATTTTATTTATTTGTATAGAAGATACTTTTTCCAAAAGCTACGCCGGCGCCGTAGAGAGCACGCTGCACGAAATCCTTAGTACATGGTAATTTTGATCCAAGCTTACCTTAGTAACTAATCCGGTTTTACCTGATTTGTTTTGGTCTAAACTCGTAACCGATCTACCTAGTTGTCGCATTATTGTGTTGTTTAAATGCACTCACCAATTTAAAAAGACACATGTCACTTGTATGTCTTTCAACTATAATCCGCTGTTAGTCCGACCGCATACATTCAAATAAATTTTGATGAAAATTAAATTGGGCTGCCTTGTTGGTCTAGGGGTTGCATGTGCTGCTTTTAGGACACGAGTCCTCGATTCGATGCCGGGGTCGGGTAAGTGACTGCGTAAACCAGAGGCACTTGTTCCGAGAACCTGGGTCTCATTTGTGTTCGCGAATTACATGTTTGTAAACTGCCCCCACGATACAGGTAAGGTAGAGATCGCCAAAAACTCTATGGTGGGTTTTAAACTGAGAAAGCAGACTATAAAATTTCGGATATTAACCGGTAAGGGAACTTGTATTGATGAGAGCACCTCAAGGAATATTTAAGTTCTTAATGATTTAAACAGTTTATAAAATCAACCACATGCGGGCTTCTCTCTAGAGACGGTGGAGGAGGGTTCTAAATGATTAAAAAAACCAACCTTTTTAAAGATTTTTGCCTATCTCATCTGTTTTTTGACTTGGTACGTGCCTATAGCTATTGTCCGTGTGGTGATGGATTAAAAATACTTAAGAGTTACGAATAATATAGCAGAAAATATTAATTTTTATGAAGGAAAACTAAAAACTCGTTTAAAACTCTGTACCTTTATCTGGAAATGGATGGCATAGTAGGTGTATTCAAATCAGATGCTATCTTACTCGCCTCTGGGTGCTGCTTATGTGTTGAGATGAAGCTGATATAAATTTCTTGGCAACAGCCTGTTAGTATAACCAACCGGCAGTACGTGACATCAATCTTAGAAAGTCATCCCAAGCCAAAACAGTGTACCAACACAACTAGTCTAATTAAAACTGATCGCTTATCGCTCGCCTAATGCTAAACCGCTGTCAAATCAATTACGCGCCAATTAATCACGCGCGGCGCTGTCATCGCGCTTGTCAGTTTGACAGCTGCCATTTTGACAGACCAAGGCCTCACGCCCCCCAACGGGTTAAGGGTGACGCGGGTGGGAATTATCGTTATTAACTTCCGCGGGAAAGGGTTACATTTAAGTTCTGAAGGATTATTGGCAGGTACATATTAGGTAAGAGTATTGGAGCTGTTCGGCTATTTATTAATCGGTAGGTTAAGAAACGTCTGGATCAAACGGTTGTTGGATGGGTGACCTGTCTGTCTGCAATGTCGTACGTGGTGAATCAATAACTCCAGCCCCGAGAGGGAGGATACCAGCCAACCAACATGTTTGGTTAGCATGCTATAGTAAGATACGGCAAGGCCGCCTGCCATTCCTCAGCCGAGCAGACAAACAGCATTTTCATTAGACCAAAAAGTGTATTCGCTGGTTGCGGGCTTAGAATAATAGTGTTACCATCTGATTGCATCCTGAGTACTCTCGGAGGCTCATAGATCACAGCAGAGCTAGTGTCGCATAGCTTGATTTTTTTATTGGCGATAATTCCTAATGAATATTTTAAATTGACACTAGTATTAGGTATAATCAAAAGTAGAAGTAGTGTCTGCTTTTATTCTGCTCTCTTCCTATCCCTAATTTTGTCATGTTCATTAAATTAGTTTGATATCTTTTTTTTCTTGTATATTCTGTATTCATGTTAGTTTAGGTGTTTAACGTGCTGTGAATTCCTATAATTGAAATAATACATCCTGTAGAATTGTATCACACTTAATATTACCTAATGATTTTTGTATAGGTATTTATTGTTGGAAGTCCTTATACTCGTAATAAATAAATATTCGGCCGTGAGGACTAGCTGGGTTATATGGGACTCCAGGGCGTAGAAAATATAAGATGGCGCATGTTCAGCCACTCTGGGCCTGGAGGCCTTGGCCATCCGCTAACGGGTGACTACGAAAGCCCCTTGTACCGCCGCTAGGAGACAACCTAGAGCTAATGTCCCTGCTTCAAGATGATGACCATCTTTCAATCAAGGTATTGCTTTCACCAAACAACTTCAGCTAAAAGCTGCGCACTACGTGAAAATATTTCAAAGATTTACTGCAAGACATTTCTCGAGCAAGTTCAAGTTTATGAGATCACCTATCGATCATGAGGTCCCATGCTTCCCACGCTGATTTCACTGCTTTATGGCGCTCTAAACGTTTATAACACGCCACCGCCTTGATAAGGTGATAACGAATATTTGTTTATTGATCCTTCGGAGACAATACCCCTTTGTATTGGCCGCGTTTCATTATCATGCTTCACGTTATTCATAGCTAGCTTAGCCCACGGTTTCACCTGCGTGGATTTCAACAACCAAAAGCGCTTGAAAAGAAAATGTATATTTATTATAAAAGTGCGGTTCACCTTCAACATATGACTGCCTCGTTGGTCTAGGAGTTGGGTGTACCGCCTTTGGATCTCGGGTCCCTGGTTCGATTCCGGTGTAGGGCAAGTGTCTTTGTGTAAACCAGATGCAATTGCTTTGCTTGTAAACTGCCCCCACGATACAGGTTAAATATTTAGCACAGGAGTTTAAAAAAAACTGTAAACATCTAAAGGTACTTAAATAGGTTCTAACAGGATTCCTATAGGTAGCCATCGAAATACACAGAGAACAGAAAATTCTACGTATAAATTGTTCCATTGGAAAGGGCCATTTAGTTATCGTAATTATTATCTTACTAGCGGCCAGCCCCGGTTTCGCACGGGTATTTTTATTACCTTTTCTGGAAATATTCTATCACCGATTCGATGAAGATAATGTAGGATTCTAATGGTAAAATAATTTTCCAATCCGTCCAGTAGTTTCAGAGCCGAGCAGAGATAATATTCAATAGAAACAAACAATCAAATTCTTCCTCTTTACAAGCTTGTTTAAACAAGCTTCGTATCCTGTGTTTCAAAATGTTTCTTGCTTTCTTCATGTTTATTTCTTCTTTCATATAAATTATAGCACTTTCGTCATCATCCTAGTGAACAACGTGATAAGAAATTAACTGGGTCAAAATCATGTTCAAAGATTCCGTTACATACATCTGAAGCGTATTACTGTATACATCTGAAGCTAATAAAAATCGTATAAAAAGTAGTTTAATTGCTAAAACTAAAACTAAAACTTTTAATTGCTATTTATTTCTGATGCTTATATGGTTTTTGTTAGATCCTGTATTATAGGTGTTTACCCGTAATACAATTATTAGCAAGTGGTACTGCCAAGATATCCAAGTAGTTTGTGTTAAAAATCCTATATCTATCTCAGTTACGTTTCGCGGACCATGTACCTGAAGATGGATGGTCCCATTGCTCCCCGACGCCCCTCGGGAATTCAGGACTCGCCAGTTGCATGTTCATGGCGTGACGAAGTTTCTCACGCTAACAAATTGTGACCATATTGTTGAGAAGTGAGAGTCTAAATTTGAATGAATGAAAACGTAGGGATGGTTAAAAAATTAGAGTTTTGTTGAAAATGTTTTTAAAATTACGCAACCTGTACGCAGTAGTGTTGGATTGTATGTCCATAATTTAAACAAATAAATAAAATTAGAGTCTCCTTTTTCTAATAATAACTATATCCACTTTTTAGAAAATGTGTAAGTATGTATACAAAGTACATTATCCAAAATATTTTTTTTTTTAATTTATTGTGTGTCTGTGTGTTCCGACTAATCTCGGGAACGGCTGGACCTATTATGACGGAACTTTCACTAAAAGGTAGCTGATTATATACCTAAAGGGTAACGTAGGCTACCTTTATTAGACTAGCATCGCCCCGCGGCATTAGGTACCCGCGGTCTATAAGCGCGGACAGCATCGCGGGACTCAGCTAGTTTGTAATAATATCGGTAACTCCTCCTCGTCCAATAATACCTCCTACGTATTTCGGAGAGTACGTAAACCCGTATATTCCGGCTGTCATTATACAATGTATGACAGACGTTACGTGTAGTTCGTAGCGAGAAAAGTGACAGCTGGTCTTACATAATAATTTCCGGTAGTCCCACGAGATAGGTGGTCAGACGGCAATCACTCCGTGTAAATACTGGTAGTTAGCCAAATCAGGTTAAACTGGTGCCGGCTCCTACGAAATTGGGAAAAAAGCGAGGGATGAGCATTTAATTCCTAGTAAGGACTACATTGGACCAGCACTTGCAAAATACTGCAGCTAAGTTATTTTCATTTGTATAAGTTCCAATAATAGCATAGCAAAGAACATAAGAAAACGCTTAATTAAAACGTACATCTGGAGCATAGCACTGTACGGATCAGAGACGTGGACAATGACACAAAGAGACAGAGAAAGATTGGAAGCATTTGAAATGTGGTGCTGGAGGAGGATGGAAAGAATAAGCTGGATGGAAAAACTAACAAACCAAGAAGTATTAGAAAGAGTAGAAGAAAGGAGAAGCCTGTTGACCTGCATAGACAACTGAAGAGGAAAGATGATTGGGCATTTGATACGACACGACACACTTATGACAACTATCATAGAAGGGAAGGTGGAAGGGAATAGAGGACGAGGAAGACCTAGGAGAAGCTTTTTCGATCAAATTAAGGAAAAGTGAATGTCGGTTCGTATCAAATGGTCAAGGAGCTAGCAGAAGATCGAGATGCTTGGAAGAAACTCCACCGACAAGAGCATCGCTCTTAAATTTAAGAAGATAAGTTCCCAATGACTGACACTGACGGTACGGCTAGTCCATCAGCTAAAAATCGCTCAGCGAGCTATGGAGCGGACTATGCTCGGTGTCTCGCTACGAGATAGGATTCGTAATGAAGTCATCCGAGCGAGAACGCGTGTCATCGACATAGCCCATAGGATTAGCAAGCTGAAGTGGCAATGGGCTGGCCACATCTGTCGTAGAACTGACGGCCGCTGGGGCAAACGGGTGCTACAGTGGAGACCACGTACTGGCAAACGTAGGGTGGGACGCCCCCCTGCTAGATGGAGCGACGATCTGCGACGGGCAGCCGGCAGCAACTGGATGCATAGAACCGAAGACCGGGTTCAGTGGCGAGCCATGGGGGAGGCCTACGTCCAGCAGTGGACTGAAATAGGCTGATGATGAAGTTCCCAATAAAGATTATTCTATTCTATAATTAAAATGTGGCGACCGCATGCTACATACTTTACACAGTTTACCCGAAAAATCTGAACTAATTGCATCAAGGAATATCGCCTACAAATGCGATAATTACGAAAAGGCCTACACCGCGATAGCGAAATTTCAACAGCAATTCGCATAGTTAAGAATTCCCCGACTACAACTATCGGGGGATAGGCGCTGCGACCGCTAGCCAGACATACCACCTCGTCTGGCTGGATTATCATCCCTTTGCGCCTAATAAATATACCTTATGTGGTGTTGTGTACCAATTCGTAAGTAATAAGTTATTTGGCGGCCTTATTACTACTACTCAGCCTATAAATGACCCACTGCCGAGTCAGGCCTCCTTCCATCACATGGAGAGTAATTAGCCTACAGCGCCACGCTGGCCAGACGGGTTGGCACAGGGTTTCGTATCAAGATTTCCTTCTCTTACGCCTAGGTTATGGGCCTTGAGTCTTGACATATCCTTTTGTCAGCTCTTGCGACACCCCCAGGATGGAAGGGGGTGGTGAAACTATGTATTCTAAATCCGTCACCACACGGACAATATTTAGGCGGCCATATTGCTGTATGATGTTGTATGACGTATAATTGTTTTTTTTTTATGAAATATGTCAGTGGGCCTTATATTGCGGTAGCAGTTTACAAACATGTAATGTCTGCCCCAGGTATCGAACCCGCAACCTGTGATCCAAAGGCAGCACATCCAACCCCTAGACCAACAAGGCAATACTGGTAAACTTATGTCGTAAGGAACTCAGCACAGCAAACACCGGAAGTGCGTCACCCGATAGCAATGCCGATAAGGTGACAAACGCCATCTGTTTTAAATGAGACGCACTTAGATCGTTATGTTAATCAAGCCTGTCACATACTCTTACGCAGAACCAGACGCCTCATTACCGTCCATCATCATTTCAGTCCAGACCCATACTGAGGCCAGCCTCCTCCAAATGAGCAGAGGGAAATTAGCCTACTGTGCCACTCTGGCGAGAGGAGTTGGCGTAGGGTTTCGTATCAGCGTGGTTCTGCATCAGATCCCACAATGCCGCAACAGGACGCGAGTTGGAGCACCCCGGGGAGGTTTAGTGGGTAGGCCCCCACTATGGGGGAGAGTCCCACACTCCCCTCGCTGGCCAACCCCGTGGCCGACGAGGAAGTCCATAAAAGATTTTAGCCCGGGCGGGAAAAAAAAAAGGGTTTCGTATCAAGTTGGGGTGGCAACACTACGTATTCTAAATGCATCACCATATACGGAAATAAAATCATGTTTGTTTTTTCCTAATTTCATGGTGGTGGTCACCAGTCTTACCTAATTGTCAGTAAATACTGACATTCAGCAGCAGGAAATCCTGCTGCGCTATTTTTGTTTATTTACAAGTAGTAGGAAATATAATTTGTATCATAAATCTATTAAATTAATTAATATACTACCTACTGAGATACGCAAGTATCTATTTTGGACGTCGATTGGCCCATGCAAAGTGCTGTCGATTCTAATAATGGTACGCAGTCGCGAATATATGCTATCAACACAAACAATTTTGGATTAAGATAACGACGGCTATTATCAAAAATCAAAATGTTTATATATATTCCAATAGATTTTTACGAGGTCTCATTAGATAAAAGTTGAAAATCAGAAACAGAAAGCTGGGCACCATCCGACGCGATGCAATTACTAGCAATAAAGTGATCGCAGATTTGTACACGCCGAACAAATGGAAGTCAGGTTTCAGTCAAGTCACGATTCTATAAGATTATACAGGATTTCATGCAAAGGATCCTAAAACTCATTTCGTTCGGCGCTTACAAATGTGCGATCACCATTCATCTGCTTGACTTATAAAAAAGGAAGTGCGTGTGCCAAAATCGAGTTGACTACGTCCTGAATAGGAATTGATCGTTGAGGGGTGCAAATTTAGGGTACTTTATAATTAAAAAAAAATTGAGAGATCCTTAACATTTAGGGGGATGAAACATATATTTTGTCCGATTCGCTGACCTACCAAATGTGAATATAAAATTTCATCAAAATGGGTCGAGCCATTTCGGAGGAGTTCACAAACACCGTGACACGAGAAGTTTATATATTACATTACAGTGGCTTGCACTTATGCGGCCTACCGACGGTGAACCCTTCCTATCAAGGAAGGGTTTACCGTCGTCTAGGGAAGCTAACAACCCTGAGATGTAACTGCCGCGTGGCCTGGCAGCCAAAAGGAAAACGGCATTGTTTCTGCTACACTTCTTGTGTTAGAACTCAGGCAATATAACTTGCGCGTAAGAACACAACATAATAATATATTAGGATAACCGATTCTGCCCGAATCGCTGGCTGCATAAAAATTATGTAGAAATATTTCATAGTGTTTCCAGAAATATATATAAATATATAAATCTTCATTATTTGTATGCTACAAAACCCTATTGTACAGAGATACCACTCCAACGAGCTTTGAAATTTAACTCTACAAAATAAACGTTATCGCGTAGGAAGGCGATTAGATAATAAAGGTAAAAATATCTTTTTTAATAATAAAAATAAATGACATTACTGACGTCAATCCTAATCGGTGTGTACAGATAACAATCAAATATTTCAAAAGCTGGTGCGTTGATAACTTTACCGCGATAGTCGGTTTGGCGTTTTAAGATACTGCAACTGGTTTTTTATATCGCATAACTCTAGGGTATGACTGAAACCTTATTATTAGAGAATCAGCTGGCATATAAATTACTTCTCATTTATAAAATTATCGTGTTTTTAATTTGTGTACAAAATAATTCTACAAAGTCAAACACGTGAACAATGACAAAGTCGCATTTTCTCGTATTTATCAATGAAACTTAGTGAAATACTGTGGCGTCAAGAGTCTAAATGTTAGTATTTTTAAGGGCAAACAAAATTCGGTTTAACAACTTAGAAGTTGATATACCGCAACGTCGGCAACGTCGCAAAAGATTCTTTAGACGGGTGACAATTTTTTACATAATTTATTTATGATTGATGAAATCTCCAAAACATTTTTTACAACATTATTTTAGGACTATATTTATAGGTACCCATATGAAACATCAGACAACAGTCAGGTCTAACCTGATTTGGGTAACAACCAGTATTAAGATGGCGAATGCTGTCTGTTCCCCGAGGAACACAACAACAGAACTCTACTGTGCCACGTTTACCAGACGGACGGTCATTCCCTTGCGGCTAGGTTACCGGCCTTAACATGTCCTTTTGTCGCCTCTTACGAGACCCTCACGATGAAATGGGGTGGCGACACTGTGTATTCTTAATCTGTTGTCACACGGAAAATAGTATTATCATTACAGACACATGTTACAGTGTTAATCAACAAACTTTTCTGAGCATCAAGTGGACACCTGTCCGCAAGCGTCCCAAAATGGATGACCATCGACACCTAATATAATTGACAGCCTAATATCAAAGCCTCGCAATTACAATGCCGTGTTGTAATAATTACTGCCTCATGTCAACATTTCTATCCGGTGCACAACATAATATTACCGGCAACAAATTAATTGTCAACCTTGTCACTAACAAAATAAAGTTGTTGCACTGTTTTTGACTGCCAAAAGTAAAGTTGTGTCGATATGGGGACTCTGTTCACATAATATATCATTTTTATCAGTGAACAAACTCGGTAGCTGGCAATTATTTTAGATTTCGTCGCCTGGATGGATTTTGGGTGAAGTGTTGGTTATCTTTTATCTATGTCGCAGCCAGATAGGTATTTTGTATTAAACTGGAATAGCGATAGAAACGGTTGGAGACGTATGTATAGATTTCTATGCATGACATCACTTAAATAGGTTACGTCATTATTAGAATATCAGTATATTTCACGCAGATATTGTTGCATAATCTGGTTTTGAATCCTACCAACTATAATACCTATTATAATTATGAAAGTTGGTAAGAATGTGAATGGATTTTGACGAAAGTTTACAAAAATATAGAGGATACATCAGAATAACACAGAGGCTGTGTTTATAAAGTTTGACTACAACGAAATTCTGAAATTTTGGTTATATATCCGTGCGAAGCCGAAGCAGGCCGCTTACTAGCGGCCTGCTTCGGCTTCGCACGGATAGCGATAGCCAGATTTTATTTTATTACTATAAAATAAAATCTGGCTATCGCTCTACCTACTCTCTCTTTCTCTCTCTCTCTCTACTGATATTATTTTTCCTGTTTTTTATGTTATTATAAACTGCAGTTCTATTTAACCGTAGGTAGTTGATCTCAATGAACATTATATCACCTCTTATAATACCCACTGCCATATCAGGCCTCCTCCAAGTTCATGGAAGGAAATTAGCGTACTGTGCCCACCACGCTTTCGCACAAGATAATAATCAAGTGTTTTTTTGTTTTGCGTTTATCATGTGTCTACCTCAGTGTTCCTTTCATGACACGACTCCCTCAGGACGGAATGGGTTATTGGCGTTGAGTATTCTAAATTAGTCATATTCTTGCGCGTAGATATTAGTAATAGTAGTAGTAGCTTCATTTATATGGTGTCTTATGTCATCTTACAGCGGGCCGGATCTGGCGGATCGCGGGCTGGTTGTTGCCCATATATGGTCTAGAGTTTAGGTGTGCCACCGTTGGATCAAAGAGTCCCGGATTCGATTCCGGGGTCGGGCAAGAGTCTTTGTCTAAACCTGAGGCACGTGCTCTGAGTCTGAGTGTCATTTGTGTTCGTGAATTACATGTTTGTAAACTGCCCCCGCGACGCAAGTTATAACTAGTGCGGGGGTTTCGTGTTATCTCTATAAGTAGGTATCTATCTCTTATATTAGACTTCAACTTGTAGGTATGTATACCTACAAGTTGAGGGAAAGGCCAATTTAATTTTATTACGGCAAGCAAACAATGTGTGCAAACAATACAGCACATATTATTTGGGTACAAATCCGTATCTTATCGCCGTTTGTCCGTGATGCCGGTAGCTAATCCTATAATCCTCGCAATCTAGTAATACGGACGGACTGATAGATTGTCGCGTTATATTAGTTTGCCCACGTGACCATGCTGCCGACAGCTGTTACAAGGAAGTCTACTCGCAATTGTTCTGTTACAAGTTTGTATTGCAGTGATTTGTACGGCTATTGGCCCGTAAATGACCCACTAGTGAGTCGCACCTCCTCCAAGTTCATGGAGGAAAAGCTTACTGAAGCACGTTGGTCCAAGGGGCAAGGTGCGCTTCCCTCGAGGCCATATTGTACATCTCTTGCATTTATATACTCGACTGTTACTCATGAAACAATGATGGAATGAACTGGTGACCTTGTGTATTCTAAATTCGTCAAAAGACGATAAAAATAAGATGATCTTGCTCATAACCTAGCAGATAGTGTGGAACCCAACAAATCAGCATGGTCATTGTATCATTTGTTACATCTGCCCTAGTCCGAACTTTGTACTTAGTTGAGGCGCTGTCATTCAAGCCTATGACAGTCGACTACTCTGGTTACTCAATGTTACCAAATGCTCGCTCCGTGTGAATACTGTTAAGCAAAGGAGAGACTGGGGGCGACCCAGTGGCGGATTTATAGACAATAGGCTGAGCAGGCTGGAGCCTAGGGCGGCATATTTTAAGGGGCGGCAGATTTAGGACGTCTAAAAAAACGTCGTCAAAAAGAAGCGCGTCTAAAAAAGGTCGTCTCAAGAACTGTAGAGGCGGCTTATAACATAAAAAGCCTACGGGCGGCAAATATGTAAATCCGCCACTGGGGCGACCTCAATTATATTAGAAGCCAGATGTACCCTGGACGCGTTGCTAGGCCACTAACTAAAATAAAGACATTACACATTTTTTTTTATTCCGAGACCTTCGTGGACTCGTGCCCGAGACTTTGCTGAAGATCACATGATCAAATGAATAGTTTACGATTCTTTTTAAGGCATTCATTTTTATTTATAGACGGGTAAAGTTGATAGACAAGTTTAACCTTCTGGATTTATTGTGAAAGAGGTTCGTGTAAAGACCCGTTTAGAATACTTAGACAATGTCACAAACCCATTCCCGCCTGTGGATGTCTTAAGAAGCGATAAAGGGACTCCGCGTGTATACGACGTATTCAAAAAAGACACTAAAGAACCTTGACAATCTGTTCGACTTTCAAATAACTTCAACCAAAATGTCATGTTAATAAAAGGGTCAGAAAAAAAAAGACAAAACCAATAAGCTTACTCATAATAAAAATGGCAGTGTCAACGAAAAACAATATATCAAAAAAGAAAAAACAGCACATACCTGTCGGCCAGTTTTAATGAATGAATCTAGACTCATAAGTGATTGAAGTAAGGTTGAAATTTATATGGTGAGACCATTCACTGTCCAGTCAATTATCATGAAAAAGCTACCTTGTCTTTCTAATTACGTGGCGAAGAAGGCTGTCGACAAGACGTTAAGATAAACAAATAAGATGATACTTTCCGGTCTCTTGGAGATAACAAAAGACACTGCGAACGGTTAAGGACTGCTCACACTATACGGTACCCGACTGAGTTTGGTAATATAATTTTGGGTTGATATTTAAATGCAATTGGATAAATGTAAAAAAGCACACAATTTCACTCAAAGCGCAACACTGACGCAATTTCAATTATTTTTTTGTAAGTACAGACAGAGATATATTAAATTCTAGAAAAGAACATACAACTGTTAACTATGCTTTTTTTAATATTATAAAGCTGCAGAGTTTGTTTGTTTGAACGCGCTCATGTCAAGAACTCCTAGTCCGATTTCAAAAATCTTTCAGTGTTGGATAGTCCATTTATCGAGGTAGGTTACAGGATTTTTTTCGAAAAAATTAATTCTTCCACCACGCATGTGACACAGCGGGGAGCAGCTAGTATTTGACAAAAGTAAACTTAAAGGTCTTTTTATTTTTATGATCGTACATAATTTAGGATTAATAGTGTCACCGATTTTATACTCTAATCTTCAATTCAAGTATACTTTATTCAAGGAACAAATTTCCGGAACATTGTTTCAGTTATCTATCTAGCTATATATATCTAGCTAACTAATCAATACGTGTGAGATGCCTTTAAACTCACTTCGTCATCAAGATATGGGCATTATTGGGCCTGGCACCATAGTCCATTGAGATGTGTCGCCGTCACTCCGACATGGTCAATGTGTCTGGTATACTCTACTTACCTTAATCTATCATCATCATCTTCATATCGGCCCTTAAATGACTCACTGTGGAGTCAGCCCTTTTATTTGCGGACAACTGGACGAAAAGTAACGTTTTGTGCTACGGACCGTAGAGAGTTTAGTATTAAAATTTCCCTAACTTGCAGCCAATTCTTTTTGATAATGCTATGCGATATAGATATGATATATTAATAACTCAAGCTACATCGCTTAAATAAATCTGAAGTCTTTCCCATTTGAATCCAGAGTCACATTTGAACCTGATGAAAAAGGTTGTTATGCCTACAAAAAGTCACCAACCCATACATACCATGCTAAGGGGATCGTAAAAGACAAATAAAGGAACGCAAAAGGCAGATCGCCTAGCCACAAGTTAAGGAACACTTGATACGAAACCCTGGACCAACCCGTCTGGCCAGCTTGGCATCGTAGACTAATTACCCTTCATTTCATTGGAGGAGGCCCGCAGCAGCAGTGGGTAGTATGGGCTGAGTAGTAGTATCTGTAGATGTGTGTCTGTCTGTGGAATCATAATTCTTGAATGGATGAACCGATTGTATACTTTTAAAGGTCTGGTTAGTTAGTCATATCGTTATATTAGTTATGTCATTATCATGTTTCCTCCCCGTTTCCCAATTTTATTCAGGTCGGTACCAGTCTGTCCTTATTTGGCTAATAACTACCAGTACTTAGGCACATTGAGTAATTCCTAACTCCCCACCGCGACTCAGCTTATGGGACGACCGGTAATTATATGTATTAGTTAAACCAGCTGCCAGTTTTCACGCTACTGATTACGTGTATCGAAATGGATGGCAGAGGCTTAAGTATGTGCCTTACGAAGCATGTAGGAGGTCGGATGTTAAAAAATATGGACACTTATAGCGACGGGCGTTCCTAAATGTTTTAGATATGTAATATTTACAACAAGAATGGTACCCATAATAATAATTATATTATATCCCCGTAGCTTCAGAGAATCTAGTTTTATTGGTACTTTTGTTCGTCTGGTTGACAGCAATCTAACTCGAAAGTAATGTGACATGATGTCGACGTGAATGACGAGATTAGATGAGACAAATAACACTTCCTAGCCGATGGGTTGTCGGTATTACTGCCGCTCGACGTTGGGGTTCACTTATTACTAGTATTTATTATTCATCATCATCGTCACATCGCTATCATCGCCGTCATGGAGAGAAATTATTCTATTGTGCCTGGCCGTCGGTCTGGCACGTCGTATCTTCCTGTCTTCTTCTAGTTTTTGTTCAGACATTTGGTCCGAAACCTAGCTAGGCTCGACTTCTAAGCCGAATCCTTCTATACCTATTAATAATAGAGGATATATACCTATTAATAATATACGTAATAGATTAATAATAGAGGACATATCGGGCCTACCTGCTTGACCTTCACGATCATCATATTTTAATTAATTCATGGAAGGAAAGTGTCATTTTTAATTATTGAAATACAACCAAAGCTTTTGAAGCAACTGCCACCTTATCAAAAAGATCTGTAGGACGACCCCAACAAAATCATTCTTCAATAAATTTGTATTTTATGCGCACCGAGTGATATCATTGTGGACCTAGGACAACTCTTGTTCATGGAACCCTCCAGCTGCCTAGACCATGCTTCACCTGAGTGAGCTGTGACGACACATCACCCAAGGATTTATTAGCTCCGGTATTTGTAACGGTTCAGTTATCACGCCTGACTAATACACGTTTCCAATGCGCGAGTGAGACCTCCGGTGTTGCAATTCAAATTCAAAACTCATTTACTTCGACTGCCTCGTTGGTCTAGTGGTCAGATGTGCCGCCTTTGGATCAACGGGTCCCGGGTTCGATTCCGGGGTCGGGCCAGTGTCTTTGTCTAAACCAGAGGCACTGGCTCGGAGTCTGGGTGTCATTTCTATCTATAATATGTATGTATTTACAAAAAAAAATGTATATAAGTAGTTTATCATCCATCTCGTTACCATAACACAAGCATTAAGTTGCTTAACTTGGGACGAGATGGCGTTGTGTGAAATGTCCAAGGATATGTCCAAGGATATTTACTCAAGTTGGCTTATTAGAGGTATTTTGACAAGTCATACAATAAAATTTACCATTTACCACCGTTTCGGAATGCACCACTACAGAGAAGAGCCGGCAAGAAACTCTGTAGTTGCTCTTTTTAGATCGCCATTTTTGGGTATAAGACAGATGTGTGAGAGCAAACTTGCGCTATAGTTGCAAAGTGCCAAACATCAGCCAGATCTAGTCAACAATAGTAACCTTCTAATGCCCGAGCCAACCGACCCCCAGCAACGGCACCTGTTCACAAGCATGGCGTATGCGGCAGCCATCGCCCTCCTCAACCATATTGCAGGGAAGAGAACGAGAACGATCGTTAATCAAGGCGCCGGTAACCGCATACCGCGCAGTAAGTACGGAACTCTGTGCTTGTTAAGTATATCGTGCTCAACTGTTTTTTAAAAACCACCAAATTGTAATGCGACCCCGTCCTGTGGTGGACATGTTTTTGTTTATAGCTTGTTATAGGACAGACAGACAGACCGCGACGCGTGCGCATTGTGCATTGAATTAACTTTTTTATAAGTTATTAGTATCCGAAAGGTGTTTTGGTGTCTTTGCCATATGTTTGGGATGAAAGTCGATGATTAGAGACATTACGTTATTTGGCTTTGTAACACGAGCGGTATACTCTTTGCCAAATAGGTTGGCAGGCCTGCCACAGTAGGCTAATTACCACCTCGTTTCTTATTGAGGGTTTAGGGTTGAACTAGAACCATAAAGCCATCTTCGTCTGCGTTATCTTAAAACTGGCTTAGTTCCTTTCTATGCAAATATAGTCTCTAATTCAATTTTTATTGCGATATAACGGTTTATGTTTATTTTTTTACAAATTGCTGCACCATGCATGGACAGTTGTTACGCATTGGCATGTGTAATGGTACCATAAAAAATATTGATTAAAAATAACGAATTCCTAGGATTCTAATCTCTTTTTTATCTCTACAACAAATATCTTCTCACAAGAATTGCTATACCTTCAACCTGCGGGTTACAAAGACCAGGAATTCTATTCCCGATAGACCATTCCCTTGGGTATTTCTGTCAAACTTCTGTACACTTACAGACATTCCTTGCCATGTAATTTTTATGCGTTTACTCGATTTAGTATTGTGTTATTTTGAACCTTATATCGCTTGAATAAGGATATGCAGGTTTTATTAACCTGTTTTCTTCTTCGACAAGCTGTTTGCTTTGTATGAGACACGCGTACGCAGTAGGAGGTCTGCGAAAGTTTTTTTGTTTCATCTTTATTTCGGCCCATGCATGACTCACTGTTAAGTCCGGGCTTCCTCCAATTTGACAGAGGGAAATTGTCTACTTTAAGCTATTGAATAAATGACTCAACCGATTTTCATCAAACATGTCCAAGAACACTCGCCCGTAACTCACCTGTCATACAAAAAAAAACTGTATTGAAATCGCTTCATCCGTTCGCGAGCTACGGAGCTAGAGACAGACAGACACGTCCAACTTATAACACCCCTCTTTTTGCGTCGGGGGTTGAAATAGTAACTTTAGGGCATCATTGAGTTATATCTTGTATAATATATCCCACTCTGTATTGTTTGTGACGAATTGTCTGTATTTTTAATCACCTTATATAAAGAAGAGCTTCTCAATTCAACTATATTTGTTGTTTAAAACACCGCTATGTCTATAAACTGGAATAGATTTAGTTTTTTCTTTTGGTAATGCTAAAGGCATTGGTCCCATGGAAATTGTGTCGGAATCAGTTGAGTAGTAGCCATAGGTATAACTTGAAATACGTGTACAAAATCATTTGCCGTTTGGGTATATGGACGACTTACTAGTTTTTGTTATAACCACTTAAAAATAACTTACCAACTTAAATTCACACTGACGTTAATGACTTCAAATGCGATTATTATTGTTATTAGTTATTTTTGTCGACCCCCTCAGGATGAAATAGGTTGGCGACACTGTGTATTCAAATCAGTCACCACACGTAATTAGCCCAGTTATACTGATGGGCTTATTCGCTATTAGGTACCCAATCTGAGTTTCGCAATTATGTGCTATATGCGTAACCAAGATCACTTTAGATAGGTACCTACTTAAGTTGGCCTTACTCAAAGTGCGAGGCCTTTCTACCTTCTATTTGGAGAGGCAACCTGTAAGCTGGGAACCCTGATATTCTCTGGCAAAGGTGTGCGATGGTGATCAGATAATACGATCAACGGAACGGGACAGGAAATTGCGGCCGGCGTGCCTCGACCGGGGCAAAGGTAATTTATGCAACTATTTAACACTAGTTGCTATCTACGCCTTTCCTTTCTATATTATAGACTAGCTACTGCCCACGACTTTGCTCGCGTGGATCGCAACTTCGTAGGGGTCATCCATAAATTACGTCACAGGAAATTTAGGATTTTTCAACCCATCCCCTCATCCTTGTCGCAGATTGTGAATTTTTTAGACCATGCTGATGTTTCGTCACACATTTTACAATTTAAATGTATTTAAACATAAAGAGACAGAAACACCAAAACCTATTTAAACCGTTACTATTCCGAACTATCGTGATGTGTGTTTCCCTTGCATTACAACGCCGCCATAGTATAAAGAGAGGGGAAGTAGGTTATCTTCATACAAACGCACCGCGCGCGGCTTGTATGTGTGCGCTATTGTATCTATGTGTCGACGCACGCACACTTTAACAAAATCTCGACCCGTTTCTCAGTGCGCCAGTCAGGGCTAACACTGCACAAGGTTCGCGCGCGCGTCACGGCTTTTCGGCACCGCTAAATGATTTATTCATCAATATCATCATCAAAATGTCTGATAATCGCAGAAGAACGTATTGCTGTGTGTTTGGGTGTCTTAATAATTCATCGATTCCAGACCTGTCTCTGTTCAGATTACCTATTGAACAGGAAAGGTAAGTTAGTCACTTATTCTAGCATAATATAATTTTACTTGATGATGAGATACCTACGTACTTACATATTTTTTGTTTGTATTAGTTTTCTATCACACAGGAAGTAGGTAGGTAGGCCTAATTTCCTACTAGAATGTATTAGGTACTTTTGATCTGGCAATTGGTTTGCCGCTATTTCTTTGTTTACGTTTAGTTATGCCGATTTCTCAGTATTGTAGGTGTAGTAACTAAGTACCTACTTAATTACAGAAAATCGTAATTCAAAATAAGTATGTACGAGTACCTAATTGACTAATAGTAAATCAAATACATATAAAACAAAGTTCGAATCATAACAACAAATTCGATTATAGTCTAAGAGACAGTCGTTAGTTTTTAATGTTGTTTTTATTTCTTTTAATGATAATATTTCATTCACTTTATTCATTTTTTATTATAGATACCTAATGTATATTAAACGTGCTTTTTATTTCAGACGCCTTCAGTGGCTGCGCTTAATTGACTGCGAGGATTTGATAAATAAATCCCAACCCAAGCATGTTGTTTGTGATATGTTTGTATTAATTAAAAAATAAATGTGGTCCTTTATGTGTAAAAATACTACATTATGCATAATAAAAAAAATCTAAAAGCTGACTTGTATAAAGCACTAAGCAAATAAATTAAACACAACCTCTTAGACTATGTTGCCGCCTGTACCATCTAGCGGCGACATGGCGATGGCGAGTCGGGACCGCGACTTGACGTTGCCGCTGTACATGCGGTTGCTAGCGAAGCGCGACCTAATATTTAGCTAAAAGTGACAACCCTAAGACAGTAGGCAATTATATCACGAATTGGGCCGGAGATAGCCTACTCCCTCTTCTTTATACTATGACGCCGCTCTTAAAGTTGATCGTTGTTGCGCGACCAATTAAACAACCCTCCAAGCTCATAAAGGTGCAAGAAAAACTTTTTCAAGCTCAAAGTCATTCTTGCACCTTTATGAGCTTGGAGGGTTGTATTGATGAGTTTGATGATTATAATTCTATAACTACATACTTCTTACAGCCGCGAATAACATTTTAATCAACATACAACCTAGCACTGACCTGCAAATTGCAAAAAACGTATGAAAATTTGAATTTCGCGGGCTACCCTGGAACATTCACCTTAACTTGAAGAATTTCGCGTTTAAATATTTTAGGCGCTATAGACGGGCTTAACTTAACATGTGACACTGTGTGCTATTATAAATAATAGTTAGTTCCTATTATAAATAATTTTTACTGGGATATCGAGAATGTCCCAGAGGACTGTTACCTGAGTTAGGTTGATAAAGGGACATCCTCGTCTGGACGGAGGGAACACGGGGCGCGCCGTTCCGAATCATTGGACGATCGAAGGATTTCGAACGGGTGTTGCTCAACCTTTTTTAAAAGTGCTTTTTTTTGTCAGTATTACAATACGTAATTTATAGCAAGAGTCGGGCCTCCTCCAATTACATCAAGTAACGTTAGCCTACAGTGCCCCGCTGGCCATACGGGTTGGGAGGGGGTTTCTTTTCAAGATTTCCTTCTCTTGCGGCTACGTAGCCTTGGTATTTCCTGTAGTCACTTCTTATGACACTCGCGGGATAGAAAGGAATGGGGTGCTGACACAATTTATTCTTAAACCACACCGACTTCTCTAGGTTGATATTTTCTCTAGGGAATAAGCTCATTGTCCAACTTAAAAAAAAAACTATAGCGTCCGTTTCTAACGACAAAATATTTTAATGACATTTTACTATTAACACATTACCTGTTGGCATAGCATTGAGCCATTTATGGGCTGAGGTAATTATCATTATTGTCGTTCAACCCATAAATGACCCACTACTGAGTCGGGCCTCCTCCAAATTCATGGAGGGAAATTAGCCTGCTGTGCCACGCTGGCAAGACGGGTTGGCACAGGGTTTGTATCAAGTTTTCCTTCTCAAACGGCTAGGTTATCTGCCACTTACGATCCTTTAGTCGCCTCTTACGATACCCTCAGGATAGTGTGGGTTGGAGACATTGCGTAGGTGTTCTTAATCCGTCACCACACGGACATGATCATTATCTCAATCATCATTACAATAAGTATTAACTAGTAGTTACAAAAAAAATACTACTTACTTACTGTAATAATTACCAAATTTTTTTTATTCGTCATATTTAATAGGATAGAGACAATACAGACTTAGGCACATATTCAAATGAATAGTGATAACTAACAGCTTTATTTAAACAGGTATTTTTACAATTCTATTTTATCTATCTTTTAATACTCGTATATAAAATTATCGTGTCACGGTGTTTGTTATTAAACTCCTCCGAAATGGCTCGATCGATTTTGATGAAATTTTATATTCACATTTGGTAGATCTGCGAATCGGACAACATCTATTTTCATATTTTGATCCCATTAATGTTAAGTGTCCACCAAAATTTCTATTATTTAGAAAAATTTTATGTGTTTTTTTATGATACAGCATACAGAAATACATACAACCCTACATTTTAAATTAATTTCTATAATTAAAGAGGTTCTCAACAACATAATTCTATTTTTAAAGATTGCTGTAATAATTGCCTTAAATTTTGCCGTGGACTGCGCTCTGGTGTGACGTATTGTATGTACTTGATTTCTGTATTTAAAACTTTGAGCACCGCTGGCGTGTCCGCCGAAGCGCGCGACAGGTTGTGGTGTTGTGACAGCTCGCCGGGATGCCAGCATTACAAACACATTGTTAATTCGCAAAAAATATATTCATGACTCTAGTCTTTGCCAGATTAGGCAGAAATGTTGGTACCATAATCTATAAAAAATATATGCTAAAGCGCCTTGTCCACGATAGATTAAAATTACGGAGAGCGACTGTCATAGGGCAATCTACGACGTGTACACATTAGTGAGACGACCCTAGCTAATATGTCACTACAGTCTACGTCAGGCTCGGCTACGTGTACGTAGAAATTAGAGTATAGATTAGATTAGTTGTCAAGCTCTATTCTCTCTACGTGGACGACGGGCTTTATACATATTTGATTTGCATGTGCATTGAATGTACACACACACACACACACACATTTGTTTTCACTAATCTGACAGACTTGTTTGTACCACCATCATTGTAACCTTTTTTAAAAGAGCAAGCAACTTCTCAATCAAACAACTCAACAAACAAACAACTCTATTATTGCTGGCTCTTGTCCGCGGAATGGCATTCCTAAACGGTGGAATAAAAACTAAATGATTAATTCCATTCCAAAGAACTTATTTGAATAATAACCATTTCGATTTAACTACTTTGATTTGAATACCAATACTCAAATTCAAATGAACTTTATTTCCTAGGTTTTGATCACAAAACTCTCTTAAAAATCTTAATAATTAAAACTAAAGAAGAATCGGAGAAGAAGAACTTCGCCAAGAATGCCTCTTCATGTGCCTCGTCAGTGCCACCACGACCGCTCTGACAAGAGACTCAGAAGACGAAGAATTAAAACTAACCACATCATCTTTTGGCCGTTTTTCCTAGGTGGTAGCCTCCATACCCGCCTATCGGTGGTCATATCTACATTTACTGTGCCATGCTGTCAACATCCAGTTTTCCTTCCCTTGTGTCTAGGTAATCTGCCTCTTGCGTTCCAGTCGCCTCTAACGGCACCCTCAGGATGGTATGGATTGATGACATTGTGTATTCTTAATTCCTGGCCACACGTGACTGTGTATATGTAGGTGTATACGTCCTATAGATCGCAAAAATGTCTTTTTGAAGTTTTAGTGATAGGTTATCGGTTGTGTTTACTGGTAACAACAGTACGGCAATCAACTGATGAATTCAAAGATAGTGCAGTTAATATGCCAATGACGCCAGCCAAGGCAGAAGCCGATTATTGCCAACACATGGCATACAATTACTATCTTGTGTGGAAATCAATTTCGTCAAAGCTACCACGATACACGGGCCGTGATAGCGGAGTTATCAAGGAGATATAGCGAGAAAGAGAAGGGTCTTTCTAGTATTTTACTTTAAGACAATGGAGTCAACCTGTTGGTAAGTACTTATTGGACATCTACAGATGGTACCAAAAAGTGTACAGACATTGTAGCGACCAGCATGCTAAATACTTTACACAATTTACCCAAACAATCTGAACTATCAACATCGAGAAATATCGCCTACGAATGCGAGAATTACCAAAAAGTCCTACACCGCGATAGCAAAGTTTATAGAGCGATTCGCACGGTATAGAAATCCTCGACTACAGTTATTGTGGGTTCAGGCACCACGGCCCCCTGGCAGACATACTCGTTTGGCTGGATGGTCATCCCTTTGCGCCTTTAACATCAACAAATTGATAGAGAGACACGTTAGACCAAAAATCTTTATTATAGATTAAAATCAGCATTAAAATCGTTTTTCACACTGATCCCACGGATCTCTATCCAAAACTGGTCGAAAATATTGATTAATTGGTAATAAATAACGATAAGGTAGGCAGGCGATATGCGCGATAAAAGGATTACGCGCGGCGCTGCGTGCGCGCAGGTAGCGAAGCTATGATTTCTGGTTATTCGGGCCACGGTTGTGCAATCAAGGCTACCGTTTGTCCTATATGCTTTACTCAGGATATTAGGAAAACAAACTATGTCACTTTAACCTCTCTTGCGGTGATCTCTTGTATTCCTATAATCGCGTCTTATGACATCTTCAGGATAATGTAGGTTGGTGACGTTGTATTTAA
Source organism: Clostera curtula (assembly GCA_905475355.2). Taxonomy (NCBI): domain Eukaryota; kingdom Metazoa; phylum Arthropoda; class Insecta; order Lepidoptera; family Notodontidae; genus Clostera; species Clostera curtula. Next base: position 993,039 of record FR997803.1, on the reverse strand, counting down.
CTTGTTATTGTCCCCCGACTAGGTGAACGGACGACCTTTTGAAGGTCGTTGGGAGTCGGTGGATGTGGTCTACACGAGGTCGTGCGTTGTGGAAATCTATGGGGGGTGGGGTGTCTATGTTCAGCAGTGGACTTTTGTGGCTGATAGACATATTATGTGGTCGGTCTCGATTCTCATTCTCAAGTCTATGACAGTATTATAAAACTAATTAAATTTTAGGATCAAAGGATCATCCAGTCAGACGAGGTGGTTTTTCCCAGGCGATCGCCGTAGCGCCTATCCCTCGATAGTTGTTGTTGGGGATTACTTGTCACTGCGAATTGCTCTGTAAACTTCGCTACCGCGATGTAGAAGTTATTGTTACTCATTACTTTCGTGTTTGCAGACGGTTATTCGTCATATAATACGTGTTATGATTTTAATTTTGTAATCGGCCTGTTTGGTGTGTCTGATTATGCCGGCGTTGTCATGCATACTCAGGCGCATGGCAGTGGTGGCCTCGTGTAACGGGTCACCCTCTTCCCTGCAATATGGCTAAGGAGGGCGATGGCTGTCACATGGGTCAATCTGTCAATCTTGTGAACAGATGCTGCTTGCTACTCGGGATCGGTCAGCTCAGGCATGCAGTTCTAAATGCTGACAAAATATGGCTGCTGGCTTCTTTGTTACTGTACGGTGTGGTGGTCACCGTACAGAGATTTTTATGGTTTATGAATTAAAGATAATTATGCACAAAAATTGGTTTATTGCATAATTCTTAATGGTATGGTTAAAATAAAATGGTATGAATGAGCATACGCGGACCGGTGGTGGTGATCGGACGCACACTACTCGAAACGCCGCGCGTTGGCGTAAAACGCTGACAGCGCGCAACGCGATGTATGATTGCATCGTACATGCTCCCACACAGAGAATGTGAGAACATGGGGATGATGGTGAAGGTGGTGGTGAATGATGATGAGACAGGCTGAAAAACAATACTTTTCAAATTATCTAGTGTCCCTATGATTCACAATTGGTTTCCTCACTAAAGGTATGTTTACAAAGTACAGGTGACGTAGATACATCAACGCGAACACTAGGTACCGGTTGAACACCACTTTGCTCTGCTTTTTCACTTACACATTGGTCACTGACACTATATTTATATGCGGCGTTGGCGAGGCCGCGCATGGTGGGGTAGGGCGTAGGCGCCGGCCTGGGTGCCGAGTGCCCCTGCTCCGAAGCCGGCAGCGTTGGTGAGGCTGGGCGGCGCCGCGCGAAGTACGCCGCCGCCACAGCGCCGCAAGCTCCAACCAGCAAGTAGATGAGAACGTAATGGTGCACGTCGTGATACGAAATGTCGTTTACTAAACCCGAATCCGATTTCAGTTGCTTTATTTTAGCATCTATGTCTTTCAATACTTGATCGTTAGCTCCGACAATAGGTTCCAGTTCTGTATTCGGTATTGTTGGTACTATTAGCCAGCTGTTTTAGCGTCATCATCGCTAAAAATGGTACAGCTTTGGTGCCGTATGTAACGGTAGCTAATTTGTATTCCCGTAGTGGTTCTGTAGGACTATCACGATGTTGACGCCGGCAACTTCCCGCCGCCGTGTACGGCGCTAGTGGGCCGAGACGTGACACCGTAGCGAGCGAAGTTCACGCGTTCGTTCGTCCCGCCCACTCACTCATTCTTTAAACATACTTTTGTCAATTACGAACTATAACGACGCGCTGTCTGTACTCTGTGTAATTACGTTTCATTTGAAAATAAAAGAAGAGAAACCTACAAGAAGTTTTCAGTTACACAAAACCGCCACTAGTCTCATCGTTACCATAACTGATCCATCGGAGCCAGACTAATCTTCATAACTTGCGACCTACGGATTTTCAAGCGGACGAACTGAGTGACCGCGTGGCAGCAAGAAACATATATGCGAAATACGGGTAAACGGTTGGGATTTGGTGTGTATTGCTTGCTTTACTGTGGATTTGTACGTGTAAATCTGTAAGTACGCTTTGTTTCTCTTATTTTCTCCAAAATGAGCACAGATAACCTCTTTGCACCGGACAAAACGCAAAGTTCCAATACGAAAAATGGCGACTTAATGCGTGATTTGCGAAAAAAGCGAGGTGTAATTCGAGGGAGGTTAACGCTTTTTACGAAATATATAAATAACATATGCGCCAAAGACATTGCGTCTGATTCTAACAAAGCTAACGAATTGCAATTACGAATTGACGGGGCTTTGGCTTTTTTCAAAGAATTTAACATTATTCAAAGCGAAATAGAGGTTTTAGATGAAGATGACGAGCTTCTTCAGCAGCTGGAATTGCGGGAAAATTTCGAAAGTGCATTTTACGCTATCATGGCACAAGCTAAAAGTTTTCTTTCCGCCATTGTTTCGGGTGACGTTGCTACAAGTTCTAGCGGTAATAATTTTCACAACATGAAACTGCCTACATTAAATATGCCTCAATTCGATGGCTCGTGTGAAACCTGGATTCAATTTCGTGACGTGTTTTCGTCATTAGTACATAACAATAAGGATATAGCGCCAATACAAAAATTTCATTATCTTAAATCTTCTTTAAAGGGTGTGGCTTCACTAGTAATCGATTCATTGGAATTTTCTTCAAATAATTACGCTGTTGCATGGGATTTACTTTGCAATAGATACAACAATACTCGGCTTTTAGTCCATAGCCATGTGAAAGCTTTATTTTCTATTCAAAGTATTTCTAAAGAGTCTCCAAGCCAAATACGCAAACTAATAGACACGCTTATGAAAAACCTGCGTGCTTTAAAACTACTTAATGAACCTGTTGATTCATGGGATACACTAATCATTTACATGGTTGTTTCAAAATTGGACAGCACTACTGAACGCGAATGGGAGCAGTTTCGTGGCTCCATCCCTGTGGGGGACAGTGGTGGCAACGGCGCCAAAGGTATAACGCCAGTGGTCAAACTTGACCATCTGATTAAATTCCTGAACGACAGGGCTGACATGTTGGAGACATTAATGCTGACACACAGTAGCGCTCACAAGGTAACAAACAAAACTATTCATACACCCAATAAAGTTCATTGCCATGTTTCACCGGCCACACATGCAAAGGCAAACAAATCAGATTGGCAACAAATACCTAAGAAAAGATATGTTTGTTTGGTCTGCAGTGAAAATCACCCAATCTATGCGTGCCAGAAATTTAATACTTATTCATTAGCTGATAAATTAAAATTCATAAGGCATAACAATTTATGTCAGAATTGTTTGCGAGCTGGCCATCCACTGTCCAACTGCAGGTTTGGGTCATGTCGAATTTGCAATGCTCGGCATCACACTACTATACATGACGACCAACAGGTGAATACTATTTCGGCCTCTGTGTCTACTTCTCACGAAAATCACAATTCGGTTTCAACTACAAACGTCAATTCGCTTGAAACGAGTTTTGTACCTACGCCCGATAATTGTACCTACGCGCATAACGCACACTTAGAGAATCAACATTTACTACGAGGCGATGTATCTAGTGTGCAATCAGTTCTTTTATCAACGGCTCTCGTCGAAATAGCTAGTCACAGTGTTGAAAATAACAAACATTACCACGTCGCTCGCGTTTTACTCGACTGTGGTAGTGAAAAATGTTTCATAACGAAGCGATTATGCGATTTGCTTAATATACCTACGATACAGTCCACAATACAAATAAAAGGCGTTGGAAATTCAGTAACAAATAGCACGCATTCGTGCAATGTTGATATTAAAGCGCTGAACAGCGCTTTCGTAAAGCGCTTGCAATGTTTAGTGCTTCCCGAAATTACGTCATCTTTGCCTCCTGTTACTATACGAAGCGATATCAATCAGTTTCAATTACCTGATAATGTTCGATTAGCGGATCCTACATTTTTTGAAAGTCGACGTATAGACATTTTAATAGGCGCGGATATTTTTTGGGACCTTTTATGCGATGGTAGAATGCGTTTGAAAAACGGCCCATTCTTACAAAACACTAGATTAGGGTGGATAATCTCGGGTCCTATCCATACTAATATAGCGAGGCGCGAAGAGTTGGTTCATTGCAATTTCTCTCAATCTATTGATGATCAACTACGTATGTTTTGGGAACTAGAGGAGCTCCCAAAAACGAATAATTTACTTAGCGACGATGATGCGGCATGCGAAAAACATTTTATTGAAAATACTAAGCGTATGGCTGACGGCCGATTTTGTGTTAAAATACCTTTTAAGCAATCTCTGAATTTATTAGGTGACACTTATTACATAGCGAAGCAGCGCTTTCTATCGTTAGAGAGGCGGTTGCAGAAAACTCCGCAATACAAAAGGCTTTACGTTGATTTTATGCGAGAATACATAAGGTTAGGTCATATGAGCCGAGTGCACACATACGGGCAACCATATTTTATTCTTACGCACCATGGAGTTTTCACTTCGAATAAAATGCGCGTAGTATTTAATGCTAGTCAAAAGTCGACTACCAACGTTTCTCTCAATGATTTACAATTCGTAGGCTCACCTATACAAGGTGATTTGATTTCAATTTTATTACGTTTTCGACAGTACAAGTTTGTAGTATGTGCCGACATTGAAAAGGCCTATAGGCAATGTTTAGTAGATCAAACTCAACGCGAACTACAAATGATATTATGGCGGGAAAAACCTGAGGATCCTGTAGGCATTTATCAATTAAATACAGTAACATACGGGTTTGCGTCTTCCGCATTTCTAATGGTTAGATGTCTAAAGCAGCTGGCTTCAGAGTGCAATGACCCCGAAGTACAGCGAGTAATCAATGAGGATTTTTACGTGGATGACCTCATCACTGGATCGGATTCGATTCAAGATGTTTTGCGTGTTAGCAAGGAAACTGAACGTGTCTTAGCGACTGGATGTTTTCCCTTGCGTAAGTGGACATACAACTTTAATCCTAGCAAAGATCAACCGGGCTCTGCCTCTGTGGCAAAGGATCTCTCATTAGGCGACAACGTTCATTCCCGCACTTTAGGTCTTGGTTGGTGTAACAATGCGGATTTTCTTTTCTACCGTACCGAATTAAAAAATGATCAGACTGATATAACGAAACGATTCATTTTATCTAGTGTCTCTCAGATTTTTGACCCTCTTGGTTTACTCAGTCCTACTATAATGATAGGTAAAATACTATTTTTCAAAAATTATGGTTGCTAAAACTTGACTGGGATGAACCCGTGCCTAGCGACGTAGCTAGAGCATGGAAAGAATTTGAAATGTCCCTTACTACTCTTAATAATTTACGTATACCGCGACATGCAGTAGGTGACAACCCTAGCTACATAGAACTGCATTTATTTAACGATGCGTCTCAAGTCGGATACGGAACGTGTGCATATATTCGTACTGTCAATGCAGATGACTCGATTGATGTTCGATTGCTATGTTCTAAAGGTAAAGTTGCGCCGATAAAAGCGATCAGTATTCCGAGAGCAGAGCTTTGCAGCGCTTTACTAAGCGCAAGACTTTATAAAAAAATTACGGAGTCATTGCGTTGCCATTTTCGTAATGTTGTTTTTTGGACAGATTCAACCATAGTGCTCGGTTGGCTACGAATGGTGCCAAATTTATTAAAAACTTTTGTGCAAGCGCGTACTGTCGAGATACTCGAGCTCACGGCAGAACATCCATGGCGACACGTACACGGAAAGGATAACCCGGCCGACTTAGTGTCGCGGGGAATGTCCTTGAATTCGCTGGCCGAGTCTAATCTTTGGTGGAACGGGCCTGCTTTTCTGTATGAACTTAATGTAGATTTAAGTAATGCCGGCTGTGGAATTTGTCTACCCGAGCATGAATTGCCTGAATTAAAAAATACGCACGGCAGTTATTCTCATTCTTTTTCGTCAAGTGTTAGCGTTAAACAATTTAAATTCCCTTTCGATAGATTTTCACATTTCGATCGAATGATTCGTTGTGTCGCGCGCCTCAAGCGAGTAGCTTATAATAAAGCGCATCCCGCAGACCCGCGGCTTGGGTCACTTAGCGTTCATGAGTTGAGGAATTCACTCGATCAACTAGTGCGTTTCGCACAATCAGATTCTTTTTCGGAGGTGCATAAATTGTTAGTTGATAAGAAATCAATACCAACTAAGCATAGTTTATCGAACCTCAATATATTTCTAGATTCCAATTTCATTATACGTGTAGGCGGACGTCTAGGTAATTCCGCCGATTTTAATTTTAACAAAATGCATCCGATTTTGCTTTCATCAAAACATCACTTTACGATTTTACTGTTTCGAAGAGAGCATAAGGTTTTATTGCATGCTTCGCCGTTATTGCTGCTTTACAAAATCAGAGAAAATTGGTGGCCTATTGGTGGGCGTAACTTAGCTAGGAAAATAGTTCATGCTTGTGTTCTATGTACTCGTTTGCGAGGTAGGGCCCCCGAACCTATCATGGGCAACTTGCCGAAGGAGAGATTGAATCCAGGTTATCCGTATATGTTCTGCGGAGTTGACTATGCTGGACCTGTATTTGTTTTAAACAAAAAAGGACGCGGAGCTAAAACTTCAAAAGCCTACATTTGTTTGTTCGTTTGCTTTGCGACTCGCGCTATTCATTTAGAACTTGTAAGCGACCTCACCACTGAAGCTTATCTATTAGCTTTAAAGCGTTTCATTTCTCGTCGTGGCAAGCCTTCCGAGATTTTCTCTGATAATGGGAAATGTTTTGTGGGTCTTATGAATGAATTTTCCAAATTTTTAGAAACTTGCTCTAAAGAAATCTTAGATTATGCGACTAGTCAAGACATAAAATTTAAATTCAATCCTCCATATGCTGCTCATTTTGGGGGAATATGGGAAAGTGGCGTCAAGAGTTGCAAGTATCATCTCCGCAGGGTGGTAGGTAATGCGCACCTAACCTTCGAAGAGTTTACCACCGTGCTAGCGCAGATTGAAGCAGTATTGAACTCTCGACCATTAACTCCGATGTCGTCCGATCCTCATGACCTGCAGCCTCTCAGCCCAGCTCACTTTCTCATCGGACGCCCGCTGACTTCTCCAGTGTTTGCTGATGTAGAAGACAAACCTGCTCACACGCTGACACGATACCGACGAGTAGAACAAATGCGCCAGCACTTCTGGAGGCGCTGGTCGAAGGAATACGTCTCCGAACTTCAAACCAGAGTAAAATGGAAGAGCAACAAATCAGAGTTGAAGCAAGACACTCTAGTTGTCATCAAGGACGACAAATCGCCACCACTTAAATGGCAGCTTGGAAGAATAGTTTCCGTTTTTCCTGGACGCGATGGCGTGGCAAGAGTTGCTGACATTCGCACTGCATCTGGTGTCGTGCGAAGGGCGTTTTCGAAGATATGTCCGCTTCCCGTTCAACATGAAGAGAAGAACTTCGCTTCAGAAAGCTAATGCTTCCAGGGCCGGGGGCATGTTGACGCCGGCAACTTCCCGCCGCCGTGTACGGCGCTAGTGGGCCGAGACGTGACACCGTAGCGAGCGAAGTTCACGCGTTCGTTCGTCCCGCCCACTCACTCATTCTTTAAACATACTTTTGTCAATTACGAACTATAACGACGCGCTGTCTGTACTCTGTGTAATTACGTTTCATTTGAAAATAAAAGAAGAGAAACCTACAAGAAGTTTTCAGTTACACAAAACCGCCACTAGTCTCATCGTTACCACACGACATATTATTTTTTGCAGGTCTTGATTATCTTTGTGGATCAATATAAATCGAAACATTTTCTCGATATCGGCCGTGAAGGCTATCTGGTATTGCCTCCATGATATGATAAGTGATAGCAGATCCTTTTGTAGATTTGGGCCACTGTACATAAGATCGTTCAAAGAATAGCCCGTCGAAGTTTTCGCTGACGCGTTAAACACGACCCGTGTCGCCGTGGTAGTTGATTCAGCGCGCGTTACACAATGGTGAGGTAAATAAAATTCCGGTGTCTGGTGACCGGTGCACTCAGTCATGTGGTTCAAACGAATGTATTCTTGAATAAATTGTTTATAACTATCTTCAATAATTTTGTTTCTGGTAAATCTTTTTTCTAATTGACGAAATTGGGCTACTGCTATGGTTCTAGACTCTCCCAATTTTTCTGTCACATCTGGATGGAGTGGTAATCTGACAACGTAACGCCCATCTGGTTGGCGTTTCGTTTGCAACTGGTAGTGTTGCATACACTGTAAGTCCTCACTGGACATGTCGAGTGTATTTTCCGAGAGGTCTTCCATCTCCCAAAACCTTCTAATATCGTTTAAATCAACCATAACGGTATTACAGTAATATGGTGGTTGTAAAGTGCCACTTAAAATCCAACCGAGTTCCGTTTGTTGCGCAATTGGTAGTGACGCGCCTTTACGAATAAAACCTGGAAGTATGATCATCTCGTAAACTTCCACACTTAAAATCAGGTCAACTGGTCGATTCTTATAAAATTCAGGGTCTGCTAATGGTATATTATCTAAGTGCGGCCATGATGGTTTTGTGAAAGACTGGTTTGGTAAATTTCCCACAACTTGTTTCATTACGAATGCTTCTGTAGTTAATGTAAAATCGTTGTGTAAGGAAGATATGGTGATCTTGATAACCCCCTTGCTATTATTAGCCTTGGCTCCTACTCCTATTATCACGCAACTGCGATTGAGTCGTGGTAACCTTAACAGTTGTGCAGCGTTCTCGGTGATGAGCGAGGATTCTGCACAAGGGTCGATAAGAGCACGCATGGTATGGTAACAACCATCGACTGCCCTTATATTAATATTGGCTGTGGCTAGCAACTTTGGTACAGTATCCGAAATCCCATTAGAGACACACACAGTAGATTTTCGAGTCTCTTTCTCATCCTTAATCTGACTGGAAGTTGATGGTCCGTACGTCACATAAGCATTATGCAACAACGTGTTATGTGTGCCGTTACAAAATCGACAAGTTTTTTCTGAACGGCAATCCTTACCAGAATGATTAATTAAACAGTTTTTGCATAAACTATTACTCTCAATTATTCGTCGTCGGTTTTCTGGTATGGAATCTAAAAATACTTTACATTGAAACAGTGCATGGTTACCACTGCATAGTAAGCATTTCCTTTGTTGTGCAAGCTTTGTCGCCGCATGGTTAATTACGGATTTATGTTGGAATGTTTGATTTATAGAATTATTAGGTATTTTGTAAGAATTTCTTTTTTGGTTATCGATATATTGATTGTGGTGAGGTGTTGGTTTAAGTGAGTCTTTTTTGCGCCGGGAGGACTCTAGAGAAGTAAATTTGGTCTCGAGAAAATGTAAAAATTCAATAGTGGTTGGCAAATCTCTAGGGTTCCGTAGCGACTGTATGTAATCATGGTGGGTTTCTGCGTCTAACTTTTGAGTTAAAATGTAAACGATAAGCGGATCCCAGTTGGTTGTGTCCACCCCCATTGATTTGATAGCGTTAAGACACTCGTTGGTGGTGTCGTGTAGCTTTTTGATGAGCGTTGCAGATTGTTGTTGCATATTAGGTATGGTTAGAAGAATGTGGATATGAGAGTTAAATATCAGTCTCATATTATGGTATCTATGGTTAAGAATGTCCCAACAAATTTGGTAATTATCGGAACTAATGCGCAAATGCTGAATAAGCTTTTCAGCTTCTCCTCTGACCTTACTCTTCAAAAACTGCATTTTTTGCGCATTTGGTAAAGATTTATTATTATGGATGCTTTCGCAAAATAAGTCTTTAAAAGACATCCACTGTTGGTAATTTCCGCCGAAAGTCGGTATGTCCATTTTTGGTGTCGACTGCTCCCTGTATGAGCTCGACCACATCTTGCTGTTTACAGACTTTTTTATTTCGTTGTACTTTCTCTCATATTCGCTATAGGCTATTTCATACTCCTCGTTGTCTAAAATACTTTCATTGTCAATCTCCCAGTGTAAAGCATCGATCGCCGACCATCTAGACTGGATAGTCTTGAGAATGTCTTCAAATTCCCATCGCTCAGAAACACTCTCGAGATGGATAGCTTCTATGGTACGCGAAAAAGCTTTAAAATTGGTCTTCTGTTTCCGCAGCATCTCCTCAACTCTACTGGTATGTCCTCGAGTGGTTATATTGGTATCAAAAAATCCACGAGAAGTGCCCGCATCGGCGGGAGTGGTAACAGTTGCCTGTCGATCGGAATTTTGCGATAATGGTGTCGCTGGTCTCAGTAGTGGTTTAGATGGCTCAGTGGCTACGTAATTCTTTATAAGCATTTTTATTTCGTTATAAAAATTAAGAGCCTTTTGGTAATAATTCTCGCTAAAATATTTATGGTTAGGGTCCTCGAATTCAGCACGTATTCTGGTATGGTTCAGCTGAAATTCGTTCCAATAGGCATCTAAAGTATTTAAGCGTTTTTCGATGTAGACAGAAGTCTTACGCTCCGGCCCATCCTTCTTAAAATTGGTCCGAAGGGCGTCCATCGCGGACATGATTTAATCTTGTGTGGCTAAGATCCCCTCCATGGTGATTATGGTTATAATAAATGTGGTAATAAAGGAAAGATCTTACTCAGAGGGCTGGTACGTGGTGACCTGGTTAGACCCGGAGCTCGATCCTGGTTGGTTGTTTGTCAATGAACTTGGTAATATCCACTTGACAATGGTTACTGGTACTGGTGATGGTAAAATGGTTCTTGGTCGATTATGGTTGCTGGTTAATGGTTATCCTTTGAAGCTGGTTATACTGACTGAACAGCGTGCTTCAATAGGAACTCTTGCGTAGCCTTGCTGTTGCGACGGTACAATCAGAGACACGAAGAACGACGATTCTGGTTAATGGTGATGGTAAAACTGGTTACGTCGTAAGCTGGATTCACTGCCACGTGTTCACTTTATTCACTCGCGCAGGGTCCCGCCTTACGACTTAGGCTCGAAGGACCACGATGTACGGTGTGGTGGTCACCGTACAGAGATTTTTATGGTTTATGAATTAAAGATAATTATGCACAAAAATTGGTTTATTGCATAATTCTTAATGGTATGGTTAAAATAAAATGGTATGAATGAGCATACGCGGACCGGTGGTGGTGATCGGACGCACACTACTCGAAACGCCGCGCGTTGGCGTAAAACGCTGACAGCGCGCAACGCGATGTATGATTGCATCGTACAGTTACTATTGCGGGGGAAGCCACTACAGAGTTTCTTGCTCTTCTCTGTAGAGCAGCCTTCTGACCCGTGGTAGAGCTCAAATGAGCTAACTCCGTTGTTGCTCTTAATCATCATCATCATCATTACAGCCAAAAGACGTCCAGTGCTGGACATACCCCCCCCCCCAGGGATTTCCTCGAAGACCGGTGCTGAGTCGCCCGCATCCTTCGCTTCCAGCGACTTTAACCTGGTCTGGTCGACCTGGATGCCCACCAGCACCACTCGAGGACTTCTCTGCCCCATCGGCCCTGTCCATTGCCACTTAAGTTTGGCAATTCTGTGGGCAATGTCGGTAACTCCAGTTCTTCTGCGTATCTCCTCATTTCTTTACAGTTGCTTTTCATCATCAGGCCTCGCATAAAGAGCGCCCTGTCTTCAGCTTGACGCAGTTGCTTAAACGACAGTAATATCACTACAACTAAAACTACGCAACGGATTTTGAAGCGGTTTTTTTAACAGATAGAGTGAGTGAAGAGACGGTTTTTAAGTAGGTAATAAGTAGAGAAACACTGATAAATTTAGAGGTTCATCATTGCACCCGTGCGAAGCTGGGGCGGGTCGCTAGTTAGTAAATAAATTTAAAGGCGGCACGTCCAAACCCTAGACAAACTAGGCAGTTTAGAATGTATTTCGGGAGATCGTATAATATATAGCAGTCGAATAAATTTTTATTTTCTTTATCCAACAAAAGAGAAACAATCAGAAAACCGAATGATACTTTCAGAATAGGGTAAGAAGACACAATACATTATAAACTGGCTTGTTTGTCTAGGGTTAGTGTGGTAGGGTTGGATGTGCCGCCTTTGGTTCACGGATCGCCTGTTCGATTTCAGGATCGAGTCTGGGTGTAATTTGTGTTCGTGAATTTACACCTTTAATTACTACTGCTCAGCCCATATATAACCCACTGCTGTGTCGGGCCTCCTCCATTTACATGGGGGGTAATTGGCCTACTGTGCCACGCTGGTCAGACGGGCACACGGTGTCGGCCGTAATCTCCTTTTGTCGGCTCTTCCGACACCCTCAAGATGGAAGGGGGTGGTGACACTAAGTATTCTAAGAAAAAATGAATACATTATAGCATTTTCGAAACTTAATAGGAGGTCGTTCACCTTAATAAGGACCAAAGATGACTATCAATGACGGACAAGTCACTGGGACATAAAAACGATATCAATGCATCGTAATCCCACCGCAGTTAACATTGTTAGCCCAACAATGGGATTTGGGAATCGACGTGCGGTAGCTGTAATGCGTTTAAGGGCCTTTATGGGATGACATGATTGTTTGACAGGTTTTGTAAGATATATCCTTTTTAGGCTTTTTGGATTGACAATATTCAAGTTTTGTTGGTTGGTTTTAGGTTTGGACTGGCGTGCGCATTCTTGGGTATACAATAGTGGTTTTATCCGCAGATTCGGCCAAGAGGATTTAGACCAGGAGGTTAATTGGCTTTGAATTTTAATTCGTTACTTATTTCAAGTAGAGTGAGATATCTAACTAATTAATATTAGTTAGTTAAGGTGAATGTTCCAGGGTAGCCCGCGAAATTCAAATTTTCTTACGTTTTTTGCAATTTGCAGGGCAGTGCTAAGTTGCATGATGATGAACATTTGATTAGCGGCTGTAAGACGTAGTCATTATATAATCATCAAACTCATCAATACAACCCTCCAAGCTCATAAAGGTGCAAGAATGACTTTGACGTTGAAAAAGTGTTTCTTGCACCTTTATGAGCTTGGAGGGTTGTATTGATGATTTTGATGATTATAATTCTATAACTACATACGTCTTACAGCCGCGAATAACATTTTAATCCACATACAACCTAGCACTGACCTGCAAATTGCAAAAAACGTAAGAAAATTTGAATTTCGCGGGCTACCCTGGAACATTCACCTTAATATTATTATAAAACTAGCTGACGCCGCAAACGTTTGTAGCGACCGCATGCTACATACTTTACACAATTTACCCGAAAAATCTGAACTAATTGCATCAAGAAATATCGCCTACAAATGCGATAATTACGAAAAAGTCCTACACCGCGATAGCGAAATTTCAAGAGCAATTCGCAAGGTTAAGATATCCCCGACTACAACTATCGGGGGAATAGGCGCTGCGACCCCTAGCCAGACATCACACCTCGTCTGGCTGGATGATCATCCCTTTGCGCCTAATGTGGTGACCCCGACGTGATCTGAACACGCAAGATCCTTAAAAGTGGTAACCCCCGACCTTGGACTCCAGAGCAACCTTCCGACGAGTCTGAAACATCCTCCTGCCTGGTCAACCTGGTAAAGACGAACACTCCTCAGCAGCTGCAGCAGCCGTTACGTAGCAAGCCAAGACGTCAGCCTTAACAGGACCACGCCCAGCCGACTCACCGTGCTACCTGGTTCTGCGGCACGACACTCAACCGCCCAGTGAACTCCACTACACAGTTGAGGTGCTCAGTCTCGACTCACCGTAGACTCCGAGCACTCCTGGCACTTGCAAGCTCATCACACTGCAGCAACTCAAGAGGATCGACCTCCAGTCTTGGGGGGGAGCCATGTAGCGACCACATGCTACATACTTTACACAATTTATCCGAAAAATCTGAACTAATTGCATCAAGAAATATCGCCTACAAATGCGATAATTACGAAAAAGTCCTACACCGCGATAGCGAAATTTCAAGAGCAATTCGCAAGGTTAAGATATCCCCGACTACAACTATCGGGGGAATAGGCGCTGCGACCCCTAGCCAGACATCACACCTCGTCTGGCTGGATGATCATCCCTTTGCGCCTAAACGTTGTTTTGCCAAATAAATATCGCTATAAATACTCGTATAGTGGCTGATCGTAGAGGGGTAAAAACTTGGGATTGTATGTACGCTGTATCTTGGAAAAAAACATATTCTTTTGCCTAAAACCTAAAAAAAATAGATTTTAGGGGATCACATTCGTTCGGCAAGCCACTTTACCGGTCCCACTGAACGACGAATGAATAATTTAATTCTTCTACTTCTAACCTTAACATTTACGGGGATGAAAAATAGATGTTGTTCGATTCGCATACCTAACTGATAAGCACACGAAATTTCACGAAAATTGGTCCAGCCGCCTTTGGATCAACGGGTCCCGGGTTCGATTCCCGGGTCGGGCAAGTGTCTTTGTCTAAACCAGAGGCACTGGCTCGGAGTCTGGGTGTCATTTCTATCTATAAGATGTATGTATGGCGTCAGAGTAGACTTCCTTAGTGGCGTCGGTCTCGGCGTCGGTCTCGGGGTCGGTCTCAGAGTAGACTTCCTTAGTGGCGTCGGTCTCGGCGTCGGTCTCAGTGTAGACTTCCTTAGTGGCGTCGGTCTCGGCGTCGGTCTCAGAGTAGACTTCCTTAGCGGCGTCGGTCTCAGAGTAGACTTCCTTAGTGGCGTCGGTCTAGGCGTCGGTCTCGGCGTCGGTCTCAGAGTAGACTTCCTTAGTGGCGTCGGTCTCGGGGTCGGTCTCAGAGTAGACTTCCTTAGTGGCGTCGGTCTAGGCGTCGGTCTCGGCGTCGGTCTCAGAGTAGACTTCCTTAGTGGCGTCGGTCTCGGCGTCGGTCTCGGGGTCGGTCTCAGAGTAGACTTCCTTAGTGGCGTCGGTCTCAGAGTAGATTTCCTTAGTGGCGTCGGACTCGGCGTCGGTCTCAGAGTAGACTTCCTTAGTGGCGTCGGTCTAGGCGTCGGTCTCAGAGTAGACTTCCTTAGTGGCGTCGGTCTCGGCGTCAGTCTCGGGGTCGGTCTCAGAGTAGACTTCCTTAGTGGCGTCGGTCTCGGCGTCGGTCTCGGGGTCGGTCTCAGAGTAGACTTCCTTAGTGGCGTCGGTCTCGGCGTCGATCTCGGCGTCGGTCTCGTGGTCGGTCTCAGAGTAGACTGCCTTCGTGGCGTCGGTCTCAACGTCGGTCTCAGTGTAAACTTCCTTAGTGGCGTCGGTCTCAGCGTCGGTCTCGTGGTCGGTCTCAGAGTAGACTTCCTTCGTGGCGTCGATCTCGGCGTCGGTCTCTGTGTAGACTTCCTTAGTGGCGTCGGTCTCGGCGTCGGTCTCAGAGTAGACTTCCTTCGTGGCGTCGATCTCGGCGTCGGTCTCAGTGTAGACTTCCTTAGTGGCGTCGGTCTCGGCGTCGGTCTCAGAGTAGAGTTCCTTAGTGGCGTCGGTCTCGGCGTCGGTCTCAGTGTAGACTTCCTTAGTGGCGTCGGTCTCAGCGTCGGTCTCGGCGGCGGTCTAAGAGTAGATTTCCTTAGTGGCGTTGGACTCGACGTCGGTCTCAGAGTAGACTTCCTTAGTGGCGTCGGTCTAGGCATCGGTCTCGGCGTCGGTCTCAGAGTAGACTTCCTTAGTGGCGTCGGTCTCGCGGTCGGTCTCAGAGTAGACTTCCTTACTGGCGTCGGTCTCGGCGTCGGTCTCGGCGTCGGTCTCGGCGTCGGTCTCAGAGTAGACTTCCTTAGTGGTGTCGGTCTCAGAGTAGACTTCCTTAGTGGCGTCGGTCTCGGCGTCGGTCTCAGAGTAGACTTCCTTCGTGGCGTCGATCTCGGCGTCGGTCTCAGTGTAGACTTCCTTAGTGGCGTCGGTCTCGGCGTCGGTCTCAGAGTAGAGTTCCTTAGTGGCGTCGGTCTCGGCGTCGGTCTCAGTGTAGACTTCCTTAGTGGCGTCGGTCTCAGCGTCGGTCTCGGCGGCGGTCTAAGAGTAGATTTCCTTAGTGGCGTTGGACTCGACGTCGGTCTCATAGTAGACTTCCTTAGTGGCGTCGGTCTCGGCGTCGGTCTCGGCGGCGGTCTCAGAGTAGATTTCCTTAGTGGCGTCGGACTCGGCGTCGGTCTCAGAGTAGACTTCCATAGTGGCGTCGGTCTCAGAGTAGACTTCCTTAGTGGCGTCGGTCTCAGCGTCGGTCTCGGCGGCGGTCTCAGAGTAGATTTCCTTAGTGGTGTCGGTCTCAGAGTAGACTTCCTTAGTGGCGTCGGTCTCGTGGTCGGTCTCAGAGTAGACTTCCTTAGTGGCGTCGGTCTCGGCGGCGGTCTCAGAGTAGATTTCCTTAGTGGCGTTGGACTCGGCGTCGGTCTCAGAGTAGACTTCCTTAGTGGCGTCGGTCTAGGCGTCGGTCTCGGCGTCGGTCTCAGGGTAGACTTCCTTAGTGGCGTCGGTCTCGGCGTCAGTCTCGGGGTCGGTCTCAGAGTAGACTTCCTTAGTGGCGTCGGTCTCGTGGTCGGTCTCAGAGTAGACTTCCTTAGTGGCGTCGGTCTCGGCGGCGGTCTCAGAGTAGATTTCCTTAGTGGCGTTGGACTCGGCGTCGGTCTCAGAGTAGACTTCCTTAGTGGCGTCGGGCTAGGCGTCGGTCTCGGCGTCGGTCTCAGAGTAGACTTCCTTAGTGGCGTCGGTCTCGGCGTCGGTCTCAGAGTAGACTTCCTTAGTGGCGTCGGTCTAGGCATCGGTCTCGGCGTCGGTCTCAGAGTAGACTTCCTTAGTGGCGTCGGTCTCGGGGTCGGTCTCAGAGTAGACTTCCTTAGTGGCGTCGGTCTCGGCGTCAGTCTCGGGGTCGGTCTCAGAGTAGACTTCCTTAGTGGCGTCGGTCTTGGCGTCGGTCTCGGGGTCGGTCTCAGAGTAGATTTCCTTAGTGGCGTCGGACTCGGCGTCGGTCTCAGAGTAGACTTCCTTAGTGGCGTCGGTCTAGGCGTCGGTCTCGGCGTCGGTCTCAGAGTAGACTTCCTTAGTGGCGTCGGTCTCGGCGTCAGTCTCGGGGTCGGTCTCAGAGTAGACTTCCTTAGTGGCGTCGGTCTCGGCGTCGGTCTCGGGGTCGGTCTCAGAGTAGATTTCCTTAGTGGCGTCGGACTCGGCGTCGGTCTCAGAGTAGACTTCCTTAGTGGTGTCGGTCTCAGAGTAGACTTCCTTAGTGGTGTCGGTCTCAGAGTAGACTTCCTTAGTGGCGTCGGTCTCGTGGTCGGTCTCAGAGTAGACTTCCTTAGTGGTGTCGGTCTCAGAGTAGATTTCCTTAGTGGCGTCGGACTCGGCGTCGGTCTCAGAGTAGACTTCCTTAGTGGTGTCGGTCTCAGAGTAGACTTCCTTAGTGGCGTCGGTCTCGTGGTCGGTCTCAGAGTAGACTTCCTTAGTGGCGTCGGTCTCGGCGGCGGTCTCAGAGTAGATTTCCTTAGTGGCGTCGGTCTCGTGGTCGGTCTCAGAGTAGACTTCCTTAGTGGCGTCGGTCTCGGCGGCGGTCTCAGAGTAGATTTCCTTAGTGGCGTTGGACTCGGCGTCGGTCTCAGAGTAGACTTCCTTAGTGGCGTCGGTCTAGGCATCGGTCTCGGCGTCGGTCTCAGAGTAGACTTCCTTAGTGGCGTCGGTCTCGGCGTCAGTCTCGGGGTCGGTCTCAGAGTAGACTTCCTTAGTGGCGTCGGTCTCGGCGTCGGTCTCAGAGTAGACTTCCTTAGTGGCATCGGTCTCAGCGTCGGTCTCAGAGTAGACTTCCTTAGTGGCGTCCGTCTCGGCGTCAGTCTCGGAGTAGACTTCCTTAGTGGCCTCGGTCTCGGCTTCGGTCTCAGAGTAGACTTCCTTAGTGGCGTCGGTCTCGGCGTCGGTCTCAGAGTAGACTTCCTTAGTGGCGTCGGTCTCGGCGTCGGTCTCAGAGTAGACTTCCTTAGTGGCGTCGGTCTCGGCGTCGGTCTCAGAGTAGACTTCCTTAGTGGCGTCGGTCTCGGCGTCATACGAATCTTCCTCTTGAGGCGAGGGTTGACAGTCGGAACAAGTTGCAATGACGGTTCCGCACGTGTACTGAACGACTATTTTTTAAAACACTTTAGCAACGTGCTGGTTGCCTGGAAGAGATTACTTTTTAGTGATAAGGCCGCCAATTGTATGTTTTATATAATTTATACTTTAAGCCATGTGTATGTCGCAAATGTACAATAAAGTGTTATCTATCTATCTATCTATCTATATTATGCAGTCAATTGGATTTCAATATTTTTATTTTTATTTTAAACGTCTTGGAAAGTCGTCGCGCCTCGGAGCATGGGGCTCCACTATGAGGCGGGCCGAGGCCCCCAGGGACACGGAGCATGCTCTCTGCAATGGGAGTGAATCCCGTGGCCCTGGCTTGGGCAGTCAAGGATCGCCGTCGGTTTTAGTGGGTAGGTCGGGGCGCAATTTACCATCTATACGCGCCCCGGAGTCCCACATACCCCAGCCATCTCCCAACGGCCGGGTATCCATGAGGATCTCCGAATTATAAAAAAAAGGGTTTGCATCAAGTTTTCCTTCTCATACGGTTAGGTGATCTGCCTCTTACGATCCTTTAGTCGCCTCTTACGACACCCTTAGGATAGTGTGGGTTGGTGACATTGTGTATTCTAATTCCGTCACCACATGGACAATCTTGGAAAGTACAGCCTGGCAATTTGTGCCTCCACTAAGCGGGCCAGACTAAGGCTCCCACGCGAAGCATGTTCCTCCATATGCAGCTGAGGATCACCGTTGGGTTTAGTGAGTAGGTTGGGACGCTATATTGTTCCCAAAACAACCAGCCAGCCCCCAAAAGTCAGAAAACCATGAGGATTTCCAACTTAAAAAAACAGAACTCCAACAGGGCAGCTTTTGATTTAACCACCTATGTAAATGGAGGAGGCCCGACTCAAAAATGGGTTATCTATAGGCTGAGTAGTAAATAGTCCATACATGAAGTGTTGTATTATTGACAACATTAGCAACGCGGTAATTAATATTTGCTATTAAAGTATAGCAGGCGCTTTGGTCGTCGCGTCCCCCTGTGTATGTATTAAGTACAAGTATTCCTATACCTACTCGTCGATATACTAGGATGGGATGGTATTCTAGGTACCAAGTGCCATTTTTAACTGTTCTTTGAACAGCCGTGCCGTTTTTATTTATCTATGTTCAGTAATATTATGGTCAATTCTGGATGATTTCAAACTTTCCATTTGATGTGGGTCTACTCCAGAATGTTATTATGTGACTTTTTCCTAAACCAGATTTTTATTATAAATCAACCAACTAGCAATAGTTATTATTATCCTACAAACTTTGTATACTGAATGTTTCTTCAATTTTCTGTGCTTATCCCTTATGTCGCCTTAAGCCGTCTGACCAGCGCATTGTGAAGTAAGCGAATTTCCCTGCGTGAAATTGGTGGAGGCCCAACTCAGAAGGATCATTGAAGGGCTGATATTTTAACCGACTTGGACGATTGTCTATATTTAGAATGATGTTCAAATATAATAGTAGATAGACAAAACATATTAATATCAGATTTCAATTATAATATAGAAAATTGTGGAAAAGTGAAGCCTTGTAAGAATAAAATAGGTGCGCCGTTGACTCCAGCAGATGGCGTTACTTGCCTAATTTTAATTTCCCTTAGCTGCGGGCATACATCAAGCCCGCGGCGTCCTTTCTCTCCTACTATTCTCGATTTATATAAACTCTGATACCAGAGTGATCTTTTCTCATCACTACATAGTTTAAAACAAAGTCGCTGTCGTCTGTCCGTCCGTATGTTTGCTTAAATCTTCAAAACTATGCAACGGATTTTGAAGCGGTTTTTTTAATAGATTGTGATTCAAGGGGAAGGTTTATTATATATATTAAATGCATAATCGCACCCGTCCGAAGCCGTGGCGGGTCGCTAGTTTTCATATAAACGCAGACTTTACCGCCATTTCCTGAAGGATTTTGATGAATGAATGATATCTGCCTTGAATAATGAGCCGCTCAATATCACTTGGCTAAATGCTGTGGCTTGCATATCAATCCTATCAAATCACAGGCAGCAGAAATTGTTAATCATTGTTAGCAGCAGATATTTTACTTCACTCCAAGACGTGGCTTCCCTTCCAGATGTGGTAATTACGTACTTACTTACTTAGTAATAAGCTGTGCCTTTGTTCAAATGTGTCCTATATTTCCATGTGCTCGACATACATGTGGTATGTGTACATAAATTGATAAATAAAATTAATAGAATGACATCATTATCAAAACGTACATAAAAATATCCAATTTAAATATTTTTTTAGTACTCGTGACTTTTGAATCGACATTTTAGAACTCATTTATCCACAGGTTTAATCAACATAATTTCTAGGAAAATAAGAGCACAAATTTTCTTTAAAATTTAATTCTATAGTTAAATAAAAAAGTAAAAAAAGTTGAGGTACAGTATTAACTATTTAAAAATAAAAAGTAATAAGATTTATTTACATGAATTAAAACTAAGTGACTGCAACAATGATTCGTTATTTCTTTGACCAGTAAAAATGGACACACAAGGATGGTATCTAAAAGAAAGTTTAATCGACATTACGAAGACTTCTTTCTCAAAAAGGTAATTTCGTATCTGTGTCCAATTTTATTTATGGCACTTCATAACCATTGTAATCTCCTTTTTGGTAGCATATTGCGCATATGTTAAAACGATAAGGTTCAAGATATATTTGTTTCTCCTGCAGTTTTTATCACCAAGGTCACAGTTTAATTTCACAAATTTGCGGATTTTCTTCAAGGAGTTGCAGAACAGTTAATTAAAGCTAAATTTCGCTATATAGCTTCTAATATCACGTTAACTTAGTTATACTTAGCAAGAAGTGATCTCATGTTTAAACATTGAATATACAGTATATTAGATTGTTAATTTTGTAAGTGACAAACAGATAATAAATTATTTGACTTTGACTAAGAGATTTTACAATCGGGGCCTAAAGAGCCTAAAGAAATTGACACGGCACAAAACAATAACTATGTCAACCCATCTGGCTAGTGTGTATACATATACAGGGTGCTACTAAAAACCTATAACCATAACCAAAGAATCAGTAGTCAGTAGTTCGCTGATAGAGATAGACTTAAAAAAAAGGATTATTTTTAAATTAAAATGATGATCACCAGCTGGCGACGACAATGTCTTAACTTGAGAAATAAATAAAGGAAACCCAAGAAACCTCAAACGCGAATCACTAAGCTTGTAAGATAATAATAACAAAAGCATGGATAGGCCACTCTAACACAGAACTACTTTTCTCCATGGCGTCCGTACTGTCACATTGGATGGTTATAGGGTGAAGTTACATCCTGTATACAAAGTAGATCATTCTAGATCTTCCTTTCATTCAAATGGAGGATGATGTGATGAAGGTAGACATTAGAAGCTAAATGAAGTTTAAGATTCAGCCAGTCGTCCGGTCAACGGTGGCGCGGAAGCCATTGTTGTCATCAGCGGTGTAGTGCACCGTCCTCTGCTTGCCATCAGCGTCCATGAAACTGTAGAATCCTTGCACGGTCCCCCCTGTCCTCGTCTCTTGAGCCGACTTGGAATCCCCAGTGCTTTTATCCTGGAATGAGATTAAAAGGCTGTGAGCATGATTGATTAGAACGTAATTGCCATGCGGGACGCAATCTGCCCACAGGTCTAGCGACGTCTGCGTCAGCAAGATTTCAGCTGGATTTTAGATGTGTGTCCATACAAGATCAGATTTTTTATGTGCTTCGAAGTGCTCTATTACCTATTAAAGCCAACGGTCCCGGCAGCCATTCTACTATGACTTGCAATTGAAAAAAAAATCAAAATCAATTGAAAAGCTTCTCCTGAGTTACTGGTCTGCTCTTCTCTGGCGAGTAAGAGCCGATGGTATATTTTTACGCGATTCTTCAAAAATGTGTTGTAATTATAGTAATTTGATTGTTTTTCATTTGTAACAATCATGGCCATAGCCTAGGTGCAACAATAGAGGCTCTTTCGCAAATTCACATTCGCGAATGCTCAAGTCAAAACGAGGGCACAACATACATTTGGCCGATAAATTAATGGTTTCCCATAACCTTAGACATTGTGCCGTATTTAATAATAGGTTACTGCTCTAGTGTTATTATAGGTAGTCGTATTGTAAGATCAAAGTCGTGTAAACGTTAATAGCGCCAGCTAGCAATTGATAAGTGAAAATTAAATGCACAAACACCCTTGAAAATGTCGTTTGTACTACTGATGTAAATATGTGCAATCTTTCAAATTTTGGTTCTATGTAATGAAACGGGGAGTTACAACTGTTTGTCTTAAAATTTGGTTCAATCATAGAAATTGACTTTTTTTCAAACTTCCTTGTTGGTTTTTGGCAAAGGCAGGTTCTGAATCTGGGTGTCATTTGTGTTCGTGAATTACATTTTTCGGTGACATTCTAAATCCGTCACCATACGAACAGGCAGTTATGTATTATAGCAATTAAAAGGTTAGGTTTCAGGTTTATACGAAACTTTCCAAAGTAAAAATAGTTATTAAAGTATATATGACCCGGCGAACCTTGTTCCGCATTATATATATTTAAAACAAAAAGAAAGTTGGACATAGGATACCTGAGATTCTTATCCCGTCCGTATAATACCTACTTTAACAAACCGCAACTGACAAACGAAACGAAACGTTATGTTGTCTATAGTTTATTATGGTCGAAAATTTGACAATTAGAAATTTTGAATTCGACTTGTTTATATTGTTGTAATTCACATAATATCTTTATAACTTGTAGCCTACGTGTTATTCTGATGTATACGCTATATTATTGTAAAGTTTCATTAAAATCCATTCAGTAGTTTTTACGTGAAAGAGTAACAAACATCCATCCATCCATACTTACAAACTTTCACGTTTATAATATTAGTAAGATTATTAAAGAAAAATCATAAAATTCTTTCAAATAACCACTGTACTTCGTTACTTTATAACAAACTAGTGGCCCGCCCTGGCTTCACCCATGCAAAGCGGGGGTGGGTTATACGTATAAACCTTCCCCTTGAATCACTCTATCTATTAAAAAAACCGCTTCAACATCCGATGCGTAGTTTTAAAGATTTATGCATACATAGGGACGGACAGAAGAATGCGACTTTGTTTTATACAATGTAGTGATAATGAATATTTCCAAATGGCTAAACCGGATCGGTTTGATGCAAATCCTTTGATAACGTGGCACGGCTAGGCAACACGGCTAATTGATGTGAGGCGTTAAACTGAGATGAAGATGATGCCGACATAAACACAGTGTCTACATGTTTAGAAGCAGTCCCCACTATACAGGTTATAACAGGGGTTTCGTTTAATAGTGCGCTAAATTCATGGGTAGGTCTACTAGCGCCGTGCCCTCGAATTAGTGCGAGCTCAATTGTACAGTCAATCAGATAATGTCTTAACATTAATTTTATGCTCACGCTAATAATAGACTGTTGGTATTATAATACATGGCATTGTATTATTCGTGACTCCCTTCACGCTGCCTAAAATGGTAACTGGGAAATTAGACCTTATTTGTTTTGAGGTAAGTACAGTACCTAAATGATTATGACTAGTGATCTAAATTCGACCATCATTAATTAAAATTAAGGTTCTATGCATACAGTTCTATTCAATATGACCACAGGCTTTGATAATAAGGAAAAGAGTGTATGTGTGTGTCAATACATGGAAGTGTGTTTTTGCCTCTATTGATTGAGCAGGAGCGGTCTGTGTGTTGACGGATTTAGAATACATTGTGTCACCCCCCCCATCATATTAGGGGTGTCGTACAAGCCGACAAAAAGAAGTGACATGGCCGAATACCTGGCTGCAAGAGAAGGAAAACTTGAAAGGAAACCCTGTACCAACTCGTCCGGCCAGCGTGGCACAGTAAGCTCATTACCCTCCCTGTGATGGGAGGAGGCCCGACTCCGCAGTGGGTCTGTTATGTGCTGAGAAGTAGAAGAATAAGGGTTTGGGGCCATGTGTTTCAAAATCAAACGAGCGAAGCCGCGTTTACAAACTAGTTTAATTACTATGCAGATGGTCATTTGTAAGCGGACCAGACGCGTGCGTAAATGTTTCCAATAGAGAATACTAGTATGGTAATACTTTCATTTATTTAATCAATGTCGTGCCACTATCACTCACGTGTAGTGTGGAAACGCCAATCGCTCAAGCGTGTATACTCAACTGTTTAATGTTTAAATGCCACCCGCAGCTTTGCTCTTGTCACTCGTAACATTATTATAAAAGGCTGTGGAAGTTTATTTCGTAAATATCAATGTTATGATAGATAGATAGATAACTCTTTAGGGTACGACAGTATACATTTATAGGTCATTTGTACAATACGCTGGCTCACAGATACCAACTCATATTTGCCCGACCCTGAAATGTATTAGGGACCTACGATTCATAAGCACTTGTGACCTCTAGCTTGCTAGAATAGCTATTTTCCTAGAAGTCAGTTAATTAAAATTAATATACAAGAAATGCTATCAAGTATTTGCTATATCTCAAGAAAATTCACTAAGTCGAACTTCACAACACATGGACGTATTGTCAGAATTATGACGTATGCATTTTTTCTCTGGTTTAGACAAAGACACTTGCCCGACCCCGGAATCGAACCCGGGACCCGTTGATCCAATTCTGTTTGTGTGTGTTCAAGTCACATGCTTTGGCTCGTCGCCATCGGGTCAAATGTGTAGTCAGCTACTTCACGACTCCTACGCAACAAAAATTATAATTTCCTAGTAATCTCATTAAAGCTGATAATATCAGTCTTCCGGTATATAACAAGATATACAACTACTATTTAGCATAAATGTCAGAACAAAGTAATAAAAACTAACCGCGTTTTTCAAGACCATACGCAAATTACGACAGACGACAGTCGAGTATACGTCTCTTACGTAATTACCACACCCACATTGCGAACTTCCTACCCTGACAATGAATTTTGATTACATTCTTACAGTACGCTAACATTGCCTTCTAGGTTAAATTCACACGGAGTTGTGGTAGAATTTAAACGGCAATGTATATGAATGATACGATTTGTATTCGTAAAAAGAGATCGGAACTTGTTCTGGTGTACGTGACTGACTGACTGTTTCTTGTAATATTGTACGTAGCATGCCTAATGTAAAAACGTATTGTAACGTAACAGGTCGAATGTACTGTTGTTTTTATGAATGTACTTACTACATATTGTTTTTGTAAAGACCTTTTCTCAAATGTAAACTCAGGCGTCATTTTTAAAATCACAATATCGGTCTAAGACTTAAGTTTGGGCGCAAAATAATAAATGATACCAGAACACGAAAACAGTCGACATCACGCTAGTGTTGTTACAGAATTAATATATAAGAAATTTCCGTCTGCGAATTACTACATTTTTAACCCCCGACGCAAAAAGAGGGGTGTTAAGTTTGACGTGTCTGTCTGTCTGTGGCACCGTAGCTCGCGAACGGATGAAGCGATTTCAATATAGTTATTTTTGTATGAAAGGTGAGTTACGGGCGTGTGTTCTTAGACATGTTTGATGAAAATCGGTTGAGCCGTTTAAAAGTTATGACGGGTGAAAGTGGGGAAGAATAACCGAATGTCTGCAAATATAATCGAGTGGGGTCTCAAATAAAAGCGCATCACGTGCAATTTAACTAAATCTACATTATAATAAGTGTGTACCTATAAAAAGCATATAATAAAAATAAATACATCGCGTTGGGGGACCGCTCCCACTTATTTATTACCTGACCCCTGGTCCCCCAATGCGATGTATTTATTTTTTACTTTTTAAAGGTTATTGTGTCGGGGGTTTTTTTTAATTTTTTAATTTAATTTTAATAACCTAATCAACAATTTACGTCTCAATTTATTCGATAACTATTTGAGTGAGTAAGAAGAAGAAAATATGTACATTTCTTTGCAAAATGCACAACGCAGGATGCTGTGGGTTGGTGATCCGTTACCACACGGACATATACAATTATGCCATATAGATATAGTAAATGTTTTTTTTTTACGCGGAAGGTCGTTGAAGGTTGATTACTTTTATGTCTGACGAGATTTGAGCTCATTGACTTCACATGTTTTACCACATACTGATCACTAAAGAACATGTTGGTTAATGAGCCATAAATTACCCACTATACTGAAGTTAAGAAGCTGGAATAAGAAAGAGGTAAGTATTCAAGGTGTACATTTACAAGCCATATAACTATACCGTCCTGAGGGTGTTGTAAGAGGTGACTTACGAAATAGATAGCCAGCTCGATAAACTATATTCTATGTACGTCGTTCTAAATGTGCTAATAAAATTATTTCTCTCTCCCCCTCCTCCATAAAGCTCATCTCTCAAAAATAGCTCCTTCTTATAGCTCAGCTTGTCCGTGTGGTGACGGATTTAGAATACACAATGTCACCAACTCATACCGTCTTTAGGGTGTCGTAAGTGGCGACTAAAATAACGCAAGAGGCAGATCACCTAGCTCCAAGAAAAGGAAATCTTGATACAAACCCTGTGCCAACCCGTCTTGCCAGCGTGGCACAGTAGGCTAATTTCCCTCCATGAATTTAGTGGTCCCTCCCCGTAGTGGGTCATTTATGGGTTGTAACGACGATAGCTCTCATAAAGCTTATTGTTGTTCTTGGATGGGTGTCCATCATTTGTAATATCGGCCGCCCGCCGATCTTCAGAGGGCTCGTAAAGCTTTCTACTCCAGCTCCCATTTTACCAACAATGGCAGTCGTTACAAGTATTACCACAACGTTGTCATAACCAAATAAATACCAGTTGTCCCACTAGGTCCGTGGATGGCAGACTACAATCGCTACGTGTAAATATTGGTAGTTAACAAAAGTAGGTAAAGGCAACGAATTGGTAACATGTTAATTAAAAAGTTAATGTGGCAGTTATGCCGACACGGAGGACCAACGACCTTTTTAAGGTCGCCGGCTCAAGACCGGTCTTTGTGGAAGGCTGTTTATGCCCAACAATGGGCTTCTTTTGGATGAAATGAAAATGATTATGATACATCTCTACACAGATTTTTATATTATTCTAATTTTTGGCTATGCTCTATATTTATGCGTTTAATTGCTTTCACTAATCTGTCAGACTTGTTTGTGCCACCATCACTGTAACCCTTTTATTTAAAAGAGCAACCGTCGAGTTTCTTGTCAGCTCTTCTCTGTGGAATGGTATACCGGTGGGACAAACTAAATATTTTTTTAATTTTAAGTTTTGACTATTACGAACGATTTGCAAGATGACCTCCCCAAGAAAAACTACAGTCATCCTAGCAGTTAGTTTACAACGTATAACAGACAGAGAAAGTGGCTTGTTCTTGTTTGAATACACCGCCGCCGTGGGTCTGTGAAAGTGATCGTTGCGAACTAGTATTCGTAGCTATGACTGAGTGATTAAGAAATATCAAGTTCAACACCGTAGATCGATGTTATTTATAGCTCATTATATGTAAAGAACGATTTTGAGTGAACAAACAGAGTTTCTATTGTGAAATTTCCGAAACTCTATGAACATAATTTATTTTTAAACTAGCGACCCACCACGGCTTCGCACGGGTGCAATGATGAACATCTAAATTTATGCATGTATTATACATATTAACCTTCCTGTTGAATCACTCTACCTATAAAAAAACGCTTATAAATCCGTTGCCTCGTTGGTCTAGTGGTTAGATGTGCCGCCTTTGGATCAACGGGTCCCGGGTTCGATTCCGGGGTCGGGCAAGTGTCTTTTTCTAAACCAGAGGCACTGGCTCGGAGTCTGGGTGTCATTTCTATCTATAATATGTCTGTATTTACAAAAAAAAATATATATATAAGTAGTTTATCATCCATCTCGTTACCATAACACAAGCATTAAGTTGCTTAACTTGGGACGAGATGGCGTTGTGTGAAATGTCCAAGGATATTTTATTTATTTTATTTATTTAAAGATTTAAGCATACATAGGGACGGACAGACCACAGCGACTTTGTTTTATGATACCTATGTAGTGAAGTATCTAAGTCCCTCATCATACCATTTAGCATTTCTCAGTGAAAATGAATTTGCTATTGGTGTTACCGTTTTTTTTAATAAACTGATTAAGACAAGTTTTGAAGAATGTTTCTATAATAAACCTGTGTTAGGCAAATTTAAGTTAGTAGACACTTCATCGTTGTGGAAAGCATAAAAAAATATATTATTTGTTTGACCTTGGCAGTCTATCATAAGGTCGGGTATAGTTCCTGACAAATATCTGGGGCCAGAATGTATCTTGCGCAATAGTAGATTTTTGGATTTGTGTTTGGCACAGCTAAAGCTAAGCTAAGCGGAAGCCATGGAATTGCTTAAAATAATTATCTATTTGTGTAGTAAGTATAAGATACTCTAACTATTAATATAAGTAAAGGCGTTCATAAGAAGCAAGATATTCTATCGGGAAATTATGTATCTAGTTGAATATTTATTGAACTTCTATTATAGTTCGGTTGTTCAAAGTTTTTGCAACGAATGTAAAAAAATATATAACTTAGTACGTTCTCTTAGCTTTTTAGTTTTATTTAGGTCGTACTTTTGTGTATAGCTTACACGTTGCGAAATAAATAGCAAAAAATGACTGTTTTGAATTTATTATGAAATAAATTGCTTTATTCAACTTTGTTTATTGATTGATTTTATACAATAAAAATCAATCTTGTTCTATGAAAAAACAAGCAGGAAATTTGACATAATACGCAGAAATGAATGTAGCAATGTCAGTTATTAAGTGTGAAAATATTTACATTTCAACCACGCATTACGGTATCATTTTTGTGTTCCAATTCGTGCTATGTATCGCCAAGATAGCTGCTTGGCATGTGAGGCGGAAGATGAGTGCTTCCTCAAACCATAACAAAAAAAATATTTTATCCAATTCTACTACTATGGCTATGGAGCGAGCTATGCCTGGAGTTTATTTAAAAGATAGGATCCGCCACGAGGCTATCCGACAGACGACGAAAGACACCGAAATAGCTCAGAGAATTAGCAGACTGAAGTGGCAGTCGGCTGGTCATATCTGTAGAAGAACCGACAACCGCTGGGGTAGACGGGTTCTTGAGTGGAGACCGCGAATCGGCGCAAGCGTAGCGTGGGGTGGCCCTCTGCTATATGGAGCGACGATCTGCGACAGGTTGCGGGCAGCAGCTGGATGCGTCAAGCTGAAGACAAGGCGCTATGGTGCTCTTAAGGGGAAGTCTATGTCCACCAGTGGACCAGAGAGGGCTGATGATGATTCTACCTTAATACTCAGCCCATAAATAATACAAAAGCTCATCCCAGAACTGAATTCATAATCTCTCCATAGATTAGCAACCTATCTATATCGTATCATAGTACCTATTGGTATATATATATATGGTATATATAGCTATAATATTCTGAAACAATTGAATCCACTTGCTTCAGTCGTCATCTATCAACGATATCCGGGAAACGAATTACAAGCCAAGGACTGAACTGGAAAGCGGGTCCGATACGCTTCAGTTAATCGGCTCATTGTAACCTCACTACTGTTTGGAATACACCGCAGTGTGAAACTCAAGTTGGTATCACTGTATATTTAATTATGAGTTTTGTATCGCAATACGTAATTGGTATGTTAATATTGTCAGTGAAGTGGTGGATTTGGTATTGGCACCTACTACATATATTAATATCACCCTTCATTACCTTAACCAAAATCAAAACGAATATGTATAATCATCTCATTTGAACTCTTTGGACAAGTCAAAAAATCATTTATCATTCAGCAAATACCAGAATGATTGATTTCCTGCAAGCAATTGCCGGCAAGAAACGCTATAGTTGTTTTGTTTTTTAAATTGTCATTTTTAGTTACAGAGATAGCGATAGAAACAGATTCGTATCAACAAGCTCATTCAATAGACTCGTAGGGCCAAACTTTAGTAAGTCGTCCAAAAATACCCAAATGTGCTTTTCGATAATTTTTTTCGTTCACTTGTTTCAAGTTTTAAAGAAAACTTTTGATTTCGTAAAATTTTCTATTAGACCATCCTAAAGGTGCCAGTCGATTTTTCCAAAACACTTTAATTTACAGAGCAATGCAATGAATTGAGAAACTCCACTGAACAGTTCCCGAACTGACATTGAAGTAGGTAAGCAAAACTGTCAAAATCGACAATCAAAGGGAAAAAAGTGACTCTATTGAATTAGCGCTTGTTTGGGGCAATGGTTCATGGTAATTTCCCTCGAAATAATTAGAGGAGGCCTTAATCAGCCGAGACCCGACCACAGATAATAGCAGTTAGTTTTAATATTACTTATATCGTATATTGCTTTACGAGTTTAACGGCTTCTACGAGCCTTCCAAGGCACGGAGAAGGTCAGATGCTATGATACGATGGACAACCATCCAGTATGAAACTGAGTCAGCCGTTGCTTAACATGTAAACAAATTCCATTTCACACTATCTGTTAGCCTATGACCTCTCAAAAACAGTCCACATACATTCATTTAAAAAGTATATACATTTAATTTGCTCGCGATTCTTTTAGTCCAAAGTCACGATTTGTCTCAACTGCCCGTAAAGCAAGGAGACAAGGTCGAATGGCGAAACATCGCCACATATTATGCTGACACAGAGCGTGGACCACTTTCTTTTTTTAAACGAAGATTAACATGTTTTTAATATTTCGTGCCAGATACATTTCAGCTACTTTATGCTGAGGCATCTTAGTGAAAACAATAATTCCAAAACATTTTATATCACCGCCCGCGCCACTTCAGGTTAAAGATTTAATAATTGACATTTAAGTACAGTCTAAGACAGCTAAGACAGCAGGATACTTGAAAATGTCGAAGGTTGAAAAGCTTTTAAAAGCAAATTATCTATGTTGCATTTTACAATAAATGAAACAGATAGTTTTCTTGTGTTAATTTGATCAATGTTATAATATGCGTGTGCCAGTAAAGAAATCAGATGTACAGTACAGATCATAAGTCCGTGTTGTGACAGATTTAGAATACATAGTATCACCATCTCATTTCACCCTAAGGGTGTCGTAAGACCCGACGAAAGGAAATGTCAAGGCCGGTAACCTAACCATAAGAGAAGACAATCTTGATACATTCCCTTGAACATTCCCTTTTGTCGGCTCTTATGATACCCTCAGGTCGGAGTGGGGTGGCGATACTTTACGTGACCCAGAACATTGAACTACTATCAGTTACTAACGAGACTCGCGTCATTAGGACTCCCATAGCTACGTATGTGGTTTGCTTAGATCGTAGGTATCTATGTAGGTACGTAGTTCGTCACGTTTGCTATTGAATGAATCTTGCTAAACTCATCGATATGCTTTTTCATAATGCGCTGATAGGCTGTGGAACACTCTTCCGCACATCGTGTTTCCGGACAATTACAACTACCTAACCAGATAGAGTTAACATCCTTGTTGGCAAAAAAATACCTTCACGATCTAAGATGGCTCAACTTAGATCGTGAAGGTATTTTTTTTACAAAATAATCAATTAACGACTTCCTTGTTTACATATATAATTATGTGGCAATACTTTTTGCTTGTAAACATAGTTTGTTGAAACATCACACTTACTAATATTTGTATTATTATTTTACCTCTGTCTCATCAAAACGTTTTATCAATATTTACACAACGGTGATCGAAAGACTGAATCAACACAATTATATTTTAGTTAAACGCGTGCTAAAGAAAATATTTCATTTTAAGTGTACAATATTACTTACATGCACTCCATAGG
Organism: Clostera curtula; assembly: GCA_905475355.2. NCBI lineage: Eukaryota > Metazoa > Arthropoda > Insecta > Lepidoptera > Notodontidae > Clostera > Clostera curtula. The sequence goes on along the minus strand of FR997803.1, from coordinate 961,260 downwards.
AGTAGGTGTATTTAGGGTGCGGAGAAAACTGGTCGTGGGCGTCCTGGAGATCGCTGAGCCGGGAGTAATGCGCCACATTTACCGGGTTCACTTTCACAGCCTGAATCTTCTGGAGCCTGAACGGCTGGATGCCTTCACTCAAGAAGCTATTCGAGACCTCACGATTAAGTCCCTTGAACCCATCAAATTTGGTAGACTGATAAGTCTTTAAAGGATAGTATATTGGCTTTTTCTCCGCGAACACAAAAGGCGCTGGAGTTGATTGTGGAGGTTTATACCCAGTGTACTCTTCAACAGTTTTCGGATAATATCTTTGCAGTGGTCTCCCATAGTTATGAGAAGGCTGCACCAATCTGCTGATCACTCTCTCTCTTTCTTTCTCGGGGAGTTTCGTGTCAGGGTCGTCAAAATAGGCGACTAAGGCTTCGTCTAGTGTTTTGTAGGTGTTGTAGGCGTATTCAGGGTTCTTTGCGCCTGGTCCAGTGTCGTCGTATTTATTTTCTAAGGCGAATCGGATCTGGGACTCGGAAGCAGGTGAGAGCTCTGATGAACGGTAGAAGCCTCGTTCGTCAAGTGCCGAAGCTGTTGCTGCCAGTGTTGCTAGTAGAGGTATCTGTAGAGAAATAGAAAATATATTATGTCAGATGCAAAAGCGATTTGATGTTCGCTCATGAAATTTATAAACTCAATAGGTCCAGCTGTAGTAGCCTAGCAAACAGTGAGGAGAGTAATTTAACTGCAGGTTAAGCAACATTTGGCTGCCGTATCTTGGATGGGTATCCATCATTTGTAACATTGGGCCTTCTCCGTGCTTCGGAGGGACGAAAGCCGTTACCCCGGCTGCTATTCTAAGATCTGTGGCAGTCCTATCAAGTAATCGGTAGCATGAAAACTGAGAGCTGTTTGCTATGCTTTGCTTCTATACCCAAATAAATAAAAGTGGAGTGTCGGTTTGTAATATTAAAAAAAATGCTTTTTACTGACTACATTTGGATGTATACGGTACTTAATTAAAAAAAATATTTCAATTTTAGTCTTTCTATCTGTTTGACTCCCCCCCTCCGCTTTTCAGGTATAAGTATAAGTGAAGAATATATTTATTTTAAAAAGGAAGGTGTTTGGAATCATGTATGGAATTACATTTAATTAAAAAAAAATATTATTACTAAAAATGGAATATATTCCGTTACTAGGTCAAGAGAAGACTTACTTAATATTCTAAAACTTCTACACATTGTCAAGTTTAGGTTGAATTTACACCACATGGTCATCGATCTGACCGCGTTTCCACTCATTGACCAGCCGACGTGATTTGCGAAACTATGCTTTAAAATTAATGTAGTATGGAGAAAATTGCGCTGCGCATCACTATGTTATGCAACAAAGATTAATGGTTTTTAGTGCATGATTTCACTTCTTGTTTGTATTTGTTCCCTAGATATTCAACAAACTGTGTGAAGAACATGGTGATGGCCGACCAATAATAACGATTAGAATATATTTTTTCTTTTTAGGTATTTTTAGGAAAAGTCCTCGAGTGGCGACCGTGTTCAGAAAAGCGCAGTGCTGGTAGGCATCCCACAAGGTGGACCGACAACCTGATTTAGGTCACCGGAAAGCGATATTATGCGGGCGGCTCAGCACCGGAATTCATGGAAATCTTTGGGGGAGGCCTATGTCCAGCTGTGGACGTCTCTTGGCTGAAATGATGATGATGATAAAGTATTTTTAGCTACTTAAGGGAGGTCTTAGTCTTTTTTGGTGGGAATAAAATCTTTCGTGGCCTATTCACACCCGCGTGAGGAAAGGCCAGTGTTGGGTGTGTGGGACTCTGGTCTGCCAATCTTTAGTGATATGGACGGCGTCTCCATATCAACTAAAGATCCCCGCGGTGAACCGTTCCGCGCCGCCTGGCTAGTGGGTCCCGACTGAGTGTCCTCGGGATAAAACCTAGCGGAAAGTTTGGAGTACAAGATATCATCAGGTCACCAGGCCATCAGGCACGTCTGGCGTAGCCGGTTGTTGGATGGATGGGGGAGTACGTGACATTAACGTCCTCCAAGCATAGGAGGGCACGTTGAACTGCCGGTCCCGGCTGTTATTCGAACATCTATGACAGCGGACACACGTCAAGTCAGTAGAGTAAAATAGGTTCTAATGAAATGTTACTCGGGTGATCGACGGCTTCGAAGCATGGAGGAGCTCAGGTGCTACTAACGATGGACACCTATCAACGTATAAATCAACAATATGCTATAATACCACTACTTCTGAGCCCATCGATGACCCACTGTTGTGTCGTCTCAGGAGTTACATAGCCTACTATGCCACAATGGCCAAACGGTTTAGCATAGGGTTTCCTATCAAGTTTTCCTTTTAAGCTAGGTAGTCGGCCTTCTTTCCTTTTGTCGGCTCTAAAGACACTCTCAGGATGAAATGGGGTGGCGACACTATGTATTCTAAATCCATCACCACACGGACAACAATATGCTATAATTACGTATTATATATTACTCATGTTCGTATGCACTTTACATACCATACATTTTCATTGTTGGGTAAAATAAAGCGTTATATAAGGAAGACAGAATATGTAACATTTCACTGGTAACTTAAGTTAATTATGTTATTTTCCACTTGGCAGAGAAATTTTTAACGTAATACTCTTTCACCTATTATGTACTACTAATACTCAGCCCACATATGACCCAGTGCTGAGTCGGGCCTCCTACAGTTACATGGAGGCTAATTGGCCTACTGTGCCACCTTGGCCAGACGGGAGCAAGAAAACCGCAAGAGGAGGAAAACTTGATTCAAACCCTGTGCCAAACTACCAATTGTATACAATTGATATGAAAAAAAAACTACAGAGTTTCTTTGTGGCTGTTCTCTGTAGAACAACTTTCCGAACCGATGGTAAATAGTAAAAGGTAAAATATATTGACGTGTGAAAATACCTCTTGATTACATAGGTATTTTGATATTGATAAATTATTTGTCGTTTATAACTAGAAGCCAAATCAGAATCAAGAACATGCAGTCGACCTATACCTTGATCTAAATAGAGAATGTAGAATCCTCATTTGTATAATGTTACGATAATGCTGGCCCTCAAATTACCATTACACATTACATTAAAACGTGTTATTATTTGCCTTGTATTGTCATGTTATTTTAAGATCGTACTAAGTAATCATGAAATGCCAAAGATGTACCCAATTCAAGGTAAATTATAAATACCTAGTAAAATAGAATCATCTATTTGTCATGTTTTTATAGCTAAACTTCTATTCATGGAATTTAGTACAGACAAACTCGTACGTGAGTAACTTTCTGAGGCTGCCCGTGGGTTGGATGGCCGCCTTCGGATCAGAGGTCCCCGGTATTCCGGGGTCGGGCAAGTGTCTTTTTGCAAGCCAAAGACACTTACTCTGAGTCTGAGTGCCATGTGTGTTCGTGAATTCCTTGTCTTTAAACTACACTTGCGATACAGTACTGGTTATACTTAGCAGGGACTTAAATAAAATATAGCATGAAAATATGTATATCTCAAATAAAGTTGAAATATTGTTCCATGTGGTGACGAAATTAGAATACCCATTCTATCCTGAGGGCGTCGTATGAGCTGACAAAGGAAATGACAAGGCTGAAAACCTAGCCGCGAGAGAAGGAAAACTTGATACGAAACCCTGTGCCAACCCGTCTGGCCAGCGTGGTGCAGTGGGCTAATTACCCTCCCTGTGGCCCATCCACATGGAGGGTAATTAGCCTACTGTGGGATGGGAGGAGGCCCGTCTCAGCAGTGGGTCATTTATGGCTGAGTATTATTGAGTATTGACTCCAACTTTCGCTCCATATAATTCGTGAAAGTTCGACTTTTATGGATTAAATGGATACCACAGATTATGATTGACTTGATATAGCGTGGGTGCAATAAATATATGCAGTTTGGCAGTAACATTGTAATTTTTTATTCTAATGCTTAAGTGCGGCCTTTAAATGACCTCAGAATGAAATACTATGTCATAAAATGCTTAGGAATTCAACAAAAACTAGGTATTGGGTCTATGAACTTGAAGACTGGGCGATAATAATTAACTGTGACGATTTGTGTATAGCTCTTAACACGACGACACACAGTTTATTTTTGAACCGGTTTTCGTCGCCAGAATTTACAAGCGTTACATAATTTTACATTCAATTACTAAGCGGAAAAAGAGTACTGCATATAATTATAATTATTTTTTCTAAATATATCCGCGTAAAATTCTTGTTCATGCATTCATTTGGTTGTATGTTGAAACCCATAATTAATAAATGTGTGTGTGTGTGTTATTAATCTAGTAGAACACACTGGCACGTGATGGTGGTACAAATAAAAAATCGTCTCAATATGAGTTCAGATAAATTTAGGAGAGCTTTGCAATAAACATATTATACATTTAGTGTTATCACTTGACATAAAAGCAGAACTGCAGTGGTGGTAAACACAGAACTGTTTCTTTTGGTATTCAATGTCCTTATTTCGGATGTTTAGAGTGATTTTGTTACACCTGTAGAAATCTAAATAATGGGCTGATCGCGAAACAAACCTACAACCTATAGGCACTCGCATTGTACGTTATAATTATGGAGATGCAATCTTACGCAATTTAATCCGGTGATTATAAATATTTATGTTATTGTCTGTCGTAATTTTAGAAATACGTGAAAATATTTTAATTATGAGTAAATTTTACGTCACTTCGACAACCCGTGGATTTTAATTTAACAACCCGTGGAAATTTCACATATACCAAACAGATAAGTGCACTACCCTATTTCATCCTGAGGGTGTCGTAAGAGCCGACAAAAGGAAATATTAAGGCCCAAAATAAGGCGGCTTGGCTTGCGGCTAGCAAGAGAAGGAAACCTTGACACGAAACTCGATGCCAACAGACGGGTTGCTCACAGCGTGGCACAGTAGGCTAATGATACGCCATGTAACTGGAGGAGGCGCGACTCAACAGTGGGTCATCGATGGGCTGAGTAATGAACAGATTAGTTATCGTTATTAGTATCCATTTCGGTTCAGCTATGTGTTTAGTGTCTATACACTAAACACATAGCTGAACTGAAATGGTATTCTATAACACCACCCATGTTTGACATGAGTTCGTTAGTGAGTGGTTCTAAAGCCTATGTCCCTCCACGAAACTAGAGGAGGCCGATCTCAATAGTGTTCACGTTTATCTTTATTTTAAAGCTGAAAGGAAATGACAAGGCCCATAACTTTATCAATTTTTTCGTTGGAAAGCCTCATGAATACCCTGCCGTTGGGGACTCGCCAGGGTATGTGGGACTCGGGAGCGCCCCAACCTTCCCACTAAAACCAACGGCGTTCATCGACTGCCCGGACCAGAAGAACAGGTTCCGCGACCCAAATGGGGAAAGACGACCAAGGCCGAAACAGTAACCACAAGAGAAGGAAAACTTGACACGAAACTCTCTGCCCGTCTGGCTAGTTCCACTCCATAAAATGGTAGGTAACCCGACTTATGACATGATGTCGGTGTCATTACTCTAAGATTTCCATAACAGGGTACAAGCCGCACCGGTTTTTAAAAGTTGATTATTACAGAATATCGACAAGTTGCGCATATCGGACATTCGATTAAATCGATATTGCATACAATAACTCGTCCGTTACAACTGAAATGTTTCAAAAAGGTTGTCTTACCTCGAGTAATTTCTACCGGTAGAATACTCTAGTGTCTTTATATGAGAGGGAATCAAGCGAAATCTTTCCAAATCATATATATATACTATGCCACACTGGCCAGACGGGTTGGCACAGGGTTTCGTGTCAACTTTTTCTTCTCGTCCGGCGAGGTTTGACGAGCTTTGACAATTCTTTTTGTCGACTCGTACGATACCCTTAGGGTGGAATGGGGTGGTGATACTATGTATTTGAAATTCATCACCGCACAGTAAATTAGCAATGTACTAATAATTTTGGCACCAATGATAAAAAGAACTAAATATCTTTGACGTTCATGCTTTTCCAGATTGACACAGACTTCAAAATAGGTATAGGTTCTAAAGATGGAGCTTACATAAGCTAAAAGATTCCTATAAGTCTAAATGATAAAGGGCAAATACCATAGGCCTAACATCTTTACTACTGACTGGTGACTAAATAGGCCAATACGGGAACCGCAGCACCCACCACACCGACAGCATGTGAGACTTTGTAGGTTTTCAACCCAGTGTTGACATCACTATCGTATTTGCGAGCGCGTTTTTACGCAAGGAACTACTATTTTATACATAATAATAAAAATAATGATTGAATCAATAATTATCTATTCCCGTATTTAATCAAAATAATTATATTATAATATACAAATGAAAGTTAAAAAAACTTATAATGTTAAGGGCATAAATGCAAATGAACCTGATAGATGAAATACAAGAAGAACATTTGTAACAAAATAAAATAAAATTTACTTTAATATAAAACCAATGACTTACCAATAATCGTAACATTTTGCTCATCAACAGCGACACAAATCACATAAAAATAAAATCACAATAATATTAGTGATGTCCACAAGATAACTATTAAATCGATAAACGAACTATCGGTGTTCGAAAATTCAAAAGTAAAAAAACGCGGGCGGCCAGCACAGGCGCCCGTCTCAGAATGACCTACTACGTTGTATTCGAAACAATGTTCTGTATTTATTTGAGTGTGACTGACTATCCATGTCTTAAAACTATGATAATCAATCAATCAAGATCAGCAATGGGGTGTATGCGCATTTCTAGTATACCTAATTTTTATTTAAATGGAGGAGTGACTGAGGGGATGATTACTATGTTATAATATTTGGGAATAGAGGGAAATCTACTTTAATTATAATGCGCCTGCAACCATAGCAAGTTCAATCCAGGCCAAAATGTCTTCCAAATGCAGCAGTTAGTAATATTAATTACTAGCAACCCGCCCCAGCTTCGCACGGGTGCAACGATGAACATCTAAATGTATGCATGTATTATGACTTAAAAAACTTTCTCTTGAATCACTCTATCTATTAAAAAAACCACTTCAAAATCCGTTGCGTAGTTTCAAAGATTTATGCATACATAGGGACGGACAGACGACAGCGACTTTGTTTTATACTATGTAGTGAAGCAAAATGTCTTAATTCTACTAAATATTTACGGATCGGTAAAATTTTAAAAATAAATAATGTCTTAGCGCGTAAAGCTACATACATTTACCAGATACTCGTCACCAAATCAACCACACGTCAGTTGTTTAAATCAAATGGCTGCTTCTATCATCAACACATTCAATCATTTTTTCGTCATCCATGTTTATTTTTTAAAGAATCTGTTAAGGAATAGACACTTTTTTTTTTATTAACAAGCGCATTGCAGAGTGTATTCATCGTTGGAGCTGACCTACTGGAGAACGACCGGTGCACTACCGGTATTACCAATTTCTAATGGTGACGGTAGCCGTTTACCATCAGTTGAGCGCCGCCCAAGTGTGGTATCAAATAATTAATAGAATAACACGACCAGAAACGTCAAGAAACCATTTCCTGCAATGGCCTTAGCTGGCCATAGACGAACCAGCAAAAAACTTTGTGGTGTCCTCTCTGTAGTCTATAAAAGAGGTATAAAGGACAATACACCGACTACAAGTATTCAATCAATTTCAAAGTGGTGCTACTGTTCTTATTGGGTGTTAAACGCCCGTTTCAGACAGAAAATTAATACTAATTAAAAGGGGCCTTAGGCGCGAAGGGATGATCATCCAGCTAGACGAGGCGGTATGTCTGGCAGAGGACAGTGGCGCTTATTACCCGATAACTGTTGACAGCTATTTCTTAACCATGCGAATTTTTGGTAATTCTTGCATTTGTAGAAGATCTTTTTATTGATAGTTTCGATTGTTTGGGTAAATTGTATAAAGTATGCTGATCGCTAGAGGGCTCACATAGTTACAATATTTAAAAGTAACAAATATCTTACGCTTTCACAATATACATAAATTATACATTCTACCTACTATTACTACTAAGATTTTATGACATTTATAACGACAGGAATAAAATTAAATTAAAAATTTAAATAAACCCCCGTGCCCCGACTCCATAACCTATCTCCCTTTAAAAAATAAAAATAAAATTCATCGCGTTGGGGGACCTCTCTTACTTATTTATTACCTGACCCCTGGTCCCCCAACGCGATGTATTTATTTTTATTTTTTACTTTTTAAAGGGAGATAGGTTATTGAGTCGAGGGTTTATTTAAATTTTATTTTTATTTTATGCTTTTTATAGATACGCACTTATCATTCTGTTATTCTTCCCCACTTTCATCCCCTATAACTTTTAAACGGCTCAACCAATTTTCATTAAACATGTCTAAGAACACTTGCTACGGGCAAGTGTTCACACTCACTTTTCATACAAAAAAAAAACTGTATTGAAATCGCTTCATCCGTTCGCGGGCTACGGAGTCACAGACAGACAGACAGACACGTCAAACTTATAACACTCCTCTTTTTGCGTCGGAGGTTAAAAATTAATGTAAAATACAACAATTTTTGTGTCAGCAGAAAGCTATCTGAACTAATAGGAGCTAACTTCAATTATTAGTCTCGTTTAAATATTGCTCTTCGTATCCAAAATTTATTACTTTTCTATGTAAAATTAAAACAATCACATGAATTCCGATTACCGTCCTTTCACTTCACTCGTAATCGAGTAGCAGAAGCGAAATTGGAAATTTTGCGCTTCGCTTTTAATACATAAATAAAATCGATTAAAAAATTCGTTTAGATTTCGAATTGCTTCATTGTAAATGTGTATGTTGGCTGCATTAATATTCAGAATCCGTAAATGTATTGGGCAATATTACGTTTGGTATAGTAGTCTATTTCCGGTTCGTAGTAGATATTTTAAGTTACTAAATTTATCGTGAATCAGGTTTTGAGAGATATAGCAAAAATAACTCATCTATTACCATATATAAGTCTGCCCTAATGGTACTAGGTATCTATGTAGGTAAACTACTCTGAGCTCTATGGTCTCTATCTACACATACCCATTGTTGAGTAGTGGGGATGGTTATTTTACCTCCTGTAGTTAGAGGCGGCCCGATTTAGCATTGGGTCGTTTATGGGCTGAGAAATGAGATTGTATATTTAATATCAAGTTTCCTTCTGTGTAACCTGCGTCTGGTGCTGTTTATGACAAAAATATGATAGTCACGAAGGTCCTGACCTTCCTGAACTCCTGGGTTAGGAACAGAAAAAAGACAAACAAAAGCTGGTATACACACCTGTGTGCTTGGTGTAAAGCCGAAGTGGGTCGCTTAAAAAATACTTCGTGATCTCTATATCTTACCTTATGACTAATAATAGATTCCGTCTTTAGAAACCATTGTAGATAAATAACATGTGTTGTTGTTAAAATTGTTACCTTGCGTTATTGAAATAAAGTCTAAAATGTAGATTGAGCAGACATGTGCTTAACCTTCAATATTAGGGGATTGATATTTTCACATCCGTCATGATCTGGCAGGATCCGGAATGAATGAAATACTTAGATCCGTTTTTAGTAATTATTCAGGATGTAATAACCCATCCAGTGGCATTACCGGTGCCTATTTTATTTTTAAAACGATGCCCCTGTACTATGTATAAATTGTATCGCGGGGGCAGTTTGGAGACATGAAATTCACGAAGTCTATGGACACCCAGACTCCGAGCAAGTGCCTCTGGTTTAGACAAAGACACTTGCCCGACCCCGGAATTGAATCCGGGACCCGTTGATCTAAAGGCGGCTCATCTAATCCCTAGACCAACAAGGCAGTCAAGGCACATCAAGGTTAGACCCTTTCACCATAGTAACTCCTGATACGATAGTTTTTTACCGACTTTTCTTTGTGGATCGGAAACTTTAAAAGTTAAATATTATAATATGGTAGGCAAGTTCTAATTAAGTAGTTCTAATGACTCAACTTGATTAAATAAATTTTGATCTTGATTGTGATAAATTGGGCGAGTAAATTACGAAAACTTACTTTGCTAGTATCATGCATTAACCTCCATGAAAATTGAGGAAGCCTATCTCATTAGTGGGTCATCAATAATATGTGGAACATTAATTGTAAGTGTCCATTAGCAAAATAAATTATTTGAATTTAATCTATTGATTCTTCATGTCAATCAGCACAATTTCATGTCCATAAACCTAAGTACGGTCAGCGACACAATAATTATATGCATGTACTTACCACTGATAAACCATCTTATAAACTAAGTGAAAATTTCAATAATTTCTCCACAGCCGAAATAGCTCAGTTGGGAGAGCGTTAGACTGAAGATCTAAAGGTCCCCGGTTCAATCCCGGGTTTCGGCATTCATAATTTTTTGTCAATGTTTTTGTTTTAATCGATTATTATTCTATGTATCTATCTAGATAGATTATTATTATTCCATATCTAAACTTGACATGGTGACCTTTTATAAAACTACATAATAAGATATTATATGAGATGCAAATAATTATCTCTGTTTAAAGTGTCAATCACGCCTTAAATAACCGATTTTTATGAATATAGTCATTATGAATAGTGGCATCTGTTATTATAAGTATTTTGTTGTTGTTAATTTAAGTATTTTGAAAAGTGAAACGTGGGAAACACGTTTATGAAATTAACGCGGGCGAAAATACGGGCAGATGCAGTGGCATCTGTTAGTGATTTACTATAAAGTACTCATAATTTCGCTTGGGTGAACAGCCACAGTCCATGTGGATTAAGAATGGGGTCACCAGCCCATTCCATCCTGACGGTGTCGTGAGGGAAAGCCGAAAGCCGAGCCGCAACACTTGATACGAAACCCTTTGCCAACCCGTGTGGCCAGCATGGTACAGCGGCCTGTAATAGTGTTAGTTGTAGCAGTAGAACAACGAGAAATAAAGACATAGTACACCTACCAAATGTTACGTTTACAACCACTTGTTCAAATTGATCAATCGGCATTCGTCCTCGATTGTCTCTGAACGATTGATATTAGTCCGTTAATCGATACCTAATAATTGCTGTTGAAAGACAGCATGGACATGGACCTCGTATCAAATAGATGCGTCAAGTAATAATCGTTTTTATGTTTGAATTTCTGGCGTTAATAAATATTCCACATAAACCCAGTCAGTAGATCCGTATACTGTAAGCTTTTTAAGAAATTCAAAACCTAATATATAGTGTACGAAAACAGATCAGATCAAAACTTTAGATTACGACTTAACCCATTAGTGGTCTTTTATTTGCACAATATGTATTAAATTAACGAAAAAACAAGTCCAAAAATTTATAAGAACCATAAGAATTGAAGTAGCACAAAGAATCATTATTCAATACTGATATATTACCTATTAGATTCAACCATTATCGTAGTTTCGATATACCAAATTTACCTAATTAATTTGTAACATGACGTGACTAGTCTATAAAGGTTAATAGTCTATGGGTTTTGGCTAGACAGCTGTTCAATTCAAAGTTGGTACGAACTGTTAGTAATTATGCTAAGTTCTTAATGATATCTAATGATATCCTTTATAAATACCACGTAAAGTCAGTGTTAATTCGTACGCAATATTCATTAATACAATTGAATGTGCACTGCAAGTATTTCATATTTCACTTTGGCTGATACTTTGATATTTAAGCTTCTTTTAATTATGTATTATAAATGCTGATTGTTTTCCATATTTAACAAAAACAATAATGTAGAAAATATTATTCCTTCCTATGCATCCGTTTGTTATTCACTAGGGACCCGCCCAAGCTTCGCACGGGTGCAACGATGAACCTTTAAATTTATCAGTGTTTCTCTACTATATTATGTATGTTTTATACATATAAACCTTCATCTTGAATCACCCTATGTATTAAAAAAACCGCATCAAAATCTGTTGCGTAGTTTGAAAGATTTAAGCATACATAGGGACAGACAGACAACAACGACTTTGTTTTATAATAAGTAGTGACAGTGATATAGTGATAGTGATATGTAGTGATAAAAAGGGTTTTAATATGGAGCTATTTAAAAAAAAACCGATCGAAGTCACTCGCAGCAGTCTGTGGAACATAAAAATATATCAATGACTATTCTGTACAATACATGAAAAGCCCTAATAGGAATTTGAGAAAGGAAATCTTAAACTTATTCTTAAACGACATCGGTTGGCAGACGGTTGGTGCAGTGGTTGAGCGATCGACTACTGCGCAGCATGTCACGGGTTCGATTCCCACACGGAAGAAATATTTGTACGACCTACTAGTATTTGTTCCGGGTCTGGGTGTTTTCTATCTATAATATGTATGTATTTCCAAAAAAAATGTATATAAGTAGTTTATCATCCATCTCGTTACCATAACACAAGCATTAAGTTGCTTAGCTTGGGACGAGATGGGGTTGTGTGAAATGTCCAAGGATATTTATTTATTTATATGTAACCGAAATATCAGACAGCGGTATGTCTTACACTGTAATTAAATCGCAGGTGCGTGTATCATGTGACGCGAAACAAAGCCGGGTTGTCACGCCCGACCTTCAAATCCAGCCCAGGGTCGCATTAGAGTTGGGTAATTAAAATCTAACATTTTAATTTGCACTTGATCTTAAAAAAGTCATAAATCTCTCGTTACCTTTTGTTGTGAACGTATAACCCTGACTTCTGTTCCGTGGCTCTACGGAACTGGCTGTTAATGATCACGTGTTGTATTGATATGTTTTATGTCAATTTCGAACAAGGATTCTCTGGATTCTCTGGGACCTCCACCTTACAGAACATCGCACAGATATTTAAATAATAAATAAATATCCTTGGACATTTCACACAACGCCATCTCCTCCAAAGCTAAGCAACTTAATGCTTGTGTTATGGTAACGAAATGGATGATAAACTACTTATATACATTTTTTTTTGTAAATACATACATATTATATTTAGAAATGACACCCAGACTCCGAGCCAGTGCCTCTGGTTTAGACAAAGATTGCCCGACCCCGGAATCGAACCCGGGACCCGTTGATCCAAAGGCGGCACCTGTTCTGTGAGTGTATAAAGTCATCAGAACTTCATCAGGGGAAGCATGGTATAGACAGCGGAGTGAACGTATTTTTCCTTTTGGTTGGCAGTGTCATATTTTCCGTGTGGTGACGGATTTAGAATACATGTGTGACACCCACCCCGTTCCATCCTGAAGTTGCCGTAAGGCCGATAACTAAGCCGCAAGCGATAGAAACAAATATACGAAACCCTGTCAACCCGCCCAGCCAGCGGGCACAGTAGGCTAATTACCGTCAATGTAGTTGGAGGAGGCCCGACTCAGCAGTGGGTCGTTTATGGGTTGAGAAGTAGTAGTCATATTTTATTTTTTACCATTATCAGGCGAGTCGTATGCTTGAGCTCCATCACAGAGGTATAACAAAAAAATGCAAAAATAAACCACTAAACAATTCGAAATCGGAGGTAACCTTGGGTATCCCTATATCTTTTAACCCAGCTTAGGTAGTGAAGCTTTCAAAATTGTTTCGATTCGTCTATAGAAAATAATTACATGAGCAAAAATGTGTCATTGGATGGAAAAAATGTAGTAATTTGGTTGTCGGCGGGCAGGCACGGCGCTGGGGGCGAATCCGATCCATCACTCGCCTTGTCACATGCCATTAGCCAGCGGGGGAGTACGGCAGTACGAAAGGTTCGCCATCTTCGTTCAACCGACTTCAAAAGGGAGGAGGTTCGTACTGGATCCAGATTGTTTCCTATTTCAGTAGACACACACATTTCAAAGACATTTGTAGCCGGAGAACATTCTTTGTTACAAAGTTTATCTTTTAACAGTCAACGCAAAACTCGTATGGACGCGACATTTCCCGAAGCAAAAGATTGACATTGTTAAAGAAGAAAACTAACTGTACTGCCCATCAGATGCTTAGGCACGGTTTTACCTACGTACGTAAAAAACTTTAAACGGTGCTATTGTGAAATTTTTTCTCAAACAATTTAGAATACAGATTCCATCAAAAAGTACTTATACTTTTCAATCGCTTAAATTTTGTACTGTCCGTGTGGTGGCGGACTTAGAATACATAGTATCACTAACCAATTCCATCCTGAGGCTGTCGTAAAAGCCGACAAAAGGAAGTGACGTCCGACAACCTAGCCGCAAGACAGGGAAACCTTGATGATTTCTTAGGTTTTCGCGATTATCACACATTGAAATTAAACACTTTTTAACGGATTTATCGCGCATTATTTAATTCCCGACGTTTCGAATGCTTTGCAGCAGTCGTGGTTGCGGGAGAGACTAGATGACAGTTGTCTTCAAAAGTACAAAGAAACAGTTAAAATCTACCGCCTATAATTTTGTTTTATTGATTTAATTTCAAGGGAAACCTTGATTTTAAACCTTGTACCAACCGACCTGGCCGCGTGGCCAATTACCTCCATGTAACTGGAGGAGGCCCGACTCAGCAGTGGGTCATCTATGGGCTGAGTAGTAGTACTCATCCACCCGCTCTAGTCTCCTGCTGGACTTATGCCTTCCCTAATGACGATTCGCCGGCCGTAAAGATAAGCTGGAGCAACCAGCTATTAAGAGCTACTTTGTAGCAAAATAATTGGTCTCAGTTGCTATATTGATTACTGTGTTCAGACTGCGTTTCGAATCAAGTCTTTTCTTGACTCGTATGAAAATTGTAGTAATCATTACATAGCCTACCTGCGTAGGTAATTTAAAACTACCTATTTCTAGTTGATGGCGTAACTGCTCTAGTTTCGTTGCCTAGAATAGTTGAATAATTTGCGTGTTATCTATTCACAATTGCGAGTCACTGAAATGGCTCTAGAGATTATTCCTATAAAGATTTTTTTATTTGAGACTAGCTACGCCCCGCGGTTGCGCCTACAGTTTTCCATCAAACTGGTTTGTTTATCGTCAGTTTTTTCATACTTACTTGACACTTATCGTTTTATTTAGGATAATTCACACTTTATATTTATAAATTATAACCCATGTATTATTCTGTTAAGGTTAGTTATTTTATCGTAGAGTTTCATAAAACACCATACGTCAAAATGTAAAAAATATCGAATATTAGTAGTATTATTTGTTTAGGTATGTAAGTTTACGTACATATAATTATTTGACTGCCTCGTTGGTCTAGTGGTCAGATGGGCCGCCTTTGGATCAACGGGTCCCGGGTTCGATTCCGGGGTCGGGCCAGTGTCTTTGTCTAAACCAGAGGCACTGGCTCGGAGTCTGGGTGTCATTTCTATCTATAATATGTATGTATTTACAAAAAAAAATGTATTTATGTAGTTTATCATCCATCTCGTTACCATAACACAAGCATTAAGTTGCTTAGCTTGGGACGAGATGGCGTTGTGTGAAATGTCCAAGGATATTTATTTATTATTTATTTATATAACGCCTAATCAAACATGCAACATCATGTAATAACTAAACCTGCAGATACCCAAAATAAGGGAATTTCCCAGCATTGGCAATTACTGTACCTACATTTGATTCGCTGTACTTTCGTCGTGCCGTACGGGAGCGAAATTTCTCACAAATAAACGTGTAAACAGCAATATCTCCATCCGAATAGGCTTAGCCAGCCGCTTCGTATATCGCTACAGTACATTATGTACTATTGTTGATACATAGGGACAATGCCCACAGCAGTGTTGTGTCCAATAAATAAATAATAAATATCCTTGGACATTTCACACAACGCCATCTCGTCCCAAGCTAAGCAACTTAATGCTTGTGTTATGGTAACGAGATGGATGATAAACTACTTATATACATTTTTTTTTTGTAAATACATACATATTATAGATAGAAATGACACACAGACTCCAAGCCAGTGCCTCTGGTTTAGACAAAGACACTGGCCCGACCCCGGAATCGAACCCGGGACCCGTTGATCCAAAGGCGGCACATCTGACCACTAGACCAACGAGGCAGTCAAAAGCTGGTATAAAGATTTAAACGTAAGAATTGTGCGCAAATTAATTAGCCACAGATGTCCACTGTCTTTTCCGTGTGGTGATGGATTAAGAATACATAGTGTCACCACCCATTCCATCCTAAGGGTTTCGTAAGAGCCGACTAAAGAAATGACGAAGCTGAAAACCTAGCTGCAAGAGAAAGAATACTTGATCCGAAACCCAGTGCTAACCCGTCTAGCCAGCATGGCACAGTGCCCTCCCTGCTATAGGATGAGGCCCGACCCAGCAGTGGGTCTTTTATGGGCTGAGTATAGTAGTCCACTGCCGAATCTAGGTTGCCCCCGTAGACTGATGTTTGGCCCTTTGCGGCTATTGCGCAGGATTACTCTCACAAATCTGACTTATCCCAGACTTGTGCCAAAAGTGGCGGTCTAAAAACAGCAACTACAGAGTTTCTTGCCGGCTCTTCTCTGTAGAGATGCATTCCGAATCGGTGGTAAATGCTAAACTTTAAATTTTATTTTATGGTTTGACTTGTCAAAGGCGCTATAGTGAGCCAACTTGATTGAATGAATTTTGATTCTCCATGCTGCTTAGACTGCACGAACGACCCGTATAACGTTGTCTGTGCGTCTTAGCACAACTTTTCATGTAGATTTATGTAAGGTTATGTTTCTATGTGTGTAAGTAAAGTAAGCTTTCCTTTTATGTATTATAATTTCGTTTTTTTTTTCTGCTACCAGCAACATGTTTCCCCTATATAGAGGCATCGTGCTTACCAGGCTGCCACCCTAGCAATATCTAAAAGTATTATCTAATCCTTCTTCGATCGTAACTTTGGCCCATAAATAACACAAATATGAGGTAATAAAATATTCTGCCATCTTTTCACATGATGTAATGAGTATACCTATTAAAGTACGTAATTATGCGTAACGTGTCGTAAATATGAATTTGGTATTATAATCCATGCTAATATAATAATTTCGAAATTAATGGTAATTAATCCCCTCTTAAACATAGAAAATAATTCAATTTTTGAAATATTTCCAATTATGTTAAAACGACATTTATTAGTGAATAGATTATTGCGCGCTATGTCATGGAATATAGGTAGGTACCTACTTCAAAAATAGTTGATACCCCAAATGATGCACTGCTTCTAATTTAATGGAGAGGAAATAGTTTACTGTGCCACGGTGACCTGGCTGGGTTGGCTAATTATATGTTTTGTCCTTACCGACCTCTACTTCAATAGTCTAGTCCTCAATCATATAAATTTAACTTTATACCAATATTTTTTTAATTCTTTGTATACTTTATGTATCCCTCTCTAGTCCACTCAAGTCTACCAATATACGTAAGTATTTTTTTGGGTAGGACACCAGGTTATGCAAAAAATTGCCGCCCTAGACAAATGTTTCAGCCTACTGTTAAATCCAGCACTGTACGTAGTCGACATTATTATCAAATAAAATTTGTCAAGAGCCCCGAGTCAATCTCTTAGAACCCCCTAATTTTTAAACTTCATTGAATTGAAATCAGACTCTTTCAATTTATGAGGGATATGCACTAAATAGGGGGAAAAGTACCGTTAAATCGGTGGTTACTTTTATGATAATCAGCGTGTCAGTTTATATCTATATTCAGCGTGTGATAAAGTGTGAACCGTCTTATGATGCTAAATATTTCTTCTTTTATTTTCAGCACGTAAAATAGCCAATTGCAGGCTGGCAATACTGTAGTCCGGTCAACTTAGACCAAAAAAAGAGAGTGAAGGTACATAAAGTCCCAACAAGCTGAAAATCTAGTAAAATTGTTCAATAAATAATTAAAAATAATATTTTAAAGTTCCCCATCATTCCAGTGGGTGGATTTATTTTTTATTCAAGGTGGACATTTAGTCCAAAATGAGTTGTTCTCGATTTTCAGCAAAACGGTAAGTTTTATCATAAAAGTACCTACACAATAATTGTAGATCATAAAATTATCTATAAAAAATGTATGAATACTTTTTTTCCTACGAGCCACCGATTCTGAGATATAGCGATTCAAAAAGTTATATAAGTTGTTATAGTCATAATATGCATGGGTACGCCACTTATATGTATACTTAACTAGAGTTGTTATATACTGGTTAGCACAGGGTTTCGTTTGTTGCAGTTACTTTACTGCATTGTAATTCCTATTTGTCGGGTCTTGCGACCCTGTCAGTATGTAATGGGACGATGACATTAAAAAAAAGTGTTCTAACTAAGTAATACATATTTATCTAATGAAATATTTTTAATGCGAATTATTTTCGCTACACATACGAAACTAAACCTCTTTGGACAAATTCTGGTTTAGGTATTTCCATGAACTCAGACGATTAGGTACTAAGTAATCAATATTAATTTAATAAGCTTCAATGATCATCCTGCCGAGGTGTCTACTCCCAAATTAATGTTATCAGGGATTTCTTATCCATAAGAATTGCTCTGTAAACTTCGCTATCGCGATGTACGGTTGACTTCTATATGACAAATTTAGCTATAAGCAAGTACTATAGCGACAGTGAAATAAGCTATTTTACCTTACTCATGCATAATTTCGGAAGCCTCTACTAAATTGTTGAACAGTCCTTTGTCAGGTGAACACGTCCGCTGTCTAACTTGGCATGTATTGATGGATCACTCAGACTTTGTTCCGAAACTGCTTCTGTTATACCGTGTTTTGTTTCCTCTGTTCACGGGTCTTGCAAATGTATGCATTGTAATTTACAGATGTAGTCAGTCACTTCATCATGGCTACTCAAAACCCTCTCTATAAAATCCATATTTCAGATCAGCGCCTTTCAGAATAAAAAAAACAAGCTAGTTATACTGCGTTTATATAGGCGTTTAAATAAAGGCAAGTCCACTGTTTTCCTTCCGCTAGGTCTTTTCGGTTGGCACCGCGTTCCGACCTATTTAAAAATAAAGATTTGAAACGCCATAATTTAGAGTTTGTACATTAAAGCAGTTTTCTATTCTATTCAATAGAAATTACTCACTCAACATAGATCGCCACAAATTATGCACACCGCATCCATCCATTCCCAGCGACCTTTTTAAGATCGTCCGTCCAGTTACTCGGGTGTCACCCACACTTCGTTTTCCGAATCGCCATTCTAGGAATTGGTTTCTCCAACGGCTATCCGTTCTTCGGGCTACGTGTCTCGCCCACTGCCACTTCAACTGTGCAATCCTCCAAGCTATGTGGTTCTGGTTCTTCTGCGGATTTTCATATTTATGGTTCTAACACGCAGAGTAACTCCGAGCTTAGTTATCTTCATTGCTCAATATGTCTCTCAGCCGCCTAAAAGCCCCGTTGTGTAGATGGTTTTTTTTTTGGGTATGGATGGGGAAATGGAAATGACTCTGGGAATCTCGGCTATCCACTAAAACCCTCACAAGTCTTGTTTGAGACACTACCGCTTCGTGAGAACGCACTCTTCTGTGGCGGGTGGCACGCTAATTGAGCGCCTAACCGAGAACACTACCGTGTGCCGCAGCGGCTTAGGGCTCGCTCAGTGGAGCCCTCTCCGACGGCGTTGTCTGCATATCTGGTCCCGTTTGCCGCCTCGTATACTCTATATATATAGATACTCTCGAGAAGAAATAGGTTTATATTCTTTTCAATCTCTTACGCTCGCTTCCGTTTACGGCACTCTCAGCAAGGATTTGCTTTAATTAACAAAAACGATACCCCTGTCGGTATAACCATGGAGGCAGTTTACAAACATGATATTCACTAACATAAATTGCACCCAGACTCAAGTGTCTCTGATTTACACAAAGACCCTTGCCCGACCCCGGAATCGAATCGGGGACCTGTGATCCAATATCTTATAGCGGAGGTTAGGTACATAAAAGCTCAATTTCAAATTACAATTAGCGATAACATTTTCTTTTTTTTTTCTGCTACTGAAATCGCCAATGTTGTTCGTCCATTGTGGTGTCAGAAATCTGTCGCTGGAACGTGATGGATGGCCGGCCGAACAAGCTCGTACTGGTATTATACTAAAAATGAACAAAGGTTCGAACTACTAGGTACAATTTTTGAATATTGGGACTTCTACCATCAGTAATAGAGATGAATTTCCTTTAAAGTAAGTGGTGTGGGTTGAGTAGTTACCATGAAGCAATCCTGTTTATCCCGCTAGATTGACGTGTTTGTTCCTCGCGATTTTTTATTGAAATCCCCGAGAATTGAGACGTGGCATGTATTTGGGTGGATTGTGCACGTTTTACGTTCCTTCTTACTTTTAGAGTGCTGTTCAGCCGACTTCAAAATGACGAGGTTCTCAATTCGGTTGTAAGTTTTGTTATTTGTAAACGCATAACTCCGCCCGCAAAATTTTATTCAGTTTTGTTTTCAATAATATGGACACACATTGACTGACAATATGATAGATTAATCTAGGAAAACGAACCTTCGGATTAGCTGTAGTCGTGTTGCTTGTCGTGTTAAGGGCAACTACTCTCAAACTGTACTACAAAATCAGCATTTTTATGACGCTAAAGCATGTGCTCGTTATAATCTTCCTGCCACGCTTTGCTATGGCAAAGGTTTATGTTATATGTATTACATATTTTAACATACATTAATTTCATTGCTAACATAGCGCCATCTATTGAATACATACTCAATCCAGTCAACAGATATCGCCATCCGTTAGTATCGTTTAGAGCTAACGTGTAATTGGTGACTGTCAAATAATATACATACCACTAAATAGCAAATCTCGAGGTCTGAAACGTATACAGAGGTATTGTGATAAGTCAGTCAGACAGATAGTTATAGAAGAAATAAAACACAAACTTTATTGTATAAATTATTTTTATTAACCGGAATTAATTCTGCTAACGACCTCTATATTAAGTTTACGTCTGTCAATTACAGCGCCATCTATTGCAATTACGTATCAAACAATACAAACGAAATGCGGTTCGAAACACTGGCAATGTAGAATTTCGGGAATGCATTTCATTCCCTTGCATATAATATATTTATAAAAAAGCTGTTTATCATTTATAATACTTTTACGAAAAATAAATAAAATTTAACAATAGATATATAAACAATTCAACAAATATGTTTAAAAATAAAACTTTGTCGGTGTTCATCTTCAATTTTACTATACCCTGATTTATTTTATAGGAATTGCTTGAATGATAATAACGACCTATATCAGTTTTTAAACCTTTGTGCAACTAACATGCTCCATAAAGTAACGGGCAGTGTTAGCTAAACCGAATGTAACATTGTCAATATAATCTCAAATCTTCACAGGTATCATCCACATATTACTTCACAGGTATCATCCACATATTACGTCACAAGTACAAAAACCTTAAAAGGCCTTTAGACGTGAATAATAAACAATATTTATTAACAACAATTATTTGTAAATTACCATCTCAATGCAATGGTTATAAAGTATACATTCTCTAAATAGGGCGATTATCCGCATTTGATTACCACATTGACTATTAATAGCAATTAAAAGGCATGTTGATACAATCATCTCAGCAATAACGTTATTTCATGTTGAAATATTAATTAGTTTCTTGTAAGAGATTATTTTTAAACACGAGTACAGATGAATGCAAAGAAGTTCATATCGACTATTCTTTGTACAGCAGCCACCTTGTGGTAAATCGATTCTAGACGACTTAAAATATCGAGCACCTTGCTCGATTTCCACCGAATAACAAATAATCACAAAAAAAATACTTTTATCTATACGACTGATTACAAACTTTCATTGTACATTAATAATAATTCGCTATATATCTGTGACGTGGTATATGGATGGCCCTAACACGAAATCACAGTGAGCTACGGCCGATGCGTCTATGGTCCAAAATAAATAGAGTTATTTACATTTCAATACGACCTCGCACATCCTTAGAGATTCCCTATTATTGTGTACTTGCTTGACTAATTCTGGAACAAAGAATACATTATTATAGCCAGCCGGTTCGTCCAGGTAGAGGAGGGCAGTAAGGAATGACGTTATTTAATCCTCTTTTCCATCCTCGCCTTCTTCATTATCATTATGGTCGGCGTCAACTTAACCTAAATTTGCAACGCCAGTATATACACGGAGTGATTGCCGTTTGCCCTCCCATCTAGTGGAACTATCGGTAGTTATATGGTTAGCTGGCAATTGGCATTTTTCACTACTATGCCTCCCCACTGCAGTATAATGGCAGCCGGGAGAGACTGTTTTACGTGATGTCGATATTACAAACGACAGACACCAAGAGAAGGGACATCTGATACGAAACCCTGTGCCAAGCCAACCCGTTCGGCCAGCGTGGCACAGCGGGCTTATTATGGCTATACTGACTTGCTGCCGAGCACGCTGGTGACGGCCGCGACCACGTCGTGGGCCTGCGGCAGCGCTAGGGCCTCCAAGGAGCGCGCGTAGGGCATGGGCACGTCCACGCCCGTCACCCGCCACACGGGCGCGTCCAGCTCGAAGAAGGCCGGGGACTCCATCACGCGGGCGCAGATCTCCGCGCCGATGCCTGCCAACGGAACGGGGCTCTTCAGTGGGACTTTCAAAGAGCCTCAAACTCAAACGGAACTTTATTTACATAGGTCATCACTCATCACTCATCACATCACTAAACTCTTCTTAAATAGTCATCGCATTTAAAATTACCGACACCATCTTCCGGCCCTTGAGCTATTGGTAGTCTCATATCGGTAGTCATACCTACATTCACACCTTTCTTGCACAATTCCTCATTCTTACAATCCATCCATCTCTTTTGCCCAAAACCCTTGCGTCCACCCCCATTCGTGCTGAAACTACCAGCGGTTCGGAAAACTGCTCTATAGAGAAGAGCTGGCAAGAAATTCTGTAGTTGTTTTTTTTTAATTATTGGTCTTGTTTACAAAATGTACTAAACAGCATAGTGAGAGCAAGTTCGCCAGATGACAGAAACACGCAACACGTTAACGCAATTAATGACGAATAGGCATTGATAGGGCCAGTCAAATACAAATCCGCAAATAAAGGTCTCCATTGCGTCATTGCTCACGCATACAGTGTATTCTTAAATAAATAATAAAAGTTTATTGACCATACGTTTAGGTTACAGTACACCGGAAATACATATCTACATAATACTTACATAGTATAGGGCACATTCACTTACGTTCACTACACCAAGTTAGAACTTATGTATAAAAGTAGCGTAGAAGAACAGTTAAATTATAATAATGCTATCACAAGTAAATCAATGGTTCACATACTTGATAAATTAATATATAAATGTCCAATGACGGTATACAGAGAAAAGTTCTTTACCTCCCGTGCTAGTCAAAGACAAATGCTAAATACAAGTTATTCCGTCAAACAATACACAAAAATTTAATGATTACAAATAATTTATCATCAAGTCTTTACCAACGGTTCAGAATGTCGTTCCACAGAGAAGAGCTGGCAAGAAACTCCATGGTCGGATTACATTTATGGTGGTACAAACAAGCCTGACAATCGCCTACTGCTACCACAATGCTACATGATACAGTTATCGCGGGGTCTATCCCCCGGTAACTGTCGGGGATTTCTTAACCGTGCGAATTGCTCTGTAAACTTCGCTATCGCGGTGCAGGACTTTTTGGTAATTCTCGCATTTGTAGGCTAGTTCAGATTGTTCGGGTCGCTACACACCCATTCTACAAACAGGCGACCCAAGGTTGCTTTCCAAACTATCCCCTATGTCTTTCAGCATACCACAGTTAACTAACACACTACACTGCTGTGGGAGGAAGGTCTATGAGGGGAAGAGTGGTGTTGGCAGGTAAAGGCACCCACTTTTCCCTCATCTGCTTGCGTCATACTTTCTCTTTATACAAGGTTGGCGACGTGGGAGGTGCTCCCGCTATTGGCGACGACAACCACTACCATCAGGCGCCATTAGTATCAACCAATTGTCAGCTCACCTGACTGCGCCCAGCCTTGCTCCACGGTGACCAGGTGGTGAGTCTTGGCGACAGACCGCGCGATTGCCTCGAAGTCCATCGGCCGGATCGAGCGCAAGTTGATAACCTCGCATTCGATGCCTGTGTTGGGCATCAAAGTTACGTTGAGCGCATTTTTTCTATAGACCGCAGACTTGGAGTGTGTATAGTACATAATATTCATTTAGAAAAACAAAACATATTTGTTATTTTGATATTAGAAACAAACTGTTCAAGTCCTAATGTGTACAGAGTGTAACAAAACCCTATAGCTATAACGACAGCACTGGGACTGCTACAGATTTTTTTAAATAATCTTATAATAATAGCTTTATTATTAACAAAATGTACTAGTTATGGTGGGACCCCAAATAAGGTATGCTTGTATTTTAGGCCCATATAAAAGACAACAAGAATTAAAGAAAAAGGATTGTGTGCGTGTGAAGTGTACGTGTGTGAATAAGAGATAGTGACCGGTTATAAAAGCATTTCGGAATGTAAGAAATAATATTTAAAAACATAACAAATCTGTCATTTTTTCATGTTGAAACTGTGCCTGCTTTTAGGAAAACGTAAGTTAATTTTCTCGAATTTATAGACGAAAGAAAAAAGGTCACTGAAATACCAAAAAACACCACGAAATAGATATATAAATATATCATTGGACATTTCACACAACGCCATGTCATCCCAAGTTAAGCAACTTAATGCTTGTGTTATGGTAACGAGATGGATGATAAACTACTTATATAAATTTTTTTTGTAAATACATACATGTTATAGAAAGAAAACACCCAGGCCCGGAACAAATACTTGTAGGTCGCACAAATATTTCTTCCGTGCGGGGATCGAACCCGCGACATGCTGCGCAACAGTCGATCGCTCAACCACTGCGCTGATATTTTCTCATTCGGTGGGATCTGTGCCCTTACTGAAGATGGATTTAGGGTTAAATTACACGTTGTTTAGAAAAGGTTTTCACGTTTTTTTTAAAAAACATATATTATTTATTATTATTTTTCTATATTTGTTACATACAAATAATCTCTTATTCTATTCTAAAAACCTACCTTTGCCGGCGAGATCGTTGGCGGCCTGAAGAGCGGTCTCGGTTGCCTTGCCGGCGCATACTAGTGTGATATGGCTCCCTTCTTTTTCTATCTTGGCTTTTCCTGGAAAGAAAAGGACACATACATTGCTCGTTACGAATATCCAGGACGTCAGATTATCGGTGTTAAATGTTTAAAGACTCTAAAATATAGATTGATTTCAGTGACTTTGAACCAGCGTTTTTATGTTATGTTGTATCACATATTTCATTGCGTATGTGCAAGTTTCGTCGCAACGAAAGTTATGAATTGAATATAACAATTAAATAATAGAGATGTGATCATCGGGAAACGTATCAATAACCGATCCTTATTAAATTATTTTTAAAATAAGTGAAACTAATAGAGTATCTATTATAAATGTCTGCCTCGTTGGTCTAGTGGTCAGATGTGCCGCCTTTGGATCAACGGGTCCCGGGTTCGATTCCGGGGTCGGGCCAGTGTCTTTGTCTAAACCAGAGGCACTGGCTCGGAGTCTGGGTGTCATTTCTATCTATAATATGTATGTATTTACAAAAAAAAAGTATATAAGTAGTTTATCATCCATCTCGTTACCATAACACAAGCATTAAGTTGCTTAACTTGGGACGAGATGGGGTTGTGTAAAAAAAAAAAAAAAAAAAAAAAAAAAAAAAAAAAAAATCTATTATAAACGTCTCAATAATATTTTTAACAATTACAACAGTAATAAATATTTGTTTTATTAAATAATATCCATTTTGTTTAAGTTTCGGTTTTTAAGGCATCATCCGGCAGCTCACAACGACGCCCCGCGTTCGTGTCGCTGATATCTCATTTTGTGTTCTGCACAGCGTAGGTAATGCGGCTAGGTTCGGAACGGCCATTAAGTTTGGCGAGGGCTGAACTGGTAATTATATTAAATTAAAATAAGAAAAAGGCATGAGTGGGAATGTACTTACCCATTGGTATAAGGAAGTCAGGGGACAGCGCTTCGTCAGACATTGGGAATGGAACACCATAGAGCAGCTCGTTCTCCAACACCACGACGGGATCAGGGTCGCGGATGGCGGATTTTAAGAGACCTGAAAAGATACGTGTTGGTTTTAGAATACACCCACTTACTATCCATCAAGAAAAAGAAACTGGTTACATCCCTATGATATTGTATTGCTAGCATGGCACAGAAGGCCTATTTCTAAGTGTGCATTGTGTCCTATACAAATTAAATGATTCGACTTTAACTGAATTACCCTCCACATGTAGTCGGTACAGCCGACTTCATGTGAGCGACTATGTGTATATATATTTTATATATCACCATAATAAAAATGTTGATAAGAAAAACATTGAAACTAGCATTAAAACAAGACTACTTTCAAAATTGAAAAACTATTCAAACAGAAATGTGGCCTTTCACTAGCTCTAAGCTTCTTTCTTCATCATTTCAGATGCAAAGCATTTTAAACGTCCGGATTTAATTAATTTAAAATCGTCGTTTTGTTATAGCCTGTGTAATCTGATATTGATTCCAGGTTTTGATTACCTTTAGCATCCTCAGAAGAGTAAGGCATGAGGACCTTGAGTCCAGGGCAGTGGCTGTACCAGGCTCCATAGCACTGAGAGTGCTGAGCCGCCACACCTGACGCAGCGCCGTTGGGTCCACGGAACACTATTGGCACGGGCACATTGCCAGCGGACATGTAGAAGGTTTTTGCGGCGGAGTTTATCACCTGGAAAAAAATATTCTCAATTTTTTTTTATGCATTATCTAATATTTTTTCCATACTATGTAATAAAATAATCTTCTTAATAACCATAATTGTAGTAGAAAGACTTTGTAGATAAGATCATCATGTTTGATTTTAGCAAAATAAAAGTGCAATCACAAATACTTCAAGAATGACAATTGTTATCTAATCTGTATGACTGTCAAAGCATTAATGTTAAATTTAACTGAGACTAATAATATTAGAACAGATGGCTAATATGTATTATTAGATAGCCCTTGGTGCAAGTGTCACTAATTCTTCAATTAACATTATTACAGATGTTACTTGTACCAGCATTTATTGGTCATCCATGGCCAGTTCTACCCAGTGGCCTTTCTATCCAGTAGTGTTATTTTTATGTTAAAATTGCAAATGTAATAATATTCAGGATTTTACACAGATAAAACATGCATAAAAACTGAAGGGAATGAAAAGAGGCCGAGTGAATAGCTCTCAAACTCAAAACAGAACTGGTTTGAATTGTTTATACATTGTAAGTAGAGTAAGTGTAATTAGGGGGGAGAAAACCATATCTATCTGCACCAGATTATAATCCAAGCAAAACATGAGTTGCCTTGGAAATAAACTAATTAATATTCATAATTATGAGCTGCAATCTGACAGGAACTGTTAGGTTTCCAGTATTTTTTTTAAACATTAAACTGTGTGGTGATGGATTTAGAATACATCATGTCCCCACCCCATTCCATCCTGAGGGTGTTGTAAGAGCTGACGAAAGGAAATGATAAGGCTGAAAACCTAGTCAATAGAGAAGGCAAACTTGACTCACCTGTGGGTCATTTATGGGCTGAGTAGTATACTCGTATTATACATTATCTCTTAAATGACTATCTTTTTTCTTTATGTCTATACTCTTTTTTTATGAAACACAGGGTACCTAGAGTTATTAAGGACACTGTTACCAACTGCAACTGACATGGTCAATGGCCTGCATGGAGAAATTGAATGTCATAAACTCGCAGATCGGCTTCAGACCAGCAAATGCAGCTCCAACAGCTATACCAGCAAAACCAGATTCTGTGATAGGGGTATCTATTACTCTTTTGTCACCATACTTCTTCCATAAACCCCTGAAATTAAGTAAGATCAATTAATTAGATATTTTGTTTGGAAAAATTGGGAGAAAGGCAATTTAATTTTTAAGAGTTTCAAGAGAAGAATGTTTCAATATTAAAAACATTCTTCAAGTAAGATTCTCTTTGAAGAAGATACTGGCAATTGATCACAGTATTGATTTTGAAATTTGAATTGTAATCTGTCAACAAACATGTTGGTTATGTAACAATGTTTCTGTAAAAAAACAGTTGACATTATAATTTTTTAAGGATGAAATTTTTATAATAGTTCGAATATACACAGGGCTACCGAATCTTATATATATATTTAAGAAAGAAAGCAGCAAACTGATTTTAAATGTATTTTAGAGCGTACCTGGTCACTTTATAGGCACCGTCGTATTGAGCCACTTCCTCGCCCATGACGAAGACTTTCTCGTCTCTTTGCATCTCTTCGTCGATCGCCATGTTCAGGGCATCACGTACAGTCATAGGTTTTGCAGCCAAAGCTGGGGATGTTGAAAATTTACGACGAGACAACCGTGCGACTAAACCGAACATAACCGGCGATGATTTCAACGCCATTTTCACTAGGGAAATAAATTATTACACTTCCTAACTAATTAAGTAACACAAATGTACGTGTTTCCGAATTTTTACGTAGGTTATTAATTGAAAATGGAGTTAAAATTGGTGTTATGTTTCGACGAAGGATGAATGGAGGTCGTAAATTGTCAAGGTGAAGTTCGTGCACGTGTCAAATAAAATGACAAGCAAGTGTCATGTCAATTCAAATTTCTAATCATAGAGTGGCGTTCAGAAATCTATCCATTACATTTTACATAAAATAATAATAATTCGATATCTTAGACTTAATCACTGATGGAATAAGATAAATACTCAAAATTATTAAAGAAACTATTTAATTCAAATGAAACCTATTTCAATGAAATCTTCTCTTCTTACTAAACTTAATTTAGCACAGATATCAATTTTTCGCTTAGAATCCATGCGGGGAAGACATTTCGAAAAATCTTGCAAATATCCTTCATTTTTAGGTATTGACCTTGGTCTTATTTCAGGCAAGTAATTCAGAGCACTATTGTTTTGAAGTTAGTTCTAGGACACCGGTTTTATTACTCATGACCGTAACTGGCGTACATCCGGGCTTTTATGGACTTACGTGCTCCCACGGGATTGCTCCAGTCGCGACTAGACCGTCTAGTCAAACTTGATTACCTGTTTGTCTGGCAAGTTTTGAGCTTGCTATTGCAGTAATATTATGAAGCGTTTTATAACACATAGAACACTGTCTACGTAACTGTTGAAAGTTTCAACATTTGCATAGATGTTGCCAGATCTAATTTTATTTAAATGTTTATGACTGCACATTTATTAAATCCAGCTAGTGACAATGCTAATCTTCCTTGCGAACTTTTGTATGTGTGTGTGTTTATTGGAGGCGGTTACCGTTGCCTCTGGACATTTTCATAACCAGAGGTGTCCCTGGAGTCCTTGCCACTCACACGTACCTGGCACTGTAAAAAGTAAAAGCATGACACTGATAGCAGAAGGAAATGTCGGTTTCATCCTTCGGTCAACACCATGCTGCTCCAGATATTGAGCATGAATTTGTAGCAATCAGCATGCTGTTTATTTTACACACGCAGTCAACTCACCACCCTACCTTGTTCTGTGGCAAGACACAACCGCCAAGTGGACTCCACTTACACAGTTGAGGTGCTCAGTAGCGATCAGCATGCTACATAATTTACACAATTTACCCTAAAAATCTGAACTACGAGTACAATCAACAACAAAAAGTCCTACACTGCGATAGCAAAGTTTGCAGAGCAATTTGATCGTGTACACCCTAGTGGTAGATGATTTTGAGGACCTGAAAAGATGTACGTACACCTATCATTAAGCCCAAAACTCACACGAATAAATGATTTATGATTTATGATTTAATTTGCACGGTTAAGAAATCGCCAACTGCATAGGATAGGCACTGCCGCCCTCTGCCAGAAATACCAACTTGTCTGGGTGGATGATCATCCCTTTGCGCCTATAATAAATATATAAAACCACCCAAAGATAATTCAGTTTAGCTGAGGTATTCTATATGGTGTAGTTCCTAGCCAAGTCGGGCTGTCCCAGTGAACGACTAGCCATCCGATATACTTTTTTAAATTTTGCAATCGCTACGCAGCTGTCGTTCCCGGAAGTAAATAGTAAGTTTAGTCCCTTGATACGTAGTCGGTGCTAGTTCAAATTTTTGTTAGGACATAACGCGGCTTGGCTCGTAATGCCTCCATTTGCTGACTACGTCCTTTGGACTAACGAATGGCGAAGATACCAAATGTATTTTATTTTGCTTTCCATGGGTTTCGACACGTTCGATTTTTTAATAATGGGTCCTGACTATGTGGTGACAAACACCGTAACACACTGGTCTTAGACTTTAGTGGTAACTGGTTTTAAAATGTATAAATACAAGATATAAATAACTTGTTCGTTACTCGTTCGTCTGAAAAGTTTGTAATGGTTTCCTTTGGGATTAGGTATCACTGGGAGTAATTTTTCCTTTTGTATTACAGTCGAGTAATATGAACAACTATTTTCACAATAGTTATGTATGTATTTGTATTACGACTGGCACATTATTGGATTAACACGTTACGTACGTTTTTACACGTTTCACCATTTAGACTACATAGTGTCACCGCCCCATTTCATCCTGAGGGTACCGTTAGAGCCATAATGACAAGGCCAATAACTTAGACGCAAGAGAAGGAAACCTTGATGTAAAACCCTGTGTGTGGTTTAACTAATAGGCTTTAAAGTTAGTAGGTAAGTTGTATCTTTCAATTTAACGATTTTGTATATTATCGAGGCTTTGTATTTGACTTTCTCGTGGAAAAATTACGGATTTTACAATATTCTTCTACTGTTTTTAACCCCCGACGCAAAACGAGGGGTGTTATAAGTTTGACGTGTCTGTCGGTCTGTCGGTCTGTCTGTCTGTCTGTGGCACCGTAGCTCGCGAACGGATGAAGCGATTTTAATACAGTTTTTTTTTGTATGACAGGTGAGTTACGGGCGAGTGTTCTTAGACATGTTTGATGAAAATCGGTTGAGTCGTTTAAAGTTATGGGGGGTGAAAGTAGGGAAGAATAACCGAAAGTCTACAAATATAATCGAGTGGGGTCTCAAATGAAAGCGCATCACGTGCACATTACAAACATCATAATAAGCGTGTACCTATAAAAAGCAAAAAATAAAAAATAAATTAAAAATTTAAATAAACCCCCGACACAATGACGTTTCCTATAAAAAGTAAAAAATAAAAAAATAGGGTTCAGGCATGGACGTATAAAAAAAGTCGGACAGAGTCTCGCGAACTAAAAACTGTGACGTCATAGTCGGCCAGATCAGCTATATGTACAGGCCAGCACGCACACTTTCACACATTAGTCGGCCATTACGCGCGTGAACATCGATGCTTAAAGACGCAATATGCGGCGAAAAAATAAAATCTATAAATCATGTCTTGCGTGGTAAAATGGTGTAAAAACCGTAGTGACCGAAAGAAAAACAATCCAGGAATCACGTTTCATACGTAAATGAATAATTCAATCACTTATTTCCAGATTATATACATTAAAATCAATTTGTATTTGCTAGAACAAAACAATAAATTTTAAGTTCAGTGTTGCCAATATTCACGTGTGCAAATTAACCGAAATGTGGGCAATTTTTCGTTTATTATAAAAATCAATATATTATTATGGTTAATTATTTAATAGTTACTACTGGGAATTTTATTTTATATTCCTTTTCCTAGATTTTCTAAGGAAAATTAAGTATGGAGAATGATTTAATTAAAATTACTTAGTAGAAATTGTAATGGTGAAAACCATTGGATTCCAAACAAATACAGTGTCATTTGCAGTATACATTTTGATGCGGATGACTTATAAACAACTAAAGGAGGACTCCGGCGTTTTGTTACTTATGCAGTACCATAAAAGGTAAATTAGCAATCTACCAAGACATGGATAATACAAAAAAAAATGAAACAATGCCGCTTATTTTTTCAAAATTTAAATGTACATTGTAGCTATTGTGTCGGTATATAATAATAATAAATATCCTTGGACATTTCACACAACGCCATCTCGTCCCAAGCTAAGCAACTTAATGCTTGTTTTATGGTAACGAGATGGATGATAAACTACTTAAATAATTTTTTTTTTGTAAGAACATACATATTATAGATAGAAAAACACCCAGACCCGGGACAAATACTTGTAGGTCGTACAAATATTTCTTCCGTGCGGGGATCGAACCCGCGACATGCTGCGCAGCAGTCGATCGCTCAACCACTGCGCCAACCGTGTCGTCGAATCGTAAAAATATTCATACATTATTTTAATCCCCAGTGCTTTATTTTGTTTTAATATTTGTTTGAGTCAAGACACGTGGCCATTGATATGGGTTTAGTATATCAATGCACGTGGCAGATGAATAAACTGTTACTGTACCATTTAATACCAGTGCTTCTCAAGAGGTGCGCTATAAATTATAATTATAGTTAGGCAACATAAATATATTATCACATAAAAATTTTTGGTAATGAAAGCATTTCTTTTAATTTAGAATCGTTTTCAACACATCTCGAAATTAAAGAAAATTTCAAAAACCTCTCAAAGTAAAAGACATTATTATAAAAAAAAAATACTCAGCATTTAGGATGTTAAAGTTAAACATAACAATTTCGAACAATTTTTTTTTATATTTTAACCATGTTTTTATTGCAAAATTTTGTGTATCTTGGCAACCCCAAAATTAACTCACACATACAGAGCTGCCGCCATTTTGGCGTCTCACTTTTGTCTTAGCCAGAGTTCTGTCCGCCTTTTTTTATACGTCCATGGGTTCAGGTAATAAATAAATAGGATACGTCATTGTGTCGGGGGTTTATTTAAATTTTTAATTTAATTTTTATAAATAAAAACATTGTCTTACGTTTGACCTCAATCTCGCTTGATGGAAGGCGAAGATGAGGAGGCCTAAGATGCCTTTTGCCTAGAAAGTATGTTCAGTCTAATTTTTTACGTTGATAACTTCTGTCACCCACAGTCTCAGACTGTTTTAACTATACATTTTAACGCTTAAATACGTATCGTTGCATTCGACTAAACGAATAGTATTTCAATCACTTTCAGAAAAATTATATTGCTAATATTAGGTTACATACAAACAATACAATACAACAACAATTAACAACCTATGTTTGAAAGAGGTTATAATATGCATTACTAATTAAATTAACTGTCTACTTGCTTGATTAATTTTATCATAAAACTTTAGTGAACTGAAAACTGCCAACTGAAACAAAAGGAAGCGTATTCATGAGCTCACCTCTACGTGGAAGCCAAAGTAGGTAAGCCGCGCTCCCATCCGTGCGGGAACTCTCAGCCCTCCCAACACGTCATTAATTATCCCACAGGGCTCTGTGCTCGTAAATAAACTAATATCGTTGTAAACTCTGACGGAGTCCGCAGGGACCGCCAACCGCAAGGCAAGGTGCCTTCGTCAGCGAGAAACAGTTATTCATGATCTCATACTTTATTACCATCAAAATCAATATTTATAGGTTGAAATCAATGTGTATCTCAAAATTTCCTGTTAAGAATGCGGCTCCACAGGTAAGAGCCACCAAGAAACTCTGTAGTTGCTTTTTTATTTAGGCGCAAAGGGATGATCATCCAGCCAGAAGAGATGGTATAGTCTGGCAGGGGGCCGCAGCGTTGTAGGATATTTTGGTAATTTGTATTTGTACCATTTGTACCAAAAGTCATTCAATTAAGCCGCCACCACTGTGACCGTTTCCGAAAATGCGACCAAAAACGGTCAGCCATTAAATGTTAACAGTTGCACCGTCCTTGGCCCACTTAAGAGCGACCGGACAACTCTTTGCGACCGGAAAGCCGTATCTTACTTTTCCAGACAATTTAAGGTGGCTTGAGGAACTTTTACATGGCGACGAACAAATTTGTAGCTTTGTAGCTTAACGACAACAGTCAGCGCAGTAGGCCAATTTCCGCTGCTAAGCTAGAGCTTGGAAGCCCCAGCTTTGAGTAATTTCATTTATAAAATACTTGCCCTTCAATATGGTATTGTTGAATCAGAAGTACCATATTACCAATATAAACCTGAACCAGTTTTAAGTAACAACCATGTCACGCTCTACTGGGACCGCTCTATTGTCACTGACAGGACCATCATGGCTAATAAGCCTGACATCGTGGTTATACTAGATCGGTCGGTGCATCGTGCAATGCTGATATCAACCTCGTGAAAGCTGAACATGAGAAGATCAGCAAGTACCTAGATCTATCTCACGAGGTTGGTGCCATGTGGAATATGTATTCGACAATCATTGTACCGATAGTTATATCAGTGCACGGACTAATGGCGAAGAGCTTCGACCAACACCTACAGAAGTTCTCGCTAGGCTCCTGGGTGAAGAGCCTGATCCAAAAGGCATTGGATCTGGATACGGCACGCATTGTGAGGAGGTTCTTTACTCTGGATCACTGACCACCGGCGGTGGTGGTGTTTTCTATTATGTTTGTTTTTTTTTAATAAATGTTTTTTTATAATTAGACAAAAATATTTGTAAAATAAGACAAATAAAGATATGTGTATAATAAATTAATTTATATTTTAAGTATCAATGTAAATCAATCTTACGTATTCGTCGTCGTTTCAGCCCATAAATGACCCACTACTGGGTCAGGCCTTCTCCAAATTAATGAAGGGAATTTAGCCTACTGTGCTATACTGGCAAGACGGGTTGCTTCTTACCGGTCGACACGCTATAGATGGTATGGGTTGGTGACATTTTGTATTCTTAATCCGTCACCACACGGACATTACCTTACGTGTTCAATATTTACGTCCATATTTCTGTCAATATACAGGGTGGTAAAAAAGTCGTGGATCAAACGAAACCAGCGGTTAGATGGGGCCATCAGCAGCAAAAAATTGTTCTACGTGAGGTCCTTAGGGTCAACCCCTGCAGAGTTACAATTGATTTTGTGTTTTTATGAGAAATTGTCTTTTTTTTTACTAAAACTTGATAAAATTCGAAAAAATCTACGACCTGTATCTTTTTTATAATTTTCAATAGATTGGTACCTACTGATGAGTCCTTTCGTTAGACATGCTGTTTATGGTAGTTTATTGGGTGTGTTGAAGATAATATTAAGTTTTACGAAGGCAATAACTCTTATATCAAAACATTTTATTTACTTCGGACCCCACTGTGAAAAAAAATACTCTACAGAAAAGTGCCACAGTATCACAATTTTTGGCGCATTTAATAGGGATTCTAAAAAGGTATTACACATGGCTATGCGTGGCTTCGATATCTTGCAAGGACGATCATTCGTAGCAAGGTCAGAGTTAATTCATACATAAAACTCGGTAGGCATAAATGACCCACTACTGAGTCAGGCCTCCTCTAAGTTCATGTTGAGAGATTAGCCTACTGTGCCACGCAGCCAAGACGGGTTGACACAGGGTTTGCATCAAGTTTTCCTTCTGTCGCGGCTAGGTGATCTGCCTAATGCGTTCTTTTAGTCGCCCTCAATATGTTATGGGTTGTGGAGGACGGTTTGGCGAGAGGATGTTTCGTGACGCCCATTAAATTATGAAATGGCGGGACAGAGTCCCCCTTCCGAAGGCCGGCGTGGCCTCTAAAGATTCTTTCCCGCTATTATATACTCTATATGGGGATGCTCGACTCGGTAGTGGGTAATTTGTACGCTGAGATGATGATGTCTTTGTGGCGGCGGATTTACACAATGTATCACCAACTCGCCCTGAACGTGAATAAGCGAATGAAACAGGCAGATAGCCTAGCCTCGAGAAAAAAAACTTAATACAAGCCCTGTGCCAACAAGACTGGCCAGCGTGGCATAATAGGCTAATTTTCCTCTACGAATTTGGAAGAGGCTCGACTTATCGGTGATGATTATGTGACATGACAAATATTATTAAACCACCAAATAAATTGATTAAGATTAATTTAGCGAACACATATGTCAAAGATGATAGACAACGACACTTGCCCGACGCCGGGACCCTTTGATCAAAAGATGCCACATCTAACCCCTAGACATGTCATGCTAATCTACGAGTAGAGTAGGTCTTGTGAATACACTTAAAGCCGTTTTTAGACCGCAGGTTGCTCGTCTTTTTATTGACTACCAATATGAAGAATAATGATATATGATATAGAAAGAAAGAAAGAAAATGCTTTTATTAGACACACAATATACAGAAAGAAAAAGTAAATTTAGGTTACAATAATATGGTGTCTTAAAGGCAGGAGCTCAGTATACACTGCAGGTATATGCAGCACTGATTTTGACGTGTTCGCTCACTATGGGCTACATCAGAAGGCTCAAAGTCACCCAAAGGGCAATGGAGAGGGCTATGCTCGGAGTTTCCCTGCAAGATCGAATGAAGAAATGAGGAGATACGCAGGAAAACCAGAGTCACCGACATAGCCCAAAGGATTGCCAAACTTAAGTGGCAGGGCACATAGCTCGCAGGACCGACTCCCGATGGGGCAGAAAAGTCCTCGAGTGGCGACCGCGTTCCGGAAGGCGCAGTGCTGGTAGGCCTCCCACACGGTGGACCGACGACCTGGTTAAGGTCGCCGGAAAGCAGTGGACGTGGGCGGCCCAGGAACGGCCTATATCCAGCAGTGGACGTCTTTTGGCTGAAATGATGATGATGCTGATGAATAATAATAGGTCTCGCTAAAATTCAAGAACAACCTGACTGATTTAGCAAATTTTGAAAGGTTAAGGAAGGTTTAAATGGTGACAACAAATGGAAATTTCCGAAGGGAAATAGTAAGTTCCAAGCAAGCAAAGTAGCGGGTAACAGCTTCTTTGCCTTTGCCACTTAAACCGCCAAATTTTGCTTTCCATTCAAGGTTTGGATTGGTTCAAGGTTTTATATTTTGTTCAACAATAGATATGTAGATACACATATTTACATTGAATATGATCAAACAAGGCCAAGCTGGAATGACGACAGTTTGTACAGCATTTGGGATTATGAAAAGTGTCAAGAGTGACTTCAATTTAAAACCAATTGCCTTCGGTATTGAAATTGTTCATAATGGTGTAGCGACCAGCATGCTAAATACTTTACAAAATTTACCCAAAAAATCTATAACTACTAATAAAATCTAGAAATATCGCATACAAATGCGAGAATTACCACGTAGTCATACACCGCGATAGCAAAGTTTATAAAGCAATTCGGACGGTTAAGAAATCCCCGACTATTGGGGCGCCGCGGCTAGATGCTAGACATACCACCTGGTCTGGCTGGATGATCATTCCTTTGCTACTAAAACCGTACAGAATTAATTGTAGCACTCGTGGTCACGGGAGAGTCCTCAAAAGTACAAAGAAACAGCTAAATCTACCGCCTATAATTATTTTTATTGATAACGTTCCCTGTTTACGCAGATATCGATCCCAAGCAGGTGGTGCCTACCAACCATCCCCTATTTAAATTTGGATGTCTTTAATCTCAATAGCCTCGCAGAACATTCCTTGGCGAGGATTTGACTACTGCAAAGCATTCGAAATTTGTATGTATCAGTAAATAACTCATCTTGTACGTAAGGATTTAATGATGTAATTTAAACGCGATAAATCGGTTAACTAGTGTTTAATTTCAATGGGTAATAATCGCGAACACTAAGTATTTCAATGCAGTCATGTACTGGGAGATTTGTGAATATTATATTCACTTATTTTATTAAGTTATTAGTAAGTCTATTATAGTCAGTATTATTAAGTTATTAGTAAGTATATTAAAATTATTATTTATCTATCAACTTCATTTCTCAGGTTTACGTTCGCGAGTCATCCAAACGCTTTGGCTGAAAATCTGCGCTGTGGTCCTCTGTAGCATAAACTTTTTGGGGGCAGTTTACAAACATGTAAGATTCGGAGGAAGTGCCTCTGGTTTAGACAAAGATACTTGCTCGGCCCCGGAATCAAACCCGTTGATCCAAAGCCAACGTCGTCTAGCCCCTAGACCAATGAGGCAGTACCTCATTGCATCCACGGGCGGGCCCATGGAGAGGCATTACTCCGTAGGCCCGCCCGCGTGACCCTGAGCCGGTATGGCCCCAATGGAACCTAAAGGCACGCAAGGCCCCTCACCACAGCAAGGTCCAGGGGGAGCAAATAGAACCTAGACATTGTAAAACACAACCTTGTACAATTTGGTCACCAGATAGCTCCCTGGGACCCTTTTCGTTAGAACCGAACTCTTAGCGGGAGTGGGATAGAGGAATAGAAAAGGGACAACAATTTTCTTATACACAAGGGAAAAAAAAAACATTTAAACCTAAAAGGAAACTTAGTGAAATAAAATTTCGAAAGCAACCCAAAAATTAATATTCATTCGTTTTAATATTGTTGTTGAACAAACAAAACGAATGAAAAGATATTAAAATTCTTTTATTCCAACTTCTACATTGACAATGATATATGTAAGTTACTCTTAATTAACATTTTTTTTGCAATTAATATCAAGCTGATTAAATTAAGAGATCTATAAATACAGAAAGTGACAGCGATATGCGACAGATCATTTGAACGAAGCCAAAAGAACAGTCAAACTGAGCCATGAGAGCATTTGCCGTGATTTGTGTACTTCTTCCTAATATTCTGGGTACGTGTTTTATTATCTGTAATCTCTATATGATCAACGAATTTACTCTCTGGGTTTCATTACAAAAACTAATAAAGTTAAAAAAAGCAATTACGAAGTTTTGAATTTGGATTTGTTTACCTATTGATTAACTCAAAGGTGGAAAAAGGTTTGCTCCAAAATACTGGAAGGGGATCTACTATACCCTTTACTTCTCTTTTCCTTTTTATTAATCGCTTCTACCCATATTTGGATAATATCGCAAAACTCATGTATCCTGTTGGTCGCTTTAGTACACATTTTAATAAACAGAATAATAAAAAATGGGGTTGAAGAATATACCTAATGATAAAATGTCTCTTTTTCTTGCGAAGCTTTCTCACGGTCATCTTCCTTTAAATAAATAAATAAATATCCTTGGACATTTCACACAACGCCATCTCGTCCCAAGTTAAGCAACTTAATGCTTGTGTTATGGTAACGAGATGGATGATAAAATACTTATATACATTTTTTTTTTGTAAATACATACATATTATAGATAGAAATGACACCCAGACTCTGAGCCAGTGCCTCTGGTTTAGACAAAGACACTTGCCCGACCCCGGAATCGAACCCGGGACCCGTTGATCCAAAGGCGTCACATCTAACCACTAGACCAACGAGCTTATGATCTGTTTTTGATATCAAATGAAGTGACTTTTGGCGATAATTCTGGTAGAAGGTGTCGGTAGCGCAGCTGCTAGTAAATTATTGTATCCGAAAAGTACTGTAAGGACTAACTGGAAACTTAATATGGCTGGTTTCCCTCCACCAAATAGGAGGAAGCCCTCCTACGTAACATGTAATGTTCGTAACATTGAAATAAATAAGTATAAGTAAACAACAAAAACCATCCAGCATCTCTTTTCATTTCTAATCATATTTTTCAGATGCTGCTTTGTCTCCAGGTTTTAAAGGTACGCTACTATTGTAGAGGTGTATTATTAGGAAATATAACGATTCTGAATATCTCATTGCAAAGAATTGCTTTCAATTAGGAACGATAGCACCTGAGACTTTGTGCAAGAATGATTTATGATGTGCCAGCTTTATTATAATTACACGTACTACGCGTTAAACGTATAAGTAACGTACACGTACGTACACGTTACTTATACGTTTAACTTATTGTAAATGTACCCAAATTATTTAGCTATTTCTATTGTTTTAATTTTAATAGAACATAGCCCAAAGGATTGCCAAACTTAAGTGGCAGAGGGCAGTGGGCAGTGCACATAGCTCGCAGGACCGACGCCCGATGGGGCAGCAAAGTCCACGAGTGGCGACCGCGTTCTGGAAAGTGCAGTGCTGGTAGGCCTCCTACACGGTGGACCGACGACCTGATCAAGGTCGCCGGAAAACGATGGATGCGGGCGGCCCAGGAACGGCGTTTGTGGAGATCCTTGGGGGAGGCCTATGTCGAGCAGTGGACGTCTATTGACTGAAATGATGATGAATAGCTACTAACTGTGAAGTTGAATTCCAGTGAGGCATAACAAAGGAGACGACACGTACTCCTACTACGACCTCCCCCAAACAAAAGCAGATGCTCTAGCTCAGGGTTGGGAGGAGAATGTGAAACCTGAAGGACCGTCACAGTACAAAGCCCTGACTTTATTATGTAAAGAAAGTGACAAAACCATTTGCATACTTTTCGACATCAAGGGTAATGCCGCAGGAGTACAAATCAATGTATGTGATCATATACCTAACAACTTCTACTACTCTACTAATCAGCCCATATATGACCCACGGCTGAGTCGGTCCTCCAACTATATCTGGGGTAATTAGCCTACTTTACCACGCTGGCCAGAGTTTTCGGCCTTGTCATTTTTTCGGATCTTCCGACACCCTCAGGATGAAATGGGGTTGTGACTCTATGTATTATAAATTCGTCACCACACGGATATTAACAATCTATATAAAATCATGTCAAACCCCTATTTCTGTTGCAACATAGACCTCTGCCATAGACAACTGTAATATTTATGGTGTCCGCATGCAACGACATATATGTATGTACAGGGATGTTCGCCCAAACCCAAAACCCCATTTATTTTGAAATCTAAGACTTTTTACGGATTTATCGCGTGTATTGTCGTTTCGAATGCTTTGCAGCAGCACGATTGCTGCTAAACGTTAAATCATGTATTATACACACGATAAATCCGTTAAAAAGTGTTTAATTTCAACCCATTAATTTTGTTTTAAACCTAGGAGTTGTTGTTCATGCTACGCTCTAGTAAATGCTGCGGAATTGACCCATATTTTGGACCAAACATTAAATCCATTAATAGAGGAAAATTAACAGTGACCTTTTGTATCCTAAATTAATTACCACATAGAATCTATCTGTCAATGCGGATATCTATAGAAAATAAAACTTGATTTGTAGGTGAACAAAAAATATTTGACTGACATGCCGTTTAACATGCCCAAAGAAACGATGGCCAACTGGACAGCAACGGAAAACGGCACAACTACGGAATTCTGGGTTAGCACAATGTATTTTGTGTCAAATGGTAAGATTCTATAACTAGAGGTTGGAAGAGGTTTTAAACTTCAAACTCCTTAAAACTTTTAACATTTCAAAATGTATTTTTTAAGTATTATTATCATCCGCACTACCCGCGAGATTCTGTTCTGACGTTATTATTTAGCAAACTAAAAGCAGGTTTCATAAAGTCTTCAAAAAGGAAGAGTGGTGTTGGTTGAATCTCATATTGTTGGCCCATTTCAACATAGTGGTGGGTCTTTAAATCGCTTAAAAATTGTCATTCTGTGTAACTTCTAACATATTCTTAATATGATCTCTTTATTCTGTACTTCAGACACTAATGCATATATCTTTGACAGATTCAGCGGTCAACACAGTTGCAAAGAATTCGTCGCAATTTTTACCGGAAGACGGGATATTCTTATCATCATATAATGGATCAATTTACAAAATGTACACCAAGATAGACAAAAACACGGATTTCACTGAACAAAACTGTATTGCTGCTTTAGGTATGAATTTTAGTTTTAATTTCTGGAGTCCATGAGGGTAGACTAGTTGTGGGAGGTCGGTAAAAATTGATTGGTTGGGTGAAAGGCCCTCACTACGATGCTCGATGACCTCTGTCAAGCCTCCGAACGAGTAGGCATTAAGATGAACATAGAGAATACAAAGATCATGTCCAATACCCATGTTCAAGCCACTCCTATTAACATCGGATGCTCTATTCTCAAAGATGTTGACAATTATAATTACCTGGGACATACGTTCAGTTAGGTAACTCCAATCTCAAGAAAGAGTTAAGCGTTGGATCCATCTTGCCTGCGCAGCGTTCGCAATTGCAATTGCATTTTTCTATGTAAATTATTTGGGAGGAGCAATGTATGGCGTGTACTAGGTGTAATTTTTTTGTTGTTTTTTTTTTCATTTGTTTAGCGCTACATATGGCTGAGCTGAAAACCAGCGTTGTGGATAATATATTATCTACAA
Source organism: Clostera curtula (assembly GCA_905475355.2). Classification (NCBI taxonomy): domain Eukaryota; kingdom Metazoa; phylum Arthropoda; class Insecta; order Lepidoptera; family Notodontidae; genus Clostera; species Clostera curtula. Next base: position 919,023 of record FR997803.1, on the reverse strand, counting down.
TATATGCTGAGCTCAGACCATTTCTGGCAATGCTGTATACAGCATAGAATTTTTGTGCATCATTTTGTATATAAATACTTATTAGCTGTAAGAATTAAATTTTATATGTATCTTTATAACTATTTGTATTTCCATAAGTTCTGTGTTGTGTGTAGTTTTATCAGAATAAAGGTTATTCTATTCTATTCTATTCTAATTAGAAATGAGGAGATACGCGGGTGAACTAGAGTTACCGACATAGTCCACAGGATTGCTAAACTTAAGTAGCAGTATGCAGGGCATATAGCTCGCAGGACCCACACCCGATGGGTTAGAAAAGTCCTCGAGTGGTGATCACGTTCCGCAAAGTGCGGGACGCACGACCGATGATTTGATTCAGGTCGCCGGAAAACAATGGGCTTTCTGAAAATCATTGAGGGAGGTATAGGTAATCTTTGAGAGAGCAGTGGACCTCTTTTGGCTGAAATGATGAGTGCTGATATGACCGCAGATAGGAAATTATGTAACCTTAAATTCTAATATGGGGTCCACGTCGTTCCCTGTGGTAACAAATCCCTAAGTAAAATCCTTTATCCAAATAGAGCCCTACTGATCACCGTTAATATTTATTTTATGACAATCTGTTTCTAAAGATATTCCTGGAGCAGAGTGCTTTGTGTTGTAGTATTTTTCATGTTCTTACAGTTTTAAGCTTCTATTTTATTTATTTAAATTAATTTTTTTAATTTACTTTTTTTTCGCGATATTGGTGATTGAGTGTCTGGTTGTATGTGTAATATAAGTCGGTAATTTGTAACATACATATGTAAATGTGTGACGTCACCCGCCGCCCCTGACGGAAGACCAGCGTTGGTTGCTTGCAACCAGCACCATGCTGAGTTTGGGACGGTTTGTGGCAGGAAGGCTTTACATTGCATTTAGTGTCTAGTTTTATTATTTTTGTATATTCTTGCCACAATAAATATTATGTCTATGTCTACATATTGCGCTGAACCAGCCTTCCACATGGTACCGTATAATCTTCATTGAAACCCATTTCTACTGGTCATTTTGGAGGCCTATTTACTAGAGACCTTATATTTTGGAAGTTGCAATATGTTCTTAAACACGGAAATGCTATTTAAGCTAGTAACGAGTGCTTCGTTGCAGGTGACCATTACTTTTATAAAATGACTTCGTCGTTAGAGTGTTCTGCAAATACCATATTTCCTTGGTTCTACTTAACGCAAGACTCTGACATTACTTCTATGGCTTGGTACATCATTGGAAACAGAACTCTACCAGATGGACAGTGGGACTGGCTCGAACATTGGAACAGGTCAATCGTTGAAGTAGGTATCCATTGTCACTATTTCTGTATACATTTTATGACTTCAATTAAGGTCCGTGAAATTACAGACAATATTGCATCGGCAACGTAACATAAGATTTTACTTATACAAGGAAGCAGCAGGGTGAAGCTGTACTCTTCACAGTGGTGTTAAAGTGTAAAAAAATATTCTTTAGTATTATTTTTATTCATTAGTTTACTTTTGTTCATTAACAATACTATAGACTGTTCTTTCAGACACACTGTATGCAGTTGCTGTTTTTTGTACTATACTGTCCAGCCTTCTTTAAATCACTCTGTTAACTTTATATAAAAAAATATTGCAAATTACTTTTCTTTCCCCGCTAAGAATTACCGGTTGGGTACTTTCATTTTTACGAATTGGTGATGTATTAGTTTTTTGGATGATTGCAGGTGCGTTCGAAAGTATACTTCCAACTGGTCACTTAGAACTTGACTTTATGTTTGGTTAGGGGGTGTGGCTAGGCCGGTGGACAGTGGTGCCTGCATTCTTAACGCGAAAGTACGCAGTATGCAGTATTGCTACACCAGACAGGCTATATGCTTGAGCTACCACTATGTATAAAAAAAATGAGAATCTATAATAATTAATTTTCAGGCTGGTGTTAAGGACGGTCCTGCCTGCCTCTACGAGTTTGGAGAGTCGCCGGGAGTGATAGGATTTAAACTATTCTTTGTGAACGATCCCGAAGCTATCACATGTTAGTACAAGTTGACAATTTATCTTTATGGCTGGGAACTAGTTGAATGGATGAATTAGTTTCAACATTTGCGTAATTTTGATTTGTGTGAAATAAAACAATGTGTATCTAGCTGTGCCATCTTTTACTGAAAATATAATTGTACCACGTCTCACACCAATTTAACTAACTAACTACTCGTGGTTTATGACTTAATTCATGTATGTAGTGTACATACGGAAATATACAATAACGCATTACATAGATAAATAAATACACCATTACCCTACAGATTTTTCTATGTTATTTATGGAATTATTCATCATCATCATCATTTCAGCCAAAAGACGTCCACTGCTGGACATAGGCCTCCCCCAAGGATTTCCACAAAGGCCGGTCCTGGGCCGCCCGCATCCACTGCTTTCCGGCGATCTTAACCAGGTCGTCGGTCCACCGTGTGGGAGGCCTACCAGCACTGCGCCTTCCGGAACGCGGTCGCCACTCGAGGACTTTTCTGCCCCATCGGACGTCGGTCCTGCGAGCTATGTGCCCTGCCCACTGCCACTTAAGTTTGACAATCCGGTGGGCTATGTCGGTGACCCTGGTTTTCCTGCGTATCTCCTCATTTCTGATTCGATCTCGCAGGGAAACTCCGAGCATAGCCCTCTCCATTGCCCTTTGGGTGACTTTGAGCCTTCTGATGGAGCCCATAGTGAGCGACCACGTCTCAGTTCCATATGTCATCACTGGCAACACACATTGGTTGAAGACTTTTGTCTTCAGACACTGCGGTATTGTGGACGAGAAGATCTTTCGCAGCTTCCCGAACGCTGCCCAGCCGAGTTGGATCCGACGATTGACCTCTTTCTCGAAGTTGGACTTACCTAACTGGACAGTGTGTCCCAGGTAAATGTAATGGTCAACAACTTCGAGGGTAGAATCTCCGATGTTAACAGGAGTGGCTTGAACATGGATATTAGACATGATCTTCGTCTTCTCCATGTTCATCTTAAGGCCGACTCGTTCGGGGGCTCCACAGAGGCCATCGAGCATCGTAGTGAGGCCCTCCATGGTCTCAGCCATTACGACTATGTCGTCAGCGAATCGAAGGTGAGTGATGTACTCGCCGTTCACGTTAATGCCCAGCCTTTTCCAGTCCAGAACCTTGAAAACATCTTCCAGTGCAGCGGAGAACAGTTTCGGAGAGATAACGTCTCCCTGTCGAACACCTCGCTGCAACTGGATCGGTTTCGAGGTCTGGTCCTGGAGTCGGACTGACATGGTGGCGTTTTCATACAAGCACTTCAACACTTCGATATACCGATAGTCGACTTGGCACCTCTGGAGAGCCTGCAAAACTGCCCACGTCTCGATCGAATCAAAGGCTTTCTCGTAGTCCACGAACGCCAGACAAAGGGGCAGGTTATACTCCTCGGTCTTCTGTATAACCTGCCGTAGCGTTAAAATATGGTCTACGGTACTGAAGCCTTTTCGGAACCCGGCTAGTTCGGGAGGCTGGGAATCGTCAAGCCTGCACGCGAGTCGATTCGTGATGACCCTCGAGAACAACTTGTAGACATGGCTCAGAAGTGAGATGGGTCTGTAGTTCTTCAATAAGGTATTATCTCCCTTCTTGAAGAACAGCATCACCACACTTCTGTTCCATGCCTTTGGCGTTCGTCCTTCGAGTATGACGGAATTGAATAACTTCTGAAGGGCCCTAAGGATCGGTTCTCCACCCGCCTTCAGAAGTTCTGCGGTAATTCCGTCATCAACCGCCGCCTTGTTGTTTTTAAGTTGCTCGAGAGCCATCCCGATCTCACACAGGCTGACGTCCGGGAGGTCTTCTGTGTAGTGCCGGGTTAATCTAGCTCGTGGGTCGTCTGCTAGATTTATGACGGGTTCCTGTGTAGACGTGTACAGTTGTCCATAGAAACTCTCGACCTCACCCAAAATCTCGGACTTCGACGTGACGATCCTGCCGTCATCAGTCTTCAGCCTGACGAGCCGGCTTTGCCCAATAGACAGATCCCTGGCAAAAACCTTGGAGCCCCTGTTGCGTTCAATAGCCTCTTCAACACGATTCGTGTTGAATCGGCGTATATCACGCTTCAGGGACTTTGATATATGTCTATTGAGCATCCGAAGCTGCGTCGCATCATCTGTAGACTGCAGAACCATTTTCCGTCGCTCGTCCATGAGATTTAGGGTGAGGTCCGAGAGCTTTTTGGCCGTTTTCAGGCGTTGGGTCTCACAGAACTTCGATCCAACTTTGCGGACAGTCTCCACGAACCCGTCATTATAATCGTCCACGTCAACGCCTAGGCTTATAAAGCGGTTTTGCAGTTCGAGCTGGAAGCTCTCCGGGTTTTGAATTTGAACTGGCACGGGACGCAGCGTAGACCTCACCAGGCGTGACCTTTCAAGCTTAACGTCGATATTCAATGTGCCTCGTACTAAGCGGTGATCGCTTCCGGTTTTGACCATATTGATCACGGAGACATCATTGAATATGTGCTTTTCCGTCGACATGATGAAGTCTATCTCGTTTTTTGTGGTGCCATCCGGACTCAACCAGGTCCATTTCCTCTGTTCTGGTTTTTTGTAAAAGGAATTCATCATATAGAGTCCCTCCTTCTCCAGAAAACCAGCCAAAGTCTGGCCCCGTTGGTTCCGGTGTCCAAACCCAAATTGCCCCACTTGCAGCTCATCTCCGCTCCGCTTGCCTAGTTTCGCGTTAAAATCCCCCATGACAACGGTGTAGTGCGTTCTAGAGCCATGTATGGCCGAGGAAATGTCCTCATACATTGTCTCCACCGCTTCGTCGGGGTGTGCCGAGGTCGGTGCGTATACCTGTATGACCTTCAGCGAATAACGCTTGGTTATTCTGAGTATAAGGTACGCCACCCTGGTCGACACACTCTCGATTTTAACAACGTTGTTCACAAGGGACTTGTGGACGATAAACCCAACACCACCTTGGGACTGTTGGTCGCCCTCCCGGAAGTAGAGCAAGTTGCCGGATTTGAGGGTTATCGTGTCCTCTCCCTCTCTTCGGACTTCAGACAACCCCACTATATCCCATCCCAACTTGCTCAACTCTTCCTCGAGTTCTACGATCTTCTCGTCAGTCCGCAGTGTCCGTGTGTTATATGTTGCCAGGTGCAGCCGTCGTTTTTTGTGGTAGCCGGATCTCTGCCGGAGATTGTTCGCACCCCCTGCCCCACCGTTACCTTGGCTGCTACCGTGGCCGAAGGAATAGTGGGGCTGCCGGGGACTGGGGGCCGTTTTCCTAGTTGTATCCATTCATTCATGGGGGGGTTTGCCATAATCGCCACGCTTGGCAGGCGGGTTGGCGATCGCAGTGATGGATGGTGTGTTTTGAACAGAGCGTCGCTGCTGCCCAACGTCTGTTGTCCCTTAGTCGCCTTCTACGACACCCACGGGAAGATATGGGGTGGTAGTATTCTTACTCCGCTACCAGACGGAGAGTATTACCTAGTTATGGAATTATTGCTAAGATGTAATATGCCTGCCTGCCACTGACCAAAGTTATTAAGACCGCCGAGGACAGAAACACGTGGAAGAGTATCGTGACCAAAAGGTCATTTTAAACACGACCTTCAGCAATGAAGATACCGACCAAGAAGAAGAAGATTATGCCTCTAATTGTTTGCACAAACATATACCACATTTCACGCTTCTATAACAGCAGTTAAGTGCTCCACTGCAAACAATCAATTTGTCCACAATATATGCAGGAATTGAATTGATGTAACAAATAATGTAACATAACGTAAAAATTATCACGTTTTCTTTGATTGTGATATCTCCAAGGCTCTCATGTCTGTTATTATCATGATAGTTATTCTTGTCAGAAAACCGGAGTAATAGAGTTCAGTAGGTTGAAGTCAATGGTGAGCGTTCCCAAGGCTTTGCTGTATCCGTTGATGTCTTTCCACGATCTATTACAGCCTATTTTCTTTAGGGTGTAGCGACCAACATGCGACATACTTTACACAATTTACCCAAAAAATCTAAACTAATTACATCAAGAAATATCGCCTACAAATGCGAGAATTGCCAAAATGTCCTACACCGCGATAGCGAAATTTCAAGAGCAAATCGAACAGTTAATATTTCCCCGACTATAACTATCGGGGGATAGGCACTGCGGCCCCTAGCCAGACATACCATCTCGTCTGGCTGGATGATCATCCCTTTGCGCCTAAAAGGAGTTATACATTTAAAAGTGCTTTTTTAATTTATCAAAAACAGTTAGGCAGTAACCAGTGTCCTAGTTTTGCATGTTGACGAGTGTGAAGCAAGCATTGAACCCGCAACTCTTGATTTACGACGTCCTGAACCACCCTTCATAGCCCTTTACTCTGAATTTCCGATAAGGATCGACGTGAAAAAGAAGCCCTTGCCACTTTGTTGGCATATTCTCAAAGTTAAAATCAAAAGGAACTTTATTCAAGTAGATTTTATCACCAAATTCTTATGAGCCCATAAGTGTTAACGTGAGCTGAGGAGCTCTGTAGACTGCTCTGTCCTCAGAGTTACCTTGGTAGCCTTATATGCCATGATCTCGCGCCTTCAGTGAAAAAGAAATCCACTGTAGTCCCCTTACCACAACAAGGTGGTAGCACGATCAGGGGGGGGGGGGGGCAAAATTCCCTCCATGGATTTTGAGCAGCAGAGCACACAACTTTCAAGCCTTTCCTAAGATATTTATATATATGCCCGTATACATCTGAACCCGGTGGTCTTAACCAGATCAATCATAGTGTGGGAGGCCTACCAGCACTTATGACTCTAAGAGTCACCAATCCATCACCATCAAAAAAGATCTTGCAATATGGTAGAGAAAAAACATCACGATAGGCCCTTAAATGTAGTCACATTATGCGAAAGTTGGAATAGATACTCCGATGAATTGAACATAATTTTATGAGCACACTTCGCGCTTTACATATTAGGTTACGAGTTACAAATCGTAGGGTAGGTGGCCCAGTTTGGTCTCTGAAAATTATGGAGTATAACCAAAGTAGCAGTTGGTTAAAGGCAGTATGAGATATTTTTATAAATTTTTTCTATCGCTATTTATGTATTTTCATTTATTTGAATACCAATCAATATCATGTTTAACATGTATCTTTTATTTAATTCAATTTTGAATTAAATCCCTAGATTGCAAAATTCCCACACTGTGCGACGAAAGGAAATGACAAGGCCGAAAACCTAGCCGCAAGAGAAGGAAAACTTGAAACGAAAGCCTGTGCCAACCCGTCTGGCCAGCGTGGCACAGTAGGCTAATTACCCTCCCTGCGATGCGATGCGATGGCTGAGTAGTGCGTGTAGTAGTAGTTCTAGTAATTGATCTAAGAAATATTATTATTCTAACTAATAGTCGTGCCTGGAAGAGATAACCTATTTGGTGATAATAACATGTTGAATCTTGTCCTGATAACCGAAATTAAATCCACACTTAGGTTGTCCTAATTACTACTTTATTAGGAATTAACCTAATAGATAATTTACGGAGAAATGGTCCTGTGTTAAAAAAATAAAACGCCGTGTACAGAATTCTCAATTTAAAATTTAATCATATGGCACGCTTCTTCTTCGCAGTATTAAGTTTTTAATGGTTTCTTAGGTTGCCTCGTTGGTCTAGTGGTCAGATGTGCCGCCTTTGGATCAACGGGTCCCGGGTTCGATTCCGGGGTCGGGCCAGTGTCTTTGTCTAAACCAGAGGCACTGGCTCGGAGTCTGGGTGTCATTTCTATCTATAATATGTATGTATTTACAAAAAAAAATGTATATAAGTAGTTTATCATCCATCTCGTTACCATAACACAAGCATTAAGTTGCTTAGCTTGGGACGAGATGGCGTTGTGTGAAATGTCCAAGGATATTTATTTATTTTCACGATCCTTATATATTGCGGTAGATGATGTCTTAATTCTCTTGCTTCTATGTTTTATTTAAGCTGGCTCAGAGTCGTCATGCAACAAAGGGCGGAAGTTCTGGAACTTTAGACTTTAAAATTGCCCTTAAATAAAAGAAACGACGGTGTCTTTATGCTTTATTCATATAGGAACAAAACATATATAATAAAACATAGAAAAATAAAATTACATTTAGGATAAATAGGTACAACCTGCAAAATAAATTCACTAGGTACAGCTTGCTTTAAAACTCGTAGATCGATTTCGCTGGCTCGAGAGCCAATAGAATGAGTGGACCTCATCGTGCAAGTGATTTAAAGTCGGTGATATTAACTGCTATTTGTATGCTTCTAACAATTTATTTTCAAATCGAAATCGTCTGCGTCAATTGGTCAATTATTGAGAGAAAAGAAGGAACAATTTATACAGAAAGCTGGTTATTATTAAAATAGAGGAGACTCGATTCAGCAAAGGCAGATATGTTGATGATGAGGCAGGAGGAGGTTCCATCTGGTAGGAAGCAACTGCAAGCACATAATATCGTAATTGTAACCACCTACCAAAAAGGGAAGACCTGGTGTTCTAAACACATAACCAGGGCTTAGTCCAGGCGACAGTCTTCTACTACTAGGTACTGCTACCCATATAAGACCCACTGCTGAGTTAGGCCTCCTCCAGTTACATGGAGGGTATTTAGCTTACTGTGCCACGCTGGCCAGACGGGTTGTCATAGGGTTTCATATTAAGTTTTCCTTCTAGGTTTTCGGCCTTGTCATTTCCTTTTGTTGACTCTTACGACACGCTCAGAATGGAATGGCGTGGTGGCACAATTTTAAATAATTCTACGTAACTTTTTTGTAGTCTGTGACGAAAATTCCATTACTTACTGTGGCAACATTCTGTAAGTAAAGGTACGTCTTTGTCGATTTGTGGGCCATTAGGTAAACCGGGTTATATTTTATGATAGTGCCCGAGTTTACTCAGAATGCTCACGAAATATCTACTTAGATTGTGGGCACTCTAGAAGCACATCTTGATCTTTAGAACGAGACTATGTGCGATCTCATGAGACAACATTTTGGGCCTGCTATAAAGCTTCTCTTGCTCTTTTATTTTCGGTTCTCTATCTTTTGCGGATAAGAGTTGGATAATCTAGTTTTCTTAATACCGATGCTTTGTGCATTTTATGTGATCGGTTATATAAATATAAGTTTTGAATATTGTATTGGATAGCCCGTTTAATGAGGAACGCTTTATGCTATATATTCCAGGAACAAGACAAGTAATTATAAATGTAAAAATATCGGAATAATGCAAGTCGTGAAGATAAGCGAAGCTGCACGCAGAAGCTAGTGAATATAATGACCCAAGGATTTGAGAATCGACAACGATGTCACCTGACTATTTTTTTAGGACAATCTTGGCATAATGAGACCTTTTTGCCAAACATGATAACAAAATGGCATCACCCCTTTCGTCGCCTTTTCCCAATGTTATTGGGGTCAGCGACAGTCTAACCTGATTTGGCTAACGGGTATTTAGACGACCGGTAATTGTTTAGTTAGACCAGCCACCAGTTTGTGCTATTGACTTCGTGTATCAACTGCCATGGAATGTCGAATAGCAGACGGGACCGACGGCTTTACGTACCCACAACGCACGGAGGAGGTCAGATGTTACAAAAGATTCAACATCCAGCAGAGCCAGTAGCTTAATCAGTGGAGAACCAGTGGCAGAAAACCTTTCGCACTATACACTAGGCAAGGAGGTTCTAAACCAAATGGTATTAAAAAACATGGTAAAGTGAGTAGGTACCAAATACCAAACAAGACATAGTAGTTGAGTAAGTGGAAACAGAAGTTTCCAGAACTTTCCTCAGGTATCAAACATATTAATTAGAACAGAACTGCGAACCTCTTTGAAGGAGTCTGTCGTTCATTGACAAGTCGTTTCATTGCCAGTCATCGCATAACATTATTACAGCAATAAACCAACAGGTGAAGTCATTACTGAAGTTCGGGGCTGTGACGACACAAAAGGCCCTCGGTTCAACGTAATCTAAGGAGGGGTCGATGCCCTGTCGTCTGTGTATGGTACACATCACACAGGATAGTATGGCAGCTTGGTATGCGAAGTTAATAAATAACGGTATTATTGGCGATGGTGAGCCGTTATTTTTTTTTCTCATTTTTTATATTTATGCTCAAAGAAGAAAGCTGTCATGTATTTTAAATATTGTGTTCTATAATTTAGCTTTCAAAATGTGGTCGTACTTTTATGTTTATTATTTATTTATCACTTTTTTTGTACATTAATACTAAAGCATAAAACATAGTTAGAACGTAACAACTAAAGTACATTTAGGCAGCCTTATCGCTTATGTTGTGATTTAATATTTTTATTTTATATTTAGATAAATTGAATAAAGGGCGAACAAGCCGGTAATTTGTCCACGCTTTATATTTTTTTTTTCACCGCCCTTTTTTCTCTCTATTCAGCCTGGTCTTAGTAAAGCTAAGCTTTGCCGCTTTGACTGGTCCTTCAATTGCAGCTAAATCTTCGACTTATCTGTTTTTGGTAAGGCTCTCTCATCTATATTAATACTAGCTGACCCGGCGAACTTTGTTTCGCCTTAAAGGCAATAAATGAGCAGATTTTTGATTTTATTAACTTCAATTTTTTATCAGGATAAATATAAATAAAAAATCTATAATTTTAATTATACTTTATTGGCCATCTATTTTAGTAACTGCACTTTTCAGTGAATCACCTTGTGACAGACGACATTTTTCGGTTTATTATCAGGCGCATGAACAAATAACGCAGATGGTCTTCTGACCCGGAACATGCCACATATAATTGATCTTGGGAAATACATGAATTTTCTAGATTTAGGCCACAAACTTTCCAGGATTGGCCCTGTGATTTATTAATGGTCACGGCGAATGCACGACGGATCGGATATAATTAAAACTGAAACGGTATATCAACAACAACAACTTAACAACTTTAATTTGAGTATATTCCATTGTTCATCAATTCACTTACCACCAAACGCGTTCCGTTGCACAGGTTTGGTGGTTTTGGTTTATATTTGGAAGCAAACTTAGTACGTAGCCAACCTTTAGTCGTAAATTGTGCGGTGGTAAGCCAGGCACATCCAAGGAGTCTTTTTTTACACAGTCAATATATTTGAATTAATGCAAGTGTACCAATGATTTCATTCTGAATTATGTTATTTACTTTATGTCATCTACATATTTATTCTTAGCCGCCAAAATTTCTCGCTCAGTCAACCATTCATTATTTTTGTGTTTGTGAGTTCGTCCTTCGATGAACAGAAATACTGAGAAAATAAAATCAATCCACATATTTCGATGATTTGAGGCAGAAATAGCCAGGCAGTAAAATAATTGCGCCTCCAAAACATCTCGAGTCATTGCGTAGGTGTTCGGTCGGATCGGATAAGTGCTTCCAATGCACGTGTATGCGCTATTGTACATTCGTCCCAGATGACGATTTTCCATTTTGATAAAACTTTAGCCGCAGAGGAGTGTTTTGTAATATTACATGACATCTATTGGTCCAATGCCTGCCATCGTATCGAAACGTTGCTAGATCCAAATTCAGTATTTACTCGAAATAAATACATCGACCGGTCAACTTCAAAATTTCTAATTGTCAAATTTGTCAAACTATAGACAACATAACGTTTAGCTGTCACTGACGTTTTGTTATTCCAGCAATTGCATTTTTATATACGATGTTTTATATCACGGAACGGGATTATACACATTTACAGTTTCACGTTTATAATATTAAGTATGATTTTATGAATTGTCCAACGTCTTTATATAAAAAAGAAAGTCGGACATAGGATACCTGAGATTTTTATCCCGTTCCCGTAGAATGTGATATATTACGTGGTATAACAAAACGTAACTGACAGCGAAATCTTCTGTTGTCTATAATTAAATATGGCTGAAAATTTGACAATTAGAAATTTAAATTTAACTTATAGCTCTATAAATTTACACACAATATCTTTATAAATTGTAGCCTATGTGTTATTCTGATGTATAAGCTATATTATTATAAAGTTTCATTAAAATCCATTCAGTCGTTTTTACGTGAAAGAGTAACAAACATCCATCCATCCATCCATCCATCCATCCATCCATCCATCCATACATACTTACAAACTTTCACGTTTATAATATTAGTAGGATTATAATGAGGAAAGATTTTTATGTATGTATTATATGGAAATATAGTTAGCTTCCGCGTGGTGACGGATTTAGAATACATAGTGTCACCACCCCATTCCACCCTGAGGGTGTCGTAAGAGCTGACAAAAGAAATAATAAGGCCGAAAACCTAGCCGCAAGAGAAGGAAACCTTGACACAAACCCTTTGCCAACCCGCCTCGCCAGCGTGGCACATTTGGCTAATTACCCTCCATCTAACTGGAGGAGGCCCGAGTCAGCAGTGGGTCATGTATGGGCTGAAAAGTAGGTAGTGGATAGAGTTAGGATGTTGACTTTATGCAATTTATGCAAAAACTAGCAGCATCGAGCAATATCCAATAGAGACGCTAGAATTACCAAAACCTGCATCGTGAAAGTAACACTTCTAGAGAATCGGTACGGATAGCCACGAATACCAGCCGGCTGGATTATTATCTCGTCGCCTCTAAAAACTGTTCAGTAGCTGCCGCACTGACAATCGTTTAAACCTGATGTAAGGTGTCTAGATTAGCCTCGCCATGTTATTTCATGTAAAGTAATTTATCCCGAGCGTGTGCTTTGACTTTATTGTCACGCTTTACTGCCTGTAGAGCCGAGAGCTCGATGCAGTGGTACCATATTTTTCACATTAAAACAAAACACGGCTAAGCAGATTATCCTCAAATAACTATATTATTCAACTACAACATTTATATTACCAAAGAATTCTCTTATTTAAAACACTCTTGAAACAAGAGAATAACCTAATGATATCTTAGTAACCTTTTTTTTATAGTGGGGGAAACCTTTTATGGGTCCCCAGCCGGTGGGACGGGGCTGGGGTATGTGGGAGTCCCGGTCGCGTTGAGATGGTGAGTTGCGAACCGGTTTACCCACAAAAACCTACCACTGTTGTCACCGCGTGTCATTCTGCCGTACGGGAAACTACATAACCTTTTCGTGTTGGCAGTGACATATCTTAGTAACCTTTTTTTTTTTATAGTGTGGGAAACCTTTTATAGGTCCACATACCCCAGCCCCGTCCCTGGGCTGGGGTATGTGGGAGTCCCAGTCGCGACGAGATCGTATAACCTGTATGCCACCGCAGACTCGGAGCAAGTGCCTTTGCTTTAGACAATGATACTTGCCCGACCCCGGAATCGAACCCGGGGCACGTTGATCAAAGGCAGCATACGTAACCACTAGAGCAACGAGGCATTCGAGGAATAAAGGTTAAGGAGTTGGAGTGTCTGTTTGTAATGTATACACAGGACATATACCAAAACAGTATATTTAACAATTTTGGTTTGTCTGTCCGTTTGTTTCGACTTATCTCGACTTCGACTTATCGACTTATCTGAATTTGACGGGACTTTCACTGGAAGATAGCTGTTTTTTGGTGACGCGGGGAAAATGCATTCCACCGCCCCCTGGGGGTGGGGTTGGCGATTATGTGGGACTCTGGTCCCACATAATCGCATACATAACTATTTGTCTACCCACAAAAACCCCAGCAGTATATCCTCACACGACACCCTTTGGGCGCCACAGGTTCGCGTAAGCGCATTCCACTGTGTCGCCCCGTCACTGGAAGATAGCTGTTGTCAAGATAGAACTTAGGCTACCCGATTTTGAAGAGCCCATAGTTACTGAGTTTTCTAGATTTTGGTGGGAAACTTTATTTAAAATTTGGAAAAACCGATTTCCAAATACAGAATTAATCAGCCGTCGTAACCTGAACAATATTTTTTTTTGTTAAATACCACGCGGATGAAGTTAATCAAACAATAATAGAACACTTCCAAGACCAATAATTACATTCACTTTGATAAAACTAAAATCCTTGCCAAGGCAAATATCACTACATCCCGCGAATGATCCGAGATTACAACGCATCTAAATTTTTATATAGTTATAGTGGATAGTCGAAATGATTTCCCTCGCGATTTTTGCACTGTACATCATTATCACTATCACTACTTATTATAAAACAAAGTCTGTCTGTGGCTATGTATGCTTAAATCTTTAAAACTACGCAACGGATTTTGAAGCCGGGACGGGTCGCTAGTTATTTTATATAGGTACTAGCAACGCAAGAATAATTTAATGTTCTTAAACAATCGAGGAAAACATCAGATGAATTACTGCTAGGTGAGCACGTGGTGTATTCATATGGATCGCCTATTCGTGCACAATAGCTGGTAATAAAAGGTGACCGATATAACCACGCTTCTATGGAGAGAAATTCACCATTCCAATTAAAGTAACCGGTAGCTGTTGAACCCGATGCCCTTCTGCCGAGTGGGAGTGATGACCGGAAATCCCGCGAAGTGTTTGCCATATACAGTAGACGAGTAAAAAGGCCAACCTCCCATTGGGTAACTGAAAGTTTTTTTATTTAAAATACACTGTGTCGTTGATGTAGCACACGGGCCCTTTCGGAATAATACGTTATAATAAATTGGTATGATAGGATTTCTTCACAGGCATTTATTAAAATAAATAATCAAAATTATCGTTTTCAGGAACTGTAAAGTAGCTGATAAATATAATCTTGAAAAACTAAAATGACTAACTTGGAAATTTTGTTGGGGGCCGCTCCTACTTATTTATTACCTGACCCCTGGTCCCCCAACGCGATGTATTTTTTTTATTTTTTACTTTTTAAAGGGAACTTAGGTCCTTGTATCGGGGGTTTATTTAAAATTTTAAATTAATTTTTATTTTCTACTTTTTATAGGGACACGCTTATTATGATGTAACTTTCACCCCCCATAACTTATAAGCGACTCAACCGATTTTCGTCAAACATGTCTAAGAACACTCGCCCGTAACTCACCTGTCATACAAAATAAACTGTATTGAAATCGCTTCATCCGTTCGCGAGCTACGGAGCCACAGACAGGCAGACAGACACGTCAAACTTATAACACCCCTCTTTTTGCGTCGGGGGTTTAAAAAACACATCCTAATCATAAATTTCGTTTAGAATATAGGATGCACCCACACATAACATTGTGTTTTTAAGCTTACATGAGCACATAACATTTTAAGCTTACGTAAACGACCCAGCTACCTGGGAATAAGCTGTACAGTGTTAATATCCTTTTTTTATGTTATTGTACAATACATATATGAAATAGGACCGCAAGGAAAAAAAATAGAAGCCCTCTGAGTTTCTAGCCAGTTCTTCTCAGCCGTGGTCGCGTTCCGAACTGGTGGAAGAGGTCGAATATGTTAAGAATAATATGTTGATTATTTGTAAGTGTGACCTAAATAAAATAAATTCTTTGAATTTTTTTATCTGGCATGACAAACTTATAAAAAAAATGCACGGCTTTCCGATCAATGCTAATCAATGCGAAATATGTTATAAATTGCTTTATTATAACCAAGTTTCTTGCCCACTCTTCTGCGTAGAGTAGCATTCTGAACCGTCGGTAGTTTCAAACTTGAGGATTTGTAAGAGTTCCCTGAAAATTCATATAAATTAAGTCACCTTTGAGTTTGAGTATGTCGGCGAAAGAAAAATTGCTTGTATACGCCAAGCTTTATGTCAGGCACAGCTCCGTAGCTCAGGCCGCGTTTGTTTATATTTGCGCTGGGAAACAACATATGATTGGCAGGAAGTGAATACTTGTGGACCTTTACTTTTGCACGCGGGTTCAAAAGGTTTGGGACCTGGGATCCGGTGTCGACCTTCCAGACTTTGACCTTAAGCGGGATGGAGTTCATGTAGTCTTTGGTTTCCAGTTGCAAGAATGCAGACTATATGACTGAAATCAATCAGTTAAAAATACTTCAATAGGCTTTTGGTGCGGTGGTGTGTCTGGCAGGAAGCCGAGGTGCCTATCTCCCAATAAGCATAGCATAGCATGCTGGTCGCTACAGGCTCTTTAGAGTCAGGGCAAGTTGCCAGTATGAGTCATAGAGATTTTAAAAATCAAGCTTGCAAAAGAGCCTACTTTTTTCATGAGTCACGCTGGCCGATCGGTTTGGAACAGGATTATTATTTACAGATTGTCTCTTGATGGTACCAGATTTTATTTTGCATTGATGGTCTTTTTAAAATTCAGGTAAACATTACAAATTTAAAATTGAGGCAAGGTCATCGACTGACACAAAGTCATATTTTGGGACATCCCACAGCGCCTCTGCGCCCCACATTCAAGTTAATTCCACTAATCGCAAGCCTACTTAGATTAGCGATGTCCCAAAAATTTGCCGACGATTTGCATTAAGCTAATTAACTTTCATAACTTGGTGCTAATGACTTAATGTCAGGTGAATAAACTCGGTGCTTGTTTTTCCATATTGGGCACAATGTTTCAATGGGAACGATTCATGGTGGCTCAGAGCGTGGTCACTGCATACAATGATTGTGATATGTTGATGTAGTTTCTTCTCAACTTTATTCTTTTTTACCTTTACAAAGAATATGTGCGTGCCACAGTCGCCAGTTCTTACTTCACTCCTAAAGCCGAGGATATAATATTTGTATCTGCATATATAATTAATGGTATATAGTTTTTGTACAAATAACATAAATATGTTTTGCGTTATATATACTTTACTTAGTATTAATTGTGTATTATAAATTGCATATGAATTGGAAATAACAGCTATCGAGTTTATTCTAATTTTTTTTCGTATACTCATCACCATCCATTATTTCAGCCTATGAATAATGGATGGCCGCACTAGTGAGCCAGGCCTCCTCTAAATTCATGGAAGGATAAATGTACATTTCAATGATATAGATATAAAAGAAAAGTACAGATACTTTTTCAAATACTCGTATATCAGTTCTGTGGTTAGAAGATAAATCGTCCGTTCTGTACAATCTTGATTTACAAGGAAACGCATGTATTTGCAAATTAAGCCCACCGTAATAAAGTAATGGCAGATAAATACAAATTATATATTACTAAGAAGTAATTACTTCGCCTTAGTTTTACACCCTAATTAATCCATAAGTTAATTAACCAAAGGGAAGATATTTCAAGCGGACAATAACTAAAACGACTTTAGAAATACTTGGAGACCGAATGAACGTAAATATTTGTTGTATTCATCGACGTGTAGTTTTAACTGTTGACGAATAGAAGATTAAAAAATTACCAAGTTTGTTGCGCTCATATATAGCATTTTTTTTTATTATGATGAGATGTGATACATTCTGGCTGTTTGAAAGGTTGTTTATTTAGTTGTTGAGCTATATTGGCTGCACAAACGTATTACTGTCATCTTATGTGCACACTAGTTCATCATCAGTATTTCAGCCAAAAGACGTCCACTGTTGGACATAGGCCTCCCCCAAGGATTTCCAGGAAGGCCGGTCCGGAGCCGGCCGTATCCATCGCTTTCCGGATATTCTATTTTTGCATACTAGTTATAATAATAATATAATAAAATAAAAATAAAAATAAAAAAGCCTTTTATTCCTTACAAACATAAAAAAGTGATAAGTAAAAGTTGAGTACTATCTAACTAACCTAAGATTTATACATATCTGATACGTTCCTATATATAAGAAAAGCTTTTTACATACAAACTTTAAATTATCTTTTTAAATTTCCAATAACAAATAAAATTTATGACGATTGTTTTACATATGTTTATGTTTATTTATTTGATTATAGGGTTTGTAAGAACCCCTCCTCGGGTGAAGGCCTCCTCCAAAGAAATCCATTTGTCCCTATCTTTTGCTATTTGCAGCCAGTTTGGGCCGGCGATTTTTGTGATGTCGTCTTGCCATCTCGCATGCGGTCTTCCTCTGCACCGTGTACCAGGCGGACCATTCCATGAGGTTATTTTTTTGGTCCATCTCTCGTCTTGTAGCCGCCCTACGTGGCCTGCCCATTTCCATTTAAGTCTTTGGGCATGGATTAGAGCATCTATCGCTTTCGAAATGCTTCTAATTTTGGTATGTTTTATTTTTTGTCGTTTTTTTATGTTTAGCATGCTGCGTTCCATACTGCGTTGGCAGCTTACGATTTTACTCTTTATTTTACTTGAGTATTTCCAAGTCTGACAGGCGTAGGTCAAACACGGTAGGAGACATGTATTCATCGTTTGAGTTTTAATCCGTACTGACATATCTCCTTTGAATATTTCCTTTAAGCTCCAGTACTTATTCCAAGATCTTTGTATTCTTCGTTCTAATTCTAGCTCATTGTTTGTCCTGTCAAATGATATTTGTTTCCCCAGGTAGATGTAGTTATCTGTGTAGGCCAATATATCTTTGTCAACTACCATTCTTGTTCTTTTACTGTTTGTCATTAGCATTGTTTTTGACAGGTTCATTTCTAAACCAACTTGTTTGCTGACTTCGTTTAGAGAACGAATCATGAGCTGAAGTTCTGTGCCTGTTTCTGAAAGCAAAACCAGATCATCGGCGAAGCGGAGGTGGGTAAGATGGTTTCCGTCGATATTTAAACCATATTTTTTCCAGTCCAGCTTCCGCATTGTTGATTCTAGAAGGGCAATAAATAAAAGCGGAGATAGGGGGTCACCTTGTCTCACCCCTCTATCAATAGGAAAGCTTTGCCCGACTTTTTCTAATTTTACTCTACCTTTATTGTTCGCGTATATATTTTTTATTACTTTTATGTAAACGTTTTTTACGCCCTGCTCTTCCAACGTTGCCCAGATGCTTTGGTGGGAAACTGTGTCGAATGCTTTTTTGTAGTCTATGAAAGCTATATATAGAGCCCTTCTTCGTTCGTGATATTTTTCGATTATAAGTTCCAAGGTGTGGATGTGGTCTATAGTTGAGAAGCCCTTTCTGAAACCCGCCTGTTCGATTGGTTGTTCCGCGTCTAGTGTAGAGCTTATTCGTTGAATTATTAATGAAGAGAATAGTTTGTACAAGCATGGTAATAGGCTTATTGGTCTGTAGTTTTCAATCGCGCGGGGGTCCCCTTTTTTATAAATCAATATTATATTAGACTCTGACCATTGGGTGGGTGTCTCCGTAGTTTCCATGATACGGTTGAACAGGTTAGTCAGAGGTAGAGCTAGTTCGGTGCAGGCGGTTTTTAAAGCCTCGTTGGTTATGTTGTCTGAACCTGGGCTTTTATCTGTTTTCAGAGCTTTAATTGTGTCAGCTATATCTTTTATATTGAATTGTACTATATCTTCATTGTTATAAAGGTGTGAGGTGTACGTTGAACTCTGTGGTATTAATGTTTGTTCGTTAGCCTTGTATAATTTTTTGTAGAATTCCGTTGCCACATCTAAAACGTCATTTCGGCTATTTAGGGTCTTATTTGCCCGGTTTAGTCCATCAATCCATGTTCTGTAATTTTGTAACTCTCTATACGCTTTTTTTGAGCTACCGGATTTTGCCAGATGCCGTTGGATGGTGTTATATCGGTATGCTGTGTAGTCTCGTTTTATAAGTTTGCTTATAAGCTTGTACAGTGCTGATAATTCATTCTTCATTGATCGGGTTTTATTTTTTGTTCTTTGTAGTTCCTGTCTTCTTTTCATAAGTATTAAAGTGCGCTCCGATAGTATCCCTTGACCTTTGTTGTTGTTTTTATTTTGTAAACGAGCGATCTGAAGACTTTTGCCAATAGCTTTTATTATTTTATCGTGATAGGTTTGTGTAGAAACGTTGAAGCAGTTTTGTAGGTCCGGCAGGTAAGATGTAATACTCTCTTTGTATAATAATATTTCCTCTTCGTTTTTCAGTGTAGATTGCTGATTGTTGCTGAAGTTTGATCTGTTTTTCTTGTATTTTTTTAACATTACTGTCGCTCTAACTGGCCTGTGATCAGAAGAAAAGTTGACATTTAATACTTCGATGTTTTGGATAATTTTCGGTTTATTTGACATGATATAATCAATTTCATTTTTATATATTCCACTTGGTGAGCGCCATGTCCATCGTTTATTCGACTTCTTTTTGTAGAATGTATTTAGAATTGCGATTTTGTTTTCCAATGCAAAATTTATTAATCTCTGACCTCTCTGGTTTCTTTCGCCATATCCGTATGATTTCATAACTAAGTATTCGTCTTGCCTGGGTTGACCTATTTTTGCATTTAGGTCCCCCATTATTATAAAAGTTCTATGTGCCTGGTTAATAGCTTTGTTTACATTTGTGTAAAAGTCATCAATTTCTTCTTCTTTTGCTGATTCCGTGGGTGCGTATACTTGTATAAGAGATAATTCAATTCCTTGTATTTTTAAGTTCAGTAACGCTACTCTATCATTTATGCCAATAAATTTTTCTATGCTATTCTTATGTTTTTTATTTAGTAGGAATCCAACACCGTACTTCCCTGGTGTGAGTCCTATGTGGAATAGAATATAGTTTTCATATTCCTCAATTTTTGTTCCTAGGCGTCTTACTTCCGAAAGTCCAATTATATCGTATTTTATACCTTTTAAAGCCTCTTGCAATTCAATTAAGCGTTCATACGATGATAACGTTCTTACGTTATAAGTTACTATGTAGAGCTTGGGGGGTGATGTAGAAGCGAGGTTTGATATCTTGGTAGTATTTTCCTTTGGAGGGTTGTGGTCATTATCTTCCGCGGTGACCGGCCGTATTGGAAGATGGTACTTGTATTCTATTAAATTACTGTTTTTCATTATTCGTTCTTCATGGGAGGGGTAGGTTGGTTGCTATGCGTTTGGTTCTTGGTTGTTTTGTATCATGTTGGCGTTTTTGTTGACTAAGAAGTTCAGTATACCTGACTTTGGGACACCTTCTGATAAACTGTTAGATCGTCGAATTGATGCCTGTGGTAGATGTACTTTGTTTTTTTTTGTGATATGGATGTTACGATCGCAAGATTGTGCAGGCTGTATATCAGGTGATGTAGGTAGTGCTCTCTTGGTATTTGGTTTTACTATTATCAGTTTATCATATTTTATTCTCACTGAGTTACCTTTCTCTTTCTCGATGATCATTTGCTGTTGTAATTCTTTTCTTTTTTCTAGGATGTGTTTTGGGTAGTCCTCTTTCATATAATATTGAGTGTTGTTTAGTGCTGCCTTTTGTTTGAATGTATTTATCTTAAGGCCGAGAGTAGTGAAAGTAACTATTATTGGTCGAGGTCGTTCACCTTTTCTTCCGATTCTCTTTACCTCTTGGATGTCTCTATGGTCTAATTTTATGGAAAGACGTTCTCTTATCCAGTGTATGATGTTATTTTCTAGTTCTTTGTACGACAATTCTTTGTCTTCGATGCCAAAGAACACTATATTTCTTTGCCTTAATTGTTTGTCTAGCATGTTTATTCGTTTCTCTTGATGTTCAACCTGCTCTTTCATTTTTTCGTGCTTTTGTTCCCATACAGAGAATTTTTCTTCTAACATTTTATTTATATTCTGAGTCACTTGATCTGTCACATTTTGCCCACATTGGCGGATCATTGCTTTTTGTTCATCGAGCTCTTTTTGTATGTTACGAAGTGCGCTTAGAACTTCTTCCATGATTATTTAATTGATACGCCCTCTGTTTTTACGGTGCTGTACTACGTTGATTGATTGTGATCTATCAGCATCGATTAACAGAATGATCAATGTAGTAATCGACCTCGCCAATAGATGTCACCAGGTTGGATTAAGCGTCCTCTGTTATTTGATTCCTGAACTATTGTGGTGGTATATGGATCGATCGTTGTGTTTCTACAGTAGTTTATGATCATATCAACATATGGCGCTATTTAGTTGATCATTTGACAACTACTCAAGTAAAAGAAATACGTTTGAGAATTTATAGGTTACTTTTAACGTTTTTAATTATATAGCCATAATGCACTGACGAAGAATATATTCACTTAGGCACTAATTACACGAGTCCGTTCTATTGGTTTTTAAGGTAGTCAAATTGCGTTTGAGCCCATTCAAACTGTAAACACTTTTGTTGTTAGTCACTATATTATTTTCACTTTTTTATGGTTTATAAGTAATATTGGTCCAAGTCTCCAATGTATGTTTTGGTTCACTGTGTAATGATCACTTTAAGCACATTTCCCGTCACTGAATACACTATTTTAAACAGTAAAAACTTAAATTCGTTCCGAGACGATGCTAACCGTGACGTAGCCCCCCTCCGTGACCCTGACATACTAGTTACTCTGACGAAATTCGTATCGCCAATAGTTTTTAACTACTTTCGTTGCAACTTATTTATTTAATCCTTTATGCAAAACATTTACATAGGCTCTCCCAGTCAACCTTAGGGTAGTGCAGAGAGGGGTTTACGGCAGATGCACTGGGAAGTTACGAAAGTATTTCCTAAGAATATAACTTCCTTGTATGTTATCAAGTATTAAACCTTCCTTGGGCTTGCACAAATATTTCAAAAGCATAATCAACCAAATTTGGTTGATTATGCTTTTGAATTATGCTCTTGATTTCAAATAATTAAAAACAATTATGTCCAACAAATCTGGCTGGAAAGGTCATCTATGAGTAGGTATATACACAAAAATGTATTTCGGTGGAATTCATTAACAAACTCTGTGACACGAGATTTTTGTATATTAGGATTTTGTAGTTGTGCTAAACTTTGAGACCTGTTTCCTTCCGCACGGCAAGGCTACTTCTTCTTATTCCAACAAAAATGTGAAAAATAAACACATATAAGCCTTATCCCGACTGACTCGTAAAAGAACGAAGTAGTTTTCCATGAAAAAATATCGTTCTGCACTGATCGTAAATATAGTGAATAATGTAGGAGGCAATAGCTGAAACTTTATTTTTTGTGTATAGTTTTTGATGTCTTTCTGTTAAGGAGTTCGCAAGCAAGCGAATAGTGCCGAATGCATCAGTCTGCTGGTTAAGCTAGTTTAATTTATATCGTCTGATCTCCTCCTTGTGTCGGAGGGCATGTACAGCCGTCAGACTTGTCTGTTGAAACAAATCAAATTTAATTTATTTAAGTTTTCTATTTTGACCGTTCAATATACATTTTACATTTACCACCGTTTCGCAGGGTTGCTCTGCAGAGCAGATCCGGAAAGAAACTCCGTGTTTCTTTTTTAAATAGCAATTTTCGTTTATGTGTTTTTGTATGAGACAGATTTGTGAGAGCAAGCCCGCGCAATAGTCCCAAGGGGCCAAATATATCAGCAGTATTTTGTCAGTATGGGGAACTGCAACCCTAAGCCGCCCGACACCGAGCTACGGTACCTGTTTACAAGATTGACGCATGTGACAGCCCTCCTCACATACGACAGTCAAAACTCGTAGTCGGTGGGGTGAAAAACTGACGACTGGTTTAAACAGATAATCAACTACAGAATCTGGGTCGCAGAAGGCAATGTAAAAATAGAAAAAAGTGCTGAAGATTTTTCTACAAAGAAACAAAATCCAGACCCTTCTCGTAAATACATTAAATAGCATACACTGGTCTCTGCTCTTACTAACCTACCTTGTTGGTCTAGGGGATGGATGAGCCGCCTCTGGATTACGGGCCTCCGGTTTGATTCCAGGGTCGGACAAGTGTCTTTATGTAAACCACTTACTCTCAGTCTGGGTGTCATTTCTGTTCCTGAATTACATGATTGTAAACAGCCCCTGCGATACATATTATACCTAGAGAAGGGGGTTCGTTGTTTAAAAGAAAGACAAGAAAGCGGACTCACCAAATTACTGCCTTATTTGCCCACGTCTGATCGCTTGGCTTTTGTTTTTCTATTAAATAAATAAATAATAAATAAATATCCTTGGACATTTCACACAACGCCATCTAGTCCCAAGCTAAGAAACTTAATGCTTGTGTTATGGTAACGAGATGGATGATAAACTACTTATATACATTTTTTTTTTGTAAATACATACATATTATAGATAGAAATGACACCCAGACTCCGAGCCAGTGCCTCTGATTTAGACAAAGACACTTGCCCGACCCCGAAATCGAACCCGGGACCCGTTGATCCAAAGGCGGTACATCTAACCAATAGCCCAACGAGGCAGTCGATATTACTAGTTCTTTAGGTCACCCCATACATGCTTAGAATAGAATGTATTACCATGTAATAAATCTGAATAATGACTATTCATTATTTCAGCTCCTAAATGAGCCATTACTGCGTCGGGCTTCCTCCAAGGGGTGGAAATAGCCCACTGCGCAACGCAGGCGAGACGGATTGGCACTGGGTTTGTATTTATGTTTTCCTTCTCTTGCGGCTAGGTGGCGTTCCCTTAGTCGGCTTTTACGACATCCTGCGTATTCTAAATTGATCACACACGGAAACACTGTCACAGTATGGATAGATATAAAAGCGGTTCATTCTGATTCAATTTATTTATTAAAACATGTTATATAGGGTTATATTGTCCATGTGGTGCCGGATTTAGAATACATAATGCCACCAGCCCATACCATCTTTGGGGTGTCGTAAGAGGCGACTAAAATAACAAAACTTGGGGCTAGGCAGGTCACCTAGCCCCAAGAGAAGGAAAGCTTGATACAAACCCTGTGCCAACGCGTCTTGCAGGCTTGGGACAGTAGGCTAATTTCCCTTCATGAATTTGGAGGTGCACCTACCCAGTAGTGGGTAATTCATGGGCTGAAACGATGATGTATGTAGTATAATGTCAAAGTAGACATTCTTAAAATATTACTTGACAAGGACCAATGGACTGAGGTAAATTAAAAATAGTCAAAACAAATGTAGTGATTAATAGAGTACTAGAGAACTATGTATTATTAACACGAGCTCTTGCACTACGTCTTTTTGATCCACGGTATGTAGTAGCGGTACTAAAATTAAAATAAAAGACACGACATGTATGTGGACACAGTATATGAAAGTTATAAACAGTAGAGACATTATAATATATAAATAATAAATATTCTTGGACATTTCACACAACGCCAACTCGTCCCAAGCTAAGCAACTTAATGCTTGTGTTATGGTAACGAGATGGATGATAAACTACTTATATACAGTTTTTTTTTGTAAATACATACATGATATAGATAGAAAACACCCAGACCCGGAACAAATACTTGTAGGTCGT
The DNA here is from genome assembly GCA_905475355.2 of Clostera curtula. NCBI lineage: Eukaryota > Metazoa > Arthropoda > Insecta > Lepidoptera > Notodontidae > Clostera > Clostera curtula. Next base: position 893,822 of record FR997803.1, on the reverse strand, counting down.
ACAAATATTTCTTCCGTGCGGGAATCGAACCCGCGACATGCTTCAGTTTCCGTTTCCAATTTCCGGATCACGTTTCTCTGGTACGATTCTTAAGTAGGGTCGGGTGTATTGAGCTCGGGAACTTTATGTTTGGAAAGGTGCCCCGCGATAAAGGTCTCATCTATTCTTCTTTTAATGATGGGCAATGATGGCAAAAATCGACGTTGCAGGGGAAAGCTCGCGCATGTCATTAACCAAGCGCGTGAGTTACACAAAATATCGACTATTGCGCAGTGCTCAAGTTCTTTGACTATCATTATGAAAGTTTACAATGTATATGCAGGATGTAACAAAATCCTTATAGCCATTAGAAGTGCGGGCATAGAGCCTACCGAAAGGAGCCTGGTTCTGTGTATGGATAATGATTAAAGCCAACTTGATTAAATGAGTTTTGAATTTTGAATTTGATAACTGTTCTATTTTACAGCATGAGGGAGAAACATACGTTTTTGTTTTTATTCAAACTCAAAATGAATTTTATTTATGTAGTGTTTATCACAAAACTCCTAGCAATCGTCAAATTTATAAATATTATTATTATTTTACGGCCCCTGTCCCATACTAGGTGGTAGTCTCCACACACACCTATCAGTCGTCATACCTACATTCTCACACCTTTCATACACAATTCCTCACTCCTACAATAATCCTCTGAAAAGATGTTGAAAGCTATACTACTACTAGCTTACCCCGCAAACGTTGTTTTGCCATTTATAGGGGTGAAACTTTAGGGTTGTATGTATTTTTGTACGCAGCATAAAAAGTAATAACAAAAAGTTTTGTCTAGAAATTAAATAATGGTATATTAACATTTAAGGGGATAAAAATAGATGTTGTCCGATTCGCAGACCTAACCAATATGCACACGAAATTTCACGAAAATCGTTCGAGCCATTTCGGAGGAGTTTAATTACAAACACGACCCAACGTGACACGAGAATTTTATATATTACAAGATTCAGCACATAAATGACCCCCTACTGAGTTGGGACTCCTCCAGTTACATTTAGGGTAATTAAATAAATAAATAAATTCGTTTGTTTTGTTGGCTCATATGACACACTCATTTCTCTGTCTAAATGCTAGTATTTAGCCGGTACCCGAAAAATCTGAACTAATTGCAACAAGAAATATCGCCTACAAATGCGAATGAATAATTACGAAAATATCCTACACCGCGATAACGAAATATCAGGAGCAATTCGCAAGGTTAAGATATCCCCGACTACAACTATTGGGGGATAGGCGCTGCGACCCCTAGCCAGACATAACACCTCATCTGGCTGGATGATCATCCCTTTGCGCTTAAAAGCCAAATTTGGTTGCCAATTAAATTTAGATGTCGTAGGTATATAAAGTTGCAATATCGTTTACAAGTTATAAAGTGTGAACAAAGTTGCCTTACTGCAAATTTACCATGCGCTGTGTCAAAGAGACATTGCACTGATGATTTTACGAGTATGTCGTCGAGACATGCCGCGTTAATTGAACAAATTAATGAGTGTTATTCGCTTCATTTTGCGGAGCATTTGTTTTTATTTTTAATCGCCATCTACTACTTCTCAGCCCATAAATGACCCACTGCTGAGCCGGGCCTCGTCCAACTAGATGAAGGGTAATTTGCCTACTGTGCCACGCTGGCCAGTCGGGTTGACACAAGATTTAGTATCAAGTTTTCCTTCTCTTGCGGCTCGGCTTTCGGCCTTGTCATTTACTATTGTCGACTCTTACGATATCATCATCATCATCATCAGCCTATTTCAGTCCACTGCTGGACGTAGGCCTCCCCCAAGGCTCGCCACTGAACCCGGTCTTCGGTTCTATGCATCCAGTTGCTGCCGGCTGCCCGTCGCAGATCGTCGCTCCATCTAGCAGGGGGGCGTCCCACCCTACGTTTGCCAGTACGTGGTCTCCACTGTAGCACCTGTTTGCCCCAGCGGCCGTCAGTTCTACGACAGATGTGGCCAGCCCATTGCCACTTCAGCTTGCTAATCCTATGGGCTATGTCGATGACACGCGTTCTCGCTCGGATGACTTCATTACGAATTCTATCTCGTAGCGAGATACCGAGCATAGCCCGCTCCATAGCTCGCTGAGCGACTTTTAGCTGATGGACTAGCCGCACCGTCAGTGTCCACGTTTCAGCACCGTAGGTTAGTACGGGTAGGACGCACTGATTGAAGACTTTTGTCTTCAGACTCTGCGGTATGGGCGACGAAAAGACCTGACGAAGCTTCCCAAATGCTGCCCAGCCCAACTGAATCCTTCTGGCTACCTCCTTCTCGAAGTTGTTTCGTCCTAACTGCAGACACTGCCCGAGGTAGATGTATTCCGAAACAACTTCAAGTGGAGTACCATCAATGCTGATTGGTCCCGGACTGACATGTTCATTGAACATAACCTTGGTTTTATCCAAGTTCATTCCGAGACCAACCCGCTTGGATGCAGTGGCAAGGCTGTCCAGCATTTGTTGAAGATCCTGCAGCGATTCTGCCATGATGACAATATCATCGGCGAAGCGCAGATGGGAGATGTACTCGCCGTTAACATTAATGCCCCGTTTTTTCCAGTCCAGTGTCTTGAAGACGTCCTCCAATGCGGTTGTAAACAGTTTCGGGGATATGACATCCCCCTGTCTTACACCTCTGCCCAATTGGATTGGTCTTGTCTGGTCTTCCTGTACTTGGACGGTCATTGATGCAGCGTAGAGGCATCTCAGCGCTTCTATGTATCGCCAGTCAACTTGGCACCGCTGCAAGGGTTCCAGAACAGCCCAGGTTTCGATAGAGTCAAAGGCCTTCTCATAGTCCACGAATGCTAGACACAGCGGCCGATTATACTCTTCTGTTTTCTGTATAATCTGCCGCATTGTGTAGATGTGGTCTATGGTGCCAAATCCTCTCCGAAACCCGGCCTGCTCCGGTGGTTGGAAGTCGTCAAGTCTTTGTGCCAGACGGTTCGTGATGACTCTCGAAAACAGCTTATATACGTGGCTCAAGAGCGAGATGGGCCTATAATTATTCAGAAGGGTCTTGTCTCCTTTCTTGAAGAACAAGACGACTATGCTCTTGCTCCACGCATTAGGAGTTCTCCCAGAGAAGAGGACGGTGTTGAAAATGCGTCGGAGCTGTCTGATTACAGGTAATCCACCTGCTTTCAGTAGCTCCGACGTAACTCCGTCCTCCCCCGGGGCTTTTCCATTGTTAAGCTGTTTGAGAGCCAACTCGATTTCGTCAAGGCTGACTTCCGGCAGCTCATCTGTGTAGTGGCGGGACAACGTAGCTCTGGGATCTGTAGAAGCGGGTGATGGCTGTGGAGTATTTGAAGCGTATAGACGACCATAAAAACTCTCCACTTCTTTGACGATCTCCGGTTTAGATGAGACGACATTGCCGTTGGTGGTCGTGATGTTACTCAGACGGCTCCTCCCAAGACGCTGCGCGAACACTTTGGACCCCCGATTTTGCTCAATCACTTCCTGTATTTTTTGCGTATTCGCGCGTCGGAGGTCACGGCGTATCAGTGTCCTGATTTTCTTGTGGAGGGCCCTCTTTTCGGATGCTGTGGCGCTGGTATTTTGCCGTCTATCATCCATAAGCCGGAGAGTCTCAGTAGAGAGTTTCGATGCCCGTCCATATTGCTTCCTCGCACAGAGCTTCCTTCCCTCGTCCTTAATTATTTGGACTACGCTGTCCAGATCCTCGTCAACGCTCATTGTAGTTTCCAGAGCAGCGAACCGGTTCTGAAGTTCCAGCTGGAACTTTTCGGAATCGCTAGCCACTTGATGCAGGTTGGGTCGGAGTATAGACTTCATCAGCCGTCTGCGTTCAAGCTTGAAGTCTATATTCAAGGTGCCTCGTACAAGTCGGTGGTCACTACCGGTATTTACCCTGTTGACCACAGAGACATCCCTGAATATATACTTCTTGTCCGTCATGATGAAGTCTATCTCGTTTTTCGTCACAGTGTCGGGGCTTTGCCAGGTCCACTTCCTTTGGGGCTTTTTCTTAAAGAATGAATTCATTAAGAATAGCCCCTCGCGTTCCAGGAAGTTGACCAGCATTTGCCCCCTGTGGTTCCTACATCCGTAGCCATGCGATCCGACTGCCGATTCGCCGCAACTTTGTACTCCCACTTTGGCGTTGAAGTCCCCCATGACAACATTGAAGTGAGCCTTAGTGGTATTATGCAGAGCCCTGTGCACGTCGTCATACACAATTTCCACTTCGTCGTCCGAGTATGTCGACGTTGGTGCATACACTTGCACCACTTTGAAGGAATACCTCACGGTGAGCCTTAGAATGAGGTATGCAACCCGCGCCGACACACTAGATATCTCAACAATGTTGCCCTTGAGGGCCTTATTGACGAGGAATCCCACTCCACCTTGTGAGGATTGGTCTCCTTCTCGAAAGTAGAACAGATGGCCCGATTCCAGAGTAATGGTGTCCTCCCCCTCTCTACGGACTTCACATAACCCTAGAACGTGCCATCTTATATTGTTAAGTTCTACTTCGAGCTCCTCAAGATGTTCGTCCAGCCGCATCGTTCGTCCGTTGTACGTCGCCATGGTCAGTTGGTGGTGGTAGCTATCCGTAGCCCGGGGATTGTTAGCACCCCCCGCCTTACCGTTACCACGGCCGCTACCGTGGCCGGGGATAGTAAGGCTACCGGGAACTGGGGGCCGTTGCATATTTGTGCTATTCATATGGGGGGTTATGCCATAATCGCCACGCTTGGCAGGCGGGTTGGCGATCGCAGTAACGGATGGTATGTTTTTGGACAGAACGTCGCTGCTGCCCAACGTCTGTTGTCCCTTAGTCGCCTCTTACGACACCCACGGGAAGATATGGGGTGGTAGACTTCTTACTCCGCTACCACACAGAGACATCTTACGATATCCTTAGGATGAAATGGGGTGGTGTCACTATGTATAGTATACAATGTAAAGGTAGAGAGAGAAAGTTCTAATCGACATGGGCTTGAATGGTGCGTGGACAGCAGAAAATATGCTGATGTCAAAAAGTTTAAGTGGTAATGATGTAAGTGCCTTTACTACGTCCTTATAATTAACGAATAAAATAGGCTTTTGAGGTCATCGGAGAACCTCATTTTAAGTGTGCCAGTGCATTCCACAAAATTTGTGGACAAATAATTTGTCCGTTCTGTCCGTTTATGGAATGCATTACCCTTGCATATTACACAGTCCCAATAGCTACATTTATTTAAAGAATTAGTCAAAAATCATTTCTAAGAAACAAGCGTGTAACACTCACGTTAAGTTACTTGTACTGTAGCATACTCAATTTAAGAACAATTTGTATTCCTTTATATGTATATATCATATATAATCGGTATATTCATATATATAAGTATGTATGTATATATATAATGTGTAGTGTATGTATGTATGTATATATATTATATAGTATATAGTATTTAATAATTATTGCTGACGTAAAACGATCCCAACAGTATTTGCGCAATTTTTTCTACGTAAATAATGTGTTGGTAGCGTGGAAGAGATTGTTTTTTAGTGATAAGGCCGCTAAATTGTTTTTACGTGTTTTATGTAATTTCTTTAATGTTTTAAAAAGTATGTCGCATAAGTACAATAAAGTGTTATCTATCTTTCTATCTAAAGATATTTTTAAATTAAATTACCGCAATTTTAATGCTTCTCTATAGACAGGAATTAAAAAAGTTGAAGTAATATTTGAGTTATAATGAAGCCAAAATATAAACAGAACGACCGACAAAACAATAAGAGATATAACAAAGTAACTTTTGTCTATCTTATCCACACGAATGTCAGAACATTTTCCGCAGCCCTCTTGAAACGACCAAGTCTATTAGAGTCTACATTTGCACGTGTCAAATCTTATCAGCTGTATTCAAGATAGCTTGTGGGTGAATGACCTCTGCTTTGTAGAATGCGATCGTAAAAGTGCGATATCGGAAACTTTTAAAAGAACTGTGCCTACAATATTATGTCGCCACGGGCTGTGGCTATAAATGTAGAGGTTTAAAATACGATCGGTGTCACAGTCGATTGCATTAGTAGTAGTCCAAGTTTCTAAGAATGTCAGCTTAACTTATGAGTTATACCAAAAAATTTGAACTACAATCAAATGTTTTAGAAGTGGCATAGCTAATTGCCACCCACTACACTAGAACATCACTCTTGTAATATGGTAATATAATTCATAATACGAATGATCTGAGCAACAGTAAAAAATACAGAAAAAGTAGCAATGACCTATAGTTTTATTTTGTAGTGCCCCTAAATTGAACTTTAATAAAGTACCGATTATACTATTCTGTTGCAATCTGACGACACCCCACAACACGTCACAAGACAAATATAAATTCGGTTTTAGATACCCCGAGACGAATCAAACCGACGACCGAGATGACCTTTCCAGATTTATAAAAAAGAGTCATCAAAATGGGTCCAACATTTGACAGGAAAAAATACACATACACGCACAGGCGAATATGAAACCAATACTCCCTTTTGAAGTCGATTAAAAAAAATCGATTGAGGTACTTATTGTTTTATTTTATTGTGGCACACGACTTGAAATACAGCCTCTAATGTCCCATTGTTCGAAGTACGCTGACCCATCTTTTTATTACACAAAACCTCAACACCTTTCTTTCAAAATCATTGAGTGCGAATATTCGATAAGATTTATTATGGGCGCGGGTTCTTTTGTTGCCAGTAATTATAATTTTTATGTCTTCTCAAGACGTATTTTAAGCTTACTTGGTTTGGTGTGATGTTGTCGCTAAGTTCAACATATAATATAAGAAAACATTTGATTATCATTCAATTTTTATTCTCGGCCGTTGAGTACTAGCTGGGGAATGTGGGACTCCGGGGCGCGGAAATATGGTAATTAACACCCCGTCATACCCACTGCAGCCAACGGCGTTCCTCGATAGTCCGCTTTAGGACCGCGGGTAGAGAGTTTATCCCTTCCGAAAAATGTTAAATCGTTGATACTACAAACTATACGCACAAAATGGAGAAATTCCTATGTCTATTTCCGCAGGAAAGTAATACTTTTAACCACCTTAAAAAAATATTGGAGGGCTTCAGCTCTTCCTTATGATTGTTTTGTTTAATGTGGTACCGCATATCTCCGCCATTTATAAACCATTTTGGAACATTAATTTTCATATTCTAATCGGATAGAGTATTTGGTCTTCAGATTGGTCCCATACAATTGAAATTTGTCGTAAACTACACACATTAGTACTATAAACGTAAACAGAATCTTGCTATATAAATCTTGAAATAAGTGAACAAAACCATTTGTTGGTGGGTATTATTGAACTATTTAACTACTACTTGTTGGTTTCGAGGTAAATGGGCTAAAAAAACATTTTAACTTAAAATATAAACAGACTTCAATAAACAACCTATATATAACCCAAAAAGCTAAAAACAAGCACTTTTAAAGTGATAGTGACATGAATTAGGCGCGCACGTAATTTTTTGGTGATTTTTCGCATTTCAGTTTTTTATTTGTTTTTGAAGTCGGTTTTCATTTTATTACTAAAAATCTATACGTATCTTATTAAAATTACTTACTCAGTTTCCGAAACTACTCGTATGCAATAAAAAATCATTGAATGTTTTTTAACTTACATTACAGAGAACTACCAAAAATAGCAAAGATGTCTCAAACTGGGGTTATCGAATGCTGTGCCATTGAGCTAACAAAGTTTAAGATTGTAGTAGTGTGCATTTATAGAGTTCCAAATGTAAATAATTTTTCACAATGTATTGATGTATTAGAACTGATATTACGAGATTTAGGGAAAACATGTTATAAAAACATAATATTAGCTGGAGACTTTAATATAGATACTTTGAAGAAAACCAAGCAGTCAATGGAATTCGGAAGTGTATTATCGAATTTCAACTTACAGTTAGCTGTACGTGAGCCAACTCGACTCAAGAGTGGAACATGCATTGACAACTTTGCACATAACTTCAGTAAATCATGTAAAGTTGCAATATTAGAACTCGCGCTTTCAGACCATACAGCCCAGTTACTCAAATGTCCAATAAATAAAGAGGATGTTATTGGTAGATGGCGAAAAATAGGACGGGCATACACAACAGATAATATTAGTAAGTTTAAAAGTTATATAAGTAGCTTATCCTTTTCAGACGTATATGAATGTTATGACCCGAATTTGGCGTATAACAAGTTTATGAATCTGTTCTCTTTTTTATATTTACAGTGCTTTCCTGAAAAACATTTAATTATCAACACACAAAACAAACAAAAATGGATATCACAGGGCATTAAGATATGTAGCAAAAAGAAACGTAAATTATTGTGGGAATACAGAAGGAAACCTACATTACAAAATAAAAGTCTATTCAAAAATTATTCTAAGTTATTCCGTAAAATTATAAATTTAACACAAAAGGCGCAGAATAGTCATAAAATAAAATCATCTAAAAACAAATCCAAAGCCACTTGGCAGCTAATAAACACATCTGTGAGTAAGCCGATAAATCATATTAGCAAACTTAAAGTAGACAGTAGAATAGAAACTGACCCCAAAGTTATTGCTAATGCGTTTAATAACTATTTTGTTGATAGTATTGACCCTATGACTGATAGTAAACTAAAAAAATGTCATATAATAAGTAGAAGGGAATCTATGTTTATGGTACCTAGTTTGCCACAAGATATACTTAAAATCATCATGTCACTAAAAAACACAGGAAGTGTAGGGTTAGACGGAATCTCTACTAAAGTAGTCAAATCAGTAGCTCACGAAATTTGTGGACCCCTAAGCCACATAATTAATCTAAGTATCAATAAGGGTGTTTTTCCAGACTCACTGAAAGTAGCAGTAGTAAAACCACTTTTTAAAAAATTAGACCGAACGTCATTGGAATGCTATAGACCTATATCATTGATTCCCGTCTTCTCTAAAGTCTTTGAGAAATATTTCTATATGGAGCTCAATACATATATGGAGAGAAAAAACATTCTGTGCAAAGAACAAAAAGGTTTTAGACAAAATAAAACAATTAATATGGCTATTTTTGAGTTTTTAGAAATTGTCATGACTAATATGGATAAAAATAATCCAGTCTGTGCTATTTTCTGCGACATGACACGAGCCTTTGATTATGTACATCATGACATACTTTTAAAAAAACTTGATAAATATGGCGTCAGGGGAAATCTTTCGAATTTGTTTAAGTCATATCTAGAAAACAGGAAACAAATTACACAGATTAACCGAATAAGTACTAATTCAAAACTAGAAGAAACACACACATCCAATGAACGTAAAACGACATATGGTGTCCCACAGGGAAGTGTATTGGGACCTCTTTTATTTACAATATATATAAACGACTTACCTAGCTCGAATAAATATCCTATGACACTATTTGCTGATGACAGTACCGTTATCATACCGTGCAGTGATAAGAAAATATATAAAAACGATATAAATGACACACTTACTAAAATAACAGAATGGCTAGATGAAAATAATTTAATAATTAATCTTAAAAAAACATTAGTTGTACATTTTAGTCAACGCCCACACACATTAAATATTGATGTTAACCATAACGGGAATAAAATTGAGTCAGTAGAATCCACTAAATTTTTAGGACTTATTATAGATCGCAATTTAAACTGGAAACCACATACACATAATTTAAACGAAAGAGTGTCTAAAAGTGCTTATGCACTGTATAGTATTTCTAAAGTGCTTAATGCAGATGCTCTTCTAACAGTATACTATGGATTAGTTGAGTCCATTCTCAGATATGGAATAATCTTCTGGGGTAATTCAACCAACAAGGATATTATATTTAAAGCCCAAAAACGATGCCTTAGGAGTATGTTTAGACTACACCCGACCGACAGTTGCGTACCATATTTTAAAAAATACAAAATATTAACGGTACCTTCTCTATATATTTTAGAAATACTGGTGTTCGTAAAGTCAAATCCCAACTTATTCCGTCGCATGGCGGACATAGTCCCAAGAAACAGAAGGATCCATATGGAACTTTGTTTGCATAGCGCAAAAACTGCACTTATGCGCAAAAGTGTCTTCTGCATGGCTCCGATAATTTATAACAAAATACCAAAAAGTTGGCATGGTTTGGACATAGGTAGTTTTAAGAAAAGGGCTAAGAACTTCCTGGTAAATAAAACTTATTACAGCGTTGCTGAATTTATTGAGGACACGATCTGCCCATGATGTTAATTTAAAAACAATGTATTTGTTAATTCCCACTTATTTAATTTTAGTATTTAAGTTTCTTTTTCTATTTAGTTTTGATGTTTTTAATTTATTTCACCCAATTGCTAAACTGTGTTATGGCATTTTATAAATTTAAATTTAAACATAATTTGTACGCCATAAGTATATGGCAATCATGTAATTAAGAACAATATTATAATTGTAAGATATTACATGCCTAAGTGCATGTACACACATGATTGAACAAATAAATGGTTATTATTATTATTATTATTAACTGTTTATGAAGTGGGCCTATTCAGAGTTCACTGAATAAAATAAACATTATACTGGATCCAGCTACCCAAGAATTATGTTATCCTTTCATTAAGACTACATTTACAATGAAAACAGTTCGTTTGATCTGAACTGGGTCAGCCGTTGTTCGGTGAAGCTGGCGGTGAGAGAATATGGAAAGAAAATTTTAGTGCGATAGTCGCTTTACGCCTTGATGGTGTAGACGTTGCGGTTTAGACCTGGATCAATTCCGGTGTCGGTAAATATATTTTTTAAGCCAGAGATATTCTTACTTCAACAGGGTCTGGTGTTATTTATATTCGTAAATTGTGTTTACAAAAAGAGTAGTGTAAGGAAATGTCTTCTGTCAAAAAAAGAAAACAATATCTATTTCTTCTCATGTGTGTAACCAAAAAAAAAGTATGTGAACATGTAATCAAATACAGTAACCCTTTTTTATTACTTTTTTTCGTTGGGAATCCTCATGGAGACCGCTAAACGCCAGCCGGGTTATGTGGGACTCCGAGCCCCGGAAAGATGGTAATTGTGTCCCAACCTACCCACTAACATCAACGGTGCCCTCGACTGCCCGAAACAGGGCCACGGGTTCACTCCCCAATGGGGAGCATGCTCCGCGACCCTGATGCCTGCCGGGCCGCCCCTCCGCTGCTAGTGGCGGCAGCCCTGGCCCACCGGCTTTTTAAGGCTCTGGCGGTAACTCTGAGGACAGAAGAGACACCGAAATTTATAAAATGGTGTTTCTACTTAGAAATGTACCTATTGATTTTGTATTTGAAATTTTATAAAACATTATACAACAGTAGGTAATAGAAATCGCCACCAAGGAGCCAAAAACCACCACGCCTCTGTGTGCCGCTCTTCGTCTGGCCTCTCCTCGTGGCTCCGCCCGGCATGGGTGGCCCTAAGCCGGTATGGCCACAACGGATCCTAAAGGCACGCAAGCCGGCAGCACGGTGGAGGGGAAAATATAGCAACCCTGTGCCAGCCCGTCTAGCCAGTGTGGCACAGGAGGCTAACATCTTCCAATAAGAGATGGCTCGACGAAGCAGTGGGTCATGTATGGGCTGAATAGTAGTCGTAGAAGTAGAAGTGGAGTACAGCAACTGAGTAGTTCTGTGTTGCAATAGCTTTTCTTTATTGAAGAGTAATTAATATACGTTTTTATGAACGTATATTAACTTAACTTATTATTAGGACTGGTTTCGCGTTACAAATATCGTGATTATTTTTCTGCAAGCTTTGCAATCTCTTTTGCTATTTGTCCTGGGTAATATATGCATACATTCACGCAGATTTTTAATGAAAAAATAAGTTTCGCTATAAGTTGTACAGACAACTTAATGTTGTCAGTGTAAGTTGTTATTCTATAATATTGAAGTTTATCATCACTACATAGTATAAAACAAAGTCGCTGTCGTCTGTCCGTCCCTATGTATGCTTAAATCTTTAAAACTAAGCAACGGATTTTGAAGCGGTTTTGTTTAATACATAGATAGAGTGATTCAAGAGGAAGGTTTATATGTATAATACATGCATAACATTTTCGAGAAACTGATAAATTTAGATGATTGCACCCGTGCGGGCCGCTAGTGTATCTATAAACTATTTGACCTGCAGTGAAACGAAATTAGCCCACACTGACAAAATAAGTTGCCATGTGTTTTCTCAAGTGTTCCTCCTTCGGCTACATTATATATCTTTTAATCGCCCATTAAGACACCCAGAGAAGTCTAGTGTAATGAATTAAAAATGTTTGTAACCTAAAAAGCGGCCTTTATCGGAATAATTTTAGAACTCAAATTAATAATTTATTAGACCTGCAATATTACGGCTAGTTCGAAACAATAATATTCAATCCTATTAAAATAAAAAAAGTAATTTAGTTAATGCGTTTATAGCTCATTGCATTCTAATCATAAATGTTCACCATTTACAAGTGTAAATATAGTTTTATGGTCGATTGGTATTGATTTATCGCTTCAGCAATGAGTCTAATGTCCTATTTTATTGAAATTGGGCTATTAGGTATATTTTTTATTCGGAATATTTACGTCATCAATTTAGATTTGAATGCCTAAATGATACAGTAAAGAATACGATTGCAACAAGTAATTTTATTACACACAATTAAAGTCGACACTTTTGGTAAAAAGCAAAACTTGTTTTATTTTTTCACATCAGACTTTCAAAAGTGGTATTATTCATATTAATTTCAATAAAGTAAGTTTATAATTTGAATCATAGTGATTACTGATATTTCCACTAGATCCACTAGGTGGATTTTGGAGATAAAACGGCAATCACTCATTGTAAAAGCCAGTGCCTTGTCTACCATATAAGATAATGATGTCTTAGGTTTTCACGATCTTAACACATTGCAGGAAATGATGGCTTCACGGTTATGATCGTTTTATTTTATTTTATTCCCAACGTTTCAGACACTTTGCAGTGTCCGTGGTCGCGGGACGACTAGATGGCTTTTTTTTTTTTTTTTTTTTTGTCTGGAACAGTGCTGATAGCCGCAGATGGCTATGATCAGCTTTACCGGATGAGACTGGATGGCAGTTGTCGCTGCGGGCTTATATATATAAGTGATAATTGTTTGTGGGTGTGTGTGTAATTATTTTACTTTAATCCTCAATCGAAAAGTAAATAAAAGAAAGTGTTAAAATGTAGCATTACATTTGCTAAAGGAGTGTAGCATTTGAGATGCAATAGTTTTGGTAATTTGATCGATAGTATCTTTGTTTAAATATAAGAATTCAGTAAAATACATCAGTCAGACAGACACAGTTATATTCCATGGACGTATAAAAAAAGTCGGACGGAACTCTCGCTAAGACAAAAGTGAGACGCCAAGATGGCGGCCGCTCTTTATGTGTGAGTTAATTTTGGGGTGGCCAAGTTACACAAAAATTTGCCATTAAAACACGGTCAACGTAATAAAAAAATTGTATTGTTCGAAATTGTAATGTTTAAGTCAAAGTCAAATAATTGATTTTGTATAGGACACAATGGACACATACAAATTGTCAACATATTAAAGAAAATTATAGAATGCAAATTACTTATATACTTTTTTTTTTGTAAATACATACATATTCTTTAAAGGAAACACCCAAACCCGGAACAAATACTTGACGGTCGTACAAATATTTCTTCCGTGCGGGAATCGAACCCTCGACATGCTACATATACATAGTTTACCACCAGTTCGGAACGCGACCACTGCTGAGAAGAACTGCCTAGAAAAACAGAGAACTTGTTATCCTTTTTTTAATAATTTGCGGTCCTATTTCATTTAATTAAAATCCCAAATGCTGAGTTTTTTTTTTGAATAATGTCTTTTACTTTGAGACGTTCTTGAAATTTCTTCTAATTTCGAGATGTGGTGAAATCGAATCGTTAGATATTTTTCCGCTATATATTTAATCAGACTTATTTTGTGTTCTATTCCGGCGAAAGTATGTTCATATTCCTAGTTAAAAAAACGCTTTCATTACCTACACATTTTTCTTGCATTTTTGTGATAATATATTTATGTTGCCTTTCGTTGTACAATGTTAAGCTTTCTTTTATAATTTTTCGTATGACCATTTCGCAAATACAACAAATATCGAATATATCTTTCGATGGTAAATGTCCTCTGGTTTTTAGGTATATTAACTTCTGTTTCTTTTTTATATAAAAACCACGTCTTGTTAGATTGCTAATTTACCTTTTGAGGTACTGCATAAGTTACAACACGCCGGAGTCCTCCTTTAGTTGTATAAAAGTCATTCGCATCAAAATGTATACTGCAAACGACACTGTATTTGTTTGGAATCCAATCGTTTTCCCCATTAAAATTTCTAATTATTTGAATCCAATCATTTCTCCATACTTAATTTTCCTTAGAAAATCTAGCAAAAGGAATATAAAATAAAATACCCAGTAGTAACTATTAAATAATTAACCATAATAATATATTGATTTTAAATTTTTTTTTATTTCAACAAGCCCTTGAGTCAGGTAATGTTCCTAACTTCATGACGACAGGGCTCACTAATCTGATCCACAAATCCGGCAGTACCTCGGACCCCAAAAATTTTAGACCTATAACGTGTTTGCCTATTATTTATAAAATCCTTACATCTATTTTAAGAACTAAAATAAACGCGCATGTAATGGATAATAACATCTTGTCCCCCAGTCAAAATGGATGTAAGGCCAAATCACGAGGTACCAAGGATTTACTCCTCATAGACATGGCCATTAGCCAACAGGTTCGTAGGAATAAGAGAAATGTTTTCATGGCCTGGATTGATTATAAAAAGGCATATGATTCTGTACCCCATTCCTGGTTAAAAAAGATATTGAATCTATACAGAATACATCCAACTTTATGCGATTTTTTATCAACATGTATGGAACAATGGTCTACCATCCTTCTTCATCCAGGTCATGTAAACTATTTTGATTCATCGAACCTAGTTAAGATAAAGCGTGGTATATTCCAAGGTGACAGTTTAAGTCCATTGTGGTTTTGTCTAGCTCTGAACCCTTTGAGCACGTTGCTAAAGTGTTCCGGGCTTGGCTATCGTCTTCGGAAAGAGAATGAGGCCATTTCGCACCTTTTGTATATGGATGATCTCAAATTGTATGCTTCGAAAAAGCCTGACCTAATGGAGTTGCTTAAAATAACCGACAATTTTAGCAAATCTATTGGAATGGAATTTGGTGTGGACAAATGTGCGGTCCTCAATATACAAAGGGGGAGAATTGTAAACAGTGAATGTTTGCAGGTCTCACGGAACGTGTCACTCAGATGTCTTTCTGAATCCGAAACATACAAATACCTTGGTATGTCAGAGGCTCTAGGTATTGCTGATGCAGACATGAAGCAAGTATTGAAGGAACGGTTTTATAGTCGCCTAACCAAGGTCTTAAAAAGCCTTTTATCGGGTGGCAATAAAGTAAGAGCCTTCAATAGTTGGGTCATGCCGGTACTCGCATATTCCTTTGGCATATTAAGGTGGACTCAGACGGAACTGGACGCTGTGGATAGAAAAGTCCGTCGATTGCTAACAGCACATCGAATGCACCATCCACGTTCATCTGTAATGAGAATGTATATCTCGCGGAAATGCGGCGGCCGCGGCTTTTTAAATGCCAAGGACCTACATAATCGCGAGATACATAATCTCAGAGAGTATTTTCTTAAGGTTAACGTGGATATGTATCGAAATGTTGTCGCGATTGATAAAGGACTTACCCCGCTTTCTCTTGCTATCGAGAACTGGAGGAAGCCAAAGGTAATGAGTATTTCGGATCGCACGGCCATATGGAAAGACAAGGAGTTACACGGCAGGTTCTATCGAGCTCTCACGGGATCTGATGTGGACCAACTCGCATCCGTGGACTGGCTACGCTTCGGCAACCTTTTTGGGGAAACTGAAGGGTTTGTCTTTGCAATTATGGACGAAGTTATGATGACGAACAACTACCGGAAGCATATTCTGAAGGACGGCACGGTCGACATTTGTCGGGCATGCCACCGTCCCGGCGAATCTATCAGACATATCGTTTCCGGTTGTTCTCGTCTTGCTAACGGGGAGTACTTGCATAGACACAACCAAGTAGCCAAGATTATTCATCAACAACTTGCCTTTAAATATGGTCTTGTGAGTACCGAAGTTCCATATTACCAATATCAGCCTCAACCAGTTCTCGAAAATGACCATGTCACGCTCTACTGGGATCGATCTATTATAACGGACAGGTATATTGCTGCCAATAAACCTGACATCGTTATAATAGATCGGTCTACACGCCGCGTAAAGCTGGTTGACATCACCATTCCGCATGATGAGAACCTCGTGAAGGCGGAAAAAGAAAAAATGATTAAATATTTAGACCTGGCCCATGAGGTGACCACCATGTGGAGTGCTGAGTCAACCAGTATTATTCCGATCGTTTTATCAGTGCATGGTTTGATATCGAAAAGTTTTGATGGACATCTCAATCAACTCTCGATATCCGGTTGGGTGAAGCGTCTGATGCAAAAGGCAGTTTTACTTGAGACGGCGCGCATTGTTAGGCGGTTCCTCTCTTTGAAACACTAACCACTAGGCGGCTTGAAAAAATTTTCCGCCCATAGGGCTGCTATGATTTTTATATAATATTTAAAAAAAATGTTTTTCTCTTTTTTATAAATATTATGTAAAAAATATGAATAAAGAATATACAATAAAAAATATTGATTTTTATAATAAACGAAAAATGGCCCACATTTCAGTTAATTTGCACACGTGAATATTGGCAACACTGAACTTAAAATTAATTGTTTTGTTCTAGCAAATACAAATTGATTTTAATGTATATAATCTGGAAATAAGTGATTGAATTATTCATTTACGTATGAAACGTGATTCCTGGATTGTTTTTCTTTCGGTCACTACGGTTTTTACACCATTTTATCACGCAAGACATGATTTATAGTTTTTATTTTTTCGCCGCATATTGCGTCTATATGCATCTATGATCACGCGCGTAATGGCCGACTAATGTGTGAAAGTGTGCGTGCTGGCCTGTACATATTATAGCTGATCTGGCCGACTATGATGTCACAGTTTTTAGTTAGCGAGACTCTGTCCGACTTTTTTTATACGTCCATGTTATATTCATTTATATTTTAATTCCTTATGATTACTGATTTCACTGTACATAACCCATCAATGACCCACTGCTGACTTAAGGCTTCTCCTGGCTGGGTTGGTACAGGGTATCAAGTTTTCCTTCTGTTGACTGTTGGAGAGAACCGATTTGAATGACGAACTCTGCGTCTGTGACTGACATTGCAAGTTTTGACTGATGGAGAGAACAAATTTGAATGACGAACTCACCGTCTGGGACTGACATTGCAAGTTTTGACTGATAGAGCGATGATACTTGACTGATGAAGTGAGCATATGTGACTGACGATGCAAATTTTGACTGACGGTGCGTACACATTTGACTGGCGAACTGAGCGTCTGTGACTGACATTGCAAGTTTTGACTGGTGAAGAGAACACATTTGACTGACGAACCAAGAGTCTGTGACTGACATTGCAAGTTTTGACTGATGGAGTGAAAAAAATTTGACTGATGAGGCTGTATGTTTTGGCTTTTACGACACCCTCAGTATGGAATGGGGTGGTGACACCATGAAATCTCAATCGGACGGATGAAAAGCTTAAATGAAAAGAAAGTTAAACTTAAATATGCTATTTGTATATTTAGGACAGACTCAAATTTAAATTATCAATAGATTTCATTTCATTGTACAACCAATTGTGTACAAATGTACAACTGTATTTATTAGAAAGGTAAATTATTTGGAACTGGAGCTTTTTGTTCCGTAACAGCAAGACTTGCCACGTGAGGTTGCCAGTTAAGTTATGTTCATTACAATAAGTTTTTACAAGTTTTGGGGTTCACTTTTTATTTACATACTCATTTGTTCATACTGTTTACAGTTTAACCTTAATTAACACTCTTACGGAAGAAAGTTAATTTTCAATGTTGGTTGTTAGAAAACTTCGATAAAAAAGCTCTTTTGACAAGTCAAACAATAATTAAAATTTAAAATGTACCACAGGTTGCCGGCTCTTCTCTATACAGAAACCTTCCAATACTGATTTCATAGTACCACAGACACAGACAGACACACTCATGTCAAGCTTATAAAGCCCCAATGTATTTTACGGAATACAAACAATAGACCGAGTAATAAAAGCATGACTATTAAGATCCTGATTTCATTTAATCGTAGCCAGTCACAGACACAATGTAAATAAATAAATAAATATCCTTGGACATTTCACACAACGCCATCTCGTCCCAAGCTAAGCAACTTAATGCTTGTGTTATGGTAACGAGATGGATGATAAACTACTTATATACATTTTTTTTTGTAAATACATACATATTATAGATAGAAATGACACCCAGACTCCGAGCCAGTGCCTCTGGTTTAGACAAAGACACTGGCCCGACCCCGGAATCGAACCCGGGACCCGTTGATCCAAAGGCGGCACATCTGACCACTAGACCAACGAGGCAGTCATTTTTACAATGTACATTTTTCGCCATCGTCTATTCAGTGTAGGCTTAAAATCTACTGTTTTTTAGTCGGAAAATTCTCATGGATACCCATGCGTGAGGACTAGCCTAGTTATGTAGGACTCCGGTGCGCGAAAAGTACCCACCTACCCCATCAAAACCGGCAGTGATCCTCAACTACCCGAACCAAGGCCACGGGTTTCACTAGTAGCATGCGTCGCGACACCTGACGACGACTGTGAACGCCATAATTGGTTTATACAATAACTAGCGGCCCGCCCCGGCTTCGCAAGAGTGCAATGATGAACCTCTTAATTTATCAGTGTTTCCCTACTATATTATGGATGTATTATACATAAAAACCTTCCTCTTGAATAACTGTATCTATTAAAACGACAGCGACTTTGTTTTATAATATGTAGTGATAGTGATGATAATGATAGTGATGATAGTGATAGTGATGAAGCATTATTCTATTCTATTCACCGCCCGCCTTGTTTAGTGGAACCCCAAGCTCCAAGGGCGCTACTTATCGCCTTCTTGTTTCCTTTTAGAGTCAGTCACATTTCTGTCAAAAAAACCAATTGAAATCTACCAACGTAGCCTTACAAAAAAGTCAATTATATAGCAGCACGTGGCTTTCCACGAGGATATAAGAACCCTTCATCTGCACTAATATTACAAGCGGGAAATATTAATTTAATATTTTTGTAAGTCTGTGACGACTGACGAATAATTGGAAGGCTACTAAATTGTTTTCAAATTTTCTTTCACCATTCTTTCACCAGAATGTTACATTATTCGTAAGCATTCGAAGCCGAGATAAACACGGGTTTGAACCGCGCGTATTAGCTATCGTATTACATAAGTATTTTAAGAAGCTTATTTTTACCATTTAATCAGCGGAGAGGTATCTTATGCAATCTAATGAAACGTTTTAAGCTTGGCACGTTTTAAGCATGGAATAATGCTATTAAAGCCTACAGTTTTTTTTAATTATGTCGTTGTTTGCATCTTTATGCACTTCACACTAATAATCGTGCATTTTTGTCGAATTTCGACATCTTGGCGATCTCTAGTCTTATTAAATACGCTAGATATCAATACGTCCCCACATTAAACTAGTGTAAACATCAGACGTGACGCACGTTTTGGCATTTGCAATATCAAGTTTCGTAGTCGGTATTTGATTGATTGTTTATTGTGAGGTTCTCAATAAATACCACATGTGCCTACGAAAATTTGGCTCCACGCAAATCGTTTTTTACGAAACAAAGTAACAGGTATGTCTAGAAGATATGTATATTTTCTTTTACAAGACAATGAAATGAAATTAAAAAAGTCCTCAAGTGACGACCGCCTTCATGAAACCGCAGTTCTGGTAGGCCAACCACACTGTGGACCGATGACCTGGTTAAGGTCGCCGGAAAATGTCGGATGCAGGCGGCCCAGGACCGGCCTTTGTGGAGATCCTTGGGGAAGGCCTATGTCCAGCAGTGGATGTCTTTCGGATAATGATGAAAATAAAATCAAATATTTAGATTTTATAGAACGGACTTATCGCGAGTATTTTTGTATTCTTTGTAGCAGTCGTGGTCACGGGAGAGACTAGGTGATGAGAACATTTCTTGATACTAATGTTTGATTAAAAAAGATTTGAGAATTTTACGACAAGAACTATTTGGAAGCCTGTAAACAAAATATATAAAGTTTAAAATACAATATGCTAACATCCCATTTACCGTTGCGTATCGTACATGAGCTTAGTTTAGTTTCAAACGACGGAAAACCTCAAATCCGTTCCATTTCAATCAGTGTAGTGTTCCATCATAACGTTTGAAACGGGATATGCCCCAAGACACACTTAAATGCGACACAGGTCGCATACCGAGCATGCAAGCAACAAAACCAGCCTACCTACTGATGATAGCACCCCAATGTAATGTTCTGTCACATAAAGTTTGCAGGTCAGTGTGAGAATGCCCATTTATTGTGTCTACGTATGTTGACGGAAACATTTCGGAACACACGATATACTCGTACATAATAAAATGGTCTATATTTTTTTATCAAGCTTGTTGCCTTTAATAATCTCAATTCATCATTATCACCATCAGTATTTCAGCTAAAACACGTCCACTGCTAGACGTATGTCTCGCCTAAGGATTTCCACAAAAGCCAGTTCTGAGCCCCCAAATCCCTTGTTCCGCGGCGACCTTAACCAGGTCGTCGATCCACTACGTGGGAGGCCTACCTGCACTCTTATTTCCAGTATTTTCCTTGATCAGAATTACCACCCGCCCTAATTGGTTGACAGAACTTTGGCCTACTTATTAGCCGTGGCCCCATCCCAAATATTAACAGTTTTTCTTTTCTAATAGCTCCTACCGTGTAATATGATATACTGAGGACGTAACAGAATGGCAACATGAATCCTGAATCCACGAACAGTAACAGTATATGCTGTTCAAATTTATGTGTGTAGCTGCGTCTAGTAAAAGGTTGGGAGTCACTGACAACTAAGAAAACGTCTTGAGATGCGTGGGGTTGTTGCTAACTTGGATGTGTTGCTCTCAGTTATCAAGTTTCATATGTTATTTTCATTCAGTTTTTTCGGAGCTCTTTACTTAATGTCTTTCCTTGTTTGCTCAATAGTTTTACATACATCAAATATATCCTACCTTTTTTATTTAGTTCTAGCTGTTCAGTTCGCAAAGTTTAAGATTAATTCTGTATTAATTCTGTATTTCGCGCGAAATGCTCAATTTCAGAGATAATCTTATCTGTATGAAAATTGATTAAAAATGTTGATGCAAATGTAAAAGGCGATTATTTTAATATTACAAACAGGCACTTCAATTTTTTTAGAACATAACAAATGGTCAAATACTTAAAAATACCAATGAACCTAAAACTAAAAAAAACCCTTAAGAAAATACGGAATATAAAAAGTGTCCATAAAGTGTATGTAATATCTGACCTCCATTACCTCCTGACCCACTGCTTGTATGGTATCGAGTTAGACTGGTATCGGCCCCAGTGAACTAGAATATGTATGAAGTTGGTGAACAGATGGAAAGAAGCTGGCATGAACATTAGTTTTATACAGATCCTAGTTTTTTATAAAATTTATTATATCATATTTATTATATGGCCCGCCCGGCTAGCTACCACCCTCACATCCAAGTCCGGCGCCAAGCAGTTTTACTGTGTTCCGTCGTGTGTATGTGAGAGCCGGTGCCTGACAGTGCATTTCCTTGAATTACCATCTTAGACCTACTATGGAGCAACCATCTTAGACCCTGGCGTTGCTTTCCATCATTGCCATCATCATCCTAGGGTCAAAGGCATTCAAGTCGTAGATAAAAAAAAATAATCGAGAATATGCTATTGCCTGCGTGGATTTCCCCCATGAGCAATTATAAATAAATATCCTTGGACATTTCACACAACTTAATTCAAATTCAAATGTAAATCATTTATTTTGTGTGGGTCACGATGGACACTTACAAATAGTCAACACATTGTCATATTATACAATAAAAAAAATTCGACCGTCTACCACCAGTTCGGAACGCGACCACTGCTTAGAAGAACTGGCAAGAAGCTCAGAGGGCTTGTCATTTTTTTTTTCATTGCGGTCCTATTTGACTAGTAACATAATTAAAGAACATAAAAAATACACTGACACTGAACAGCCAAGTCCCAAGCAGCTGGGTCGTTTAAATAATCAGCAATGCGGTAGCAATGAGTTTTGTCATAACAATAAATAATAAATAATAAATAAATATCATTGGACATTTCACACAACGCCATCTCGTCCCAAGCTAAGCAACTTAATGCTTGTGTTATGGTATCGAGGTGGATGATAAACTACTTATATAATTTTTTTTTTGTAAATACATACATTTTATAGATAGAAAACACCCAGACCCGGAACAAATAATTGTAGGTCGTACAAATATTTCTTCCGTGCAGGGATCGAACCCGCGACAGTCTTTTTAAAGGCATTGCGAGGCAATTCTCTAAGTTGCATGGGCAGTTTGTTATAAAAGTGTATACATTGACCCATGAATGAGTTACTTATTCTGCGGAGACGAGTACAATGGACAGCAAGATTATTCTTGTTTCGTGTATTAATATTATGTATATCACAGTTTTTTCCAAAGTTATTAATATTTTTATGTACATACATCAAATTTTTAAATATATATTGAGATGGCACAGTTAGAATATTTATTTCCTTGAATGTATCTCTGAGAGAAGTTCTAGGAGCAAGATTGTATATAGCTCTTACAGCCCTTTTCTGTAATATAAATATGCTATTAAGGTCTGCACCGCATCTCCAGAGAAGTATCCCGTAAGTAATACAATATAATAATAGTAATATAAATACATACATATTATAGATAGAAAACACCCAGACCCGGAACAAATACTTGTTGGTCGTACAAATATTTCTTCCGTGCGGGGAATCGAACCCGCGACAATCTACGCTGGAAAATCCGTGATATCGAATCTAGTAGCTATGCTGTCAGTTCATCTAAGACTAGCTTACGCGCGCGGCTTAGACGATGTGGGCTTTTCACCCGTGCTTATCCTGGCTTATCATTTAGGAATAATACTTCTCAGCTTATAAATGACCCACTGTGAAGTCGGCGAGGCACAGTAGGCTATAACGTAAACGCACCTAATAACGACCCCTTAAAATCCGCGCCCATTACCGCCCTATTCAGAAAACTAGATTTTTTATGTGATGTATTAAAGGTAAACAAGTGGTTGCTTTAGAAAAGTAAATATTAATTTATTTGCAATATAAAATAGATGTATTTGTATTGCAAATGTTAATATCTTGTTTGTGTATGTAACTCAACGCTTTAAAGAATAATTGGTAAATTTGTCGGTGAACGCCGGTGATAGTGCATTTTCCATAGTGTGGCGTTCCCGACGACGTAAGTACTCTTTTTTCTTTCTTAGCAGAAGATTACGAGTATATCTGCAAGCATTTTAATGTTACTTCTAGTTCTTTTGATGCATTTTTCATACTTTCAGAAACACAAATAATAATTAATTTTACTGAGATACTATTACAAATTGCTTAAAATTCAAAATTAAATATAGGCGGTAATAGGAACAAAAATCAAAATTTTATTCCCATTACCGACCCAGTTGTTAAACATGTCGCTGATAGGTACATTTTGTATCTTTCTTGTGCCATGATTTTTGTTAAAATGCTTCAATTAAATGGCAGGAGGATACACTAACTCAGTTCCTTAGTATGTTAACTTGTATTTGAGCTATTAACGCCATATATTTAAGAGCATTAGTATCCGTAAAAATATAAATGTTCTTCTAAATATTTAGTAAATATTTTGATGAATAAAGGAGTATAATTTTTCTAATATTGTATTTTTATAGTTAAAATATGATTATTATTAAAGATTTATAATAACCGCACCATTTAAAATCATACAAATGTCCGTAAAACCACAAGTATTTAGGGTCGGTAATTGGTTATACGATTTCCTTTAATAATACCTATTACCGATCTACTTGTACATTTACAACGAAGCCCCTTACTACCTATTTATTTTCAAGTTATCATAAAGTTACCTAATTAACATTATAGTATAGCCTAATAAACATACATATTTTACATAAAAATTTAAAATACCATAAGCTTTATTATGTAGTAATACATAACTCAATGCAAAAATCGCCTTTTAAAGATGTTATTTTCTATACCGGAGATCAAGATCTAAAACATCATCTCCGAAACCATCAACATCAACTCCGAAACCATCGACACCAACTCCGAAACCATCAACATCAACACCGAAACCATCAACGCCAACTCCGAAACCATCAACATCAACCCCGAAACCATCAACATCATAAATTCAAAGTACATGCGTGAATTTGAGCTCTGAATCTCTTGATAGTACTATTATTAATAGATCAGAATATTGTAAAACTCCACTAAAATCTACTACAATCAGTAAAAATATTCCAAAAGAACATTATATTTTCCCGAGAACAAGACCACGAAGAATCGAAATGAATTTATGGCATATCAGAAAAATATTGAAGCAGAAAAATTATAAATAGAAGAAAAAAAAATGAAAAGAAGATTTGGAGAAGAAACCAAGAAGATAAATTAAGCAAACACGGCAATACAAAATAAAAACTACTAAATAAGGCAAAGCCAAGGTGGATGCTTCAAAGGAAGATACAACTGATTGACTGATACAACTGATGAAAATGATTACGAGATATGATCTTGGATTTCATTCTGAAAGTCTGTTGAATCAATTTCTTAATTTTTTTTTTTTGGCCAAAGGTAACTTTTCTTAATTTATTTTATTTTTAATTGTTAATCTATTTTGATTCTGATTTGACATGACTGCCAGACTTAAAATTTAATAGTATTTTTATATTTCTATGTTACATTTTGTAAATAATAGATACCAAATGCCGCATTGATTATAAATTATAGTATAATCAATGCTGGCCTTTTGTAATTTGTTATACATAATTGGTATAAAGAAGATTTTTTTGACTGATTTAACGCTGTTATGTATATTATATGATAAGAACACAAATAATTTGTTATGTGTTGATAACATTCCGTACTGTATTGGAGCATTTAAATAAATAGTTGAACTATTCTAAATACTAACTATACACGAGCATTTTTATTTAACTTTAACGGTTTCATTTATTTAGTGGTCGGTATTAGGTGTCACATAAACGGTATTAGGCACACACCCTATATTTTGGATCGGTAATAGGGACATGGCTCTTTTTTCTTTTAAGTTGTATTTAATTTTTAAGTAATTATAAGTATAACTATTTCTATATAAGAATAGAAACATGGATAATTTCAGTACTTGCAAAACTATTTTGGTTGGCACCACATATTATGAAAGTGCTTATTTTTTGGACATCAATCCTAACTCGGCTTGAACTGGCGGTAATGGGTGCGTTTACGTTAGGGCTTTCCTTCTCTTGCTACTAG
This sequence comes from Clostera curtula, assembly GCA_905475355.2. Taxonomy (NCBI): domain Eukaryota; kingdom Metazoa; phylum Arthropoda; class Insecta; order Lepidoptera; family Notodontidae; genus Clostera; species Clostera curtula. Next base: position 868,121 of record FR997803.1, on the reverse strand, counting down.
CTTAGGGCCTTATAATTTCCCTTTGTTGGCTCTTACAACACCGTCACAATGAAAAGGGTAAGCGATACTATGTATTCTAAATCCGTCACCACATACATTTATTTTATTTAGGGATAATTTATTTAGCATTCTAATGGGAGAATGCCATTCTACCATCTACCACAGTCGTTCACGTAATCAGTAGCGTGAAAACTGACAGCTGGTTTAACCAAAACGAGCCGTGTAAATACCGATAAAATTGGAAAAAAAGCTTTAGTATTTAGTAGAAGAGATTGTTTGTGTAAGAGAGGTGATGGATTTTGTCCGTGTGGTGACGGGTTTAGAATACACAGTGTAACCACCTCATTTCATCCTGCGGGTGTCGTAAGAGCTGACAGAAGGAAATGACAAGACCGAAAACCTAGCTGCAAGAGAAGGAAAACTTGATGGGTTTGCTTGGGTTTCATACCCTGTGCTAACCCGTAGGGCCAGCGTGGCACAGCAGGCCAGTTACCCTCTATGTTACTGGAGGACGTCCGAATCCACAGTGGGTCATCTATGGGCTGACTAGTAGTAGTATTGGAAGAGATTGTTGATTAGATTAAATTTTCAAAATTTCATTCATTATCGCAGTTTACCATGACGTCGTCACTATGTCAGTCCATAACTTACCGCATGTCGAGTCGGGCCTCCTCCAATTTCACTGGAGGGAAATTAACCTACTAACTCACGCTGGCTAGGCGGGTTGACACAAGGTACAGATTAAGTTTTCTTTCTCTAGCGGCGAGATCATCTGTCTCTTGCGTTCCCATTTACCTCATACTACATCCTCAGGATGATATGGGTTGGTGACATAATGGTATCATTTTTTTTACGTCTAAGCTTTTTTTTTAAACGCCCCCTCTGCGCTACCTGTAACGTGGGGGCAGTTAACAAACATGTAATTCACGAACACAAATGACACCCAGACTCAGTGCAAATGCCTCTGGTTTAGACAAAGTCACTTGCCCGACCCCGGAATGGAACCGAGGACCCGTGATCTACAGGCAGCACATTCAATCACTAGGCCAATAAGCCAGTCAGTTCATTACCGCTACGTTAAAAGTTTGTCGATTATCGAGGACCTAGAAAACAAACAATTTAAAACCTAGTCAATGTTCGGAGCCATACAATTTGGAATTGGGCCGAATAGGCAGTAGCTTAGCGACAATGAGGTTACTGCGGTCGCCAACCCTTTCATGTCTAATATATGTGAACATCGACATTTCCAGATGATTTCCTGTTTTTTAGTCAAACAAACTTTGACTGATTTACAGTTCAATACACAACCAGACCTGCTTGTTGGATAAACAACACGCACCAAAAAAGTCTTAATAATCTTAATCATAAGAAATAAAAAATTAGGGACTTTATAAGATTTTGCAATATCACACAATAAGATTTATTTAAAAAAAAACAATTGCTTAGATTCCTGGCCGCATTCTAATATAGCAGTAATATCGCACTTTAAAAAAATCATCCTGCATACATTTCTTTTTCTTGAGTGCACTTTTTGTTTATGGTGGCACTTTGGAGTTAAAGTATATGTGTATTGCCAAAGCGCACATAAATACTATACGAATAACAAACACAAATAGGTACACACACACACGGACATAAAATATTTGGTTTTCTGCAAAATGTCTCTATAAAAATGACTATGACTGCCTTGTTGGTCTAGGGATTAAATGTGTTGCCTTTGGATCACAGGTCCCCGGTCCAATTTTGGGGTCGGGCAAGTGTCTTTGTGTAAACTAGAGACACTTGTTCCGAGTCTGGATGTCATTTGTGTTCGTAAATTAGATGTTTGTAATCTAACCCCGCGATACAGGTAAAACTTGGCTAAAAAAACTTCACGTAAAAAATTCTAATCAAGAAAACAAGCAGTTATACATACGACATTATTGAGTCAAGTATACTTTTATTTATTATTACAAGTATTTGGAGTGTGTTATGTGAGATATTTCTTTTGTACATTTGCTTGCTCAAATAACATCTGTAACACATCCTAAATTTCTTTTTAAGAAATTCAGGTCTCTAAGTCACATTGCTTTTAGCATTTGCAACTTCAAAGACATCTGTGACCCAAATAATTTAGGCCTATAAAAGAAGCAATTGATGAAACCAAGCAAGTCAAATTCAATAAAACACGGCTTAAAAGGCTCTATTGTTAGAAGGGCTTTTTCAGATTTTTTACGAATATTTGTCCTACTAATTTTAAATAAGTTATAAATTTACGTGAAAGTTTGAATGATATAAACAAATGTAAATACAAAAGCTGTCTTCCCTGTTCAAGATATAACGAGTCTTTTTCTGCCTATTTCCCAATTTATTTGGGGTTGGCAGCAGTTTTCTTAATTTTAGCTAACTACCAGGATTTACATGGAGCGACTGCCGTCTGCCCTCCGTGACCCAACTGGTGGGATAACCGGTAATTATTTGGTCACACCAGGTATCAGTTATCACGTGTAACGGCTGTAACTGACTGTAACCGGCCGGTTTGGCACAGGGACTGGTTATCGGCCTTGTCATTTCCTTTTGTCGGCTCTTACGATACCCTCAGAATGGAATAGGGCGGTGACACCATATATTTGAAATCGGTTACCACACGGTCTAAACGATCATCGGTCGTAAACGAAATTCAGTTAACATTCTGTATAATTGATATGCATGCGATGCTAACGCTTTTAGTGCAGTGCATTTGAGCGACCTTACATTGTCCAAATAGTTAATTTCCGTTGTTGATGCAGCGGAAATTCAACTTTATTGCAGCATCATAAAGGTGATATAAAGCGCAGCAGCTGCGTACGTACGTTAGTGAAGATTAGGGTTGCCTATATCGTTTTGAGAAAAAAAAACTCTCACCACGTTTTACGCCCGTGTCCTTTCGTTAAAATGTGTACAAATATCATAAGCAATATTTTTACACATTTGCGGCAAACTGGCTATGCTAGTAAAACTGTTCCCCTTTTTTTATAAGTACAGTTCAGCAACTTTTGTAGCGGTAATCGTTACTTTATTGTGGTGCGTAATTAAGAGAATACAAATAAAACATATTTGCAATTATAAGTATTATTTTTAAAGTCATATGAATATTTTCTAATCTAGATATCTAGCATATTAAGCATTTTGTTCAATACCGGAGAATAAAGAAACATGTAGAAATCTACACGGCATTCTATTGTACGTGTGTATGTCACTGTACTGTTCCTAAAAGGCTTGACCGATGTGAATGATTTTTTGTATGCGTTTAGGTGGCACGTTTAGATTCACAAATCAGCCCGACAGATGGCACTGCAGTCGGTAAACGAATATCATGCAGGACAACGTCTGTGCGGTCAGCTAATGTGTATTATAAAATAACTCAAAAATCATTGTCCTCGAAAAACCATACGTAATATTTGCCAGCCCTATTCAAAATGCACACGCGCTACGGCAGGCCTACGCCGTAGCGCCGCTACGGGCAGAAGGCGCGCGATCGCCCGACAAGCAGCATCGTAGCCGCGCTACGACTCTCCGCGCCATCCACGGAACTTTTCATACTTTTTTAAAATTCGAACGTTAATTTTATTAGTGCTGGGACAATTTACTTTCGAACTTTTGGTGTTAACGTGATGTGTTAGTGTAAAATGGCTCCTTTAAGGATTTCTAGTGATTTTACTGACGCGAACTTAAATTTCTCGACTCAGTCACCCAGTCATGAGCCAAGGCACCATTGGCGACACCACAACCACTCCCACATGAGGGAGGGACATCGTCATAGTGTGGTGGACTTAGTATCGAACTCAATAATGGAGGTGATGAACAGTAAATTTGTTCCGGAAAACAGTGTTCTACCGGACTTGGAGCCTTTGGGGACGCACATGGAGGGAGCCGAGCGACACCATAGGAACTTTACCTTGAACAAGTCAGACTTGGATTTACTTGGCGATGAACTGATGTATTATAGGCACAATGGGGCGATGACTGCAGTGTACTGCGCGGCTTATCTGCTGGTGTTTCTGGTGGGACTGATCGGGAACTGTTTCGTGATCGCCGTCGTATACCGTTCACCCAGGATGAGAACCGTCACCAATTTCTTCATCGTCAACCTGGCGGTGGCTGACATCCTGGTCGTGGTGTTCTGTCTGCCGGCAACGCTCATGTCCAACATATTTGTCCGTGAGTATATTAGCTTTAGATTGTAAGTTTAAATGATTTCTAGCAATGGGTATGTTGACTTATTATCATTAAAGAATTTGCCAATTATTTAATATACTATACTACCTGCAATTTTGTTTATTACATGTATTGGTAATTGTTATAATGGGTAAATAGTATGTGTTACATGTTGTTATTAAAATTGGTAAAACAAAAGATCTTGTGACAATTGCAAGCTATTATGCTACGATTTTATTTCATAAATAGGAAACGAAAACTCTTTAAATATTTGAGAATATTCTAATATCTGTATTTTTTTAAAATTTAAATTACCTAAATTAATTACTTATACAACAACTAAAATATTCTGAAAAAATCTGTGACCACGATTGGTGTAATCCAGAAAAAACGTATAAAGGCAAGTTTAAATATTTACCTATTTCGAGTTGCGCGAGAATTCTTGTAGTGTTTTCAAAATATTCAGAAAAAGTTAATAGATATCACCATCATCGCTTCCCATGAATCATGCACTATTGGGTCAGGGCTCCCCTAACTTGATGGAGGGATATAACCAAACTAAATACAATATGACTTTGCCCACACCATACCATTCCACTCGGAGAGTGCTGTGCGAAATAAGGAAAAAGCAAAGAACTGTAGACGAAAAAAAAACGATTTATAATTATTATTAATAAATAAATAGATTTTCCTGGTCTCGTTGTAATTTGGACGAGGCCTGCCTTAGCAGAGTCTTTTATAGGCCGAATGATGATGATGACGGTGATGGATAAATAAAAAATAATGAAAGTGTATTTTTGGCTCATTAAATTGAATATCGGAATTAGACCGGATGTTCCGGTCCCAATATTGTGACCGAGCAAAAGTTAATATGTGGAGTTGACAACTTTGTAGCCATTTTATTTACGACTGTTTTCCATAAAAAGTTGATGAAAATGTGTTCTATGTGGTTGTTTATAGAATGACACTTACTTCAAAAATCTAGGTATGTGCCTAGAATTTACATTTTGAAACAAAAAAGTAATTTAGTCTTTTTTTCAACGGTTTGTGTAGCAACTCGACTCTTCAACAAAGAATGTTTAGTACTTATAGCAATCATGAGTTAAATCCACGCGAGCAACGTTGCGGGTGGAGGCTCGTTTTAATACAAGCAAGGTACTTCATAGATCTTAGAAATGGAGCTTAATCAAGGGTTCGTTACAGACTTCGATAACGAAGACCAGTTCAATCTCCAATTAAAGTCGATTTACGTTCAGTTCATCAGTTTCTGATGGAAAATACTTTCCGGTTTGTTCGTACCCAACGATGTTTCCTGATGATCATGTTTTATTGGGGCGAGTAACTATTTCTCGCGACTTCGCCCAGTTCGGGTACGAAGGCGTATTATTTATATTAATATTTTTAGAATTAGATAATTTGTACACATTTTAATTTATTATTTCCATCCGGCTGTTGCAGTCTACGCCGAAAGGTCAGGCAAATAAAGGTGCCATCATAATATTTCTGTGACGTAACCCATGCAATTTATCTAATACTAGCGACCCGCCCCGGCTTGGCACGGGTGCTATGATGAACATCTAAATTTATCAGTGTTTCTTTACAATATTATGCATGTATTATTATATAATATAAACCTTCCCATTGAATCACTCTATCTATAAAAAAAACTGCTTCAAAATCAGTTGCGTAGTTTTAAAGATTTAAGCATACATAGGGACGGACAGACGACAGCGACTTTGTTTTATAATATGTACATACTAGTGGCCCGCCCCGGCTTCGCCCGTGCAAAGCGGGGGTGGGTTATACATATAAACGTTCCTCTTAAATCACTCTATCTATTAAAAAAAACCGTATCAAAATCCGTTGCGTAGTTTAAAAGATTTAAGCATACATAGGGACGACAGCGACTTTGTTTTATACTATGTAGTGATATAATAATAATAAAGATAAGTAGTAGTGATATAAAATTCTCGTATCACGGTGTTTGTTATTGAACTCCTCCGAAATGGCTCGACAGATTATCGTGAAATATTGTGTGCATAACGGTTAAGTCTGCGAATCGGACCACATCTATTTCATCCACCTAAATGGTAAGGGCGGTCTCCTATTGTATTTTTATTTAAGACATTTTTTTGTTTTTATTTTTTTATCATATAGCATAGAAAAATACATACAACCCTATATTTTCACCGCTCTACGATCAACCCCTATTCATTAATAGCGATATTTATTTGGCAAAACAACGTTTGCCGGGTCAGCTATTATTAATATAAGTACATATATATCTTTTCTATAAGCAGTAGCAGCAGTAAGATTAATCAAGAAATCGAATTAAAAGTAGTTAAGCTGATTGGAAGATGGAATTTCGACTATGTAGCCTTATTCATAAAATCTAAATGTTCGCAAAATGACAGACATTTTGAAAGTTTAACTGTTTGTGCGTTTGGGATTCATCAGGCGGCCGTGTTGTGATGGATTTAAAATACATAGTGTCATCACCCCATTCCATGCCGAGGGTGTGTCGTAAGAGGCGAAAACTTGAAACGAAATCCTGTGCCATAACGTCTGGCCAGCGTGGCATAGGCTTATTTCCCTCCTTGCATTTGGAGAGGTAATTGGTGGGTCACTTATATTGTCGAAACGACGAGGCGGCTACAAGTCACTTGACGTGCAATGAAGAGAGACACCTGCTCGGAGTTACTTTGCAGGATACGATAAAAAATGAGGAAACCCGTAAAGGTGACCGCCATACGAGTATATTTATATGTATTATTATATATATTCCTACTACTATTCAGCCCGCAAATGACCCAATGCCGAGTCAGACCTCCTCCAGTTACATGGAGGGTAATTGGCCTACTGTGCCACGCTGGCCAGATGGGTGGTGGTCGCCATATTTATTTCAACACTAGCGACCCGCCCCGGCTTCACACGGATGCAATGATGAACCTCTAAATTTATCAGTGTTTCTCTACAATATACTGCATTTATTATACTTAAAAACCTTCCTCTTGAATCACTCTATCTATTAAAAAAACTGCTTCAAAATCCGTTGCGTAGTTTTAAAGATTTAAGCATACATAGGGGCGGACAGGCGACAGCGACTTTGTATTATACTATGTAGTGATAATGTTAAAATATCATCCCAAATGTTAATACTATTATTAAGAAAAGAAGAAATAAAGAAATAAGAAGAATTATATTAGAAGTTAACATTTTCATTAACAATAAATTTTGTCACAGCCTTAGTGGATAATTGGTAGCTTTTGGCGATATTGTTTGCTTTGTACGTTCACAAATATTCTAAATTGGAATCCAAAGCTTCAGCTTTTCAGCTTTTTTTTAGCTATATGGCAACGGACTTTTATTAATTGTAAAAATATTTTTCATCCCCCCATCTCGGAAAGAGTATTTTTGCTCTTCGATATCTGAGTGCAAAAGCCGTTTTTATTCACTAGAGAATAAAGTATTTTTGCTCTTCGATATCTGAGTGCAAAAGCCGTTTTTATTCGCTAGAGAATAAAGTAAAGATTATTCTGTAATACTTACCTGTCATAATGTAGTAATTAATACCTAAACTGAAATAAAAGTTAATTTCCTCGCTGAGGTGGAATGAAAAGTTACGTGTTGCACTCGAGTGCAAAGATTTTTCACCTCGTGCTCTTTTGATTCCCTCGCTAACGTTCAGAATTTTAGAATCCTTCGCTTGCTCGGTCATCAAAATTGAACACGCGGTTAAAAAGCAACTTTGCACTCTTGTATAACAAATAACTATTTCCTGTTGAAATATTGTAATTACTTTTACATTTTCATATTTTTTTTTCTTTTTCAGTATAATTTTTAATATGTATACTACTGCTATTACTGAGCTCACAAGTGACGCACTGCTGAGCCGGGTCTGCTCCGGGGCGGGTAGAGTAATAAGCCTACTGTGCCATGCTGGCCAGACGGGTTGGCACAGGGATTCGTTTCAAGTTCTCTTGCAGCTAGGTTTTCAGCCTAGTTATTTTCTATTGTCGGCTCTTATAACATCCTCTAGATGGAATGGGATGGAGACACCATGATGTATTCTATCAATCCCTTATCACACGGATTTATTCACTAGTTACTTATTTACCATTATATTTGAAACCAGTATTAAACGCCAGTTGTTGTATTGATTTTCATTCATAGATTAATTATAAAACTTAAATTAAATGGAAATGTGAATTTGGAGGAGGTCCGAATCAGTAGTGGGTCATTTACGGGCTGAAATGAAGACAAAAAGACTACGGGGTCAATCAGATACCCCATGGTGCGACCAAACAAAACACTAAATTTTCTGCCTGACGCTGTAATGGGTCATTTACATTATCACATACATAGAATTACCCACTGACTCGAGTGGAGGCCGGGTTGGCACTGGGTTTCGTTTCAAGTTTTCCACTCTTACAACAGCCTCGGGATGGAATGGGATGGTGACACCAAGTAGTTTTAATCCGTAACCACACGAACAATGAATGATATGCTTGAGGGTTATTCTGCTAGGATGAAAATGTAATCCCGTATTTTAAGCCCGTCACCATAGAAACAGAAACTTTACCCTGAGGTTGATGAAAACCATTGTTATAAACTTCTAGTGACAGGTAAGGCTCATTGCAATATGTTTTGAATCCCGGACCCCTAATTAGGGTATCGTTTGTGGACTTTCGCAGTGGTTTTGGACCTTTTTGAGAATTAATGGTTCACAGGTCGAAGAAGTGCGAATTGGAAAGGTTTTATTGTACGGGAAAAGTATGCTCATTTGTTAGCACTCAGTATTTTATGTGAGTTGACATTATTGTTAACATAAATATTGTGTTCGGCGATGTTTTGTTTCGTAGGCGTAATATTTATGTTCCATTTATTTGTACAGCAGAAGTTTGAATAGGGGTGACTAGGTTTTGTAAACACAGTGTTACAAATCATTTGATATTTCCTATGTATGATATAGGGTTGTCGGTGTGGGATTAAGTATACACAATGGCACCAACCCACAGTATCCTGAGGGTGTAGTAAGCATCTAAACAAACGCAAAAGGCGTTTCATCTAGTTGCGAGATAAAAAAACCTGAATATAAACCCTGTGTGAACACGTCTTGCCAGCGTGGCACAGTAGGCTGATATCCTTCCGTTCATTTGGAGGAGGCCCGACTCAGGAGTGGGTCATATATGGGCATAAACGCTGATGATGTCGTGTGAGGCCTAAACAATTTAATTAGACATCATCATCATTTCAGCCCATACATGACATGGCCATGGAGGGTAATTAGCCTACTGTGCCACGCTGGCCAGATGATTTGGCACGGCGATTCGTATCAAGTTTTCCTTCTCTTGAAGCTAGGTTTTCTGCCTTGCCAGTCCTTCAGTCGGCTCTTACGACACCCTCAGGGTGGAACAGGGTGGTGAAACTATGTATTTATCTGTTGTGAGAGCCGATATAACAAGGTCAAGCTTTGCTGCAAGATAAAAAAAAACTTAAAATGAAGTACAGGCTAAGTAAAGGCAGGACGCCCGACTCAGTAGTGGGTCATTTATGGGTGAGTAGTAGGGTAGAGTAGTAGGGTGGAATAAGATTGATCTGCAGGGTAAACAAAAAGGCTGCTGCCTTTTTTAAAGTATTGTATTGAAACTATTTAATGAAATTGGGGAAAACCACACACACTTATTTTGACACGGTTGGCGCTATGGATGAGCGATCGACTGCTGCGTAGCATGTCGCGGGTTCGATTCCCGCACGGAAGAAGTATTTGTACGATCTACAAGTATTTATTCCGGGTCTGGGTGTTTTCTATCTATAATATTATTAATATTATAATTTACAAAAAAAAAATGCATATAAGTCTCGTTACCATAACACAAGCCTTAAGTTGCTTAGCTTGGTACGAGATGGCGTTGTGTGAAATGTCCAAGGATACTTGTTATTTTAATATTTTATAGGAAGCAAATATTTTTCGCAATCTTTGCAGATTGAAGGAAATGATTTCTTGACGGTTCTGATCATCCCGTCGTCCCGCCACCACGGACACTGCAAAGTGTCTGAAACGTTGCGATTTAAATAAAATAACAAAATCAGAACCGTTATGAAATTTTTTACTGCAAATGAGGTCATTATAAGTGGTAAACAATTTAAATACACATTTCGAGGAAATTTCAGAAACAATAAACTATTCAAATCCGTATTCTCGATTGCTTTGCCATTACAATCAAAATGGAAACGAAACATCTTGTCCCATTTTCACGAGTTTTCTCGATACCGCATTGAGCCGCGAAAATCATTCGAATAAACATTGACAAGTCGTTTACCTAATCGAAAAATTTAAATACAGAAGCAGAATCTGGGCTAAGTGTGTTTATATTGAAGGATAGATTTCTACTCACGGATTTATTTGATATTAAACGGGCAGATCCTTTTGGAGCCCTCAACGAAGTGATGATATATGAAATTGCATGATGAAACATTACCAGCTAGCTTTCTGAAGTATAATAAGAAGTATGAAGTTTACTTTAAACGTTTTTACTGATAATCTGAGTGAGCCAGTAGCCTGGGATTAATCTGCTCGAGCTCATGTCATCAAATATATCCTGGAAATAACACGTATTTTTGCTAGTTTGGATCCAAAACGGCAAGCTTACTGGAAGTCAATATATGATTTTAACTTCATTAATTCTTGGACATTAATCCTGTGAGTTGTCATGCTCACTAAAATACTTCGGACAGTGGTAGCGACGTGTGGCGGGTCGACCACTTCCCTTTGATGTGGTTGAGGAGATCGATGGCTGCCACACGCGTTATGCTTGTGAACAGGTGCCGCTGTTTGGGGTTGGTCGGCTCACTGGATTCAAGACATGTAATTTCAGTTTTTTCATTAATCAATAAAAAAAAAATCCTAATATATAATTCATATTTCAGTTGAGCGCCTTTCGGAACCGAACGAACCTAGTTAGTTTTAAGTACAAGGTCATTGTAATATGGCGTTGTACTAAAAAAAAGACAAGCCCTCCGAGTTTCTTCCGCCAGGTCTTCTCGGTTGGTGCCGCGTTCCGACCTGGTAGTTGTGTTATAAAACTGATGTATCCGTTGACGATTGTGAACGCCATGATTAGTTTATACAATAAAGCATATTTCTATTCTATTCTATTCTAAACCTACACTAATACCTGAAAAAGGAAAGACTTTTTGTATGTATATTTACAATGAATAAACTTAACGATTAAGGACCAATTTCAAAAATTCTTTCACTACTGACATACAAACGCTGTGCATACCCGTCTTTTCAGCTAATTTCCTGTCATGCATTTGAAAGGGGTCCGTCTAAGTCGTGAAACGGTCTGAAATGTTTAATACCGCAGCTCTGTGAGTAGCCCTGTTGAGTTCCCAGAACGTTCATTTCAAGGGTTTTACGAAGGGGCAGTTCTTATTTATTTATTTTAAAGTTGGTCTACAATTTTGTTAAAAAGTTATTTTTTTTTATTTTAGTTTTTTTAGTTCCCATTACTCGGAACTTACAAGTAAGAAGTCGCCTAAGAATACCCAAATTTGCTTTTCGACAATATATAGTTTTGTTCACTTATGTCAAGTTTTATAGCAAATAAAAATATTAGGATAAAATGTCTATGGGAATAAAAACCAGCCAAACCGATTCATAAATGATGGAGTTATGCGGTAACACACATACAAAATGAATTAAATACCATACGGACGAATTGAGAACATCTTCCTTTTTTGAAGTCAGTTTAGTGTCGTCTACCATGCTCTAGTCATCCCATTCTGTTTCGTTTCGGCTTTTTGCAAACAACAGATTCTCGAACACAAATGACATGCAAACAATATTTTTTAAAGATAGCCCTGCACTATAGCTTGTATTGCGAGGGCAGTTTACAAACATGTAATTCACAAACACAAATAGAACCCGGACTCAGAGAAACTGGTTTAATCAAAGACACTTTGCCCGACCCCGGAATCGGACCGGGGATCCGTGATCTAAATGCGGCACATCCAACCCCTAGACCAACAAGGCAATACAACCAAAATTTTGTATCCACCGGATTTGTTCCAGAATAACAGCGTCTATTTATAACGTTTAAGTCGTATATAAAAGAACTGTAAAGATAGGCGTGGGCCATAAAGGGGCGATATGGCCAGAATAGCCTGCCCGCCGGATGCGCATTTTCCTATTTTCTGTGACAACTATAAATAAATGTTACTGTGTACATTTTCATCTACCGCTCAAGGTTATCAATGAATGATCTGAAGTTGATATCACTTAGAAATTTTATTGCTTGGTTTTCGTTCGTCGTCGTCGTTTTAGTCCATTAATGACCCACTACTGGGTCGGGCCTCCTCCAAATTCTTGAGAGGAATCAGCCTACTGTGCCACGCTGGCCAGACGAGTTAGCAAAGCGATTCGTATCAAGTTTTCCTTCTCTTGACGCTCGGTTTTCTGCCTTATCATTTCCTTCAGTTGGGTCTTACGACACCCTCATGATGGAATAGGGTGATCACACTATGTATTTTAAATCCGTCACCACATCCAGACAGTAGTTAGTATATTTTATAAACAATATATTTATATTCTACTCCAGTTACTAATAATAATCATACAAATTTCTTTGAACAGAAATAGCCACCATTTTTATACAGTTATGACACGGGTCTTGATGGCGGAAATATTTTGGAGATTATTATATTTCCTTGACGGAATTTCAATTATTTCCGTGTTTATTACCCGTGTCTTATGTAAGTACATAAAATAAGCAAAATCACGTGAGTCTAAAAACATTAGGCCATAGCTTTATTTTTTACGTTTGAATTTCTCCTTGTTACCCGACCGCAAACGCGAGCTGGGTTATGTGGCACTCCAGGGCGCGGAAATATGGTAGTTGCGCCCCAACTTACCCACTAAAACCAACGGTGCCCGACACACTGGTTTCACTCCCCAATAAGGAGCATGCACCGTGACCATGATGGGGCCTTGGCCCACTTCTACAAGCGGGCCCCACGCTTTGATTGGGGAGCTCTGGACGCTCTCCAACCCACCTGGCTCGACTGCATCACCACTCCGTTTGTCGCGGCAGGTTAAGGCTTCCGAGGCAATTCTGAGGACAGAGGAGTCCCCAGAGCCAAAACCCACCACGACTCTGTGTGCCGCTCTTCGTCTGGCCTCTCCCCGAGGGCCCACGCAGCATGGGTGACCCTGAGCCGGTATGACCCCAACGGATCCTAAAGGCACGCAAGCCCCTTCACCACAACAAGGTCGAGGGGGATCCATAGCTTTTTTGACATGGGATAACTTGTGGGTTTGTTGGATAGTTTATTCCCCCAGAGGTCAAAATATATGCTGTCTTTAACATATTGAGGAGAACGTCAAGACTATCACAGTACACATAAAGTACACAGTAATTTCATGGAGAGAATTTAGGCCTTCAATAAATTATTTGACGTAATTATTACAAAGAAAGATAAAGTTTTATATATAAAACTTTATATGTAAAACTTGTTTTACATAAAACTAGTTTTATATATAAAACTTTATGTCTAAAACTTTATCTTTCTATCTATAAATATTTTCATACAAATGTTTCCATTCATCAATGCCAATGCTTCAGAAGTCATCTATCTACCCACTAAAATCCGTGCGGTATAACGCGAAAACGCATTCAACTGTGATGTGAAACGTGACACCTGGTCTAACTATATAATTACTGGTCTAACTTTGCGGGTTGCGTAGGACAGACAGGAATCACTAATTATTTGTAGTCAGGTCGCGGCTGTAAACCGGCGCTGGGTGAATCTGTGCCCAGTGCAGCTCCCTCAGCATTTGATGAGCCCACGCCCGTTGCCATTGCTTAATTTTTATTTGTTTTTATTTTTCCTTGCCTATTATTAACTAGCGGCCCGTCACGGCTTCGCGCGGGTGGGATATTACCCGCGGGTGGGATATTACCCGCGTGTGACAGCGTGGGGCGAAGCTAGTCAAAAAAAGTAGCCTAAGTTACTCCTTATATAATTAGCTACGTATCAGTGAAAGTCCCGTTTAAAACGGTCTAGGCGTTCCAGAGATTAGCCGGAACAAACAGACAGACCGACGGACAGACAGACAGACAAAAATAAAAAAAAATGTTATTTTGGGTCTATGTACTGTGTATACATACTTACGCATTTAGTAAAAAGTGATCATTTTGTTATTACAAACAGACACTCCAATTTTATTTATTTGTATGTATGTATGTATAGATATAGATGTATAGATTTATGTACAAAATAAAGTGGCAAAAATGAAATCTATCGATCTATGTAAATGCAGGTAGCTAGCCAAATCAGCTTAGACTTGGTGTTTACCTTAATGCATTAGGAAAAAGTGGCTAAGAAGAATTCTATTTTTAACCCCCGACGCAAAAAGAGGGGTGTTATAAGTTTGACGTGTCTGTCTGTCTGTGGCATCGTAGCTCGCGAACGGATGAAGTGATTTCAATATAGTTTTTTTTGTATGAAAGGTGAGTTACGGGCGAGTGTTCTTAGACATGCTTGATGAAAATCGGTTAAGCCGTTTAAAAGTTATGACGGGTGAAAGTGGGGAAGAATAACCGAATGTCCGAATGGGGTCTCAAATGAAAGCGCATCACGTGCAATTTAACAAAATCTACATTATATTAAGTGTGTACCAATGAAAAGTATAAAATAAAAATTAAAAAAAAAACCCCGACACAATAACCCTTAAAAAATAAATACATCGCGTTGGGGGACCAGGGGCAGGTGATAAATAAGTGGGAGCGGTCCCCCAACGCGATGTATTTATTTTTTACTTTTTAAGGGTTATTGTGTCGGGGTTTTTTTTTTAATTTTTAATTTAATTTTTATATGGTTTAAAAATTACAGGCACAGAAACTAAGTAAAGTACAAACAGAATCTATTTTGGAAGACTTCTATGTTTCCAGAAAGAATGTAACTATGAACTAGAAACTATGAACTCTCTAGAATTCATATTCTAGATAGTTCATAGTTTCATTCTTTAATCGCATACGAAACTATATATATAGTCACGTAACAAAGTTGCACAGACATGCGTGTTGTGAAGCGAGCGTATTCCTATTACGCGGAGTAATTTATTCAGACACTAGTGGCCCGTCCCGGCTTCGCCCGTGCAAAGCGGGGGTGGGTTATACATTATAAACCTTCCTCTTGAATCACTCTACGAGTATCTATTAAAAAAAACCGCTTCAAAATCCGTTGCGTAGTTTTAAAGATTTAAGCATACATAGGGACGGACAGAAAATATCGACTTTGTTTTATACTGTGTAGTGAAGAAGCTCATATTCCCATGTAACTCCGAAGTTACTTTACTGTTTGTTATTATACATTGTGCGATTATATAAACTTTTTCCCGAATTCCGTTTGCCAGAGTAGATTCGCGCACCGAATACTAACCAGTCGTTTTGTAGATTCGGAATTCGTGGGAGCATTAACTCGCAAGACCACGTCTACTACATCATATTCCTTCTATGTTTCTTGCAGAGTTCAATAACATTTGAACGACTTCGAATCGCATCCGACTTGGAAGTTCGGAATGGAGTTTTGGATCATTGCACGTACATAATAGTAAAGATATAATAGGAAATAGCAATTTCTTCCCCCTCAACTCGCAAACAACTGGAATCAGTATGTTACAAATTTATAAATTTTTGTTGTTGTTGAGTTATAAATTGATACTTACACTCTAACTCTAAGAAATCAGCCGTAAGATATATCGCGTCTGCTAGTTCTCTACGGCGACTTAGGAACTTTTTACTCATTGCCACTAAAATTACGCTTGCACAATCCCTCCTACTTCCTATCCTTGACTATGCTGACGCTAGCTACCCCGATGTTACTGAGGAGCAGCTTAGAGACAAATAATTAGTAGTCCGTTTATGAAATGCACTGCCCGTACATAATATACAGTCCCAATCGCTACCTCTATTTAAATAATTGATAAAAAATCATTTCTTATAAGTGTCAAGTCATTTTCGTTGAAGGTACTTTATACTACAACAACAACTTTATACAACAATTTGTATATATTATATACATGGTGGACCGACGGTTAAGGTCGCCGGAAAGCAGTGGATGCGGGCGGCCCAGGACCGGCCTTTGTGGAGATCCTTGGGGGAGGCCTATGTCCAGCAGTGTACGTCTTTTGGCTGAAATGATGATGATGATGATATACATTTATATATTATATAGTATTTATATGTATAAGTGTGTAATATATATATATATATATATATATGATTGATTAATTCATTAATGCTGACATAAAACGATCCCATCAACACAATTTACGTAAAATTTCCTGTAAGTAATGTGTTGGTTAAGTAAAGCTTGGCAGAGATTACTTTTAGTGATATATAGGCATATCTTTATTTACCAATTGCATGTTTTATATAATTTCTCCTGTAACCCATGTGTTTGCCGCAAATGTACAATAAAGTGCTATCTATCTATCTATAGGAATTATAAAGGCAAGTGCTGGCGATGGTGAGAGGCCACAGCCGTTATTTGTACAGTTAGTCTTTAGAGAATCTATAACTTTAAAAAGTCCAAGTCAAAATATTGGACTTAGAAAATAAATTGAAGGGTGTAAATCATAATTTCTTTTATTGGATAGCCCTGTTAAGAATTGTATGTTCCAACGCCTTCAGTCTTTAAGTTAGTTATAAGAAAAAGAACTAGAAATTAATCAAAGTTGAACATTTTGAACCAACAGTTTCAAAGAGCTTTTCAATTCGCTTTTTTAATGTTTATTACCGTCATTTATAAACAAATTTCGAGAATTCTTTTTCTGTTATATGCATTGCTTCCAGTTTAGGCCCATAGTAATTTTATCGCAATAATCTTTTTTTTTTGTTAAAAAAACGTAACCCCCGCAGTAGGTTAACCTGTGTCGGGGAGGCAGTTTACAACCATGAAATTCGCGTACACAAATGACACCCAGACTCAGAGCAAGTGCCTCTGGTTTACACAAATACACATGCCCGGCCCCGGGGTCGAACCCGGGACCCCGTGATCCAAAGGCGGCACGGCACATCCAACCCCAAAATATGATCAACAAACATTAGTAAACAGAAGCGTGTATTTCATTTTGATTGTATTTCGAATATTTTATAGAAGCATACATTTATATGCACTTAAAATTTAAACGCTTCCTAACAAACGTAACGTGTAACCTTGACAGGATTCAAAATAGCCAACATAAGTTGACAAGGACGTTAAATATAATCTACTAGCTACTCTCTCGTGACTACGCTATCCTGTAATTAAATTGTGAAACTCAATTTCCTGTAATTTCGCCGATACGTCAGGAAAATTTTCCGCTTTACATAATATTTACGCTGCTCTTTTAAATGTTAAGAAATATTGCAAATTGACGCCTACTGTACTATGTTTATCATGGGGAAAATGGTATTGGCAGTGGGACGGACTCATATTTCCTATTTGCTGCAAGAGTTATACGTTGATACAAACCCTATTTTAACCCTTCTTGCCAGCGTGGCACAGTAGGCTAATTTCCCTCCATGTATTTGGAGGAGGTCCGACTCAGTGGTGGGTAATAGTGGGTACTGGTACTACATTCACTATATGCAGCCTCAGCGTGGCGTTACGTAATGAACACTTTCGATATTGAAGCATACCTATCTGCCATTGAAAGTACCAAAAAATTGCTTCAGCCAAACACGAAAAAAATATGAATCGTGTTTCTGGTATCAGTACCGTATGATTTCGTATATATAAAAAAAAACTGTTATTTACTGAGGCAAACATTCACCAATTTGAGTACTATACTTCATTACTACAATAGAAAGTATAAACAAAATTGTTTCAATTGTCCAAATCCCGCCGCCGCCATCTCAATACAGTACATTTCAGTTTCCAATTCAAACATAACAATTCATTTAATTTGTTATTCGTAAATATCAAAAGGAAGATTCAATTTCGGGTCCATTAAAACATTCCTTTGAGAAGAAGTAGTTATCCTAACTCTTCACAGTCGGGTGGGCTTACATTGTTTGTATCGACTGGTATTAATGAAAGAACTTTGTGAGTGAACAGGTAAACAAGGTGAAACAAAAAGGCTGTACATTGTTCTCCAAATTTTATTACTGCTACTCAATCCACAATTAACCCATTGCTTAGTCGGACCTTGTCCAATTATAAGGAGGATAATTAGTCCAATTTAACAAACTTACAAGGTGCCTCCTCCAAATTCATGGAGGGAAATTAGCCTACTGTGCCACGCTGGCAAGACAGCCATAGAGCACATCAGTTTTATCAAGTTTTCCGTCTCATACGTCTAGGTGATCTGCCTCATGCGCTCCTTAATCGCCTCTTACGACACCCTCGGGAAAGTGTGGGTGGGTGACATTGTGTATTTGAAATCCGTTTTATAATTCATTTTTATTTTTAAACGAAACCCTTGCACTAGATATATAGAACCTGTATCGATGGGCAGCTTACAGACAAGTGATTCCCGAACACAAATGACACCCAGACTTAGAGCAAAGACCTCTGGCTTACACAAAGGCACTTGCCCAACCCTGGAAATGAACCGGGTATTCGTGATCCAACACTTAGACCACCAAGGCAGACAACACAAATATTCTTATCTCTAGTAATTTTGCTACCGATACACAAAATATATATGTAGGCAGGTGTTTTGTTGCACCTTCACCTAAACTGATAGAAAATTACGGATCATTGATTTTAAATGCACATTGGCCACGTGAGAATGAAGTCAATGTTTGTTTATGGAAGACAGTCGGCTGATTACTTGAACTACGTAGTCATACGAAATTAATTTAACTGACACGCCAAATATTTACGTTTGTTATGAAATAAGTGTTCTGTATTTTGAGTTTGTGTTATTAATAATTCGAAATTGTTATAATTCCTATTCGTTATTTATGTTAAGGTTTTTGGAGATTGTATTGTTAAATGTGTACAGAAAGTATTTCATAGCCCATAAATTAAACAGCTGAAAAAGGCCAAATTGATAGAGCAGCAAACAGACACTTTACCACACTGTCCATATGACCTTAAGAGGTTTTAGTTAATCTTGGGGCTAGATTTACTGCATGTCTAATTTGTCTAAACTGTCTAAATCTGCATGTTGATCTAGGGGTTGGATGCACCGCCTTTGGATCACGGGGTCCCGGGTTTGATTCCGGGGCCGGGCAAGTGTCTTTGTGTAAACCAGAGGCACTTGCTGTGAGTCTGGGTGTCATTTGTATTCGTGAATTTCATGTTTGTCAACTGCCCCCGCGATACAGGTTATACTTAAAGCAGGGGTCAGTTTTTAAAAAAAGAACGCCATGCGCAGCCTTCTTTTTTATTCACCATCAAAGACCAGCCCTTAAATGTTCCGCTGGTAATTTGTCCTCCAATTAGGCGGAGTTATTAGTTGACTGTGCTACCCTGCGTAGGTGGGTTGGTTCACCTTGCTCAGTCTTCTGTCGGTCTGTCTGTCTGTCAGGACAGACAGACAGAACGACAGACACGTGAAACTTATAACATATTATAACACCCCTCTTTTTGCGTCGGGGGTTAAAAAGGTGAACCAACATTCGCGAACGGATGAAGCGATTTCAATATAGTTTTTTTTTGTATGATAGGTGAGTTACGGGCGAGTGTTCTTAGACATGGTTGATGAAAATCGGGTGAGCCGTTTAAAAGTTATGAGGGGTGAAAGTGGGGAAGAATAACCGAATGTCTGCAAATATAATCGAGTGGGGTCTCAAATGAAAGCGCATCACGTGCAATTTAACAAAATCTACATTATAATAAGTATGTACCTTTAAAAAGTAAAAAATAAAAATAAATACTTCGCGTTGGGGGACCAGGGGTCAGGTAATAGATAAGCGGAGTAATAAATTTTTAATTTAATTTTTTTCTATCAACTTTTCCTTCTCTTTGCCAAGGTTTTTACTCAGTTATTTCCTCAGTTGGCTCATAAGGGTATCGTATGAGCCAACTGAGGAAATAACTGATGCATGGATGTGGGATGTGTGGATGCGGGATGCAATTTATTGGTGACACTATGTAAACCCGTAACCACGTGGAAAAGGTATTTTCGTTTTATCCCCTTCAAAAAGATTGCCACCCCGATCATGCTCACTGCTTTATACCGGAGAGTAGTGAATTATAAAACTATTGTTAGCCCCAGAGCACGTTCGCCTGTGAGCATAAGGATTGTCGAAAGCTTTCAAATAGCAATTTGCTGAACAAAGACGAGGTAGGACATATCATTGCGATGAATAAGATTCACTTGGTGGATTTTACTTGTTAAATCTGCATGACAATTAAAATTCTACATTGTTGCGTTGAATAAAGTCGGCTTTATCGATTTTACTTTGTAAATATTCTTTACAATAACTAATGTCTGAGTGAAAAACGGAATGAGATGAAAGTGTTAGGATTTACCAATAATTGGAAATTGTAATTTTTAAAAGATTAATTTCAATATCTTTGCTTGTGGTCATGGATTTAGAATAAGCAATGTCACCAACCAACACCACCACAGTAGGCTTGGTTCCCCTTCATTTTGAAATAGGCCCGCCTCAGTAGTGGGTCATTTATGAGCTGAATTGATGATGATTTCAATATTTACTATATTGAAATGAATATTTTAAGTTGAAAGTTCCTAATATACGTCCTTGAACATTATTAATCTTCAACCCGTCGTTAGCTGAGTTTGATATCATTTAATATTTATTTTAAGGAAACATGAATAGTATTTTCAAGCAAAATTATCTCAATTTGCTTCGACCTCCACCTTGTTAGCAAGTCGCTCTTGAGTTCCCGCCTTTCGTGAATAAGCGTCATTAGACGTTTTCGTTGCAATTAAGATGACACCAAACGAAGGATCGAGGTTTCACTCCTTTGTACTGTCAGTTAGTGAGGATCGGACCGATTTTGTTGAGAGGACACTTTAGCTACACTATAATTATTATGTCGTGTTTCTGTAGCTGACTTGCATTATACAACGTTATTTTGTAGTACGAGTATAGTGCAAAATTGACACACCCCTAAAAAGGTTTGCTTAAAAATATTTGTAAAATAAGTTCACATCGTCATCATTTTCAATTTTATGAGCGTCATACAACGGCAATTTTATAAGCAGATAATCGAGTTCAAATACAAATAATGTCACCAATGCATTAAAAAAAAGAGAAAAGTATTACCAAAATATAGTCGCAAAACTTAAATCCAAAAATAAAACGTTTTTGGCACTGTGGTAAGCGTGTTATTGTTGTAGGCAAAATTCGTTAATCAATAGGAGGTGGCACGACTCCGTAGAGGATTGTTCATGGCTGAATGGCAGAGAACGACCAAATAGGAACTCAAAACAAAACTAACTATATCTCATAAATGACGACAAATCACAAACGCCACGTGTAAGCTAAATTTGCCCGTAAAAGTACCAATAAAAAGTATTAAAACCATTATATTATGATACATTTCGTGTAAATTTATTTCTGTAAACATTACGCTTAAACTCACTGGATAAAAAAAAAATACTAATAACTAGCTGACCCGGCGAACTTTGTTCCGCATTATAAATATTTAACACAAAAAGAAAGTTGGACATAGGATACCTGAGATTTTTATCCCGTCCGTTTAAAACCTACTTTAACAAAACGCAACTGACAGCGAAACGTTATGTTGTCTATAGTTTAATATGGCCGAAAATTTGACAATTAGAAATTTTGAATTCGACTTGTTTATATTGTTGTAATTCACATAATATCTTTATAACGTGTAGCCTATGTGTTATTCTGATGTATAAGCTATATTATTGTAAAGTTTCATTAAAATCCATTCAGTAGTTTTTACGTGAAAGAGTAACAAACATCCATCCATCCATCCATCCATACTTACAAACTTTCACGTTTATAATATTAGTAAGAAATACGTTTTTATATGAAAATTTCTTTAACCGAACATAAATTAAAAACATTAAATAAGTATTTTAAATTAATAAAAAAAAGATTTAAAAAACCCCTAAAATTATTCTGACATGATTAATAAGAATAAGTGAATACTTTAACAGTAACTCGAGCGTTAAATATTATCTAAGCCTTGTCAAGTCACAATGGCAGATTTAAACTTTAGCCACCAGTAGGCTATTAAAATTTTGCGACCCCGCCTTTTTGTCATTCGATACCTTACTCCATAATCATATTGATTACAAGATTTTTGATGATGAAATTTAAACTTAGCGAAGTTACAGTATCGAGGTCAGACGTCAGTTTTTGAACTAGGGAATATATTTATTTATTTATGAACTTTCTATTGCACAACCCACACAAAAAAGATACAGAAAATAAAACATTCTTAAAAATAAAGTGTACTTCATCGCCTACCGTGAGTGATCTACGTATAATTTATAAATATACTAGCGACCCGCCCCGGCTTGTGGCGTGTGCAATGATGAAAATCTAAATTTATCAGTGTTTCTCTACAATATTATGCATGTATTATACATATAAACCTTCCTCTTGAACCACTCTATCTATAAAAAAAACATTTCAAAATCCGTTGCGTAGTTTTAAAGATTTAAGCATACATAGGGACGGACAGACGACAACGACTTTGTTATAAGCTATGTAGTGATGAGTAATTTCATTAGGAAAATGCCCATATCTGCAGCCCTAGGCTCTGACCTACTCAGTTTACTGGTAAACCCAGCACAGCCAAGTTATGACGGACAAATTGCTTATGGCGATATCGAGCGATTAAGTTTCTATTAGCATTGTGACCCACATTACCTGTTCGCAGGCCTTTGGGAGACAAGTTGTTAAAGTTACGACAAATTTCGCGGCTCTACTATCAATTCCTATTGTTGTTTAAAATCTGAGTTTAATCGGTAGGACCAATTTACTTAACAATCGACATTTAAATTATGTAAATTCATGATAATTCTCTTAATTCTGTCCCAAAGCCGGCCATTTATTGGAGCATTCTCCAATTGTATACAACTGATGCCTTAGATTTTCACGATCTTTGCACATTGCATAATTTCATTTAAACATTTGGGATTCAAGTAAAAGAACACGTTCAGAACAGTCAAACAATCGTTTCCTGCAATGTATACAACTTACTGTGTTAACATGAACATTATAACAAGATCGTAGTTATATTTCTGGTCAATTTAGCAAGCAAACATTGTGCAATAATGTTTAGTTCCACTAATGATCATTGGTGACACAATCCATCTTAAATCCGTTACCATACGGTAAAATTTATATTCAGTCCCCAGAAATTGAATGATCACTACCCCGTGTGTCGAGTCCCGCCAAATCCTCTTGTGCTCAAATGCACAGATTTCCAGGCGAGACAGAAGACTTATCTGTTTTAAGCAAACGTATCCGTCACGTAAACGACGTTATCTCCAAATAGTTCTTATCTACATTGACTTTAGGTCGCTTTTGTATCCTTTTTGTTTTATAGAATAAACGGTAGAACATTGTTAGTACTTCCAGCTGGAGATTGAGTTTTTGTTCGGTTTGTCTCGTACTGTTTTGTCTGTCTTCAATGTTAGCGAACAGTTTTTTTTTTTTAATAATGATATTTTATCTTTTTCATATCTTTGTCTGTATTCTTTTGATTAACTGTGGTAATTTAGGTTTAGGTATTCACCTAAATAAATGGATTGATTATAATACAGTATTTTGTTTGAAAGCAGGTTTTATAGGAATAATACTATTTATTCAGAACTACTGTCGTCTATAATTACCTCAGTGAAGAAAATTCTATAATAAAAACGAAGAAGTACACAAAAAAATGCAATCTTTTCTGCCAGTCCGAAAGCTTACTTTTGTACGCATCACAACACTTCGTAAAAAATCGAAATCGACTGGCCAAACCATTCCCATAGACATCCTCACAGATTCGTCACTTTCTTCACGTATAAAACTAGAATAGTATTCGATGTAAACGATAAAGGCATTAAACTCCCGACCAATCAGCAGCGTAATCTCTCCCAGTAATCTTAAATTAATATTACTTGTACTAATACATAATTAAGATCTAAAACATATAAGATATAAATAAAACGAGAGCGCACTCGTGAATTCCTAATAAGACAATCATTCCAAGAAAGCTTATCAGACTAATATATTCTGGCTGGCGAGCTGATGGAATCCGGTATCCATTACAAACGGAGCTAATCCTGTCGGCTCAGACAATAATGCCGTCTGGAGCATATCTGACTGATAGGCAACACCAAGGATATTTTAGTGCGGCGCGGTTCGATTTCTGGGGTCTCGAATCGAACCACGCCGTCTCTGTGTACACCAGAGGTACTCGTAGGTACTTGCTCTGCGTCTGGGTGTGTTCGTAAATTATATGAAACTAGCTGACCCGGAGAAAAGGTTGTTTTGCCATTTAATATCGCTAATAAAACAAAGGGGTCGATCGTAAAGGGGTGAAAATGAAGGGTTGTATGTATTTTTGTATGCTGTATAATGAAAATAAAATTGTTGTCTAAAACATTAAATTAAGGGGGATGAAATATAGATGTTATCCGATTCGCAGACCTAACCGATATGCACACAAAATTTCACGAAAATCCGTCGAGCTATTTCAGAGGAGTTTAATATCAAACACCGTGAAACGAGAATTTTATATATCGACGTAGGAAAACGTATTTGCTGTAAGCCTCAAAACACGAAATGTTCAGCAGAGCCAAAAAACATTTCTAAAATTAGAAAAAAAATCATTACTCAAAAACTATACATCGTAGGAACATGATTTTAAAAACGTATTTTTATTTTTTCTTGTTTTACATGTTACTTTAATAGATATCCTTCTGAGTCAATTAATACCAGTGTTTTTGTGGCTTACAGCAAACAAGTTTTTTTTACAAATGTATAAAACGCTGTAACCGTGAAGAATTTTCTATGGCAACAAAACATTCTATTATGTTTAGAACTTTTAAATGCTGTAAGTGGCATACATATTTTTTTAACTAAACTAAATAGATGTGAGCCACAGTGAAGAATTTTTTTGATTTGATGTTATTGTTTTAAGTGAATGGAGTGGGGAAAATTATAGTATTAAAATATAATGTTTTATACAATTAAAAGACAGTAAGTTTGGTATATTTATTCATTGTAAACTTTCAAAACGTAATTACATTATACACTGTTTTGTGCAACAAACGTAATTCATCATCATCGTCAGCCTATTTCAGTCCACTGCTGGACGTAGGCCTCCCCCATGGCTCGCCACTGAACCCGGAACGTAATTAGTAGTTTAATATATTATATAACTAGTGGCCCGCGCCGGCTTCGCCCGTGCAAAGCGGGGGTAGGTTATACATATAAACCTTCCCCTTGAATCACTCTATCTATTAAAAAAAAACGCTTCAAAATCCGTTGCGTAGTTTTAAAGATTTATGCATACATAGGGACGGACAGAAGAATGCGACTTTGTTTTATACTATGTAGTGAAATGAAATTTAAAAAAAAGTTTATTAAAAAGAAAACCTAAAACTTGACATTAACATAACAAAAATTTTCATCATTTAAGCATGTAATAAAAAGAAAGATGTCTTCTAAAATACTCAATGAGAACCGATGAAGAGGATCGGTATCTGGTAGGCGGTCTACTGTTTTATTATTATGTTCTAGATCCAAAAATTCTTTTGCACAGTTAGATGAAAAAAAATTTTAACAAAATTTTTCAGGTCCTTGTATTTTTGGGATAAAATCGGCAATTAATTTCTCTATACAAATGTTCCTTTGGTTTGGTGTTACCCATATTTCCTAGTGGAATTTCGGAACTTTCAGCATCATCTGCCATAGATCTTTTTTATAGATCACGTTTGGTTTGTTCTTAAAAAAGTTACAACTTAGCTATAGTAGAAATGTGCAGATTTAGATTCTTTTTAAATTATTTATTTACGACATCATTAAAACCCAAAAGTTTACATCTCGTACTTGAACTTCTTAGGGAAACTAGTTTATTTCTAGCCATTTCCATGATAGTTGGCCATTGAGAAGGAAATTGATCGCGAGGCTTAATGTCTGACAAAGATTTATTTTATACACCGCCGAAAACTCATCAGATGAAGGCTTCGCAAAACTGGATAACATGATGTAAGTTTTGGTATTAAAAAAACTCATCCTGCCAAAATGGCGTAAGTCTGTTTGAAGAATAGCGTAAGCAACAAATGCATCAAATATACTGTTTTTTGATAGACTTACAGCCAAGACCACATCAAAATTTTTCAAAAAACTTACGGCGTAAGCGATTTTTTTTCGTCGTCAGAATTATGAGAGTCTGACCAATCGACGTAGAATTTTTTTCTTATCAAAATGATGTAAAAAACGATTTTTCGATTTTTTGAGGCTTACAGCAAATACGTTTTCCTACGTCGATATTATAATATAATATGTGAAGAGATTTCCCTGTGGTGACTGATTTTAGAATACATAGTGTCACCACCCCATTTCATCCTGAGGCTGTCGTAAGAGCCGACAAAAGGAAATGATAAGGCCGAAAACCCAGCCGCAAGAAAGGAAAAATTAATACGAAACCGGAGGCCCGACTCAGTCGTGGGTCATTTATGGGCTGGGAATTAAACATAAAGTAAGAGCCCCAGATGTTTTTAAAAATTTTGTTACTGACACCATCCCATACCATCCGGAGAGTGTCGTAAGAGTTTACTAAAGAAACTGAACAGGCAGAGAAATTAGCTGCAAGAGAAGGAAAATTCTAATTATACTCTGTGCTAGTCCTAATTGATTTGATTGTTTGATTGGACCTTTCTGGACAGAGCGCTACTTTTAATCTTTAGGGCCTCCGCGCATTAGGCGGCCAGGACGCGCGGCCAATTGGCCGGCGCGGCTAACCCGCACATTAGGCGGCCTGGCCGCCTAATGCACAGGGGCTCTAACAGGGTTGTTGTCAACCTGTAAAAAGGTTGACGACTCTGACTTTAATTTTTTTTTATTCTTTTAAAATTATCGTAAACGTTACCTACGTTATAACACTACTGATTGTCGAAAGGCAGAACTGGGTATTCTTGAACTAGTTGCTTGCTTCAAGCATTAAAAAAGGAAAAATATTTTATCAAGAATGCAAGCTAGCTAAAACAAAAAAAGCGAAAAAATAACCAATAAGCAACCATTTCAAGTTTTCCTTTTTAGTTAGTTTTATTGTTTTTGAAGTCAATTTATATTTGTTTTTGTAGTGGCAAAGTTACGATCTGAAGGTGAAATATGATACGAAAAACTAGACGGGCACTGGTTCAAAATCTATGTATGAGAACATACGACGGGAGCTTACTCTCACAATCAAATGTAAGTAATTATTTGTTTAATTTGAAAAAAAGCAACTACCGAGTCTCGTTTTGGCTCTTCTCTGTAGAGCAGCCTTCCAAACCAGTGGTAAATAGAAAATGTAAAGTTTATGTTGATGACACGTCAATATACATTTTAGCTCAGATGAGTTATCATCAATAAATAGATGAAGGCTACGACCTCCTACTCCTTCTACACTGTCTACTTAATAATCATACCTGAGTTTATATTTTGATTGCGAAAATCTGCGGTAATTTCTACTAGAGAAGTTTCTACACTCTAGTAAAGAGTTATAGCTCAATCTATAAAGGGAATTTTACGATGTCTGCATCGCCAAGTTATTATTTTATTTGATACGCTCACAGTAGAATTGTCGATAGAATATTATTATATAGGTATCCTTGAAAGCAATGAAATTGTAGAAGAATAGAAAAGTATTTTCAATGTCTCGGGTATTTCGAGATTTCCTTGGCGTTTATGTAGCGTTTTAGTCACTAAAAGTACTGTAACCTTAGAGTATTAACTGTAACCTTAGAGAGTTATAAATATTAATGAATAGATCGGTTATGACGCATTTTTTTAAATTTTACTGCAGGTTAGGTTGTAGCTGAGAATAGATCAGTGTGCGAGTGAGTTTTTCTTGTTCTTAAACCAAATCTTTGCTCAACGTTTTTCCTGTATCGCGCCTTCTCCAGCTTCAGAGGAGAAACTCGCCTACTGTGCCTGGCTGGCCGCAGCTAGTCTCAATAGAAAATTATTCTGAATACTAACTTGTATATTATTTATATTTTAATAAATAATGTAGAGTAATGTATATAAAACAGAGGCTTATCTGCTTCTTTATACTGTTGAAGATTACTGTCATCTAGTCTCTCTTGTGCCTACGATCGTTGGGAATTAAATGATGTAAAATACAGAGTATTTAATTGTGTCTATTTAAAATCCCTATTGGTCAACTTAAAATAACAATTTAAACATACTAGTTATGTGAAAATTATAGCTACATACAGTCAGAATTATTTGTACTTTAGACTGTCCGTTTGGTGGGCGATGTATAGTTATAAATATAACCACATCATTTCATACTGAGGGTGTCGTAAGAGCTGGCTAAAGGAAATGGCAGAAAACCCAGCCACTAGAGACTTAATACAAATGTGCCAACCCTGGGCAGCGTGCGGCAGCTGAATGCTGAGTAGAGTCTAGTTCAGAATTACGCCAATATATCTAGTATGCTTTATCAAACCACTTTATGTAACTCTGGATAAATATTTTTCATTTCAATATCCACAGACAGAAAACCAAGGAAGACAAGAGAAGGAATTTTAAACTATACAGATTTTCGGACACGCCTCGCTCCAGGAACTTGGAGGAGTCCATTCATGAGCTGAGATTAAGTCTATGGTGT
This sequence comes from Clostera curtula, assembly GCA_905475355.2. Taxonomy (NCBI): domain Eukaryota; kingdom Metazoa; phylum Arthropoda; class Insecta; order Lepidoptera; family Notodontidae; genus Clostera; species Clostera curtula. The sequence goes on along the minus strand of FR997803.1, from coordinate 839,180 downwards.
AGCTATGATAAAATCTGGTTAAGCGGACTCTAAAATAATTCATCACATAGCTTCCATTTCTGATTGTTTTGTTATCGGTCTTAAAGACGAATAAAGCGAGCAATCCCCTACAATCACATTTCATTGAACGATAAAAGATAAGAAGTTGTACATTGAATTGTTGCAAAAGCAAAATTACTATTGTTACTTCAGAAGTATCCATCACCATCATCGTCTGGGCGCATCGGGCCTCTTCCGATTACATGGACGAAAATTAGCCTACTGTGTTGCACTGATTTCTTTATAACCAAGACATAAGGCCAAATCCAGCAGTTTCATTTGGATTGGATTGTCAAATCCAAATCATTAAATTATCGTGCAGATAGAATTGACGTCAAATTTTCATAGATTTTCGTAGGAAAAATACGTCAATAGACATATTTTTCCGCGATTTTACCAAAATATTTGAGTACCTATGTAAATGCAGTAATTGTGAATTAAAATGACGACATTATAAGGCAGCAATGTAAAATCTGATACTAGGTATATCTAACCAAAATATATTTTGAACAGTTCCAGTAGATGAATCTTAGAAGACAGTCTATATCAATTTTTAACCCCCGACGCAAAAAGAGGGGTGTTATAAGTTTCACGTGTCTGTCTGTCTGTCTGTCGGTCTGTCTGTCTGTCTGTCTGTCTTTCTGTCTGTCTGTCTGTGGCACCGTAGCTCGCGAACGGATGAAGCGATTTCAATAAAGTTTTTTTTGTATGAAAGGAGAGTTACGGGCGAGTGTTCTTAGACATGTTTGATGAAAATCGGGTGAGCCGTTTAAAAGTTATGAGGGGTGAAAGTGGGGAAGAATAACCGAATGTCTGCAAATATAATCGAGTGGGGTCTCAAATGAAAGCGCATCAAGTGCAATTTAACAAAATCTATATTATAATAAGTATGTACCTATAAAAAGTATAAAATAAAAATTAAATTAAAAATTTAAATAAACCCCCGACACAATAACCTTTAAAAGTAAAAAATAAATACTTCGCGCTGGGGGACCAAGGGTCAGGTAATAAATAAGTGGGAGTGGTCCCCCAACGCGAAGTATTTATTTTTATTTTTTACTTTTTAAAGGTTATTGTGTTGGGGGTCTATTTAAATTTTTAATTTATTAATTTAATAAGGACAACAACTGATACAATATATACATTACTTAACAGCTATGATTTCTACAATTATTAACATTGTATCCCGCAGCGTTATTACAGTTAGAGACGAAATATACTGTATATCGTTACAATTGCAGTTTCAAGACGCGAAGAAGAAATTTCGCAAACATGACAAATAAAATAATAGAAATTTTGAATTTCGAAACAAGAGTAATACAATTAAATTACTTAACAAATTAATATGAATTAACAATTAAACTACTTAATTAAATCTAACAATTGTAGAATGCAATTACAAAACGTATGAGGGCTAAGGCATTAGTATTGAATATTATGCGTGTATTTTCCATTATTTAATTCCGGGCATGTATAAGTGCACAAAATTGTTTAATAACTGCCTTTTTGAAGGGCGTTAGCAACATCTACGGGTAATGTTGGTAATATTTTTTCTCCAAGCTACATTATTCTAACGCGAAAGGGTGGGTCTTAGAACAAAAAGTTGCGACCTAGACATCATTCGATATTACAACTTAGATATGGTTAGAAAGGAAATGGGCCCAACAGAGTGTTACTAATAGGATAAAGGGTATAGTCAAATTGAGTTCTGCATATTTTATTTAATAAAACTTGCGCATAAAGTTTACAAAGGCGAACTTAATGTCATGGAAATTATCACCCATTCAACCAATAAGTGGTACAGAGTAGCAAAAGAAAGAAATTAAAATAATAAATAAATATCCTTGGACATTTCACACAACGCCATCTCGTCCCAAGCTAAGCAACTTAATGCTTGTGTTATGGTAACGAGATGGATGATAAACTACTTATATACATTTTTTTTTTTTTTTTGTAAATACATACATATTATAGATAGAAATGACATCCAGACTCCGAGCCAGTGCCTCTGGTTTAGACAAAGACACTTGCCCGACCCCGGAATCGAACCCGGGACCCGTTGATCCAAAGGCGGCACATCTAACCACTAGACCAACGAGGCAGTTTAAGCCACAATAAAATAAATACTGTAAAACAGGGAACGTTATCAATAAAACAAAACTAAATGATACGCGATAGATTTCAACTGTTTCTTTGTAATTTTGAAGACAACTGTCATCTAGTCTCTCCCGCGACCACGAGTGTCGCAAAGCATTCGAAACGTCGGGAATTAATTAATGTAATATACACGCGATAAATCCGTGAAAAAGTGTTTAATTTCAATGTGTTAAAATCGCGAAATCCTACGAACTCATTATATAATAATATATATACTGATGAAATAATAAAATAAATTATAGCACGGTGTCATTGATTGAACGAGACTACAAATATCATAGAAACGTTACGTGTTTAATGTATTGACTGTACGTATTTTCGTACTTTTGTGAGATAATAAAAATAGTAAGCAGACAGCAAAAAAACTCCCAATTAATAAGAAGCATTAACATTTTGAATTTGGTTAAAGGATCCCCAGCAATAAACTTGTTTACAGACAGCATGACTCGTAAACTGCCTATACCGCGATAGACAGTAACGTCCGAATCACATCACCAAGGAAATTGGGCGAGTTTCCTTCGTAAAACCTAATAAACTGTAGGAAAAACAACATTTGAGGTTTGATTTTACTAATGTAGCTTACAAAGCTTTGGCAATTTATATAATTTAGCTTAATCATGTAAGTGGAACGTAATAGTCATTTGATATTTATTCTAGCTACTACAGTAGTCCTCTGTAGAATTGGCCTCGCCCATAGTTGATCACCACACACTATACAAGTGCTATGCTCTTAGGTTCCCTGCGAGATCGAATCTGAAATGCGAAGATACGCAGGCAAACCAGGGTCACCAGCATAGCCCACAGGATTGCCAAACTTAAGTGGCAGTGGGCCAGGCACATAGCGCGCAGGGCCGACACCCGATGGGGCAGAAAAGTCCGCGAGTAGCGACCGCGTTCCGGTAGGCTCCTCCTGGTAGGCCTCCCACACGGTGGACCGATGACCTGGTTAAGGTCGCTGGAAAACGATGGATGCGGGCTGCCCAGGATCTTTGTGGAGATGCTTGGGGGAGGTCGATGTCCAGCAGTGGACCTATATTGGCTGAAATGATGATGGATGATGACTATACAAGTTCGTTCACCTAGTTGGGGGTCACCCCACACTTCGTTTACCTAAACGACAAAACGGTCATCCGTTCTTTAGTCTACGTGGCCCGCCCACTTCCTTTTCAACTGCAATTCTTCGAGCGACATTTAAAAGACTACTGTGATCCAGGCTTACGAGTAAGTACAGTATTTTGGATATGCATTGCAATGTGCTGCCTTTGGATCTGCGAAGTGGGCTGATGATGATGACTATGTGACTGCCATAGATAGGAGGATGGCAGCCTGGGACTGAAAGCATGTTTAAATGCCCTTCACAGCGCGTAGCTGTAGAAATCCAACCTGCCAATGTTTGATGTGCAGATCGATAACGATATTCAATAACAAAGACCAATAAATCAAAATCAAAACTCATTTAATCAAGTTGGCTCATTACAGCTCTTTTGACAAGTCAAACAATAAAATTTTATTAAAAAAAATATCCTTTAAATTTGATTATTTGCCATTTACCACTGGTACGGAATGTATATATACAGAGAAGAACCGGCGAGAAACTCTGTAGTTTCTCTTTTTAGATCGCCATTTTTAGGTACAAGGTCGGGATAAGACAGATTGGTGAGAGCAAGCTTGCGCAAACGGCCAAAAAACAGCCAGATCTAGTCAACAATAGCAACTTTCTAATGCCTGAGCCAACCGTATCCGGAACCAATACCAACTTTAAATAATGAAAATTATTGATAAATAGTCTAGTTGGTATTGTTTTCGGGCAGTTCAGGTGATCGGTCGGACAATAAACCCATTTGGATGTCCCATATAGGAACGGGCAATGGTTGAGTGCAAATTTATGGCATGTTATTAAACTCATATTTTTTATTATTATTGTGCTAAACATTTTATGAGATACACGTTTTATTAAAACGGGTTCTAACCTTTTTCAGCAGTAGGATATTTCGAGTGCATTGCAACATGGAGTGCTTTATTTTATACAGGGGGTAACAAAAACCGTCCGAAGTAAGGAAATGGTCTTCTTTTTTGCCGTGGTTAAAATCCGTTGTAGACTATTAACAGTGGCCTGGGGAAAGGTCAGTCTGGTCAGCCAATTAGTGATTTGAACGGCGTCCCCATGTTCATTAAATATACCCCCCGCAGCCTGGCTTATGGGTCCCGATTGTGGCTCCACGTCTTCCACATTTTCCATAATGTTTTATGGGGTTTTTGTACTTATTTCCCCATTAATAGGACTTTCGTCACCAGTTAGGGACTAACAGTTTAAGACAAAAACGATGCTTAGCTCGTAATGTTATAAGAATAAAACGATTTGTACACGTTTTGTATAGTTATATCACACTTCAAAATATGCCCGGGATCCAGATCCGTGCAATACATTTATAAAAATGGCATATATCTCTTTGATATTTTGCCGAGATATTATTGATCATTTAGTTGTGACTATAGGGTTTTGATTCAACCTGTATACCAACATACTCGTATATTTGATGCATTATTGCCTTTGAATCTCTAGTCTCTGGTTCGAGTGTTAGCCTGAAATAAATGAAACCTACATACATACAGTCACGCCTTTTCCCGCAGGGGTAGGCAGAGATCACATCCTTCCCCTTGCTGCGATCTTGGCTCATAAATTTCGCTTCTTCCATTTTCATCAACTTTTAGCACTACACTTTTAGCACTACACTTTTAACATTTCCTTCTGTCGCCTTTTACGACATCCTCCGGATGTAATGTAATGGACAGGACACACGGAATTTGAACACATTATCAACATATTATGTGTTGAGGATTGTGTTCATAGATTGATAAAGGAAGACAAGAAGTTGGCAATCAATAAGAACTAGAAGCATCACTTGATACCGCCCAGGGCCCCAACTTTTTACTTTGAGTGCCCACTCGACACGGTGCAATTGCTAGCATTCAACTGCTGAATTCAAAGTTCTTGCCAAGTCCTTGTACGTCCCTAACTGACACTATAGTATTCGTAACTTACTGAAACTGTGAAAATCGACGATGTTGATGTCGATTTTTATTCTACTGGACAAACTAAATTCATTTATTTTGTTTAGGTCACGATGGACACTTACAAAAAGTCAACACATTATTCATAATGATATTATATAATAAAAAAGGTCTACCGTCTACCACCAGTTCGGAACGTGACCACTGCTGAGAAGAACTGGCAAGAAACTCAGAGGGCTTGTCATTTTTTTTTCATTGCGGTCCTATTTCTTATGTATAAGTACAATAACATAAATAAATAAAATTAATAAATAAGAGGGTTTTATTTAACATTTTTGAAACTCATAGAAAATTCCATTCATTTTCTTATGCCATTTACATAAGTACCTACTGTTTGAAAATTGAATTCTCGAAATTATTTCACTTCTCGACAGGCACTTTGTTCAAATTCTATATCCACGAAAAAGACAGTAAAACGTTTATAAAGCCACAATTGTGTTGACTCGGGAATATTTTTAACTATCAACGAAAAATAGGTGTTCTATTTACGGCTTGGTTGTCTCTTCCCCTCGACCGTGCTGCCACCTTGTTGTGGTGAGGGGGCTTGCGTGCCTTTATGATCTGTTGGAGCCATACTGGCTCAGGGTTACCCATGCCGGGCGGGCCCACGGGGAGAGGCCAGACGAAGAGCGGCACACGGAGTCGTGGTGGGTTTTGGCTCCTCTGTCCTCGGAGTTGCCTCGGAAGTCTTAACCTGCTGCGAAAAACGGCGTGGTGATGCAGTGGAGGGCGGCCAGGCGTTGAGGCCAGGGCTGCCACCACTAGCAGCGGAGGGGCGGCCAGGCAGGCGTGCCACGGCTGCCGCCGCAACCACGTGGGTCGGGCGCCAGTTCATCCGGAGCCTGACGGGGGCACGTGCAATGTCCCGCAGGTGCCTCTCGGTGGGTTGGGGAGCATCCAGAGCTCCCCATCAAAGCGTGGGGCCCGCTTTTAGAAGCGGGCCAAGACCCGGCAGGGTCGCGGAGCAAACTCCCCCATCGGGGGGAGTGAAACCCGTGGCCCTGTCTTGGGCAATTTAGGGACACCGTTGGTTTTAGTAGGTAGGTTGGGGCGCAACCACCAGCTTTCCGCGCCCCGGAGTCCCACATAACCCGGCTGGTGTTTAGCGGACGGGTATCCATGAGAATTTTCAACGTAAAAAAAATGGTTGTCTGTCTGCATATTGCATAAGTGTATACATGTGTGTTTGTCTTATAGAGCTCCCAATAAAAAGAGGGATGTTGTAAGAATATATTTTTAGCCCCCGACGCAAAAAGAGGGGTGTTATAAGTTTGACGTGTCTGTCGGTCTGTCTGTCTTTGGCTCCGTAGCTCACGAACGGATGAACCGATTTCAATTCAGTTATTGTTTGACAGGTGAGTTACGGGCGAGTGTTCTTAGACATGTTTGATCAAAATCGGTTGAGTCGTTTAAAAGTTATGGGGGGTGAAAGTGGGGAAGAATAACCGAAAGTCTGCAAATATAAACGAGCGGGGTCTCAAATGGAAGCGCATCTCGTGCACATTACAAAACAATATGTTCCATGACAATCAGTTGAGCCCTGAATAAATTCCGGGGGTAAAAGGGGGAAAATACCCAATATCTGCAAATATGGTGGGGAGAAAATGAGGATGCGACAAGAATCTACGTATTAACAACTTAGCATCATCTACACCGTAATAAGCGTGTACCTAGAAAATGCAGAAAATAAAAATTAAATTTAACGCTAAGAGCGTTTAATTAAACAATTAGAACTTAGGTCATTGTGTCCGGGGTTTATTTAAATTTTTAATTTAATTTTTTCGTTTGAAATGTGTCCAATTAAAAGTGTCTTTTCAACTATGTTTGAACAAAATCTGTTTAGGCGTACAACGCACCACAATCGCTATTGAGATATGGTGAATACTTTCAGCCTTTACCACCAGTACGATAAACTATTCTACAAAGAAAAGTCCCAAGGGTCCTTGGTAGTTGAGTCTCGATAAGTTTACGTGAGAATAGAACAGGTTCAATATATAAAAAAATGAAGTCTTAGTAAGTTCATAAGTTTTGACAACTATTACACATTGAAATCATCTTGTTAATATCTTCTCAAATTTCCTTCAAAGTGTATGAATCTAGCAAAGGAGTTAAAGTTCAAAGTAATTTTCCTCACTTTAGAATTCAGTACATTCTGGGAAGAGTTATTCGGTTTCATCGAGATTCCTTTCAGCTATGAAAGTGGTAGATAGAGTGAAATTTGTTAAACGTAATCCGATTTTAGATACTAACTTTTATCAATAAAATAATCTGCTCACAGCGTTGTGAATAAATTAGGCTTTCCGTAAACTTACTGCATAAACTAACCTTTCGTTTTGATTTTACATAGTCCGAGGTATACTGGATGCATCTAATACACTGTATCCCATCACAAAGGTTTTATCCTGATTTTTTTTTTGGTTTTTAGCTCGGCTAAGTGCTTCTACTATCTTATTTAATCGTCCTGTTCACAGGATAGATACGGTTAGTGTCATTGGCATTCTAAATCCATCACATGTATGTTAAAATGAAAATAATGGCGCCTTCCAGGCAGCTATGTTTTTGTACGGATTAAGAAATTTCCAGAAAACAATTTACCAAAGGTCCTTTACCGACTTTACGAGAGAAATATGATATCACGTCTCAATCCTCTCTCGCTATAAAGTCTGCAATTGAAACAATGATACGCTGTCTGTGTACTGTCAATGTGTTTTGAAGAGATTTTTTGTTATGTTTATATCTCCCGGCAAAAAGAGCTTCGTAGCTCCTAAACGGATGAACCAATTATGACGTGGTATTTTAATTGAAATGTTTTCTGGTGGCGGTTCTTAGACGTGTTATGTGTGTAAAATCGATTAACCTAAATCCTTTCCAAATTTAAAGTGGTTTTAAAAATAATTTGTTAAATCAGTTCCAGTTTACCAGCTGCTAGCCGCGACGTTGTCTACGCTCTTTTTTGTACCAAAACCGTGCGTCAAGTACACGGCCCGCTTGATTTACAGCGGTTTAAATGTTTATAAGATCAATGTTGTTATACATTTACTTTTTTATGAATACTTATCAGGGACTATTTATCAAAATCGTCTCAGTTCTAGTTTTCATCAAAACCGGGCCCGAGGATCCTTTGAGTGTTTTTCGGTGTTCTTTAAAGTTAAGGTTTTGACCCCTTTTAAATTTCACCCTGTATGTCCTGAAATTTTCATCCCAATTTTCACTTTAATAGCACTCTGCACCTCCGAAACCTCGCTCAGTCGATCCCTCGGGACATTATGAGCGTGATGGACATGATGGGCGGCGAACTCTTGCCCGGATTTCTCAGTGGCACGATTATTTTGACAACTTCAAATTGATTTTAGTCATAGGGTGTATGTTATTGACAGAACATAGTTTAATTTTAATGAGATGTGCTAGTAACTATGTTTAAAGATAAGATGGAAAGAAGCAGTAGCGGGCTCAGGATCGGTTGTTGTAGGGTTCACAACTTATGTGATGAACAAAACTAGAAAGGAGGCAATTATTTTTTGGGATATGTAAATCTAGTGGCACTACCAATTTTAACCTGTGAGTGTCGTAAGGAGTCACTTAATTAAAAAGGGTTTTTCTGAAGCTAAAAAAAAAATTAATAAGAAATTTACTTTTTTAATTTTTAATAAGAAATTTATAACAAATTTACAACCTTATATATATATACCGCTAAACGCCAGCCATGTTAGGCGGCAGCCTTGGCCTCAACGCCTGGCTGCACCTTCGCTCCTATCACCGCGCCATGTGTCGCGGCAGTTTAAGGCACTCGAGGCAATTAGGATCGAGACTGTGTGCCGCTCTTCGTCCGGCATGGGTGACCCTAATAGTCTAAGATCCCGCTCTACAACGACCTTCATCGATATGTTTAATGGATGAAAATTATTTTTATAACATTTAGTATGTTAAAATTTATAAAAAAAAGGGTTGCCTGAAGAAATCCTGGCCATTCTGTGAAAAAACAAACATTTTAACATTTTACTGGTTTGTTTATTAGACAAATTCTATACCAATCGAAAGTATGAAGCCCATAGAATATGCAATCGTGACAAAATGACCGGTGCAAAATGCTAGTCGTGATTTACCTGTACCTGGCTACCAGAGAGTTGTGACCGGAAAAGAATAGGCTACCTAACATTTGCATATTATATGAGCTTCTTACTTTCGATTGGTATAGAATTTGTCTAATAAAGAAACTGATGGAATGGTAAAAACTTTTTTTTCATAGCCAGGCCAGGATTTTTTCAGGCAACCCATTTATTTATATTTTTTAACTTACTAATTTTCATCCATTAAACATATCGGTGGTTATTTATTAGAAAAATATCGGTGAAAGTCGTTGTATAGCGGGATCCTATACTATATGCCGGTATGGCCCCTACGGATTTTAAAGGCACGCAAGCCCCCTCCCTACAACGACGTGGCAGTCGAGGGGGAAGTTATTCTCCCTACACCAAGATTGAACAAACTTTTGCAAATGTCTTGTTATTATTTTGGGCTGTAAACAAATTGTTCGTCAAAGTTTATCTCATTATTATCGTGATATTTTCGTTAGGCCTCGCGCCTATAAATATCCCACTAATTAATGGGAAATGCCTCTTCAAACCAGTTATAAGGAAAATTAAAATCAAATTCAGATATCCATTCATTCACAAATTTATTTAGAGAGGTAAGTCGATGACACGGTTGGCGCAGTGGTTGAGCGATTGACTGCTGTGCAGTATGTCGCGGGTTCGATCCCCGCACGGATGAAAATATATTTGTACGACCTACAAGTATTTGTTCCGGGTCTGCGTGTTTACTATAATATGTATGTATTTACAAAAAACAACTGTAATTATATAAGTAGTTTATCATCGATCTCGTTACCATAACACAAGCATTAAGTTGCTTAGCTTGGGACGAGATGGCGTTGTATGAAAATGACCAAGGATATTAAAAAAATAAAAATTATTAAACTTGAACAACCGCAAAGAGCTATCCAGAAATGTGTGCTATGTGCTGCCCACTGGGTTGGCACAGCGTTTCAAGCAATATTTCTTTAAAGGTACGACGTTCTCAGGGTTTAGTCCGTGAGTGACGGATTTAGAATACCACAGTGCCACCCAATTCCATCCTGAGGGTGTCATAAGAGCCCACAAAATGAAATAAAAAGGCCGAGAACCTAGCCACAAGAGAGGGAAATCTTGACACAAACCTTGTGCTAACCCATCTGGCCAGCGTAGCATAGTAGGCTAATTTAACTGCCTGACCCCATAGTGGGTTATTTACGGGCTGAATAGTTAGTATTGTATAGACTATGTATAGACATGTTTTACATAGTTTTGTAAGGGTGTGCATCAAGTGTTTTTTTATTTAACCACTAGGTTCTTGAGTTGGTGCGTTGCGTTGTTTGGTGATATTGTGTATTCTAAATCCGACACTACACGAACACCTTCAGTGTTCAGTACAAAATCAATGTCTAAATATGGCATGAACTGACCTTTATATTTGCCCTTGTGATTAATATTGTTTTATGATGTTTGAGCGTCTGTTGTGTTAAATAAGGCGTCGTAATAAATGTGAAACGTGTAATTTCTGAACACGTCCCGAAAAGAATTATGTGCGGCCCTCGTTTTAAATTAGATTAACTTTTTCTTATTAAACTAACGTAGATACGTGTTTTAAAGTTGTGATATGAGTACAATAAAATGATTGTATAAACTTTTGAAGAACTCTGTTAAATGTTAACTTAGGTCATCCAAGGTACTCTTTGTAGTAAATTAAGTCAGTATCCAATATTTTCTTCTAATGTTTTTACATAACCAACTCTCTTTTTATTAACTAACTTATATCAAGGATTATTTGTGTTTGTATGGCGGATTTAGATAAAAAAAACCTATTTTTGTAGGTAATTTCTAACCATTTCCCTTTCTTGTAGTCTGCTCACAGATTATACAGTTTTTTGAACTTTGGATCTGCTATTATCCTTGATATACTATCTCAACCTAATGACCCGTTGCTAAAAAGGGTTGCTTAAGGTCGGACACTAGTGGCGGCGTAGCGATTTCCACTGATAGTTATTATTTATTTTTAAGCTTCGTCAGTATGCTCATCTACATAATATAAATTCAAATTCAAATTCAAATTCAAATCATTTATTTTGTGTGGGTCACGATGGACACTTACAAATAGTCAACACATTGTCATATTATACAATAAAAAAATCGACCGTCTACCACCAGTTCGGAACGCGACCACTGCTGAGAAGAACTGGCAAGAAACTCAGAGGGCTTGTCATTTTTTTTTATCATTGCGGTCCTATTTGACTAGTAACATAAATAAAGAACATAAAAAATACACTGACACTGAACAGCCTAGTCCCAAGCAGCTGGGTCGTTTAAATAATCAGCAATGCGGTAATATGCTTTTTTGAAAAGTTTTGTCTTAACAGTCTTTTTAAAGGCATTGCGAGGCAATTCTCTAAGTTGCATGGGCAATTTGTTATAAAAGTGTATACATTGACCCATGAATGAGTTACTTATTCTGCGGAGACGAGTACAATGGATAGCAAGATTATTCTTGTTTCGTGTATTAATATTATGTATATCACAGTTTTTTCCAAAGTTATTAATATTTTTATGTACATACATCAAATTTTCAAATATATATTGAGATGGCTATATTATATATAAATAGGCTATGTTGGTTTGTATACTCTTCCAACTTTCAAAAAGCTCCGCATCTATTGAGCTTTAATTTACGAAAACAAAACCCTTCAATGACATACGAGGTTAGACCACTTTTTCCACTGTCATCTACTATACCCGCCTGTTCGCTCTATAGCCACAGTTCCTTCCACAATTCGCTTTCCCATGGCTGGACACCAGGTCCAGACACCACTTCAGGACTCTTATGTCCCAATCACCACCGAATCTTCGGGATACGTGTCTTGCCATTTTGTCCGCACTTCCATTTCCTCTGTACAATTTTTCGAGCTCCTCGTATATCGGTCGCTCTAGTTATATCACGCGGAGCTATTTCAAGTAAAGGATTTTTCGTTGCACATTTAGTGACTCTTATCTGCATAAGTTAGGTAAGCTTCAAAGTTACTTTTATAACTAATTAATTCGTAGTATTAGCAATGTTAACTAAATTTCTAATCGAAAACATTGGGAGTTAGTAACTGCTAATAAGTTAGTAGCAGAGTAAAGTTCGGAGAAGTTAAAAATTCTATTTAACCACTTTATTTAGGTTTTATTAGTTATTATTGAGTTAACGTCAGCAGATGTTGTGCTAAACTTTTGGATAAATTGCCCGTCGATATAAAATTATTTATAATTTAATTAAAAACATTTTCCTTTGAAAATAAGTCGTTTATTCTGCATCTGCCCAAAAGTTTGTCGGTATGAATTATATAATCTATATTCATAATTAAGTTATCCATGTGGTGGCGGATTAATTACAGAATTTCGCCACCCCAATCCACCCTGAGTGTGCCTTAATAACCGACTGTGCGAAATGAGAAAGCAGAGAAAATAGCCGTTAGAGGAAAACTCGATACAAAACCGACCTGTCTTTCAGTTTATGGTTGCAGATGACAATAATTCTACGTTAAGGCGTTGTAGGGAAATAGGCAAGGAAGAAAAAATGAGGAACCGTAAATTATCAAAATTAATCTTCAGAATTTTTGCCCAACCTTTCCTTTAGGCGCATCTCAAGACACTTACAATATGAGTTGGGTTAGTGACACGAATATTCTAATTCGCACAGCCCTTTCACTACCCTTTGGGTCCAACGATAAACTTGATGTTGATTTAGTAAGCCCAAGTCGATACGTGTTGCACGTTTTCTTGGCTACAGTTTGTGTGTTTAGTAACATTAACGTTTGATCAATGGCTTGCGGTAGGAATATACGAAATAGTTCAAACAATTGGGTCAGTAATATGTGTGTTCGAACTAGCTGTCTACTTCATTGGCTTTCAAAGACGTGCTTGCTAATTATTGGCTAAAGGATCAAAATGACCCACAGAGCAATTATGAGGGGTATGCTCGGCGTTTTCTTGCGAATCAGTAACTAGGGGAAAAGCAGACGTGGTTCGAGTTACAGACATAGGCTAAACCTAAGTAGGCAGAAAATGTCTCTTACAGTAGTGTCGACGTACCACATACCGGAAGTTAGAATGATAACCGAGATTAACGATTTCAGTATGGAGAAGGTTAGATGTTGATATAATTTGAGTAAACGAGATGCTTATTATCCAACCTGCATATCTATTGTTTACTGACAATGTCAAAATTTATATAGTACAGAGTGTTACAAAACCTCTATAGCCATAACAATAAGATAGATACCAATACAAGCATTTTTTTACATTTTGATCAACAGCAGGTAACAAAAGTATCATCATTCGAGATATAAGCACAAAGAGCCGATGAAACATAATGGAACACAAATTACTAAGCTTACAGGATAATAGAAATGATTTCATGTTTGTTGGTTTTCACTGGAACCCCTGTTTTGTAGTACAATTCTCATTCACGAAAAAGTTGATTGCTCCCTCATATAGTCCGTGCCAATCTTTATGGCCGCTCTGAATGTAGTCGTGGGTATGAACTTTCGCATCGTACATTTTTAACCACTGGGCTGCTTACCAGTTAGAGATTTTCTCCTTGATTTCCCACGTCTTCCTGGTCATACAAAAAACCCCGTTGCTTAATAAAGCAGGTGATAAAAATCAAGTTCCTCATATAGTTACACAATAACACGAACTATGCGCTACGGGTGCCATGACCTACTAACCGAAGGGTGAGCGACCCCGGCGACCACCTGCCCTGGCGCTGCCATGCATAGAGAGGGCCACTAATTAGTTGCTAGTAATGACAACTTAGAAGTTGCAGAATAGTGTACTGGGCTACATGCCACTTATCTGCAGTTTAAACAATGTCCGTCAAGCTTATGGCTAGGCAGCCACACCTCTGATATTGCATTCCTATGAGGCTGATATGTTGATAAACCGATGATAAACAGAAAAACTATAATATTTGTAACATTGCTTATGACTGTATAGACATTAGTAATAAAATCTGTTATGTAGTACCTAGAACAACTATTAGCCGTGGAGTGCGCGCACGCCCTTTATTCGCAGTGAATTCTTGTCGTACGAATGCGGGTCTGCGAGCTCCCTTAAGTCGCCTTAAGAGTCAATTCAATAAGCACTTTCAAGGTATTGTCATTTTTGTTGTATCCCTGGGAAGATTTAGGAACTTAATAAATCTATTATCAATAACTTAATATTAAACCTGTTACTTTCATCATATCTCTAACATTACCTTTGGCTTCTCTGTTTCTATTCTGTTTAACATTTCTCTTTAGTTTGTACAACTTAAGTAAACTTTTATTTATTACTTTCGAATGCACTATTATAATTATACCATATCTATACTTATAATAAATCTGTAGAGAGGTCAATTCTGTACATGAAATGTTTTTCCAAAATAACTATCAGCGGGTGATTAGTGATCGATACTGACGCCAAAAATGCAATCAGTAAAATTTTTGTCTGTCTGTCTGTCTGTCTGTATGTTCGTTATAGAAACAAAAACCACTCGACGGATTTCAACAAAACTTGGTACAATTGTTCTTCATACTCCTGGGCAGGTTATAGTATACTTTTCATCACGCTACGATCAATAGGAGCAGAGCAGTGAAGGGAAATGTTGGGAAAACAGGAGAACTTACTCCATTTTTTAAGCTTCCGACGCGTGTGCAGCCTTAATAGTTAAAGCTACACAGAAATCATGTATGACGGAAATGTTCTCCTTAAAATTATATAAAAAATATTCCACGACAGCAAATGTCTATCTTTTATGGTTGACTCACAATAACACGTGTAACTCCCGATAGCTTAGCAGTTCAGAGCTTTCTGATTATATTTGTCTACTCTTACGTTTATAACACTCTCAATCACCCCTAATTAATAAATGTTAACATTATTACCTATTTAATAAAAAAATAATCATAGAAATCGGTACAAAAACACCAAAGTTATTCATGAAATACGCTAATAAACCATCGCGCGTGATAACTGAATCATGCTCTAAGGATTATTTTTGTGTAACCGTCTCGCATCGGGTCGTCGCGGGAGGTTTAAAAGGGCGGGGGATCCAAACGCGAACTTCATACAATATTTGGATTTGGCTGATGATGCGAGTAGACGTTCCGAGTATTCGCCCTTATTGACCGGCAATAATATATATTATCAGCGCGACTTTTAGTCTTTACAATAATTTAGTTTATTTAATTTTCTTTTGTTGTTATTTCATAAAATAGGTATTAGTTATTTTGGTGGCGTGTTATATTCGTTCAAATTACAGATGATTAATAGTTAACATTTTATTTATTTTTAGGTGAAGTAGTAATAGGTTAGTAGTAGTTAGTTAGTAGTAGGTAAGTTTTTGTTAATTTATGTTCAGTTTTTTTTAATAATAATAATAAGTAAGTAAAAGCGTAGGTACTTTTATTAATTAAAGGTATAGGTATTATTAATTATGTTATAGGTATTTAGTTTTAAGTGAAGTAGGATAGTTTACCCGGAAGCTTTGCGCTGAAGTATTTTCGTTGTATAGGTACTTAAGCCTCATGTGAACGTGATCTAAACAATATTACCAATACATTAACTTAATAATACACAAGGAATTACACACTGACGGAGTTGCGGGCACAGCTATCTATATCTATATATATAAAACTCTTCCGTTACTGAGTGACTGACAGACAACGCACAGCCGAAACTAATGGCAGTAGGTTGCTGAAATTTGGCCTGTGTGTTTGTTGGGAGGAGTAGGCTACCACTAAGAGAGGATTATTGGAAATTCCCTCCCAACGGGGAGAAAACGGGGATAAATTGTTTTTTTCCGGAAGTCATTATTCCACGCTGACGAAGTCGCGGGCAAAAGCTAGTTCTTAATAATCTTCTTTATAACTAGATACGTATGCCACAACCACGATAGTATTTTAGCATAAGCCAGAGTTAATAACTCTAACGCGACCGTCTAGTATTTAATAATACTGTTGTTCTGATTTAACTATATGTAAATAAAAAACATCCAATGGGACTTGTCGCGCACAGAATTAATACCTGTTTTTGCTCGATGTTTTTTAATTATGTCTTCAAATCGTTTAAAAATAACAATTAAGTATACGTGTAAAATTTCGTAGGTTATAAAATTGTTTGACTATGTAGTGATATTGTCTATTGTATTTATGTGTAGCTGTAGAAGTAGTATGTTTAGTTTAAAAAAATATATATTTTACACGCGGAATCTTGAGACAGAAGAAACTAGACGAACAGCGCAACTAACCAGCGTCGCGTCTGCTGCGTCCCACATCACTGAATCGCGAGACTAATTTGATATTCTACCCGCGCAGCGCGTTCGCAACGTTAGCAGTGATTTTGTGGTTGATACTGCATTTCAATGAATGTTTATGGACTTAAGGAAGTCGGATGGATGTTATTATTTTATTAACTTTTTCCCAATAGATAGCCCTACGCGTTTTGCAAGTTAAATTAGGCTGGAGAATAAAATGTCCCGTCTAGGTCTAGTTTATTTTAAGTGTTCGAAAAACACAATGTCACCTAAACGAATTAGTTAGGAAGAAAACATTGCTGAAAATTAGTTTATTTTTTATCTGAAAATTGGGCCAATCTGTCTGGAAAAATTGGGCTAATTTTGTTTAGGTACCTACCAATTTGGAGAATACCTTACTCAACAGGATATCTTTGGGCTGAGGAGCAAGTTCCTTTGCTTATGGAGAAAAACATTCTCGAGCATTTTTTTTATTCTAAGTATGCGTAGTATTCTCATTTATACCTACAACACTGATTCGAGTTGATACCTGTCTGTACAAAGTCCAACCGAACAAGAACTTTAGAAGGAAAATTACGAGTACCTTGAATTATGACTCTTCAAATCATCAATTCAAATCTTAAATAGCAGTATAAGTTGTCTGCCATTCTTCGCAGATTGCTCGTCATGTCGTGTTCATTTTTGGTATTTTGATTCATATGTGAGAACGAAAAGTAAAAATAATTAAAATAAAGCAATTTTACTACATTCATTGAATATTTTAAAGATAAGATATCAACATCATCATCACTACATAGTATAAAACAAAGTCGCTGTCGTCTGTCCGTCCCTATGTATGCATAAATCATTAAAACTACGCAACGGATTTTGAAGCGAGTTTTTTTAATAGATAGAGTGATTCAAGACGGTTTATATATATTTTAGAAGGTTTATAAAGGTTTTTATACATGCATAATAATGTAGAGAAACACACAATCATTGCAACCGTGGGAAGTCGGGGCGGATCGCTAGAAGATAGATAAAAAAAGTTGCTTAGTACGCTAGTAAAAAAACAAAGAATGTTACAATCATTATTTAATCTGTAATAATAATATAAGTATTTAACTTTTACAAATATGTGTATCATAGTAAAAAAATGCGACTTATCTCAAAAATTTCTTGCTAATTATTAAATGTCAAGATAAACATTGCCTTTGAAAAAACTACTATAATTAATAACTTGATTAACGCTATTATTGAACCTTACTCTTAAATAGCAAACAGAGAGAATTTGTTTACAGTTTGATAATATTGCTATACTAAAAATATTTATTCAAATTGGACACAGCTTATTATAATGTTGTCAAAATCTCCATCCAAAACATCTATGATTCCCAAGAACTGCTTAGAGTTTGCTATGAATTAATTTTAAATTTGAATTTTGCAGTCAACTAAAACACAATATTGCTCGTGAAAATTATTCGTAGGAATTTTATTGTTTATCGATGGGCTTTTAAAGTAAACAAGATTGTATTGTGTGCACTTCAAGCCATTATTATTCGATGCTACTTAATTTTTATAGCGAAAATATTAAATTTGAATACAAAACTGCCTTCTTGGCCTAGGGGTTGGATTTGCCGCCTTTGGATCGCAAGTGTCTTTGTGAAAACCAGAGGCGATTGCTCCGAGTCTGGGTGTCTTTTGTGCTCGTGAATTTTATGTTTATTAACTGCCCCCGCCACACAGGTTAACCTAGTGCATGGGTTAAGTATTCTAAAAAAAAAGAAAAAAAAAGGTTTTATTTACACTCTGAAATGGATTTAGAAATATTATGTTACTGAATATATTTACAAACTTTACATTATAAATTTATTAATTGTTTTTAGATTTTGCGAAAATGAATCTTAAGGGTAATAAGTTTAAAACGTTTATTAGAGGGTGCAATTGATTTTGAAATAAAATTGTTGGCATACACGTATTGTATGGATTGTTTATCTTGCAAAGGACTACAGGACGAAATTCTGTGCTAACTTGGCTCGCCAGCGACATACAGTAGACAAATGTCCCTCCATGTTATTGGAGGAGTAAAGGGGTCTTGAACAATATGTACCTGGTATAGTACGATACCCAGACAAGTTGAGTTGCTTCATATGAAGTAATTTGTAGAAACTCAGGTACCAAGAGACGGATCTCCTATGACCAGCTTTTATACTTCCATTCATTCTCATATGACGCTCCCAAAATGTAATAGGTACAGTGTCACCTACAACAGTCACTAGAAAGCCGATTCTATTAAACACACTTAAATGTCACATTCTGTAATTGTTCTCGTTACGATTGTACATAAAGTTAATCATTTTATTTAACTGTTACACTTATGCGATGAATAATTTATGTAGATTCTGCACTATAAACGATTTAAAGCGGTAATTAAATCAATATAAGTCTAGACTAGGTCTATAAACGTGCATTCAGCTCCATTATGCAACCTCGTTTACGCGTGAATAAATCTTAGGGTGCTGTTCCACTCAAATACAATATACAGTTCTTGCTCCCGGGGAAAATCCGTTACCCTAACATAGGCTACGGGGGTGGGGTTTCTTGGAGCTGGCTTTTCCAGGGTGGGTTCCACGGGTTATATTTCCCCGGGTCCACAACTATCCGGTCAATATTTAGGTGCATGCAGCCTGTCCTGGTATTCTGCGAAGTGCTCTGTAAACTTCGATATCGCGATGTAGGATATTTTGGTAATTCTCGCATTTATAGGCAATATTTATTGATATTTGTTTGGTCGTTACAAATAGCATGAAATACTCTTTATTGAACTTTAGAAAATAATAAAGTAGAAAACAATTTACATAAAAAAAAATTTTACAGCGTTATTACACAGTAAATTGTGTAATTTGCGACCTTATTGCTAAAAGGTCGGTCTATCTCAATGATTTTGATTTAAATCTATTTATCAGCTACTAGACTACACTCTACTGTTATTTCGTAATAGACACAACAAGTTATTTATACATCTCGTCCGGTACCGTCAGTTTAGATTGACGTGTCAAAGTCAGAAGGCTTTTGTGTTTTAAACTCGTACAAAGGAAACCAGTCTTATTCTTCTTCTTTGCTTTTTCTCATTTCATTGGGATCGGTACCAGTCTTACCTAATTAGACTAACTACAAGTATTTAAACGGAAGCTCTAAAGGAACTTTATTTACGTAGGTTTTATCACAAAACTCTCGTCATATATAAAATTCCCAATATCATCATACGGGCCTTGTCTCTTTTTTTTATATAGCTTGTCTCTATCGTTTGTACGATAATTTTGCCAACGACAAGTGTGAAATTGATAGAGTCGGATACGCTAGCTGTTAGTATACATATCGGTTGTCATATTCACACCTTTCATACAAATTTTCTCATTCTTACAATCCATCCATCTCTTTTTATCTGCCACAACCACCCACATTTATGCTGAAACTACCAGCGGTTCGGAATGCTCCTCTACAGAGAGCCGGCAAGAAACTATGAATGTAGTTGCTTGACACAATAGAAGTAGTACTGTTTAATAAAAATAGCGTTTTTGTAAATCAGGATTTTACTATAAAACAGGAGTTCTAGTGAAAACCAACCAGCTATTACTACTGAGCCCACACATGACCCGCTGCTGAGTTGGACCTCTTCCCGTTTCATGAATGGTAATTAGCGTACTGTGCAACGCAGGCCAGACGGGTTGGCACGTGGTTTCGTATCAACTTTTCCTTTCCTTTCCTTCATTTTCGTTTGTTGGTTCCTACGACACCCTCAGGATAGAATGGGGTGGTATTCTAAATCAGTCACCTCACGGACAGCCTTAATTATTTTCCTAGAAGTGAAGTTCATTGTGCGATGCCAATTTAATTACGTTTCTTCGATTTTCAGTGCTTGTCTTTCAAGTTATAATAACACTTTTGTCCAATGTTAGGAAACAAATGTTGGATATCAGTAGTACTGTTGATCATTTTGTTATGGCAAGGGTTTTGTTACATCCTGTTTATCTCCCTCGCCTTTGTCAATTTCATACGCCAAATTGAACGAACTCCTAAGCCGAAGATGTAAACTTACCTTAACCACTAATGAAAACTAACTTGAAGGGGATGGATAAACGAAGGTATTCTCACTGAAAACTTTTGAAATTTCCAACGAAATGTTTGTCTAGTATGAGAAGCAACAGTCAATGAAACTTGAGCCGTAAGAAGCAATTATCTAGTTTCAAAATTGAACTGAAATATCAAGATTTCCATTACAAAAAGTTTCCACGGAGATGGCTTCGATGGTATTTCAATTCTTTTGAAATTTCCATTGCAATATTGCGGTGTTGAAATAAAATTGGAGAGTCTTGTTTGTACTTATCTTTCATACTTGTTTATAAAATTCATATTTCAGTTGAGCCTTTCGGAACCAAAGGAAAATAGTTTGTTATATGTACAAGATCCTAAAATTGTGGCGTTTAAAAAAAAAGACAAGCCCTCCAGTCATCCTCCAGGTCTTCCCGGTTGGTGCCGCGTTCCTACCTGGTAGTAGTGTAGTAAAAATGACGTATCCGTTGACGATTGTGAACGCCATAATTGGTTTATACCAGTATTTTTCTATTCTATTCTATTGTATTCAAGAGAAGAAAGACTTGATATACCCCCTTTGATTTATTTTTGATATCGCTGGGGAAAGGCTTTTGCATAACGACGACCCTCGGGGTGAGGTCGGCGATTATGTGGGACTCGGAAATTACTTGACTCCCCACTAAGACCCCAGCGGTATACCCTCACACGTCACGCTTGTGGCGGCCCAGGTTCGTGAGCCAAGGCGCCGCAGTACATGTATAGAGTCGATTAAAAAATATGGTTTCGATAAAAGTATGGAATAATAATGAATAAATTCATATCCATTTTAAAAAATATCTTATTTTGTCGTGATAGTAACAGACAACGATTTTCTTTATTTGTTCACGAGTAGGTAAAAACATGGTGAAGTTTGTGCCAATTACCTCCAGTAATATATAAGTCAATCTTTACGCGTTTTGGCTATGAGGTACACACAACAAACAGCCCATAAATGACCCACTGCTGAGTCGGGTCTCCTCCTAGGGTTATTACATTTTTTCAATTCAAGGTTTCGTTTCAAGTTTTCCTTCTCTTGCGGCTAGGATTTCGACCTTGTCTTTTTCTTTTGTCGGCTCTTACGGCACCCTCAGGAGGGAATGGGGTGGTGACATTATGTTTTCTAAATCCGTCACCGCATGGACGTAAATATTAGGTTAACTATACTCCCAAGACCAAGGCAATAGCGCACTAAACCAATTTGAAAACTTTATTTGTCTGGAGATTTAGGTAATCTTGATCCTTTGAATATTAGTTTAGTATGTGACTAAGTGTAGTGTTCACTAATTTAGAATATTTATGTCACCATATTTCATCGCACGGTGATATTAGAGCAGAATAAAGGTAATGATTCAGACAACCAAGCAGCAAGAGAAGGAAAACTTGCTGCAAAACCTTGAGACAGACAACCTGTTTAGGCTGCATAGTCAGCTAATTTCCCTCCAATTATATGGAGGAGGCGGCGAATAGTTTGTGGACTGAGATGATATAAACACGACTCTAGCTAGGTAATATGTTGTAACCTATCTTAGACTTTCTGTTTTTTGCAGCATCTTTCAGTAAAATCTCTTTTCAGCTGACATCAAAAAGAGGAGGAGGATTTCTCGATTCGGGAAATAGGTTTTTTTAAATAAAACTAACTTCCTGCTATAATTAAAACCTGTATCGCGGGGTTAGTGTGCAAACATGAAATCCACGAACATAAATGACACCCATGCTCACAGAAGTGCCTCTGGTTTGCACAAAGACCCTTGTCCGACCCTGGAATCGAATCGAGGATCCACACCTAGGCCAACATAGCACATGAAATAAATTTGTCAAAAGTTGTAAAATGTATCTAATTTGTATGATGGTGAAATTTCGACTTTTTGTAATTTCTCTCCTTTCCAAGGCATATAAATATGTACAAAAATCTAAAAAAGACTCGTTAATGTTTTTATCGTTATCTTTTTGTCCATTTTATCTAGCGTCTGACATTGTCGCCAAATCAAATGATGTTTTTTTTTTTAAAAAAATGCTTACAGATTATTTATTATGTCATTTGCGTGTTCACACCTCATCAGCTGACCAACATTTCATTTTTTTTTTTAATTGAGCCTGGGGCAATGAATAATTGTTTCTCACTACATATTATGTACTATATGTATCTTGTAACCAAATCAAAACCATATCAAGGCTGTATCAAACACGATGTAATTTTAATTAGTAAAGGAATCCCAATTCCCATTTCTAATTGAAGTATTGATAGAGTCGCACTGAAGTTTTTATCGATTTGAGGCAAACTAATGTTCAATTTGATTCGATCGTATGTAATAATAGTTCATAAAAATAATCGAAATCGGATACCGCGTTACACAAGTTCATTGTTTTGCGTCGGTGGAGTTAGAATATATGCCAAATCATTCGATGCAGCGGGTGTGGAGTCAAGTAACAAAAGGTATTGAGTTTAGGACTATAACATACTATACAGGGTGTAATATAAACCCTATAGCCTTAACCTACCGATTAATATGCAAAATCAAATTGAATTCTAGGATAGATAGGACTTGAGACTGGTTTGTGTACAAAATTTCAGGAAGAACAAAGCAATTTGTACTTGTAATATTTTCTCGAAATTTTAGTCACCAGATGGAGACAAAAGTGACATTACTTGATTGATGATTTAGTCTTAAACTCACCACGTATCACCAAGGGAGAGGGAGGGGTTAAAAAATGTTAAAAAAACATCACGTGATTAATGGACAGCCCCTAGTATAAAATCATCCGATCGCTTGGGTTTGTACTATTTGCAATTCCACCGAATGCCTAATACTGTCCAAATCAAGTTAAACTCACCACAACACGCACAGCCTATCAAAACTGATCCTTTAACACAGTTTGCCCCAAATCCGGTACAAATTCAATAAAACCGACATGGTAACCGGGTTACCGGGATACCCAAAAGACATCGGCTGAATAAAAACTGCGAATCATTGTACATATTGGTAGGACCTAAAGATGCCGCTAACATACCTAATGTTACACGTATTATGTGGTGAAACGCAACGTTTGGCCTCAAAACCTTTTTGTACATACATCGACATTTTGTAATCAGGTAAAGCTATAGTGGAATTAAAAAAAAAATGACAGAGATGAGCCAAAAACACACTATTTAGTTGATTTGGTAAGATCTCCATTTTATGTACATGGCAGGGAAAAGGTCAACAAAGAGAAGAAAAAAAGCAAACAAGTCGCAAAGGGCCAAACATCTAGTCAATAATAGTAACATTTTAATGCCTGCAGCAAAAGAGATTACATCAATTATTTAAAGCGACACTAAGCACTTGACATACTCCGTGTTTCAGAAGACAATAGTCTATCCCGTATGCCATGCGAACAGTCATGGCGGACGACTCGTGTAGTCAGTAGAGATAATTGTGTCTCGAACCATTCTGAGAGTGTGGTTCACTTATAGGTAGAGACGCTAGAGTAATCTGGGAAAAAAGTTTTATAACTTATCCTGTGTTATCCATTTGGCCAGCGTCGCATACCTGGCTACTTTTCCCTCCAAGAAATTGAAGCAGGTACCAATCATCCGTTTTTTTTAATTTATGGGCTCAGATGACGATTACTTTCAAAAAACGTTACATAACGCGTTTAAATATATTTTTTAGTCAATTTGCAAACGACGGTTTTGCTTCAAAGGTTCGTGAACCCAAGCGTAGTAACTGAAAAAGGTTCCTACGGTTTACTACGGGTTTTATAGATTTCATAATAAAAACAATAATGGAGCACTTGTGATTTTGCACGCGTCTTTTATGTGATGTTTAAAAAAACCACTAGATTTATTTTGCAAGATAAAACAAAAGAAAACTAGTTACTTGAAATATTTTACACTTGCACTTAGTCAATACCTATACAAAATGAAAAAAAAAGTTCTGATATTAAAATTCGGTAAGAGAGGGGACATCTATTTATTTCGTGTTATACAATTATTTATAATATTTATGTCTCGCATTTTGGTTTAATTAATAGTTCATATATTTGCATTATATTGGTAACTAGCGAACCTGCCCGGCTTCGCACGGGTGCAACGATGAACATCTAAATTGATCAGTGTTTCTCTACAATAATAAGCATGTATTATACATATAAACCTTCCTCTAGAATCACTCTATCTTTTAAAAGAGACCGCTTCAAAATCCGTTGCATAGTTTCAAAGATTTAAGCATACATAGGGACGGACAGACGACAGCGACTTTGTTTTATACTATGTAGTGATCGTGATGATAGTGAAGTAGCATTTTAGGCAATGGAGAGGATTACGTTACCTACTTGTTCTACTGAACAATTTATAAAATGTACAAGTCGACATCGTTTCAGCCCGTGAGTGACCGCTACTGAGTCAGGCCTCCTCCAAATTATGGAGAGATAATATCCCTCCATGAACTCCTAACTTTGTCACGCTATAAAACGGGTTGGCACAAGGTTTGCATTAAGGATTCTTTCTCTTCCGACACGATACCCTCAGTATGGTATGGGTTGGTAACATTGTGTATGTAAATCTGTCACCCATGGATAAAATATAGACCACAACAATAATAATCGATCAAAGACGACCTAAATTGACTAAATAGGAAAGTTAAAGGTAGACGGTTGTAGGGTGAAGGACCTAGTTTGGGAATAGTAGAACACATAGGCGTGTTGCAGTGGAAATGGCTGTGTAAACCTCATTCCACGGGGTTGAGTTTCAACACAAATACAAAACAGATTGAGCAATATTGCGGAACACGTTGGGAGGTCCTTTGAGGAGAGATCTGGTGGTTAAAAAGTTTGTTATGCTAATGATTATAAGAATGTAAAATGGGTTCCTGATTTTATAAAATGAGGCAAATAAATTAGCATATTAAGCCTTCTTAAACTTAACATGTACTTTAGCTATTAAGTATAAACATAAACAGAATTTTTGTTGTTAAGAAGTCACATAGAAATCCCCGACCGGCAGTCGACGTTTTAATGATGATCGTAAGTTAACACGCGGTTCGTGGAAATTCACTCAGACGCTTAACTAAAAGAGAATGTACCATCCGTATGGTGTCAATAACCCTTTTAGGGAGCAACTTGTAGGTTTTAGCTGCAGAAATTTCTTGATATGGACCGCTGTAGAAACCCTTTTTTTTGTTGTCGCTGGGGAAATGCTTTATGCATACCACCGCCCCCCGGGGGAGAGGTCGGTGATTATGTGGGACTCTGACAAGGGTCGTCTACCCAAGAGTCGTCTACCCTCTAAAACCCCAGCGGTATACCCACACACGGCGCGCTTGGGGCGCCACAAGTTCGCGTAAACGCATTCTACTGTGACGCCCCGGCGTGGTGCCCGCAACGGGCAAGCGACTGTCGGAGAGGGCGTCCCGGTACACTGGGACGCCCTCAGTCATCGAGGCTTTCGTCAGTGGCGGTTCCCCCGACCCACCCCCGGCCTCTCAGGCGAGGGCAGAAGGGGTTCGCATCGTCACGACCCCCCTCCACTCCTGCCTCCGCCCGCGGCGCGAGTCAGCCGGAGCTCCCTCATTTGCGACCCGCCCCGCAGCCCCCTTCTGCGACATAAGGAGGCCCGTCAGCCCTCGGGTTGCTGTAGAAACCCTGTGCCAACCCGTCTGGCCAGCGTGGTGCAGTAGGCTAATTACCCTCCCTGTGACGGGAGGAGGCCCAACCCAGCAGTGGGTCATTTATGGGATGAATAGTAGTAGTAACGAATTCCTTGGGCCAGCGGATCACTACCACTACCTGGAACAGCCCCATTGCGGGCGAACCTTCACCTTACAGGAGGGCCAGTCCCTTATGTGACTTGGTGGTCCTGCACGTGAGTAAGATCAAAATCAAAGTGTTTTTTATTCGAATAAATTCGAGTTATATTATTTATTATATTTCACTGGAGCCGGATGAAGTTCACAGGAGTAGCACTGGAGTGCATTGAAAGGCTTAGATGATTTTTATTTTTTAACCCCCGACGCAAAAAGAGGGGTGTTATAAGTTTCACGTGTCTGTCTGTCTGTGTGTCTGTCTGTCGGTATGTCTGTCTGTCTGTCTGTCTGTCTGTCTGTCTGTGGCACCGTAGCTCGCGAACGGATGAAGCGATTTCAATAAAGTATTTTTTTGTATGAAAGGTGAGTTACGGGCGAGTGTTCTTAGACATGTTTGATGAAAATCGGGTGAGCCGTTTAAAAGTTATGAGGGGTGAAAATGGGGAAGAATAACCGAATGTCTGCAAATATAATCGAGTGGGGTCTCAAATGAAAGCGCATCACGTGCAATTTAACAAAATCTACATTATAATAAATACTAGCTGACCCGGCGAACTTTGTTATTGACCCCGCATTATATTATATTTAAAACAAAAAGAAAGTTGGACATAGGATACCTGAGATTTTTATCCCGTCCGTATAAAACCTACTTTAACAAAACGCAACTGACAGCGAAACGTTATGTTGTCTATAAATTAATAAATAAATATCCTTGGACATTTCACACAACGCCATCTCGTCCCAAGTTAAGCAACTTAATGCTTGTGTTATGGTAACGAGATGGATGATAAACTACTTATATACATTTTTTTTTTGTAAATCCATACATATTATAGATAGAAATGACACCCAGACTCCGAGCCAGTGCCTCTGGTTTAGACAAAGACACTGGCCCGACCCCGGAATCGAACCCGGGACCCGTTGATCCAAAGGCGGCACATCTGACCACTAGACCAACGAGGCAGTCATATATATATGTCGGAGATAGCGACGGCTGAGCGATAGAGTCGTCATCATCTTGACTTGGTACGAGGTTTATTACTTGTAACTTTATAATTCACAATATTAACCACAGTATAAATAACAATGTTCAGTTAACACACTTAGACAGACAAACCGACAGGTTCGCAACGGAGAAGTGTCTCGGTCCGTGTCCCAACGTCGACTGACTGATCGAGCCAACCTCACTTTCCATTACGACTCTGTCCACGTGCCGCCATTGCAAAACAACTGACGTCACCGCGTTTGCCGCACTACTGTGTTAACAATCAATTGAGAAACTTAATAAAACGATATCGTTATCCACGACACGGCCATTCTGACGAAGCACACGTCCTCGTGTGTACTTGTAACAAAATAACCAACTGAGGCACATTTTCACGTTCGGCCAACCTGATGCTAATGGTCCGTAATCGTATCTTAAGAATCAAGTTAACAGAGATCACGTTAGCATACAAATAATTTCAACAACTTTAACACGAAAGGTTCCTCTAAGCCCATAATCTTTAAATCTCAATACTGATACTTTAAAACAGCTGTCCCAGCAGCTAGTGACAATTCACGTGTCACCCATATCGACACCGCTCCAAGCGATACGACCAACACTTTAACTAGAGTCCACGACTCCCAGGCCACACAGGACCATACAAATAGTCTCTCTCGAAACCCGGGTCCCCGCCACACCACTAGCTGCCCATCGCGCTCTGTACAACTCTGAGAGTTGCAGTTACGACTACAGACTAGTGCGTGTAGTGCGACCTAGCCAAGGTATGTGTTCTTATTTACTGTTGGAGGCATCCTCCTCACCATCTTCATCAGACAAATTTAACTCAACGGACACACTGCTTAGAGGAATCCTCCTTATACAGTCGTGAGCGTATTTTTATGTTCTATTACCGGTCAAAGATTTCAGCAAATAACGATCACCATCAAGTAACTCCACATTTTTTTTAAAGGTCCCTTGTATTTCGCGTCTAATTTAGTTTGGTTTCTCTTCGTTCTGAATTTAAACTAAATTACCAACATCAAACTTTACCACTTTAACTTGTAGTTTTATCAAATTTTACTTTTTCGTAACTGGCACTCTTTTCTATGTACGTGGCCGCTTGCTCTCTTGTCTTACTAATGTCTACTGCCGGTCCGGAATCATTCAAAGTTAATAGGTTAAATGGTCTAGCTAAACTTCCTATCAGAAACTCGAGTGGACTCGCTTGTATTACACGGTGGACAGAGGAATTCAAAACTACTACTGACAAAAAAACTTTGAATTCTTCGTTGGCAAAGCATCGTCCCAGATCTGCAATAACTAACTGGAGCTCCAACTAAAGACGCTTGATTTAAGGGATTTAATTGTTCTAGCCAAATCTATTCTCAGGGTATGATATAAGGGAACAAATTTTGTGACCGCATCAATTAAAACTATGACGTACTCCTTGCAATCGCTTTTTCCACTTAATTTGCCAGTTAAGTCAACGTGCACAGTATGCCACGGGATACTTATGTTAGGAATTGGATGAAGTCCCGCTTGTGGGCGACCTGATTGCGATTGAGATAGTTTACAAGTAATACAACCATAGACAAACTTACGAACGCACTTAGCCATGTGCTCGAACCAATAGTGATCAACCCTTTCATGAGTCTTCTCAAATTCAAGGTGCATACGTGATTCGTGCACGTGGTTAATTACTGACCAGCGGAAGGCCCGGGGAACAATTGGAAGACACCGGGTCCGATTATTTCTCCGTACCTTGCGATGTAGGACACCTGAGCGCATGTTGGAAATGTCGAGTGGTAACAGATGATCTTTAAGTTTACCTACTATGGATTGAATTTCTTGATCACGTATCTGCTTTACCAAAAGCCAGTTCTCTGACGCCAGCGAGGTTAACGCGCATTTGTTCAACTTTTGTGAGACTACTCTTGTGATGGTAATCTGGTCATGGTAAAGTATTACGAGAGAAGAAATCAACATGAGCCATACGACGTCCCTCACGATAACTGATTTGAAAATCAAAGGCCTGCACCAAGGCCCACCTAAGATGCACACGTGGCGTGATATCGATTTTATTGCGTGATGCTTTTAGTGAATTACAGTCGGTAATAATCTCAAAATATAACCTGCAAGTAATGTCTAAAGTGTTTTACAACATTTACTACATCTAGAGTCTCCAACTCGTAAGAGTGGTATTTGGAATCTGCTATGAGGGGCAAATTAAACCTGTAGGGGACAGTAGTGGAATCTAACTTTCGATAGTCGACCACTATACGATCAGAACCGTCACGCTTCTTCACTAATAAAATAAGACTTAAATGGAGACTGACTAGGACGAATGATATTAGTTTCCATTAGTGCACTAACCTTAGAACGCACTAATAACCTTTCGTCTGGGCTAAGCCTATAGGGTAGCGATAAACAGTGCGGTTTGAGTAACATGTTTCGGCCACTCCTGACCAAGTTTTTATTTTCTCAAATATAACCAGATATCAAACGTCAATTTCTCAATCTCAACAAGCGTCCAATCTGTGTGTGCCTTCACGCCGTTTAGTAAACAGATTCCATATTAAAAAATGGCTACCTCGCCTTTCATAGTTCATTGGGCCACCTTGCCATTTGTTGTCCACTTGGCCACCTCGCCGTTTATAGTTCAGAGAGCCACCTCGCCCTTGACTGTATATTTGGCCACCTCGCCCTTCACATAAATCCTGTTTAAATATCTAGATGGCCACCTCGCCATTTAGATACGTTTACCGCAGCACTGTTAAGATGTTTTGCATATGGCCCACAAGCCACCACGCTGTTACCACGACCCACCATACTTCAAACATACCACTCCAGAGAATAGTGCCACCCCATCTTTTCACGTGGGCGTCGTACTCCCTCGGCGACTCTCACTCTCAGAAGGGACTAGACTCGATACAGACCATCTTTCGTATCATAAGTCTCGATGACCTAGTGGTTCAGTACTCCGACTTCTAGTTCAGAAGTTCTGAGTTCGAACCCTGGCTCAACCAATGCAACTTTCCGGAAGTTATGTGTGATGAGCATCGATGACTAACAAAGTTGTACCCCATGTATGACAAAAGGTTTTGCCACATATTACATTTGGGACTGGAAAGTTAATCCAGCGTGTCGAGGTATTATTGCCGCTGACCACAACCTCAGGTATTAAAGGCGTGAAGTTACATAAGCACATAGCCATATGATGTTTTAATTAAAGAAACTATTCCAAAGATCATACCGTCATTATTATCTGATAAGCATGGATCCAGCTCAATAGGGACATATGATTGGGGGAGTGGACGTAGGCGTTCTCTCGAGTATTTGTAAGTGCGATTAGCGTTGATGCGCATGATTTTCGACTAAAACATAATCTCCCACCGAAAATCTAGTCACATTTGCCTTATTTTTATCGAATCTTACTATAACAAGCTGTGCATTATTTTTCATTAATTTGTCAGCTTGTTCCCTAATCTCTTAAATTTATCTCAACCTCATGATCGTCAATAGTTAATAAATTTAGTGGCCTAGCTACTCTACCTATTAGCAATTCTAATGGACTTGCCTTAGTTACCCTATGAATCGTGCCATTTATAGCAAGTTGGACATCATCCAACGCACCCTGCCATGACCAACTTCTACAACAGTCAACACATTTTTGAGGGCACTCACAACTCTTTCCACTAAGCTTTGACGCAACACAATGTTTGATGAGAGAGCATTCGGCACCAGAATCAGAATAAAATGGATACGACTCACAAGTGTTCATCAGCGTACTGCTGGGATTGCTAACATAGCAAACTTCCACATGCCTCTCGTTACTCGCCGCTGCTGCAGGCGCTGCTCCGAACTGCTTGCGCCTACTGCCGCGCCAGCTCCTCCGCTGTTGCCACGTAAAAAAAAAAAAAAAAAAAAAAAAAATGTCCGGCGGTGCCGCACCTGAAACAGATTAAGTCCGACCGCGGCCTCGGTCCCGCAGAGCTTGACGCTGAAGTGACAGCACTGGCTGCCTTGCCTTTCACCTCGCCTTTGGAACGGCAATCGGACGGTCGGTGACCTATTTTACCGCAGTTGAATTTCACCGTTGCCGACTGAAACTTCGATCGCCTGAAGTCTGGATCTGCTGTCCTATCGCCTTATGTTTATGCTCTCAATCTACCTCACCGATGCAAATCAAGGCATATAATGGTGCCATAATCTTGGAAAACTGATATAACCTGCCGAAAATATGACGCTAGACCGATGAACTATCAAGCTAAACAAGCACAGCAATCTAAACTTCGTATCGCAAGTAATTAACAGGTAAACATGTAAAAGAATTTCAAATAATATTTTCTTACACCGGTCAAAGCCACACTATCGTAAAGTCGTATACCATACAATATACCCGAGTAATAAAATGGAAACTGCTCACCGGAGTGACGTAAAATTGCAGCTGGTGCGCTTACTACAGATATTTTACTTACTATGCTATTTTACTTATTACGCTTACTATTCTTTGACCTGGCTGACCGCAGTACTGTTGCTCGCCTTCCTGCTGCTCCGCTCAGGGCAGTTAGACGCATAGTGTCCTTGTCCATCACAATGAAAGCAAGTGATCCCCACTTGGTTAATCGCCGCACTATGACTGCAGCTTGTGATCTTCAGTTTAGAACAATCTTCATGTAGCTTAATGTCTCCTTTATAGTGACAATGAATCGCCATTATCGGTTATTTCCATCGCGTACAGAAGCACACACATTATCACTACACTGTTTTCTCCACGTGGGCTGAATGAGTTACATACCACTTCTGATGTCGGAGATAGCGACGGCTGAGCGATAGAGTCGTCATCATCTTGACTTGGTACGAGGTTTATTACTTGTAACTTTATAATTCACAATATTAACCACAGTATAAATAACAATGTTCAGTTAACACACTTAGACAGACAAACCGACAGGTTCGCAACGGAGAAGTGTCTCGGTCCGTGTCCCAACGTCGACTGACTGATCGAGCCAACCTCACTTTCCATTACGACTCTGTCCACGTGCCGCCATTGCAAAACAACTGACGTCACCGCGTTTGCCGCACTACTGTGTTAACAATCAATTGAGAAACTTAATAAAACGATATCGTTATCCACGACATATATAGTTTAATATGGTCGAAAATTTGACAATTAGAAATTTTGAATTCGTTTTGTTTATATTGTTGTAATTCACATAATATCTTTATAACTTGTAGCCTATGTGTTATTCTGATGTATGAGCTATATTATTGTAAAGTTTCATTAAAATCCATTCAGTAGTTTTTACGTGAAAGAGTAACAAACATCCATCCATCCATCCATCCATCCATACTTACAAACTTTCACGTTTATAATATTAGTAAGATGTACCTATAAAAAGTATAAAATAAAAATTA
Organism: Clostera curtula; assembly: GCA_905475355.2. Classification (NCBI taxonomy): domain Eukaryota; kingdom Metazoa; phylum Arthropoda; class Insecta; order Lepidoptera; family Notodontidae; genus Clostera; species Clostera curtula. Next base: position 806,249 of record FR997803.1, on the reverse strand, counting down.
AATTAAAAATTTAAATAAACCCCCGACACAATAACCTTTAAAAAGTAAAAAATAAAAATAAATACTTCGCGTTGGGGGACCAGGGGTCAGGTAATAAATAAGTGGGAGAGGTCCCCCAACGCGAAGTATTTATTTTTATTTTTTACTTTTTAAAGGTTTTTGTGTCGGGTTTTATTTAAATTTTTAATTTAATTTTTTATTGTACACTAGCGACCCGCCCCAGCTGCGCACGGGCGCAATGACGAACCTCTAAATTTACCAGTGTTTCTATACGATATTATGGAGTTATTATACATATAAACCTTCCTCTTGAATCACTCTATCTACTAAAAGAAACCGCTTCAAAATCCGTTGCGTAGTTTTAAAGATTTAAGCATACATAGGGACGGACAGGCGACAGCGACTTTTTTTTATACTATGTAGTGATAGGTGTTTTTTTTTCTAGGTATTTCAAATGTATTTTTAATTGTGTGTTTTTTTTAATTTGTATTGGTGGTAGTAACATCGCATTCGCGCTGTAGCTGTTAAGGTGTTATTTACTTAATTATAAATAAATAAATTAGAGGAAGTATGGCGTTCGTAGCTAAAGAAGTCCACATTCCCTCTGCTACTTTTTAAAAGTCTTTTTGGACTTTTCACACTTGCTTGGGGAAGGCCAGGGTAGGGTGTGTGGGACTCTGGTCCATTAATCAATAATATGGACTTCGTCTCCATACCCACTAAACATCCGCCGGTGCACGGTCCCGGCCGCCTGCCTCGTGGTCATCATCATCCACTATTTGTGGTGGGCCAAAGATTACTGTACTCCAGCTGGTTGCTATAAGAATTTAAATAGTTTTTAGCGGCTAGATTTCTCGCTAACTTCGGCGCCTCTTACCACGCCCACATAATGTTACGGGTGTCATTTTGGTTACTAAATCCGTCATGTCAATGTCACTTTGACAGCGTCTAACATAGTAGTAATTCAATCTCAACTCTAAAGTTTAGTCTGTAATCGTGGGAGGCTATTACTCTAACCTTAGTTCTGAATATATTAACTTTGTGTCTAGATACTTGCGAGATTTTGAATTGGCCCGTTTGAAGTTTGGATGAGAACACTACGTTAATTTATAGCCACTGCTAAATTTAATTTTAAAACTGAATCGGTTGCGGTTTTTAAAGAAGAGGTTATATTTATTTGGCAATTATTTTTAATGAAACGATACTGGTTCCTGGTCAGTCCCACAAATGCCATAAATATCAAAACGGTTCAGCAGTTTGATATGAAACTTGAATTAAGTAAACAACATACATTTTGCCAAAAGTATTGCCAGTGTAATTCGTCTTTGTAAAAGAATACATTTATTGGCATAAACAAAATATGAAAAATAAAAACTAACAATAAATGTAAACTGTCTTGAAAAGCGGCACTAACGAACGAAAACTAAGCAATGAACAAATATTTGACATCGGATCCAAATAATTGCTTAATTATGTATACAAATTGATCATAATACAAATTGAAATTAAAGATTTTTTAACGGATTTATCGTGTGTATTTTACATAATTTAATTCCTGACGTTTCGAATGATTTGCAGCAGTCGTGGTCACCGGCAACATTTGGAATTAAATAATGTAAAATACTAGCCATAAATCTGTCAATAAGGTTTAATTGAAGTTGTTTCACTTCTAAATACCGGTTTTGAAGTCGGTTTACATTTCTTGTATTTCATTATCAGGTATACATTATTATAGATAATCGCTATTAAAAATAGGGGTTGATCCTAGAGGGTGAGAATTTAGGGTTGTATGTATTGTTGTATGCTGTATCATAAAAAATGAAAGCAAATAAATAAAAAATATAAGGGACCACCCTTAACCTTTAAGGGGATGAAAAATAGATGTTGTCCGATTCGCAGACCTAACCGACTGTCCCGGCAAACGTTGTTTTGCCATATAAATATCGCTAATAAAAATTAGGGGTTGATCGTAGAGGGGTTAAAATGTAGGGTTATGTATTTTTGTATACTGTATCATACAAAATAAAAACAGGTCGAGCTAAATGAAAATTTGTGAATATACTTTCCAAGCCTACGTAGAAGGCTCCGTGTGGTGACGGATTTAGAATACGTAGTGTCACCACCCCATTCCATTATTTGCCAAGGGCGAAAACATAGGCGTGAGAGAAGGAAAATTACTCTAATTAAAAAAAAAGGCTAATTACCCTCCATGCAACTGGAGGAGGCCCGACTCAGCAGTGGGTCATCTATGGGCTAAATAGTAGTAGTAGTAGAAGGAAAGTACACAGAGTACACATACACAGACGACTACTAGTCTAGGTGTACGGAAACACGTCTCTAGACTGAGTGTCGGCATCGAACGGTCATTGACCCTGCATCAACAGCTTTCTGGCTGGATCAGGCGAGCGCTGCATTAATTTATGCTGACACCAAACATATGGATTTATGACGCGAAAAAATCGCTTTACCGCTATGTAAGAGGATAAGCTAGACTTGATAGGGATGTGATTTGGCAGTCGTTTTACCGTCTGCTAGCTGTTTTTCATTGCAACTGAAGACGCTGGGGGCGAGATATTTAAATTTGTTTTACATATTTGTAAAATATAAACTAGCTTTTGTTTTTTGTAGTAAGCATCTTTTAAGTACACAAGGATGCTTACAAATACCAAAAAATTAGCTTACACTAGAATCGAATATGAAATTACAACAGATAGGTAATAAAATATATAGTGTTCGTAGCGCGTGTATATTATATTATTTAATTCTCGACGTTTCGAATGCTTTAATGTCCATTAAAAAGTGTTTAATTTCAACAAATAAATGGTGTTTCATAAATTGTTTGTTATTTATTTTAGATACTAATTTGAATATAGTTACTATAAATATTTATATCATTTCTTTAAGAAATAAATGTTTAAATTACTAAATTACTAAAACTTTGACAACCCTATCCATCATTAGTGGCAATGCCACATGCAACATTGCTTTCAAAGGATGGAAAATTTATTTTCATCCGGATTTATGTTACTCAGAAGGGATGAAGTCGAATGTTTGTAAATTATAAAAGGACCCAAGTTCAAACGACTAACGATGTTCAGTGATTAAAAGAGTATTTATTTCTACTAACAGGTCTGCAATATTTAGAGGTTGTAGTATCAAAATCCCTTTGTATTAATTAGTACGTATGCGTTTATGTGGGAATTAAAACAAAAAAAGCTCATGAAAGTCACAAATGAGACTCGACTGCCTCGTTGGTCTAGGGGCCTTTGGATCGACGGGTCCCGGGTTCGATTCCGGGCTCGGGCAAGTGTCTTTGTGCAAACCGGATGCACTTGCTCCGAGTCTGGGTGTCATTTATGTTCGTGTGTTTCATGTTTGTAAAGTGTCCCCGCGATACAGGTTATACGTAGCGCATGGGTTTTTAATAAAAAAAAAACGCAAGGAAATAGATACATCGACATTAAAATACAAATTATTCATAATTATTGATCGATTTGGAAGGCTGCCCAATTTATAACACCCGAAAAGAAACACAGCAGTCAACAGAAACCACAGTTTCTTTTTCAGTCTAGAGTGGAGGTATGGAAAGGATAATCGGGGGAAAACTACAATTTCTTCGCACCCCTGAAGACTCATACAACCCGGCTTTTTCTCCTAACATTACTGTACTATAAAGTAAAAAATAACTACTACTTTGTCGACCCGTCGCCTCTCAGAAGTTTTGTCATTTCGACAAACGTAAATTTAACTTTCAATCTTTGAGATAAGACTGGTATTGGCATTTAAGTCTCAAGCATGGTACCAGTGTTCTGTTTATTTTTTCACACTTTATATCCTGTGATAAGATAAATCTGCACTCACTAACAGAAAGGGGGGAAATTTGCACTACTTTAAAGATTTCTAAAAAGAAATTCCTTTGCCCTGTTGCCAAAAGAAGGCAGAATATGAGACAATAGATTGTGTCAAGGATTGTTTGCTTGGTGTATTTTTTGAATATTTTATCTTGAATGTGACGAGGCAGTATATAATGAGATGCATTCTTATGAATTAGAAAAACGTTTTTTACAATCAGTATTTTCCCGAAATAGCGTCTATGGACGTGCTCCTTAAGGAATCCATTTCATACAAACAGACTTGATATACAGTCCTGTGAAATTCTGTCTGGTAGGCATGGTATAGGCTCCGATACATCCGAAGAGGGCCAATACAGTGTTGGGTAATTTATGGGCTGAGAAAAAGTATTTAAAAGTATTTAATATTTAAATTTACTTAAAAAAAATACTTATAATTTACATAATCTTCCCAGGCTGCATATTTATAGCATCCAACCCAGATACGTTAGTCGCTTGGTACGACACCCTCAGAATGTAATTGGATTGTGACACCATTTGTATTTTAAGTGATTACAATATGTCCATATTTGACAATTTAGAATACATTTAATTGAAGCAAATCTTAGCTTTATTGAAGACTAGTCAGTTTCATCACTCATCACTAGCCATCAAGAAAAAATCTGACTTGAGAAAAAACAGAGCTGTGTTCACTTTCTAGTTAAGTGGAAATAATGTGTTTAATATATGCAAATGGCAGTGTCAAAGACGTCTAGTCTCCAGACTTCAAAGAGTAAGTCTTAGATACGAGACTAATGGCAAGAAAAAGTTAATCCAAGTTGCCAGTGTTCTACAAATCACCACTTAGTATTAACTTTGAAGTTACACCTAACTTCATTGGATCATTGGAAGTCATATCTACCTCCTTGCGTTTTCCCTATTTCCATAGTTTCGGGCTATGAAATATGATTTATAACCCCCTTCCTTTTAATTCCCATCAGTATAATTTGGGAACAAGTATAATATAAACATTGGTAGTTTTCCGCGTGGTGACGGATTTAGAATACACAATGTCACCAACCCATACCGTCTTGAGGTTGTAAAAGGCGACTAAAAGAGCAAGCAAATCACCTAGCCGCAAGAGAAGGAAAACTTGATACAAACCCTGTGCCAACTCGTCTTGCCAGCGTGGCACAGTAGAGTAATTTCCCTCCATGAATTTGGTAGAGGCCTGACTCAGTAGTGGGTTATTTATGGGCTTAAACAACAAACAACCAAAACAACTCTTCAAAGAACGAAGAACATCAGATGTTACTAGTTGAGTTGGTAGTAAGAGTATTCTACCAACTACTTTTCATAAATTTAGATTAAGTACTTTGGCATAAACGCATGACAGATAAGTGGAAAGAATATAATAATATGAGTTTTGAATCTTTTTCCACTTAGCTCACAGACGACCTACTCACAGCAGTCTTACGTCATGGAGAGTAAATTAGCCTACTGTGCTACGCTGGCCACACACAGCCTGACTTTTGTCAGCTCTTACGACACCCTCAGACTGGAATGGGGTGGTGATTGTATTGTAAATCCATCACCACACGGATCTTTCTTAGAACTTCTCAATACTCAAAGCCGGGTACTTTTTCCGACAACACTTACTATTTAGTTTTATTATACCAACTAGCTTATGCGCGCGGCTTCGCCCGCGTGGGCTTCGAACCCGTGCATATTTTTATGAACATAAAATCGGTTAATGTGACTAAACTATGATAGTTAGATATGTGCTCTCGCGGATTTTTTGTAGATCTTTATAAGACCTACAAACCCGTAGTACATCATTTTGTTCTATTGTCAATAGTTTTTGCAGCGCACGCATAAATAGGTTTTCGATTTTACACCTTGGTTTACAAAATCGCAATTTTCCTACGGATCTCTAATTCTTTTGAAAATATAATATAGCCTATAACCTTCCTCGATAAATGAACTATCTAACACTGAAAGATTTTTTGAAATCAGACCAGTAGTTCCTGAGATTAGCGCGTTCAAACAAACAAACAAACAAACTCTGCAGCTTTATATATTAGTATAGATTAAACATATTTTATTATACCAATTAACTCATGCACCACATTTAAGTTATCGAAATAGCGCGTAGTTTTCCCGCGCAATTTAAAATCTCGAGTGTATTCACAGAAGTGCTGTGAATTGCAACACGTGCTCGTTTCAGGCATTCGTCTTTCATCACGGAGTTTTGCACGGTCGTTTCCAAGGTTTTTTCACCTTTGAAAGACAAGCCTTTGACGGTCGCACATTCACTATGAATCTGGGGAAGGCGAAGGTCGCTAGATGTTTACACATGGACTAACGCTAATTAATTATTTTTTTTAAAAAACGACTCCTCTCTACTGCGGCATCTCACGAACACAATTTAAGACACCCAAACGGGGGCCCGACTCAACAGTGGGTCTTTTATGGGCCACAGTAGGTATTATAAATGTATTTATTCATACCATAATCTACATAGCATCTCTCGTTGCTAGTATGCATCTACCGTTTACTACCTCTCTGCATCACTCAAAGTTTTTTTTTAAACGTAACCCCTGCAGTAGGTATAACCTGTATCGCGGGGTAGTTTAGAAACATGTAATTCCCGAACACAAAGGACACCCAGACTCGAGCAAGTGCCTCTGGTTTAGACAAAGACACTTGTCCGACCCCGGAATCGGACCCGGGAGCACTTGATCCAAAGGCAGCGCATCTAACCCCTAGACCAACGAGCCAGTCAAATCAAAACGAGCATTTAAATAAGTAGCCCACAACAAAAAGCTAAGACTAGAATAATTATAATATACGAGTAATAATAGCTTGTACGTCCATACAAAAAAATGCCGATATGACATGATTTCATGTAAACGAATTCGTTAAAGTATCGAGATTATCGGGACATTGAACTCAATATCTCTTTATTCCAAGGATATCCTTTTATCAAACAGAAAGAGAATATAGAAAAGCTTTCCCTACTAACGATTTATAGAGTCATCCACTTAAGTAGATCTATTTAAGGAAACCAAAACGGATCAAGATACGTAAAAGCCCAATTAGATGAGTGTGACTAGAAAAATAAACTATGTTTCCCCGATAAGAATTAACATGTAAAGTATTTATGTGGACAATTTATATCAATGATTGTCCTACAGACGGTTTCATTTGAAACTATTACAAGAAGAAAATGATGTTTTTCTATAACAGGCTAAAGAGGCAGGGCATAGCGGCTAATCGCTTGAACCTTACAGAAAACCGCAGCCAAACATTACCATCCTTGGCTGGTGTGTACTCCTGGGTGCGAGTAAGGTCCACCAGGAGAAGGTTGGTCCTGACAGCGGAAGAAACGTCTCCTTGTCATGTACATCAGGTGGTCACTTACCGTCAGGTGACCCAAATCACCGTTATCTTACCTATTATATTGAAAAAAAAACATCAAAATCAGTTCCCATTCTCCTTTTTCAAGTCGGTTAAAAGAAAACAAATAACTATGTTCCTGAATGGTAACCAGATTTTGATCTCAATTCTTTGTTACTTGATTTGTTACGCAATGAGATTATGCTCTATTAAGTATACTTGTTTCAATTGAGCTAGAGTCGACAGATTTCACGGTTATGCCCCTGTGTGCCATGGATGTCATAGAGGCAGCTGGGACGGACGGTTTAACGTGTAAGTCCGATGTTTCACTCTACATCTAAATATCTTTATGGTCTATATTCCCCTGACTGTATATTTTGTAATTCCTAAAAAAGCCGTGTGCTTTCTTTCGTTCTATTTTGTTTTGCGCTTTCTGTCTCATTCGTTATCTTTCTCTTCCTTTCTCTCAAGCAACAACGGACTGAGACATGTGTTTCTTAACTTACAGATAAGTAACGAAGTAATCTACAATATACGTTACGTTATAGACTCCACTAGCAAGACTTTATAAATGTTCAAATTTAGCACCTCCATCAAAGCAATATTCATTTAAACACGGCCCATTGAAAAGCCTACACAAACGGGTATAAATTTGCGTGAATTCATCATCCGAAGCTGCAAAATTGAAACAACAAGCCAATTATTCGCGCAATGACAGATGTGCGCCTAATAATAAACGTCTGACAGCAAGATTAAATCTGATGTGTGCGCTGAGTGTGAGTTATTTTTCATATGCGATTTTTTCCATCACGAGCCTCTTGCAATGTCATGGAGGGGGAATCAACGACTGTATGCGGTTAGCATAGAGTTTACGTTTTACAGAGTTTTTCTTCTCTGGCTGCTAGGTTGTCGGTCAATTGCATTTTTATAAACTCTTAAATGGACGTAGAAAGAACAACGGACGGAGTCCCGTAAACTATTATAGTGAAGCACCATAGTAAGGCGGCAACGTTTATGTACGCGTGTCCTTCATCAACGCTAGCAGCGTTTTGGCGCCAATTGGCGGACACCATACATATTTCGCGCGGAGCGGACGTTTACGTGTAAATAAACGTTGCCGCCGAGCTTACTATGGTGCTGCCATGGACGTATAAAAAAATCGGACAGAGTCTCGCTAACTAGCAACTGTGACATCATAGTCGGCCAGCTCAGCTGTATGTACACGCCAGTACGCACACTTTCACACATTAGTCGGCCATTACGCGCGCGAACATAGATGCATCGAGACGCTATATGCGGCGAAAAATATAAATATATTAACACCGGATGAGTTTACAATTTGACCTCTTTGTACACGGATGACAGCACATTTGTCAATGCCAAACTCCATTCTGATGTCATTACTAAAATTATGCGTAATTTTAAGTATCATGTCTTGCGTGGTAAAATGGTGTAAAAACCGTAGTGACCGAAAGAAAAACAATTCAGGAATCACGTTTCATACGTAAATGAATAATTCAATCACTTATTTCCAGCTCATAGACATCAAAATCAATTTGCATTTGCTAGAACAATACAATTAATTTTAAGTTTAGTGTTGCCAATATTCACGTGTGCAAATTAACGGGTAGTAGAAGTATGGGGAAATGAAAGAATTTAAATTATTAGAAATTGTAATGGAGATAACGATTGGATTCCAAACAAATACAGTGTCATTTGCAGTATACATATTGATGCGAATGACTTCTATACAACTAAAAGAGGACTCCAGCGTGTTGTTACTTATGCAGTACCTCGAAAGGTAAATTAGCAATCTACCAAGACATGGTTATTATAAAAAATTGAACCTATGCCGCTTACTTTTTCGAAATTATAATTAAAGGTACGCAAAAAAAATATATCACAAAAAAATTTTTGGTAATAAAAGCATTTTTTAAATTTAGAATCGTTTTCACTACTTCTCGAAATTAGAGGAAATTTCAAGAACCTCTCAAAGTAAAAGACATTATTTTTAAAAAAATACTCAGCATTTAGGATGTTAAAGTTAAACATAACAATTTCGAACAAAATATTTTAACCGTGTTTATAATGGCAAAATGTTGTGTATCTTGGCAACCCCAAAATTAACTCACACATACAGAGCTGCCGCCATTACGGCGTCTCACTTTTGTCTTAGCCAGAGTTCCGTCCGTACTTTCTACGTTCATGATCTCTTACGAAACAATAAATATTCTAATTCAGGACCCATTCCGGGGTGGCCCCATTATGTATTCTAAATCCATCACTAGTTTTATTCAATTGCGTTAATGTCACTTTATTTTGTTAAATACGCAAGAGTAGCTTTATCCGTGACACTTCATGTAGCTCTAGCATTTTAAAACAAATTTTGTTCATTCGAAAAACACTCGCACTCATCACACATATTATGTGGTCGACTGGAAAATTGATCCGACTGGCATAGTGACGCAATAATCGAATGGTCTATAATCTTAATATCCGACCTTTACTGCTTGTTTGTATATGTCATAAAATCAAGGGATACGTTAAGGCAGTGATTAGATTTAGTGAGCTAGTACCAATTCGATAGTTTACATTTGATGGCATTGAATGAGTATTGATCAACTCAAACACGTATGTAATGAACTGGTGAAGGTGACTCTAAATCTATCTACACGCAGACGAAATTAACATTCAAACAAAAATATTACTTGTTTCAAAAACAATTTTCACAAAAATACACTATTTCTTTGTGTCACTTGACCTAGTCAATATCGGCTCAAAATAAGTCTTTTTCATTTCCAATAAGTCGCTATTGTGTAAACACTATTTATTTCTAGGCTTCAATTCTTATTATAGGCCAAGATACAGTGTTGCAATTCACTAGATAAATTTAGCCTACCAGATCATTCTTGTCGAGTGGTTTATGTTTAAACTTAAAAAAAAAACCGAAATATATACGGACTGCAAAATCGTCAAACAAATAATAAACCACTATTTGAAGTAGGAGTCAAAATTATAATATAATATAAAAATGTGTCCACAATTAAAATAAATCGTATCAATAACTCTTTTCGGTTAGTGTCTAACTTTTCTCCAAATCGAGAGGAAGCCTGACTCGAAAGTATATTATTATTTAGGAAAGTATATCATATAGTAAGACTCATGTATGTGTTGTAGAAACTGCATTTATTTGAAGCCAATGATTGAAGCCAGACTGCCTCAATGTAAGCTTGAGATGTAAAACTGACTGCCTCAACTTTATGACATTAAACCCCATTCTATTCTAACGGTGTCGCAAGAGTCGACAAAATTAAAACATAGTCACAAGGCCGAAAACATATTCACAAGAAAAAGAAAACTTGAAAGGAAATATGCCAACTTGTCTGGCCAGCGTGGCACAGTGGGCCCTCCATGTAATGGGAGGAGGCCCGACTACACAATGGGTAATTTATGGGCTGAGTAGTATAGGCCATATTGTTAATCTGTAAATTTACGATACGAATAAAAGGAATAATATGTCGTTTAAAAAAAAAATAACAACGACATTTAGCGGGAAGATATAGGTTGTGAAAATAGCTTTGCTGACTCTTAGCCTATAATGTCTGACGCGATGCAGACGGCCATTTTGGTTCTTAATTTAAATAAAACTGACCTCCTTGAGACCTTTGTTCTACGTAACAGCTGATTATGTTGTTTTGTGTAATGCAATCAAGTGATATTGACAGAGAAACTATGTTTATTCTGTCTGAAAATATTCTCATCTCTTTATTGTTAGAGTGTTATGGTGGTGAAAACATAATAAGTGTTATAGTCGATAATAATATAAGCAAACATATAAAACAAGTGCTTTTACTTATAGTACTTTGTACAATGAAATTTAATCTTGTCAAGATTAATTGGCACCTACAATCCTATTTTCATTGGTGACTTTTTAGGTGTTTAATTTGTTCACGATTTTAGTTTTAATGCAACTAAATGTTTTGGAAACGATTGCATTGCAACAAAAAGACGTTTAACCACACGGAAACCAATCAAAATAGTTTTTTTTTGTTTTCATTTTAACTCTCTCTCTCTCCCTCTTCTCTCTTTGCGACGTATTCCTCAATTTTGAGGGTCGTGACCACCCTTCAGGATCACTTTCTCTTGAATGATGTTCTTCCATCTGTTCCTGTTTCTGGCGGCGTGGAGCGCATTGTGGACCGTAGAATTGAGAGAGGTGCAGATTTGATCGGATCAACGTGTAGGGCTGCGTCCTCAAGGTCGCTTTCCATCTACTTTGCCGATCTCAATGAGCCATTTTAACACTAACCTTCAAAATATAATTTCGATAACTAAGTCGCGTTAAAATCGTAAATGTCTTGACTGCAAACCCATAACCTACTAATAAAGTGGAAACAAGTTAACATGATTTTCTTACGTTTTAGTTATTAAGATATCGTCGTCGTATTTTCAGACATTAAATGTCCCACTACTGAGTCAGGCCTCCTCCAAATTCATGGAGGAAAATTTGTCTACTTTGTTATGCTGGCAAGACGGGTTGGCACAGGGTTTGTATCAAGTTTTCTCTCTTTATCTCCCTCTTGCGTTTCTTTAGCAGAGTAAGACTTTGGATGGTGTGGGTTAGTGATGTTGTGTTTTTTTTAGATAAAATGAGTTTTTATTTTACACTAAGCAGAAATTATTATTAGTCTAACGGTTCAACTTTCCACTATCTTATCTTAATTTCTAGAGTGGTAAAATCCTTTTTCAAGTCCTAGTAAAAGATAGATAAAGGATTACGTCCATATTGATCTATACTCGATACTATAGATCTCCTCCATTTAGTGTCGAGGCTCACGGAAAATTGAGATGGAAATCAATGATTTGTTAAAACAAACATTTTTTTATTGGAAGAATTTCGGCTAAAATTTGCGTTCATTAATTGAATTTTCAACACTTGCACTTGTTTCATTAGCCTCTTAAAATGAAAACTAATAACAAAAAGTCAAACAAATACTCGATATTCTTTACTCAAATATGAATACCTCCTTCCATTTCCATGGAGGGAAATTTGCCTACTATGCTATGCGGGCCCTAAAATTTTTGTATAATTTTCCTTACAGGCTAGGTTTCTTGTTTTATCATTTCGTTACTCCTAAGACACACAGGGATAAATTTAGTGTAAATTATTTTTCTATTTAGAAGTTTGAGGGAAACAGACACGTTCTTGTGATACAAATTAAATCACAAAATGTGTGTTCCATCTATAATGAGCCGTCTACCTATTGTGAATATTATACCACAACCTTCATTATCAGTGTTTCTTGTTTAGACATAGACTTAGTTTTTATTGTTTAACTTATTATGGCACCGGCTGGTGATGAATTTTAGTTATCAGCTGGTGACCAAACTTTAAAGAAAAAGATATGCTTACAGTTTCCGAGAATTTGCCCACAGGATCCATATATCGATAATACTATCCATACTATTTAGGTTTCTCTTCCACCATGTATATTCTCTTCTACCATGTATATAGTCTAGGGCTTGGATGTGCCGCCTTTGGATATCCTCCATCATTTGAACTTTTCCAAGTTCAGGAAATGCTCGGAGTACACAAATGCCATTATTTACTCCGATTGAATTTAGAATACACAGTGCAACCACCCACACCATCCTGAGGGTGTCGTAACTTCGTAAGAGGCGACTAAAAGAACGCAAGAGACAGATCACCTAATGACAAGACAAGGACAACTTGATACAAAACCTGTGCCAACTCGTCTCACCAGCGTGGCAGAGTTGGCTTATTTCCCTCTATGTATTTGGGGGAGGCCGGACTCAGTAGTGGCTCAAACGGTGACATAAATACTTTGGTAAAGAAAAGTATTTATAGAAAATTTATTTTATAGGTCCGCAGTTATCCTTAAGTCACTCGCACGCAGAAGGGAGAGAAAATTTATTCGGACTTCGTATAGAAAACAAGGCTTTATGTATAAATTGATTTGTAGTTTGTTTTTCGGGCTGAATCTACATAATAAAGTAGCTAATACGGCAAACTTTTTACCATCATATTTTGAGGTAGCAAAAACCCTTTGAGTTTTTACAAACCTTGTTCAAACAATTAGGAACAGAGCGAAAAAAGATATTTAATTTGATTTATGTGCTGCTAAAGTTCGGAAGCTAAGTCCATACATTTCAGGAGTTTCTTTGTTTTAAAGCCCATAAAATCAACGCACAAGCTAAATTGTGACCTTTTGGGGACGATAATATCTTATACGTGTGACGGATATAGAATAAATAAACAAACTCAAAATGAACTTTATTTATGAAGGTTTTATCACAAAACTCTTTTAAATCGTCATATTTACCTATAAGTTACCATTATCATCATCTTACGACCCCTGTCCCACGCTAGGTGGTAGTCTCCATACACACCTATCAGTCGTCATATCTTCAGTCACATCTTTCATACACAATTCCTCATTCTTAAAATCCATCCATCTCTCTTGACTCCCACAACCCTTGCGTCCACCCACATTCATGCTGAAACCACCACCGGTTCGGAATGCTGCTCTACAGAGAAGAGCCGGCAAGAAACTCTGTAGTTGGTTTTTTTCAAATCATTGTTCTTGTTTAATAGTGTCAGCACCCCACTCCGTCCTGTGGGCGTTGACACGGCAGATAACCTAGCCGCAAGAGAAATAAAACTTGTCACGAAAACCTGTGCCAACTCGTCTGGAAAGCGTGCGACAGTAGTCTAAATACCCTCCAAGTCACTGGAGGAAGCTCGAGTCAGCAGTGGGTCATCTAAGGGCTGTGTAGTAATAGATATCTTGTAATGTCAGTACCAATTCGCCGATTGTATTGTGATGGATTTAGGAAACATAAGTACACCAACCCATATCGTAAGAAGCCACATGCTAGAGCGCACCACGCAAGAGAAGGAAATCTTGATAAAAGACCTATGCCAACTGTCTGGCCAGTTACTAAGGGCTAATTTCCTTCCATGAATCTGGAGGAGTTTATCTACGGGCTGAGAGAATGATAGTGTGTACTTCCTTACCATTTATCAAAAAAACGTTTTTATTCTGTACGGTATAATTCATTTGGGAATAGACAAAGTTAGGAATGGTAAGAAAAGTATCGATCGAGCTCGGATGCACATGCAAACTAGGTCGGCTGGCCGTTCACCGAGTAACCTCGCTTGTAATGCAGCGATGGCTGCAACCAATGTTGGACCAAACATTTGAGTCACGTGACATTAGCTAAATGTCAGGTGGGTACAATTGTGTTATTCTTTATTCGATCGTTCCATAATGTCACCGTTCCATCCTGAGGGTGACGTAAGAGCCGACAAAAGGAAAAGACACGTCCGATAACCCGTCTGGTCAGCGTGGCACAATTACCCTCCATGTAATGGGAAGAGGCCCGACCCAGCAGTGGGTCATTTATGGGCTGAGTAGTAGTAGAGTAATAATCTATATGACATAATATAGCCTCCGCGATTCAGCTGCCATCAAAACAACTATAGCAGCTTTGGGCGCAGCGCCTATCCCCCGAAAGTTGTAGTCAGGGGAATCTTAACTGTGCGAATTGCTCTTGAAATTTCGCTATCGCGGTGTAGGACTTTTTGGTAATTCTCGCATTTGTAGGCGATATTTCTAAATTGTGTAAAGTATGTAGCATGTTGGTCGCTACACAGCTATTAGCGTTAGGTCTAATCGTCAAACACTGGCCATTGGCATGTAGCCAAATTAAGTTCGACTGGGAGCCCAGCCCAAGCTAATTGGGAAAAGGCAAGATTGAAGATTAATAATATTAAACTAGATTAGTGGTTTTAAGCTAAATTGTGATTATTAGGTTATTAACTTATTCTACTTCCCCAAATTGCAAATTGCTTTAAAGTTGGTTTTTGGCATGGCTATTATTGTTATCATAATTATTTATTATTATGTCTCTGTCTAAAGTCGCCTAAACTCTACCAGGGGTTGGCTAAGTTGGCTAATTAGAGCTCTCTTGAGAAGTCAAACAATAAAAATGTATGTATTATATTTGATGTATATATTATATAGGTATTAATTTATATAATTAGATGTATTCATAATATTTATTCTTGTGGCTATCTTTATTTAATTGCAGTGTCTCTTTTATTTGCGCCTACAATGTCGTTCTCTGCATCGCCCAAAAGTTGACTAGATAGAATGCCTAAGGCATTAATGTCCGCCTATGTTCAACTTACTGTTGCATAAAGAATAAATAAATAAATAGATTAATTACGAAATGGTAAATAATGCGGTAGATTATGACAGGTTCAGAATGCAGCTCTACAGAGAAGAGTGGGTAAGAAACTCTGTAGTTGCTCTTTTTAGTTTTCCATTATTAGGTACAAAGCAGATTTGTGAGAGGAAACTCGCGCAATAGTCGCAAAGTGCACATTCAAATCGCCTTCACAACAATTTATAGGTGGCCGTTTCATTTAGAAGAGGGACTGCTAATAAAAATTGCCAATTAGGCTGCATAAAGAATGTTTGTCCAATGTTGGCGTTACCTCTACATTACATCCTTGGTTGGCCGGTGAACGACCAACTGACCCAGTTCTCTCGATCGATCTGGGGTGCACACGCTCGCTCGATACTTTGCGAATGGTTCTCGGTACAGCGTTGTATTATTCACGGACTGGCCCTCCGCAGCCCTGATTTAAAAATAAAGTGGCATATTAGATGTTGGGATCTTACATTGACTATTATCCCCTTACGAAAAACAGAGGTCTTAGAAGCTTGGCATGTCTGTAAGTCTGACTGTGGCATTTGAACTGTTAAACAAAATTTTATGCAAGCAATTAAGACTACTGTACCTGGTGGACCTACCTCCTTTGGACTCCTTATCACTATCACTATCATCACTATCACTACATATTATAAAAAAAAAGTCGCTGTCGTCTGACCGTCCCTATGTATCCTTAAATCTTTAAAACTACGCAACGGATTTTGAAACGGTTTTTAATAGAGATTCAAGAGGATGGTTTATATGTATAGTACATTCATAATATTGTAGAGAAACACTAAATTCAAAGGTTCATCATTGCACCCGTGCGAAGCCGGAGCGGGTCGCTAGTACGTCAATAAATCAAAACGCTTTTATTCGAATAAATTCTTACGAATGCTTTGAAATAATAAAAAAATAATATCGCAAAAATTTCAAAAATATATATTTATCGTTTTTATCATCAGTTCGTAATGCCATTCCATAGAGAAGTGCCAACAAGAAACGCCATGGTTGCTCTTTGAAATAAAAGGTTACACTTATGGTGGTACAAACAAGTCGGACAGAATCACTATCAGGATAGCACAGAATTGTGACACTTTGTATTACACAGTAATACCTAGTATGTCCTCGTGGTGACGGATTTAGAGTACATGGTGTCACCA
Source organism: Clostera curtula (assembly GCA_905475355.2). Classification (NCBI taxonomy): domain Eukaryota; kingdom Metazoa; phylum Arthropoda; class Insecta; order Lepidoptera; family Notodontidae; genus Clostera; species Clostera curtula. Next base: position 789,616 of record FR997803.1, on the reverse strand, counting down.
CCCCATTCCATCCCGGGGGTGACATAAGAGCCGACAAAAAGGAATTTGCAAGGCCGATAACCTAGCCGCAAGAGAAGGAAAACTTGATACGAAACCCTGTGCCAACCCGTCTGGCCAGCGTGGCACAGTAGGCTAATTACCCTCCATCTAACTGGTGGAGGCCCGACTCAGCAGTGGGTCATCAATGATACATGGTACATAGTTACCATACCGACGGACATTTTCATTAAATAAATAAAATAAATAAATATCCTTGGACATTTCACACAACGCCATCTCGTCCCAAGCTAAGCAACTTAATGCTTGTGTTATGGTAACGAGATGGATGATAAACTACTTATATACATATTTTTTTTGTAAATACATACATATTATAGATAGAAATGACACCCAGACTCCGAGCCAGTGCCTCTGGTTTAGACAAAGACACTTGCCCGACCCGGGAATCGAACCCGGGACCCGCTGATCCAAAGGCGGCACATCTAACCACTAGATCAATCATCATCATCATCATCATCACCATCATCAAAAAAAATCGTCTATCCTAAAATTAAGAAATAATAATCTCAAAAAAATAATATTATAAATTAGTTTAAGCAAAATTGTTCCCGAAAGCAAGATAATAATTACTTGAATTACGCCAACCGCAAAGCCTAGGATAATACTATCTATATTCATCTAAATAATAGTCTACAAAAATGAGTGCCGGCCACGGCTCCTCATTTCTCTCACGCTGCCTATTCATCTTGAGTTGGCCTCATTGCTACGTGGGTGTTGCCAGATTATATTCGCAGATTTAGTACATTATTATCTTCAATTTTGGTTTCAGTGATTATCGTTTTTGTCAATTGTGTACCATCAGCAGGTGTGGCGAGTCGTTCTCTTCCCTGCAGTATGGGTTTTTTTAATGGTTTCATTTTTTTTCGTGATTCTATTTTAAACTGCAATATTTGCTCCTTAAAGAAACATTTTTTTTTGTTTTCTTTTAATTTTATATTAAAATAGTATGGTTGAGGAGGGCGATAGCTGCGACATTCGTCATACTTCTGTACAGGTGCCGTTTCTGAGGGACGGTTGGCTCAGGCATTCAAAGGTTACTATTGTTGACTAGATGTTGACGATGTTTGGCAACTATTGCGCGAGTTTGCTCTGATAAATCGGTCTTATTGCTGCCTTGTGGCTATTAATGGCGATTTAAAAAAAGGACCTACAAAGTTTCTTGCCCGTTCTTCTCTGTACAGCTGTGTTACGGACCGGTATCGAACCGAAACATCTAACATTTAAATTGAACGTATAAAAAGAAAAAAAAAACACTTACTGGCAACAAACATACAAACGTTCACATTTATCACTACATATTATAATACAAAGTTATTCACCACGTCTTTCTGTCTATTCACGATAAACTCATAAAAGACTAAACTGATATTCATGCGAGTACCACCAATAGAAAGAGTGTTTAATTTGGAAAGTTTTGGTATATATTTATCACTTGAAAAAAGATAGAGATTCCTACTAAAACTTCAATAATGTAACCCAAGGTACAAAAATAAGATAGAAAATACAATATTAACTTAATTTACCTTATATTAATGCCTAATTTTGAAAGCTGTGACATAGTTTTTAATGACTTTAATAAGTCTGGTAACACTAGACAAGAGTGGCGCGTTTAGTGCCTGTAGGCGGTTTATGATGATGGCGCTCCAGCCTAGATTTCTTATTGGCAATAAAATTATTAAGGTTGGTTAGCTACCGCAAATTAATTGGCAATGTCTATAATAAGCGAACCTGAAGAACCTCCTTGTAGTACTGAAGATAGCTTTTATTAAATTCTTCATGATCATGTCTTTCTACAGGCCAACCTGATTCCGCTAACTACCAATATTTACTTGGAGTTGCAGTCGATATATCCTGTGGGACAACTGGTAATTAATTATCGAGACCTGACAGCTGGTCGTAACAGGTTTTCACTTACTACGTGTCATCAACATCTTCATCATTTCAGCCAAAAGACGTCCACTGCTAGACATAGGCCTCCCCCAAAGATTTCCACAAAGGCCGGTCCTGGGCCGCCCGCATCCATCGTTTTCCGGCGACCTTAATTAGGTCATCGGTCCACCGTGTGGGAGGCCTACCAGCACTGCGCTTTACTACTACGTGTAGCGACTGTTATAGCGTACTTGCTATACGTAGGAGATCAGATACACATTTCCAATTTTAAATAAAACCTTTTTTTTTAAATGATTTTTTTTCCGTACTCGGGCAAGTGTCTTTGTGTAACCCACAGACATTTGTTCTAAGTCTGGGTGTCATTTGTATTCGCAAATTTTATGTTTGTAAACTGCCCCCGCGATACAGGTTATGCCTAGTCCAGGGGTTTCGTTCTTTAAAAAGAAGAAGAAGAACATATCGTAACGATGGGCAACAATCTAATATTGAGCAGAGCCCGTTAATTGTTTTTACTTTGATTTAAACCACAGTATCACCATTCAGAATCAGAAAACTTGTAGAGAATTAGACTAATACAGCTTGTTTATTTCGTTTATAATCGTTTATAATCGCCCAGTTTAAGCGCGTTTAACTTGTAAATAACGGATTTTTTTAATTAATCCTCTATGGAATTACTTATTCATACTATCATTAATGTTTACATTAACAAAGCTCTTATGAAACGAATTACGAGTATCTCAAGTTTTAAGACAGAGTAGCGAGCGCAATTTAGTACAATTAATTATTACCAAACCTCCCAACTTGTTGGTACTCGTAAAATTATATTACTACGCAAATGTTGGGCCGTAGAAGAACATTATACGATACTGTTGATATTTAGGCTTAATCTATACAATACATACAATACAAATAAATAAAATTGGAGTGTCTGTTTGTAATAACAAAATAACAACTTTTTACTAAATGCGTAAGTCTGTATACACAGCACATAGACCAAAATAACATTTTTTTTAATTTTTGTCTGTCTGTCCGTCTGTCTGTCTGTCTGTCTGTCTGTTTGTTCCGGCTAATCTCTGGAACGGCTGGACCGATTTTGACGGGACTTTCACCGATAGGTAGCTGATGATATAAGGAGTAACTTAGGCTACTTTTATTTAGTCTATACATCTATACAAATAAATAAATGCGTAAGTCTGTATACACAGCACATCTATTCATCTATATCTATACATCTATACATCTATACAAATAAATAAAATTGGAGTGTCTGTTTGTAATAATAAAATAACAACTTTTTACTAAATGCGTAAGTCTGTATACACAGCACATAGACCAAAATAACATTTTTTTTAATTTTTGTCTGTCTGTCCGTCTGTCTGTCTGTCTGTCTGTTTGTTCCGGCTAATCTCTGGAACGGCTGAACCGATTTTGACGGGACTGTCACCGATAGTTAGCTGATGATATAAGGAGTAACTTAGGCTACTTTATTTAGTCTATACATCTTCTATACATACAAATTAATAAAATTGGAGTGTCTGTTTGTAATAATAAAATAACAACTTTTTACTAAATGCGTAAGTCTGTATACACAGCACATAGACCAAAATAACATTTTTTTTAATTTTTGTCTGTCTGTCCGTCTGTCTGTCTGTCTGTCTGTCTGTTTGTTCCGGCTAATCTCTGGAACGGCTGGACCGATTTTGACGGGACTTTCACTGATAGGTAGCTGATGATATAAGGAGTAACTTAGGCTACTTTATTTAGTCTATACATCTTCTATACATACAAATTAATAAAATTGGAGTGTCTGTTTGTAATAATAAAATAACAACTTTTTACTAAATGCGTAAGTCTGTATACACAGCTCATAGACCAAAATAACATTTTTTTAATTTTTGTCTGTCTTTCCGTCTGTCTGTCTGTTTGTTCCGGCTAATCTCTGGAACGGCTGGACCGATTTTGACGGCACTTTCACTGATAGGTAGCTGATGATATAAAGAGTAACTTAGGCTACTTTTATTTAGTCTATACATCTTCTATACATACATACATACATACAAATAAATAAAATTGGAGTGTCTGTTTGTAATAATAAAATAACAACTTTTTACTAAATGCGTAAGCCTGTATACACAGCACATAGACCAAAAAAACATTTTTTTTAATTTTTGTCTGTCTGTCCGTCTGTCTGTCTGTCTGTCTGTCTGTTTGTTCCGGCTAATCTCTGGAACGGCTGAACCGATTTTGACGGGACTGTCACCGATAGTTAGCTGATGATATAAGGAGTAACTTAGGCTACTTTATTTAGTCTAATATAGAAATAAATAAATGCGTAAGTCTGTATACACAGCACATCTATACATCTATACAAATAAATAAAATTGGAGTGTCTGTTTGTAATAATAAAATAACAACTTTTTACTAAATGCGTAAGCCTGTATACACAGCACATAGACCAAAATAACATTTTTTTAAAGATGTACAAGCGGCTGTTTGACTGCACGCGTGACCAGAAGTCTGGCCTCTATTTCGCTGAGCGAATAAGCATTGCCATCCAGCGTGGCAATGCCGCCAGCCTTCTGGGCACTTTTGCAAACCCCTGCAGCGCTGAGGATACGGTGCCTAGTTTAATTTAGATTTATTTAGTGTTTAGTTTCTCTTTTCTTTTGGGTATATATTTAAGTTGTTTCTTTTTTACTAGTTTTAGACATTGTATATAATATTTTATTACATTTATAAATTAACTTATCTAATATATTATAAATATAACTGTACATTTTTTTTAATTTTTGTCTGTCTGTCTATCTGTCTGTTTGTTCCGGCTAATCTCTGGAACGGCTGAACCGATTTTGACGGGACTTTCACCGATAGTTAGCTGATGATATAAGGAGTAACTTAGGCTACTTTATTTAGTCTATAGAAATAAATAAATGCGTAAGTCTGTATACACAGCACATCTATACATCTATACAAATAAATAAAATTGGAGTGTCTGTTTGTAATAACAAAATAACAACTTTTTACTAAATGCGTAAGTCTGTATACACAGCACATAGACCAAAATAACATTTTTTTAATTTTTGTCTGTCTGTCCGTCTGTCTCTCTGTTTGTTCCGGCTAATCTCTGGAACGGCTGGACCGATTTTGACGGCACTTTCACTGATAGGTAGCTGATGATATAAAGAGTAACTTAGGCTACTTTTATTTAGTCTATACATCTTCTATACAAATAAATAAAATTGGAGTGCCTGATTGTAATAATAAAATAACAACTTTTTACTAAATGCGTAAGTATGTTTAAACAGCACATAGACCAAAATATTTTTTTTTTTAATTTTGGTCTGTCTGTCTGTTTGTTCCGGCTAAAACGTTCAGTACTTTGGAGACATTGTTAAAAACTTAATTTAAAACAAAACATGAGAGCACATCATTCAGCTGATTCAGAATTTAGTAAAATTCTTCTTGATGTTGGAGAGGGAAAGTGTCTAGAAGTGAATAGTAATCATGATATAGAACTACCTACCAGTCTTTGTCAGGTTGTGGTGGACACTGAAACTTTAATACATAGTATTTATGATGATATTCACAATCTCAATATCAAAGAAGATTCGATAAATAAGCCAACAAAAACTGAAAATAAATGATAATTAAAATAAATGCAAAAACCAAAAAAAAATATTAATGAACTAATTAACTTTTTTTAAATTCCACGCGGACGAAGTCGCGGGTGCAGCTAGTTAAAATATAAATTTGAACGAACACCAGTATCCTGGTATAAAACCGCATTAAAATAATGTTTGTATATCGATCATTCCTATTATTATTTTACAATTCACAATCATCATTACGCCGCATTAATAACACACTGCAGTCTATCATGTTCGTGGAAACCCCACACTACAGACAGAACATATTTATATGACCTAGTACTCCAACAAACTATATAAAGCTTACGCGTAGCAATATTTATCAAAATTGGTTGGGCAGTTCAGACATCATCGTCGTTTCAGCCCTTGAATGACCCACTACTGAGTCGGGCGACCTCCAAATTCAAGGAGGGAAGTTAGCCTACTGTGCCTCGCTGGCAAGACGGGTTGGCACAGGGCTTGTATCAAGTTTTCCTTCTCTTGTGGCTAGGTGATTTGCCTCTTGCGTTGCCTTAGTCGACTCTTACGACACCCTCGGGATGGTATGGGATGGTGACACTGCGTATATCTAAGTCCGTCGCCACACGGAAATGAGTGTTAAAATCCGAATAAGTTACTTTTATAATATCTATAATATTACCACTCAGTGTATTATTGCTGGCCGGTTATAGAATAGCCTAGGTTTCTCATAGCAACGCGCTAGTGATCGAAGGGATAATCTCCCGTGCCACTTGACACGCTGACCGGGCCAGCTAGAGTGTCATCTGTGTCATTGAGAGCCGCATTATGGATTAAAAATGTGACACATGTTAGAGGTCTCTTCGGAAAGGGAAATGGGAAATATTTTTACACGACTTATGGCTGAAACAGTACTACTACTCAGCCCATAAATGACCCACTACTGAGTCAGGCCTCCACCTATCACAGGGAGGGAATTTGCCTACTGTACCACATTGGCTTCATCCTAAGGGTGTCGTAAGAGCTGACAAAAGAAAATGACAAGGCCGAAAACCTAGTCGTGAGAGAAGGAAAACTGAAAATCCCCCCGTACCCGTATGGCCAGCGTAGCACAGTAGGCTATTTACCCTTCATGTAATTGGAGGAGGGTCATGTATGGGCTGTGTAGTAGTAGTGCATATTAGCGATCGACTGCTGCGCAGCATGTCGCGGGTTCGATCCCCGCACGGAAGAAATATTTGTACGACCTACAAGTATTTGTTCCGGGTCTGGGTGTTTTCTATCTATAATATGTATGTATTTACAAAAAAAAAATATATAAGCAGTTTATCATCCATCTCGTTACCATAACACAAGCATTAAGTTGCTTACCTTGGGACGTGATGGTGTTGTGTGAAATATCCAAGGATATTTATATTTATTTATTTATATTTATATTCAAGGAAACTTGAAATGACGTGACTGGCCAGCACAGTAAGCCCCTGTGATGGGAGGAGGCCTCACACAGCAGTGGGTCATTAATGGGCTATCCACTAGGCTCTATACAGAAGGTACAATAATAAATCATACATGGATATGACCAATTATGTATATTAAATATTAGCTTTACGAACAAGCAAATTCTCGTAACTCACGTTGTCGACCCATGTTTGCCCAGCCGGGCCCTGGGGCGTAGCGCTGAACAACCTCATTGAGTAACTGCCCGCGTTAGGATGTAGGTCGCGTATTGTTATTACGGCAAGGTTTATCTTACAGTTCGCAGTTTAAATGTTATGTTTTGGTAAGTTTAATCAGATGTTTAGCAGCAAAATTATATAACACTTTTCCTGTTTTGGGGTATTATCAGTTAAATTAACTTGTTTATTAAGGTTTAAATTATTGGCACAATTTTAATGTAAACAAGGCTTCTAACTACAGTTACTGCCGTCGTAAATTTGCGAATTATCATCACTCATTGATGTCAAGGTCTGAAACCTTCCTTATGCCTTCCTTCCTTCCTAAGCAATATGTAGCAAAGTATGCATTGCGTTACAAGAAAAGAATACCACAATTTTATGATACCTTTATTTATGTCTTTGTGAATCAACACGTCATCGCATTGGAAATAATAGACTATTTCCCAGAACTCGAGGAAAATTTATATCAGACATTTTATATCTTAGAACGTGATCAAATAAAAATTGCAATGTTTCTTTGATAAAAATAAGTATGGCCAAGTGTGTTCTGCTTCATCAACATTTATTAATTGCGAAGAGCAAAAATCGTATGGTCACGGTGTTCAGGTCTAAGGCACCTAATATACTGAATAGGAAGAAAATGGAATAATCCAATAATTTGATCAAACCCAAATGAAGCTTAACGGAGTCAAATTCAAAGCCTTTTTTCATATTGGATTTGAGAATCTCTTCTAGAGGTCAGCGTAAATTTACGCAAAACTTAATGTCCGATTTCAGTAACTAAGTTGTGAGGTGAGGTGGTCCTTAATCTTCACATATAAAATTACCACTGATCTAGAAGGATTCTCTGGCATAACCGCCTGGAAAGACACTTTAGGTTCTTTATTCATCATCATCATTTCACCCAAAAGATCTCCACTTCCAGACATAGGCTTCCCGCAAGGATTTTCGTGAAAGCCGGTCCTGATTCGCCCGCATCCATGGTCTTCTGGTGACCTTAACCAGCTCGTCGGTCCACCGTGTCGGAGGCTTACCAGCACCGCGCTTTCATAACTTAAAAGGGTATATTTTAAGACAAGGCAACCGATATCATTATTGTACAATTTAGTGGAAACGTTATATGATCACTTAATTTGTGGGTAAGCGCACGGCGAATTACAAATACTCGTAGTTCTCTCCTAAAACCGTGGTGACAAATAACTTAATTCTTAAACCATCACAGATCATGACTATTCATTGTTTCAGCCTATAAAAATTACCCACTACTGAGCCGGGCCTTATCCAAATTCATGGAGGGAATTTAGTATGCCGCGCTGGTATGACCAAAAAAAAATTTAATAGTTGTTCACCCCTCTAGTAACTATGACTCTAGAGCCGGAGATACATAACAATACCTTACACTAATTGCCATTATTTAAAAATAATAAATACCTACTCTTTAGATTTTTAAACTTTACCAAGGAACCCCAATGATAAAAAATAAGGTTTCTCCCATCGTCTACACGTCAGGGATGTCCCGTGGGCGGGCTATTTCGCCATCTGTCATTTAGTGATGGACAGCCCTGGAGGCTGTCACTGACCTTTCGGATTTTCATTTTTCACCGACCAGTAAATGCAATTGAATTATTTATAAAGCCTGTTTTGGGAACGTTGTTTGTTGTCGCTAAAAGTTTATTTTTACTTTTCTGATTGTATTTTGTCGTTATAGGTAAGGTAACTTTACCCACTACTGCTAAGTCCATACATTTTCCTCTTGTGGGGACGGGTTGGAATATAAAACTTCCCCACCACACGCTGGGAAATAACTCGTGTTATAATAGTCAACAAAACGCAGCACGCTTGATGGTAGGATCGAATGGTCCGCCCGGCTAGCTACCACCCTTACATATAAGCCCGGCGCCAAGCAGTTTTACTGTTCCGTCATGTGTATGTGAGAGCCGGTGCCCGACTGGGCATTTCCTTGAAATGTCTGCTCCATCTTCCATCTTAGACCCTGGCGTTGCTTTCCGTCCCGCTAGCCCACCTAAAATCAGGCGAAGTGAAGTCTTCTGCCTGCTCTTACATAAAAAAAATATATATGACCATCTGCTGTGTCAGGCCTCGTCCAATTATATAAAGGGTATTTACCCTACTGTGGCCAGATGGGTCGGTTATCGGCTATGTCATTTCTTTTTGTCGGCTCTTACGACACCCGCAGGATACAATGGGATGGTGAGACTATGTATTCTAAGTCTGGCGTAAAATTAACAAAATTCATATCAAGTTTTGCGTCTAGGTGTTCCACCTTCCTTGGTTTTTATTTGTCTTTTTTGTCGCAGTCTACCACATACTCAGCATAAAAGCGACACCACATGAACAGTATTACGTTATACGAAAAAAAGCCCAAGCAACAGTGTTTAGTCTGAAAGATTACTATTCCCTCATTTTTCTGCCCCGTTGACAGTTTTTTAGCGAAATGCCAAAACTATCCCCGTCTGTTATCAACAAGATTTGTCGACTACATAAATACGAATAAATATTCTTTGGGTATATTTTATAGTGCTTACATGGCTAAAACGTATATGAAGGAGAATATGCTATGGTTGATATTCTTTATGGAGTAATAATGTGACTCCACACAATCATTCGTATGAAGTAATCACATATTTGACAATTTAGTTTCCAATTATGGCAAGCAGTGTGAAATAAAATGCATCTTTATGCAAAGCGATTGGGTAGGTGATCATCTTATAGCTGCTGACTCCTGTATCCTTTGATGCTTTTCCCCGTGTGTGGACGAGGCAAAATATAAAACTTTCCCACCGCACGCGGGGAAACAACGCGTGTTGTAAAAGTCAACAAAACCCAACACGCTTGGTGGTAGGATCGAATGGTCCACCCAGCTAGTTACTACTCTCACATCAACGAGTAAGTCCGGCGCCAAGCAGTTACACTGTGTTTCGTCGTGTGTGTGTGAGAGCCGGTGCCCGACAGGGCATTTCCTCCATTGTCTGCTCCATCTTAGACCCTGGCGTTGCTTTCCATCACGCAAGCCTAGAGTGAAAGGCTATCAAGTCACTAAAAAAAATTTTTGGCCATTTGGCTGGTTGTCATTAAAACGTCTTTTTTTTTATGAAAGAGGGAGACAAACGAGCAAGCGGGTCACCTGATGGTAAGTGATCACCGCCGCCCATGGACACCCACAACACCAGAGGGGTTGCAAGTGCGTTGCCGGCCTTTAAGAAAGGAATAGGCTCGTTTCTTGAAGGTTGCCATGTCGTACCGGTTCGGGAATACCTCCGCTGGTGATTGATTCCACACAGAGGTTGTGCGCGGTAAAAAGTTTCTTGAAAAACGCACGGTGGTGGACACCCATTCGTCCAGATGAAATTGATGGTATTTCTGGCGGGTGGATCTGTGGCGGAAAGAAGCAGAAGGGACAAGATCAAACAATTCTTCAGAACACTCCCCGTGATAAATGCGATAGAAAATACAAAGAGACGCCACGTCTCTTTGTATTTCTCTTGCGAGAAAACTGACCTTACCATGTTGCCGGCTCTTCTCTATGGAGCACCATTCCAAAGCAAAAGCAGTATTATCATCATTATATAGTATAAAACAACGTCTGTCCGTCCCTATGTAACTATGCTTAAATCATTAAAACTACGCAACGGATTTTGAAGTGGTTTTTTAATAGATAGAGTGATTCAAGAGGAAGGTTTATATGTATAATGCATGCATAATTGCACCCGTGCGAAGCCGGGGCGGGTCGCTAGTACGCTATAAAGTGAAGTTTTATAAAAAATAACAACCACATGATGTCCGATTGTCCAGGTAGGAAAATTAAACTACCTACGTCTTTTGTATGAACATAATGAAAATAAAACCGTCAGTCCATTAATATCCTTTCTTACGACCTAAGAGTATTATTCTATTAATTTCCATTGTACAAGATTCAGCATTGAATGGAAGGGCTTAAATTTCTTCGCTCCACCATCCGGCTATTCAATTCAACGTTTCTATGGAACAGTCTTAAATAGAATTAAAATATTAGACAAACAATATTGAAAATACACCGACTGAATCGACAGTAGTATAATAACTTGTTTATTTAACAAATAGTTTCTATCATTCATCCACTAAAATACACTGCTGGGCTATCGGATTCCGACAACCCTTCAAGGAGCTTTCTGCACCATTGGATGGCTTATGCGTACTACTACTTCTACAACTGGTCTTCTCGTCTGTGGCTGAATCCTGCAAGGAAAATTGTAACAAATCCTCTCCATTACTGTTTGAGTGATTTTGAGTTTTTATGAAGCACATTTTCATTGCTGGTTTTGATCTGTTTTCACGCTTTTAAATTGTTTTAAATAAATCCTATGGATGGGAAATTGATGGGAAGTAATATCATACACATTAGCTAAGCGAGTACCTTCTTTAACTGCTAATATAAGCCAGATTTGTTTTTTTTTCGCGTCCAACACTCTCAGCAAAGATTAAGGTGGTCTTCATATTGCACCTATTTCGTCGATCACTTTAACAATCCTAAAGAACAAATGTGTTCCAAAATTAAACTCGATCGATCGCAACAATAAGATTTAAATCAAAACGCAGCTCGTTTTATTTAAGTAGACACTTCGTCACACGTTCACAGATCGTGTTTGATGGCGCCATAAATTGGTTGAGAGTTATCTTGGTGTCGTTTTTATGCGATAAAGTTAATTAATCTTGAAGTAATCACAGAAAACGCCAAGACTGGGTACCACTGGGCTAAATATTATTGAAATTATGCCTGCAATAGTATAGTCCCCCCCACAAAATTGGAGGAGGCTCAACTCACAATGGGTTACATCTAGACTGTGGTGACGAACCGTTTTTCGTATCACTGGCACGTAGAATGCGGCCTGTTCCAAATATGTTTCCCAATAATTATGGCATTCTGACCAATATGTTGTACCACAACCACAGTTTGTAATGAGTTGGTGAAACTTGTATTCCAAGAGGAGGTAAGGCATATAACGTATTTCTAGAATGCAAGCAGAGTTGTCCGACTGGGGGAGAACCATAAAGAATACCGCAGCCAATTAGCATGGCCCTAATTTGGTTGTGGAACCAATTTGCTCTTTGCTGCCATGTTAACTCCACTTTTTGCATGGTGACTTTCACGACGGTTACCACTTACCACCATTATACGCTTGTTCCACCCTTGGTACCCTAGATCACCTTTGTAATAAAAACCCCAGGAACAAAATACGTATACCTAAACCCTTTTATGTTGTTGTTATCAGGTCATGCCTATGTTCTTGAAATATGCTGCATGTAAATTTAAAAGCCTAGTCTCGTTTTAGCAATTTTTACTAGGGTTTTAGTAGGGTTGGTAGGGTTGGTAGCATAAATATAAAATTTCCAATTATTAAAAATGTCGTCGTTTCGTTTCGTCGTTTCAGCCCATAAATTACCAACTACTGAGCCGAGCCACGCCTCCTCCAAATTCATGGAGGGAAATTAGATTATCATAAGATATTTGCATTGCAACATGTTTCATCATCATCATCATCATCCTTTCAGCCAAAAGACGTCCACTGCTGGACATAGGCCTCCCCCAAGGATTTCCACAAAGTCCGCCCGCATCCATCGTTTTCCGGCGACCTTAATCAGGTCATCGGTCCACCGTGTGGGAGGCCTACCAGTACTGCGCTGGTATAAAAACTGTTTATAAAGACTGTTTTATGGTTCTTGCAGTTATTACTCCTACTCAGCTCATGCATGACTTACTGGATTCGGGCCTCTTCCAGTTACATGGGGGGCATTTAGCCTACTGTGCCACGCTGACAGGCTTTCGTGACGCGTTTTCCTTCTTCTGCATCTAGGGTTTCTGCTTTATTGCAAGAGCCGACTAAATAAATGTAATTAATTTAGTCGGCTCTTACAACATCGAATTTACTCGCACACAAAAAAAACATCGAATATTCCCTCCTGTAGTTAGAGAAGCAGGGTCAGTTCAGTAATAGGGTCTTTTGCGGGCGGAAGAAGAATAGGGATTTAGCAATATGCAGTAAAACGTTTACCTACTTGTTTAAAGTTAAAAGATATAAGCTGAAGCTGATTTTAGATATTCTCCCATTAATGTAATTTTCAAAGAAATTCGTAGCAGCCCTGACTTTGGCCTAAAAAGAAGATTGATATAGGTTTCTGCAGGAATGCCCTATGTGCCGCTATTGTCCTTGTTCCGTCAAGAGCAAGGCTATAAATTTGGTAATCCCTGTATTTAATTTCAGAAGTGGACTAAGTGGCGACCTCGTATCAGGCCTTTATGTTAACCTAAGTCTTTTTATTAAGATTATAGTTAGAAACCGTGTGGTGACGGATTTGTGTACATAGTGTCACCACCCCATTCCATCCTGAGGATGTCGTAAGAGCCTAGCGAGTGATTCTAAAGTTGATTCCTGAATGTTGCGAGGGATTCAAAGGCACGAGATGCAAAAAGCTTCCAGACACAAATGACACCCAGACACAAATGACACCCAGACTCGGACCAAGTGGATTTGATATCCTTTTATATACCGGACTGAATTGTCTCCATGAACTAAGAGGAGTCCCGTCCCGACTTAGCTGTCCGTTATTTCTGAGTTACATGATATTATCAAATTGTATGAATTCTGTTACAGTTAAGTTATTTCAAAGATACGGAATATAAACTAACCTTCCACTCGTAGCCCAGCCAGGTCGTCCAATAGCCCACACAGGCAATCAATAATAAACCCTCGCCACATATAATAAGTGTCATATTACATTACCAAGTGTCAAGTACTGAATGACCTATATTATGAACGAGTTGATAGTTTGCAACCAGGAAAACACACACGGTTCGATGTTAACAAAATTTTGGGACGCACGACCCCAGGCGCGTATGACCCCTTTAGGATGTTTGTTCTACTTGTGGAGTTTATATCACGATTGCATTATTGGGGTATGTGGAACTAACACACATTCTATAGAGACTCAATTCTTTAGTAAAGAAGGTTTTTTTCATGTTTTTACAACGAAATTATTAATTTGTAAATCGATTTTTATGCGATTAGTATTGGTTCTAGATTGGTCCCCTATATATATTATCACGGCGAATTACAGGAAATAACACGATATTGCGTTCACAATTCATTCACAATTCATTTACTGTCACATGCTGCCACATGCGTTATACTTGTGAACAGGTGCTGCTGTTTGGGGTTGGTCGGCTCACTGGACCAAGGAAGTTTTAATAGTTTATTTTAATAATGTTGTATTGTTTTAATATTCACGTTCCAGTTGACGCTTTTCAGATCCAATAGAATAGTTTGTATATGGAATTTGTTGGGTAATATATATTTATTAAATTCTAAATAGGACCGCAAAGTAATAAACAAGAAAAGAATGACAACCCCTCTGAGTTTCTTGCCAGTTCTTCTCAGCAGTGGTCGCGTTCCGAACTGGTGGTAGACTATATTACTTTGCTTTGTATAAATTGTATTAATATGTTGACAATTTGTAAGTGTCCATTGTGTCCTATGCAAAATAAATGATTTGACTTTGACTTTGACTTTTAGATCTATTTTGTCACATTATACAAACTTTAATTAAAGAATTATATCTCTACACAAATATTCCCTCTTTCACAAAGAATTACAAATATTTATCAGTAACTAACTTGAATCATTAAAATAAAATAATTAAATTCTAACAAGATTCTAACAAGACATGTTTGTCATTTATTTCATTGAGCCCATTTCAAAATGTTGCATCTACAGGGGTGAAAATCATTTTAATATCTTCTCTAATCAGAAATTCTTTAAAGTCTTTAGATTGGATCCCTAGATATTGGAACGTTAATATCATATCGATATTTGGTCTTATAAAATCACTGGAGCTTTGATTTAAATTAGCCTACTGTGCCAAGCCTAATTACTCTCCGTGTGATTGGAGGAGGCCTGACTCAGCAGTGGGTCTTTTATGGGCTGAGTAGAGTAGAGAGTGAGAGAGACTGTGCCAAGCTGGTGTATTGTGTTGTAACACCGTGTTGTATCAAGTTTCCCTTCAGCTAGGTTTTTGGCCTTGTCATTTCCTTTTGGTGGCTCTTATGACACTCTCAGAATGGAATGGGGTGGTGACATTGTGTATTCTTAATCCGTACTATTGTGCCACGCTGGCATGTTGGGTTGGGATTTATATGCAGGCTTCCTCAGGATTATAGGTTGGTGACATCTAGAATTCTAAATCAGACTAAAGCATCGAGCAAAAGAGCACAGTTTGTTTTACTTAGAATAAAACACAGAGAACACTACAGACACACTAGAATAGCTACCCGAAGAAGATTACTTACCTTACTTTGTGAAGATATTAAAGTTTTAAGTAATCTATACTAATATTACAAACTGGAAAGATTTGTATATCTATCTGTTTGTAACGAATTGGCTCAAAAAGTACTGGACCGAATTTAAAAATTCACCATTTGAATGCTACATTATCACTGATTAATATAGGCTATTTTAATTGCAAGAAAAAAAATAAAAATAAATGTCCACCCGTGCGCAGCCGGGACGGGCCGCTCTTATGTAATACAGCTGTATTACCAAAAAATCTAAATAATATCAAGGGCACGGCCTATTAATGCCTTGGCACAGAAGACCCTGATTATAATCCTGAGGGAGGAATATGATGCCGACCGCCTTAGAGGCCATTGCCAGAAGCTATTTATACATTCCATTGACAAGAAATTGAAGGTCTCATTGTCTCCTTAAAGGAGTGTACAGAGATTACCACCTAGCGTGGGGCCAAAAGATGACAAGAGTAGTTTTAAATATGACGATTTATAAGGGTTTTGTGATCATACGTACAGGAATAAAGTTTCTTTTGAATTTTAGTTAGATTTTTGAAGTGCAGTAACATGTAGCAGCACCGCATCCGTGGGGTGACGAATTTAGAATACATAGCATCCTCACCCCATACCATGCTGAAGGGTGTGGGTAAGAGCCGATGAAAGGAAATGACAAGGCCAAAAATCTACCCGCAAAAGAGAAACGTGATACAACAGGGTTTGTGCCAACACGTCGTGCAGGCGTGGGCTAAATTCCCTCCATGATTTTTGGAGGAAGCCCGGCTTCATGTATGGGCTGAAATTATGAATGATGAGGTAATGAAGGCTGTGCGTAGTTGGTTTGTGGAAGAATCAATGAAACCCACACCGGATTTCTTTGAATCACACAATGTATCCTATACCCCAAATTCGTTTACACAGATCCATCATAAAGTGTAATATTGACAGATTCTCGGATAAACTCGCATTCATAGGGATGTGCTGCGAAATTGAGACCGGAGCGAGTTGTGAAGTGATAGTAAGTAAGTTAACGTTTCGGAACGTCATAATCAATTCGTAAAGTATTTATTAGTAATTAAATACGAGTATTAACATTTTTTAACGGATTTATCGTGTAGATTTGACATTATTTAATTCCCGACTTTTCGAATACTTCGCAGCAGTTGTATTCATGGGAGAGACTAGATCACAGTTGTCTTTAAACGTACAAAGGAACAGTTAGATGTACCGCCGACAATTTTGATTTAATAATAACATTCCCTGTACAAATAATTAAAAATACTCGTGATAAATCCATTAAAAAGTGTTTAATTTAAATATACAATAATCACAAAAGCTAAGAAATCATTATTTAATAGTTATCGATTTTATTGTCTAAAACGAAGTATGGGACAAGGTAGTTTTCTGAACATAAACCCTCTATGGGGGAGGCTTTCGAGGGAACAGAGGACGTCTGAGGGTTAGATAGATACAAACCAGCATTTTGGGTTTGGTTAATTAACCCAAAGGCACATAAAATAAAATAAAAATCCTTCTATTTGCAGTTAGCCGTTCAGCCGTGCAGTTTACATTACACAGCTAGTATAAATAATTAATTGTTTCCTATTTGTATAATCATTTAAGTTGGAAGTAGGTAGAATTAAAGGATCCATCTCTGGACACAAACGTATACCATAGTTGCTTGTACGTCCCTAGTTGTGGTTCTAAGATTAGATGGTCATTTTATTACGCAATTCGGGGAAAACTAACAGGAGTTATTGGACCATGTAGTTTACATAAAACTACACGATAAGACTGTTGATTTATGTAGCGTTAGACCTTATGTCATGCTTGTTGGTATAGTTATGTAATGTCCCTTTGTGTTTTTATCATTGAGATCAAAGGTTCTGGGATAGTTTCTGTCTTCGAGGTTTTATTAGTTGATGTTTTTATTACACTTGTATCTATTTGCAATTTTATACCTACAATCGTTTCAGCTCATAGACTATCCACTGATAGATATAATTCGCTTATGACAATTATTTTTATTTTATTTTATTACTGTTATAGGCCGTTTGATATCGGGTTTAGAATATGTAGAATGTGTCATCACCCCATTCTACTCTCAGGTATAGGAACAGCTGAATTAAGGATGACAAGGCAGACACCTAGCCACCAGAGGACCCGTCTGGCTAGCATAACAGAGTAGGCAAATTTTTCTCCTTAAATTTAGAAGATGCTCCACTCAACAGTAGGCTTTTTTATGAGTTAAGTTCATGATAGTTTATTATCTCAGCCTATAAATGACTTGCTTTGGAGGAACTCCAGTTTGGAAATGGGAAATAGGTCTATGCCACGTTGCTTGGCCAGAAGGGTTGGGATAGGATTTCATATCTTTAGCAGATGTGTTATTTACCTTTAGCGTTTCGCAAAAGACTATAGGCTTTCCAAAAATAACCCAATGATGTCTTCGGTTTAACGATTATTACACAAAAGAATTAAAAAAAAACTGTTTAGTTATATTCCTAGATATTTCATCAAATAGTTAATTATGTTCAATATTGCTAAAAACCTTCTCGAATAGGGAAACATTTTCAAGAAAACCTTCTTCATCCCGTATAAAGTAAAAATGATTAAGTAAGGACATAAAGCTAATCTCCATATCCAAAAACTACCCCCAATCAGGAGTACGTAATCAACAAGCGGGCCGACAATGTCGTGGGACGAGGGACTAATCGTGGCAGCATGTCGCAAGAAATACCTCGCCTTACCCATCCACACTCGAGCAAGCTCACCCAAATACTGGCAAAGACCTACTTATACGGAATGTTCCAGAATATTGTTACAAATTATAACGGTGGTATTCCAAATTAGGACTGTCTGTTATGTTCCAAATTTGAACATTCCCGTATGTTCACGGTTGATAATTGAAACACTTTTTAAAGAATAGAAGACATTATACATATCTGTGGTTTTAATTTATTAACAATTCTGAATTCAGTTTGTTTATTTGTAAGCAAGGTCTAACAGTCTAACATTTTAACTGACGATTTAAAAAGTGACCCGCACAGCAGTAGATAAATTAATAGGAGGCTTACGGAAGCCGTAGCCTAGCGGAGTGTGCGTAACGCAATCTATCTGCAGGTTAAGCAACGTCTAGCTCTGCTGGATGTCCATCATCATCATCTTTTGTGTGTAATATCTCCCTGCCTCGGAGGTCACGTAAAGCCGTTGGTCTCAACTGCCATTCTACCATTTATATAAGTCGTAGCGCGAAGACTTCGTCTGGTCTAATATAATTACCGGTGTTCCAAGTAGATGGGTCGTGACGGGTAGACGGCAAACATGTTTGTAAACTGTCCCCGTGATACAGGTTTCGTTTAAAAAAAACAAAAGAATTATTAAACCAAAGTACACCCTGTAAGTTTGGATGGTTCTTGCGAAAGTCACGGTCGCAATTCGACGAGGCTTTGTCCTTAATCTACTTAGACCTCGAATGAGACGGCGGCCCAGAATCCTGCGATTACCCTTATCTGCAGTGCTACCCCAATGACCTAATTAATGGTTAGATCGCATGTCTTATTTTTAACCGACTTTTAATAAGGCGGAGGTTTTCAATTGGTCAGTCAGTAAGAAACGATTTAGAAAAATCCTTTTTATTCGGAATTGTCCCATCCGGATAATCTGTTTAGTAGTTTACCATAAAACTTGAAATAAGTTAACAAAACTATTTGATAAAGGAAAATTTGGGTATTTTTGAAAGACATATTAGTTATGCATTAAAATTACAAAAAATGTAAATCGACTTCAAAAACAATTAAAATATAGTAAAATGTTAAAAATAACAAATATTTGAAGCCGGTGTGAACTTAAATTAACACCGCCGTCAATTAGTATAAAAGGTATAAAGTCGGCCGTTTAAAGACTTTAAATGGTTGCTTAGGTATTTGTTGTTCACGACAGATATTGTTGTTTTTATTGATTTTAAGACGGGTTTACCTACTTAATATAGTTTCATATACAGATTTTGTGTACCACGCTGAGTGTAGTAACAAGCGATTAAAGGGGTAATATGATCGATTCCATGATTCATAAAGTTAACTACTTTTTACTTTTTTTAAGTTAATAACGATTTAAAAAGTTACTAGATTTATAAAGATCTTCCGTAATTTCTTCTATATAATCCTTTTGTCGAATAAACGGTATTTTATTTTATTCTAAAATGTCTTCCGTGAGGATTAAATCGACCTACATAAATAAAACCTACTAAAAGTCAAAAGAGCTCTAATGAGCCAACTTGATTATTCATTAAATTATTAAATATTAATATGATGTTAGAGAGAAATTTGATACTGATGCATCTCCCAAAAAACTCATATTCAGACAGCATTAAAGTATAGGTTCAAAAGTTCGTCGCCCTCCCAGTCTTTCGACAAGAAGCCTATATGGAATCCTTATACTGTACAGTATATTAGTAAATAATCTTCAAAGATTGTCGCCAAATAAAACGTGAAGACTGGCGCGTGCTTTGAACCGAAATTACGGTAACATGTTCGTGATGACAGGGGGTGAATGATTCTGATATGAAATTCCGTTATTTTGATATTAGTTAGCGCAACGTTACATCTATTGTACGTGTGAATAGAATAGAATAGAATAGAATAGAATACCCTTTGTAAATGTGGTGTAAGAGAGACCGTAGGAACAGAAGAGGAAGAACGTCTAACACATAAGCATAATTTATCAGACTAAGTTATTTTTCAACATTTGTAGATAGGAAACGCGTCATGTAACACAAGCTGTATCAACGATCCGGTTAAAACCGTCCGAATGGAGATGCTTGAGGAGACCTATGACCATGTCCAACTGTAGATTTCTTTAGTCTGTAATGGAGAGGATGATGATGATAGTGATTTATTGGCTACAAAAAAAGTTATAAAACTAACGAGCACTACGTATCCCATTGAAAAATCGCTTATGAAAAAACATTTTGGTTACAAAATGGTAATATTGAGAGTAGTTAGTTTGACAATGTAAAAGATATTATAACATAATATCAATTAAAGTTATAATTTATAATATTATATATCTAGCACAAGAATCTAACCGATATTCTTTCAATGAACACGTTAAAGAGGCCAACGAAGTGATCCTTAATATACCGAAATGCCGAAGGCCAAGAAAAGGCACAAGATAAATTGACGTTCAATGAACATCTTCAGATGAAATATGGAGGTATTTTGGGGGTTTAGGGGTAAAAGAATGCAGGGACCAAGGTGAATAATTTGCTTGGGGCCGGAAGCGTGCATTGTTGCGGTCGACAGTTTTAGGCTGACGATATTTATTGCTGGATGGCACGTGGGCTCTGCTTTCTGTAGGTCAAGGATTCAAAGTGTAACCGGTGGGTCACAGCAAGTATTTGAAGACATTTTTCCTCCAAAAAGCACAACCATTTCAATATCAAATGGAAGTCATTATCCAAGTAGTATTACAGTAAATATACCGGATGTGACAACAATTATAACGGAATTGACAATAATGATGTCTTAGGTTCTCACGATCTTTAAACATTGCAGGAAATGATCTTTTCACGGTTATGATCGTTTTATTTTATTTTATTCCCAACGCTTCAGACACTTTGCAGTATCCGTGGTCGCGGGACGACTGAAACGTTGGGAATAAAATAAAATAAAACGATCTTATCCGCGAAGATATCATTTCCTAGAATTGACAATCTCACGCTTAAATAATTATAACGCATAACTAATATGTGGTGGTGTGCATGTATGCACTTATAGGATTAGTACGAGTATGTATTAATTAGTTAAGACAGTGAACTACCACATGACAATATTAATACAAATATCACAGAAATATTCAAACTAATATGAATGGAAATGACGTCAATTTTAAATAGTTGCAACTGAAATATAGTCAATATTAGAGTTTCACAAGGACATGTTCGAGGAAGCAGCTTAGTAGAATACAATTAGTTTGAAGGCAAAGTCGAATGTCCACCAGCGAATCTTGGATATGTCATCATTACAGGGTTTAACAAAAACCGAAAGGGGTGATAGTACTGATATGCAAATACATTCTTTCACAAAATATCATATAATAAGATTTGTGGTCAAAGAGACATAATTAAAAAAAATACACAATATTTAATGGGTTTAGATGAAACAGAGTTCAGTTAATTTGAAACATAAACAAAATACCCGCAAATTTCATTTTACGTTTCAAATTATTCATAACTGCTCTAATCATTGTTGGACCACGACGGCAACAGATACAATCTCCATACTTTTATAGACTTTCATAACTCGAAAAATTTCTATTAGACAGACAATGCATACAAAGCAAGTTCGAATGAAATATTTGAAGAATCCCAATAATTTGCAATGTTTTGGACAAGTTGCGTACGTTTTTCTTTTCATTAGTTCATTCTAGCTACTCGTAGTTTTCATAGCTAAATTGAGTTAGACCAAATGAGAATTAAGACTGACGGCTAGTCTGACAATTGCTTACTCTAAAATATAATAATATTTATTAATGTATGAAAATCTGCAAGTTTAAACGTATTTCTTGTAGAAGAAGAGTATTGATGAGATACTTTTTTGTAAGGTCTTGTATTTTTATTTCAAAGTAGACATTTTCGCGGAAACAGTAAAAAGTAAAAATCTAAATAGCATGTATTTTAATACTCATGCCTTTCATGATAAGCCCATTGCCAGCAATTAAGTCGCCAACCAGCCAGCCAATTAACTAACTTAGCTTTACTCTAATATAAAAAAAAACAATAGAATTAATATAATAGGAAAAATATTTGTCACCTTGTTGTAACACAGCGACTCAGCATGGCAAGGTTATATTGGTACGAACTTGTCATATTTTACTTTGACTCCAAAGTATTAACAGACCAAATTGCAGTCTTTAGACATATATAAAAGGGATTCACTTAGCGAAAACGAGCTTCTCCTATTTGGTACTCCTATGGTACCCGACTTTCAAGTTGCATAAAGTTACCGCCCTCTTCTCGTCGCAAGGACGCCTCTTAATATATTATTCACAAGTCCCGACCAGTATTACAGGCCTGCGATACCATGCCGAGCTTATCAAATATGCTCAAAGGAGTTTCAAAGCTTTGAACAGGGCAAAACGGTTTATACAAGGTGCAACATACACCCTAAATGCAGCAGTATAATACATAGGTAAGTACTTGTATTTACTTATGTGCTAAAATTAAAATATTTTTTTTTTCAGTTCACCTTTCTGTCTAGATTATAGCCTAATTTTAATAAAAGTAATTATAAAGTGGTCCCAACTGATTAAACATATTTGAGCGACATTTAAATCCAGATACACGTATTCGATCTGTAAGGTAAGCATCTGCTCCCTCTGCTATATGTTAAATGGTATGTACCTACAGAACGCTAATTAAAAAAAAACTGCATTAAATTATAATAGAATAGAATAGAATTTATTTATTTGTGTGGATTTTGGGTACATTGGATTAGATGTTGCTTAAAATATATTGGAATTCCTTGCAAAATCTGCTTATAGTAAGCGTACAAATATTATTATTTTTTTATTATCTTGTCATAAATGTCAAAAAATCATTTCATGCAATGTTAAATGTCAATTAATAGAAATGTATAATTATGTTTAATTGATTACAATATTTTTATGTCAGCAATATAAAATTATAAAATTATGTTACTACATCACCAAGCCAGAACCATTAACCAGACCAGTCATTTTTTAGGGTTATCTGAAAAGTATTCCTTAATTGAGTAGTGGCATTTTTCAACTAGCCATTTATGCAGTTTGTTCCTAAAGCAACCACCGGTCTGACTGCGGATTTTGTATGGGAGAGCATTATATATTTTGATAGCCATGTAATTTGAGTTTTTCTGTGTTAATGTGAGCTTTACCATCGGTATTATTTTTCTATGCGCCTGTATCTTACGCGTTGCTTTACTTAAGTTTGTATTTTACTCGGCGAAGTATTCGGGGTGATCTCTGACAAAGATGCACATTTAAAAACTATGCATCTGGAGACACTACTTGGTTGGCAATTTCTTCTCCTTCTTCCTCGCCTTTTCCCAATTACACTTTGCCAGTCTGACCTGATTTGGTTTACTACCAGTATTTACATAATAAAGCGATTACCACCTGCCTTCCACGACCCATATAGTGGGACCAACGCCATCCAGTCTAACCAAATAATGATCGGTTACAACTAGTTATTATTTGGTTTGACCAGCTGTCAATTTTCTAGCTGCTGACTACGTGAAATGAATACCATATAAAATGGCGGCCGGTACCGATGTCTAGTCACTACATAGTATAAAACAAAGTCGATGTTTTCTGTCCGTCCCTATGTATACTTAAATCTTTAAAACTACGCAACGGATTTTGAAGCGGTTTTTTATTAGATAGAGTGGTTCACGAGGAAGGTTTATATGTATAACACACCCCCGCTTTGCACGGGCGAAGCCGGGGCGGGCCACTAGTAAAGTATATAATTTAATAAACTTTATAAGTAAATCGCCTAAATATTTGATAAAAGGGAAAATTCCTAGACCCCACTTGATTTGGTAAAAAATATTGGTGGTATTTGGTAGAGAAATGTGTGCCGTTCTGTGCACATACCCATTGTATTTCACCTTTTACAAAATTATTTAATACGGATATTGTCGTAAATCGTTTATATACACGCAGCCTTGACATAGATTCCAAAATATGCCAAGCATGCGATCCACAAAATTATATTATGAGGCAATTATGACATCGGTGTCTGCCGACTGGGGATGAATTTAGAATGTAAAGTGTCATCCTAATTTTAACATAGCAGATAGCAGTGGGACGGATTTAGAATACATATATCACCACCCCATGCCATCCTGTGGGTGTCGTCAGAGCCGAGAAAGGGCCGGACAAGGCCGATAATCTAGCCGCAAGAGAAGGAAAACTTGAAACGGAACCCTGTGCCGACCCGTCTAACCAGCGTGGCACAGTAGGGTAATTACCATCCATCACTGGAGGAGGCCCGAATCAGCTGTAACGCCATTGTTTTTTTAGGTTACGCAACGTCTAGTTGAACTGGGCGGTGGATGGGAAACCATCATACTACAGATATTGCTTTAGATGGAAACAATCAGACACAGATCTTTGTCAAAACAACAAGTCAGGAACGTAAACTGTCAGGTGGTTTTATAAACCATTATTGCAGTGGCGCTTAACGTCATGACCCACTTGATACTAAGCATTTAGGCGCAAAGGATGATCCAACCAGACGAGGTGATATCCCTGGCAAGGGGCCGCGGCGCCTATTCCCCCGATAACCGTAGTCGGGGATTTCTTAACCGTGCGAATTGCTTTATAAACTTTGCTATCGCGGTGTAGGACTTTCCGGTAATTCCCGCATTTGTAGGCGATATTTCTTGATGTTATTGGCTTAGATATTTCGGGTAAATTGTTTAGAGTATGTAGCATGCTGGTTACAAGCATTTACCATCGGCTGCTAGCACTTGCAGAAACAGAGTTGTCCCTCAAGCGTCACGGTGGCACGCAACAAGAAACAATGGGTCTACGCTGCCAATACCACGGTTCATCTGATAGACCTCTGGTGACCTTCTTAACACGCGGGAATAAAGCAGCAACTTAAAGATGATGTTATTTGGCTACGATAAGGTCCTTCCCCAGTTGGCTCCAGTTATTTTTATTCGCGTTACCCAAATACCTAATGATGACCACTAACCCCACTAGATGGTTCTCGAAAGTTAGCTGGCAGTTAGCCAAATCGGACGAGACTAGTGCTGAGCCTAGTAAAATTGGGAACAAGTCAGGTAAATAGGCTAATTCCAATCTTAGGAGAAGATAAATTAGATTGACTTTAGATTACCTCTACATTGCCTATCTAGTTTATTTGGTCATCAAAAGAATTATTATTTGATTTCAGACCATGTCCTATTTTATGGAGGGAGATTTGACATGCTTACTCTACCTTTATATTAAACTGTCCCTTTCCGTTGTGTAGAAATCGCTAGGAAATAAGGCATTGGTCACTCTTTATATTCTAAATTCGTCACCACCCTAACAACTAACGTTATTGAAGTCAGGTTAATGACAGCTGTTTTAATGAGTTTTCTGTTCCTCGATTACTCGAGAAAATAATAGTATTATCGATGAACTGTATGCTATTTAAGCTATTATTCAGTGGGCGTAGTATAATTTATCACAGATTAATCACATTAAGATTGTGCTGGTAACCGTTGACACAGCGGTTATGTTAGAAGCAGTAACCTAAGTTCAGTTATTAAACAATAATGTACTAGTCGCGGGAATAGTCAAGTGTGTAAAATTTACAGCGGCAACCCAAGCTAATTTTATATCACCGAAGCACTTCAATATACTACTGCTTAGGTCTTCTACCACTAGTCAGACCAAACATGACCCACTGTTAAGTTTGGCCTCCTCACATTACATGGAGGTTACATTACAATTAGCTTACTGTGCCACGCTAGCTACACGTGTAGCACAGGGTTTCGTATAAAGTTTTCTTTCTCTTGTTTTTGGCGTTTTGTCGACTCGTACGACGCTGTCAGGACAGAATGGGGTGGTGACACAATGTGTTCCAAATCCGTTACCACACGAATTCTGAGGATTCTGCTTAGTATAGGTCTGCTCAAATGTTTTAGAGCAATAAATAAATACTGTACTTTGTTAGAAAATATTATTTCTATGTCTACGTTTACGTTTTATTTATATATTTAGTTATTTTTCTTCATACGAAGAAAACACTTGCTTGGGTGATTAAATATGAACATGCACCAGTTTTAGCTCGTCAAATTGTCTTTAAATTCAAAGTAATACTCTTACAGATTAGGTATGCTACTGCATCATTTCACACATCTACTGTGCCATAAAGTTGGCAAGCTCGATGAGTGATGTAACTATTATCAGATTACGTAACACCGATTCTATTATACTGATCTTTGTAATGGAGATTTGATTTCGTTCGAATATGTTTAGAACATTGATTTATGACTACGCAGACGATATACTGATGTCGGTTTCGTCCTAAAATTGATAGTGCAAGGGAACGCTTTTTGGTCCAATTTTATTCCACATGTCCTTGTGGTGGTGATTTACCATGCATAAATATTATCAGCAGTGGCTCGTTTATGGACTGAGATTAAGGAGAAAAAGGAGATGAATGAGAGAAAAAGAGATGCCCCCGTAGATGAAGTTGGCGGATTTATGTGGAGCTAAGGAACACGACTATCCTCTAAACCCCAGCGATATACCTCCACATCTCCTTTAGGACTCCATATGTTTGCATTTTACTGCTCTGCCGTATGCTGACGGACTGCTGCGCACCATGCCGCGGGTTCACTCCCCGAACGGAAGAAATATTTTTACGACCTACAAGTATTTGTTCCGGGTCTGGGTGTTTTCTATAATATGTATGTATTTACAAAAAAAATGTATATAAGTAGTTTATCATCCATCTCGTTACCATAACACAAGCATTAAGTTGAGAGATGGCATTGTGTGAAATGTCCAAGGATATTTATTTATTTATTGTGTCACCACCCTGTTCCATTCTAATGACAAAAGGAAATGACAAGGCCGAGAACCTAGACAAACAACGTGTCGCGTAATTCATATACCAGATTAAGATTGTAAACTGTACTTTAACCGTGGCATTTTAGATGTTCACGAGAAACATATCAAATTAGCGTTTTAGTATAGTTTCATTTTGAAACTGTCCACACTTTTTCTAGGTAACATCAAAAGTAAAATTGCTTTCTTGTTCTGGCGATTGCAAGTGCTGCCTTTGGATCTCAGATCCTTGGTTATATTTTAATGTCGGCTAAATATCTTTGTTTGAGTCAGATATACTTAGATTATCTAGAAAGGACGGCATTAGACGTAGGAAAAAATATCCACTTTGTATTCAACATTTTACTATAACGGTTTCCCCTAAGATCTTGAGTTGTTGGCACATGTGACGTCACGTGACAGAACCTCTCGAATCCAATATAAAGCCTTCAAGGTTCCGAAGAAAATTAATCTCGTGCATCGATTTGATGGACAAGGTTGCATTGTGTTCGAATTGAAAGGAGTATTCCAATTTGTATTGCCTTCCACTTTAATTTGTTCCAGCTAAGCCGAGTTGGAGGCGCAATTGTAATGTCAATTTGAAAAGCAATTCAACTGTTGCTCATATCTGTCATTAATGAAGAACGACATTAACTATACGACTATATTCATTGCAACAATACACCGCACTCAGTAAACTGTAAGAAGTGTACAATTGAAAAAAGGGGGAACGCTGCCAATATCTTCAGAACCTTCCCTAAAGGCACGCCTTTTATTTATGTATCTAATGTATGTATTTTAGTATTTTTAAGGTTTTTTAGTTGTAGGTTCATTAGTATGTTTAAGTATTTGAATGTTATTAAAATTATGATCTTTTACCGTTAATTCAAATAAGAACAAATAATGTTTCTGTCCTAAAATTAAAATCAATCCGTTTACAAGAAATGTTTAATTCCTCAAATAAACGAACAACTTTTTAGTGACTTCAGCTCAGTCAGATCTTTCATTAATCGAAACTTACCATGTGGTGACGGATTTAGAATACATAGTGTCACCACCCCATTCCATCCTGACGGTGTCGTAAGGAAATGACCAGGCCGATAACCTAGCCGCAAGAGAAGGAAAACTTGAAACGAAACTCTTTCTACGCTATTCTACGTATATTATATCATACTATAAGTATTGCGTAACTTAAAAAAAAAACATGTTATAACCAAAATATTATGTTTAATTTTTTTCTAAATACTCTCCTTTACATTTTAAAAATGTATTCATTCGCTCGAACCAGTTTTTTAAACAGGAGGACCACAGATCTGAATACTTATATAATATTAATATATTTTCTACGTGCTGATTGAACGCTATCACTGCCTCTTCGGAGTTAGTAAAAGTGAAACATCTCATCAAATCTTTGATTTTGGGGAAAATAAAGAAATCACAGGGTGCTAGGTCGGGGCTATGCGTAGGATGGGTGACGAGTTGTTCTTTTTCGGAAGCTAAAAATTACTTTGTTCTTGGCTTTGTTCTAGGTTCACGTCTTTTGATCTTGAAAAAAAAACGCGTTCATTTCTTTACCAACGTTTCTCGCCTGCCTCTCTTTTGTTGGCCTGTTCTCATTTTCATACACCAATTCACAAGATTGCTGTTTTTTTTCGGGTTCTATACAATAAATACGATTTTGAGGGTAGTGAAGTAAAAAGCAACTTTAATATCATCCAATTTATTTTACAAATTAAATATATTTAAACTTAATAGTTTTACTTACTAATGTTTTAAAAAGTAAGTTAATCCTCTAGTGCACTCAGTTCACTTTGATTTCTCACCTTTTTCTCACTTTTACCTCACATCAATTAAAAAGCATGGATATGGACCTTTATACAAAGCTGTTTAACTCAGTGGAGGAGATGTCAGCTACTTTTGCATCCAGGATGTCACAATATGAAGAGGAACTTAAACAAGCCAGTGTCAGTGAAACCACCCACAAAACTATTGCTAGTGTAAGGTATATTTTATTTCCGGTAGCAAATATTTTATTCGAGGTAGTATTTAAAATTCAAACAGTGGCAACACTGTGGCGTTCAGTTGTTTGTGGCGGACCTTGAAAATGGCACTTCAGTTTTGGTGTTGATGCAGTGCAGACCTACAGTAGATAAAATGTAATTAAAGTGTTCCAGAACCTACCCGAGGATTTTATTTCTTACAAATCAGAAGTGGCAAGTACCCAAGATATTTTACTTTTTATACCGCTCAAACATATCATTATTTAAAATAGTTTCTATGCATACGTGCGTCTGCGCATGCGATACTTTGTAGTTGATATCAGTGTAGAGTTGAAATAATAGAATAGACTTTAAGTTAACAAAATATATTCGGTATTACGTAACTTTTCTGAATACAATTGTAATTCTCATACAGGAAACTTAATTATAAATTATGGTATAAATAGTCTCAAACGAATCGGTCTAATACTTTCCTGTAAATCAGGCCCAATGTGCTGAGATATAAGAAGGGGCATTTTCGCTAATTATTATTCAACAATTTTCTTCCTACCTACATGCTCCATTTCAATTTATGTATGCAGACATGTTATTGGCTTTTATTAATAGTGTAATGGTACTCACAAGGCGTTAAATTACACCATAACCTCAACGTGCCGCAATGCTCTCATTTCACATGGCCACCAACATTGATTTTTATTACACATCTTATTGTTTTATCAAAGTTACTGTGTACCTTGGTGTTTTTGAAAAGAAAGTTGTTTTCTCCTATTAGTAGTAAAAGCTGCACTTGCTAAAACTCCTTTACCCTAAACCTAGCTTTCACCTAACCTAGACTTAGGACACTCGCAACTGTGTGCTAGTTACATAGTCGACCTTGGTTACAAGTTTCAGGTATTATGCAGAAAGAAAATAAAACCCCAATGCATCGGCTTCGTGTTCGTGAGTTGCCGAGATCCCGACAGCCAAGTACAAGCAGAGGTCTTCGGGACAGTGGCAGAGCGTATGAAGCGGGTACGAGATTAGGAGCCGTTCACGTCACGACGATAGGTGTCGTGAAGTGGAACGGTAGTTGCAACTGGAACAGGAACCGATGCGAGTTCTACGCGATGACTTTGACCGAGAGAGGCGTTACCAGGCGCAGCATACTGTGAGTAGTCCGAGAGTTATTGAGGATCGTCGGAGTATTCAGTTGGGCCATAGTAGGGATACTGTTTCGCGACGTTCGCGTTCATAGCCCGACTGGAAAAAACCAATGTTTTGCGAAGACCTGAACATCGGGCTGAAGATCGTGTGAAAAAAGAAAGATCTGAAAGCCCCATGTTCTCGTCTAAGCATGTAACCGATCTAATTACTTAATTCTAATAAAATGCAGTTGCAGCCGTCGACTACTCGCACACTATTTTCTAGTCACTCCAGTGGTCATAAAAATATATTATTTGATTTGAGCCGCCTCCAAAAAGCAACGCGTTGACACATAGCTAAAAAAATGTTAACGAGTGCGCGAGCGTCTGCGGCTGGGACGATAGATCCATTTTGCAAAATTCCAAGGTTTGGCCAAGAGTTGAAGAAAGTTTACCATCTATATAATAGTTAACTGGTCAGTGGCAAAATAAATTAGCCGAAGCATTTCTTTTTGAACAAATTATGGTCAAATCTTGGAGGATATGCTAAAACGTAAATGCAAATACAATGAAGCACTTCAATTAAGTGTACTATACGACAAATTAGCCTTGTTGAACCAATGCAACATTGGGGGGAGACGTGCTGTCGATTGTATAATTCACGGGTGACTGATAAAACTATATAATCGAGCGCTATCTCTTTAAATTGATCACAACCAGAGCCGTTTTTATTGTTTGATGAGTTATAAGAATTCTTATCAAGCATTCGATTGACCAAATAATTAGGAATCGAGGCATAAGAGTGAATATAATTTGGGTTAAAAAGAAATGGCTAAGCCAAGTGGCCAGTGCGGGATACAGTGCGGGATATATATGTATGTTCGTAAGTAGTATGTTGTAAAGAAAAGGGATATCGATACTTTACATGCCGAAACCTCTCGTAAAGTCTGAAAATAGGACATAAAAGTGAAGACTGCTTTTCTACACGAAAATTAAACCTAGTGACCCTGTCAAGAAAACTATGTTGATATCAGACTCAATCTAAGTTCAAAATTTTACAAAAAAGTTCCTGTAAATAATGTACCCTCTTAAACATTTTGTAGACTTTGGCAGCGACGTCTCGTTAATACGAAAAAGAAATGCTCAAGTTGCGGAAAATATTTACAACATTATCTTATTCCTATTATCTACATTTTTTTTAAGTAGGTAAATAGATAACAGTTTTAAGTACCTATGGATGAAACATTCACCCAATGTTTGTTGCCCTTTCACGTAAAAACTACAGTATGAATTTTAATGAAACTTTATAACAATATAGCTTATACATCAGAGTAGCACATAGGCTGCAATTTATAAAGATATTGTGTGAAGTGTCCGAAATATAACAATAAAATAATAGGAAAGTCCAATGAATAGTTGCTAGTCTTGGGTCAATAAGGGAATTATATATTGATGTCACAGGTGTCCCCTTGAGGTCATATTTCTGAAGGGTATTTTATTAATCGGGGTACAATCCTTTAGGAATCATTACTTTTTATTGTTAACGAAAGTTTAAACATACTCTGCTTTATAAATAAAACTAAAGACTTGATTTGATTGCTTTTTTTTTTTTTTACTTTATGTTATAGTGTAGTCCGGATTATTTTGGAATAAGGTTGTGGTATTTGGTGCCCCTCTTACTCTGTTCACTCTGATCATATCGAAAGGGTCCAAAAGAAATGCTCAAGGATACTATGTCGCAAACTTGGTTTGTGTCGCAGTGAGCCTGGTTATAATAGTAGATTATTAAGTTTTCATTTAAGTCTTCTACACGTTCGCCGGGAGCAGTACGATTTTTATAGTTGCTTAATTTATTGCACAGTTTTAATGACTCTTATTACATAGAAAGTATTCTTACCCTTAACACCAGGCGTAACTTGCGCGTTCCAGATCGTACATTTTTCCTACGAATTTGTTAACAATACTTCGTATTACAATCCTCTTACAATAATGTGTCGTTTACATAATTATGGATTTAGACATTTTCAACCCTAGACTCACCGCATTTAGAACTAGAATTGGCAACATCATAAAACAAAGCTTTTAGCTAGGTAACATTAACTTAATTAACTATACCTATTATGTTTTATAATGATCTGTCAATGACTTTTGGATATTTTCCAATCGACATTTCGATATGATTAGCTATTAACCTGAATTTTATGTTTCATTGTCCAAATAAATAAATAAAAAGAAACCCCTTTAGTAAACCGCGAGCTCGTGCCTACTGATGAAAACTACTAGTACAAAACTAACAAAACTACAAGAAAAATTGCATGCTTTGTTGAATTAATACAGACATTGCTTTGCCAATACTTTATTAGAATTGGGGTTTGCTAACGTTAGAGAAATGACTGTAGAAGTTGACACTATAAAGCCCGTTGTTTATGGACCTCGAGGAGACGTCTGAGAAATGATTAGACGTGTTAGACTCTGAAATCGTTAGGGATTCTGTTTCAAAATATGCTAGTCTTAATATACTGTTTCGGAGAAAGGACGCGGGATGTCTAGAATATGTTTCGATTATAGAATGTTAAATTCAGTGACAATAAAGGAGCGTTATCCTATGTATGCCAAACATAGATGAAGTGATTTCCCGTTTATCTGGTCAAACATGTTTTATTACTATCAATTTAATATTATAGGATATTATAAACTTCCTATCTTGGAGCAGTCTAAGCATTTTTCCTCTTTCGTAACACTGGATGGCTAATAAGAGATGTTAATCTGTTAGACTTGTGTGTATCACCATCATTGTACCTAAATCTTTTATTTAAAAGAGCAATCATGGAGTCTCTTGCTGGCTCTTCTCTGTGGAATTGCATTACAAACCGATGCCAAAAACTAAATTATTAATTTAGCTTAATTTTAACTTTTGACTATTTGGAAGCATTGGCACGAATTTATTCGAATAAGACATTTGATTTTGATTTAGAAAGCCGATTGGATGTTTTTGTTCACATGTTTATAAGAGGTTCGGTTTAGATAAAGGTACAAAACACATCCTTAATGCAGTGGTTTAATTCAACGAGCAGGAAGAATGGCACCATCGCACTATATTAAAATTTCTAACACTTCGAGACTTAAGCGGTAACAAATGGGACAAGGTTGTCGGTAAAGTACAGTGGGGGTGAAATAATACAACATACTCGTAAAAGACCACGGGTAGGACACCAGCCGAGGTAATGTTTGGTACACAAATGACTTGCGAGTCAAACCCTAGGCTAAATGTAATTCGGCAAGAAACATGAGGAGGGTGACTTAAGCGATATTAGGGACCACGTTAAAGTAGCGATAGATGCAGAGCAACAAACACAAAAACAGAAATGCGACAAAGATAGGCGTCCTGTTAGAGTATACGTTGAAGTAACTAAAACTGCTTTTGCCAATGATCAAAAGTATTACCTTCATATGTGGGCACCTATAGAGTAACGATGTTGTTAGGAAATGATAGATTAAACGGCAGACCACAGTAGCCTCCGACCGAATGTTGCCTTGGATCAATTTTGCTGCATTAAAAGTAAACGACTGTGTGAACATAATGATGATGATGATTCTAATAATAGTAATGATGAATTGTTCTTTTATAATAATTAAGCGAGTTATATGGATTTGCTATATTTGCTAATAATAATTTTAGTAATTACTAGCAGCCCGTCCCGGCTTCGCACGGGTGCGATATTACCCGTGGGCGATGCTGCGGGGCGAAGCTAGTATCTACAAAAAGTAGCCTAAGTTACTCCTTATATCACCGGATACCTATTGGTGAGGATCCCATCAAAATCGGTTTAGCCGTTCCAGAGATTAGCCAGAACAAACAGACAGACTGACAAACAAACAGACAGACAAAAATTAAAAACAAAATGTTATTTTGGTCTATGTACTGTGTATAAATTTTGTTATTACAAACGGACACTCCAATTTTATTTATTTATATAGGTTATCCGACATTGAATTACTAATGATAATGAACAATTAGAACATTATCATTAGGTAATAATACTGTTACAATTAGAACATAAAACATTTGTTGTGGATTATTTAATCTGTATCAATCTGTATTCCTCGTGATAAGCCTGATGCTAATCATAGAGCTGTGTCAAGTTTGGCCTGATGTCAACTTGGCATAAGTATAATCGTATGGTTCTGCCTGATGCGAACAAAGAGTTGTGTCAAGATTGGCCTGATGTCAACTTGTCATGATTATAATTAGTATTCCTCGTGATTAGCCTGATGCTAATCATTGAGCTGTGTCAAGTTTGGCCTGATGTCAACTTGGCATAAGTATAATCGTATGGTTCTGCCTGATGCGAACAAAGAGTTGTGTCAAGATTGGCCTGATGTCAACTTGTCATGATTATAATTAGTATTCCTCGTGATTAGCCTGATGCTAATCATTGAGCTGTGTCAAGTTTGGCCTGATGTCAACTTGGCATAAGTATAATTGTATGGTTCTGCCTGATGCGAACAAAGAACTGTGTCAAGGTTGGCCTGATGTCAACTTGGCATGAATATAATTGTATGGTTCTGCCTGATGCGAACCTACTATGTCCATTACTAGCCTGATGCTAATTTAGTGTGATAGGATTGGCCTGATGCGAATCCAAACTTTGGTTGACCTGATGTTGATCATAGTATAATTATTAGCCTGATGCTATTCCAATACACAAATGATTGACCTATGCCATGATTGCCTGATGCAAATCCACGTCTGTTAATACAGTTGTAATTGTTGCTTTAAAATGTTACCAAATCAAAAGTAATTGTATATGTTCATATTTTATTTCTGGGTTAATGTTTTAAGAAAAAAATTGAATTTACTGAACTACTTAATTTTTGTAAGTAATATTAAGATTATTAAATTTAAATTTCTTTTTATATTCCATGTTAAGCTATTAATATTGTTCCTACCGACGCAAACAACTGACCGTGGCCCTGATTCCTATATGTATGTGGACATACATGAGGTCAGGATGGACGAATGTAAGGTATATTTTATTTCCGGTAGCAAATATTTTATTCGAGGTAGTATTTAAAATTCAAACAGTGGCAACACTGTGGCGTTCAGTTGTTTGTGGCGGACCTTGAAAATGGCACTTCAGTTTTGGTGTTGATGCAGTGCAGACCTACAGTAGATAAAATGTAATTAAAGTGTTCCAGAACCTACCCGAGGATTTTATTTCTTACACTAGTATCTCCCGTGACTATACAGATTTTAAGTGCCTGATATGGAAAACGCTCAGTGCTTTCAAAAGTCAGCTGGATCTAGTAGTTGTTGGGCTGGACCGTCACGAAATGGCCTCTCAAAGGGCAGTTCTCCTGCTACATGGCTTAGCAGAGCAAAAGAATGAGGATCCCACTTCCCGTGCTGTGTCTACATTGGCTGAAACCTTGAACATGTCGAACATTCATCCTGTGGACATAGTTGCATGTCATCGTCTTGGAGTAAACACTGGCAAGACCCGTCCTCTGCTGATCAGGTTTCAAAATCAAAATTTGCGAGGTGAAATTTGGCGGAATAAGACTGCGTTAAGAGGGTCTGGTCTTATACTCTCCGAATTCCTGACCAAACCAAGGCATGATACATTCATGGCGGCCCGCAAGCGGTTTGGCATCAAAAACTGCTGGACATCGGATGGCAAGATAGTTATTCTGCTCCCCAACAAATCTCGGCAGAAAATAGAAAGTGAGGCGGAACTTCGACGTCTCATGTTGCAATTCCCGATGGCGGAGCCGGTTACATCGGACCACGGTAAATCAACGCCAGCGAAGAAGCCACGCAAGCCAGCAAAATAATTTTGAAATTTGTGTAGGTTATTGGCTCCTGTGCTGTGAAGTGTTTACTGTGTTAACACTGTTTTATCTATAGGTTTGTTTTATTATTTACTTTTGTTGTGTTAATTAGTTAAAAAGTCGGTACTTTAATTTTATCTACTTTACGATATGATTTGTGTCACTTTCACTAATTTTGACATCTTGACTGACTACCGCTGTCAGTCCGTTGTAGTGACATAATGTGCGTTTGTGTACACGCATATCATAGCACAGTATATCGAACCTGAGTGCATTGAGGATTGTCTATGATATAGTAGCAGTAAATTTATTATTTTATATTTATCTATAGTTTTGTTGGTTTGTATGTATAATAGTGATGACGATAGTTTTTTTATCTTGTTCCTCTTCTTGTGCGTCTGATAGGAGCTATGCTAGTGCGTTTAGCGAAGACAACTCTGTGACCCTAAAAGACCAACTTATATCTATAATGTCTCCGTTCAATAATTTCTTTAACGCCATCCACATAAACGCTCAAAGTATTCCCGCCCACCATTTAGATCTTGTAACTTCTTTTGATACTGACCTGATTCATGCGGTCCTCGTCTCGGAAACGTTTCTTAAGCCTGCACTTCCTTCCACTCAGTATTCACTACCTGGCTACAAATTAGTTCGCAACGACAGAATAGGCAAGGGAGGTGGAGGGGTTTCGATATACCTCCGCGGTGATTTACCCTACAAGGTTGTTGATCAGTCCCCAGGTGAGTACTCAAAATTCTCTGAACACCTGTTTATTGAAATAGAATTTCACCACACGAAGATATTACTTGGGGTATATTACAGTCCATCGAGTCAGATCGATTATTTCGCGTCATTTGAATCGAAACTTGAACAATTGTCTGTAATATATGATCATACAATAATTCTAGGTGACTTCAACACTTGCTTGCTGAAGGATGACGTGCGCAGCCGTAAACTTCGATCCCTTGTCTCTTCTGTCAACATGCAGATTCTCCCACTAAATGCCACTCATCATAGCCCCCACAGCACCCCTTCACTCCTAGACTTAGTTCTAGTCTCAGACTCTTCCAAAGTAGCCACTCATGGGCAGCTGTCTGCTCCCTTTTCTTATCATGACTTGATTTATGTCTCGTACAAAATTCGCTGTCCTAAGCGGAAGTCCAAATATCATTTTCTTCGCAGTTTCAAGAACATTAACATGGAGCGCTTGGAGCAGGATGCAAGTAATACCGATTGGTCCCCTATCTATAACAACGCAAATTTGGATGATAAGGTTTCAGACTTTAACAAACTGGTGGTAGGATTATTTGATAAGCACGCGCCCTTAAAGAGAGTACGCGTAAAACATCTCCCTGCACCGTGGTTGACCGATTACATTAGGCAGGCCATGTCAATGAGGGACAAGGCAAAAAGGCGGTACAAAAAAAGGCAAACGGAAGAAAATTTATCGCGATATAAAATCTTGCGCAATCGCTGTAATCGTCTGTGTAGAGATGCAAAAAGACGCCATATCTACGAATCCATTCAAAACTCAAACACATCACAAGTATGGCACTTCCTCAAATC
This sequence comes from Clostera curtula, assembly GCA_905475355.2. NCBI lineage: Eukaryota > Metazoa > Arthropoda > Insecta > Lepidoptera > Notodontidae > Clostera > Clostera curtula. The sequence continues at coordinate 751,942 of FR997803.1, read as the reverse complement.
TCTTGGAATCGGGAGAGTCTGCAAAGACAATATCCCGGATTTCGATTTAAATGCATTAAACATGCGTTTTTCCAAAACACCAATTTCATTAGACAACGATGTCAAAGCTTCTACGATAAGAGGCCTTTCTAATTTTTCCTTGCCAATAAGTACTTCATTCTCGTTTCACAAGGTTACAGAATGTGATATTAAGAAATCCATCCGCTCCATATCCACTAAGGCAGTAGGCAATGATGGCTTGCATACTCATATGCTCCGCCCCATCCTAAATATCCTTGCCCCTGTTATTGTCCATATTATCAACCACTCACTTGATGCAAACACCTTTCCCTCAGAGTGGAAAAAGGCTCTGGTTATTCCACTCCCTAAAGTGCCTCATCCCTCTTCCGTAGCCCATTTTCGTCCTATATCTATTTTACCTATCCTATCTAAGGTCCTTGAGAGCGTTGTTCATGATCAACTGTCAAATTTTCTCTCGTCTAATAGCCTGCTGAACCCATATCAGTCTGGTTTTCACCCTTGCCACAGTACAGTAACAGCATTTATTAAAATCACTGACGACATCCAGCTTGCTATGGAGAATAAGTGTCTCACTGTGTTGGTGCTACTGGATTTCAGTAGTGCTTTTAATTCGGTTGATCATGACATACTCTTGGCGATCTTACAATCCTTCAACTTATCATCTTCTGTAATATCCTGGTTCAATTCATATCTTCGGGACCGCTCGCAATCGGTGCGCGGCAACGAGGTAATCTCTGAGTGGTGCGATCTGGTTGCGGGTGTACCCCAGGGTGGCGTCTTATCTCCTCTTCTCTTCTCAGTATTTATTAATGATATTTCCAAAAATATTTCTTCAAAATATCATCTCTACGCAGATGACTTGCAACTCTATCGCCATTCAAAAATTAATGATTTCCCGGAGGCCATTGGTGCTTTAAATAGCGATTTGAATAATATTTGCGAATGGGCAAAATCTTATGGACTCATTGTTAATCCAACCCAATCAAAGGCGCTTATCATTGGTAGTAAATATTACTTTACGTCATTGGATCTAAAAACCCTCCCACCAATCATATACGACTCCACACCAATAGCTTTCACCAGCAGTGTAAAAAATTTAGGTGTCTACATAGACTGTCATCTGTCATGGACTGTACATATTGCTGAAGTTAGCAAAAAGGTGTATTGCTCGTTCCAGACTCTAAAACGCCTCCAAAAGTTCCTGCCTTTTCAAACTAAAATAACGCTTGCTCAATCTCTTCTCCTTCCCCTCATAGACTATGCTGATGTCTGCTTTCTAGATGCAACTGAGGAGCAGGTAAATAAACTCGAACGTCTGCAGAACCTAGCGATCCGCTTTGTTTTCGGTCTCCGGAAATATGACCATGTGTCAGAATTTCGGAAGAAACTGGAGTGGTTACCTGTTCGGCAGCGTCGGGATTCCCATATTCTTTCTCTTCTTTACTCTACTCTTCATAACCCTTATGCTCCTCTGTATCTACGGGAACGCTTTGAGTATCTTGTCCCCAGAGGTAAAGCATGTCGCTCTTCCTCATCTCTCCTACTTCGTGTCCCTCGTCATACATCAAGCCGGTATGACGGTTCTTTCACTGTACGTGCGGTGCGACTATGGAATTCTCTTCCGAACTCAATTCGCGCCAGCGTCTCTTTGGACGTTTTCAAGAGAGGAGTCAAGAATCACTTTCTCTCTTTACAGGCATAGTATTATATGTTTATGTATTTTATATACTAGTTTTACGTTAGTTGTATTATATGTATTTACTATTTTTATGTGTTATATTTACGTTTATTATATTTATGTGTGTAGATATTATAAATAGGTATATTTTGTATGGCTATTTTTATTCATATTATGTATATCCTTTCTAAATTCGAATTGTAAATTTGTATGCATAATTTTATTATCCTCAATAAAATTTCTCTATCACTCGGGTTTGCTGTTAGAAAACTCATGTATGAGTTAAGCTCGCCTTTGTACATGTAATTACAAATGTATATTTCTGCCTTAGGTTAATTATTTGTGTACAATAAAGAATAAAAATAAATAAAAATAAAATAAAAATAAATCCACGTTTCGTCTCCTGTGACAATGTCATAAACAGCATTAAAATGTCCGTGGTCGTACTTCAGTAGCATCTGTGATCACCAAACATTTCACGCGAGCCCACTTTTGCTCCGCTGTCAGTTCATGAGGGATTCAACGACACAAAGTTTCCGAACTTTCAATTCTTAGTGTAAAATTTTCTGAATTTGGTTCATACCAATCCTCAATAGTCCTCGAATTGTCTCATAGGTAATCTGCGGTTTTTCTTCAATTAGCCGCTTAAAAGTAGCCACATTATTTTCGTGGACGGCAGTTGAAGGCCGCCCTTCACGAAATTCGTCATGTAAAGAAACTCGACCACTCTCAAATTCAGCTAACCATCGCCTCATGGTGCTCAAACAAGGTGCTTCTGTCCCAAAAGCATTTTGAAGTCGAGCGGCACAGTCTTGCGGAGAGAAAGAGAACTTCTAAAATCATAAAAAATCATCGCTCTAAAATCTTTTCGACTTAATTCCATTTTCGTTGCCTACGTAGAACTTCGATGTGTGATAAAAAACAATTGACAAATGATTTCCCGCCAATTGCAAAACTTTTAGTGAGCCCCGTGTAGACGTTGTTTTCCACGAGACCTCCCGGCGAATAAGGGCATGATCTTTCCTGCACAGCAACTCCTTAATTTAACGTGGCTTTCTGACATCCTTATTCGCGTTATCTTTTTCATGACTTTCGGCTTTATACTGAATCAAGATGAGATTCCTTTGCGTGGGTGTCATCTAATTTCTTTTTTTAATTTGTACAATCATATTGCGTATACAACCAGTATTTTGTATTATAATCTAAACTCGTGATTTGCATTATGTAATTGCGTTTTCCAATTTCGTTAGGGTTAACTTGAGTTAAGTTAAAAAGCAGTCGGTATTTTTTTCACTATTTTCTATTCGGGAGATGATTGCCTTAAAATCTGGAAGGCCAAAACCGTTACGGGTTTTCTAAGGCACAGATGTTGTACGATGTTAAATGATCGTCATCCATCTTGAAATCAAGAGAGCCAAACATTGCTTGTCTGGGACTCTACGATTTTGCGCGAGTTTCTCATTTTTGTAGAGCAGCATTCCGAACTAATGGTAAATGTATTTTTGACTTGACAAAAAAGCTCACATGATTGCCACGCTAGACTATTTGTTATTTTGCTCAATTCCATTTGTTACTATCTGTTTGTGTGTCTACAACAAAATTCTAAATCCATCCGAAATGATAGAGTAAATTAATAGAAGCAATTCTATGTGTAAAATGTTTTTTTTTTATCTTGAAGTGTGAGTGAGATATCGATGTTATTTTTACTTGATTTTTAACACAAAACATGGGTTCCAGTGATAACAAACCAACTAGCTATCGTTATTATTATCCTACAAGCTTAGTGCATACCGCAGTGTTTGAAGACAAAAGTCTTCGATCAATGTGTGTTGCCTGTGATGAGTCACCACAGGCAACACACATTGATCGAAGACTTAAGGCACAGAGATGTGGTCACTCACTATAGGTTCCATGAGGAGGCTCAAAGTCACTCAAAAGGCAATGGAGAGGTCTATGCTCGGAATTCCTGCGACATCAAATCAGAGATGTTGAGATACACAGGCGAACCAAAGTTACCGACACAGCCCACAGGACTACCAAACTTAAGTGGCAATGGGCGGGGACATAGCTCGCAGGACTGACGCCTGATGGGGCAGAACAGTCCTCAAGTGGCGACAGCGTTCGGGAAAGCACAGTGATGGTTCCACACGGTGGACCGACAACATGCTTAAGATCGCCGGAGAGCGATGGAAACGGGCACAGGACTTCATGGAAATCGTGGGAAAAGCCTTTATCCTTTATCGTCTTTTGGCTGAAATGATGATGATGAGGATGAGGATGAAAGGGTAAATTGTAAATATTAGGTTTATATTGACGCGGCATAAGCGCTCAGATGAGGCAACTTGAGTAAGCTTTTTTTAATTTTGTTATGGTTTAGTATAGTACATAAATATAATAAGGAGTCATGTATCGTTATTCATACTATAAATATGTTGATACTCAAACAGTTCCCTAAACATTCTCGGCAACCTTCCTCAAGCTTTATTACAAAAATATCCTTCACATTTGATGTACTCATGAAAGTTAATACGTCAGACTCAATCATTTATTCATACAAATGTCAAACGTAGGTGTCTCATTTTTGGCTGTTAAGTTTTTTATTAGATAGTAAAAATCGTGCCTACCTAACTCCTAATAAAACCAATGGAGTGTGTTGATGCGAGCCCGCTCCACGCCTTGGGTGGGCCTGAAAATTCTTCCAGAAAATTGGTAACAGCTTAATTATACTTTACTTCGCGGAGCCTAGCAGATTAATTTCAAGTACCCGTGATATTTATTAGAGTAGTAACGATTAGTCCGTTTGCTGATGGATTAAGAAAACATAGTGACACCGCCCCATTCCACCCTAAGGTAAGAGCTGACAAAAGGAAATATCGACGCCGATAACTGAAATATTGAGATATTAATTAGTTTTAATACATTTAAATTTAATTCTACACCAAAACAATAAACGTTTAATGTTTATAATAACGTAGTTTACCCGTATTAAACCAGTTTCGGCGCAAAGGGATGATCATCCAGCCAGACGAGGTGGTATGTCTGGCTAGGGATCGCAGCGCCTATCCCCCAATAGTTGTAGTTGGCGAAATCTTAACGGTGCGAATTGCTCTTGAAATTTCGCAATCGTGGTGTAGGACTTTTTGGTTATTCTCGCATTTGTAGATGCGATACTTCTTGATGAAATTAGTTCAGAGTATGAAATCAACTATATACATTGGATGCGCCGCATTTGGATCATGGGGTCCCGGGTTCCGGGCCCGCGCAAGTGCCTTTGTGTAAACCAGAGGCACTTGCTCTGACGCTGGGTGACACTTGTTTCAGGAATTGCATGTTTGTAAGCCCCCGTGATACCGGTTCCTCCAATTGGATGGAAGAAACTTACCCAACTGTGCTAAGCTGGCCAGAAACGTTGGCAAATGGTGTGTATCAGGTTATCCTTCTCTTGCAGCTGCGTTACCAGCCTAAAATGATACCCTCAGGATTGTACAGGTTAGCGCATACCATCCTGCATTCAAAATCATTCAAGTAATACTTAGTTGATATACCTAATCCTTTAATTTCAATTTCATCTATTCATACAAAAAAAAAAAAATTAGAGTGTCTGTTTGTAATAATAAGACAACAACTTTTACTAAATGCATAAGTATGTATACACAGTCATCATCATCATCATCATTTCAGCCAAAAGACGTCCACTGCTGGACATAGGCCTCCCCCAAGGATTTCCACAAAGGCCGGTCCTGGGCCGCCCGCATCCACTGCTTTCCGGCGATCTTAACCAGGTCGTCGGTCCACCGTGTGGGAGGCCTACCAGCACTGCGCCTTCCGGAACGCGGTCGCCACTCGAGGACTTTTCTGCCCCATCGGACGTCGGTCCTGCGAGCTCCTCATTTCTGATTCGATCTCGCAGGGAAACTCCGAGCATAGCCCTCTCCATTGCCCTTTGGGTGACTTTGAGCCTTCTGATGGAGCCCATAGTGAGCGACCACGTCTCAGTTCCATATGTCATCACTGGCAACACACATTGGTTGAAGACTTTTGTCTTCAGACACTGCGGTATTGTGGACGAGAAGATCTTTCGCAGCTTCCCGAACGCTGCCCAGCCGAGTTGGATCCGACGATTGACCTCTTTCTCGAAGTTGGACTTACCTAACTGGACAGTGTGTCCCAGGTAAATGTAATGGTCAACAACTTCGAGGGTAGAACCTCCGATGTTAACAGGAGTGGCTTGAACATGGATATTAGACATGATCTTCGTCTTCTCCATGTTCATCTTAAGGCCGACTCGTTCGGTTATACACAGTACACAGTACATAAACCAAAATAACATTTTAAAATTTTTGTCTATCTGTCTGTGTTTATTCCGGCTAATCTCTGGAACGGCTGGACTGATTTTGACAGGACTTAACTTAAGGAGTGGCTTAGGCTACTTCACTACATAGTATAAAACAAAGTCACTGTCGTCTGTCCGTCCTTATGTATGCTTAAATCTTTAAAACTAGGCAATTAATTTTGAAGCGGTTTTTTTAATTATAAAGAGTGATTCAAGAGGAATGTTTATATGTATAATACATCCATAATATTTTAGAGAAACATTCATAAATTTAGATGTTCATCATTCCACCCGTACGAAGCCGGGGCGGGTCACTAGTTTGATATAAGGAGTAACTTTAGCTACGTCAATAACCGCGGGTAACATCACGGGACTCAGCTAGTTTTGAACCGTAAACAAAACATTGCTACCGATTTTTAATTCACAACCATAAAAGCATAACTCAAAGAGAATCCTTAAAGTTGGCCACTTGAGATACTCTCCAAAGAATCCCCTTCTCTCCTCGTAATCCCTAAACCCCGCCACACCTGCAGCGCCCTACTTCGTCCTGACCCAGTTTTCAGCTCCAGCCAGTTTATCTTGGCCCCGGACTAAGGAAACCGAAGGTACGATATTTTTTGTGTTATTTGCATCGCGATTGCTTTGGGAACGGCAGTTACGATTTCATTGTCTTTTTTTATTATTGGCGGTTGACTTTTGTTTTGTTTTCTGTGTATAATGCTCTAAGTAACTTTATTATGTTTTGCTTGTTTTGTGGCATCTAAGATAGCAATATTTTTAATCAGCAAAGAAAAAATGATAAATGCTGTAAAATTAGATAACTATTTGCATTTAAAGTGAAGCTGGTTTAAGTCTAACTTAGGTTAACTGGTAAGATTTTCTTCTGATCATTATTCCTAACCTTAAAAGTATATTTTCTTAGACTCATCACCATCATCATTATTGATTTTGAGACCGTTACCGTTTGTTTTTTCTGGTATAAAAGACTTTTTTTAATGTAAGCTTATTATATTTATGTTTATTATATACTATACTAGTGGCCCGCCCCGGCTTCGCCCGTGCAAAGCGGGGGTGGGTTATACATATAAACCTTCCCCTTGAATCACTCTATCTATTAAAAAAAACCACTTCAAAATCCTTTGCGTAGTTTTAAAGATTTATGCATACATAGGGACGGACAGAAGAATGCGACTTTGTTTTATACTATGTAGTGATGATAGTGATACAATATTCTATATTATTATCAACAAACAGTTCTTGACTGATCATCTTCTGTCTTGAAACATATTTTTTTAAAGAAATGTAACCCCTTTTTTTAATAGTGGGGGAATCCTTTTTTAGGTCCCCAGCCGGTAAAACGGGGCTGGGGTATCTGAGAGTGCCGGTCGCGTTGTGATGGTGAGTTGCGAACCGGTTTACCCACAAAAACCTACCACAGTTGTCACCGCGTGTCATTCTGCCGTACGGGAAACTACATAGCCTTTCCGTGTTAAGAAACGTAACCCCTGCACTAGGTATAACCTGTACCGCGGGGGCAGTTTACAAACAAGAAATTCGCATACACAAATGACACCCAGACTCAGAGCGAGTGCCTTTGGTTTACAAAAAGACACTTGCCCGGCCCCAGAATCGAACCCAGGACCCCATGATCCAAGAGCGGTGAGTTAGTGAATTGTTGAAGCCCCATAAACTAGAAAAATACTTTATAACTATCAAATAACTACAAACATACAGCACTTTACGCCTTGTTGGTCACTACCATTAGATCGCGGGTCCATAGTTCGATTCCAGGGGCAAGTGTCTTTTTATAAAAAATATATACTTTTCTGGGTCTGGGTATCATTGCGTTTGTAAATTATAATGTACTAGTGGCCCGCCCCGGCTTCGCCCGTGCAAACCGGGGGTGGGGTGGGTTATACATATAAAACTTCCTCTTGAATCACTCTATCTATTAAAAAAAACCGTATCAAAATCCGTTGCGTAGTTTTAAAGATTTAAGCATACATAGGGACGGACAGACGACAGTGACTTTGTTTTATACTATGTAAAGAAGATGTAAAATGCACCCACTTTAGTGCAGAGGAATTGTCTCTAAAAACAAAATTTCCTTCGAAACCCAGCTAAGAACACAAAATTTTCGCTAAAAACAAACCAAATTAAATTTAGTTCTCCCGTTTTAGAGCTATCATACCAAATGTAAAACACCTATAATGAAAGTCGTGGTTGAAAAACAAGCAATATACGTTACCAAACAAAAAAAGAGCAGTACATTTATTTTATTCAACGAACATGGTGTATATTTTGGTTTTGTGCACACATTGGCCTCGGGCTTTTTACGGGCTTTGTGTGCCTTACGGGTCGGTGCACAGCCGTACGAGGCACTTCCCTGGACCCTTGCTGCGGCCCAATTACATAATTCAGGGTCACAATACGCCTTTTCCAATGGTACGCATTGCGGCGCACTTATTTCCTTTTTGTATATATTTAGCAAATTTCCGTGTATACGAGTATATCGACCACAAAAGGTTACATATTTTATAATTAAGCATCTTTCAAGAAAAGTCTAATAAATAAATAAATAAATATCCTTGGACATTTCACACAACGCCATATCGTCCCAAGCTAAGCAACTTAATGCTTGTGTTATGGTAACGAGATGGATGATAAACTACTTAAATACGTTTTTTTTTGTAAATACATTCATATTATAGATAGAAAAACACACAGACCCGGAAAAAAAACTTGTAGGTCGTACAAATATTTCTTCCGTGCGGGGGTCGAACCCGCGACATGCTGCGCAGCAGTCGATCGCTCAACCACTGCGCCAACCGTGTGCCAATCCCAGTAGTATTGAAGCAAGATAGTAAATATGCAGTCAATGTTGGAATTTGTTTAATACGCAGCCCATAAACTATCCATTGCTGTTTTGGTCCTGTGCCACGCTGGCCAGACGGGTTGGTCGATTCAAGATTTCCTTCTCTTGCCACTAGGTTTTCCGTCTTGTCATTTCCTTTGGTCGGCTCTTACGACACCCTCAGGATGATATGGGATGGTGACACTATGTATTCTAAACCCGTCACCACATAGATAGCAATTCTTACAATCAGGTACTATAGGACTGGCATATACGCAAAAACGTGTTCATGTGGTGTTAGATTCAGAATAAACAATGTGTAGACGACATTCCGTCCAGAGAGTGTTGTAAGGAGCTAGCAACCTAGCCACAAGAGAACAACCAACACATCTAGCTTGCTGGCTATCAAGTGTTAGTTTGAACCGTCAAACTTTTTACAAAACGCATATATGCGGTACTATTCTCTGAAAGGGTTTGTATAATTAGACTATCGCGTAAAATGCTCTCAATGCGTGCGTCTCACATAAAATCCTACATGCTTCTTTATGATCTTAGGGTCGTAAATTGATTGTATGAAGTTCACCTTACACTACACGTGTGTATTACTGTCCATGCACGCCGCAACCTGGTCACGACACGCGTAAAGCAAAGGCGAGCGACTTCCATAAAAGAAGATTCTAATTAATACCACTCTAGGTCTCACCTAGCGAGGGGGGCCAAGGCAACCAGGTACGAGCCTGCTCTCCCATCGGGGAGCAAATCCTGTGGCTCTGGTTCGGAAAGTCTAGGATCGCCGTCCACTTTATGCGGTCGGGGTGCAATTTACCATCTCTACGCGTCCCGTGGAGCTACAGGCGCACTTATTGCGGCACGGTACATGGAAGGAAGCTGAGTACTTCACGTTAATAAAAAAAAAGGTTTACAAGTGTCCGTCTAACCTCTTAAGTGTTTCATAAAGCATGTATGAAGCCAGATTTATATTTGTCTGACGTGAATTGTCGCATCAGAGAGGTATCGGTTTCATATATTTAATACCATTTTAATACGCTGAGATTTATACTTCCGTTGCAGTCTGACGTGACGTTATCTGTCATGTCGTATTAAATATATCTGGCTTCACATGTTCAAGCGGTCAGTTCCAGCAGCCATGTTAACATCTAATGCAGTCGATATACGAAGTCGGTTTGAAATTACCTATACTATTCAGAAAAGCATAGTTGCTATATCAAAACCGTAGCTTTGGCACAAAAGTTTAAATAAAAAACATATTTTCTTAAGATTCAATTCTTATGAATGCTTTTAAATTGTCATATAATAAAAAAACACATATAATCCATACTAATATATAAAGCTGCAGAGTTTGTTTGTTTGTTTGTTTGTTTGTTTGTTTGAACGCGCTAATCTCAGGAACTACTGGTCCGATTTCAAAAATTCTTTCAGTGTTAGATAGTCCATTTATCGAGGAAGGTTATAGGCTATATTTTATTTTCAAAGGAATTAGGGATCCGTATGAAAATTGCGATGTTGTAACCCAAGGTGTAAAATCAAAAACCTATTTATGCGTGCGCTGCAAAAACTATTGACAATAGAACAAAATTAAGTACTACGAGTTTGTAGGTCTTATTAAAATCTAATCATATCATTAAAAAGTCCGTGAGAGCACATATCTAACTATCATAGTTTAGTCACAATAACCACTTTTATATTCATAAAAAAATGCATAGAGATAAGCACGGGTTCGAAGTCCACGCGAGCGAAGCCGCGCTCAAAAGCTAGTAAAAAATAAAATTACCACCGGTTCGGAATGTTCGTGGTTGCTGGTTGCTATTTATACAGCTAGTTATAAATAATAAACATTTGGGGTGTTTCAGCCAAAAGCTCCACAGTTACAGCCATAGTATAGCTTAACCACCGGGTCCACCGCAAGGTCAGGGTTCTCCGATTTCACGGAAGGACACAGGAAATTATACTATAATAAATAATAATAAATAAATATCCTTGGACATTTCACACAACGCCATCTCGTCCCAAGCTAAGCAACTTAATGCTTCTGTTATGGTAACGAGATGGATGGAACTACTTATATACATTTTTTTTGTAAATACATACATATTATAGATAGAGATGACACCCAGACTCCGAGCCAGTGCCTCTGGTTTAGACAAAGACACTTGCCCGACCCCGGAATCGAACCCTGGACCCGTTGATCCAAAGGCGGCACATCTAACCACTAGACCAACGAGGCAGTTAACTATAGTGCCACGCTGGCTACTCGGCTCGGTGCAAAGTTTTCTATCAAATTATGCTTTCATCGGTTTACTACTAGAGCTTCTACTTCTAGCTCTCTAGTATTTCATCTACTAGCTCTCCCCTAGTAGATGACACTATTTATTTAACACTAGCTGACCCGGCGAACTTTGTTCCGCATTATAAATATTTAAAACAAAAAGAAAGTTGGACATAGGATACCTGAGATTTTTATCCCGTCCGTATAAAACCTACTTTAACAAAACGCAACTGACAGCGAAACGTTATGTTGTCTATAGTTTAATATGGCCGAAAATTTGACAATTAGAAATTTTGAATTCGACTTGTTTATATTGTTGTAATTCACATAATATCACATATAACTTGTAGCCTATGTGTTATTCTGATGTATAAGCTATATTATTGTAAAGTTTCATTAAAATCCATTCAGTAGTTTTTACGTGAAAGAGTAACAAACATCCATCCATCCATCCATCCATACTTACAAACTTTCACGTTTATAATATTATATATATATATATATATTTAACATTTCAACACTGTCACTTGGAAGTAATTACAGCTGAGGGACCTCTCATAAAAATAATAAACAATATCTGAAGTGTTTTGTGTGAAAGGTCAAATAGACATAAATCTAGTCCATCCATAGGCCAAGGTTCAAATAAATAGGTTAAGAAAAACCAACCCGTTATTAATTTTAAATCATTCGTCACAAATCGACTGCAACGCAACTGTTCAAGCAATATGTGATTTATGGCTAACAGTTTATGATTTGAATTTAATTGGAAAGCTTTCAGTCATTTCCGACGTTTGTATTGTAATGTGCCCAAGGTTAAGTTAGAGGGGGACGGGTGTACGGAGGTTGGTGCGGATGGGAAAGAGACGGACGAGGAAGAATGCAAGGCTAAAGGGTCGCAAGTAGTACAGTGACCTGACCTACATTCGGCTGCAGGGTGGCGTGTAAATATTGATTTTGTGACCTTCGTCACCTGTTGCTTGTTTGTAAGACGAGCTTGTTGGAGTCATGATCTGGGCGGAGTACCGGTAGAACCAAGCGCCGCGCTTTATGGAGTAGCTGCCTTTCCAGGACTAGAGAAACTCCTTCCCTCCACTGGCAACGTCATGCTTTAATTTGTTACAGGGTTGATTATACGTTAGTGACACATCTGATGTTACAAATATCCATAGGTGATCATACCCGCTTGCTATAAGGCCTGAGCATAAGTGCTCACCACTGTGGTTTTAAATCAGCCATCACTGCTGGTCATAGCTCTCCCCAAAGACCAACACTAATTAGGATCTTCAGCAGATCGCAACCATCATAATAGTCCGTGTGGTGACGAATTTAGAATACATGGTATCACCACCCGATTCTTTCCTGGCGGTGTCTTAAGGATCGACAAAAGCTTAGCCGCAAGGAAAACTTGAAACAAAACCCCGTACCATCCCGTCTGGCCAGCGTGGCGCAGCAGGCTAATTGCCCTCCCTGCGATGGCCCTGTAATAGGCGACCCGTCAATAATATCAAAAACAAAATCTAAATTAAATGTAGTTTAATCAAGTTAGCTCATTAGAGTCATACAAGAAAATAATTCTAAAAATTTACAATTGAATAATTTCCCTTTACCACCGGTTTGGAATGGAGCTCTATAGTCAAGAGTTGGCAAGAAACTCTATATTTGTGTTTAGATGGGCATTTTGGGCATAAGGCGAAGCCAAACGTTAATCATTAATGCCATTTTTTTTTATCGCCCGGTGTAAAATCCTTTATGGACTTCCTCGCCGGCCACGGGGATGGCCAGCGAGGGGAGTGTGGGACTCTCCCCCATAGTGGGGGCCTACCCACTAGACCTCCCCGGGGTGCTCCAACTCACGTCCTGTTGCGGCATTGTGGTAATCATTAATGCCTGTGCCAACCGTCCCCCTACAGCGACACCTGTTTTCGAGCATGACTATGCGTCGTTATGATCATCTACTCTCGGGGTCATCTCAAAAAATAAGGCTGCTAAGTGACTTCACTACAGCCAGAATAGTCTATTTCAGTTACTTCCACAGTATAATTTCTTGCGGTATACTGCTCTGGGGATGCTCCGCAGATATAGATACAATATTTGTTCTCCAGAAACGAGCAGTGCGAGCCATTTATAACCTAGCTCCCAGGACATACCTTAAAGACAAGATTAAAGAGATAGGCATTATGTACTGATATAGGCACTGTAGTTGCACAATGTATCTATAAAACATAATGTATATTTGTAAAAATAACGATAAATTAAGTGACATTCTGTTAATACTAGGAATAAAAGTAATATTGTTCTGTACGCTACTCGTCTCCATAGAATTAGTAATTTATTCGTAGGAAAATGTTTTCGCTTCTACAATAAAATCCCGAAGAACTTTCAATTAATATATTCAAAAAGCTTATCAAATTTTAACTTTGTAAGAAAGGCTAGTAAAGTATTACAGATTATTTAAATGACTGGTAGCTTAACTATGAATAAATAGCTGAAACTATGAATATACAAACAAATGTATCTTTTTTGTATCTGAAACTGCAGTATTGCTGGAACTCAATTTCCGAACTTTTATCTTTTATTACATTACCGGCTTGATCGGGCTTTGGTTTTGTGCGACATGTGACGGGTCGGTCACGTCTCTTTGATATGGTTGAGGAGATAGATGGCTGTCACATACGTTATAATTGTGAACAGGTGCTGCTTTTTGGGGCTGGTCGGCTCCCTAGACCAAGGACATTCGATTTTGTTTAAGTTTATTTTGTATTGTTTTAATATTCACGTCTCAGTTGACGCCTTCCGGATCGAATAGAACAGTTTGATATATGGAAATGGTTGGGAAAATAAATATTAAATTATTAAATAGGACCGCAAAGTAATAATAGCCTATGAGTTTCTAGCCAGTTCTTCTCAGCAGTAGTCGCGTCCGACCTGGTGGTAAATTAAAATATATTATTTTGTTTTGTATATTTTTTTATTAATATCTTGACAATGTCCGCCAATGTATTAATATGCATGAAGTTGAATAAATAAATGTATAAGTGTGTATTGTGTCCTATCTATCTATATCTCTATATATAAAAATGAATAGCTGTTTGTTAGTCTCGCAAAACCTCGAGAACGGCTGGACCGATTTGGCTAATTTTGGTCTTGAAATAGTCGTGGAAGTCCAGGGCAGGTTTAAAAAATGTCATCATCATCATCAGTCCACATTAGTCCACTGCTGGACATAGGCCTCCCTTAAAGAACGATGAAAAACATTCTCTCATTTTTGTTCCATTTATTCTGGAATTACCATTCAGGTTTTTTACGATTTCTTACGAAGTTTGCCGGGTCATCTAGTACAAAATAAATTATTTGACTTTGACATCTCTTTCCCACGCCTGGTCGCCACTATAACAACTAGCTGCTCTAACGGCCATTGTCAACTATGTCAAGAGCTTTGCAATGCCGACCACTTTCAATCTTGAAGGTATAGGATAGGTTAGGTAGGTACCTTATTCATAACAAGTTTTGATATTTTTTCAGGCAGCTAGGTTTATTGCCTTTGCACTGTCCACTACTCCCTTAAGTTTCTTCATATTAAGAAGAACACCCACACACAGGGCAGTTTCCCGGGATGAGTACCAACTAACAACAGTTCTCCAACTGATCTCTCTGACGTCACACGGCAGCGGTCATTGACCCAGTATTAATCGCTCAAAAATATTTGTTCTCAATCCACGCTATTGACATTGAGTCCTTTATATTAGGGTTGTTAAGCTTTACGATCAATCTTATGTTAGGTGCAATAAAGCTCGCTAATGAATTTGCTATCTTTTGCTGGCTGTGTCTCTGTTCGTACGTAGTGTCTCATTACTCTTAGCTATCACTCACACATGGCTTTGCCTGCTATTTGAGGTCCCGCGCTTGTAACTTGATACAGATTCTAACAAGCTTCCTACAAGTAACAGGTAACAGCTATCCTACAAGCTTAGTCTTTGTGTTCCATTATATTTCTTCAGTTATTTGTGCTTTTTCTAAAGGTTCGCACTTTCTTCACAAGCTGATGACTAAAATGCTAATAAATAAATGCGAATTTTTGCTTCAAATTATACACACAATATTTTTATCAGGACTACTATCATACATCATTTGTTACAACCCTGTGTGTTACCTCTACTGCTCAGCCAATAAATGACCCACTGCTGAGTCGGGCTTCCTCCCATTACATGGACCATTATATGGAGGGAAATATCCTTACTGTACCACACCAGTCAGGTTGCCACAGAGTTTTAAGCCAATGGGGTATAGTGGAGGTGACTGAAGCCTAGTCGATACACGAACGTATACTGATATGCGTTTTTGATAAATTTTATTCCATTGCGCTTAATGTCAAATACGAATAGCCCGGTGACGTGCCACTCTAAGGAATTTCTAGTTTATGTAAACTAAACAAAGGATACAGAAATAATTTTTCATAAAATACCGTCGTTGTCATGTGTCACGTCTGTTCTCCTATCAGGAACAATCTTAACAACTTCCAGACAGTAAAAGTGAAATTGGTCGCCTTATCAGAATGTCGTATTTGCTATGCGAAAGACATGTCTGTTTTAGTTTACCGGTAGAAGCTACACCCTCCGGCATTTTATGAAAATTAATTTCTGTATCCTCGCAAACACAGACGCGGGTGCAAGCTAGACTTTCGAGTAATTAAATTGAAGGGTATCTGGAAAGTAAAAATAACTCTATTATTTATCACTACATAGTATAAAACAAAGTCGCATTCTTCTGTCCGTCCCTATGTATGCATAAATCTTTAAAACTACGCAACGGATTTTGAAGCGGTTTTCTTTTATAGATAGAGTGATTCAAGGGGAAGGTTTATATGTATAACCCACCCCCGCTTTGCACGGGCGAATCCGGGGCGGGCCACTAGTACATAATAAAAGAATAATAGGGGATTTACTAAGAACTAAAATAACATTTCCATGTTTCTCTCTGTTCCGGATAATTTCCTAAACCCCTGGATGAATTGACGGGACTGGTATTAGCAGAGAGCTGATGTTATAAATAATAATTGGCCGTTCTATTTTTGAAAATTGCGAGTCGCCTGTGGCTGTTTCAAAAGAATGCGAGTGGGTGGGTGCGAATGAAATATATTAATGAGCTAAAAAATTGGGAAAATAGATATTCCATTACCAACTGTAGAGGTTTTGAAAAGTTGTTTTTGTTCAACAGCTTGGGTGCTGGGATGGCTGATGTGCAAGACCGTGCCATATGTCCAGGGCCTCTCAGTAGCAGCCTCCGTGTACAGCCTTGTAGCTGTGTCATTGGACAGGTAAGTCATATGATAAGGATAAAAAACTTGGAGGTAGTTGCTTTGTCTATAAGATTTAAATTAGACTGATATTTGGTTCCTATGTGGAATATCCCCTGACAGACTTAACTTAGTTCTGCCAGTCTTGTAATCGAGTTTTCTTTTTACGACTTAGCGCAATAATTTCTGATAATAATAGTAAAATTTATGTAAGTAGTCTTCCTTTTTTAAAGGTATATGTATATAATATATTGATTGCCTAATTATTTTGCGGCCCCTAATTGGGTAATATCGCTTGTTCAAATAGAGTTCAAAATTCAAATAGAGTTCAAAATGGTTTCAAAGCAGTATTGTAGATAGATCTTTATTCTTTGGAACAGGCGATATGCACCGTGACCGTGTGGGTTTCATGTGACACTATTACCACTATATTCCAACCTAAGGTTGGAATATAGTGGTAATTAAGTCGTACTCAGCCATCGCCATTGCAAAAGCTAAGCTTAGTTTGAGATCTACTTTTATCAGATATAACGTTGTACCTTTTTTGATAATAAAGATGAATTAAATTATCTATATACGGCTCGAGACAACAAGAGACAAAAAGAATCTAAACTTAATTCGAATAATTTAACAACTCCGCTAATAAGCATACCTGTGTGTATATCAAAACTAAGCAAATTCTCCGCTCGTGAGTTCGACGAATTTCAGAGTAAATTAGGTTTTCCACTGTCTAATTTAACTTGAAGCCATGTTGGGTGATTGTTTTGGTTGAACTGTTTAAACTCTCATTTCCATTCACCTTAGCCTGCCTATAAACGACACATCGTTGGCATGACTCTCATCTGTTCATCTATCATTGACAGACTGTTGCACAAATGCACACTGTTGCAGACTTTTGTAAGTTTGTAAAAATACGGATATTCATATTTATTATGACCTAAAGGTTAATAATAGGGACATTAAAGCGGATTTAGAAGTTGCGACTGAATTTGAACAATTCTTCACAAACATTCCCATTAAAACTACAGAATCGCTACAGTTCTCTCCTTCATCCGCTGAGTTACTATTGAAAAACAGTCTCGAGAAGTGAAGTCTTTGACACAATCTTTGAATTTACTCGGATCAACAACAAAGATGTTATTAGCGCTTTATACTCTTAATATGAAAAGTACTGCAGACCTGTGGGGAATGTCTGTTAAAACCATTTCGCCTGTAATTAAGGTAATCGCACCGGTCTTAGCAGGTATTTTCAATTATTGTGTCGCACATGGTGAATTTCCCGATCTCATGAAGCACAGTAAAATAGTAGCCTTATTTAAATCAGGTAGTACTTCAGATCCTTCTAATTTTCGACCAATCTCAGTACTACCAACGCTTAGTAAGATTTTAGAAAAACTTGTTTTATTGCAACTACTAACGCACTTCAATAGTTGCAAATTGCTTCATCCAAACTAGTTCGGGCTTACGAGAAATTGTTCTACTACTGACGCTGGACTTCAACTATTGAAGTACGTATTTGAGGCTTGGGAGGAATCACATGATGCGCTCGGCGTATTTTGTTAATTCGATTGTGTTCATCATGAAATCCTCATCAGGAAGTTACACCATTACGGTATCCGCAAACCAGCCCTCAGCCTACTGAAATCTTACCTTAGTAATAGAATTCAGAAGGTTTATGTCAATGGCATAAAATCACATGGATCCATGGGATCACTATTGGTGTGCCCCAAGGTTTGATTCTTGGTCCTTTTTTGTTCCTAGTTTACTTTAAACGAAAGCTACAAAAATTCGACGAAATGAACAATGCACTTTCAACAGTTATCCATTGGTTTAATATGAATAACTTGATTTTAAATTAAAAGAAAACCAAATGCATCAAATTGTCATTACCCAATGTTGTTCAGAATCCGGCCAATGTACAACTGAATGGAACAACATTGGAACCAATTGAGTCAACCGTATTTTTAGGTATAACCCAATGGTTATATGTGAGCCCCATTGTAGTTTATTATCAATATTATAAACTACAATGGGGCTCATGCAACGAAGAGAAATAGGACCGCAATGAAAAAAAAGACAAGCCCTCTGAGTTTCTTGCCAATTCTTCTCAGCAGTGGTCGCATTCCGAACTGGTGGTAGACGGTAGATCTTTTTATACCTATAAGTAATATCATTATGAATAATTTGTTGACTTTTTGTAAGTGTCCATCGTGACCTAAGCAAAATAAATTAATTGAATTGTACATAGTTGGGGGTCGTACCACATTTGGTTTTCAAAAGTCGTGGTCGCCACTCCGGAAATTATTCATTTTTGCCCCGATAGTCATTCGTTCTTCGGGCTACATAGCCTACTTGCTTCTACTTCACTCTGCCAAACTTCACAGATCGCTCCAGTACTGTTATGCAAAATGTTTTTCAATAAACGAGACCGATGTGCTTGACATCTAATTTTAATCGCAATAAAACACATTTTTAGATTAAACCAATTAATTTAAAACAAACAAACTACTACTACGCAGCCCATAGATGACCTACTGTTGAGTCGGACGTCCTCTAGTTACCTGGATGGTCATTTGTCTACTGTAACATGCTGGCCAGACGGGTTAGCACCGACTTTCGTGTCAAGTTTTCCTTCTATTATGGCCAGGTTATCTGCCTTGTCATTTCCATTTGTCGGGTCTTACGACACCCTCAGGATGAAGTGAGGTGGTGACACTATGTATTCTAAATAGGAACAAACATAATATATTATACTAATGCTACTATAATTTGAATATTTTCATCATGTACTTTAATTATCATGTCACATTGTAAGGCTTTTAGAAAAAATATCGTCGTCATTCGTCGTCGTTTCAGCACATAAATGACCCACTACTGAGTCGGGCCTCCTCCAAATCCATGGAGGGACATTAGCCTACTGTGCCACGCTGGCAAGACGGTTTGGCACAGGGTTTGTATCAAGTTTTCCTTCTCTTGGGGCTAAGTGATCTGCCTCTTGCGTTCTTTTATTCGCCTCTTACGACACCCTCAATATGGTATGGGTTGGTTTATGGAATCAACAAGTTAATGGCAGAGGTCATATTCGATTTACAATGTTACTGAAAGATGATGATGATAGATCATAATGTGTATCGCATCAGAATGTTGATGTTAATCTGCCTCGACGTGGTTAATTAAAATATTGCTTTGGTATTAATAAAATATAATACAAGACGCACGCATAGTTTTAAAAATATTTTTTTAGTAATCTGCGTAGTTTGGAATAAATTGGAAAACTTTCCTAAGAGTTTGTCGACCTGACACGTGTGTCAAGGTTTGATAATAACTTTTAGAGAATAACTAGTTGTCTTCGCTAGCTTCGTCTAATTGAACTTCGTTTTAAGCAGGAATAATTGGGAAATTCGCAGGCGCTTAAGTCTAAAAACTTCTTTTGCCTCACCGTTTCCCAGTATCATCGAGGTCAGTGCCCCAATTAAATTAAAACGCGATTACTTAAAAGTTTATAAAGTGTTGTTTTTAATTTTAGTAATAACGACGGACATACGAAAGCGACTTTGTT
The DNA here is from genome assembly GCA_905475355.2 of Clostera curtula. Classification (NCBI taxonomy): domain Eukaryota; kingdom Metazoa; phylum Arthropoda; class Insecta; order Lepidoptera; family Notodontidae; genus Clostera; species Clostera curtula. The sequence goes on along the minus strand of FR997803.1, from coordinate 731,917 downwards.
TTATACTATAATAATAATAATAATATTTATTCAAAAATCATTTTTTACACTATAGTAACTATAAATGCAATATTATACTAACTGTGCTATGCTTTAAGTGCCTGAACTAGGTAAACCTGTGCCTCAGGCGTATTGGGCTATAATTTTCTTAAAAAGAATCACTTTTCACTTCATTATTAATACACTTTTCGTAACGTATTACTAAGAAAAAATGCTTTAGCAGGTACAGTTAATTTACTAACAATAATAGCTATATTTTATTTTAGTACCATTAATAACTTCTCTGTATCTTCGTACGATAGATTTTGAAGGACATCTTTCAGTACTTTTTTGCACATTCTATAGTTGAGTGGATAGATGTCTGTTATTGCATTTAATTTATTGTATAGAATTGGTCCTAAACAAATATAAAATTTTGATGTAAAAGCATGTTTTGTTCGTCTGTTTTGAGGGCAAACTATATCCTTCCGTCTCTTATTCAAAATGTCAGTGCTATATGGAAGAGACGCATGCTGCTTTAGTACAGTGCCCAATATAAATAGTTGCCGAACTGTTAGTACTTTACAGGATTTGTAAAGGTGGTTAGTGGGAAAGAAGAAAGGGCGAAAAGTAGATACCTTAAGGATTGCTCTCTGCGCCCTCTCAATAGATATTAGTAACGATTTACTTATTCCACCCCAAGATGTAATACAGTAGCTTAAAATTGATTGGCATAACGCAAAGTAGACCTGCCAAATTATTTTATTATCAGCGATATACCGAAGCTGTTTAAAAACGAAAATCAATTTGCGAAGTCTGCTATTTAATACGTCTACGTGTTGTTTGAAACTAAGTGTTTCATCTATAATGATACCTAGATATTTAATGGTTTTGGTATTTTGAATCATAGGGCAACTGCATTGATTGGTAGAGTTTCTGCAATAATGAGCGTATAGAGGAAGATTATTTGGTATCACTGACTTACGCATGGAAAATCTAATGTAGTGTGTTTTGCTGGCATTTAATGTTAGTAGATTTTGCTGAAGCCATTTATTAACAACATTAAATCCCTGTTGTGCGTATCTAAAAGCGTCTTCTTGACATTCAGCTGAGAAAAGAAGAACTGTGTCGTCAGCGTAAGATATGATTGTGCCATGATCCAGCCTTAAATTGCAGAGGTCATTCATATAAATCAAGAACAAAGTCGGTCCTAGTATACTTCCCTGAGGAACGCCAAAGGATGTGTTTTTTTGATCAGCGCTCGTCACGTTACCAAGCCTTACGCATTGGGTTCGGTCTGTAAGATAACTGGTAAAGAGTTTCAGTTGAGTGCCTCTTATACCTATCATTTCAAGCTTGCGCAATAGAATGGGTACGGAAACTGAGTCAAAAGCTTTCGAGAGGTCCAGAAAGATCCCGAAACTGTTTTTACCATTGTCTAGTTCCTGAGCTAGGTAGTTAGTCAACTTATGGACAGCATCTGCAGTTGATATCTTAGGTCGAAAACCAAACTGATATCTGGACAAAATCGATTTTCCTTCTAGGTATTTCATTAATCTATTATTAATTATTTTTTCTAGAATTTTGGACATAGATGGTAGTAAGGATATTGGTCTATAATTTGTAACTTGGTCTTTACTGCCTGATTTGTATATCGGGATGACAATAGCTTTTTTAAGGCACCCGGGAAAATGTCCTGAAGATAAACATTTTTGGAAAATGTTTGTAAGTGGTGGTACTAAAACATGCTTGCATTTTTTTATGATCTTATTGGGTATATTATCCCAGCCGGTGGCACAGTCATCTTTCAAGCTCATAATTATATTTTTAACTTCAGTTTCATCAGTGTTGAGTAGTGCAAAGGAAGTTAAATTGTTGTTAAATGTACTCGTAAGCCGAGTGCTCGCTAGGTGTTGTGATTGATTACTAATGTTTTCGGCCAGGCACTTGCCAGCGTTCACAAAGAAATTATTTATTAAATCAGCCGATGTCGACTGGGATGAGTGCGCTTTAAGTAGGGGTGAGGAAGATTCGTGCTGTTTTGTTGTGTAGGTAATGTTTTTTATACACTCCCATATCTTTTTACTATTAGTTCCCGCTCTTTCAAGTACATTTTTATTGTAGTCTATTTTTACTTTTTTTAAAAGATCATTGCAGAAATTTCGATATCTTTTGTATGTTATTTGCAGTATTTGATTATGTGGACTTGATTTAGCTTTGTAGTGCAGTTTATCTCTATGTTTTATACTGCGAATGAGCCCTGGCGTAATCCATGGCTTTATGTTAAAGATTTTGTTATTCAGTCGAATGTGGGTTGTATTTTTGTGTATTGCTTGCTGAACAGTTTCTATTAAGTAAAGCATACAAAACTGTGGGTCAGCGGATTGATAAACTGGAGCATAATCGATATTGCGCAGTTCTTCTTCAATTTTGCTTATATTTAATTTAGTAACTATGCGCACGTTTTCGTCTTTCGGTAGTTTGCAATTTAAGGTTAGTAGGACAGCCTTGTGGTCTGTTATTGTTGAATTAATAACAAGTGTTAGTGCAGGAAAGCGGGTTTTAATTATGCTGTGGTCCAAGCAGGACCCACTGTTATGTGTGGAATGCGTATGTGCCGGGAGTAAGCCATGAAAAGAACATAAATTGAGATACTCTTTAGCAGTAGCATCGGTACTTTCTGGCATTATATTAATATTGATGTCACCTGTTAAAATTATGTTTTTAAAAGTAGATAACTTTTGTAAGGTTTCATCTAAGGACTCTATAAAGTTATTTATATTATGGAATGAGGGGGGTCTATACAATGCTAATATTGCAAATTCTGATCCGATTTTGATCAGTAATCTATTACAGTCATTTATATTTGGTTCTTCTACACAGACATTAAGGTAACTTTTTGCATAAACTATCACGCCATCTTTTTGATTATAGTTTACATTGGTCTTGTACATACTATATCCCGAAATTTGTGGTACGTTATACTGCTTGGCAAGCCAACATTCCGTTAAAACAATGACGTCACAGCTCACGCTGATTCTTGCTAGTAATGTACAAAAGTTATCGAAGTTTTTATAGATACTGCGTATGTTTTGTGTTAATATGGTTAATGGATTATTGTGCAAGGAAAGATATTGTTTGCAATCTTCCACCTCACAAATCGTCGATTCCGATACAGTGAAGTTATCCAGGTCATTAACTAAATTACAATTCATATTATCAAGATATAGATTAGATTAAAAAAGTTAAATAAAAAGAAAACGTAGAATTAAAGTAAAAGTGCAGTTGTTTACAGTTTGCGGCGCTCTTAGGCGCCTCCATAGTCTATTGAATTTATATACCTTTTTTCTGCCATCAATTTCGCCGGACAGTCAACAGCCCCCGTACTATGATTGCTTGGCTTCTTGAAGTGCCAGCAGGTAGCGCATTTTGGAGCATCTGCCTTATTTGTGCATTCTTTAATTGAATGACCTTGACCGCCACAGTGGCCGCAGGTATGGCTGGATTCCCTACAAGACTTCGCTGCGTGTCCATACTGCTGGCATTTAAAACACCTTGTAACTAAGGTAAAGTCCCTTACAGGACAGGAAGACCAATTTATGAAGACCCTTTCTTTAAAAACTAAGGCTTTTCGAATGTCTGCAGTGACTTCTATTATATAATTGCAGGTCTCAGCGTCTTTTTTGCCTGACTTGTGGCTTAGCTTGATGTTAGACAAGAACTTAGCAAGATCGTAATTTTGTAAGTTATCTGCCAGGTTTTGATGATATATGCAGTTAAAAATCTCCTTCTCCTGCATAGTTGTGGGCACTCCTATAATAACTACTTTCGGTTTCCGTTTAAAGGGCTCATCAATCATAAGACCCGAGTTCGTTAGCTGTGCAGATTGTTTAAGCTTATCGATGTCCTCTTTTGTGTCTGTGCTGATTATGACACCGCCGTTTCTAGTTTTACGCATGCCTCTCACATGGAGTTTCATAAGCTCTGGGCAAATGATCTTTTGTATCAAAGATTTGGTGTCGTCACTAGATTTTAATTTATCGTTCGGATAAATGGCGACCGAGCTTAGTGTTGATGGCTGAATGTAGTTTGAAGGGCCTTTTTTAACCATATCGGCAAAAGAAGATATAGCCGGTTTTGTTGATTCTTCTACACAGAGTTTAAGGTCTGTCAGCTTCTGCGATAGGTCGATTTGGTTTTCAAGGTGCTGGATAGAACTTTTTGTTTGGAGTGCTTTTTGTTTAAGAGCCTGGTACTGCACTGCCATCTGCGAAGACCCGTGGCCCACTTTCCGGCACAAAGAACTAACTCTTAGTTTTTGCTCCGAGTTCAATTTGCTCTCAGCTGTAATAGAGCACACTTCATTAAGGCATTGCTCAATGGATGTCATCCAGTTCTGAATTTCAGAGGTCGATATAATTTCGATTGCTTCCATCGGTTGGGGTGCAGGTGAGCGAGGCGGGGAACGGGCAGTCCTGGTGCTCCGATTAAAAGGACTATTGTCCATTTTAAACAGATTTTTTATATTTAGCTACTATACACTATACAGTTTTGCGATGTCGCATAATTGTTTATGTTATTACCGAGTGCGTCGGTCGAAACGAGGTCACGACTCAGAAAGTGATTAATTTATTATTATAAAAACTCAATTGAACACGTCTGTACAACACAAGAACCTACAATACGATGATGTATATATGTAGTGATAGTGATGATACTGATAGTGATGATAGTGATAGTGATGATAGTGATAAGTGCTTGTGGTAATTTTATAGTATAGTAGTCGAAAGTCGTTATAGAAATTAAATAATCTGTATTGGGGTATTGTATTCGAATGTTTATCGAGTTATTGTGGGTCGCCCATAAATTACGCCACACGTTAATGGGGAGGAGGGGTTAACTGGTACTATTTTAATTGTCATAACATAAATGATTGAATATGATACTCTACAGGTGCACGTTTCAAAAAAGTCTCTAGTCTCATTATAACTATGAACAAACTGCAAAGTCCCTGCGTGAAAGTTAATAGATATTACGGTTTATTTTTTCTATTTTTAGACAGTGTCATATACTTGTGTCAATGTTCTATGACCTCTACCTCATTAACTATTTTTGTATACAATCCGGTTCGATTCCGGGCCCGGGCAAATGTCTTTGTGCAAACCATAGACACTTGCTCCGAGTCTGGGTTATATTTTTGTTCGTGAATTTAATGTTGGTAAAATGCCTCCGCGAGAAAAATGTTAGCCTACTGTACCACACTGGCCCGATGGGTTGGCATAAGGTTTGGTATCAACTTTTCCTTCTCTTATGGCTAGGTCGTCGGCTCTTTCGACACCCTCAGGATGAAAGGGGGTGGTGATACTATGTAATCTAAATGTATTGAATTCATACAATTAAATAATAAATTCGTTTCTAGGAAGACTAATCATGTGTGTGTAAAGTTAAAGTAAATTAAATTTAAGCTCATTCACACCCCGATAAGTTTAAGGCTTAGACTAATATAGTTAGTCATATTTTTAGTCCCTTTACTGTAGAAGTAGGTTATGGTGAGGATGGCTAGTGCTATAGGTATAATGTAGCACTAGGTATCCCCACTTTTGGACTGCATTTACACTTAATATCAGGCGGAATGCAGTCATCTGACTGCTCTTACAAAAAATATATAAATATTTCAGTGTGTGAGAAAGCGCAACGTCATCATCATCATCAGCCCACATTAGTCCACTTCTGGACATAGGCCTCCCCTAAAGAGCGCCATAGCGCCCTGTCTTCAGCTTAACGCATCCAGCTGCTGCCCGCAACCTTTCGCAGATCGTCGCTCCATCTAGCAGAAGGCCGTCCCACACTACGCTTGCCGATTCGCGGTCTCCACTCAAGAACTCGTCTACCCCAGCGGTTGTCGGTTCTTCTACAGATATGACCAGCCCACTGCCACTTCAGTCTGCTAATTCTCTGAGCTATGTCGGTGACTTTGGTTCTCTGTCGGATAATCTCATTACGGAGCCAAGCATAGCTCCATAGCACGCTGAGCGACTTTAAACTGGTGGACTAGTCTCACCGTGAGTGTCCACGTCACGGCGCCGTAGGTCATGACGGGTAGGACGCACTGGTCGAAAACTTTAGTTTTCAAACTCTGCGGGATGGGCGACGAGAAGACCCGACGAAGTTTTCCAAATGCTGCCCAGCCCAGCTGGATCATCCTCTTGGCCTTCCTGCCGAAGCTGCTTCTACCTAATTGCAAAATTTGCCCGAGGTATGTATATTCTGAAACAGCTTCAACAAGATGGCTATTTACGACGATAGGTCTCTGATGAATGTGATCATTCATCATGATTTTGGTTTTATCCAAATTCATGCCGAGACCCACCCGTCGCGAGGCTGATGATAAGCGCAACGTAGTATACTTTAATTTAGACTCACATTATCGCGTGAATAATGTTGCTAGAAAATAACAAAACGAGATGCGATGAAAGACTTTATGCTTATTTAAAATCCCTTTACTAAGCCACTATAGAAACTCACTTAGAAATTTAAAAATAATTAAGCATTTGCCCTAAGTGTTATTGCTCTGTGGTCACAGCCATATTGGATAAAAATCTCCTTAACCCTTACAAAATGCTTTGAACAATAAATCAAAATTATGCGAAGCTTCAAAAGCGTAAAGAATATACGGTTTCCTACAAAGAATTTACCGGTAATAAGAAAAAAAATTGTTTATCCTTATAAAACCAAATAAAAATCTTAGAAATTATTTTATCAAATTTCGTGTATTTTGGAGGTTTCATTACGGGGACAGTACGGACACTCCGTGAACTAATCACAAAGAAACTTTTTTTTAGTATACTACCAAATATTTCAACGACAACGAAATAGTCAAATCAGATAAATATTGAACAAACATAATTTTTCGAGTTTATCCGTTACAAACATACAAATCTTATTCTTCATAGTATTTTTATACACCATAAACCAATGATTGATACCAGTCTTTTTATGATCCCCACTATAGAATGGTTTGGCGGCACGATGTCACATTTCTCACCTATTTTCCAAATTGTGGTTGGCACAGGTGTAACCTGACTACCGGCTTTACACAGAGCGATTGCCATGTGATATAGAGTCACCAACCAAGTCCATCTGGAGGGAGACGTGTCGACAAAAGGGATTGACAATACCGAAAAACTAGCCGCAACAGAAGCAAAACTTAAAACGAAACTCTGTGCCAACCCGTCTTTTCAGCGTGGCAGTAGGTTAATTACCCTTGAGAGGAGACCTGACTCAGTAGTGGGTCATTTGTGGGCTGAGTAGTAGTAGATTGCCGTGTGCCTTCCATGACCCATATAGTATGACTACCGGATTATGGTTAGACCAGTTGTCAGTTTTCACGCTACCGACTACGTGTAACAAGTGCCATGAATAAGAACCAGTACCGACGTCTTTTACGTTCCTAAGTTCTTCAGTCAGATATTACACACAAATGGTAGATATTTTGTATGGCTAACCTCCATCCAGCAAAGCCAGACGTTGTTTACTCTGCAAATCGATTATGACACGCACAGTCTGCTAGGTTTCAACGGCACAGACCTACTAATTAATATTCTGAAAGTGACTGAACAACTAATTTATTCCGTCACACGCGGCAATTTGTACAGTTTATATCATATCAATCCGTGTGGTAACGGTTTGAGAACACATGCCTCCCCATTTTATCCTGAGGTGAAAGTGCCGACAAAGGTAAATGGTAAGACCGAAAACCTTGCCGCAAGAGAACAAAAACTAACGTGGCACAGTCGGCTTATTACCCTGCATGTAGTTGGACGAGGTTTGACTCAGCAGTGGATTATTTATGACCTGAGAACTAAGAAGAATTAATAAGTAAATAGCGTTAAATTGCAACACTGACATCTATTTGCGAATTCTAGGAACTAACCCAAATTAAAATCAAAATAGACAGAGACTGCGGCTAAAAGCTAGTGTTACTATCATCCAATGATAATAAATTATCCACAAATACTTTCCTATACATTAATCGTTCGATGTTAAAGTCTTCATTGACACATAACAACATCGATTTGATTGAAACTTGGAGTGTCCTGGCATCCCTAATAGGTATTACGAGTATTTATTAAAGGAAGGCAAAGTTAGCTAATATTTTGATAATGCCTTTCTTCAAAGGACGTGCCCCGGTTATTGGTATACAAAGACTTGAATTCTACGTATTATTTTACAATGGTTATTGTCGCAATGTATTTAAAGGCTTTCATAACACAAATCCACTATACCTATTGTACAACACTATGTTTGCTTATTGTATTAAGGTTTATCAAACTAATAAACAATTATTATTGAATAGGACAAGGCGGATCAAGTTCAGGCTTAGTTTTCACAGTGCGTTCTAGTGGATAATTGGCTGTTTGGAATGTCGTACTGACCGTTATCCATTCCATTACATCAGCTGGGTTAACTTAGCCGCTAAATAACAGGAGCCGCAATAAAAGGAAAACTTGATAAGAAAACCCGAGACGGCGTGGCACATTTGGCTTTTTTACTATTATTATTGACTTGAATGCCTTTGCTTTCAAGATGGAAAGCACGACCAGGGTCTAAGATGGGGCAGGCAATTCAAGGAAATACCCTGTCGGGCACCGGCTCTTAGATACCCACGACGGAACACAGTAAAACTGCTTGGCGCTGGACTTAAATGTGAGGGTGATAGCTTGCCTAGATCCTACCACTAAGCGTGCTGGGTTTTGTTGCATTTTACAACACGCATTATTTCACAGCGCGCGGTGGGGAAGATTTATATTTAATAATACAATTTAATTTTAATTTAAGGCTACTTCAATGCCTTTATACCTACTTTTTTACTGGATACTTTTAACAAAAAAAAAAACAGTTTCAATGGACTTACTTCATATGTTATTTACTGACACGTACGTTGTACGAAAACCCTTTGCTGAGTCAAGCCTCCTTCAAGCACATGGAGGTTAACTAGTCACAGTTTCGTTTCAAGTTGTCTGCCTTGTCATTTCTATTATTATGCTCTTAGAGCGCAAACTGTGGTGACATTGTGTATTATACCAATAAATAGAAAGGGTTCATTACTAGGTACTACTACTAATCAGCCGATACATAACCCACTGATAAGTGGGGCCTCCTCTTATCACAGGGAGGGTGTTTGGTGGTGGTACACTAGGCTTTCATATCAAGTTTTCCTCCTCTTTAACCTACAACTCTTTAACTCTAAAGCCGGTTTTCAGCATTGACATATATTTTTGTCGGCTCTTACGACACACTCTTGATGGAATGGGGTGGTACCACTATGTATTCTAAATACTAATATATAGAAATACAACCGCGTGATTACTGAACATATTCCACCTTGTTGATGTTTTACGTAGTGAAAGATCGACGGAGTCGGGCGAAAGCCCAAGGGGTCGCGGAGCGTATTTCCCAATCTTCACGATTGGGAAGCTTCTAGTACCTAAGCAAAAGTATTAAAATATAGAAAATGCTACAACAATATTTTAGGTAGTTCATCGCCTATGAATAAGCAGACGATATTCTTATTCTTGAAGTTGTAGATTACTTCATTAGGTTTCTACTGTGCGTGTGGGAGTTAAATAAATTATCTTTTTTGTTGATTAACTTGGTCACAAAGCGTTTCTTACTAAATGTATTATTGGAGCCCTCCCAATAGGCTCGACGTTAAATTATTCTTAAATATAACTATTTAATCCCCGAACCTTACGTAATTACAATGTAGTTTCATAAGCACAAACATAATTGTTTTTTTGTTTTAATATACATAAATAGACTGTTTATTGTTATATACTTTTCCGCAGTGTTCGCCTGCTGTTTCTGTGTGGTGACAGATTAAGAATACATAGTGTTACCACCCCATTCCATCCCGAGGGTGTCGTAAAAGCCGCAAAAAGGAAATGGCAAGGCCGAAAACCTAGCCGCAAGAGAAGGAAAACTTGAAACAAGACCCTGCGCCAACCCGTCTGGCCAGCGTGGCACAGTAGGCTGATTACCCTCCCTGTGATGGGAGGAGGCCTGACTCAGCAGTGGTTCATTCGTGGGCTGAGTAGTAGTTCACCTGCGTTGATTTTAAATTAGGCTAGTTCCTTTTTTGTGAATAGATGGCGCTTTCGTCAATTTATCACGAATATAACTATAAACAAACTAGGTACTTGTACAGTTTTCAGAATTATAATATACGGTAGGATATTCTCACTTAATATACCTCAGTGTCTGAAGATAGTCTTTGAACAGTGCGTGTTGCCAGTGAGGACATTTGGATCTGGTGGTCCACAATCAGGCGGCTGAAAATCACTCAACGTGCAATGGAGAGAGCTATGTTGGGTTACTCTGCGCGGTAGAATGAGAAATACGGAAGCAGCAAAGAGAATTTGGACTGCTTCCCTTAATAGACCTAATCGACCTTACTCACGCAGAGGAATATCACCCAAGGGAGATAGTAATTAGGTCCAGTATGCTGTGAGGTGGAAGTACCCAGCAAGGCAGCTCTAGTGGGTGATAATCTATCGAGTCCTAAACGTCGTGTGGGGGCGTACCACCAACACAGGCGTCTCAAATAAAACGTGTGAGGGTATACCGCTGGGCTTTTAGTGGGTACTCGACTGTTCCGGAGTCCCACATAAACCCTTTGTCCACCCCCGAGGGGCAGTGGTATGCATTAATCATATTCCTAGCGAAAAACGCGCTCTCACCCATGGATTTCCAAAACGACTGGAACGGAGCCGGCTATGCGATTCCGGAGTTTAATTATAAAAGGCGCTATAAGCATTTATTAAAAAACACCATTATGAGCCCCGTTACAACCACAAAGTACCTATTAATGTAAACAGTTGAATTAATTTTAATTAAACAAAGCTGCTTCAAGTAAAAATAGGCAAAGTAATTATTCCATTCGTTTAAGAGCTATACAGTCAGACACGTCAAACGAAGAATGAGTTAAACATATAGTAAGAAAGTACATGCATCCACTGACCTTAATTTTCGCTCTCAATAATAGCCAACACCATTTTATTCCTATAACATGTGGGAAATCGATGTAAGATTTTATCAGCTGACGGAGGCAAGGTCCCGTTAATATCCGCTTGTCTGTGGTCAGGAGGTCAGACCTTGGCTAAGAAGTATGGCCTTTGGCACATTTTCATTTACTCACTCTAATGATACGGTTCGGGAATCAGTAAAGGAGAACATATTTGATTGTTTGCCTTTACAATTGTATGTTTGAGAAAGTTTAAGAGTTTGATATTTATTAAATTCAAATTTCTAATACCAGTTCGGAACGCGACCACTGCTGAGAAGAACTGGCAAGAAACTCAGAGGGCTATTTCATATATTTACTTAAAGAATATAGTTTTGAATATTGATACTAAACCGCTTAGTCCCAAGCAGCTGGATCGTTTACATATTCGGAAATATATCAAGTTTTCCTTCTCTTGCGGCCGTGTCATTTCCTTTATCGGCTCTTACGACACCCTCAGGGAAATGAGATGGCGACATTAAATCCAACACGGTACGGATTAAAAGCAATATTAAAAGCAATCTAGTGGAACAAACTAGTAAAGAACGTTACTTAATATGAAGCATATTTTACATACAGTAAATTCGTATGCGCCTATTCATATTATTCTAGATTCTTTCACCAACGTCTTGCAATGGCATTTTTATTTTATAATTTATTTTGTTCGAGTTTATTTTTCGTTATTTATATTTTATTTGACTGTTTTCTGCCAGATGTTTTCGCTTGCACGTTTTAAATTATATCTTAAAACAAATTTAAACACATACTTTTATAGAAACATTCATCTAATCTTCGTGCAAGTAATTTTATTCTCTAGAAAGAACTAGATTTTTCTTTATATTAGAATTTAATTTTAAATTTGTGAGTTAGAATTAGTGCCGTCAATGAAATGGGAATTTTGGCAGTATTGGTGTCAGCTAGGTGTTTAGGTTCTAAATCTTTGTCTTTAAAATGGCTAATGAAAAGGCAACTATATATTTTCTGTCGGGCTCTTTTCTTTAGAGCAGCCTTCTAGTCTAGTCAACAAGTGCCTTTTTGGTTAACTTTTATCAGTAGTCTCCGAAAATCATGATCAAGGTGTCGTAAATCATTTTTTAGGTAATTGTTAATAACTTTTGCAATTTTGGCAAGCGCAACTTCCTTTTTTTTTCAAAAATCATCTAGATGCCGTGTCGAATCGAATGAAAGTTGAATGGCACTTCTTGACTAGCCTATTCTGCAATGGTAATATATTTCCTGCAATGTGCAAAGATCGTGAAAACCTAATACATCATTAAGATAACGGTTTTTGACCCGTCAATAGAGCTAGTGTGTAGCCAATTTAACATGACCCGCCCATTTTCTCGTCCTCATTGAAAGTCAACCACACTACGTTCCACACTATTCCCTTGATGTTACATAGCACTGACAGCGTGTTATTAAATATTAGTCAAGGGTGAAATTTAGTTCCTTTCAATCAAGTCACTACGAAGGTTATCCTTGAGCATTCTTTGACCGTAAGATATATAGCTGGCCTTCTGACCTTTGATCTGCGTTCTCAGCCAAATTTTCTTTCTCTGAAGGTCTTTATGGTGATTCCATGTCGATTAGTACCGCTTTAGGTTGATTTTGCATTAGAGGAAATATGACAGAGATTAACTTTAAGAAAAAAATAACTTTTATTTTCTTGGTCGTCCGGGTAAAATTAAAATCGTGCTCATTATAAATTCTGTCTGTTACGTTTATACATCCAAATCCTTAAACTAAATTGATATAAGATATATAAATATCTAGTATTTGAGAAGCATAAAAGGCTTTTACCCAGAACAACTGTTTAAGGAAATCCTGGGTAGACTCCATCCACACGTATAAGCCGCGGTAAGTTAATTAAAAACATTATTATTACTGTGACAAAAAGAAATATTTAGTTTATATAAGATTTTTTTTAATATAGTTGGTCAAAAAGTGGGATATTGCAGGGCATTTAGCGTTCGGGAAGTGGGCTATTACACACGCGTGCTTTTTCTTTACCATTCCCGCACTAGTGCGTTTTCTTTCCCAACTGTCAAAATAATGTCTATAAAAAGGAAAAACCAACCATGAAATTTTTACTAAAAAAAATCATAGAAGTTTTTATGATTCATATATTACGTATATTTCTAAAAAGAAACTACTTACTCATTTGTTTCAATATCAGATTTAATGATTTGATTGAATGAGTTAGGGTAGGTTTCATTTCAATTCATCTCATTAAATTTCATTTTCATTTCATATCAATAAAAAAAATCTACTGAAGACTTGGCTGTATGTGCATAGTTGCTTTTGCCTACTAGAATGGGTGAAGAAAAAAAAATCTCTGCTTATATTCTACGGTTGGCGCCATTTTTGTTTTTAAGTCATAAATTATTAGTTAGTTGAGTTTATTGTGTTTTTATTAAATTGCTTCATTTTTTCGCAACTGTATTAAAAATAGTCGTTCAGTACACGTGCGGAACCGTCATTGCAACTTGTTCCGACTGTCAACCCTCGCCTTCGGCTGCGCCTCGGCTCGGGTAGACATTTGTCGGAACTCTTTGCAATGACAGCCTTTACGCACTTGTAATGAAATATACTATTTAGGCATGGGACTGTAAGCTAATTATCTTCCAAGAAGTCGGAGGAGGCTCTACTCAGCAGTGGGTCAAATGTGATGATGGCGATGATGACCCTGTTATCACCCATTCCTAATAACCTTTCAATAGTACTGCATAAGTCCATAGAAAGATTTACAAGTAGCAATACTCCCTCCTGCCCCTATGACCTATAGAGTTGATACCCGGAAGCCATTACTTCCAATATCATCGGTTCACTCTTGGATGCGCGTAATGTATGGGACTCCAAGATTCGGTCGAGGACAGAGCGTAATGTATTGACATGCTTTTATTGCTCAAAGGGTAGAACGATACATTAGGAACATTAATATTCCGATTGGATGGGTGTTTGGCCAGCAAAAAGTAAGACTCACCTGACTCCTCTCTTCGGTATATGTCTATTACAGGATTCGGCTATCTGAACGCCCTTCAAATGTTTCTGTGCGGGTAGATATCTTCTATGTTTGTATACGTAAATATTTGTGCGTAATATCATTTATTCTTGAGGTTTAATATAGCGTATTATATGTATGGTTTTGGCGAATATGCGATTGTGACATACACCGTCAGTTCGGTGTTGTCTATACCTTCTCCGGCCAGTGACGAAGGAAAAGAAAAGAGTATACAATGGCGCAAACACCGATTGAATTACAAACCCATATTTTTTTTTTCTGTGGAACCTTATGGATACGCGGCCGTTGGGGACTAGCTAGGGTATATGGGACTGTGGTTCCCCGACTGCCCACTTCAAGGCCGCGGGTCACACCTAAGGGTGTTCTAAAAGACCGACCACGACCAAGAGGACAACTTGATTTATGCCATTTTAGCACAGCAGGGTAATTTTCCTTCGAAGATTGAGAGTGACCGGGCTCAGTGGTGTGTCAGAATATGCGGTTGTAATGATGATGGTTGGATGTTTGTTGCAAGCACGAATTAATTGGAAGGAAACTGGCTGCCGAATAACATTTGCCCCTGACTCTACAACCTTCATGATATATTCCTTTTTAATTGCTAGTCGGGCCTCGTCCAGTTGCATGGAGGGTAATTGCTCTACTGTGCCACGCTGGCTAGGTGGGTTGGAACAGAGTTTCGTATCAAGTTTTCCTTCCCTTACCTACCCGGTTATCAGCCGTCATTTCCTTTTGTCGGCTTTAACGACGCCCTCATGATGAAATGGGTTGATGACACTATGCATTCTAAATCCGTCACCATACAGACTATGTTTCAATTTCAAATATATTATTCCAAATAACCAATCATCACTATCACTTCACTATCACCACATAGTATGAAACAAAGTCACTGTCGTCCTGTCCGTCCCTATATCTTTAAAACTACGCAACGGATGTTGAAGCGGTTTTTTTAATAGATAGAGTGATTCAAGAGGAAGGTTTATATGTATAATACACAGATAAATTCATAGATGTTCATCATTGTACCCGTGTGAAGACGGGGCGTGTCGCTAGTAAAAAATAAAATTATAAAAATAAAGCTTAGGTTACCTGTCGGCAACCATAGCTTTTATTAAAGGAGTAATGATGTTTATATTTTCTCTAAAAGTTGCATACACACACAGTTCGTTATTCTTGTACCTTGGAGCTCTTTACACATATGCAACCCATAGATATCAATGACACCCCAGAGCGAACATTTTTAGCCTATACAAATATAGGTCCACCCCAACCGAGGAATCAAACCAAAGACCCATGATAAAAAGGCAGCGCCTGCACCACTTGCTCAGCAAAGCGTCGATTCAACGGGTTGGTGACACTATGTAATTTGAATGCGTCAACACATTAGACATAGTAAAATAGTATGTAAATATACAGTAGAACCTCGATAAATCAAAGTCCAAGGGAAACACAAAATATGTTTAGTTATAGGGTTTTAAGCCCCGCCGCACTCGCATTGGCAGTCACGCGCTGCGTGCGAGGCGCAGTACCAAACTCCGCATGTACGCGTGTGCGTCGACACGTGAAAGCAAATGCGGAGGTTGGTACTGCGCCATAGGTTTTAAATACTGCCAATGCGAGTCTAAGCATGTGCGGCGGGGCTAAGGTTCTTTGTTAGGGATAGGTTTATATATAGTTAGGTACGTACATATGTGTGTATAGCATGCATATGTATGTATATTCACTGCTTATATAGCTTTTAATTTATCAGCGTATGTCAGTGTTATTAGTTTTCTATTTGAACTCATTTTAAGCCAGTTTTATCACACAGTTGGTAAAGCGATGTTTCCAGGACAATGATCAAAAACTTATGATCCAAGTAAGCCATTGTGTTAAGGCTAACCGCCATAAAGCTTTAAAGAATTTCGAATAAGCAAACATATGTGACATTTGCATTGGTTACGTTAACAATTGAACACATGCAAGCAATAAATACTGAAACCCTTTGTTTTGCACACTCTTTCAAAATAACTCATTGACAAACAATTTTATGTTATAGAGGTAGTGGTAACATTTCTTTATGTTACTGAGGGCCAATACAGAGATTACTTATTTAAGTTATTGAGGTTGCGTATTTTAAGTTATCGAGGTTCTACTGTAGTAAGGATACCGTGTTTGAACATGGCTAGCAAAAGTCTTTCCCCAAATGTTTTTCTCGCTTTTCTAATTATGTACACAAGCACATAGAAGATTCATTAGAATCGCTAAAGGACTGCTGGACAGAAAGAGGATTAATTCCAATAGCTACAACCCGAAGTAATTATCCTTGGAGATACTTTATTACCGGGAAAGCCCCAGAGGGGCAATAGAATGCATTTCATTCAAGGTTCAATAGAAGATTTCCGTTGGTGGAAATGAACTCAAGGCTGCTCTGTTTTAGATTTTAGGGCTGGTGTTTAATTTAATGTGCAATTGGGGGCTTTAATCCAGATATTGGGAGTCGGATGTTTGAAGGTTTATCGAATTTTCCCTAGTACGGACATTTTATGTAATGTTGGTGTAGTTTTCTTTTTTGGTTGCAGTTACTATGTACATCTCTATATTCAGATTATGAATTCATTTATTATTTTCGAAAACGACTTTTAAGCTTGTTAATTGTGGTAAATAAATCTAAAATAGGTTTTTATCTTTAGCTAACATTTCAAACATAATGCTTATATAAAAAAATAACACGGAAAATAACACTCTACAGATTATTTTTTACCACAAAAGACTTAATTTCTATAAATTAATAAAGTCGGTTTTCCTTTTTCCGGTTTTCCTTTAGCTTTTTCACAAGCACCTCAAATTTTCTTTTTGAAAAAATGTTCGCACGCATCTAGGCGAATTTGAGCCTACTAGTCGTGCCATTGCACTGCTCAATGCTCCCGTAGCTCAATATCCTGATACCGTTGTATTTAATATGGCTATAAGCTATAAATAAATGTTATATGTATTCTCTACTCCGTCTGATTGCTTTGGGAAGCTGTAAGCTCAGACAATTCTTACTACATCAATACTAGACCACACATCAAAATCAGAGAAAAAACGATTAACGTTCCACTTAAGGAAATACGGTTGGAACTCCATTACTTCAAAGTCAAACAGTTCCCCATTTACTGCGTTTGACATGACAAAACGATTGAATCCCGTCAAAGGAGTATTTATTAAATTACTTAATATTAATTGTCCTTAACATAATTTAAATGGGAAACAAACGGCATTGCTATCTCGATTGAAAATATTGTCTAACTATTTTGGCCTGCACAAGTTTGGCCTGTAGCTTACGCAAAGACATTTGTCCGACTCTGGAATCAAGCCTGGATCCGTGATCGAAAGGCAGTACATGCCTGTTAGCCTGGTGCATTCATATAATGTATTTTATAAAATTATAAATGTCTGTGGGAATCGCAGCCACGGACAAACTTTAATTTCAATGAAAGTCTGGAACTACAATTGAAAACTATTTTTGGCGAAATACAAATTTAATTAGTAACTCTATGATTAAACTTTCTGCTCGTGTAGGATGCTCATAACAGTTGAAAACTAACAACATCTGAATAGCAACTGCTGAATGTAACCATGAATGAAAGTTGTACTCCATTGATACTGGGAAGGATACACAAATTCTCGGAAATAAATTGGTACTTGAGTTAAACTGTGAATTCGTATTTGCATTAGTTCAACTCATTACGTGGTTTGAAGCTATTTTAAAATATGTAGCTCGGTTCTATGAACTTTGTCAATGATTTTAGTTTAATTAATTAGATTTAATTATTTTTAAATACTCTATTTTTTTGCGCTAAAGAGAAGGAAAACTTGATACAAACCCTGTGCCAACCCGTCTTGCCAGCGTGGCACAGTAGGCTTGTTTCCCTCCAAGAGTTTGGAGGAGGTCCGACTCACTAGTGGGTCATCTAGGGGCTGAAACGAAGACTCTATTTTTTTTTAAATCGAATCACTTGCACTGTTGCACCAGTATCGGGGGAGGCAGTTTAATAACATGTAATTCACGAACACAAATGACACCCAGACTCAGAGTAAGTGCCTCTGGTTTCGACAAAGACACTTCGAACCCGAGACCCGTTGATCCAAAGGCGGTACATCCAACCCCTAGACCAATGAGGCAGTCGTCTTATCTATCTATGAAAGCCTTTTTTTTTGGTATGGTTGTTAGAAATTCTAACCTTTAATAGTCTACTAAGGTTAACGATTGAAGTTAGTAGACAGTAATAAAATATAATTGCTATACTAGGGGAACCTCCTAATCAAATTCTGTGCCAGCCTGTCTGGTAAGCGTAGCACTGCAAATGGATATTAGATTTTGTCTGTCAATCTTTTAATTGTTTAATGTTATTAATTATTGTATGATTTACTGATTGTGTCTACGTGGTGACGGATTTAGAATGCACAGTGTCGCCATCCCATTCCATGCTGAGGGTGTCATAAGAGGCGGCAAAAGGGAATGAAAAGTCCGCAAGAGAAGGAAACCTGGATACGAAACAGTAGACTATTCCCCCCATGTAATGGGAGGAGGCCTGACTCAGCAGTGGGTCATGTACCGGCTGAGTAGTAGTAGTATTAATAATTTTGATAAATTAATAAAATAAAACACATTATTTTAATAATAAATGTAATGTTTGGAAATGCACATCTGTCAAATGACTTTGACAATTAATGATGAACTGCTATGATTGGCGCGTGTCGGACCACTGGCACGATGCGGGCTGCATGCACTACGGGGGCTGGATGAACTATAGCGCTATGGGACACTGCTACAGGGGCCACGGCTACTGGGTGCGCCACCACTGGGTGCGCCACCACTGGGTGCGCCACCACCGGGTGCGCCACCACTGGGTGGGCCGGCACTATGGGGGCGATAATACCGCCATAGGCGATAGCGACGAATGCTAGGAAAATTGTCTGTAAATAAAAATTATATGGCTTATAAACAAGCTAATATTTTGAATGCTACATACTGTTCTATATAATGTTGATCTAGATATTTATTATTTAGAATAAATAAATAAATAAAACGATCAGAACCGTGAAGAAATCATTTCCTTTAATGTGTAAAGATCGTAAAAACCTAAGACAGCATATTGAAGTTATTATCGATGTTTATCCTGTTATTAATTTAATACATTTTCTTCACTTTACTGTAGATCATAATCAAATTAACACCTGTACTCAAACTACTGTACTCTTTAATATTAGTTTATACAGTGTTGGAAAATGTTTACAAGCCATCTTTTTGCTGAAAAATTTTTGCTTTTGTTTTTTTAAATGTTTACTATAACCAATGTTTCGCAACAAAGAACGATTTATACCCATGCAAGTTTCACACTAAGGTACTTGCATGAATAATTTATCAAAACGAATACAGATACTTAAGAACTTTATGTAATCCGTACCAACAACAACATCCTTACAGTCGTCAAAAGTTTGGGCAAAGAGCCAATAAAAAAATATTACCTTACCTTTGCTTATTACCTAAGTTATGAAACTTTCGTCTAAACTGGTGACCAAATTATTAAGAAAAAACTTACTTATTTTTTACCCAGTACCCAGTCTTTATCAGTAGTACTATCGATCTATTGGTGGGCTATTAGACCACCAATAGATCGATAGTATTTTAATACACCCTGTAACAGTGTAAACACATTCTCATAATAGGACAGCTAAGGGCAAAGTTGTTTTAATAGAGGAATGATATCATTTAAATTTATCAAATTTGATTAATTAATTAAATTTAATTATTCGAACTGTACTTCATTCACAAAAATCTTACGACAGTACTATTTATACAAAAATGACATCTAAATATGTCATTGCAGCCACGGAGAAAAGTTACTCTCTGTATAATGTTTACTTTTATTTTTTGTGACATAATCATAGCCGATGGAAATTATTTATAAAACAAAATCGTAGGTTTCAAATAATCTTTGTAGTAAACTTACCAGTTTGAACATTGTGTAAGTTGTGGGAAGGCACTGATGCTAGACTGTACCTAGATCACCTAGGCTTAGTCCTTTTATAGCCCTTAGTCCTACGGTCTAGGCTATGTGAGTCGGCTGCAATAAATCTTGCGTTTGGCAATATGCAACTTGAGTGTGTTAGTACAACCGTACACTTCATGCCAGTGAAAATGGCGCATATTAATGCACTTCAGCAAATTTCTATCATCTTTTGTATAAAATCTTGTAACGATATTTGTTATCGAATTCCTCCGAAATTACCGAATTTTATAATTATTTTAAAATACAACGTTTTTTTACTTATAACGAATTAACGTTTATTAGTCTCACAAAATCTTGAGAACTGTTGGACTGATGTTTGTACAATTCTAAGTAAAGCATAAAGTTAAAAACAATCAAAGAAATTGCAACTTAAGTATTAAAACAACAATTTTTTCGCGGGAGAGTTGTGTGCACGCATCTAATGCACCCAAAATATTTAAAACAGAATGTCTACCCGTGCAACCACGGGGCGTTACCAAGTATCATATAAATATTTACTTTGGACTTCTGTAATACAAGAGAGGTGAATCGAGTTTCTAATGTTCAATTGAGAAAATTTAGTAAAGAGCTGACCACCGTGCCTATGCTCTGACCACCGCCTACCTGGTTGGGGTTTCCCGCTGTCGGGGACCTCCAGCTCAGTGATGGTAATTCGCTAAGCCTCTCTAGTTTTTTGTATACATTTTTGACACCTTATTTGACGCCTACCTAAATTATTTAAGCAAGTTTCAGAAAGCTTCCTAATTATTTTTCCCTCGAAATTATCTTAAAAATATATTTCCGAAGCTTTGATATTATTTACTAAACCAATTACGCACACCCTTCAAGCGGTTACTTA
The DNA here is from genome assembly GCA_905475355.2 of Clostera curtula. Classification (NCBI taxonomy): domain Eukaryota; kingdom Metazoa; phylum Arthropoda; class Insecta; order Lepidoptera; family Notodontidae; genus Clostera; species Clostera curtula. The sequence goes on along the minus strand of FR997803.1, from coordinate 710,978 downwards.
ATATTAGTACGTAGTTCACCAAGTGAATTGTTTCGTCCATTATATTGGACTTAATCTGAAATCACTTAATTAAAGTAGACAGGAACTTTCAGACAGACTAAAGGAAAACAGATAAAAAACCATCTACATTTCTTTTAACGTCGAGAATTAGTCCTATCCATTCAAAGGTTGTCTGGAAGAAATCGCGGAGTGCGATAAGACCGCCCATTGTACATTTCTTTGTTGTATTTCTCTGATACCATGTTAACCTTTAATTGATGTACAATAAAGAGTATTCTTAACTATTCTAATATGCTTTTTGCTTGCAAAAACATGAATCAAATTTACAAAAAATTAAATTAAAAATTTAAATAAACCCCCGACACAATGACCTAACTTCCCTTTAAAAAGTAGAAAATAAAATACATCGCGTTGGGGGACCGCTCCTACTTATTTATTACCTGACCCCTGGTCCCCCAACGCGATGTATTTTATTTTCTACTTTTTAAAGGGAAGTTAGGTCATTGTGTCGGGGGTTTATTTAATTTTTTAATTTAATTTTTATTTTCGTCTTTTTATAGGTACACGCTTATAATGATGTAGATGTATAAGTTGTCAATACGTAGATTCTTGTCACTTTCTAATTTTCTCCCCACCACATATATTTGCAGATATTGGGTATCCCCCCCCCCCATTTACCCTAGAGCTTTTTCAGGGCTTAACTGATTTTCATGGAACATATTATTTTGTAATGTGCACGTGATGCGCTTTCATTTGAGACCCCACTCGATTATATTTGCAGACTTTTGGTTATTCCTCCCCACTTTCACGCCCTATAACTTTTATACGACTTAACCGATTTTCATCAAACATATCTAAGAACACTCGCCCGTAACTCACCTATCATACAAAAAAAACTTTTTTGAAATCGCTTCATCCGTTCGCGAGCTACGGTGCCACAGACAGACAGACAGACAGACCGACAGACAGACACGTGAAACTTATAACACCCCTCTTTTTGCGTCCGGGGTTAAAAAAAAACTTTTTGTCGGAAGTTTTATTATATTTTTTTGTGGCAAATAGTTCTTTGTGATCCACAATGTTTTGAGTGCGAACATTGTTTCTGTCTCAGTTTTTGATTAATTATAACAAGTACAACAATTTAATTAAAATAGAAAAGTCAATATGTTCATTTAATTTCATTTTACTGGGAGAATAATTGAACCGTCTATCAATTAACAAACTTCTTTTCATAGAAACACAACTCTTAAAACTCTTTTCGTATAAGAGAAAAATAAACTTCTTATTTAAGTACCTCCCAATGTGCACCTTATATTGCAATACCGTGTACACGACAACGCTACATCGATGTTCAGGATTTAGTTTTACATAAAAGACTTAATCCAAAACGGGTAAATATCACAATATAAACCTTATGGCCTCGAAAATAAAGTGTATAATTATATAAACATTTTACTTTTCATTGTGGTTGTTGTGGAACTAAACAATTTTATTTATTACGTTAATTATTGAAACAGACAAACAGTATCTCTGTGTATAAAAGGTTAATAAAATACTATGACACTGCTAGGTACTTTGTGTATATTCCTCATGAGAACCGATATTTTTTTCCGTATAGGCGTCACACTTAGTTATAAACGGAAAAAAATCGGTTCTCATATAGTTCCTTCCGTGTGTATAATATACCAGTTTGCGCGCGACTTCACATAGTCTATATGTGGGCTACTGAAGGTTAATGCATCATTTGAATGGTGAAAGATTTTTTGTAATTTTATCAGCTTGCTGTGTTCCTGTACTCGACCATTGTAAAAAATATGTTTATGTAATCAATAAAGCTCAGCTGTCTAGAACTACCACTTGAGCTTTGTCATCACCATTTGAGCACATAAATAATCCTTTACTGACTCGAGTTCTCTTCCAAATACAAGGAGGGGAAATTGTCCTTTTTTTCTTTGAAAATCCTCATGGATGGTGGGTGGGGACTAGCCAGGTTTATGGGACTCCAGGGCGCGGGAATCTGGTAATTAGCGCTCTGAACTACGGTGTTCCTCGATTGCCCGTTTCAGGGTCATCGAGAGCGCATCCAATGGGGGAACATGGTCCGCGACGGGCAAAACTATCCTACTGTGCCATGCTGGCAAGACGGGTTGGCACAGGGTTTGTATAAGGTTTTCCATCTCTTGTGGCTTTATGACCTTGCGTGCCTAAAGTGCTGGGCCAGACTGCACACGCTGGCGCGGGGCGTTCGTAGCGCGGCATACTTCACTACATCACTACATAGTATAAAACAAAGTCCCATTTTTCTGTCCGTCCCTATGTATGCTTATATCTTTAAAACTACGCAACGGATTTTGAAGCGGTTTTTTTTAATAGATAGAGTGATTCAAGAGGCAGGTTTAAATGTATAACCCACCCCCGCTTTGCACGGGCGAAGCCGGGGCGGGCCACTGGTAAACATATAAAACCTTATTTGAGTGTCCGTCGACGGCACGCTCTGTGGAAATCCTTGGGGGAGGCCTATGTCCAACAGTGGACGTCTTTTGGCTGAAATGATGATGATGATGATGACGAGTGGGCACGCGGGCCTTTTCATATTTTTAGTATGCCGCGCCGCCACCGCCCCGCGCCCGCGTGTGCAGTCTGGCCAAGCACAAAGTCGTCACTTACGACCCCCTCAGGATGGAATTGTGATATTATGCATTCCAAACCTCTCACTTTCCGGAGTGACATGGAATAACGGCAATGTTATTGAAAAGCCTACATAAAGCCTACATTACATATTACAGTAGAATACGTAATGTGGTACCCCAATTCTGTAGCAGCCGGCGTTTCACGGGTGATTGATCAGACACCCTATTCTTGCAAATCGGGACACACGCCGTATAACCTCCTTGCAGAACACAAAAGAAAAATTAGGAACGCAATGTTCGCTTTGGTGTCAGTAGGTTTCAATGCTTAAGGGGCTACACTAAACTATAACATTGATATTAGTAAATAATATATATTTTTTCGATATAGAATGCACAACGTCACCAACCGGTACCATCCTCAGGGTGTCGAATGAGCCGACTAAAGGAATGCAAGAGGCAGATCACCAAGACAAGTAAAACCCGTATTGCCAGCGTGGCACAGTAGACTAATTTCCTCCCATGTAATTGGGGAAGGCCTGACTCAGTAGTGGATCTATTATGGGCTGAAATAAACTATTATAAATTGACCTGCCAACCTTTGTGGCCAGCCAATTCACAATTTGACCAAAGAATATATAAAACCAAAATAAAATTATAATGTCTTACAAAATTTAATAGTTTAACTAATAAACTTTTTTACATCGATCCAATGTATAGGTACGAAATTTATTTAATTTTAGTAATGGTAATGTGATTTCATGTCGTAATGTCCATGGGGCTGAGCTGGATAAGATGTCCACACAGGAATTAAAACCTGGTCATGCATTGGCCCTCGCAACTTTGCAGAGACCAGTCCATGTTCCATGAAACCCATCATGGGTGGATACCCAGGCCCCATTTCCATTGGGCCCCGGTGCATAGTGTAAGGAATCGGCTGGTGGAACGAAGAGTGGTAGTCCATCTTGATTTCTGCGTTGATGGTGACCGCTAGGGCTGTCAATATCTGTAGTATGAAAAATCAGTGTCGTTATTAGCTATACAAATAAATAAAATTGAATCTACTACTCAGCCCATGTAGGGCTGACCCACTGCTGAATTTTTCATTCCTTATGTCAACTATTGCGACACCCCCATAATTTAATGGGTTGTATCTTAAATCCGTCACCATACAGAGAATAATATCAAGAAACCGTTTATAAATTAATATGAAGGTATGGTGGGGACAACAAACAATTTATATATTATTAGCTGAGCGGGCAGACGTTGTCCTGCAGCGCCACCTGTCGGGCTGATTTGTGTATCTAAACCATCCTCGGTGCCACCCAATCGTATACAAAACAAACATTCAAATCGGTCCAGACGTTTAGGAGAAGTTATCAGGCAGTGTTGTACACTAGAATTATATTTAAAAAGATTATCACTACACTGACAAATAGGTATAGGAGGAACTTAAAATTCACCGAAAGTTTTTAAAGTATTTTTATGTTTGAATAAAAACATATTGATCTATCATTTACATTATCGTTTACTTAACGATCATATTACCATGGGAACCTTTTCGTAAATGCTCTAGGCACAGCTGTCCTGGTTCACATAACATTACTTAGTTTTAAATCAACTTGATACATGGCACTAGTAACCGATTTTTGGTGCTACTTCGAGTGTACTTAATATAAACAGTTGGTCTTAAAAGTTTCTGAAAACATTGCTCTCTTACAAAGTAAATTATATTAGTTTAGTGCAACTGTTTTCTTAAATAAACTGGTTTATTTGTGTGTGGGTTGTTTACAAATATGTTATTCACGAACACAACATTGCGTAACTTAGACGGAAACATTTATCATGATTCCAATCCCTAAAATTACCCACTGCCGTAGCCTTTTTCATTTACTAATTCTCCCAATTAGCCCACTAGTTGATAGTGCCTCCCCTAATGACATAGTCCCCATCAGTCACAGTCAGCTTGATGCAGGCAGCTGCTGCATAGCCTTTCGCAGATCGTCTTTCGCAGACTAGCAAAGGGACGACGACGATTCAATTATACTGCCTCGTTGGTCTAGGGGTTAGATGTGCTGCCTTCAGATCAACCGGTCCCGGGTTCGACTCCGGGGTCGGGCTTCGTCTTTGTCTCACTATGAGGCACTTCCTCTAAGTCTCGGTGTCATTTGTATTCGTGAAATACATGTTTGTAAATACCGCGATATAGGTTACACCTAGTGCATGGGTTTAATTTTTAACAAAAAAAAACTTATTGGGTATGTGTATCCACGTGTAATCCGATTACACGTGGATACGCCTACACTCTTTGTTACACATTATGTGGCGTCTGTTGGTAAAACACAAACAATTCATGATACAAACTAAGACAAAGTTGTATCAAGTCTCATGTTCCAAATACGTCTTCGTGCTTCTTAGCTAAAATAAATATAGAAGACTTTACACATTCTAAGTCTGGTTAATATTCAGCCAGTTCTGAGAAGTTATGTTAGGTACAAAAAAGATAAATACTTGTCATGACTGAAATGTTGACCACTATTTCAACGACCCATAGTATCTTTAGGATATGGCAAGAGGCGAATAAAGGAAGGCAAGTAGCTGATAACCTAGCCGCAAGAGAAGGAAGACTTGATGCAAACCCTGTGCCAACCCGTCTTGCCAGCATGGCACAGTAGGCTAATTAATTTCCCTCCATGAATTTGGAGGAGACCCAGTAATAGATCCTTATGAGCTAAAATGATTAAGTCGATTAATGATTTTATGATATAGCTCAAGAAGTGGCTGATGTATATTGACTACTCAAAAATAATATACTTTGAGATGCGGCCTATAAGCGAGTAAAGTTGGTTTTCATCTCTCCAAATCTTCTCTAAAATGTTATTTGCTGTATCAAGTTTTCCTTCTCTTCACGCTAGGATGTTTTCCCTTTGTATTCCATTAGTCCTCTTACGACACCTTTAGAACGGAAATGGTTGGTGACACTCACTTACCAATACAATTAATCTTCTGTCCATCTTCGGTATTGTTTTGCGACTATAATATTGCAGTCATAGCCTGCTTATAAGTAGTGACTAACAATAGATATCGCAATACATTTTAATTGTTAATTTCCGTTCATTCAAGAAAATTATGAAATTTCCTTATCCATGGATTTAGAAAAGCCATGAAGTATACTTTTTTCTTGTTTAATAGCAAGCTGGCCGTGCATAGTCTGATTTTAAATGAATATATAAATTAAAATAACAATGAATTAATTATTGTACCTTGAATGTTTTTTAATCGACGAGGTAGTAAAACGTAGACGAAAAAAGGTAGACGTTCCCAATTCGTTTGTGTATGGCGAGGGCTAACTGACACACGCAAATGACACCTAACTGACACCTAACTGACACACGCAAATGACACAATGAGCCCAGTGCAAGTATTTCTACTATTTAGTACTCCGCCAATACATGATCCACTGCTGACTCGGACCTCCTCCAATTGTAGTTAGCATACTGCGCTACACTTGACAGACGGTTTGGCACAAGGTTTCGTAACAAGTTTTCCTTCTCTTGTGGCTGGGTTTTTAGACCTTATCACTTCCTTCTGTCAACAACCTCAGGATAGAATTGGGTGGGACGAAGTATCTCAAAAATCTTCAAATCTTTGGCTTACAAAAAGACAATTGTCTGATATTGCATAGGTCCTTCCGCTGTTAGCTCCATGTTATTCCTGATCTCTGTTAATTTTACTTACACAAAGAAAAATAATATTGCCAGGGTAGTGTTATATCTTCGTCTTCTTAAAGTGCCTCTCCATTACTGGAGGTAGGCCGTCAGTCATATTGGTCATTTGGAATAGCTGTTCTGCATTATTTATTCCAGTAAACTCTCCGACGTTTCTTAACTATCAACATAAAAAATACGCCTTCAAAGGCGAGAATTACCAAAAAGGCCTACACCACGATATAAAGTTTACAGAGCAATTCGCACAGATATGAAATCCCCGACTACAGTTATTGGGAGATAGGCGTCGCGGCCCCCTGCCACACATATCACCTCGTCTGGCGGGATAATCATCCCTTTGCACCTTAAAGTTAATATTAACACGTTGGAGAACCCTATTATGGTTGGGTTATGGGTCTACGTCGGATGCACCACAGCTCGAACGCATCAAGGCGTTGCGACACCACAGAGATAAAGTACTTCATATAAGAATGTGAAGCTTACCATTGATTTTCACGATCAACGACATTGCTTGGGATGCGAACTGCATTGTATGGTAGTGCAATGAAACGCGTTCCGTTATAAGGTCAGGTCCAGAAATAGTAGTCAGATCCGCGCAGATTAACTACTGTTTGCCATTAATACAAAGGTAGAAAATATTTTACACATATTTTTGTAAGTTCTCTATTTTAAAAACTGATAAAATGTATGTCAACGCTTCGACTGATTTGCATGTATGAGGTAAATTTTCGCATTAACCTATTTCATGATAGGCAAGAAAACTAAGAGTATTTTTCAAAATATTTAACTTTTCACTTTTTCACTAATTCACTTTTTAAATTGTTTTGTCAAATTTCAAAGTATTGTGTAGTATTTTAGAGTGTGTCTCACAGATTACACAGGTTGGCAACATAAAGTACGGCAAAGAAAAAAAAATCCTTCTGAACAAGCTACCATGCCTAGCTAGCGGCAGCCCTGGCCGGCGCCTGGCCGAGCCTCCGCTGCTATCTGCGGCAGTTTAAGGCTCTCGAGGCCACTCTGAGGACAGACGAGTCCCCGGAGCCAAAAACCACCACGCCACTGTGTGCCGCTCTTCATATAGGCTCTCCCCGTAAGCCCGCCCGGCATGGGTGACCCTAAGCTGGTATGGCCTGACGGATCCTAGATGCACGCAAGCCCCCTCACCACAACAAAGTGGCAGCACAGTCGAGGGGGTGAACATGCTACCAATATTAACACAAGTGAACTAAAATGAAGTTCAGTATTGGTGAATATAACTAGCCCAAACAAAATCATCTATACATGTATACATCTATACAAATAAATAAAATTTGAGTGTCTGTTTGTAATAATAAAATAACAACTTTTTACTAAGTGCGTAATACACAGCACATAGACCAAAATAACATTTTTTTTTATTTTTGTCTGTCTGTCCGTCTGTCTGTCTGTTTGTTCCGGCTAATCTCTGGAACGGCTGAACCAATTTTGACGGCACTTTCACCGATAGTTAGCTGATGATATATAAGGAGTAACTTAGGCTAATTTATTTAGTCTATACAATATACATCTATACATCTATACAAATAAATAAAATTTGAGTGTCTGTTTGTAATAATAAAATAACAACTTTTTACTAAATGCGTAAGTCTGTATACACAGCACATTGACCAAAATAACATTTTTTTTTAATTTTTGTCTGTCTTTCCGTCTGTCTGTCTGTCTGTCTGTTTGTTCCGGCTAATCTCTGGAACGGCTGAACCAATTTCGACGAGACTTTCACCGATAGTTAGCTGATGATATAAGGAGTAACTTAGGCTACTTTATTTAGTCTATACATCTATACAAATAAATAAAATTTGAGTGTCTGTTTGTAATAATAAAATAACAACTTTTTACTAAATGCGTAAGTCTGTATACACAGCACATATACGAAAATAACATTTTTTTTAATTTTTGTCTGTCTGTCTGTTTGTCACAGCTAATCTCTGGAACGGCTGGATCGATTTTGACGGGACTTTCACTGATAGGTAGCTGATGATATAAAGAGTAACTTAGGCTACTTTTATTTAGTCTATACATCTTCTATACAAATAAATAAAATTGGAGTGTCTGATTGTAATAATAAATTAACAACTTTTTACTAAATGCGTAAGTATGTTTAAACAGCACATAGACCAAAATATTTTTTTAAAATTTTTGTCTGTCTGTCTGTTTTTTCCGGCTAAAACGTTCAGTACTTTGGAGACATTGTTAAAAACTTAATTTAAAACAAACATGAGAGCACATCATTCAGCTGATTCAGAATTTAGTAAAATTCTTCTTGATGTTGGAGAGGGAAAGTGTCTAGAAGTGAATAGTAATTATGATATAGAACTACCTACCAGTCTTTGTCAGGTTGTGGTTGACACTGAAACTTTAATACATAGTATTTATGATGATATTCACAATCTCAATATCAAGAAGATTCGATAAATAAGCCAACAAAAACTAAAAATAAATGATAATTAAAATAAATGCAAAAACCAAAAAAAAATATTAATGAACTAATTAACTTTTTTTAAATTCCACGCGGACGAAGTCGCGGGTGCAGCTAGTTGTTAACTATATTTTACCAGTGCTATGGAGATAGTTTTATATTACTTCCAGTGACCGCTATCTGATGAAGGAATATTTTGCCTCATATATATAGCTCATTAAATTAATTATGGAATCTTAATATTAGAAGGCGTAAGAAAGTAGATCTACGTAGAAAGCAACGTTTTTATTGCCTTTCTGTCGCCGATTAGTGGCCCGTGTGTGGACATTCCTCCCATGTGGAGCTATTTGTAGTCAATGTCGCGTCAATGAGCCTGCGATTATTATGCTATGCCGACTAGGCGTGCTATCACGATTATTTACTGAACTATGGTAAATAATACTTAGATTTGATTGGTTATAAATTATTAAATTTCAATTTTGATACTAAGATAATGTTTGGATCATGCATAATGTAGTTTTGGGTCAGAATATTAATGGTAGAAAATTTTAGGCAATTAAGCAACCTTAAAATTTTCTTCACTACATAGTATAAAACAAAGTCGCTGTGCCTGTCCGTAACTATGTATTCTATGCTTAAATGTTTAAAACTACACAACAGATTTTGAAGCGATTTTTTTTAATAGATAGAGTGGTTGAAGAGGAAGTTTTATATTTAAAATACATGCATAATATAATATATAAAATTCTCGTGTCACAGTTTTCGTTGCCATACTCCTCCGAAACGGCTTGACCGATTTTGATGAAATTTTGTGGGCATATTGAGTAGGTCTGAGAATAGGACAACATCTATTTTTCATCTCCCTAAATTTTAAGGGGGGGGGGGCTGGTAAAAAAAATGTTTATTTTTTAGAGAAAATTTTTTGCTTTTATTTTTTTAAGATTCAGCATAAAAAAAATACAAACAACCCTAAATTGTCACCCCTCTACGATCAACCCCTATTTAATTACATGGCAAAACAACGTTTGCGATAGGAGATGTTGTATAGATAGATTGAGTCATCACGATATCTCTGGAACCATAAGACCTAGAAGGTTGCGCGGGGGTTGCGCGGGGTGGAGGTTACGCGGGGTGGGGGTTGCGCGGGGTGGGGGTTGCGCGGAGAAGGGTGTTGCGCGGGGGATGGTTAATTATTTGGCAAAACAACGTTTACCGGGACAGCTAGTATTGCATAAAAACCCTGATAAATTTAGATGTTCATCATTTCACCCGTGCGAAGCCGGGGCGCGTCGCTTGTAAATAATAAATAAATAGGTAATAATTATCACAACTAGTCGGGTACATTGGTCTATAGGTAAACTTTTTAAGTATAGCGTAATCTTCTCACTTTCACAATCACTTTAACTAACATACACAATAACATATATCTGAACCGTCATAAACAAATGTCGCATGGAAACATGAAACCTACATCGCGATTGCGAAGTTTACATAACAATATTTACGGGTAAGAAATTCCTGACTATAATCATTGGGGGATAGCCACTGTAGCCGCCGTCAGACATCCTTTTGTGCCCAATAAGTATGTATAGTTTAGGAGGAAAATGTTTTATATCCAGAATGAACCTATTAGAGTTTCATTTAATTCCGCCTAGCTGTGTGCGTGTGTTGACGGATTTAGAATATACAGTGTCACCAGCCCATTCCATTCTGGGGTTGATATGAGAGCCGCCTAGCCCTAAGAGGAGGACACGAAAATGCCCATCGCGTGTCTAATTATCCTTCATGTAAGTGTTCTAATTACCATTCCTGGTCCCTTATGATAAACGGCAATGTCATTTTAGATTGTGTCACCTGTGGTCAGCTGACATCTGAAGAGTAGATTGCCTTGTCGCAAAGTCAAGGTGCCTGTCTCCGCGTGACGCCGCGAACTAGGTTAGCCTAAGCGCCACCTTAATGGCTTATCATTTAAACATCAAGTTGATTATCCTAGTAAGGTAGTAAGCAACAACAAGTAGTGAATGATGAAATCGGCTCAGTCTTCTGACGATCTTATTATGTATACATAAATTACGCGACACGTTTTTTACCCACGATAGACTCGTAAACTACTTAACCGATTTTCATCAAATTTGCACGTGTGCCGTTTGATCCAACTTGAAAGATAGGATAGCTTCTCAATCTAAAGTCGCAAGATGATTTTATTGCAAATTATTTTTCTAATTTGACAGTCACAATTATATGTTAGCTCCAAACGATTCTAACAGATGGCGATATCTGTTGACTGGTTTGAGTAAGTATTTAATAGATGGCGCTATGTTAACGGACGCACTCTGAGGCTTGACGAGCATCTAGCGCAGTTGGAGGTGGAGCTGGAGAACATCAGGTGGCATGTTCTGGGTCTTTGCGAAGTCCGTAGAGAGGGAGAGGACACCATTACCCTAGAATCTGGCCACCTTTTGTACTTCCGCGAAGGACAGCAAAAATCGCAGGGTGGCATAGGGTTTCTTGTCCATAGAGTCCTCTCTAACAATGTTGAAGAAATCTCCAGTGTGTCGACGAGGGTAGCGTACCTGATTCTTCGGCTATCCAAACGGTATAGCTTGAAGATCATCCAGGTTTACGCACCGACCTCGGCACATTCGGATGATGAAGTTGAGGATATGTATGAGGATATCTCAAAAGCCTTACACAACACCACCAAGGCTCACTTTAACATTGTTATGGGGGACTTTAACGGCAAGGTAGGTGCTCAGATTGGCGGTGAATCCCGAGTGGGACCCCATGGTTATGGAAGTAGGAATCACAGGGGGCAAATGCTTGTCGACTTCCTAGAGAAAGAGGGGCTCTACTTAATGAACTCTTTCTTTAAGAAGAAGCCCCACAGGAAGTGGACTTGGCAAAGTCCCGATACTGTGACCAAAAACGAGATCGACTTCATCATGACGGACAAGAAGCACATATTCAGAGACGTCTCCGTGATCAACCGATTTAATACAGGCTCTGATCACCGACTTGTCCGAGGCTCTCTGAATATCGACTTAAAGCTCGAAAGAAACCGTCTGATGAAGTTCACGCTCCGACCGAACCCACTCCAAACCATGGCGGAAACCGAAGCGTACCAGGACATACTGGGCGCTAGATTTGCTGCCATAGAGCCTACCGATGACGTCGACGAGACCCTACAAAACATCTTGGATACACTAAGGGGTGAGGGCATCAAATTTTGTAGAACGCAGCGTAAAGGTACGAAGTCCAAACTCTCGGACGAGACTCTGCGGCTTATGACAAAAAGACGGGAAACTACACATGCCACTTCGTCAGACAGGGCAAATCTCAACCGACAAATTGCTAAAATGACACGGCGTGACCTTCGGAGCTCCAATACCCGCCTCATATTAGAGGCAATTGAGCGAAACCGAGGGTCCAAGGTGTTCATTAAGCAGCTTGGGAGGAGCCACCTGACGAAGCTCACAACACGCGATGGCAGAACCGTTTTGTCTAAGCCGGAGATTCTTGCCGAGATCGAAGACTTCTATGGCCGGCTTTATGCTGCACATGCCACTCGTCCCCAAAGTTCTATCCAGGATCAAAGAGCCACCCTGGTCCGCCACTATACCGACGAACTGCCCGATATCAGCCAAGACGAAATCGTGCTGGCTCTTAAACAACTTAGAAATGGAAAGGCCCCCGGTGAAGACGGAGTTACTTCAGAACTTCTGAAGACAGGAGGGATTCCTGTCATACAGGAACTGCAAAGACTCTTTAACTCCGTCATTCACTGCGGGAGAACTCCTAAGGCGTGGAGCAGGAGTTTGGTGGTACTGTTTTTTAAGAAAGGTGATACCACACTTCTTAAAAATTACAGGCCCATCTCACTCCTGAGCCACGTCTATAAGTTGTTTTCAAGAGTCATTGCGAACCGTCTCGCCATAAGACTCGATGAATTTCAGCCTCCGGAACAGGCCGGGTTTCGTAGGGGTTATAGCACCATAGACCACATCCACACAGTGAGGCAAATTATACAGAAGTCCGAAGAGTATAATCGGCCCCTGTGTCTAGCTTTTGTGGACTATGAGAAAGCTTTTGACTCCGTCGAAGCCTGGGCTGTTCTTGAATCCCTTCAGCGATGCCAAGTGGACTATCGTTACATCCAAGTGTTGAGATGTCTGTACGATGAGGCCTCTATGTGTGTCCAAGTACAGGACCAGCGTACTAAACCCATCCAACTTTGCCGCGGAGTGAGACAGGGGGATGTAATATCCCCGAAACTGTTCGCAAGCGCTTTGGAGGATGTGTTTAAGACGCTGGACTGGAAAGATAAGGGCATTAACATAAATGGCCAGTACATCTCACACTTGAGATTTGCAGATGACATAGTCCTAATGGCGGAGTCGCTGGAGGAGCTACAACAGATGCTGACCAGCTTAGCATCAGCCTCGCGACGGGTGGGTCTCGGCATGAATTTGGATAAAACCAAAATCATGATGAATGACCACATTCATCCGAGACCTATCGTCGTAAATGGTCATCATGTTGAAGCTGTTCCAGAATATATATACCTCGGGCAAATTTTGCAATTAGGTAGGAACAGCTTCGATAGGGAGGCCAAGAGGAGAATCCAGCTGGGCTGGGCAGCATTTGGAAAACTTCGTCGAGTCTTCTCGTCGCCCATCCCGCAGAGCTTGAAAACGAAAGTTTTCGATCAGTGCGTCCTACCCGTCATGACCTACGGCGCCGAGACGTGGACACTCACGGTGAGACTAGTCCACCAGTTTAAAGTCGCTCAGCGTGCTATGGAGAGAGCTATGTTGGGAGTTTCTCTGAAAGATAGGCTCCGTAACGAGATTATCCGACAGAGAACCAAAGTCACCGACATAGCTCAGCGAATTAGCACACTGAAGTGGCAGTGGGCTGGTCATATCTGTAGAAGAACCGACAACCGCTGGGGTAGACGAGTTCTTGAGTGGAGACCGCGAATAGGCAAGCGTAGTGTAGGACGACCCTCTGCTAGATGGAGCGACGATCTGCGAAAGGCTGCGGGCAGCGGCTGGATGCGTCAAGCCGAGGACAGGGCGCTATGGCGCTCTTTAGGGGAGGCCTATGTCCAGCAGTGGACTAATGTGGGCTGATGATGATGATGATGATGATGTTAAAAGTTAAATTAATGTTAGATGTAATATAACCAAAACCTTAGCCACGCAACGCATGGCCGGGTCTGCTAGTAATCTCAATGTATATTCACCCATTAACGACTGACGTTAACCTCTTACGGGGAAAAGTGTACAGACAGAGTTTGGTATTTAACACCTAAAGTCAATTTGTAAGGAATGCAAGTTATGCCAATCAATAAAGTACACTGACCACGATAACAGTAAATCCTCAATCATGCGGGCGAATAGCAGTGCAATAACATTTCTCGCGATCCACAGTACTCCAGTGACCTCTTGTGTTCGGAATGCGAAATTTATCGCCCGATCGAACGCGAATTAAAGTTTTAATTTTTCGATGTCGTAAATTCCCAATGGAAGATAAATGACTCGTCAAAATTGAATGAATGCTTTTAATAGCCCATAAAATCAGATATGTTTGTAAATTTAAATCATAATTTATTTGACATAAAATTCGAATGGAGTAGATGTTTTTAAACTTAGGTTTTTGCTTTTTTGGTTTTTTAAATCGAAACCCCTTCATAGGTAAAACCTGCATCGCGGGGTGGAGAATAAACTACTGTACCAAGCTGGCCAGATGGGTTGGTACAAGCTTTCGTTTCAAGTTTTCCTTCTCTTGTGGCTACATTTTCAGCCTTGTCATTTACTATTGTCGACTCTTACGACACCCTCAGGATGTTATGGGGTGGTGACACCATGTATTTTAAATCCGTCACCACACGGAGAGTTTTGACTTATTAACTTTAACATATTTACTACTACTGCCATACTATTTAAAGCTTCTATCCTACTTGTATTTGAATATACTATATTGTGCAACACTATAACAATATCTCCGTACTTCGAAGGGCACGTAGAGCTTGTTTTCCCGGTTTATCTGTCAGGGTATAAGTCAAATGGGCGGGCGGGACATACAAGTACCATTTTTCTTTTTTAATGATTATTATTTTTTTATTTATTCTTTATCCTTTCAATTGAAGTCTCCTTTATGTTTGTTTTAAAATGTACTATTTTTCCGCATCTTACACTCCTTGTATATTTTGCTGAATTAAAAAAAAACAGGATAAAACGGAGCAGACGAGGGTCAGAAACTAAATATTAATAATAATAAATCCCTATTCTTAGGGGTATCAAAATAATTATCTATTAAGTCAAGTATAATGATTGAAATAGTGTGCGAGACGTCTAATCACTTGAATGTAAGTGATTATTGCAACCTACTGATGTCTTTGGCGTATCAGCCTGTTATGGGTTCAGCCAATGGAGCGAATTTTGTGAGTTGTGAGTCGCGTAATTTCGGTCGCAGAAATTCTGCCCAGCAGAAATTCTGTTGAGCTGCCCGACGGGCGCATTTTATTCATTTGTCGACTTTGACGCAATCTTTACCTGACTGACGCTTTCATCGGTCTCCTCGCACCCCGCGCCCCCGTGAACTCAATTCGGTCGAATAATGCGTGTGAGTGAGTTGGCTCACAACTCATTTTGCGTCGCCGTGTGGTACGAATTCGATTTTTTTATGAAACCGAATGCAGTAGAAATTACGCGACCGAAATTGCGCGACTCACAACTCACAAAATTACGCTCGTTTGGCCTCAGCCTAGTTTCAAACTGCTGAATCAGGTCTCCTTCAAACTCGTGAATGGAACACCAATTTTTCTTTCAATATATTTGTCACCTCGTCTGACACCCTCATGCTAGAATGAGTTTGTGATGCCACGTATCACAATTCAATATACTCGTTGATGAGCTAAGAATCGTGCAGGGAATTATCAAGTTTTCTTCCCCCTAAAACACACCCTCATAATGAAACGAGTTGGTGATACCACATACTATCACAACACGATACACTCAGTGGTGACCTTGAAATATAACATTACTATAACTGCTGACTGACGTCAACGGCTATGCCACTTATTCTATTAAGTTGAATTACTTTGTCACATGTGAAACTTTAGTCTCGAGCTTAGACTGCACTTTAGTATCATCATACGAGTATTAACCTGTAATTAACTTTAACAGGTATGAGTAATAACGCTTAGTGGAAAAGGGCATTGAACTTGCGGAAAATTTGATATAAAATAACTGTTACAATTGTGTATAGTGGAGGCGTAATTTTATTATAGAACTAGCGACCCGCCCCGGCTTCGCACGGGTGCAATGATGAACATCTAAATATATCTCTACAATATTATGCATGTATTATACATATAAACCTTCCTCTTGAATCACTCTATCTATTAAAAGAAACCGCTTGAAAATCCGTTGCGTAGTTTTAACGATTTAAGCATACATAGGGACGGACATACGACAGCGACTTTGTTTTATACTATTTAGTGATTTTGAGTAATGAAGACATTAGCATAAGTTCGTTTTACTAAATTAATTCATTTAATCAGTGTGTAGGCGTAAAGGCTATTCGGTTAAGGGTGGTGGGTGCCTAACTCGCGTTACCATGCTGTGATTTGTCGGAGATGCGTGGTCCTGTAAATTTCATTAGCGCGATTCAGTCTTAGATTTTGCCATAATATCATTATTACGAAGTGTAATTTTTTACGTTATTACATCTTCTTTGCGTCTGTCTCACGTAGCTTCAAGCGCATACAATGTCATCGGAGAACAGAGTTTAATGGTGGAGCATTCGAAACGTCTGAAATTAAATCTTCTTTTTTATAATATAAAAATTAACCGCAAAATGTGTTGGTAAGCGCATAACTCAACAAGGACTGGCCCAATTTGGCTAATTCTTTTTTTAAAATGTTCTTTGAAGTTCAAGGATGGTTTTTATGGTGAGAAAAAATCGAATAATTGCCGAAAAACCCCTAAAAACAGCCTTATTCTTTTTCCCATACAAACGTTTTAAAACGTAGAGACAATTTGAGCTTTATTGCAATTTTATAAAGTTCTTATTAAATTCCTTACGTCAAAGAGTCAATTTGCACTTTAATACCGCTATCTTTTTGACAGGACGAAGTCTGTCGGGTCAGCTAGTAATGTAATATAAACGTGATAAATCCGCTTTATTTATTTGTACAGAGTTTAAGATAAAAGGTATGGGTAAAAGGTGTATTTATACCTACCATCTAAATAGCATTGAGTCAGATCGGTAGTGGTATCAAAACTTCTGGAACAGAAGCGCGTAAAATTAGATTAATATTATAGATTCTTTAAAAGCTACAAATATTAATTAAAATCCGTTCAATTCTGTATAGTACGCATCGATATAGTTATCCATTCGTTTTAATATAAATTTTGTTTTGTTTTTTCATTAAAACTCATTTAGACGCATGCTACACTTTTGTTGTGTGGTTACTTACCCAGCCGGCGGGACATTGTCTGGCTGGGATATGTGGGACTACGGGAGCACGGGAAGCTGGTAGTTGCGCCACAGTCACCTACAACGGAGTTTTCTACTCGAGCTCAAAGTATCTTTATGAATTATTCGCTTGGCAATGGCTTGGAACGGGAGTAGGAACTCGAACCTTGATGTTAATTCGACTTAAGAATGCTTGGAGCGGTATAGTATCTCTTTGGCCTCGTGGATAGACCCAGAGTGTCCCGATCCCACTGCAATATCCCGGTAGAGACCTTGGAAGTCACTATTCCTCAAAGCAATATCGAAAACGCTGTCAAATGCACCTCACATCTGGTGGTGAAAATTGGTCCAGCAAAGACAAATTTGCACCAAGAAATGTTAAATATAAATTTATAATCTCTTCCTAATACGATTATATCATGGACGTATTTATACGACCATGGATTATATACTCGTACATAAAGTAGAATCCAAATATAATTAAGACAAGTAAATAAAAGTTTCAAATAGGTAGAAAATATTTATTTACGTAGAAAGAATCAATGATGATGGACAGCGATCAAAGGTACTGTTTTAACCAAAGGGGCGTGGTGGACAATAGAGCTGCTGTGAGCAACTGCTACTGGAGCCGTTTTGACAACAACGGGAGCATGCACCGCATGTACGATGGGAGCGGCGTGTACAACGGGAGCCGCGTGTACAACGGGAGCAGAATGTATCAAAGTGGTCTGAACTAAGGGAGCGCTTTTGACAACGAGGGGAGCGACAACAGGGGCGTGTACAGAGATTTCAGGGGTTCCGTGGTTGACAACTTGGCTGCTCTTGGTGATTGTGGTCTTGGAGGCTACTACTGGCACGGTGTGGACGACTGGGGCGTGAACGGCGGTTACCACGGGTGTGTGGGCGACCAACAGGCCTGGTGCAGCTGCGGCGCAAGCCAGGAGGGCAGCGAAGGCGACCTGTGAACATAATATGTTGTCTATAGTAGCTATATATTAGTGGTAGTTGGAAGTCATCCTACTTACTAGAGTGGTTTTATATAGATGAAGACAACGACCCTTTTTCTTAGTAAACATTTGATAGATGGTTTATATTTTTGTAGTAAAGAGTTTCGAAATACTTTGTGCTAAAGGGATTCGAAATACAACCTTATTATTTTTATAGTCTGTTAATCATATGCAAGTGTTTTTGTTATATGGATTTAAATCATTCAACCATTTTATTTATTAAAAAAAGGTTTTATTGCTTAATAAATACCCAAATTCAAAATAAAAGGAAATATTGCTTAATAAACTTGAAGAAAAATAAAACATGAAAAAGAGATGCCATGCTGTTGATATCAAAATTATTTTTGCAAATGACGTAATACAGTATTTAAATGAGCATTTTCAACTTTGGATTTGACGGATTTGCTTTTTTAAAATGCGCTTATTAATCACACGTCTAAAGTATTATTTTGATTGCATTTTATTTTTATACGCATTTTCATTAATCTTAAATAAACTTACGAAAGTCTTCATGGTTGTTGTTGTTTGGGAGTTGACGAGTTATCTAACTACCTCGGCGGCAGCCATGGCTTTTATACCAACCGCCGAATATCGACAATGCGTACGCGCAATTTTCTGTACTTGAATCTTGTATTCGGCAAGAGCTACAAAACTTTGGAGGAGCCAATCGTGACCAGTCAAAACATAGTGTCACGTGATTGTATTTTCTTTAATTAACCCACGGTGCCAAGTATAATATAAAAAAAAACTATATCTTTTCTCATCTCAACCCATAAATTACCCCAATTTCTAATCTAGTGACAAGATTATATTATTTAAAAGATATTTATTGAAAATACTGTAAAAAGTAAATGGTTCCTTTAAATGAGAGAATCTTTCAACTAATTTTGCAATCATTCGTCAAATTGATGGAGCTCTAGTATTTTAAGTATTAATTTATACGTAATAACAAAAGTAACAATAATAATTCACTAATGCCAATATCAACAAAGATTATAAAAACGACCAACCAGTGAAACGGCTAAGTTGCCGCATCCAAAAACTTTCACCAGTTTCCATGATCCATGAAATCCACATCAAAGTTGTCAAGATCAATTAATGCATACATACATAATCATCGCCGCTCATTTAGGTTGATGCCAAGTTCACTCGGTTAACTTAACTATTACATACATACCGGTTATAAGAAATATGGTTTGTAACTGTGCTTATTTTGGTTCTAATATTTAGATATATTTATTGTACACCAGAAATATGTATTTTTTCTTTTTTCCTTGGACCTTACGAACAGTAGAAAGGGTAGTGAGGTACAATACTACGTATAAGATTTAGAATACTGACTGCCTCGTTGGTCTAGTGGTCAGATGTGCCGCCTTTGGATCAACGGGTCCCGGGTTCGATTCCGGGGTCGGGCCAGTGTCTTTGTCTAAACCAGAGGCACTGGCTCGGAGTCTGGGTGTCATTTCTATCTATAATATGTATGTATTTACAAAAAAAAATGTATATAAGTAGTTTATCATCCATCTCGTTACCATAACACAAGCATTAAGTTGCTTAGCTTGGGACGAGATGGCATTGTGTGAAATGTCCAAGGATATTTATTTATTTAATAGATAGTGTAACCACCCCATTGCATCCTGAGGGTGTCGTAATAAAGAAGTGACAAGGCCGAAAACGTATCCACATAAGAAAGAATACTTGATGTATCAACCCCTCTGGGCAGCGTGGTGCAAATGTTATTTACCCTCTCAGTAATGGACTTAGTAGTGCTTGGAGGTCAAATAATGGCATAGAGTTTCATGTCAAGTTTTTTCAAATATTGTAGCCAGCTATGTTTAGCTAATTATAAATCTGAGTTGATACTGACCTGTCTGGGCCTTTATTGTAAAAAGGGCAAACAAAGAGTCTCTTGCCGACTCTTCTCTGTGGCTTCCAAAACCATGGCAAAGAAAATATGAGTACTATTCACATAACTTTGGAAGCAGTCTCAGGAGTTGGATCAATACTTAGGACAACTCTTATGATAGAGTGGATGAATGGCAGTTTAGGCAAGCTCTGCTCTATCAATTTGGATGTGAGTATAAGTACTGGGTTAGTTATATGATGACATAATAAGAATACTAAAATACTTGTTTTTAAAGAAATCTCTGTACTATAGATAACCAGAATTGCGGGAGCAGTTTCCAAACATGAAATTAACGAACACTAATAATACCCAGATTCAGAGCAAGTTGTTGTTGGTTTACACAAGTAAATTGCCCGGCCCCGGAATCGAACTAGGGACCCGTAATCCAAATGCGGCACGTGCAACCCCTAGACCAACAATGCAGTCGCTTAACCTTAACTTAACGCTTTATGGACAACAGCCAAGTTATCTGTATTCGCCAGAATAAACACTTAACATAAATTGGATTGCTCGCATAAGCTCATTACACTTAAAAAGACACTCAAATATATTCATTTATTTCTTAAAATGGAAATACGGTAAATTATCATTCCGTGTTAAAGTTATCGAAGTTTTAATCGGCGTTTGTCGACATTAAATCAGTGTTCATACCTTTTTTATCGAGTTAAGTAGTGTTTAAGGCGCGTTAAGGTATCTTATGAGTACGTTGAAGTGTGAAGGTTTATATTGATGTTACGATATCGCTTCATACAATATGCGGTTGAGAAAAACGATTTATTTTAAAGATCTTATGGTTACTTATTAATTTAAGTCCTACTTGAACTACTTTCTGGTTAATATTAACCAACGGCTCAAATCGAACATAAGAATGTTATCTATTTTTCTTAAATGAAAATGTTGTTTGTGAGTGTGAGCCATCCCAAACTGCCGAACAACATTTTATGGCAAATTGGCTGTTGCCACTTAAACAGTCAAAGTCTCTGACCCACAAAATTATATAATTAAGAAAATAATATAGTAAAAATTTCGAATAATGCATTACTAAAACACACATGCGAATAATGCAATATTAAAAATCCAGACATCATAATAAAGTTGCTGAATGTGTCAAACATGTAACATCCCTGATGATTTCTCATTGCGATTATTACACATTGAAAATAAACAATTTTTAAAGGATTTATCGCGTGTAACAAAAATTTAACTGTTTCTTTGTACTTTTGAAGACAACTGTCATCTAGTCTCTCCCGCAACCACGACTGCTGCAAAACATTCGGATCTTCGGGAATTAAATAATGTAATATACACACGATAAATCCGTTTCAAACTGTTTCAATTTAATATGTAATATCCCTTTTCAGTGATGGGTGAAAATTTCCCTGATCAAAAGAAATCACAATATTTCGTACATATTGGCACTCTGATTGCCATTTGCATAGCCGAAAGATCAGAAACGGTTGCGTTACTTTACCCTGGCAACACTTCAACGCTTGATTTATGGAAACGCTTATTGAGTTAAGGCTGGCAATCTGTTTTGTATGAGACATTTTCCTCAACATTCATGTTTTTATTTATTACTAGCTTTACCAAGATTCATATAGCTTATTTGTCAGTTTAATTTATGTATACGTTAGAAAATAAGTCAAACATTCATGTCTACATCCATTCCAGTCTATAAATTAGCTATTTATGAAATAGACCTACTAAATTTTCAGAGGAAATTTAACCTATATCTAGATTAAGTATTAATGTCAGAGAGATGCTTTGATAAAAAAAATAGAAGCTGGAAACAAATATGTGACTATTTGCTTGAGCGCCACATTTCGTTTTAAGTTTCAACACAGCCTATTTCATAAGTTTACATACACAGCAACGCGTGAATAATATACAATGTTCATAATCATAATTAAATTTGCAATTTGTCCGACCGTGTCTCACTGGAACATTACTCTGTGTACTTACAAAACAAATTGCAAAGTAAGCCTTCAAAGGCTTATTTGAAGTCAAGGTGTGTGTGTTTTAGTTTTTGTATTTATTTTATATTATTAAATTACCATCTAGTGATCACCATCGCTTAATTTTACCGATCAATTATACAGTCCACTTGCTCGCTAATATTGTTTGGTGCTTTCAATACTGTGTCAGGTTCAATACGAGCTCGTAGCAGTATCTAGTATGTAGGTATAAAGAGGTTGTAACAAAAACCTAATAGCCAGTGGTAACGAGTGACAGCTAAACAAAAGAAGCAGTACTGTGTTTAAAATGAATTCTATCTTGAAGTATGAGTTAAATATCGAGGATAACCTAAATCATTTTTTTACTGTGAAACATGAGATTCCACTCGAAATCAACGAATATAACTATCGTTATTATTATATTATAAGCTTAGTTCCATAATGTTTATTGGATTACCTGTGCCCATAGCGCTTATATATAAAACGCAGCAGTAGATAATTAATTTATTGGGAAAAATAACTTTGTTTAACTCTATGGGGTATACCTGTTACAGGGTATACAGTACCCTCGGGTACGTCAGCATGCCTTAGAAATAGATTTTCTTTCTATCATTAACCATTACATTATGTTGCAATCAATTCTATAAGTAAGAGTGGGTATCATAAATTGATACTAATCTGCACAGTAGCAGAATAATTGTATGTCTAGAATAATATTTCACGCCGGCTCGTTATGAAGTGTCTCTACAGCGCAAGCTATGATATACATTAAGAGTGGACTATCTTTATGCCTGTGAACCCCATTACTCTGCCACACACAATTACTTGCCACGCCAAATTTTAGTTTTCCCACCTTATTCTATTAAATCAAAAACTAAATGCAGAGGATTGGGTTAGAAAAAAAGTCGTATACGTACACAAAAAAAGAAGTCACATAAAAAAGATTGTAAATACTCCAATTGGCGTCATTTTAAGTTGGCACCGACTTTAAATGGTTTTTTATTGGTTTATACGTTTTTACATAATAAAAAAACCTAATCGGTTGGCGGAGAACGAACATTGAGAATCTCCTGCTCTTTCGAAGTTGGTATAGGCCATCTCAAAATAAAAGATGCATTAGACCTAACATAATCTTCGACTGCAATTTCCGGAAGTCATAATATTGGTAGACATACAAAAAAAAAAACATTCAGCCGAACATAGAACCAACAAATTGACTTTTTTGTTTTAAAGACGACAACCCAGTATGTCGTTTTGTAATTTTTCAGCCTCGGATTTTTTTCCAATTTTGTCCCTGGACTACATTTAAAATGTAACAACTATTAACTAAAAAAAATATATTTATGGGATTTTTATAGCAAAGCATTCAGTGTGTAACAATCTTATAGCTAAGCGTTGATCATTTGTCAAAACCAAAATGTGGAGTAGTCAGTTAAGGACGACGCGAAATCATTTATACTGTGCTCACTAGGCACCGCTTGGAACGTCCGTAATTTTGTGAGGAATTTAAAAATTAAATATGTTGAGTATAGTCAGAGAGGGTATATTCAATCGTTTTTAAAAAGAACGAATGATATGTATCGTATCGTATGGTTTAAAAAGAAAAAAAAAATTATTTAAGTAAGTGTGATAGTGTTCAGTCGGTATGTATGGCGTAGGAGGTTGTCAGCCTAACGGATCGTATGGAATGTAATTTAGCAATGGTTTAGCTGGTTGTTCCGGATTTATTCCGGATTTAGAATACATAATGTCACCACCCCATTCCATCCAGAGGGTGTCGTAAGAGCCGACAAAAGGCAATGATAAGCCGATAACCAAGCCGTAAGGAAAACTTGATAGGTAACCCTGTGCCAACACGTCTGGCCAGCGTGCACACGCGTGTGGTAATTAACCAAATTGGGTTAGACTGGTAGGGAATTGGAAAACGGCGCGAAATAAGCCGATTTTGATGTAGTTTCTTTTTTTACTAATTTGGATAGGCTTTAGCTACATTTAAAAAAGCACAGCACAGCCGGTACACTTTACCGGTTTCTTATCATTTTCATCATGGGCTTTTTGGCTTCACGTTGTAAAACAATAAGACAAATTGTTTACGCTTTCTTATGTATACTTAAACTTGTTTCTAAAAGCGGAATATGATATTAAAACAACATGAAAAAATTTTGTCCACAATGAACATGTAATCATAATAATATGTAATTTAATATGAACATTACAATCTATGGGAGTTTACAAGGTTCAAGCGAAGGTTATTGTAATTCCAAATGATGTAGGTGGAGCTACCATTAGACGAAGCAATGGGTGGATTAACAAACAGTCATAATATAATTAAAACCTAGTGACATTTCTGGGATCACCATCATCATCTCCTCCCATAAATGACGAACTGATTAGTCAGGCCTCCTCCATTTTCATGGAGGGACAATAATCAACTGCGCCGCGCTAGTTACATGCACCTTATGATAAGCGTCTACTGTCGCCAGTGAATGTTTGTGATAAATGTATCCAAACGCCTAAATACAAAAAACAACCCATACTGTGACAAACACTGCAATCGAACCCAGGACATTGCGGCCTCAGCACATTTACACATCCAAAGACACGTACAAATAATGCAATAACATTCACGGTAGATTGTAATGCGAGATTTATACGGTGTAAATTAATCAACGTATAATTTACGATCGCGCAGCTTGCCCGCGGCGGATTGGACTGGCCGTAGGTGCATCGCGGGTTTCGTAATCGAATGTCAAGTTCACGATAAATTATTGTTGTTGTGAGGAAAGTTAATAGCTCATCGCGGTGTCGCTTAAAATTTTAGGTTTTCATGACTTCATTTGTCTTCAAGTCGAGAGGGAATAGGGAATGTAGCCAAGTGGCTCTCGAAACCCACGTCAATGGTCATGTCAATCCCATATATTTAAATTCTATTCTACCAGAGCGTGTGATTTGACACTCACTTGGCTACAGGCCAGGGTGAGTTGTGAAGACTTTCACCAGCGTCTCACATTATCCGACCAAGTTCTGCCTCTTCTGACCGAATTTAACATTTTCCCTACAAATACAGAGAAACCTCTTCCCAAATCTAACTCTAAAAAGCTGGTTGCTCACAGCTCTGGAGACAGTGAGGTTTTTAGTTGGTAGTCCAGACCATCTTTAGATAAGAACATATTTAGCGTAACTCGCATAACCCAATCGAACTCTGCTCGTGATGGCTAAAAAGTCTGTTAAGTACTACCATAAGAAGCGGGATTGCATTACCAAGTCCTTGGACCCGAAAGCACAGACCGATAAAATTGTTATATCGCATGTTACAAAATGAGGCACTTGCCAAATTGTCCGCCTCAGATGTTGCAAAAGGAAATTAGGCTTCTAATGACGACGCAATTGTGATTCGATAGAGATTAAGAGATAATAAGATTGATTGTCGAGTTGTTGAGTAGTAATCGATGTAATTATAAATAATCGAAACAATCGATTTTGTAATATCATAATCTTATGTTAAGAAGCAATAAGAAAAAAATACTCAGCCAACAGCAGAGTAGGGATTACGGGGACAAATGTTAGTAATTTTTTTTTTGTTTCTGTTACAAAGCCGTCAGGGAGTCATTCCAAACCAAATTGGTCATCGCTTCTTGTCAACTAGTCGCTGTAGAACAGCATTCCGGACCACAGCATGTCAACTTTTTTAACCAATAACACGAGTAAAAATATCGGTATAAAATTGGTGTTTTGTGAAGTTTCGAAAGCGAATAAGGAGAGCTTATTTTTTAAAAGAATTAGATGGTATTTTTATGACAGTCTCATTGTCTATAAGTTTTTTTCTGTGTGGCGTCATATCAATGTCAAATTCAATGTTAGCAGCACGTATTAGAAAACAGCAGGTTTATGTTCCTTTTTTTTGGGAACCCTGACTACCCGTTATGGACTAGTCGAGGTATGCAGGACTCCGGGGCATGGAATTAGCCTTCCTATCCCCGCCTAATACTACCAGCAATCCTCGACTGCGCATTTCAGGGCCGCGTGGTTCGCTCTCCGATGGGGAACATGCTCCACTACCGGTTTGAGACAACATAATAGTATGGCGACTACAGTTGTTACATACTCAGGCATCGTAGTATCTCGTAGAATCCTGTGGCGAAACATATTAAATACCGTTTTTCTATAGAATTTTATTTAAATTTGTATTTCCTTATGACGTTTATTTAATGTTGGCTGTCAAATTATTTCCTTCTTACTATAGCTAACCTAAGCCCAAAGAGGTTTGATGATCTTATAATAACGCGTTGACGAGAAATAAACATGAATGGGCGCTAGACGAGTTAATTGAGTACTGGAACATAATCTGCGGTACGTTGACCCGAAGGTACTTTTACGTACGAGACGTCCTGTGAATTAAGGACGCCTATCAGTTCTATCTCTAACACACATTTTATTAATAGATGTGGCTTTCCTCTATTATCAGACGTTTCAAAAATGCTAGAGAACTTGTTGCGTAATGTTAGCACTTGTATTTGCGTATTACACATTAAGCATTGTGTGTGTGAAGTATTCGTCAAAAAAGGCATACAAAACATCGAAAACCCTAATATCAAATACGAAGAGCTAAGTGAAGTTTATTAATTATTAATTAAAGGGCCGAAGGTAAAACTTTTCCCAAACGAACTAATTCTGGGAACCGTGTCAATTGAGAAATCTTATAATACCTATTTTTCGAAGTTACACTAACCCGTAAACAAAAAGTTATATTAAACATCCCGAGTTCAATTCCTTAACATCGGAGTTCGTTGAGTCAGTCTCTGCGTCAACTCACACCGAATCAAACTAATTTTAAAAGGACAATGTTTTTTATCACAATGTATTATCAGCTAACTTTCACAGGTATTTTAAACAAACTATGCACGATTTATCATTAGGTGGCACTAGAAGTAGTAATATTTTTTGTCAGAAGCTTTTCACTTTATTACCGACTTATTAACTTTTGGAGTTTGAATGATAAATTTATTCAGCTCCCAGTCAAACGTTTTGACATGAATATTAATAACTTGGAGTAAATTTATTACTTACAAATTCATAAAAAGATTTTAAAAGTTATGTAACTTTTATCTTTAAGCCTTAATCTTTTGGACGAATATGCTTAACGTCACCCAGACTTTATTTTATCAGATACTAGAGACCCGCCCCTGCTTCGCGCGGGTGCAATGACCAACATCTAAATTTATCAGTGTTTCTCGACAATATTATGCATGTATTGTACCTACATATAAACCTCCCTCTTGAATCACTCTATCTATTAAAAAACGCTTTAAAATCCGTTGCCGTTTCCGTCCGTCCGTTAAAAAAGATTTAAATCTGATTTAAGCATACATAGGGACGGACAGACGACAGCGACTTTGTTTTATACTGTGTAGTGATGATAATGATATTGCAGAGTGTATTTTAAGTGGGCGAGGATGAAAAACCGATACTAAAACTATATACAGTGGAATAACACCAAATAAATTTTGTATTTTAGACTTTACTGATTCCGAGTCAAGTATAAAATCTGAAGATTTTCTAGATCTGAACATCTAATGCGGAGAACTGTCTTATTTAAAGAAAAACAAAATTATTTTAAAGTAATATAATCATTTATTTAACAAAGTAAAAACAATCAGTGGTGTACACTAAAGAGAGGGACGGTCTCGTGCACAGTGGAACTTTGATGCGAAATCGCTGATGCTCCAGTCTTGACAGATACTATTGGCGAAGAATGCACGTATACTGGCTCATGGGATATTGTCGCATGAAGCACAGGCGCATGAACAATTGGCGCATGGACCACTGCAGCATGAACCACAGGCGCGTGAACAAGAGCAGTACCGCCATGGTTGACAAGTTGACTGGACTTAGTCACAGTAGTTTTGGTTGATCCATGTACTACGGGAACTACTGGTGTGTGGATAAAAGTGCTTCCATGGTCAACGATTTGACTGCTCCTGGTGATGGTGGACTTGGTTAAGGGCACAGTATGCACAACGTGCGCTGCCTCACTTAGGACGTAAGCAGGAGCGGCGACTGCGCTCGCCAGGATGGCCGTGAAGATGATCTGGAAATATATTGATGAGATTAACGTTATTGGAGGATGCAAAATATATGCTTGCGTGTCTACCCTCTAAAACCGATGGTGACCCTCGTCTGGCCGTACCAGAGCGACGGAATATACTTCCAATGGGGACAAAGCTACGCGACAAGAGGCCTGAATTTACTGATTAACTTTAAAGTCACCGAAACGGTTACAATAATGAGTACTAACAGTATTTTACTTTCAAATTTTAGTCCATATTTATTTGCTAATCATACGAGTACCTTCACTCATAAATGTAACACGACCAATTTGGGCCTCCCCTGAATTAAATGAAGGAAATAAACGCATTGTACTATTTGTGCTGCTTTTTCCTTTTCTATCCCTTAATCTCTATGCGACACTATGTAGGCACTCCAAATTTGTCACTACACATAAACCCATTAATTAGAGACAGCGTTAATGACATCTAATTGATCATTTAAAAACATATTTAAAAAGGAACAGCCTTAAAACTAACATTTAAGTCTATAAACATAAGTAACTAAAAATTACCCTCGAGTCTCTAAAATATCCTACAATCTATTATGTATAGATTAGAACTTTGAAGTTTATATAACGAAAACTGAAAGCTATCAAAACATTGAAATTACATCATGCTTTTTCCTTAGATGTATTTTAATAGTCTACGTGACCACGAATGTTGAAACTCAAAAACTCACAGTATCTAAAATTATGCAAATTTTATTGGAAAAATCCATTAAAAGAGCTTAAAACCTAACATAGCTGTTAAAATAGATCTTGTTAGTCCGGTTTTACTTGTTATTTTTCGCTTTTTAGTAAAAACAATTATATCGTGTATTTAATATTAAAAGAAATCTTAAAAATAAAATATCGATTGATTTCTCTTGTATCAATAATATCATCGATTAATCAAGAGCACTTACGATTTGCATTGTAATGAACTCAACGGTTGACTCCCAACTGATGCCAACATTTTCAGCTTAACCGTTTTTATATGCGACTGAGTTTTAAATAATTAATGATTGCGCCAAGCTGCTACAATTACTGTGCCTATACTTTTGGCGATATTTTTGCGAAACATCGAATAAGACACACTTCGTTGGGTTGTCCTTATGTGTCACAGTGATTACAAGGGGTTTAATGAGAGAAATATGACATGTATATGCTTGTTAGTTCATGTGGGTTGATCATACGTGTATGAAATTATGTTAGGTAATAGAAAACGAGTAGGGGTTTGTTGGGGTTTGTAATGGTTAGTTGTAAAGTAAATGTTACTTTCATTTAGTTAAGGATTTAGTGTGTATTTAGTTCACCAAAATGACTAGATAGACAGAAAACCAAAGACAAGAAACAGGAAATTTGATGCGAAAGTCTGCTTCAACCCTGCGTCTTTTACTGGCTCTTCTGGCAGTAAAATCTATGTAAGTAGAGTTGCCAGAAAGCGTTTGTAAAGAAAGCTAAGTTGTTTTTTTTTCTGTCATGTTCGAGAGGATCGAACGCAGTTATATTGATAGGCTAAGGAGGTAATTTCCACAGTGGAAATCCTTGGGGGAGGCCTATGTCAGCAGTGGACGTCTTTTCGCTGAAATGATGATGATAATGAAGGAGGTAATTGATTAAATTAATGTGGGCTACATGTCACATGCGTCATGCACCATGCTTGTGAACAGGTGTCGTAGCAGGGAGTCGTTCTGACCCAGCACTATACAGTTACTAGTCGTATTATTGACTAGACACTGCTGTTTGATCTTTCCTAACTATTGTGGGAATTTGGTCTCATAAATCTTTTTTTTTTTTTTTTTTAAATCAATAAATAAATAAATATCCTTGGACATTTCACACAACGCCATCTCGTCCCAAGTTAAGCAACTTAATGCTTGTGTTATGGTAACGAGATGGATGATAAACTACTTATATAATTTTTTTTTGTAAATACATACATATTATAGATAGAAATGACACCCAGACTCCGAGCCAGTGCCTCTGGTTTAGAAAAAGACACTTGCCCGACCCCGGAATCGAACCCGGGACCCGTTGATCCAAAGTCGGCACATCTAACCACTAGACCAACGACAATGTCTTTGAAATGGCGAGTTAAAAAGCAACTACAGAGTTTTTTTCCGGTTCGCCTCCGTACAGTAGCATTCGGAGCCGCTAGAGCTCACGGTGGTAACAGATTTAGAGAACATAGTGTCATTTAATTTCATTTTGAGGGTGTCGTAAGGGCCAACAAAGGGAAATGAAGGAAAACTTTCAACTTTATTGTATACCTTGTCCTGACAATACTTACTTACTTAAGTAAGTAACTAAGAACAATACAGAACACAAAAAGAAGCATCCAATTTGGTGCTTTTGTTCGGAGGTTATACGTGTTCCGGCGATTGATTTTTATTTATACACCACTATTTTTTTTATAGCCAAAAAAAGCTATAATAAGCTATAAAAGACCCATTGCTGAGTCAGACCTCCTCCGATTACATGAGGGAAATTATTAACCTTCCTATGGGTTATATGAATAAGCTAATCTAATTTAACTTTTGTTTCCATGTGGTGATGGATTTAGAATACGCGGTGTCACCAACTCATACCATCCCGAGGGTGTCGTATGAGGCAACTAAGGGAACGCTAGAGGCACATCACCTAGCCGCAAGAGAAGGAAAATTTGATACAAACTCTGTGCCAACCCGTCTACTTCGCCAGCGTGGCACAGTGGGCTAATTTCCCTCCATGAATTTGAAGGCGGCCCGTTCAGTATTGGGTCATCCATGAACTGAAACGATACGATACGAAATTAAATGATCCAATCTGAATAAATGTATATTTAAGAGCGAATATCATCACACTGCCCAAAGGAATAGAGCAATTATCATGATTGTGTTTTTTTAAATGAGGACGAAGCCACGCGCCGAACCTAGTAAACAATAAAGTTATTGGTAACTACGATAATAAATAGATGTGAGCTGAATAAATGTTAAAATTGGTGTCGAAAATTCTTTGGTTACCAAACTTGATTTGACTGATAAAGCAAACCTCAGCTTAAATGGAAGCCATTGTATTAAGCTCATAGCAACCTGGGGCTCTTAAGGAAGTAATTGATTGAAGATAAATATGTAATTACCAGATTGTTTGTAATGTTCGCTTAAACTTTGTTTGAGATTTGACCTTTTTGTTATTTTCTACAAAGAAACATAGTACTAAAAAAATTATGAAGTGTTCAGAGTTAATTGAGCATTCAAAATGTATTGTAGGAAAATAGTAATCAAATAAAAATACGAATACTTTTGAAGGCACATGAAAGGAATCGGTCGGAGCATACTACTAAATCATGAAATACCTATAGCTTAAAAATAAGGATACGATGCATTACTTTATCTCTGTCTATGGACGATGATGAAAACTAATGATGCAAAAGAGGAGTCAAAGAAAATATGGATGGATTGTCTGAGAAATCACATGACCAAAAAGAGCTGAGATCCGATGATATCTGACGCGTAAGATGGGAAGAGAAAAGCTATTATTTAGACATATCTATTTAATTGATGAACACATACAGTGATCTTCACAAATCTCAGTTCAAAAGAAGCTGAAGTTAATACGAAAGTTAATAAAACTTTTGTTTATCAACAAGAAATAAGACCGCAATACAATAAATTAGTCTAGCGAGCGAGGCTAGCTTACTCTAAATCCAATTACTCAGTAAAAGAAAACTTCAGGGAATCTTAACCAACCACTCCATTTCTTTTGTGTTCTTGCCAATAAAATGTATCTGTCAAACTACACGGACATACAGACTAAAACAGCTTTTATTGATCTATATCTAATTGCTTTAAATTTAATGGGGAGTGTTGAAACTTTTGATGTCAACTCTTTGTTATAGTAGAACAGACCATTGTTGTTTATTAGTTATAACAATTGACTTTATTTATACTACGTATAAAATTGGACAGTTTCTTTTAAATTATGTTCTTTGTGCAAAAAAATCAATCGTCAACCGTGTATGAAACTAACACTGGTTTCTCCAAACTCGGCGGTAGTGGTAACCGCAACGATCTCATAATATTGTGTTATGTTTCCTACAGTTAAATTGTATTTTTATAAGCTTAAAAGAAGAGAATTTGGTTCCTTTTTCCGTAATTAGTCTTCAAAAGGAAGACTAATTACGGAAAAATCTTCTATCTTCTGTTCTCCATTTATTTATTTTGTGTCTAATCTTCCTACTTATGTGGTCATAATTTTTTCATCGATATCTTTTTCTATCTTTATTGGTTTTATTTTTTTAAAGTTAAAGTTTCCGGTATAGCTCTTCCACAACTAGACCAACTCATTCCTTTCCAAATTGTGTATCACCACTACTTTTAAACTCTCTTTCTTCTTCTCTCTCTGTAAAGCAGCATTCCGAACTGTGTGAAATTTTGGCCTTTCAAAATAACTCACAAAAGGCGACTGAATTTTTATTTGAGTTCATAACATTCTCTTTTGTAATATATGCACCAGCTTCTCATTCTTCGTTTAAGTCCTAGCATGTCTATTCATACAACAGGCGACGACACCATCAACGAAAATGATAAATTCGCATAAATTTATAGTTCCGCTAATTTAACTTTTATCATTATCGCTAAAAGGCCCACTTTACCTTGTAAGTAATAACTCTGTTGAAACCGCTCATCTTTCTACATTATTGCCGTATAATGAATTCGACACTTACCTGTCTGATATTATTATAGGTTTTTAGCGTTTAAGACAATGAGATTATGAATATGAAATTCTTGTGTACGCTGGGTGCATGAGACTTACTTATAACGTGGAGTACATTGAAGTTTAGATCCAAATTCTGTTACATTGAACTAAGCGTATTTATTTTGAAGCTTTAGCTTATATATTTCGTATCTAACGGAACGAATAGTGGAATTAAAATATACATATGCTATATAATATCTAGCTCCAGCTCTTTCATTAATATTTTGATCATGAAAATTGCTGATTTTCATAATATAGCTTCGGTGGTCGGCTTTGCTCACTAGGTTGTGAACCGAACTGTTACTCATTTCGATCATCGCTGTTTATCGCGAACATACATTACGCACTAACCGGCGCGGGGGACTATTTTTACTTCTCAGCCCATAAATAACCCACTGCTAAGTCGGACCTCCTCCAACTACATGGAAGGTAATTAGCCTACTATGCCACGCTGGCCAGACGAGTTGGCATAGGGTTTCGTGTCCCCCCCTCGACCGTGCTGCCACTTTGTTGTGGTGAGGGGGCTTGCGTGCCTTTAGGATCCGTTGGGGCCACACCGGCTCAGGGTCACCCATGCCGGGCGGGCTCAAGGGGAGAGGCCAGACGAAAAGCGGCGCACGGAAGCGTGGTGGTTTTTGGCTTCGGGGACCCCCTCTGTACTCAGAGTTGCCTCGAGAGCCTTAGACTGCCGCGACAAAGGCGGGCCCAGGGCTGCCGCTTGCTACGGAGGCGCGGCTAGGCCGGCGGGCCAGGGCTGGCGTCGATAGCTACGGAGTGGCGGCCAGGTAGGCAGACATGTGCAATGTCCCGCACATGCCCCTCGGTGGGTTGGGGAACGCCCAGAGCTCTCCATAAAAGCGTGGGGGCCATGTACAAGCGGGCCAAGGCCCCATCAGGGTCACGGAGCATGCTCCCCCATCGGGTGGAGTGAAACCCCTGTCGCCCTGTCTCGGGCAGTTAAGGACACCTTTGGTTTTAGTGGGTAGGTTGGGGCGCAACTACCATCTCTACGCACCTCGGAGTCCCACATAACCAGGCTGGCGTTTAGCGCCGGGTATCCATGAGGATTTCCACCGTAAAAAAAGGGGTTTCGTGTTCAGTTTTCCTTCTCTTGCGGCCAGGTTTTCGGCCTTATCATTTCCTTTTGTCGGCTCCTACGACACCATCGGGATGAAATGGAAAAAAAAATAGTTATTTTTATGTTACGTGAATTAATTAACGGCTTAAATTAATAGCCAATAATTATAAAATTACTTCACACCTCCATTGCAAAGTCAACTCGGTCGCGATTTTATTTTTAAATATTATGTCAACAATTGCAATTATTTTATTTAATCGCACATTTTTCATGTCAATGCCGTCACGGACACAGAAAATGGCGCCATTATTATGAGACATGTTTGTCAAAAATGCAGTTTCGCATGACAAACACAGAGTTAAACAGTAGGTCAACTCTGTCGATTTGTCTACCTTGTTATATCCCAATCTCTTTGGCTTTTATTAAAGTAACAACCAGTTTTCCCCGAGACTACCGTGCAACCTCCGAACCCCAAGTATCGGTAACGATTTGGTTAGCTTAACTAATATTTTTTGTTAACTTATATCGACTGCTGTAATTGTTAGGATGGCAGCTGGGATCGACTCCTATGCCTTATGCTGTGTATATATTTTAAGTTGTCTAACTGCTTTTGGTATATTTACTGTACATTTCTCTGGCCAGCTAGGACCTACTTGACGCGTGAGTATATTGATAATTTGGACAGATACCACTATATTAACAAGGCGCTTTAAAGATAATTGTGCAACAACCACTTGACATATCTGTCAAGCTGTCCAAATTGGTGACAAGATAACTTATTCCTTATGGAAACTATGCCATCTATTATTACTTAAGTCACTGGACATCCAAAAATATTCCGATCATTTTGGTTGTTTGTGTTCGTGAATTACATGTTTGTAAATTGCCCCCTCACTATGGGCTCCATCAGAAGGCTCAAAGTCACTCAAAGGGCAATGGAGAGAGCTATGCTTGGATTTTCGCTGCGAGATCAAATCAGAAATTAGGAGATACGCAGGGGAACTAGAGTTACCGACATAGCCCACAGGATTGCCAAACTTAAGTGGCGGTGGACCGACGATCTGGTCAAAGTCGCCGGAAAGCGATGGATGCGGACGGCTCAGGAGTGGCTTCGTGGAAATCCTTGGGGGAGGCCTATGTCCAGCAGTCTTTTGGCTGAAATTATAATGATCAAACTGCCCCCTCGATACAGATAGTATACATAGTGCAGGGGTTTCATTTATTATGAAAACAATAAAATAAGGAGAAAACACAGACATTTGAAGTGGTATTTTTGTATTTAGTATGAAAGACTCGCACAATTCGGAGCTCCGACTCCGCTGTCCATTACGCCTCCGCACCGGTGTCTGTGTGTTTTCATCTTCAATAACAAATTGTGAAACTATGTTAACGTTCAGATTAAGGAAAGCACTTTGAACTTATAAACTAATTAGCTAGAATTTCTATAATACTGCTGAGATTTGAAATGACATGCAATATTAAAATTCACAGGTAGGCGAATTTCCCACCAAAATGTTGGAGGAGGCCTGACATTATGGGCGAGGAGTGGGCCATTTAGAGAATAATAAAAAAAAATCTATTATTAATGATTAGAAAGATCAAATACGTGGTTTCAATTACTAGTGATATAAAAAAAAACCTAAACACATTTCGTGCCACAAGCTATGCCACTTTAGAATGCCAACGCTTGACATGTGACTGTCACATGCCACATCTCAAAAACGAGTAGGATTATTAATAATATGTTTGACTGTACACACAACGTGTATTTGTCAATATATTTTTTCATTACAGTAACTAATTTGGCCCATTAATAAAATCGAGTAATTAAATAAAGCTGCCAAAAGCAAGGATATAGACACAACACTGTGGTGCTGTAGCCCACTGGTTTACGTACTTTTTTGTTCAAAAGTTATAGTAACCGAGAAAGCGATGTTTGCACTAATTTAATTGAGCCATTTCCAGATTATTGACACTTTTTAACGGATATAGTACATATTATAATTTAATTCTAATTTAATTGTAGCAGTCGTGGTCGCGGGAGCGACTAGATGACAGTTGTCTTCAAAAGTACATAGACACAGTTGAAATCTACCGCCTACATTTTTTTTTATAGGCAACATTCCCTATGCACGCAGAAATCGCTCACGGTGTCCAGAGGTCCCTACATTTACTGGAGGAGGCCCGACTCAACAGTGGGTCATCTATGAGCCGAGTAGCAGTATTAATAGTTTTAATCGATAAGTGACTCGGTAAAGTCTCCAGTAGCATGAATGGAAATATACTTCCTCAGCAATCGATTCTATTAGCTGAAATTCTTTCGACATTGATGTGAATTCATCCTATTGGCACAATATTTTTGCGATTCGAGATGTCACATAATGTCTCTTGTAATCCGACGTCGGAATTATAAATTTTATCGATATATTCCAATCCAAGGCTGATACAGTCAAATACAGGGTGAAGGAAAAACCGTAAATACATCCGATTTGGACACAAAAAAGGCACTTACACCTTTTAGATTTTATGGTTGATTGAAGTTTTGTTGTAGTTTTCTTGGGTTGATGGTCAGATAAAACTATATTAGGTAGTAGTAGTAATATTTTCCCATGTCTCTTTATTTCTTATTTTTACATATAAATAAATAAATAAATATCCTTGGATATTTCACCCAACGCCATCTCGTCCCAAGCTAAGCAACTTAATGCTTGTGTTATGGTAACGAGATGGATGATAAACTACTTATATACATCTTTTCTTTGACCCCGGAATCGAACCCGGGACCCGTTGATCCAAAGGCGGCACATCTAACCACTAGACCAACGAGGCAGTCATATTTTATTCTAATATTTTTATTATTAGGTATATTGCTTATGCTACCTAATAAGTTTTTTATAAATTTTATATGGGAGTCAATATCAATTCAATAAAATAATGTTGTGAATCGGTTTATGAATGACGGAGTTATGCGGTAACACACATACAAAAAAAAACATACAGCCGAATTGAGAACCTGCTCCTTTATTAAAATCGATAAAATTCTATACAAACCTCTGATACAATTAAATATATCAGACCTAGCAGATTTCCTATGATCATCTCTGAAAATAATTTATAATAAATACTTAATTCGAATAAAAAGTAGATCCTGTTTAAAAATGCATTTTTCTAAAGGTTGTTTTACGAAATGGGCATGGGTAACCTACCATGGCTTATACATGGATACCATGGTAAAGGCCGGTCAAAAATAGAACAAATCGATGGAATCTAGAATTTCAACAGATTTTAATTACCTAAAATACCTTTTTTGGTACACTGTGTATATTGCAATCTTCGGTTAAGTAAAAGATATTGGAAATGAAATCTCAAAAATGTCAATGAGGGGATTACAATGCAATGCAGAAGACCATTATTCATCGCGTCTGCCCAATGGCGTCAAATTAAGCACATTGAAGAACTTTTGTCAAAGTTGCTCACACAAAGTGAAAAGCGTAAAGTTAATGAGTATATTCTAGTTATTTATGTTTAAATCTTTGTAACTGTCAACAATCTTCTCTTAGGCTTACCGAAATCCTCCATAACAATAATAGACTAGCAGCTAGTATAGAAAGCAATCTGATGGGACTACTGGTATTTTTTTGGATTTACGTGACATCCGAATTGGGTTGGCGCAGAGTTTATAAAAAGATTTCTCTTAAAGCTAAGCTGTCTGTCACTTACGTTTATTACGACGCCCTCGGGGCGGAATGGGTTGATGATATTCTAGATCTGTCATCTACTATTACTACTACTCAGCCCATAAAAGATCCACTGCTGGGTCTGGCCTCCTCCTATTATAGGGAGAGTGCCACGCTGGCCAGACGGGTTGGACAGCATTTCTTTTCAAGCTTTTCTTCGCTTGCGACTAGGTTTTCGGTATTTTCATTTCCTTTTGTCGGCTCCTACGACACCCTCAGGATGGATTGGGGTAGTGACATTATGTATTATATATTCCGTCACCACACGGGCACACATCTGTCGTCACACACACATTATTTTTTAATCGTTTTAAGTTAAACGCTGGTAATAATTTCCATGCTAAGTGCCCACTTAGGATTGAAAATAAAATAATGGTGTGGAGTCAGGACAAAATAAGGATGATTCTCGCTCGCTGGCCCAGACAGCTCATTAGACGGTTTTTTATACTATCCAGAAGGAGGCTTTTAGTTACGAGCTCGCTGCAAGTAATTGGATTTCAGGTTGGAGCACTTTAGTTTGGCCAAATATTTTGAGTACTTTTGAGTAAGTTAATAATATTTTTGTCCCAAGTGGTTACGTAATAGATTTAGAACAGCCTACTACCACATCTCAACCCATAAATTACCACTTTTGAGTCGGGCCTCCTCCAGGTGCATAGAGGGTAATTAGTCTACTATGCCACGCTGGCCAGACGGGTTGGCACAGGGTTTCGTTTCAAGTTCCCTTCGACTGTGTACTCTATGACTGTAAGGGTGCTTGTATGCCTTCATGAACTGTTCGGGCCATACTGGCTCAGGGTTACCCATGCCGGACGGGCCCACGGAGAGAGGCCACACGAAGAATGGCACACGGAGTCGTGGTGGGTTTTAGCTCTGGGGACTCCTCTGTCCTCAGAGTTGCCTCGGAAGCCTTAACCTGCTGTTACCAACGGCGTGGTGATGAAGTGGAGGGTGGCCAGGCAGGCGTGCCAAGGCTGCCGCTGCAACCTCGTGGGTCGGGCGCCACTTCATACGGCGCCTGACGGGGGCACGTGTAATGTCCCACACGTGGGTTAGGGAGCGTCCAGAGCTCCCCATAAAAGCACGGGACCCGTTTGTAGAAGCGAGCCAAGGCCCCATCAGAATCAAGGAGCATGCTCCCGATTGGGGTGTGAAACCCGTGGCCCTGTTGCGGGCAGGTGAAGGGCACTGTTGGTTTTAGTGGGCAATTACCATCTTTCCGCGCCCCGGAGTCCCACATAATCCGGCTTGCGTTTTGCGGTCGGGTATCCATGAGGATTACCAACGTAAAAAAAGGGTTCCCTGCCATGATGCAATATGTCTGGTGGTGGTAAATGTTCAATAAGAAATGTTATTTACACCTGTTAAAACAGGTCAAATGAGCAACTTGATTAAATTAATATTGATTCATTGAATGGCCCAATTAAAAAATTGACGACCTTCCACGAATTTCAGTAATGCCCCAAATACCTTATGAAAATTAATCTTTCTCTTATCGGACCTTGGATCCGGATTTAGTTGAGGACGCAGGAACATTTTCTTTTAATAACGATTTATCAAGGACGTAGTTATTTTAATGACTTACTCGTATTGCTTGAATATTTAAAGGCTAGATAGGAAATTAATTAATGCCCTTATTGGAAAAGTATTTTCAGTGTTGTTTGTAATTTTTGTAATTTTTTAATTTTTTAATTTTAAGAATGTGACATCGCGATTAGCAAAACTGGTGTAATGATGTTTGCTTTTATTTCAAATCACCAGGTTTGATTACCGACTAGGATTTTTCTCTGTAATTTAGTTAAAATGATGAACCTGTTAAGGGCTAAATATTAAGAACGTTTTTGTCAGTCCATTTTAGTTTCCAACAAAATAGATTCTGAGAATTTGAGTGTGACATTTCTCCACATAATTTCCACTAAAACAAACTGACATGACTACATCTGACTATAATTCTGTGTTCTTTACATATTTTCCACCGAGACAATTTCTTATCTCATTTCATAACGTCTCAGTATTCAGGTTTTATTGTTACGTTCAAGTCAACAGATAGACATACCCACAAATATACCAATAACAGCAAATCTCTCTCGTCAAGGGCTCGGGAACCCACAGCATATAACTACAGATATATCAATCACAATGCAAACCGGTACTCACTGCACAGAACAGCCTTCACCTGTCATACCCAAATACTCGTAATGTTTGTATTATTAATTTATCAACGTACACTGGCTCACTTCATACTAATGTACATTATTTTGATAAGTATTCGTTTCTGTGTGAAAAAGTGTATTTGAATTAAAATGTTTTTTTATTTTATTATTTCTTAATAAACGAGTGGTAACGGATTTAAAATACGGGTAGTAAATACTGGACGGTAATTAGACTACTGTACCACGCTAGCCAGACGGGGTGGCACAGGTTTTGTGTCAAGTTTTGTCATTTCCTTATGTCGCGATGTCGGCTCCTACGACACCCTCAGGATAGAAAAAGGTGGTGACATTATGTATTCTACAACCATCACCATTCAGAACTTCCGTATACGCTGGCCCTAATTTTAAACCAGATTTGGGAGTCAATGGCGATGGTCAGAACTAAGATAATTATACCTTTTATGCTAATTGGTTATTGGTGAAGTTTATATGCATACAATTTTGTTCGATGCATTAATTAGTCGAAAGGATTTGAACTTTATTACAGTGTGTGTATGTGTGGTATGTGTGTGTAACCTGTGAAATTGTAGGAAACCTTTTTGTTTAACTTATAGCATACCAACTTCTAACCACTATGGATGATATTGTTTTCTAGTTTCTCGTTATTGTTGTTAAACTTTTGTCCTTATTCAGTACTGGCCATTCAATAAAACGGTGCATTCTCGTTCCAAATTCATGTTTGTCATTACATGGTCATTTTTTAATGATAAGTTTCCTGGTTCCCCCAACCTGCAACACTGGGGAGTTTTTAGTCCCTCACCTACATGTTGCATTATGTGCGAGTTCGTCACACTCACGCGGAAAAACGTGGTTGGGTAGTCGCTAAAAGAATACCGGCTCTAAACACAAAAATGATAAAAAATAAGAAATAACCAAAAAAAAAATGCATTACAAATTCATGTAAAAAACAGAAACTAATAATATCCACTAAGCGAAAAGGCTCAATAAAAAAAAGAAAGAAAGAACGTCACTTAAGTATCCCATCAGTCAGCAAACTGCTTCCCACTTGGCTGCACATAACCCTCCCCGCGATTTCGTGCAGACGTTGTCTCAGTAATTTTGTCAGCGACAATTTGCTGCCAAGACTTTTTGTTGTTAATTGCACAGAACATACGTACATTCAAATCATTTAAGCAACATTTAAAATAGAATTTTTTATTGTTTCATTTTTTAATAATTTTCACGTATTAATCACTATTTCTTTTAGTATTTATAGTGTATCGATGCGACCTTTTGGTCTAGTCGTGCAGTCTGTAATATAATTTTGTGCTCGTCGTATATCACACAGTTAACGCATCAGTCATGAAGTCATCATGAAGTATTTTACCTTTTAAATCATATTATAATACATATTAAACTTTAATTTTGATTTCCATTGTTACAGATTCCTCGCCATCTGGTGGCCCCTCAAATGCCAGATCACCAAGCGCCGAGCCAGAATGATGATATTCTTCATATGGATCTTCGCCATCGTCGTCACCACTCCCTGGGTATTCTTCTTTGATCTGGTAGCTGTTTTCGATGACAGCCCCAATGTCCGACTCTGCCTTGATGTCTGGCCAAATCCCCTAAGTGAGGTCCTCTATTTCGTAATTGGAAATCTTCTCTTCTGCTATATTTTCCCGATGCTCCTGATAACCATGTGCTACATTCTTATCTGGATAAAGGTCTGGAGACGATCCATTCCAACGGACACGCAAGACGCACAAATGGAAAGAATGCAACAGAAGTCTAAAGTCAAAGTCGTGAAGATGCTAGTGGCTGTGGTGATACTCTTTGTCCTATCCTGGTTTCCACTGTATCTTATATTTGCTAGAATAAAGCTGGGAGGTCCGATACAGAAATGGGAGGAGGAGATGTTTCCAGTGGTCACGCCGCTAGCGCAATGGTTGGGAGCATCGAACTCTTGTATCAACCCAATACTGTATGCCTTCTTCAACAAGAAGTACAGGAAGGGTTTCGTTGCTATCATCAAGAGCAGAAAGTGCTGCGGCAGGCTGCGCTACTACGAGACGATTGCTTTGCAATCATCGAGCACGTCAACGAGGAAATCTTGGCATTACAATAACAATAACCATGCCTCAATATCGCGCAGATCTCCTCCAGGAATGGACAAGAACGCTGTGTCCTTCATCTTCAATCATACAGGAGTCTAAGGTCCCTTGAGAGAAAGATGGGTGCCTAATTCTGAACTTGGATCCAGAGCCATGACTGGTTTTACCTACAATATTGCGTCTTTGAGCACTTGAAGTGCCCGCGTAGGCGTCGCAATACGTCTCAGCATATCGACTCAATACGATATTTTCTACGGTACTTTTTTAATTTGACAGTTTGATGTTGTCTCGTGTGAGTTTTATGACCTTCAATTTAGAACAAGTTAAGTGAACATAATCAGTGTTTTTCGATTGGTAAACATATAGTTGTAGTGACTTATAACTTTTATACGTAAGTTGGTTAAATAGTGTAAGAGATTTTATTTTTACACTGATTGTAATAATAGTAGAGAATCGCTAAACGCGCACATACAGCACAAATTTTGTAAACGAAGTGTTTAAATTTTGAGTTTAAAATATTTTGTACTTTATTATTTTACTCGGATGAATGTTTTCCTTGATGTTTTGTAATAGATTAGAGAAAATATGTATTCGTATAATTATATAAATAATATGTATAACATTTATTATATTCCATCATTTAGAGGTATGAAACAATTTATATATAAACATAAATGCATAAAAATATATATTGAAAGTAAATTCCCTAAAATACTCGTAAATTTTAGAGTACAATATAAGGTTTTGTAGAACTAAGCTTCCATGTTTCAAGCATAGCAAGTGAATACAATTTTTTATTTTGTATATTATATTATATGCTTAAATAACAAAAATACAAAACTTTCGTCTTTGATCGTCTCAAATTCATAATAAAATCTTATTTATTATATACCTCCAAACTGGAACGATTATTATAATATGTGTATTTGTAATAAAGATATTATGGTCATGATATTAATAATACATAAGGATTATATAAAAAATATTAAATATTTTTTAGTTTGTCGTGAGAAGCACAAAATAATGTAACAAATAATTTTGAGCTTCTAAGCAAATATCTAGAATTATTGTAATTAAGTGCTAGTTTAATTAAGATATGGTGCCTGCTTTTATCTAGTTATATTGGTTTAACAATAGAATTTGCAAAGGAAAATTTAAAGATATTACGAATTGATACCTAAATTGACATTCCAATTTAGTGATAGACCTTTAGCGGTAGTTAGTGAGCACAAACTAGGAAATAACTGAGTAAAGAATCAGCTTTACTGTTCAAGATCCTAGTCTCAGGTTCGACGTTTTGTAAAGCGTAAGTATAGTAACAATAACAAGTATTGGCACAGCATTAAGGTTGCTAATAATACAGATCAGAGTTTTTATTTTTGTAGATGTTGTATCTGTTTATGCTGCGGTTTGATTTGAGACCCTGTACATTCAAGGTCATTGAACTTTAATCTCCATCATTTTCTAAAAGAAACAGGCTTGATCTCTGCTTTTGCTATTTGGATGTAGAAGCTACTAGAGTAGATAAAGATAAAATCCCTGTGCTAGCCCGTCTGGCCAACGAAACACAGGCTACTATTCTTCCATCAACTTGGAGGAGGCCCGACTCAGTGGGCAGAGATATGACTGAGCCCTCTTACTTTTCTTGCTTAAATTGAAAGCATAAATTTTATCGTATTCTCTTAGTATTAGAGGCGAAAATGTGCATTTTATACGGATATTTTTGCAGACAACCGTTTGATCAATTCCTTTGCCTGTCTTCTTTATTCTGAGGCGGCTAAAAACGTCGATTATGTTGTGTGTTTTATTTGCAACCTTTCGTCCCAAATATAATAAGTTAATGACGGAAAATGTCGTACAGAAAAGTTGTAACTTTTTTCAACACGAACTTATTTCCTCAAAACTATAGTTTTCTAGACATAAAATTATAGAGTAGTACAACAGATTAAGTATGGCACCATTATTTAGATTAATGAGCCTCCCCTATCTGTGGGTAGGCAGCCGCTAAAAAGCACAAAAAAGTAACAAATCAATAATTTTAATGTTAAAGTAATTTTAAATGTTGAGAGAAATAAAATCTAGTCTTTGTTTTTAGAGAGCTATGTTAAGCGTTGATAGCAAAACAAACGACGTGGTAGATATAGTTCGACGGAATTCACCATCAAAAAGGCAGTGCGTTGGATCAGAGCGGTTAGCTCATAGTCTGAGCATTTGGCTCAGAGAACGAGTTACCTTGTTGCCTCAAGTTGTGACCGCGTATAGGAAAGCTCAACGTGGGATGACCCGTAGCTAGACAGACAACCTTATGAAGGTCCCGTGGTCCATGCTTTGTGGCGTTCTATGGAGAAGGTCTTTGTCAACAGTGGGTGTTAGTGGTTATTAAAGAGATTTAGGAGCTTAGGTTCTCTTCGGTTATTTTGATATTAGACCT
Source organism: Clostera curtula (assembly GCA_905475355.2). Taxonomy (NCBI): domain Eukaryota; kingdom Metazoa; phylum Arthropoda; class Insecta; order Lepidoptera; family Notodontidae; genus Clostera; species Clostera curtula. The sequence continues at coordinate 666,478 of FR997803.1, read as the reverse complement.
GTTGCCTGAATTTAGGCTTATGTAGGTTGTAAAAGATTCACGATTTTATTTCTCACAACACAGTTAGTTTTAAACTATATTAAGATATTTTAACTAAGTGTAATCGCATTTTTATATAACAACATTTAGCCTTAATATCAGCGACTTGCATTAAAAAAGACATATTTTTCTAAATGTGAAGAGGAAAATATTTGCACAAAAAAGTGTTTTTCGAGCTACTCACTTTCATCATAAGTTTTCGCGATTAGTACACAATGAATAAAAATTATTTTATTTACTAATTTAATAGTTTCTATAAAGATTTCATGCGGGTACTTTACATGAATTTAATTCTTAACGAGTCAAATGTGTTGCAGTAATAATTATTTAGTACCATTTAAATGCCCTTTTCATCTGTGTGTTTTTCCTGCCTAAGTATTTAATTCAGATGTGTAAAAAAACACTTTCTGAGCGACGCAAAAGTAGCGTTTTGTTTTATTTTATAGAATATCAAGACATAGTCGAAGCTTGCAAGACTGATGCGTGAAACTCCTTCTGAAGGATGATTTTTGTGATATGTGAAAAAAAAGGATTTTGAATTCAACTATTTTTGTATATCTAACGCTTTAGTCCTAGCTTACTCCACACATTTTCATTTGATCGTAATTCCTGCTTATATATCAATTCAAAGAATGTGACAGAAATGATATGTACCTATACAAGAACATGGCCGATTGTAACGTGGTGTATATCATAAAATTACGAAAAAAGTATATGGATTATCTAAGACCATTTGATTGATTATGATTTATGATTATGATTGATTAGATTGCAGATAATAACATAGTAAAAGACTTTTAATTGCGATCAGCCCCTTGCCTTTTTTTAGTTTGGCAGTCAAATCTTTGTTTGTGACACCCTATACTCAAAGAACTCATAAGCCCTTGTAACAAAATAGGATAATTTTAATAAAATTATGAGTATAATGAAAATATGTGAACAAAAGATAATACAGTCACGTTCATCCTGGACATGTTCAGAAATATTCAGAGATCATTGCAAGTTGGAAACTAATAAAGTAATTAAAAATACTTGATTTTCAAGCTGACAAGTAAAAAATATCTTTAACTTAGTCCTAGAGCTCTGCTCTGAAATTATATGTAAGAATAGGAAACGTAATTTATTCCATATTTTTGTTTAATAATAAATGCATTTGAAAACATCATGAATTTAAATTACAGAAAACTTTAAAAAAAATTGCTATTGGTAGCTATTGGCTACCGATTTCTAAGTGTGGTTTCATCGATTTCTCTGAATAATTCAAATTGTATAAATAAAGCGTAACAGAAACCAGGTGTTTAAAAATTAATGTTTTTAAACATTTAATCTTTTTCATCATCATCATCATCATTTCAGCCAAAAGACGTCCACTGCTGGACATAGGCCTCCCCCAAAGATTTCCACAAAGGCCGGTCCTGGGCCGCCCGCATCCATCGTTTTCCGGCGACCTTAATCAGGTCATCAGTCCACCATGTGGGAGGCCTACCAGCACTGCGCTTTCCGGAACGCGGTCACCATTCCAGGACTTTTCTGCCACATCGGGCGTCGGTCCTGCGCGCTATGTGCACTGCCCACTGCCACTTAAGTTTGGCAATCCTTATCCAAGTTTACAAATATTTTTACAATGACTTAAATTAATTTAAAAAAATAAGCATCTACTTCATTTAAAGATGGATATTTATACAGTGGTAGATGGTATAAGTAGTAGTTCATAATAATTTGGCATTATATTAGAAACATTAATAATATGATAGAGTATTATTAAAATTGGACTCGGTGGGCGGACGATCTGGTCGCCGGAAAACGATGGATGCGAGTGGCTCAGGTCCAGTCTTCGTGAAAATCCTTGGAGGCCTATATTGCAGTGGACGTCTTTTGGCTTAAATAATAATGATGATGATTATCGAAATACGCCATAATTTACACATTTCGTTCTTATTGCAAGCGATGCTTAAAAAAAAAGATTATTTCCTATTAATTAAATGTATATATTATAGTAGTGCAATATAGCCTTCCAATGAATGCTGCAAAGTGTATTTATCATTTTTATGCAAAGGTTAAGATGACATGACGCATGACTTAAATTAGTTAACTTATTGGCTGATCGTGAACATCTATAGATTATATTAACCACCTTAAACGTAGCTGTAAAATAATTATAATAAACTATATTATTTGAAGATAGACAAATATGCCACGGAGGTTCTTACTCTATCAAGAATAGCGCTTTAAAAAATATATAGTTTTCATTTCGAGTAATAATTCAACCTAATTTTGCATTTTAAATTTAGTAAGAATAATTTAGTTGTGACTATAGGTTTGTATTCAACTTAAAGAAAAAATAACAAAAACCTTTCTATGACAATCTGTAATCATTATTAATAATGTGGTAATTTAGAAAGATTAACTAGGCTTTATAAGTCTATTGTAACAAGGCCATCTATCATAATTTTCTAATAATAGTTTTTTACTAATAATAATAACGTGTATTACACTGTTGTTTTATAATAAAGTTGTTCTATAATTATACATATTTTTTACAAAATTAATAACGTTGGTATATAATAATATTGTCTTAGGATCCACGTTTTGTAAATAAATAAATATTTACTAATGAGACACTTTGAATAGAACAATAATATTAAACATTCGATACGTTATTTTCTTCTTGTTTTCAAATAATAGCATTTCTGTATTATACGGCTATTATTTATTTGCTGTGTTTGGTGTTAGATGATAGTGTTTTATAATTAATTATTATTACGTGTAATAATGTGAGACCTGATTTTAGAAATTAAAATAAGTAACAATTTTTCATATTAAATAAACTATTAAACATGTAATCTTAACTGTTTGATGTTACAAGAAACGTAATTGGTTTTTAAAATGTAGCATATAGCATGAAAGCTTTTAGAATAGCTGTTTAACTAGAATTTGTAAATGTATTGTATATTTATGTATAAATAGAGGTTTGGTCTTTTAAACAATGTTAGGTGATCTTAGGGATTTAGTAAGCTTTTTTAGAGAAGTATCTAATTTTTATATGAGACTAGTATGAAGTTTTATACTAATCAGAAACATTTTTTACAGAAAATTTGTTAACTATCTTAATAATGAATCGTTAAAAGAAAATTCTTACTTACACAAGATTCTGATATTTTCATAAAAGGAATATGTGTAGGCGATTATGGTGGAATATCAAACACAACAAACAAATGTAAATGTTTGATACCAAATTCGCGTTCCAAAATATAAACATTTATCAGAAATGGCTTGCTCTAATCAGCGACTTAGTTTTTATAAAGAACTCAATGACGTCAAATATTCAGTAACATGAAATCAAATAACTTTTGAATACTGCTCTCATATTAAAATTAGAAATAATTTTCAAGATTTTAATTCCTAAATATGAAAACAAAAGCAATGTTTAACATATGAATATCTTGTATTTTAACTCCGTACAATTTATCAACATATCAATGACACTAATCTCCCAGTTTTGATCGTCGTTTGTATATATTTTTACAAGTGTTTCTGTACGAACCAGCGTATTTTAAAACCGTCTGATCTAAAATTACTATTAAAATTAATTGAGTATCAAAGCAAATACATTATTTAGAAATAGCTGATCGTGAAAGGAACTTTATATCTATCTCAATATTTACAACACGAAATAATAACAAAAAAATATTCTTGTAATTTATACTGAACAAAATTCATTCTACCACAATTGAAATATTTTAAATACGATTATTTCCATAGTAGATACACATTCGGCATGGCAGTCGTCAACATTGAGACGTCCTAATATATGTCGGAGATAGCGACGGCTGAGCGATATAGTCGTCATCATCTTGACTTGGTACGAGGTTTATTACTTGTAACTTTATAATTCACAATATTAACCACAGTATAAATAACAATGTTCAGTTAACACACTTAGATAGACAAACCGACAGGTTCGCAACGGAGAAGTGTCTCGGTCCGTGTCCCAACGTCGACTGACTGATCGAGCCAACCTCACTTTCCATTACGACTCTGTCCACGTGCCGCCATTGCAAAACAACTGACGTCACCGCGTTTGCCGCACTACTGTGTTAACAATCAATTGAGAAACTTAATAAAACGATATCGTTATCCACGACACGGCCAGCCTGACGAAGCACACGTCCTCGTGTGTACTTTTAACAAAATAACCAACTGAGGCAATTTTCTCGTTCGGCCAACCTGATGGTAAGGTTCCGTAATCGTATCTTAAGAATCAAGTTAACAGAGATCACGTTAGCATACAAATAATTTTAACAACTTTAACACGAAAGGTTCCTCTAAGCCCATAATCTTTAAATCTCAATACTGATACTATAAAACAGTAGGTTTAAAACAATAATTACACAACACATGGCCCAGCTGTCCCAGCAGCTAGTGACAATTCACATGTCACCCATATCGTCATCGCTCCAAGCGATACGACCAACACTTTAACTAGAGTCCACGACTCCCAGGCCACACGGGACCATACAAATAGTTTCTCTCGAGACCAGAGTCCCCGCCACACCACTAGCTGCCCATCGCGCTCTGTACAACTCCCAGAGTTGCAGTTACGACTACAGACTAGTGCGTGTAGTGCGACCTAGCCAAGGTATGTGTTCTTATTTACTGTTGGAGGCATCCTCCTCACCATCTTCATCAGACAAATGTAACTCAACGGGCACACTGCTTAGAGGATTCTCCTTATACAGTCGTGAGCGTATTTTTATGTTCTATTACCGGTCAAAGATTTCAGCAAATAACGATCACCATCAAGTAACTCCACAATTTTTAACGGTCCCTTGTATTTTGCGTCTAATTTAGTTTGGTTTCTCTTCGTTCTGAATTTAAACTAAATTACCAACATCAAACTTTACCACTTTAACTTCGTTTTATCAAATTTTACGTTTTCGTAACTGGCACTCTTTTCTATGTACGTGGCCGCTTGCTATCTTGTCTTACTAATGTCTACTGCCGGTCCGGAATCATTCAAAGTTAATAGGTTAAATGGTCTAGTTAAACGTCCTATCAGAAACTCGAGTGGACTCGCTTGTATTACACGGTGGACAGAGGAATTCAAAACTAATTGCACGTCTTCTAACGCTTCATGCCGGGACCTATCAGACGCTTCTACCGCGGTCAGCATACTTTTTAACGCGCTCATTGTTCTTTCTACTTGGCAATTAGCGCGACTTGAACCCGTAGCTATCAAACGTAAAGAAACACCGTGACACTGACAAAAAAACTTTTAATTCTTTGTTGGCAAAGCATCGTCCCAGATCTGCAATAACGAACTGGAGCTCCAACTAAAGACGCTTGATTTAAGGGATTTAATTGTTCTAGCCAAATCTATTCTCAGGGTATGATATAAGGGAACAAATTTTGTGACCGCATCAATTAAAACTATGACGTACTCCTTGCAATCGCTTTTCCACTTAATTTGCCAGTTAAGTCAACGTGCACAATATGCCACGGGATACTAATCTTAGGAATTGGATGAAGTCCCGCCTGTGGGCGACCTGATTGCGAATGAGATAATTTACAAGTAATACAACCATAGACAAACTTACGAACGCACTTAGCCATGTGCTCGAACCAATAGTGATCAACCCTGTATATTTGGCCACCTCGCCCTTTATACTTCATAGAGCCACCTCGCCCTTGACTGTATATTTGGCCACCTCGCCCTTCACATAAATCCTGTTTAAATATCTAGATGGCCACCTCGCCATTTAGATACGTTTACCGCAGCACTCTTAAGATGTTTTGCATATGGCCCACAAGTCACCACGCTATTACCACGACCCACCATACTTCAAACATACCGCTCCAGAGAATAGTGCCACCCCAGCTTTTCACGTGGGCGTAGTAAGAGGCGACTCTCACTCTCAGAAGGGACTAGACTCGATACGGACCATCTTTCGTATCATAAGTCTCAATGGCCTAGTGGTTCAGTACTCCGACTTGTAGTTCAGAAGTTCTGAGTTAGAACCCTGGCTTAACAAATCTAGTCACATTTGCCTTATTTTTATCGAATCTTAATTTATCAAGCTGTGCATTATTTTCCATTAATTTGTCAGCTTGTTCCCTAATCTCTCAAATTTATCTCAACCTCATGATCGTCAATAGTTAATAAATTTAGTGGCCTAGCTACTCTACCTACTAACAATTCTAATGGACTTGCCTTAGTTACCCTATGAATCGTGCTATTTTAGCAAGTTGGACATCATCTAACGCATCTTGCCATGACCTATTTGGACTAACTTCTACAACAGTCAACATTTTTGAGGCTGCTCATAACTCTTTCCACTTGGCTTCGATGCAACACAATGTTTGATGAGAGAGCACTCGGCACCAGAATCAGAATAAAATGGATACGACTCACAAGCGTTCATCAGCGTACCGCTGGGATTGCTAACATAGCAAACTTCCACATGTATCTCGTTACTCGCCGCCGCCGCAGGCGCCGCTCCGAACCGCCTGCGCCTACCGCCGCGCCAGCTCCTCCGCTGTTGCCACGTTGTTGCCACGTGGACACCTCGCTGCCAAATGTCCGGCGCTGCCGCACCTGAAACAGACTAAGTCCGACCGCGGCCGCGGCCCCCGCAGAGCCTGACGCTGAAGTGGCAGTACTAGCTGCCTTGCCTTTCACCGCCAATCTGATGCTCGGTGACCCATTCCACCGCAGCTGCGACATTCCACAGTTGCCGACCGAAAACCCGATCGCTTGAAAATCTGGATCTGCTGTCCTATCGCCTCATGTTTAGGCTACCTTACCGATGCAAATCAAGGCATACAATGGCGTCATAATCTTGGAAAACTTTGCTATAAACTGGCGAAAATACGACGCCAGACCGATGAACCGTCAAGCTAAACAAGCACAGCAATTTAAACTTCGTATCGCAAGTAATTAACAGGTAAACACGCAAAAGAACCTCAAATAATATTTTCTTACACCGGTCAAAGTCACACTATCGTAAATTCGTATACCATACAATATACCAGAGTAATAAAATGGAAACTGCTCACCGGAGTGACGTAAAATTGCAGCTGGTGCGCTTACTACAGATCCACTCACTATTCTTTGACCTGGCTGACCGCAGTACTGTTGCTCGCCTTCCTGCTGCTCCACTCAGGGCAGTTAGACGCGTAGTGTCCTTGTCCATCACAATGAAAGCAAGTGATCCCCACTTGGTTAATCGCCGCACTATGACTGCCGCTTGTGATCTTCAGTTTAGAACAATCTTCATGTAGCTTAATGTCTCCCTTATAGTGACAATAAATCGCCATTATCGGTTATTTCCATCGCGTACAGAAGCACACACATTATCACTACACTGTTTTCTCCACGTGGGCTGACTGAGTTACATACCACTTCTGATGTCGGAGATAGCGACGGCTGAGCGATAGAGTCGTCATCATCTTGACTTGGTACGAGGTTTATTACTTGTAACTTTATAATTCACAATATTAACCACAGTATAAATAACAATGTTCAGTTAACACACTTAGATAGACAAACCGACAGGTTCGCAACGGAGAAGTGTCTCGGTCCGTGTCCCAACGTCGACTGACTGATCGAGCCAACCTCACTTTCCATTACGACTCTGTCCACGTGCCGCCATTGCAAAACAACTGACGTCACCGCGTTTGCCGCACTACTGTGTTAACAATCAATTGAGAAACTTAATAAAACGATATCGTTATCCACGACATATATATAATTTATAAAGCAACTCGTGAACGTTGTTGAAATTGTAAAAGGGTTATATATTTATGGACACCCTATTAGATATATGATAGAAGCACAGAATGAATTTTACCTTCACCAATCAATCAAACTAGTAACAATTTTAAAAGGTCACAGACATAGAAACATTTGCGAAGGTATTATTGAATTTTGTATTCATTTTTTTTATTCAAACTTTAGTTATGATATTTAGAAAATATACAAACACGATTACCATTTTAATCTAATTATGTGTAGATAATTCTGATTTTCTTTTTAAAAAAGATAATTATGTAATTATAATAATAATTTTATTGGTTTTAAGTAGCAAAATAAACGTAATGAAATAGTTGATTTGGCTGTTGCCGCTTAGACTAACATAAAAACTACAACGCAAATATACCAACATTGTATGTGATGTGAAATTAAATAAAGGAAAAATATACGTTTGTTGTTTCATTAAACATATTAAGAATGATGATAAAAAAAAACAATACAATCATTAGCATAAAGTGCTAAAATTGATTTGAGAAATCATTTGGCTTACCTATAAATATAATATTTAAAAAAAGATAGAATGTTGGAGAGGGATCTAAATCGGCTGATTATTAGTAGGTTCAGATGAGAGAGTGAATGTTGTACTGCCATTGCAGTATAAAGGCCTACTTTACTTAGATTTTATTGTACTAAATGACGGTGAGGAGATTTAAATGGATGAGCGACAAAAGGAAACGATAAGGCCAAAAACCTAGCCGCAAGAGAAGGAAAACTTGATACAAAACCCATTGCCATTGTCTGGCCAGCGTGGTACAGTAGACTAATAGCTCTCCCTGTAATGTGAGGAGGGCCGACTCAGCAATGGGTCATTCATGAGCTGAGTAGTCGTAGTAGTAGTAATAGCAACACACTAGTAAAAGCTTGCTATTTAATTTTGAAAGACGTCAGACTAATTGGTATTTATTGGTTTATACGATTAACCGTGAAGTGACGGTATAGAAAAAAACACAATAGCCATACTGAGGGTGATATCTTGCAATGGTATCTAGACAAAGAAAACTGGATACAAACCCTGTGGCTCGTATGCGACAGTAAGCTAATGCCCCTCCAAGAACTTGGAGGAGGCTTACAGCGCTCATCGGTTATTTGTTAAAAAAGAAAACAATTTTTAATGTATATTTATAATTCGTAGAATACATATCTACCAGGGTGCCTATTAAAAACTGGCTGCTAGTATTTTTAAATAAAATATTTATAATTGATTTTTGGGGTTGATACAGTGATGCACAACGATTGTGTGACGTCACTCGTCATCTTCTAACGATCGAAAGAAAGACAGATAAACACGGGAATCAATAGTATGTGTTTCTAATGAAGATCTCAAGTACTACGCTAAAACTACTAGCAACAGCAAGGTTCAATGTAACACCATTTAATGGCCGCTACCATACCATGCGGGTCTCATGGACTGTGTGCTGAATCTTCTCTCATCACAGAGCACGCAGCACAGATTCTAGGCTTGCCAAGAATGTGTCGCAGCTGTGTAATAGTAGGAGTTGGATACTAACAACAGTGAAGGACTTGTTAAAATCGCCGTATCCTCGTTAACCAAAGATTTCAAATACAATACGGAAGCATATGTCATGAAACACGTCGTCGACTATTTACCAAACCATCATGGCCGAACTTAAATAATAACCCGTAGATCTTATATTGAGTGTGGAAGTCTACGAATTGATCATTCTTCCTGGAATTATCCGTAATAGAGCGCACAACCAATTGCGCAACAAACGGAACTCGGCTGGATTTTGAGTGGAATAGGACCCCCCCCCCCCGATTATCCACTCGATTATATTTGAAGACTTTTGGTTATTCTTCCCCTATTTCACGCCCTATAACTTTTAACCGATTTTCATCAAACATATCTAAGAACACTCGCCCGTAACTCACCTGTCATACAACATTTTTTGAAATCGCTTCATCCGTTCGCGAGCTACGGTGCCACAGACAGACAGACAGACACGTGAAACTTATAACACCCCTCTTTTTGCGTCGGGGGTTAAACAGACATACTTTCGCATTAATATAATATTAGATGGATTCAACGAACTTCTGCAAGATTAATTATTTGGAAGGGTGCTTTAAATTCAAAGGATTTTGACTACATCCTCCTCTTTATCTTAACTTTAATTGATGTTATTGATTTTCAACAACAGTGTCAATTTGACAGGAAATGATTTTCTGACGGTTCTGATCGTGTTCTGTTCCAATCAAGCGTAAATATTCTCACCGAAGAGTTAGTTACTTCGAAGAGTAGAAGAATCGAAGTAGTGAGTTCGAAGAGGTAGTTCGTGACTTAGTGGATTATGCCAGTCTCATGCACAGTTACTATTTTTGTACTACGTACGCGGTGCTATTAACACGAACCTTTTGATGGCTAAAGCCATCAGAAGGCAATCAAAGGGTCCAGTTATGTATTTATAGTTATTCTCTTAATTAAACTACGAGCGAGAAATATTCGTTTTTAACAATACTGATAACTAAGAAAGATCTGTGAATTAGAATACCGAATAACTCATCGTAATGCCGGAAAATTCACGAGGTTCATCGAACTGCTAAACATGCGTCCGGAAAAATGAGCGAAGCGTGCAAAGTTATATTGTGATAGGTTCAGTACATCAGTGCCGAAATGTATGGGTTAAGCTCAAAATTTATTTGACAGGGGAGTAAAACTTTTTTTTTACGTTGGAAATCCTCATGGATCCCCTATCGCTAAACGCCAGGCGAGTTATGTGGGACTCCGAGGCGCGAAGACATGGTAATTGTGCCCCAACCTACCCACTAAAACTAACGGTGTCCCTTAACTGCCCGAGTAAGGGCCACGGGTTTCACTCCACCCGATGGGAGAGCATGCTCCGTGACCCTGATGGGGCCTTGCTTTTATGGAGAGCTCTGGACTCTCCCCAACCCACCGAGAGGCACGCACGTGCCTCCGTCAGGGGCCAGATGAGCTAATGTTCGTTGCGCCATGTGCGCCCGACCCACGCGGTTGCGGCGGCAGCCGTGGCACGCCGCCCCTCCGCTGCTAGTGGTGGCAGCGCTGGCCTTAACGCCTGGCCGCCAATTACTGCATTACCACGCCGTTTCTCGCGGCAGGTTAAGGCTTCCGAGGCAACTCTGAGAACTGAGGAGTCCCCGGAGCCAAAAACCACCACGCCTCCGTGTGACCTCTCCCCGTGGGCCCGCCCGGCATGGGTGACCCTGAGCCGGTATGGCCCCAACGGATCCTAAAGGTACGCAAGCCCCCACACCACAACAAGGTGGCAGCATGGTCGAGAGGGAGGCAACTAACCCTGGAACGCCAAATTTTATGATAATTGTTATAAAATTTAAGTTGTTTGTAACAACATTGTATGAAAAGGTTTCGGTTGTGATGTTACAAGTCTTTCTAACAAATAAAGAGGGAGTATCTTAATATTATTAACAAATTCAATTGACAGAATATAATGAACGTAGTAATGACATTAAATTCAAACTTATCGTACATACCATAGTCGTGAAATTGAACACTTGCAGACTTTTATATTGATTTTTTATCTTTACTTTGCAGCACCCGTAGTTAAAGGGTACTTCTTCTTTTATCCAAAATTCTTGTCCGTCTAGTGACTTGATATCCAGACCAGCGCTAATCCTCTTCATAATAAGAGTGTCATCAAGGAGAAATCTAGCCACAAGACGAGAACAACTTGACATGAAACCCTATGCTAATCCTCTGGCCATCACAGCTGGTAAATTTCCCTCCATCATATTGAAGAAGGCCAGATTCCGTGTTTTTCCCATGAATCCCCTCATTGACAAAGATAAGGTCCCAAGGCGATCGGCGTCTTAACACGCATTCCGGAGATAGCACCGTGGAAGGAATTTCTCCGTGATGGAGTAGCTCTGACCTTCCGGATCGTGGGATTAGATTTAGTTGCAGCACAGCGAAGTTTGCTGGTTCCCACAGTGAAACCCTTATGTGCCCTTATCAGTCATTTAAAAGCTGATATTATGCTAAAAAATTGTACGGAACGCAAAAATCTCGATGGACAACCTAATGGAGACTCGATAAATCAAGCCCCGTCCGTCACTTTAAAGGTTGTCCCGCTGGATCTCGCATTGTCCCCACCGTCGATCCATGGCCTAGATCACCTGATCTATTAACTTCCGATTGAACCCTGTTATCTGACAATGTACGGGACAATTGGACCAGTAAATTCCAAAAAAGGTCTATTCTTTATTAGGTATCTGCCATTATGGTCTGGTTTTCCAGGTTCCACTAAATAACTGCTGCTAATAGTCGCGAGGATTCAAGTTTACTGGAGCTCGTTGTAAAAATATATATAAATTATTAAAAGTTATAAATCTTTAGAAAAAAATAAATTTTGTTCTCGAGATTTTGTTCATACTAGTCCAACCTTCTTTGAGCTTAATTTTAATTAGCAGAGAGATATGTTTTGCCTTTTCACCCTACTTCATAGGAGTCTGTACTCTAACCTGATTTCCCTAGCCACAAGTATTCATCTAATAAGACCAGAGGCATGGGCGGATCGTGAATTTGTACGGCCCTGGGCTAAAACACTTTAGGGCCCTACAAAATTATTGAAAAAGTTTTGTCAAAAAAAATGTTTTCGTTAGTTGTGTAGATAGATAGGTACGTAATTCTAAAGAAGAAATAGGTCAATAAAATTAATTGATTTATTTGTCGATTGGCTAAGTATAAAAATCTTTAAGATGGTATAGCAATTTCGGAAAACATCAACAAGGGGCTGGGGGCCCTTTGTATCCCCTTTGTGTCCGCCCCTGACCAGAGGTCATCGTAGACCAGCTATCAGATTTCACGCTAATACGTATAACGGCAGCCATAGATGTTAAAATGGTAGCGTGAATGCTTTTACGTGCCTTGCGTCGCACGTTGGAGTTCAAATATGGACACCCATAAAACTTCCAGCATAGCCAGAGGTATCTCAACCTGCAGATCGATTGAGTTACGCACAGTCCGCTAGAAATTAACTTGCTGCACTACCGGTCCCAGGCAGATCGGACCATAAATGTGTAGACACAAAGTATTGCAAATCCGTCAATAAAATGACTTTTAGATATTGCAATTTAGCCATTTGTTTAGATATCAAATACTAAATTCGTTCATCAAATTAGGCGACAATATCCACTAAGGGGCCAAATACCGGTCCCTTAGGCAACCTTAGCGCTTGACCGCAATTATAAAACATTTAATCAAAATGAGCTTCCCCACGGGCACGGGTGATCATGAACTGTCGTTTTTGGGTCAGTAGTGCAAGGCTGATGCAGCGGTAGGCGTGCAAACAGTTTTATTTGCCGAGGATAACTGCACTGAGTTATTCACAACTTGGCATTTAAATACATTTTTAATCTAATCATTTCAGCCTGAAGGTTGAAGTATGCCTAGTTACGTATAGTCCGTGAAGTAACGGACTAAGAAAACCTTGTCACCATCCCATTCTACCACCTAGCCGTAAGATAAGAAGATGAAATTAAACCGACAGAAAGATTCGTGAACGTGGCTCAGTAGGAAGACAGAAGCAGCACTACTCGTTATTTTAAGATGCAACGTAGACTGAATTTGGATTTAATTAATGTTGAAATTTGTCTATCTCGTTTAGATATTGTGTAACATCTCGGCAGCACCATGTCTGATTTCTATAGATATCATCTCGACCCATAACTAAATGACCAATAACTGCGTCCTGTGTCCTACAAGTTTCTTGAGGGTAATTGGCCTCCTGTGCTAGCCATTTGGCTTGACACGTTCCGGAGCATGTTTTCTCATTGGTTCCCATGCCTCAGGATGTAAGACAGGTTGGAGAACCATTGAATATACCAAAACTACAACGGAAGTGTAATACTGAGTGAATTTTGTTTATTTAAATATTGTGTATCCCAGACGTTATTTTAAATGCGGTTTCTATTTGTAGACAAATTATTTAGATGACATTAATAAAAATGCATATATTTATAATCAAGAAAATGCGTCATGGGATATAAAAATAGAATATTAAAGTGGATTTACCAAAGAAACAAAAACAATCTTGATGTAACGTTTTGATTATATTGAAGGTTAAATAATTTACAATATTAAAATAATGGAATTTTCCGTGAGTTTAAAACGGGTTTAAAAAATATAGTGTCACCACCCCATTCCACCCTGAGGGTGTAGTAAGCGCCTACAAAAGGAATTGACAAGGCCGAACACCTAGCCGCAAGAGGATGAGAAACTTGATACGAAACCCTGTTCCAACCCGGCGTGGCACAGTAGGCTAATTACCCTCCATGTAACTGGAGGCGGCCCATCTCAGTGGGTCATATATGGATTGAGACGTAAGTATGAAGTATTTATTTATTTAAAACTTTGTGCACATGATATGTACAGAGGCGGACTTAATGCCATAGGCATTCTCTACCAGTCAACCTGTAGGTGGTGCAAATAATAAATAAATATCCTTGGACTTTATGAATAATATATATTATTTACATACTAATAAAATAATATATAAGCTAAATCTATACTAATCTATACTAATATATAAAGCTGCAGAGTTTGTTTGTTTGTTTGTTTGTTTGAACGCGCTAATCTCAGGAACTACTTGTCCGATTTCAAAAATTCTTTCAGTGTTAGATAGTCCATTTATCGAGGAAGGTTATAGGCTATATTTTATTTTCAAAAGAATTAGGGATCCGTATGAAAATTGCGATTTTGTAACCCAAGGTGTAAAATCGAAAACCTATTTATGCGTGCGCTGCAAAAACGATTGACAATAGAACAAAATGAAGTACTACGAGTTTGTAGGTCTTATTAAAATCTACAAAAAAGTCCGCGAGAGCACATATCTAACTATCATAGTTTAGTCACAATAACCACTTTTATATTCATAAAAAAAAATGCATAGAGATAAGCACGGGTTCGAAGTCCACGCGAGCGAAGCCGCGCCCAAAAGCTAGTATTAAAATAAACATAATATATATGTCAACGGAAAACAACAAGAACCGGAAATTTATAAATTTCCTAGGAAATTTATAAACGTCCGTAGGTTTCCAAACGAGAGATAAATTGTATTATTTTACGCCCACATTTTCGGAAATTTATAAACTTACGACGTCTCGTCGTAAATTTATAAACTGACGGATATACATTCGTAAGATTCTAAACGGTTCGACCAATCACAGTAGAGCTTTTAATTTTACGCTTCTATATGATACGGCAAATAACACACTGTTCTCTGATTGGTGGATGTTGATAGTGGCATGCTTGTGTCCATAGACATAGGTACAATTAGACTTGCCAAACTATAAATGTATAAGTACCTAACAGTATTTTTACGTTAAAACTAGGTAAGTACCTATAATACAGGGTTACTGTTTTACATAATATGCTAATGACCCCTACTTCACTCTACCAAAATACCAAAATAAACTACCAAAATAAAACAAAAGAAATCGTGTGATGCGAAGTTAAAGAGGTTTATTAAAAAAAAAACAGTAAACCCGGCCTTCTGCTAAAAAAAAAAACAAACAAAAAAAACAAACAAACACAAACAACTTTATAATTTGCAAACATTATATAGTTTAAGGTGAATGTTCCAGGGTAGCCCGCGAAATTCAAATTTTCTTACGTTTTTTGCAATTTGCAGGTCAGTTCTAGGTTGTATGTTGATTAAAATGTTATTCGCGGCTGTAAGACGTATGTAGTTATAGAATTATAATCATCAATACAACCCTCCAAGCTCATAAAGGTGCAAGAAAAACTTTTTCAAGTTCAAAGTAATTCTTGCACCTTTATGAGCTTGGAGGGTTGTATTGATGAGTTTCATGATTATAACTCTGTAACCATATACGTCTTACAGCCGCGAATCAAATGTTCATCATCATACAACCTAGCACTGGCCTGCAAATAGCAAAAAACGTAAGAAAATTTGAATTTCGCGGGCTACCCTGGAACATTCACCTTAATTTCAAAAAAATCCGTTGGCCTCGGGCGAATTGCCAAACAGACGCTAAGTAATAAAAAATGCTTAAAAACATGTAACAAATTAAACACAATAAAATAACTATTTATTTTTTTTATTTATTTATGTATTATTACAAAAGAAAAGATAAACAGTACAATCTTACATTTTACATTTCGCGTTTTTTTACAAAATTATGTTCAGATTGTACTGGGAGAAACAATTACACTCCCCTCTGTACTAGTAACACTGTATTACAATAGGATCGTATTCCTCGTTTTCCCAGTTCAATAAAGTAATTCAGTACATTATTCATGTAATTGGTCATAATATAATTTATACAGACAATTGTGTGGGTAGGTGTTAGTGATTACTCGATACGTAAAAATGAAATTTTACCCACACCTCAATTGTATGTACATAGAATAGGCAAAATGCAGACACTTACTGTATCGTTCACTTATTATTATAATAAAATATTTTAAAATGCCGATTTTTTTTTATAGATCAACTTATTCCTTTAGTTTAAATAAATTTACTTTATAGTTATTATAAATGATTTATCACACTCACATACTCCTCGTCGTTGATACGTTAAGTGTAATATGATAAATAATTTACAATCTAAAAATGTTAATAATGTGTGAAATGTTTATATGTGTGTATGTGTAAGTGTATATATGTGGATAAGTTGTGTTAGAATGTTGTGTATCTGTGTTTTATGTCACTAATTTGAATAGTTCTTCTACTTCGTCATAATTAATTGTTCTAAGATAATCGACCAGCACTCCCTGACATGCATTATGTGTAAGACCTTTTAATATAACTTTTTCACTCAATTTGTTATAAAGTTTAGGGCCAAGGTAATGCATGAATTTCTGTCCAAATGTGGTGTTTTGTTTTGGTACATAATAAACCAAGTCTTTTCTGCGCCTATCTATATCCGGTGGCTTTTTATGTTGTTTTAATATTATGGATTTAATGTACAACTTTCGTACCGAAAGTACTGGAACATCTAAGTATAATTGTTTTGTAGAATAAGTAAATTTCTTGAAAGTCATTACTTTAAGAATTGTTCGTTGGGCTCTTTCTAATTCAAGTAAAGTTGATTTGGATGCACCTCCCCAAGCGTTTATTCCGTACCCAATTATGGATTGGCATAACGCATAATATATATCTAGTCTTAATTTTAATGATGAAATATTCCTTATATTTTTAAATATAAAAATCAATTTTCTCACACGTTCACTTAATTTTATGATGTGCGACTTCCAATTCAAATTTTGATCTATTACAAGTCCTAGGTAATTAACAGCTTTAACATGATCAATAATGTAACATGAACAACTATTATTTAGCCCACCACAAGTATGCGCCTTGAGAATTAGTGAACCACGTTTTGGTTGTGAATAATTATTGATACTAAATGTTATATATGTGGTTTTATCCAAATTTAACGAGAGTATATTTCTGTCAAGCCATGTAGTCACCAAGGATAAACCTTTGTTAGCATTTTCACAAACATCGTTCCATGAACCTCCAGTAAACAGTAGAAGAGTATCGTCCGCAAAGGAAATTATACGCCCCTTTGACAAATTCAACTTACAAAGGTCATTAAAATATATCAAGAATAATGTTGGCCCAAGTACACTCCCCTGTGGAACGCCGTAGGTTATCATTTCTTGTTCACTTGTAAGCTCGTCAATTTTGACACATTGTTTTCTATTCGTAAGATAATCTTTAAATAACCGTAAAGGTAGACCACGGATACCGATAGCCTCCATTTTCTTCAGGAGGATGCATATCGACACGGTGTCAAAAGCTTTTTTCAAATCTAAGAATACTCCTAAGGATTTTTGTTTTCTATCTGTGTTATTTGCCACCTCAGCCGTCAGGGTTTGTATAGCGTCACTTGTAGACATTGCCTCTCGAAATCCAAATTGGTTATCACAGATGAATTTAATTGATTCTAAATATTTTTTTAAGCGCACGTTAATTATTTTTTCTAAAATTTTTGAGACCACAGGTAACAATGAAATTGGCCTGTAGTTTGAAATCTTATCCTTGTCGCCTGATTTGTGTATGGGGATAATGACCGACTTTTTAAGTGCATCCGGAAATACCCCGTTTTCTATACATTTATTACACAGGGCTGTTATAGGACTTGTAAATATATCAACGCCGTTTCTTATAAGAATTGAAGGAATGTTATCCCATCCTGCAGAATAAGTGGGTTTTAAATTTAAAATTGTGTTTTTTATTTCAATTTCGTCAGTTGGAAGAAGTACAAATGATTTTAAGGGGGGATCGCTTTCTATTAAAGGAGTTTTGTTACTAAGGTTCACCTCGTCCGTTTGTAATCTTGTAAGAATATTGTCCGCCAATTCATTACCAATTGTAGCAAAATAATTATTTATGTGGTGCAATGAAAGGAGTGGTGTAGCCTTTAAACTAAGTAAACTTGACGGTGATTTTATACTGCTCTGTAGGTTGCAAACTTTTCTTATTATTTTCCATTGATTTTTTATATTTTTCTCATTGTTTTCTATTTCTTTTTTAAAGTAATTGTTTTTCACAGATTTTAGTAAGTTATTACATGTATTACGGTAACGTTTATATGTTATCTTTAACATTTCATTATGGGGATCAATACGAAGTTTTTTATGTAAGTTGTCTCTATTCCGTATGCACCGACATAAACCTGCAGTGATCCAAGGCTTAATTATATGCTTACGCCGTGATATCTTATAAGAGACAGTGAATTTTTTTAGTGTCCTCGTGACAATGTCTGTGAATATATTGATTGAATTGTTGGGTTCGTTAACGGTAAAACATTCGTTCCAATTTACTTGTTTTAGCTCTGATAATACCGCATCATAATCAGTCCTTTTGCAAACCGTTTTCAAATCAATGTTAGGGTTTTGTTTTGTTATTGACGTCATTACACAATAATGATCTGTCACTGTGGAATTACATACAATAGTTCTGGTTGACCACATCGTTCTTATGAAACAGTGATCTAGGCAATTATTATTTCTAGTTGGGTATTTATGCGAAGCTAACATACCATATGACGCAAGTAGGTTTAAATAGTCCGTTGCTGTACTGTTTAAGTTATCATCTTTAATATTAACATTTATGTCGCCAACAAGAATAACATTTTGAACTAATCTTAACTGATATAGAATTTTATCTAGTGACTGTAAAAATGGGTTTAAATTTTTGAAAGACGGTGGTCTGTAGACACTAATTATAACTAATTCATTATCTATAGTGGATATTAAGCAGTTTGCCTCCACACAGTTGTTGGGTTCATTAACAGTAGCATTAATACTGTCTTTAATAAATATCACAACACCATCGTTTTGATTGAACGTTGTTTTAGTTGAAAACTTTGAATAGTACGGTATGCTAGGTATAACTTTATCATCTGAAATCCACGACTCAGTCAGTACAATCATATCATAAGAAATATCTAATCGATTTAGTAGAACTGTAAAGTCGTCAAAATTTCCGGTCACACTTCTTATATTTTGGGTAATTAAGTTAAAAGATGGTTTTGATAAATTTAGTAATGACTTACACTGTTCAGGTGCATCTACAATGTCGGCTTTGCTAACATTGATGGTAGCATCAATGTTTTCTGATATCACATGTATATTAGCCATGGCTGCCAATGTTCCATAAAATCGTTAAGTTAATAGAAAGCAAAGCCGCGACATGACGCAATGATACAAGTGTAAAGTCTGTGGATCCGTTAAAAAGATGACCGGAAATATGATATCTTAAAGATTGGACGGTAAGCAGAAGTTGTGTAGTGACATAAGGAAATAATTTTGTCTTCATAGAGTTGTGTGTGTGTTGATTAGTAGTAAAAGAAATAAATGAGTGCAAACATTGAAAAGATAAAAAAACATATCCAAAACCGGAAATATAGTTATTAGTCAATGGACTACTAAACGTTATGTAACTTATTCGAGCCCTAATAACTATGATTACTAGATATAGTCAATCAACAATACCATCCTTGTCAGTTGTCTTAAAGGTTGCATTAGGTAGTGATGCAATTTGCTCTGCAGATTTTATTTGTATAGCTGGTGAACCTTCTTCTTTCCTTAAATATATTTTTCCTTTGGAAATCCAGCAAAAACGATAGACCGAAGTCTTTTTTAATTGATGAGCCAAATAATATAGTTTTCTTGCAAGTGGTGTTATTGACTCTGAAATATAAACTGGAGTCTTTTCCCCTGCAAACTCTAATGTGTTAGTGTTCAGCTTTTCATTGTTCGCCCTTTTGTTATTGTATGCCTTAATGGCTTTCAACACTGTATCGCGAGATTTCTCAGTCTGGTATTCTACTATAATCAAATTATTTCCTTTCAGTTTTCTATTGTAGACCTGTCGAATATCTTCTGAACTGTTCGGCGTATTTATGATCTTGTGTAAATTGGTCACCACATCTTTGGATTCTTTTTCTGATTTTACAGGAACGTTTTTAATTTCGATAGTTGTTAATAATTGTTTCCTATTGATGTTTTCCACTGTTAATTCCAATTCAGTAACTTTTGCTTTAGTTTCTGCATGTTCTAAAATCAATGATTCATACTTCTGCTTTATTTCTTTAAACATGGTATTTGTGTTTTCGATAACATTTTGCAGGTTATAGTTGTAATTTAGAAGCTCCTCATTTTGTCCTTTTAAGTCCTTTATCATTTCGTTTAACTTATTAAACTTCTCATCGTGATCCTTTTTCATTGAAATCAGCAAATCCTTGATATCTCTAGAGGAATCTAATGGTTGCAGTTTTAACTTTCGTAAATCATCTGGGGCATGACGTACCTTGCGTTTTCTCCTTATATTAAGGTCCTCTTCATCGCCTGAATAGCTGTCAATATTGGTCTGGGATGAGGCTTTCTTGTCTTGAGGTGATCTCAACATAGTTAACACGTAGTCTCTCTTCCTTACCCTACTCTGTAGATACACTACGTCTATCGACGCTAGCAACGAAGGTGCAGGTACACCAGTCTACGATTCCTTGTATATGGTGTTTTGTACTTTATTGCGACGATATAACGTCGTTATTAGAATTTTATTACTAGACTAATAAACAAATAGCTAATTACTGCTCGAACACACAACCGTTCGTCTTGACGCAGAAAGAGGAATGGAATTTAACTTAAAAAAACCCTGATATCGGGCTGCATAACTTTTTTTTATACCTGTTTCATTGATACCGTTACAATGCGTCCAAACACGATACATTTACTGTAATTTGGTAAGGAGTTGGGTATCCTGATGATGCAGCTGTATCAGGTCTAGGTTACCACAAGTAGACAATATCGAACAATGGCGGCGGAGAGGAAAGAGAAGGAACACGTGACTTATTCAACCAATCAGAGCGCCCATGGCGTTTGGTTATTGCTACTTATTATTTTACGCGTGAGTTCAGTAAGTTTATAAATTTCCGAAAATGTGGGCGTAAAATAATACAATTTATCTCTCGTTTGGAATCCTACGGAAATTTATAAATTTCCGGTTCTTGTTGTTTTCCGTTGACATATACATCATAACATACCGGAAGTATTTAAAAGGTTATTCTGCAGGTAAATCCTTAGACAAATACTCACGACACTGCTTTTTAAAAGAGTACTGATTCTCTGCCATCCTAATACTGGTATGGGTTTTGGTGGAAACCAGTCCTCTGCATCCGTCTGCTTTCGGCCCTTCGACCAGGTCTTTGTTTCGCCTTGGCCGCGGCCAACCAGCACTATGACGTATGAAACGTGTAACTCGTATACACTAGATTTTCATTTCGTGAGACTACGTACAAAATCTTTCACCGTTTTAATTATTTTAGTATCAGTTTCTTTTCGAGCAATTGCAATCTGCTCAGTGCAGTGCAGACGATCGGTAATTAGTAGGTTAGACCACCTATTCACGCTACTGGCAACTTTTATAGATACGCAACGATTGTACATAAAAAATGACGATATAGATTATATAAAAAAATTAAAACTTCAGAACTATTACAATTATTTTACATTAAAAAGTTTGTCTCTCAGAAAAATCTACTTTATTCCATTATTTCAACGACATTTTCACCATCCCCATCATGAAATAAATAAAGTACTCACTCATTTTCTTTCACTATTCCTTCGTCACTATTTTCATTAATAGATGTAATAATAGATTGCATATTGCACACGCACCGCGCCAGCGGTAGACTCTTTCTCCGTCTTAAGAATTTTCGATCAGGTCACGTGTCCTGACGCGAGTTTGACATTTTATACCCATCCCAAGAAAAGTGCTCAACGCCGCTATAAAATGTTCCCTTCAAAAATTTTATTGAAACAGTAAGCATGTTTGTTATGAAGATGCTTTGTTTTGCTGTATGTGTATATCCTAATTATTGTAGGGTCACTTGTGCCTAAAAAAATAGGATATTCACACTTCCGATTCCATGACATTTCCACAAAGTAGTTTGCTAATAATATAGACACAATAAATAAATGCTCAATAAAATATTCCACATGATGAAAACCTCGTGAAAAAGGAAAAAAAGATTAAATATTTAGATGCTTATATTCATCAAAGGCACAAGAACGATTGAAAGAACCTCGCATCACTAAACCCAATAGAATTTAGAAATGCGAAATAAAATAAATGATATCCGGGAATGCTCAATGCTGATCCCGGCAGTGAGACGAGAATCCCGGGAATGCAACAGCCCACATCTGGGCGTAGACCTTGAACTACGGATACTGGGTCGCCGGGCCACGACCCACTCACCTACTATCTGCATTCATTTCAATACGGCGGGGTCTGTTTATAATATTGCCTTATATTGTTTTGTGGTTATGTCTATGGTCATAACTTTCAATTGTTTGTTTGCACATTTTAACTTTCTTTTTGATGCAACCAGCTCTTTTTAAATAGAATTTAAAAATCTTATTATAGTGAAGTATAGTTTTAAAGCATAGTGCCTCGTTGGTTAAGGGGTTGGATGTGCCGCCTTTGAATCACGGGGTCCTGGGTTCGATTCCGGAGCCGGGCAAGTGTCTTTGTGTAAACCAGAAGCACTTGTTCTGAGTCTGTGTGGCATTTGTGTTCTTGATTTTCATGTTTTAAACTGCCCCCGCGATGCAGGTTATAACTATCAGATTTTCTTTTTTTTTATTTAAATATTATCACGGGGGCCAGACTGTTTGGCGATGGACTCACTGCTGTTGAAAAGTTTTATTTTGCCTGTTTACTTCTAGTGGTTTTCGGCACCTTCAAGATGGAATGGGTTGATCAATATAAATTTCGTGTCACATTATTTGACAACGACAAAGTCGCAACGGCCGAACCGATCTTTTTGAAATTTTATATTCACATTTGCTAGGTCTGAGGATAGGTTGTTATTTATTGTCCATTGTTCATACCCCTAAGTGACAAGGGTGGCCACCTCCATTTTCTATGATCTGGCATCAAAGAAATACTCACACCCAAAATGTTCGTCCTGTTTCCTTAATCCCCTATTTTTTATAGTGATATTAGTAATTTAATTACTGTTAACCCCGGTCGGTAACTGACCAAATATATCTGACCAGTTCTTCATTTTTTTCTACTAAAATAATTTCTAAGATGAATCTATGTGACAAAACAGCGCTTGCCGGGTCAGCTAGGATTTATAAATAATATTACTGAACTGTTTTATTCTAGCTGCTCCAGCGGGTTTGTGTTAAAGTCGTAGTAAATAAATGACTTACGACAAAGTTCGGCTATCCGTAAAAAAATATGAGCGTAATATAACTGTTGTGTAATAAAAAACATGGAAAAACATAGTCTTGATGTTTTGCCAATCTAGTAGAAAATATTTGGGATTGTAACCTTGAACTTCTTCCTCCGAAACTTTCTTCTCAGGATTATGAAGTTTCACTGAACTTGCTTACAAAATATTGCCCTGACTTGGTTCTTAAAATGTTTATAATAACAGCATTAAGTTGGCATAGATTTATTTATTTTAATTTGAAGGGTAACTAACATATAGGGAACATGTAAAGCGTTATACAGGGTTATTTTTAGACCTCCAGTGTTCTATGGGAAGCTCGTTTTTTTTTAATTTTCTGCCCATGTTTCTTTGGGAAAGTTGTTTACTTTCATAGTCTGACCCACCTATTTAAATTTGGGGGGAGGTCCAAAAATAACCATGTATAGTAACAGAAAGCCAATTATAAGTTTCCACATTTTTACATATACCCGTGTAGCTTTTAAAATCTAGGCCTAAACCATGCTACTTTACAGATATTGTAAGCTGCGGACAAGATACCGCTGCTAAGCAACATCAGCAAATTTGTTTGGGATACCTGCATGATACAGGTTGTCCACCAATAACAATACATCATTCTTAAGTATCAGTGTTAGAGAGGCACCCAACTTTCAAGTAATCTACTAACATTGTAAATTGATTTTTTAGGTTAATTTCGGAGCTTGGGGCTCCACCGAACGGGCGGAGCATGTTTTACCATTGGGAGTGAATCCCGTGGCCCTGGTTTCGGCAGTCGAGGATCCCCGTCGGTTTTAGTCGGTATGTCGGAGCGGAACTTACCATCTGTACACGATCCGGAGTCCCACATGGCCTGGCCTGTCCCCTACTGCCGGCTTTCCATAACAATCTTCAACGTAAAAAAAAAACATAGTCACCCCTTATTATTTTAGTTTAGTTAGCTTAGGATGAAGAATATTTACTTTCAAATTTCATAAATGTTAAAGTAAATATTTCATTAATCGATGGATAAATTACTGACCTAGTTTCCTTTTAGCTGGTTTTGTAAAAAACAACCCATTAGATGGACTTAAAGTATCATTGACATTACTCTTTTCCACACATATCATTGACATATCATTGACTCTTTTCCATGTTTAGGTTCTTAGGAGATGGCCAGATAGTCTGCCTACAGCACGAGGAAAACATTATATTAATCCCGGTGTTAGAAGGTGAATTATTCCTATTGGTACAATAGGTGAATTTCTGTTCATACATTTAAAGAAGTTCGGTAGCAACATTCGCGAGCTCAGATGATGAAAGAACACAGAAGTATATTCTTGAAACCTTGAACATCAATGTTATTCCTCGCATAAAGAATTATCCTCGATGTATACCAGCGGATACTTAAAAAGATTTATAACTATTCGGGTACTTGAAGCGAATGGAGGAAAATAACGCTAAGCGGCGAAAACATTGCGTCCTTCCCTTCACACTTCGTATTGTTTCCACATTCCGCTTTGGAAAGATCAAGGACTGGAACGCGTCATGGTACCTATAATGTGTTTTACATTATATTTGCGCTTAGGGTACATAGAGAAATGAGCTCTACACCACTTTACCGAATACTCCTTTTTGTTTAAGAACTGAACCAGAAGTGTAACGTCTCAATTCTGCGTTATTACGAAACGAATTAGAGAAGCTCAAATAAACTCAACATAAACTAACTAACTAACTTATCGAAAAAATTATAACATGGAAATGTATTTACAATTGGGCAGGTAGAATTGATGTAAACAATATCAATATCAGTAGTACTAAAGATCCTTTTCTTATAGATATAGAGTTTTTGTTACATCCTGTAGATTCAGGTAATTACAATTGTAGCGACCAGCATTCTACACACTTTACACAATTTAACCGAAAAATTGGAACTATCAACATTAAGAAATATTGTCTACAAATGCGAGGATTACCAAAATGACCTACACCGCGATAACGAAGTTTACAGAGCAATTCGCACGGTTGAGAAATCCCTGACAACAGTTATCGGGAGAAAAGGCGCCGCTGCCCCTGCCAGACATAACACCTCGTCTCATCATCCCTTTGCGCCTAAACATTTTTGTATATCTTAACAAAGCACAGAAAAAACACGCATGCGTCCCTGTATCACCGTTAAAGACTTAGCTCTTTACCTAATACATCCATTAGAGAGTCCAAAGCTCGAGCTGTTCCCGACACGGTAATAGAGTTTTGCCGGCCGCAACCTAATTTCCGTACACCCGAAGAAGCTCAAGGCCGATGCACGGCTCTGGCTTTTCCAATATTGACCAGCTTAATGAAACAGCTTTGGTAAACATTTCGGATTTGTTTATTGAAGGGCGACAAGTTAGTGATTGACTAGTTTGTGTACAATCTTCTGGGTACGGGAAAATGATCGAGAGGCAAAGGTCTATGCCGTGCGGTTGATAAGGTGATGCTATAAAGATATGGACATCCTAACTTATGGTCGAAGACCTAAGAAAGAGGATCTTGCTCTAAAATATATTACGGCAAGATAATACAGATGAGACAATTTTATTTCCATTAATAGAGGTTCCAATTGAAATCCCTTCAAGGCTTTCAAGGTCGGTAGAAATCTAAATAAAATATAGATGAAAAAATAATAATACCGTGTATTTAATACTGAGACTTAAAAAATTTGACAGATAGAAAACCTATGGATAGCAGAAGGAAAATTTGTGTGAAATCGGTAAGTTGAAAAAGCTCTAGCCGCATTAGTTATGGGCCAAAGCCTGAATAAAACCGATATTGCGGTTTATTTTTAAAAGACAAATACAATCAAACTTGCATCAATTATTCTAGACCTACGTACACACAACCAGACATCAGCCATCTTGTACACACACCTCTACATGCACGCGACAACCTAGTTTCGGTGCAGGCCAAATACAGTTCAAGGGCGATGCACGGCCGGTGCTGACAGAAGCAATCAATACTGAGCCCGGTTCCTGCGTAGGCCTTGAACTACGGAAAAAATGACAACAGAGATTGGGCTGGACTGACACTGATAAATGATCGAAGATTCATAGGTAATGTTTATGTGTTTTGTGGTAATGTTTCATGATCTTCTAAAATATGTAGGCTGTCAGCAATCTCATAAAAATGAGATTGTCAGCTAACTGCTATTAAAAAACCAGGGGTCTGATCAGTAATGTTGTAGTGGAATTTGTAGCCTAACTAAGTTTAAAGCAACTAACTCCTCAATAAAAAGATTTTTATTTTCCGGAATAGAAGATTGAGATGGATACCGATCTTATCAAGTATCGAGCTGATTTCGCAAGATCTTCAAAATACAGCGGTTCTTGCAGAAAATGATTTCTTGACGGTTCTGATCGTTAATATTTTTTTAATAATGAATAAAATAAATTATAATTTGTTAATTCGTGAAAACCTAAAACATAATTACAACACTACTAATAGAAATAACAAGGCAAATGGATATTTTTACTGTTGACAATTTTGCAATCGGATTTGTAATTGATACAAAAAGAGACAGATAAAAAGTACGCTTTTGCAAATATTATATTTAACTAATTTTCATTTTTTAAATTTTTGTAATATATAATAATAATATAATAAAGATTAATAAAGATATGTGTATATAATAATAATAATATTCTTGGACATTTCACACAACGCCATCTCGTCCCAAGTTAAGCAACTTAATGCTTGTGTTATGGTAACGAGATGGATGATAAACTACTTATATACATTTTCTTTTTGTAAATACATACATATTATAGATAGAAATGACACCCAGACTCCGAGCCAGTGCCTCTGGTTTAGACAAAGACACTGGCCCGACCCCGGAATCGAACCCGGGACCCGTTGATCCAAAGGCGGCACATCTGACCACTAGACCAACGAGGCATATAAATATTCTATGCCCACTACGTTCTTCTAACATCATCTTTTCAGCGCACAAATGACCCACTAGTATGTCGGTAAATAGACGACTGCTCCAGGCTGGCATGGTGGGTTGGCAGTGGGTTTGTATCAAGTTACCTTCTTTTGTGGCTAGGTGATCTACCTCCTGCGTTTCTATAGCCGCCTTTTACGACACCCGTCAAAATAGTCCACACTATTGTATGTGTGACGTTGTGTATTCTTATTCATAATTTATTCGGTACATTCAAATGATCAAAATTAATGTTCTGCTGCTAACATTATACGCCCACTAGACTGCATATAAGTTAGCTATTCTGAAAAACAAACTACAATATCTTATGTTTGTCGATGTTAATATGTGTAAGATTAAATTCCTTATTGCGAGTACCCAATCGTGCATATGGGTCTGTGAAGATATTAAAACAAAATGCCCGAAGGTTGGAAGCTGCAGCCGCAATCGATAAGGAATTTACTGGCTCGGTTCACAGGCCTTGAACCTTTGAGATTTCGGAAATCTAGGTCTAGGCTCTAGGTTATCACTCATTTATAGGCATTTTTGTCTCGCTATGGCTATAGCTGAAAATCAGTTCTACAGGAAACTGTAGTATTGTGCTCAGATGCCATTTTGACATTTCGACGTATTGTTTGCCAACTTCGGTTTTCTATTTTGTGCAATTCAATTGTGTCTAACCAGTTTTTTGTTCTTTTTTTCTTTCAAATATACTTGTTAATGTATGATTTACACATTAATTTAATAAGGGCTATGCACAAGATATTTTTTAGCTGGGGATGTTGTGGATATATGGGAGACTGGGACTGGAGACGCATTCCGGCCAGCAAAACCCAGTCCACATTGTTGGCGGGAGCGTAACCTGCCTTGTCATTATTATTGCCTGCCTCTACAAATCAACAAACTTACGAATCCCGTTGGAGTCGCACAGGTGGTATAGAATATTTTTGTTATATAGAGGAAACAGAGAAGGAAGTTACAATATTTTCACCCACAAAATTATGACATGGGCTTCAAAGCAGTACATATCTCGCCTCCGCATAAAGCATTTATTATTTGCACAATAAAAAAAATATCTCCCTCTCTCTCTCTCTCTCTTCCATTTTATTAGTATAGATATGATATTCCTATCTTTTAGACTGAAGCTATGTGTCAAAAAAATTTGTTGGTAAATACATATTTTACGATATTTCAAGCTGTAGGTTATGGTCCATGCTACGTCAGGCGAAATAACTTGTTTATTGAATTCAACCAAGTGAAAATTGTGTCGCTAGCACAGACTGATAACGAAACGTTAAAATATAAAAGAAAGGGTTAATTCTATTGTCCTCACTTTAATTGCTACTGTCGTTGATGTGACTGATTTAGAATACATTATGACCCATTCCATCCCGAGGAAGTAAGAAGTGACTAAAGGAACTGAAGAGGCAGACAATCTATTTTTATACGACACTCGAGCATACAGCCTCCGTGATGGTAAGCGGTCAAGGTCGCCTAGGGTCGTTTATGACACTGGACGTGTTACTCACGTGTCGCCACCCTGATAAGACTGTCAGTTTGAAGCTGGCAGTAGAAGTAAGGTCCCTTCAACTGCCAACACCATGTTGTGTATAAATCGATTTGGCAACCTTCCTTCAGCCAAGAAGTTACACACTCAGACACTCAATTCATCATCACCATCATCATTTTAGACAAAAGACGGCCACTGCTACTACCCCAAAGATTACCACAAAGGCCGGTTCTGAGCCGCACGCATCCTTCGTTTTCCGACCAGGTTATCGGCCCAACGTGTGGGAGGACTATCAGCAATACGCTTTCCAGAACGCGGTCGACACTCCAGGATTTTCTGCCCAATCGGCCATCAGCCATCATGTTTTATTTTATTTGGCTACTTGAAAGCATTCTTCAAAATTTAATCGAATAAAAAACCATTAATTTTCCTTATTTTATTGTCTCAGTTGATGCCGAAGCCCCTTCATGAAGTTGCATTAAACCATAATACTCTCTAAACTCCCGCTATCTACTCTCTGACAATCCTAAAATATGTTTTGTTTCTGTTTATGCGATGCCATTTTTACACCACAGATTACGTGAATGACATGTTAGTGAGGAAATATTTTTTCTTACATATCTTGTTGGGTTGGTGGAATAATGTTTTATCCCTTTCTTAAACTTTATACATTACGTTCGCATTTCTGCTCATATCTTCCGCTGCTGCTCTAAATAGATCAGACGAATTGTAACGGACTTTTTTTTATCAAGTTTTGCTTCTCTTGCGAAAGGCTGTTCGGTCTTTAGTCGCCCGTATGGCACCCTCAATGTTAACATTGTGTATAAATAATTCACAGCGACTTTTGGATTTAATTAATTTTGGAACACCGCACCGGTGTGCCTCTGTAGACCCTAGTTCAATCCCCTCCAGTCCGTTTTGGCACATAATCTGCTGTTACAAATTGTCATATTTGCACAATTTATAGAAGAAAATAACTGTGTATTTGAAAAAAATATTGAATTTGTTATTTTCCACTTTCAGTAAATTGAAATTTTCCAGAGTATTTCGTAAACAATATAGTTTCCCTTGAAATTAGTTCAGAATTAAACGTCGATAGAAACTCACTGTTGGCCATCGGCCTCGAACTATATTTTGTGGTTTGGTGCAATTCATAGAATAGAATAGAACGCCACATGACAATGATCGTGTACATATAACTTACTAGTTTTGTTTGGTTTCGAAAGGCTGTCAACTGAAATATGAATTTTAATATCAACTTTGACATGGCATAGGCAATTTTATAGCGTTACCTTTTTTATTTTAAACATTGTTATTTAGAATACATGGTACATACACCAAACCACCATTATCGTATATAAAACGAGCATTGAATCTAAAAAGTAGGGAAAGTAGTAGTAAAACTTGATATGCAATATTTTGCCAACTGCCAGTATGGTCAGGCTAATTTCGCCACATGATTTCCTACTTTCGCATCGGTCTCAAATTTTTATTCAGTCTGGTGGAGCCTTCAAACTTATATTGTGTCACAAACGCGTCAATCCTTTGAGCTAGAAGAGACCAGTATCAGCAGTAGGTGATAATAATTCTGAACTAATGGCACTGGTCAATCTAGGTTGTTTCAGCATGGATTACTCCATGCCATGGTCACGCCAGCCTAGTTAGTAGAGTCTCCTACTACTACTACTACTGTAGTAGAAGGTACAGCACCTTCTCTCTGTAGTAGTAGTTTAGCCAGTTTAGAATCTTTAATTTGCAACTCTTATTCATGCTAATATAAATAAGGTCTCCGTCCGCTTATGATTTGGGCCGCACCCAATTTAACCTCGCATTACTCGTCCAGAGCCCTATATTAAAATAGTTCTATGATTTTATTCTAAACAAATGACCTGAGGGTATCGAATAGTCTCAAAACAGGTTTTATATTAGCTGTTCATTTCTGAACTTGCTGAATGCCATTTGGTTATTACATACACTATTTGAAAATAGATTGCAGCCCTATTTCACACATATTTTATCTGTTATTTAGTCTCATTGTGGGCATCGGAAATATACAAATTTCAGGATGGCATGGCTTGGTGACTTTGTATATTCTAAATCCGTCACCACATGGAAGATTCATAAGCAATAAGAGAGACAAAAATCAAGCTCAAAAAAAGAAGATCTTGACATGAAACTCTGAGCCAACTCATCAGTTGTACAGAAGGCCAATTGCCCTTGCTGGCTAATAAGCCACAAACAAAATTTCACACACGCTCACTGCACTAAAACCATTTGGGATGCCCTTGCGTGAACTATCCGCTGCATTTCACGCCCCAATTCCCCTACTGGATATATAAATAAATGGCGCCTTTGGCGGTGTGATTTGTTGAGAGAAACGGGCGTCCATAACATATGTCCTTGACTAAAGAGGGTGAAATTTATCTCGTAGGCGTAGATGTACAACACTAAAACGGTGAATATAGTCAACGTGTCATGGAGAGAACTATGGTTTAATTCAATTTACACGGTCTAAGGTCATCGACATAGCCCATAGGATTAGCAAGCTGAAGTGGCAATGGGCTGGCCGCTGGGGCAAACAGGTGCTACAGTGGAGACCACGTACTGGCAAACGTAGGGTGGGACGCCCCCCTGCTAGATGGAGCGACGATCTGCGACGGGCAGCCGGCAGCAACTGGATGCATAGAACCGAAGCCCCGGGTTCAGTGGCGAGCCTTGGGGGAGGCCTACGTCCAGCAGTGGACTGAAATAGGCTGATGATGATGATGATGATGACACGGTCTAACAAGCCTGTAGCCATAAAAACGATCAATGGTACTACAACTACTTCGCAGCTCATCAACTACCCACTAATACAACTACATGGAGATTAATAAGCCTATTATGGTACGCTGGCCGGACAGGTTGGCATAGGGTTTCGTATCAAGGTTTCCTTCTCTTGCGGATATGTTTTCGGTTATGTCATTTTTTGTCAGCTTTTACGACACCCTCAGGATGAACTGGGGTGGCGGGGATGAACAAGTGTATCACTACATAGTATAAAACAAAGTCGCTTTCGTTTGTCCGTCCCTATGTATGCTTAATCTTTAAAACTACGCAACGGATTTATATGTATAATACATGCATAATTGCAACCGGGGGAGGCCGGGCCGGGTCACTAGTTATACATAAATAATGTGTGCGAAATTTTTAAGCAAAAACATTATTTTTCTTGTAATGTGATGGTGATGGCTTCCTCTCCGCAGCTCCTATTTCCGCAGCTCATTTCCGTTGGAAAACACGTTTTTGTGATTGAAAGTTATATCAGAAAGACTGCATTATCACTGTCATGTTTTAAAATATGTTAATGTTTGAAAACAAAATACACACAACTACTCCTTTCGGTCGGGTCTGTGCAATCACTTCTTAATGTTTTGACTGCCTTGTTGGTGTAGGGGTTGGATGTGCCGTCTTTGGATCACGGGTCAACGTTTCGATTCCGGGATCGGGAAAGTGTCTTTATGTAAACCAGGGACACTTCCTCTGAGTCCGGGTGTCATTAGTGTTCGTGAATTTCAGGTTTGTAAACTGCCCCCGTGATAAATACAGATTATATCAAGAGCGGGGGCTACGCTTTTAAAAAAAATGTACACAAAATTGTTTCTGCTCCATCAAACTGGAGGAGGCCTGACTGTAATGTTTATGGTCTGAGAAGAAGAAAAATAAGCATACTTAGTGATCATGAGATAAACAGTATGCTCCTTTATAATGTTAATGTGCCGTTGGCGTGTAAGATCGTCAGAACTTTGAGCTAACTATGGTAAAGTTAGCAAATTGCTTACTTATTAATTACGTTAACTTAGACAAAAAGATAATCTATTCAACACGTAAACCAAGGCCTTCTCTACGGAACTTGAATTACTTTTACAAAGTTAATATTAGAGGTGAGAATTAATTTGTGGTGGCAGACTTAGAAATTATTTATTTAAACTTTTTTCACATACAAATTTTGTAATGTACAAAGGCGGACTTAATGCCTTAGGCATATTGATATATGCATAATGCCAAATTAACGTACCGCGGGTAACGCCGCGGGGCGAATCTAGTAAAAAAAAGCCTAAGTTAGTCCTTATATCATCAGCTACCTATCAGTGAAAGTGCCGTCAAAATCGGTCCAGCCGTTCCAGAGATTAGCCGGAACAAACAGACAGAAAGACAAAATTTTTAAAAATGTTATTTTGGTCTATGGCCTGTGTATACAAACTTACGCATTTAGTGAAAAGTGGTTATTTTATTATTACAAACAGACACTCCAATTTTATTTATTTGTATGTGTATATAGATCTGTTGTGAATAATTATGTTGTCTATTTTTATACTTTGAGTTTGAAAGGTCGCTGTGAGTCAGGAGATGCGGCCTGCACAGAACTACGTTTTGCGGCGAGCTATGGTCAACAGTAGACAGTTCAGGGGTAGATATCAAAACAATACGCCACAGACAATCTACTCGTATGTCTCATCTCTAGCCATTATTACAAAGTTGTCTTGAAGTTTTTCCGAGCGTCGAACTCGCTTAATACGGGATTTTATGTCGTCGCCCTACCGTTTTTTGTGATCATCTGGGATTAAAAAAACGTGCATCTAGTTTATTTGACGAATCCTATTAAGCTCTCTTACTTAGTCTTGTTTACTGTCATCTTACTGCATGTTAGTAGACTCGTGTGTATACCTTTCACTTTAAAACCTTGCATAATGCATGCATGTATTCGTGATCATGCATTCGTGATCATGTCAAAATAAACGCTTCATTCATTAATGCTTTAGCAGGGCAAACACGGTGATGGCAGATGAAGGAGCTCAGCTTCTCTGCTGACCATCCCTGCATCATGCGTACGCTTTTGGCAGGGTTGGCAGCATGTTCCCCCTGGTCGGTGATGCCACCTTATTGTGGTGAGGGCGCTTGCGTGCCTTTAGGATCCGTTGGGGCGGGCCCACGGGGTGAGGCCAGACAAAGAGCGGCACACGAAGTCGTGGTGAGTTTTGGCTCTGGGGACTCCTCTGTCCTCAGACTTGCCTCGGAAGCCTTAACCTGCCGTGACAAAGGGCGTGGTGATGCAGTTGAGGGCGGCCAGGCGTGAGGGCTGGACAGGCAGTCGTGCCACGGCTGCCGCCGCAACCACGTGGGTCGGGCGCCACTTCATCCGGCGCCGGACGGGGTCACGTGCAATGCCCCGCACGTACCTCTCGGTGGGTTATGGAGCGTCCAGAGCTCCTAATCAAAGCGTGGGGCTCACTTGTAGAAGCGGGCCAAAGCATTGGATCGAGTTGATCATGCTAGTACTACTGTCAAAAGAATGTATTGTCAAAAGAGCTCTAATGAGCCAACTTGATTAAATGAGTTTTGAATTTGAAAACTACTTATCAGCCCATAAATGAACCACTGGTGATTCGGGCCTCCTCCAAGTCCATACAGATGGGTTGGTATAGGGCTTCGTATCAAGTTTTCCTTCTCTTACGCCTAGGTTTTCGGCGGTATAATGTCATTTTATTAGCTCTTACGACACCCTCAGGGTGAAATGGGGTGGCGACAAATACGTAGATTTTATATACACGGATATGCATCATGCAGTTTTACCTAAATCATAACTGTCATCATATCTAACTTAAGCTAAGAAGACTTTATACTTGAACCAGAGATGCCTTACTGGGGAAGCAGATGGACCTTACAAAATATTGTGACCATATAATACAACTGTTAGGCGGTACCCTATCGAGGGAAAATGTCTGTAGGGTCGCAAAAATCCATAGGCATTGGTAAACGGTGACTACATTGACCGTCTGTGGTATAAAATAAAACTAAGTTATGATCAATTTTCTGCACAAAGCAAAATTTTGTGACAGACTCATCAATTAATATTGAGTGCCTTGCAACCTTGGCACACAAGATACAAGCCCTAAATCACAAGTTTCGATAACGTCGGCAGAAAAAATATCACTTACTTGTGTAACTCCGAGGAAACTGGTGAAGGACGGCTAGACAATTTATTAGCTCTTGTGACTTGAGACAATGTACTAAATTAGTGTGGTTTTAGTATTACGTCGCGGGGTAGGTACCCAAGGTCGCGGTGCATGTTACCCATTGGGGAGCGCACCCCGTAGCCCTGGAGAGTGAGTCGAGTAACGCTGTTGGTTATATTGGGTAGGTCGGGGTGCTAATTTCCATCTTTCCGCGCATCCCACATTCCCCGGCGAGTCCTCAACTGCCGGGTGACTATGAGGAATTTCAATGTAAAAGGGGCGTAAGCGCTGTCTTTCATTTCTAGTTCGATTTCTGGTCGGGTAAGTGTCTGTGTATAAGCCAGACATGCGTAGTGCCCAGGTGTTATTTGCGTTTGTGTAGTACATAGGTTTCGCAATACAGGTTAGCGCAGGCGAGGTATAATAAAATAAATCGATAAGCTCTTTATTTGAAGATAGAAAATATTTAACAAGCGTTTTAATACATTGAAAAGATGTAGACAATATTTATAATGTCTTTGTCCATAATGTGCTGATGACGCCCGCGCCGGCCACTTCCCTTTGGGGAATGAAACCTGTGGCCCTGTTGACTCGCCGATTTTTTACAACAAAACCTTTGACGATATATTTAACCTGTCTCTGTAATATTTTGGAATAGACCTGTGAATATCAAGACGAACGTGTGTAGCTGGCCATCTTAACCTTGTCACTACACTTCATTTTCAACCTAAGCCGAAAACTATAGCTTGAACAGAACTTATATAAAAGTAAAGAACTAACACTTTAACGCCTAATAATATGCAAATTCAAATAAAACTTAAGTCATTTATTGGAAGAATTTATTTCAAATTTAGAATGTAAAATTGATCTATACAGGGAATAATAAAAAGTCTGTAGCCATCCGAAGTAAGGGCACAGAACTAATCAAAAGATGCAGTCATGAGTCTAAATTGTTTTTCTATCCTAAAGTATGACTGAGATATCGATATTTTTCTAAATCAGTTATAAAACATGGGTTCTACTACTACTCAGCCCATAGTCGTCCCACTACTGAATCGGGCCTTCTCCAGTTATGTGGTGGTTAATTAGCCTGCTGTGCCACGCTGGGCGGACGGGTTGGCACAGTGCTTTGAGTCATGTTTTCCTGCGGCTTGGTTATGGGTCTTGATATTTCCTTCTGTCGATGTGGGGATAGAATGGGATGGTGTTTTTATTATTATCTATAATATCTATCTATAATATGTATGTATTTACAAAAAAAAAATGTATATAAGTAGTTTATCATCCATCTCGTTACCATAACACAAGCATTAAGTTGCTTAGCTTGGGACGAGATGGCGTTGTGTGAAATGTCCAAGGATATTTATTATATTATTATTTATTTATTATGCCACATCCGTAGATATCTGAGTTGCATAATGTTGTTTTTGTTTCTCTGAGCACCAAAATGACATGAGGGAAAGTGACTTTGGTTTTCCTGAGTTTATTAAAACAGTATATCAGCAGTACAATGGCTCCTTTCTTGATGTATATAGTTTTTTTTGTTACATCCTGTATATTGGTGCATGAGTTATGCCGTTACGATTGATATCACTAAATTTGAAATGAAGCACTTTAGAAACACATATTGGTATATTTTTCAATTTAAACAGAAAACTTTTTGTTAATAACAAAAGTTGAGATTTTGTTTAAAATCTTGTGATGCATTTATTTATCTTTGTAAATTTCATTTTCAAGGTTCTACGGATATGACTAAGCTTTTTTGAGATAAGAGAACGTCTTGATTTTCTAATAGATGCTTCATACCAAATTCCAGGCTTAAAATAATGATTGGAAATTTAGCTGGTTACATGATATTTTAAAAGGTTTTAGTAAACTTTAAAAAGTACGAGTCTAAGTTTAATGGTAAGGGAAAGAATTGTTGATAGTAAACTCTGTGCAGCTCATCTCAGCAACGAGGCATAGATGACAAGTTTTCTATCATCCGATTTGGAGAAGCCTGATTTTACTATTAAGTATTGGCTATTTAAAAGTTGGAGTAATTCTTCTAAATACTCCTGAGATAGTTTCTAGTTGATATTTAAAATAAACCTAATTGCATTTTGTGTTGTTTTGAACGAATGTCGCAAAAATATGGGGTTCACGAATGTCAATGACATCCTGGTCCAGAGATTACAGATTACAGAGATTATATTACAGAAATACAATGAGTCGCGTCATCATAAGGCGCCTAAGCCGCTAATACCAACTTTCTCGACTTTTTGCCGAACCATTGCCGTCTACCCTCCAGAACCCATCTAGTGTGACAACCGGTAGTCATTTGGTGAGACGAACTGCTAGTTTCCACGCTACTGACTACGTGCAACGACTGTCATAGATGGTAGAAGCTTAAATAGTCCTCTGAAGCATGGAGGAGACCCGTCCAGTATCCAGCAATGTATAGTCCTTACTATTGAGCCACATTTAAGATGGTTCTGGATGATCCCTAAAATAGCATGGACAGATGCATTTATCTTGCAGACAAAACGCGTCCGGTTCTCAGATCATTCGGGTCATCTATATGTGTAAGCTATTTCCTATTCGAGGTGATCAGAGAACTTGCAGTTGGAACTGTGTCGTGACCTAACACTGACCTGGATTGTACTTTGACCTTTTGAGTTTGATGCTACTAGGCTTGTCTAATGAGGATGTGAAGCTTAGATCCGCGTTTGAGAGATGTAAGAAGCGACTATAGGAAATAAACATATAAAATGTCCCGTAGTGCCACAGTTCCTTTTCTGTCTCTTCTATTAAGTTTGTACAAGTTCCACTGTGTCTGAGTGGTGACGGATTTAGAATGCATAGTGTCACCATCCCATTGAATCCTGAGCGTGACATGAGAGTCTACAAAACAAAATTACAAGACTGAAAACCTAGCCGCAACAGAAGGAGAAATTGAAACAAAACCCTGTCCAACCCGTCTGGCCAGCGTGGCACAATAGGCTAATCGTCCTCCCTGTGATGGGAGGATGTCCGATTTACCAGTGGGTAGAGTAGCATGTGCATGTATTTTACCAATTTTTTATAGTTCTATAAGCAGAATACTGTTTTGTAACTTATGTAATGTACATATATTATGAATAAACACAATTCTAACGAAAACAGTTACAAATTAATAAAACATAAAGATTCCATTTAATTCAACTTTGCCTAAAAACATAACTTAGTAATAAAAACGCATCATGGACTTCCGGTGTTACACACAGACGGGGACCACCTACCATCATCTGGACCCAACGCTTGAGCGCCATCCTAGTTGTATATAAACAGTTAGAATCTAAGGTACTAGTGTCCCACATTTAAAGGCAGACCCAGAGATTTAGTCGTAGACTGGTAACATGCCAAAATCCTTTCGAAAATATTTTCAAGTTTATCGAAAGGATATTTGATATCAAACATTTAGATTGATCGCTTACACAAGAAATACAATCAAAGTGTTAAAACTAACCTTAGGTGTCTACGAACTCCTATCCACAAAAGACTTCTACTTCTTGAATACCCTTTCTTACACTGGATACTCTCATACAGTCAGCTATTTACAGTTACAGTTTAATATACAGTTAGCCATTTCTTGCAACGTTTTATCTTTCGTTTCTGGTAAATACTTATTTATAAGTGCGATACAAACAGATTTAAAATATGTTTAAATGCCATGTTACCATACCTATTGACCGGCGTTACGGGGCGTAATGTAACGTGTTACATAACGAATATTCGTGCAGTCAGTTCGTCGTTGGTCGCTGGATTCCCCTTAACACGACGTACTGACTGCTCGCTGTGTAACACCCATTACACATTACACCTCGTAACGTTGGTCAGTACCCACCTTAAAAGAATCTGGCAGACATCCGCACATTTAAAAAATGATTTTAATGATGACGGCTGAATAGCATTCGGCAAGCTACACCAGGTTCTTTCAACCCACATGCTCAAATGCTTTTGATGAATTACGTATTCAGAGACATGGTCGTTCACAATGGGGCTTTTTAGGCGACCGAGAGTCACTCAACGAACCTGCTATAGAGCTATGCTTCGAGTTACTCTGAGTTAATCATAAATTAAGAAATACATAGAAAAACTAGAAAGATCGGTAAGCAGATCACGTAGCCTGAAGGACGAATGGCAGATGAGGCAAAAAAAATCTAAAGACGCGACCACATTTTAAGAAAATGAAGTGAGGTATAATGCTCGACTAGGCTTTGTTCAAAGATCTCTTGGTGTCACTACATGCGGTCTGCTTAGCTTCATTACGAAGCTGTGCGATTATGTGGCGATTTAAGGAAAGGCTTATAATGGACGTTTGATATCGGCTTGACCCACTGCTGAGTCGGGCCTCCTCCAATTACATGGAGGGTAATTAGCCTAAAGAGCCACGCTGGCCAGAAGGGTTGGCACAGGGTTTCGTATAAAGTTTTCCTTCTCTTGTGGGTAGGTTATCGGCCTTGTCGTTTCCTTTGGTCATCTCTTATGACACCCTCAGGATGGACTGGGGTGGTGAAAGTATGTATTCTAAATATGTCACCACGCGGACAATCTTAACCTTTTCAGCCGAGGGTTAATATAAAATAAGGATATTTATAAGCCAAAGTCCCAAGTCAACACAGGATCGGTCTTGACTGGATAATGAGCAAACGGTACACCCACTCATTTCACAGCTTCACAACAAAATAATCTATACAACGCGTAGGATTTAAGTATACAAAGTGAACTTAAACAAGTCAGTTTTCGTTATTCCAAGAGTTTAATGTCAAAGTTCATTTTCACCTAGATAACTTTGGGTTGATTGCACTGATTAACGGGTGACCGAGTTTGGAGTCCGAGTTCAGGTGGCGACGGATACAGAATAGTGTCATCAAAGCCGACTAATCTAATGCAAGTGGCAGTGTGCAAGTGTGGGGACGGGGCAGAATATTACACGTTCCCACCGCACGCTGGAAAAAAACGCGTGTTGTAAAATTCAACAAATTCCGCCCGGCTAGCTACCACCCTCGGATCCAAGTGGCGCCAAGCGGTTTTTCTGTGTTCGTCGTGTGTATGTGAGATCCGATGCCCGACAGGGCGTTTCCTTGAATTGCCTGTTCCATATTATACCCCGGCGTTGCTTTCCATCACGCAAGCCAAGGGTCAAACGCACGGGGATGATAAAAAAGGCAAGCCAGCTTGAAGAGGAGATACAATCCCTGCATGGAAATGGAGGAGGTCAAAGTCAAACATTGCTGTATTTTAACAATCGCGTATGAAGCGTCATTAAATTTAAAAATATGTTTTAAACATTTGCAACACACTTTTAAAAAAAATTATAATTTTAAATTAATTTAATCAAGTTGGTACATTTATTTTTAAGACTTTTCACAAAAAGTAAAAATAAAAAATTTAGATTTTTCATTAAGTTTTTATTATTTACCATTTACCACCGGTTCGAATTGCAGCTCTACAGATAAGAGACAGTAAAAAACTCGGTAGTTGCCTTTTTTATTTTAAAGAAAAAGAAAATTACTTCAAGGCCTCTCCTAGTGATGAGATTCAAAGTCTCTATGCACTTAATTATTTCCAAAGATGACAAAAAGAGAAACGTTCCGGGTACAATTAACATCAATCGCTCACGGATGACCCTTCTTATTTCCGACTGGATTCACATCAGGGCATGGGCCCCGGAGTCATCCATCATCACTTTTTGGGGCAAAAGTCGGGAAGGTGAATGTCCCCTGGATAAAATTCCGGTTTCAGAGCAGAGACTGATTTGGGGTAAAAAGGATTTATTACTATTTTTATCATTTTTTATGCGTTTTCTTGCCCGACTAACATTGTTTGGGCAGCATTTTGACCCTCTATTTAATTTTAGGGGTTTCAACAATGGTTTCCACAGTTTTAAGGTTCATAAATGCTAGAAATGTTAAACTCCTATAAATTATAAAAAAAAAACAGCAAAAGTGTTGTTCTAGCTGTCAAGCAAGCTTTCTGAAAATACATGTAAGAGCACTCTTCTAACACCTCTTTCAAACAAACACAACTAAGACAACCGAGTTTACCCGTTCGAGATCTATAAAATCACAAATAGAAAATATATTTTTCATCCACGATTGTATCTTGTAATAAATTTAGAAGACATCATGATCATGATTGCATTATCATATTGTAATAGATTGTATCAATTTATATGTTTTATAAGTTCTGCCGCTTGTATGCACACATTTCACTGCGTAGCGTAACATGACCCCTAATCCATGCCACACTGAGGTCATCGAAAATTTTTAATAGACTCCATTGAGTCGTCAACCTTTGTACGAGTTAAAACAAGGGAGGAATCTGCTGCGTAGACTAGCTAACTGTAAAGACGGACTAATCTGAATTCCAATTTGATTCTTACGTCAAACATGGAGTACATTTTTTGTGAATTTAAAATTCCAAATAATATGTAGACGCTGCGCGAAACTATATTTTGATTTCATGAAATTGAGTATAGATTTTATATGCAAACAATCCGTCAAACTTTCTGACCACCGAGGCTTGGTAGGCAATTGGCTTCCACATAAATTATTTAAAAAATAATTGTTGCACTGGATGAGCATTGCTAAGAAGAAATAATTAGATATTTAGTTAGTTGTATAAGTCGTTTCAGCCCATAAATTACCCACTACTGAGCCGGGCCTCCTCCAAAGTCATGGAGGGCAATTAGCCTACTGTGCCACGCTGGCAAGACGGGTTGGCACAGGGTTTGTATCAAGGTTTCCTTCTCTATCGGCTAGGTGATCGGCCTCTTGCGTTCTCTTACGACACCCTCAAGACGGTATTGGTTGGTGACATTGTGAATTCTAAATCAGTCACCACACGGACCATATAAGACCGAGTCGTATAAGTATGATCATAAAATTATAGATACGATTTAAAGTTAACAAATCCATTTTAGGGTGGCCATTATTGTTGAGGATCTCTCGTTAATTGCAGAGTGGATCCATTCTATGGAGTGATGGAGCGTTGAAAGAAAGGAACGTCGTTCGACAATACTTTGAAGAATCTGTTTGTCACGGGGGAAATGAAGATTGATTGTAATTTTATTGGTTCTCAAGAGGGATTGAATATTTTCACTATTCGTACACATTTGAATAGGCTTTTACGATAAAAAATATTTGAAAGTAGCTTTTTAAGTAAGTTTAAAGTAAGGCTTAGGTTTGCTTTGGTCTTTGATAATCGGTTAATTCACTTTTACCAAGCAATTGTATTATGAGGGTGTTGGGTTTATAGGAGGAAAGGTTTATACAATGTGCAGGATTAATCACACTAACAACACACATATAATATTATTTTATTACAATTAACGACAAACATTACGGGTTTACGCCTGATATGCATATCAGCTCTAGGTATGTACAGCATTCGCAAAACTTGTCCGATGCATATTGGATTGGTGTGCATAATTTGTTCCATTGTATTTTCGTTACACGTGTTACGCGCATAGCCATGAAATCCGCCGACGCAGCGGGGCTCATGTGCTGCAATACAAACTGCTCCATGTGGGGGAAACTGCTGACGGAGCTCATGCGGCCGGCGACCACGATGCGCAATGTGCGAGCGCGCACTTTGGA
Source organism: Clostera curtula (assembly GCA_905475355.2). Classification (NCBI taxonomy): domain Eukaryota; kingdom Metazoa; phylum Arthropoda; class Insecta; order Lepidoptera; family Notodontidae; genus Clostera; species Clostera curtula. Next base: position 623,829 of record FR997803.1, on the reverse strand, counting down.
TCGAACCTCGATCCACTGTCGTTTTTTATATCCTTGGACATTTCACACAACGCCATCTCGTCCCAAGCTAAGCGACTTAATGCTTGTGTTATGGTAACGAGATGGATGATGAACTACTTGTATACATTTTTTTTTGTAAATACATACATATTATAGATAGAAATCGACACCCAGACTCCGAGCCAGTGCCTCTGGTTTAGACAAAGACACTTGCCCGACCCCGGAATCGAACCCGGGACCCGTTGATCCAAAGGCGGCACATCTAACCACTAGACCAACGAGGCAGTCAAATTAGTTTAGCTTTAGACATTTATTATAATTAATAATTGTACGCCAGAAGCGTAAACACTGGCAGTAGTCTCACCATGTAATTACCGGTTCGCAATGGCTCCGTTTAAATGTAGTATCCTACTAATATTATAAACGCGAAAGTTGGTAGTATGGATGGATGAATGTTTGTTACCCTTTATGTAAAAAAAAATAAATGGATTTTAATGAAATTTTACAATAAAACTTATACATCAGAATAACACATAGGCTACAATTTATATAGATATTGTGTGATTTGTCCAAAATACAACAAAAAGTGTCTATTATGTAGAAAAAAATCTGACTAAGAAATAAATTCCATTACCACGCTGGTAAAACCGCAGGGCTCAGGTAGTAGTCTAAAGTTCCAATCCCAATGTAATTACAAAAAAGGCGAGGCTAAAGATTTGCCATAAGGGATCATGTTGCAATGATGGATGCTCGTTGATTATTAAAGAATAAAAAGTTCGAAATAACTGCTACTATTCCGTGTCCAAACTATTCAAATAAATACAAAACCCCATAAAACAACATGGAACTATGTATAGTAATACATTATCTTCACTGCTACTCAGCCCATAAATGACCCACTGCTGGATCGGGCCTCCTCCCGTCATTACCCTGTGCCACGCTGACCAGACGGGTTGGCACTGGGTTTCCTATAAAGTTTTCCTTCTTTTGAGGCCAGGTTTTCAGCCTTGTCATTTCCTTTTGCCGGCTCTTACGACACCCTCAGGATGGAATGGGGTGGTGACACTGTGGATTCTAAATCCGTCACCAAAACCATTTTCGGTTTAAAGAATCTTTATTTCTCACAAAAGAACATTACATTGTTCACTTATAACTTGACATCTTATATCTTTATTAGCCATTATATTTATTTTCATTTGAGAATCAAAAACTAATCAACGTATTGTTTTATTTTCTTGAAATATAAACATGCCAACACAGGTGATTCAAAAACTTCTGACCCTAATTCTAATCTATTTATTATCCACTACATCAAAACAACAACACTACTTTAGCAGTTCAATATGTCGCCTCCGAAACTCACTAGATGCAAATGGTTATAAATCGATGAAAGGAGACAAAGTAAAGGAAACAATATAGCAGACATTTGGATAAATAAACTGTGAATCGTTCGCGGTCATCGCACCAGGCGCAAATAATAAGTGATCGCTTAAATGCAATACTAATGGAATATCGAAAATAAATTTTTCGTGATCCCCAGCAATTTTCATTCGATCCGATGTCGATGTTCGTCAACAAAGCCTAGGTTACAATTCACGAGAGACAAGCGATAAATTAATTATAACTGTTAATATGTTCTAATAATTTGAATTCGAACTCTTGTATTAATTTAAAATAGATAGGTTTGGTGTGGCAGTTAACCCGACTAAGTGCCAAGCCATTATCATCGGGAGTTCACGGTTGCTGCGTAGAGTGGACAACATTTTATTACCATGTCTAAGGTACGATGGTACTGTCATTCCTTTTAGCTCTGAGATTAAAGATCTTGGTATGATTATCGATAACACTCTCAACTGGCGTGCTCAAGTGGGTAATGTCAGCCGGAAAGTCACTGGAGCTTTACGATTTCTTTATCGGTATAAGAATCTTCTCCCGTCTAACGTCAAAGCAATGCTTGTACAGTCCTTGATTTTTCCTCTTATCGACTATGGTGATGTGTGCTACTATGACCTGAATGCAGACCTCCTCAATAAACTGGACCGGCTTCTTAACAACTGCATTCGGTTCGTTTTCAACCTTCGCAAATATGACCATGTTTCAGAGTTTAGAGCACAACTCAAATGGTTGCCCATTCGGCAGCGTCGAGAGGTACGGGCGTTGACCACTCTTCACTCTTTTCTTTGTTCTCCCACCCCACCCACTTATCTTTCTTCTCTTTTTGAATACTCCTGTTCCATTCATGACAAAAATTTGCGCTCCTCTCACAATCGGCAACTAAAGTGCCCTACCCATTCTTCCGACTTCCTACACAGTTCTTTTTTTGTACAGTCCATACTATTGTGGAACGCCCTACCTCCGGAAGTCAGGATGGTCGACTGTCGGTACACGTTTAAGAAAGAAGTTCGCAAGCATATGAGCTTAACTAACTAGCCTGATGTTTGTCGTAGAATTTTATCAGTCTTTATTTTCTCTTTATCTGAGTATGTTGTTATATATATATATATATATATATGTATGTATCCATAACATATGTTTTATACGTTATGTATGTATTATATGTATGTATGTCTTATTATAGGATATATTATGTACGTATATGTATGATCTATATTATCCTATCCAATGTAACTAATTCAATGTAGTAGTGCACCTACCACGCGCCGTTTCTGCACCACCCTAAGGTAGACTGGTAGAAAATGCCTAAGGCATTAAGTCCGCCTTTGTACATTACTGTGCAATAAGTATAAATAAATAAATAAAATAAAATATTGGTAGTGTAGGTCAGGTGGAGGAGCACACGCACTGTGGGTGGCTCTGACGTAGATCAACTAAGCGTAATAAGCCAAACAGATCCGTGCGGTGACTGATGTATAATACAAATTGTCACCAGCAAGGTCCGTTCCAGTCTAAGAAGTCAATGAGTATTATGAATCGTAACAGTATGACTTGTACTTAATACTTTTATTGATATTTTTGCTAACCACTTCAGAAGGTGGTGTGGCTTAGATGGCAGAGCGCTCGCTGAACATGAGAGAGGTACCGAGATCGATATACCCGGCATCTCCAATAATATGTTCATAGCCTATGTCCAGCTAGTAGTAGATGTACTAGAATAGGTTTGATGATTACTGGACAAAATATACAACTTAAGCTATGTTCTAAAATATATTCTAAACGCCTCACGTCATAAATTGGCACGTTGACAAAAATAACTACGGTGAAATGCCAATTCAAACAATGCTCTGAACACTTTCCTGCCTACTGCTGGATACACAGCACGCGTTTCTTATTGAATTTTTCCAAGAAGTGTTATTCTGTTTTCTTTGAGTAAACTTGTTTTACCCTTGAACTCTGTAATGAACTTGGTGTATTTAATTTAATTTTACTCTAATAGATCAAGACAAATACACATTTTTTCCTGATAATCTTATCAGTCAAAGGTCTAATCGGATGAAAATCAAAACATGTTTATTTTAATAAACTCAAGAGAATGCTTTTAAATAATCAGATTTGTCATTTACCAACGGTTCGATAGGTGCCAATCCACGAAGAGGAGTCGGAAAGAAACATCGTGGCTTTAATTTAATTATTAAAATTAACTATGATTGTGATACAAGCATGTCAAGTTAGGGAGTGCAAGTACAGGCATAAACTTGACGCATCCCTAAAATAATAGAAGGAAAAGAGAAAACATTTGGACCATCAAAAGCTGCAAAAGTAATGTGTTATAGGCCTTTAGAAACGAAAAAATATACAGGGTATACAAAAAGTATACAGCCAGGACGGAAGGATCGATGTCACTACTGATACAGATAATGTGTAAAAAAATAAAGGGAAAAAACACGTTTTTCTTCAGAATGAGTTCAGCAGCTGTTGACAAAAATGTTTAACTCGATAAATAAACTCAGAAACCCCAAGAAACGTTGCGGAATCCAGATCACGAATTTGTACGACAATAATAATATCCAGTTGTTAAGATCATTAAAACGTCGATATCTCACGTACACTTCAACATATAAACATAATTAATGGACAGGACTTCTTTCATTGGACTCTATGCACTAAATTCGGATGTATGTTACCCTGGGTATGCGTAGTCGTTCGAAATGTTTTTTGCTTAATACAGCATTATGTTTTTAAAATTATTTTACGCCGTGGAATCAACGTGACTACCATATTTTTGAAAATATCTGGAAGTATTTAAAATGACTACATACTCCGTGTAATGTCAATACATAATATCACTAACCCGTATTATCCTGTCGTAAGAGCGACTAAAAGAACGCAAGAGGCAGATCACCTAGCCACAAAAGAGAGAAAACTTGATACAAACCCTGTGCCAACAGACTTGCCAGCGCGGCACCGTAAGCTATCTTCCCTCCATGAAATTTGAGGAGGCCCGACTCAGTAGTAGGTAATTTTATGGGTTGAAACGACGACTATATTATATTTGTATTTTAAGTGATCGATTTTATGCACTGCTATATTCCCAGCCTTTGCAACACAAAGGGATCAATAACTTGATAGTATCAAAAATATTATTACCAACACATGAAATATCCTATAAAAACTATCGGTTAACATATTCAATTCCTCAAACGATGCTTAAAAAGCATCTTTGATTGTGGCATTTAACCAGGTCGCTCAAATGCTAGAGGTGAATACACGGAGTCAGCATTGTAACCCTTGTTCCACTGAGCAAATTGTCATGTGATATCCTTGCCATGTATAGTGCGATTTGGATTTACAGCACTAGTGTATGTTTCGTTAAGACTGAGATTCGAGAATGTTCACTTTAAGACTCATGGCAGGGGTGGCGTCTTGCGGCGGTTCGTTCTCTTCCCTGCAATATGGTCGAGGAGGGCGACGGCTGCCGCATGCGTCATGCTTGTGAACAGGTGCCGTTGCTGGGGGTCGGATGGCTCGGGCAATAGAAGGTCACTATTGTTGACTAGACTTGTTTAAATTAGACTTGTTTAAAGGGCTGGTTTTTGATCAGCTGCTCGCTTCCATTCGGTGATCCGAGGAGTCTTAATTTTTTTATGCTGCTGTAGGTGCATTATTACGCTGACAGCACAAATAAATGTATCTTCCTACGCTTGATGGACCTCTCTGGGACACAACATCCAAGGGTTGTGTTATTTGGTTGCGATATTCAGTGGGGTAGAAATCCTTCCCTAATTGAGGAAGTCCGGTGAGCGAGTAGTTACTCAGTATCCCTTACCTCTCTCGAAACGTGAAGAGATTCTTTTGAAGTGTTGAAGTGAAGAGAGTTTTTTGTGCCATTTCTGTTCACTCTCAAATGAAACGAACTGCCTTGTTTATCTAGAAGTTGATGTCCCATCTTTGGATAACGGGTTCCCGGTTCGATTCCATCTTTGTGTAAACCACCTGACCCTGAGTCTGGGTGTCATTTGTGTTCTACTCTATCAGCCCATACATGACCCACTAGTGAGTCGGGCCTCCTCCAAGTTCATGGAGGACGCCTGACTCAGTACTGTGCCACGCTGGCCAGACGGATTGGCAAAGGGTTTCGTTGCAAGATATCCTTCTCTTGAGGCTAGCTCTTCGGCCTTGTCCCTTTGTCGGCTCTTACGACACCCTCAGGCTGAAATGGGGTGGTGACAATATGAATGCTACATCCGTCACCACACGGAAGTCATTTGTGTTCATTCATTGCATATTAACAGCTTTTTATTTTTCCTCACTCAGTCGCACCGCATCAAGTTCGATAGAGGAATATCATCATACCACCCAGTCCAGTTGTAGGGTTTCGATCGATAATATTCTTCCTCACTGTAGCTTCCTATGACGCTCCCAGGCTGGTTTGGGCTGGTGACGTTGTGTGATATGTAAATTTGTTACTACACAGTTGCCCTCTCCGTAGCGAGGCTTTCCAGGATTAAAGTACATCTTACGGAAGATAAAATGAACATGAGTGCTTCCATAACATTCGTTGAAATTAGCATTTGTCACTGTAAAAATGCCTCCTCAGGGCAACGACCTGCGACCGGGAGATTCAAATTTTATCTTAGTCGTAGCCACTCGAGACAATCTGCCATTGAGTGGAACGTCCGAATTTGAAATGGCTCTTGATAATCGTAAGTGAAGTGGCACTATTTCATGGGTTAATTAAGCGGAATGTTTGAACTTTGAACTCTAATCTTCTATTCACAGGTACATTGTAAAATATGTATTAAGTAATATAAACGAAAGCGTATGCCTTTGTGATGGTGTAATTAACAATCACAAATGTAAATACTGAACATGCAAGTAACAGGTAATTTAATTTAGCTTTATTATATTTTAAAATAGCGGCCCGTCCCGGCTTCGCAAGGGTGTGATGTTACTCGCGGGAGACGCTGCGGGGTGAAGCTAGTAAACAAAATTTAGCCCAAGTTACTCTTTATATCATCAGCTACCTATCAGTTAAAGTCCCGTCTATATCGGTCCAGCCGTTCGATTATCAGGAACAAACAGACAAAATAAAAAAAATATATAGTTTGGTCTGTGTACTGTGTTTAAATACTTACGCATTTAGTAAAAAATGGTTATTCTATTATTACAAACCGACACTCCAATTTTATGTATTTGTATGTATGTATGTATAGATAACCAATCTCTATAATCAATTTTAATAATCTTTGTATTATTGGGTACGTTAATACTTGTTTTAGTTTGAAGTATACATAACCTAGTTTTGCCGTATCCTAGTTGCCATATTCATCGAAATGACAGCAACATTATGTTCATAAAATCTGATAATGGAAATAACTGCATGCTGCCGTATCATCATCTGTCATTCACAAACGCAAAATGTCCTAACATCATTCTCCACTTCCACTGGCGAAGTGGAGCAATTGTGCTCAGTTATAGTAAATCGCCTGCAGGAAAACACCTTTATAATCGGTCGAATTTTCGGTATATACTTTATTATCTTGTCGATGAGTACCTATGCGTAGGTTTGAAGAAGATTCTAGCAAATTGTCTATGTACATTCAAAATCAGGGTTGGAGAGGGTGTCAATATTTGCTCTTTTTTATCTTTCCCCATAAATAATCCACTGCTGCGTCAGTCCTCCTCCAACACAAGGGTGGGAAATTAGCATAAAGGAAAAGCCTGGTGACCTTGATTGTCCGATAGTAATGATTATTTATGTACGCGGCGCGATGGTAAACGGTTACCACTGTCTAAGGTGTTACTCACGTATTCCCGACTCTGTAAGAAGTGAAAGCATGACGCAGGCATCAGAGCCGCCTACCCCGTCATGCTTCCCCTGGTATAACTGCGGCGCGTGGGGGTAAAACTTACTCACGCACAGAATGCAACATCACCCAAGAATGGTATTTGGCTTACCGGAGCCTTCACTTTGTCTTATCCGTGTGGTGACGGATTAAAAATACACAGTGTCACCAAACCAGCCTATTAATACGCTTTTATTAGCTTCAGACGTATGTATGTATGTATGTAACGGAATCTTTGAACATGATTTTGACCCACTTCAAAACGTCGGATTAACTCGAAATTAAGGACCGATGACAATTCAATATTTTAAACATTTTGACCCGTTATCCTTACTAATAATAACGGTGATCAAGGTGAAACACCGCTCTTCGATGCAATAGCTAATAGACATGTAAATATCATAAAGCTATTGCTATATTTTTTAGTGATTATTTTAGATATATATAATAGAAAATCGAACTAAAGATAGAAAACAAATTTTAATAAATTTGAATTAAAAATAGTGTCGGAAAAAAAGATTTTATTGTAAAAAAAGCGTGGGGTGCTTTTCAGGATATTATCAAAATGTTCCTTCTAGTCATATCTGTTCATAAAATATTTAGAACTATTGATACCATGCACCCCACGCTTCACTACATAGTATAAAATAAAGTCACTGTCGTGTGTCCGTCCCCATGTATGCTTAAATCTTCTAAAATACGCAACGGATTTTGAAGCGGTTTTTTGTAATGGATAGAGTGATTCAAGTGGAAGGTTTAGACGTCATAATTACACCCGGGCGAAGCCGGGCGGGTCGCTAGTTTCACAATAAAATTATTTTTTCTGACACTATTTTTAATTCAAATTGATTAAAAATTTTAGTGTTAAGTGCCGACAAAGGAAATGATAGCCCGAAAGAGAAGGAAAACTCGATTCGAAACCTTTTTTTTTCGCTGGGGAAATGCTTTACGCATACCACCGCTCCCCGGGGGAGAGGTCGGTGATTATGTGGGACTCCCGGGACAGAACCCGTATACCCCAGCGGTATACCCTCACACGGCACGCTTGGGGCGCCAACGGTTCGTCGGTGTGTTTTTTATCATTTCTCCTGTACGCTATGTTTATGTCGCAAATGTGCAATAAAGTGTTATCCATCTATCTATCTAAATCACCTGCACTGACATATCAAGACGGACTTTCACTGATAGGTAGCGGATGACATAAGGAGTACCTTGGCTACTTTTTTAGACTAGCTTCACCACGCGGCGTCACCCGCGTTTATTGTCGTAACCTTTTTTTGCGTTGGAAATCCTCATGGATACCCGGCTGCTAGACGCCAGCCGGGTTATGTGGAACTCCGGGGCGCAGAAAGATGGTAGTTGCGACCCAATCTACCCACTAAAACCAACGGTGTCCCTTAACTGCCCGAGACAAGGCCACGGGTTTTATTCCTCCCGATGGGGGAGCATGCTCCGTGACCCTGATGGGGCCTTGGCCCGCTTGTACAAGCGGGCCCCACGCTTTGATGGGGAGCTCTGGACACTCCCCAATCGAGTTCTCAATCCAAATGCACGTGCCCCCGTCAGGCGCCGGATGAACTGGCGCCCCGCACACGCGGTTGCGGCGGCAGCCGTGGCACGCCTGCCTGGCCACCCCTCCGCTACTAGTGGAGGCAGCACTGGCCTTACCGCCTGGCCGCCCTCTACTGCATTCACCACGCCGCGCCGTGTGTCGCGGCAGGTTAAGGCTTCCGAGGCAACTCTGAGTACAGAGGAGTCCCCAGAGCCAAAAAACACCACGACTCCCCTTGTGCCGCTCTTCGTCTGGCCTCTCCCCGTGGGCCTTCCCAGTATGGGTGACCCTGAGCAGGTATGGCCCCAAATTATACTAAAGGCACGCAAGCCCCCTCACCACAACAAGGTGGCAGCACGGTCGAGGGGGGTTATTGTTGTACCCGTCGTAACATCGCACCCGTGCGAAGCCGGCGCGGGCTGCTAGTGTTTTATAAAAGTACCGATAAAATTTATGAATACTAAAAAAAAAAAAATTGAGTATACCCGCAACATCTAGTAGTTCAATATATTATTTTAACTTATTATGTTTTGTCAATATGTTCATTATTCTCCGTTCTCTGGACAACAAACTTGCTTATCTATAGAGATAATATAGATGTTGTAGCCAAGTGTTCGGCCAATACAATATTATTGTCTTGCTAATTTATAATATTACGTAAGCAATGAACGAACATTCCGAACGACACTTCGTGTTCCGTTCAGTTGTACCGAATTCTTTGGCTAGTATAAACGAGTTATTTGTATTTTTGACAATAACAAAGTTGAGTGATATTGCTTCGCTTATTTTCGGTGTCAGCAATTCCGATAATTGTATTTTTGTGAGCTTAAAAATGGCATATTATTTTCAAATACTTAGCGCGATTTTACGTGAGTGTTTTTTTAATAGTAACTCCGGCGCTAGGTATAACCTTTCTCGCGGGGGTTGTTTACAAACATGATAATCCTGCACGTTGAAGTTATCAGTCTGCTGATTTGTTAAAAAATCTTGAAACTTATAATCTGAAATCCCAATCGTTGGAGTCTACCAAAGCATCAAATGCGATAGACATATTCTACGGTGAAGTGCTGATCAGAATGTTGGGCACAAGGCTTGCTATCAAGAATTCCACTTCAAAACATACTAATATTTCATAAAGTGACTGAACAACTCTTCCGTCTTGTGCATAAGTTACAAATTTATTAAATTTGTAACTAGTTTCATCGCGTTAAAATTTAAAGTTAACGTGGGAACGTGCGGGTAACCTCTAGTCTATTCTCATCGAATATTCATATAGTTTATGATGGTAACATTTTGATAGTGAATCCGCCATAGACAACTATTATCATCTAGTGAGTTTCCAGATAGTTCAAATAATTGGACCAATCTTGTTTATTAAATCTAGTACTAAGCACAGCACATTTTGTTTCAGTGTCGTATCTTTGTGCCATAATGGGTATGATAAGCAGTTGGCCATCTTCCACCATTCTTCTTTTTAAATCTCCTAACACAACACTCCACCGACCTATGACTGAGACGGAGATATCTTTATTTGGAAGCCTTCCTGCATTTGGTTGTTTAATTATGAATCCTATTGCGGGATTCCTTTTAGACATTTTAGGAAGAAAACAGACGTCTCTAGTGGCTGGGATTCTGCTTGTGGTAATTTGTTTTATACGAGCTTGCGCTTAAGAACGGTTCGCATGACACCAGGATGAAGCCGTGGAATATTCTTGTTGTATTGTCGTATTTTTCAGCATACCACGTTTTTAATACCATGGGATAGACGGCTTTCAAGAACATTTTAAAGAAATTTCCGAAAGAGAAAGATTCTGTGTCGATGTATTTCGAATATACACTGTTGCCACCTCATTTCATTCTAAGGGTGTGGTAAGAGTCTATAAAAGGAAATGATAAGGCTGAAAACCTAACCGCAAGTGAAGGAAAACTTGATACAAACCCCTATGCCAACTCCTCTGGTTAGCATGACACAGTAGGCTAAATGGAGGAGATTATGTAGATGAAGGAGGCCAGATCAGCAGTTGCGTTATTTATGGGGTGAGATGTAACAGTAAAAAAGAATAAGGGATTACTAATAAAATAAATATTTATTTTACATTCAGATTCCATGGGCCATTATAGCTATTACAAATCGAGTGGAACTAATCCTGCTCGCTATGTTTATAGCAGGCCTAGGTTCCACTGCATTCTTAGTCATCAATGTCTACGTCAGTGAGATTTCTCAAGACTCCATCAGAGGTATTATGACTGCCACCCCAATTCAGTTTTACTACATCGGGTGCCTGATCACGTATTTAGTAGGACAGCTAAGCTACAATACCATGGTATATGTCTGTTTAACGATGGCAGTTATTGGAGTGCTGATTGTTGGATTAATGAAGGAGTCTCCTATAACTTTAATGACGAAGGGTTTAGAAAAGGTGAGATTCTTTCTTCTTCTTAAAGTGTCTCTCCATTACGGGAAGTTGGCTGTTGGTTCTGAAATTTTCGTCCTATTCATGGCCATATATATTAACTGTTCTGCATTTTTTATTCCAGTCCATTCACTGAAGTTTCTTTACAACGAAATTCTTTACAACATTTATATGTATCCAGATAAAAGTTTAAGCGTTGTTCTAAAATTAAGTAGATTTACATATTCGGATTTGAGTAATTCTGTCGGAAATATTACAGTATCTCCTTATTCCTTAATAACTGTTTGACTTGTTGAAGATATTTACTCTGGTTTATAGGAAACAGCAGAGTCAATTGGTTTTTACCGCCGAGAAAATAGTACATCACTAGAAGTAATACAAGAAATAAATAAACTACGTCGTGTTATAACAGTATCGAAATCTAATGCATCAGGTAAAAACTTCTTTGCTTCTAGGGTGTAGAATGTTAATGTAAGATAACGAATGGTTTTGCAGAGTTCATTATAATCTGATGAAAAATTTTCCTACATTGGTGACTGACTCAGACTCAGAGTTATTCTTAAGGTTAATAGGTTCAAGTTGCAGTGGGCTGGCCACACATATTGCAGACCCAACGACGGCTGGGGTACGCAGTCCCTTCCTCCCGGACCTCTGTCAAGTTCAGACGTGTAATTTACTCCGTGTCTATTTAAATTTCGACATAAATAATTCATAAAATTTTAATCCAAATAATCCGTCCAAGATACTAGGAGTGCATAAGCTGCGAGAGCCTGCTACGCACCCCATTCATCGCATATTGCGCGTGAGTAACGTCATCTCGCTATAATTGACTCCGCCCCTGTGCGTATACGAAAGAAAGTTCCATAGTGGTTCTAGTAACACTGGACGGTTGGCAGTTTTGTATTTACCACTCGATTGCAGCAACTATAAGCTGAGCTCCGGTGTCGTGTCTCGACTCGACTAACTCTTGTCGCCACTGATAGCCTGGTACTTTGAAGAATATCTACACAAAATATGCCCCTACGCCACTCTCCACCGCCGCCACCCCCCACCCCGCAAATCGACCAGGGTCCACACACGCCACTTTTCAGTACACCTCAGCCAAATCTCTCATCGCCACATAGCTCATCTGAACCAAACCTCATTGCCAATACTGAGCCATCAGTGAGTTCCCCTCCGGCTATGTCTTTCCGAAATATCAAGCGGAAGCGGATGGAGGACGATGATAAAAAGTGCATAATTAATTCCATAGCCGAAATTAAACACCTTTTTCTTGAATTCAAACAACAACAAATTGAGAAATATGATAACTTGTGCTCCATGGTAGAAGACATCCGAGCTACGGTGGATCTAATGGCAGACAAATATAACACCTTGTCGGCTAAGGTGGAATCTCTAGAGACTGAGAGAAATGAAACCAACACCTATATACAAAAGTTGGAAGCACAACTGGATCACTCTGAACAAAGTTCTAGGTCTACATGCCTCGAATTCCGAAATATTCCGGTTACCCCATCGGAAACCAAAACTACCCTACTAAATACAGTTATCAACACAGGCGCAATTATAAATACTGATGTTCTTCCATCTAATGTTAAAAACATTTTTCGCATAAAAACGAAGGATCCTGCCAACAAAACTATAATAGTAGATTTCACCACGGTTCTCTTTAAAGAAGCCTTCCTTGATAAATTCCGTCACCACATCAAGAACAATTTCAAGATTACCACCGAACATCTAAAAATAAAGGGCCCAGCCAAACCTGTTTTTATTTCCGAGAATTTAACAGCCAAAAAGAAACGCCTCTTTTTCTTAGCACGTGACGCGGCTAAGACAAATGATTATCAATTTTGCTGGGTGAAACATGGCAAGATATTCATGCGTAGAAGAGCTGGTAGCAGGCACGTTGAGGTGAAGTGTGAGGCTGACTTGTTAAACATAGTAAACACTGCATGACTAGAGCTTAGGAAGATAATTAATTTTACCATTAAGTTTCTTGTTTATATTATGTTTTCAGTTCTTTCATTTTGTCTAGCACCCCTTGAAAATGTGAAGCACTTTGTATTCGTACCACTTAATTTGTCCTATTTTCACAAACAATACATCTTACAAATTGACACACCAATATTTATACACATCAAACCCAACAACAAACTCCACAAGCCCCGTCTCGGCACCTACTACCGTCATAATTCTCTTTATACGCACCTTAGCATAAGTAACCTTTCGTTTGATTTTGATTATCATAATGGATGATATTAATACAGAGATTGAGAGAGTCACTGTTGCAAAACCGATTTTATGCGCCCCAGAACACGTAAACATTTATTTACATAACTCCATTACCTCATTAAACATACTACACGTGAACATCAGAAGTGTCAATCGCAATTTCACACATTTGCTACTGTTAATGGGACGGCTGAATATCTCCATAGATGTCATGGTATTATCTGAATGCTGGTTAAGCAAATGTCCTATAATACCAAATCTAACTGGGTTCAACTCACACGTAACTTCATTTACTAACCAGAATGATGGAGTTATTGTATATGTCAGAAACGACCTACACCACACAGTGGAGTCTCCTGTTCTATCTGGTGCAAACTGTCTACTCGTAAAATTCGCCAACTCCACTGTTCTTCTGGCTATTTATCGCCCACCGTCGCAAAGAGACCTGACGCCTTTTCTGGCAGGCCTAAGTAATCTGCTGCAACTCTTGAATAACTATAAAACCGTGGCACTAATTGGTGATATTAATATCAACATCATCCAAGACAGTCTAGACCCGTCTTCTGACGAATATCTTAACATCATGGCATCTCATGCAATGCTCCCAGCTCATACTTATCCAACTAGACTTTCGAACTGTCTTGACCACATCTTCCTTAAGTCCTCTCACTTGGCTTCTGCATTTGTTCTTGACTGCGCCTTTACTGATCATTCTCCCCTTTTACTAGCTTGTGAATCAAAATCAAACATACATCTCAAACATAAAATTACCTCTAAAATTGACATTCCTGGCGTTACTGACGATATCACTAATACAGACCTTTCCCAACTATTACTATTTGAAGATCCTAACGCTGCAACAGAATCTCTTACATCAATCTTGATCAAATCCATCAAATCTCATACCACAACGTCTATTATACCAAGTAGAAAGCGCATTATAAAGCCCTGGATTACACCAGGCCTTCTAAGATGCATTCGTCACCGTGATAAATTATACAAAATCACTAAGAAAAATCCTAACGACGACACGCACAAGTGTATTTACTACCGGTATCGAAACTTCTGTAACAATTTACTGAAAATCGTGAAGCGTAACTACGAAAGGTGTGAATTTGAAAAAGCCAGATGCAGTCCTAAAGCCACCTGGAAACTTATTAAACAAATCGCACATCTCGATCAAGGTCGGACGCTATCGTCTGAACTATTAAAATGCTCTGACAATCCCAAACAATCTGTTGACCTGGTTAATCAATACTTTGTGAGCGTAGGCCATATTCTAACAAATAATATGCTTCAATCTGATTCCCATTCACAATCTTTAAATGATTCACCCAATCCGGTTCAAACTAAGCATTGTCCATATCAATCAATGGTCTTTTATACGGTGGATGGTAAGGAAATAGATTCCATTATTCTGAAATTAAAAGATAACGTCGCAACCGGCTACGATGGTATACCTGTTTCTGTCATTAAAGCTGTTCGGCTCAACATTATTCCAAGTCTTATTCACATCTTTAACCTATGCTTGTCATGTGGTATCTTTCCCGAGGCTTTCAAGATGGCTATCATCCACCCTATATTCAAGAGTGGTCAAAGGGATATCATCAGTAATTATAGGCCCATTTCAGTTCTCACTACTTTTTCCAAGATCCTTGAGAAGATCCTAAACGTGAGGCTAGTTAACTTTTTAAATAAACGGAACATCTTAACAAATAATCAGTATGGATTCAGAGCTGGTAAATCGACAGAGGATGCAATTTTAGATCTTACTACAGCAATAGCTGAGAACTTTAACCACAAAAACAGAACTGTTGGAATATTCTTAGATTTATCCAAAGCCTTTGACACCGTCTCTATTCCCATACTGCTGGGCAAACTGGAGAAAATTGGGGTTCGTGGTATACCTCTTGAGATGTTCCGTAGCTACCTGACGAATCGGAAGCAATTTGTAAAAATCGATGACATAACTAGTAGGGAGGAACTGCTGACCCTAGGTGTTCCACAGGGAAGCGTTCTCGGACCGACCCTCTTCCTCGTTTACATAAATGAACTGTGTCGGTTGTCAATTCCAAACACAAAAATCATAGCCTACGCCGATGACACGGCTCTAGTTGTTAACGGGCGAGATTGGACTGAAGTGCAGAAAAATGCTGAGTTTGCACTAAGTGTTGTCATTAAATGGCTGGCGGATAACTTACTATCACTTAACGTAAGCAAAACTAAATTTATCTCGTTCTCCCCAAGTATCACTACCCAGCCGCCCGGAACCTTTGTAATCAAAGCTCACGCTTACAATTGCATAAATCGCTCGACTACTTGTAACTGCGCACCAGTTGAACGCACTGATTCGATCAAGTACCTTGGAGTTATTGTCGATAGGTTCCTAAAATGGAATCAACACATTAACTCTGCTACATCGCGTGTTCGTAAATTAATATTTGTCTTCAAAAAGCTTAGAGACTCCGCAGACTTTGATTGCTTGATAAAAGTCTACTATGCTCTTGCTCAATCAGTGTTGAGTTACTGTATTACGGCATGGGGAGGAGCACATAAAACTCCTATGTTACGCCTCGAGAGAGCACAAAGAGCTATATTAAAAGTAGCCGCGAAAAAACCGTCACGTTATCCAACGACTGACCTCCTCGCGCTTTGTAACGTGCTTTCGGTTAGGCAATTATTTATCTTGCAATGTCTACTACGTAAACATACTCAACTCCCCTACGACCCAAATCTCAGCTCCAGAATTTGTCATTCAAATCGAATCTGCTCAACTGTTCTTAGTACCTCATCAGCGGCAAGTAGACAATACATTTATATAAGCTCCAAACTCTACAATAAAATTAACAAAATCTTACATATATATTCTTCATCAAAGAATGACGCTAAGAAAAAAGTAATAAAATGGCTAAAAACCTTGAACTATGTCCAAACGGAAGATCTTGTGGGAACCTAACACTTATCTACCCTAAACACTAATCAGTACTCATTCCTATACACACACACACACTCTTACTTACACTCACAAACATACACACTCCCCCCTACCATAATTAATGTAATTTAATTTAATTTAATTTTTGTACGCAATCCATTTAGAATTATCATTTTCATATTATAACCCCAATTATATTTTACTATTGGTACATGCATGTTATTTTTAATGATCAATTATTTTATACTTATAATTACAGTTGTGAATAATTATATTATTAATTGAAAAACACAAAAATGTTATCACATTGTTACAGTCTGGAACACTATTGTATCACAATTGGGCGTTGATAGCTGCGCCACAGTTTTTAACTACTGTAGCTATCTCCGTTACTATTAAGTTGTAATCATTTGTTACGGTTTCCAATAAATCTTATCTTATCTTATCTTATCTTATCTAGTACACCCTGCTGAATTGGAAACTACATCTTGACATTAGTAGCGTGGTACGCTATCTAGCCAGACTGATGACGATTTCTAAATTAGTCGGCGGAGCAAAAAGACTTAGAATTATGACCACGTATGGGAAAGTGAAATTTGGGAGCTCCCCGACTTGACGGTGGACGGATGACTTTGTAAAGTGCACACGATTGTACGTGCACCTTAACTGACAGTTAACACTGGTGATCCAGCTCCAGATTCAGAAATTTAATAACTACAGTAACTTAATTATTATTATTTTTTAGAAACACAATCACTAACAACCTTAGAAGAAATATCCCATTCAAAATTATCGGGCAGAGATAGAGAAATATCACGTTGGGACTATTTCAGTAAGTATATCACCATTATGAAAACACCAAAAAATAAAAAATGGGCTGCTGGTTGTTGTAACTGTGTAAGTGGATGTAGCAACTTATTTTTAGTCTTGTAAGACATCCTCATAGTGAATTTCAAAATTTGTAACCATCCATGACGACTACTGCTATCAGACCTGTTTAATCAAAAACTAAGATAGTACTTGTTCCACTTTAAAGAACCGGTTTTTGTTCTATTTATCTCCAAATACGCATAAATGTAAACTAATTTATTTTATACATTAATTTAGTAAATGACAACAGATGTTGTTTGTTTGTTATGTTACTTCTGTATCTGGAGTACAGAACTGCAGGGACAATACCGTGATAGACTTTCAGATTCATGTTTAGTGAAATAATTTATGACAAAAACAATGTGACAATTTTACCAGGTGTGCTGAAAGTAACTGCTTGAGAAATTATACTATATTTGAGGATCTGAATTTAATTGTTGTGTTATCTTGACAGAATCATCAACAGCGACTCAACGTGAACTATTTGTAGTAATGGTTTTGAAAATCGCGTTTATCTACCAAGGTCTGCCTGTTATCCAAATATACGCTGAGCCCATATTTACCTTGGCTGTTCCAAATGAGTTGATGTCAGCTAATTTCTGTAGCGTTCTACTGGGAATCGTCATTCTAATCTCTGGTTTTCTCGCTGTCTACCTAACGGACGTTCTTGGGAGGCGGGTACGTTCCTAATATCTATTATTTGTGCAATTAAATCCTTATATAGTGCATGTGATTAATCAAATTGGACTGAGTTGGGATATTTTAGATACTTTACAACATGTAATTCTTAGTATTTCCAGTTATTTAGTTTTTAACTGAATTCATTCTCAGGAAACTTCTTAATCTTACCTTCCGCTTGGGACATATCTCTGGCTTAGTGACAGATTAATTCACAATGGCATCAACCAATCACATTTCGTAAGCGTCTTAAGAAGGGTCTAAAGGAACGCAGGAGATACACAAATTAGCCTGTAGAGTACGAAACCTTGACACAATACCCTTGATGAACTAGAAAGGGACTCTTTCAAGGTCATGAAGGGTTGATGGTAACACTGCAGTGGCTAGGTTGATAAAGAACTTCAACAATGCTATGTGCCTACCAAATAGTTTTATCGATATTATGTACGGCAAAAATAATTATGTAGAATTATTATCCTTGGGACGGGACAGTTACACATCCCCACCGCACGCTGGAAAAAAAACGCATGTTGTATAAGTCAACAAAACCCAGCACGATTGATAGTAGGGTCCGCCCGGCCAGCTACCACCCTCACATCCAAGTCCGGCGCTGCTTTCCATCACGTAAGCCTAGGATCAAAAGCATTCAAGTAGTAGATAAAAAAATTGATAGTATGTTATTTTTTGTTCCTCAGTTCGTTTTGATATATGCGTCGATTTCCGCTGGGATATTATGTCTGATAATCGGGGCGCAACTATTGACTGAGTTTGGACCGAAATGGGTAGTTCCCGTTTCCATCTTTATTTACACATTCTTCTATGTACTTGGAGCTGGTACTATGACATTTGTTGTACTGGCTGAAGTTTTCGTTCCTAAGGTTGGTATAATATTTATTTATTTATTAAACTCAAACTCACAAGGAACTTTATTTACGTAGGTTTCATCAAAAAACTCTTATAAATCGTCAAATTTAAAGACACCATTATCATCTTACGGCCCCTGTCCCACACTAGGTGGTAGTCTCCACACACACCTATCAGCCGTCATACCTACATTCACACCTTTCACACACAACTCTTCACTCCTACAATCCCTCCATCTCCCCTGATCGCTCACAATCCCTGCGTTCACTCACATTCATGCCGAAACTACCACCGGTTCGGAAGGCTGCTCTACAGAGAAGAGCCGGCAAGAAACTCTGTAGTTGCTTTTTTAAAATTATTGGTCTTGTTTACAAAAAGCACTAAACAGCATAGTGAGAGCAAGTTCGCAAGATGAGAGAAATGTACATTTTTGCATAAAGGATTAAATAAATAAATAAACACGCTACACGTTCACGCAATGAATGACGGATAGAACTTGAGGGCCAATCAAAAAACAAATCCGCGAATAAAGGTCTCCATTGCGTCATTGCTCACACATACAGTGTACAATATATGCCATTTTCTAAATGCTACGTACTAATTATTTCGCCAATGAGATATATTATTGAAGGGGCCAAAGGAACAGAGCACAGGCACAAAATGACAGTTACTTCCAGGCATCATTATCACACATATAGTCGTTGAGGCAATAGTACCCTTTATTAATTAATGTCGTTTTAACAAAATTTTTGAACTTTATGAAGGGTAGATCTACAATAGCGTCAGGAATTTTATTGTAAAGACGTTTAATAAATGCTTCATGTAACATTTTTTCCATTAAAACAATACAGCGGTGGTTGAGCGATCGACTGCTGCGCAGCATGTCGCGGGTTCGATCCCCGCACGGAAGAAATATTTGTACGACCTACAAGTATTTGTTCCGGGTTTGGGTGTTTTCTATCTATAATATGTATTTATTTACAAAAAAAAAATGTTTATAAGTAGTTTATCATCCATCTCGTTACCATAACACAAGCATTAAGTTGCTTAGCTTGGTACGAGATGGCGTTGTGTGAAATGTCCAAAGATATTTATTTATTTATTAGTAAATGTCAATAGTACTATCTTGAATGAATTTTGACTGCCTAGACCAATAGGTCTAGGGGCTGGATGTGCCGCCTTTCTATCACGGGACCCAAGTTCAATTCTGGGGCCTGGCAAGTGACGTTGTGTAAACCAGAGGCACTTGCTCTGAGTCCGGGTGTCATAGGTGTGTTAGTGATTCATGATTTGTAAGCTGCGCCTGCGATACAGGTTATACCTAGTGCAGTGGTTAGTTAATATATATCAGTAAGCAATAATGGTTTTTAACGTAATAGTTGTGTTTATGTTGACAGAAAAATCTACGTGAATTATTTTTGATCAAATTAACAGTTATATATGAGTTTTCTAAAAACGGTAATCGATCAATAGTAGCTTCGTACGCCACCATTCAAAAGTGTTTGAAATCAAACCTACATGAACACAGTTAAACTTTAATTGATTTGATTTCATCATCATTTCAGCCAAAAGACGTCCACTGCTGAACATAGGCCTCCCCCAAGGATTTCCACAAAGGCCGGTCCTGGGCCGCCCGCATCCACTGCTTTCCGGCGACCTTAACCAGGTCGTCGGTCCACCGTGTGGGAGGCCTACCAGCACTGCGCCTGCCGGATCGCGGTCGCCACTCGAGGACTTTTCTGCCTCATCGGGCGTCGGTCCTTCGAGCTATGTGCCCTGCCCACTGCCACTTAAGTTTGGCAATCCGGTGGGCTATGTCGGTTACCCTGGTTTTCCTGCGTATCTCCTGTTTTCTGATTCGATCTCGCAGGGAAACTCCGAGCATAACCCTCTCCATTGCCCTTTGGGTGACTTTGAGCCTTCTGATGGAGCCCATAGTGAACGACCACGTCTCTGTTCCATATAATTTGATTTAATATTCAATTACTTTTAAAATTATACTGTATAAATAACGCCATGTAACTTTGTGGAACACAGATATCTAAGCCTCTAATAATTATACTATATCCTTCTATACCTTATTATTAAATGAGGAGAGATAATTGGCCAATTATGTTATGGAGTTTTTACATATGAAATTTCAGATGAAAAGCGTACTGTCAATGATAGTCGTAGAATGGGCATGGGTGCTCAACTTCACGATTCTATTTTTCTATCATCCTGCTGTATCCGCCTTCGGTCTGCCGCCAATCTTCTTCTTGTTTGCTGCCGTATGCTTCGCGACTGCTGTCTTCTGCTGGAGATTCCTGCCTGAAACTAAAGGACTGTCAGTCAATGCTATTCAAGAATTATTTTCTAAGTAATAAATATTTTATTTATCTATGTTTACATCTTTTTTGTACCACTACAGTGACGCTCAAGCATGCGTCCTGCCTCATCGTAAGTCGTTTACGTCGCCTAAGTGGGAGGTGCTACTCGCTGACCCTGTATTGCTGGCAGCAGATAAAAAGCGTATTCTTTCAGCTGCCATGCTAGCGGCGGCAGCCCAGGTTTCAATGCCTGGCTGCCCCTCCGTTCCCACTGTTGGTGGGGGATAGAAACTATCCCACCATTGGGCTGCGTGTGGTAGTTTAAGACCACTGAGGCAAAACTGAGTATAGAGGAGTCCCCGAAGCCAAAACCAACGACTACACTGTGTGCCGCTCTTCGTCTGACCTCTCCCCGCGGGTCAGCCCGGCATGAGTGACCCTGAGCCGGTGTGGCCCCAACGGATCCTATATGCACGCAAGCCACAGCAAGGTAACAGCATGGTAGAAGAAGGATCAGGCGTCACCTGCCATCTCCGTTAGTGTTTGTGATAAACTGAAATCGGCACACGCCAGATATTGAACCCTGTCCTGCAGCTACTAATTTCCACTTTTATTCACGGTAATAGCGACGCGTATTCATTGAAATTCGACGTTTCGAGTCATGATCACGGGAGAGACTAGTTGACAGTTGTTTGACACTAGATGACAGAAGCGCAAAGAAACAGTTAAATCTACTTCCTATAACTTTGTGTTACTGGAAACGTTCCCTGTGCATCGCGAATTAAATAATATAGATTACACGCGATAGATCCGTTCACAAGTGTTTAATTTCAATGTGTAGTAACAATTGCGATAATCAAAGACATCATAACGCGTATGCTATACATAATATTTCCATGTAGTGACTTAGAATAGGATTTAGAATACACAATATCACAAACAAAGGAATTCAAAACAAAGTTCACTTAGTCACAGGAGAAGGAAAACTTGATACAAACTCTGTGCCAACCCGTCTTGCCAGCGTGGCACAGTAAGCTAATTCACCTCCTTGTAATTGGAGGAGGCCCGACTTGGCAGTGGGTAGTTTATGGGTCGAGATACATGCTTTCCTTACCTTGAACACACTTAAAACATCCATCACTTTCACATCGGGGGTTGCTCGTACCTTTAGAAAACAATGAAGATCGCCAACATCTTCATCTCAGCTAGCAAATACAGAGACATTAGCACACTGTACTGCGCTATATGGGTTGGCAGGCGCCTTAGCTTGTGGGTTGGCATAGGGCTTTTTATCAAGTTTTCTTTCTCTTGTGACATGCTTTTCTGCCTTGCCATTTCCTTTAGACAGCACCTTCAAGATGGGATGGTGAGACTTTGTATTATGAATCACTCACCACACACATACAAGATACCCAACCTAACACACATAGAAATCAGGCCGGAGATATGAGTGAGTGAGATGAGTGGCCAATCATTCTTGATTAAGGTTCGATATCATTATTCCGTTAAGTTAAGTTAAGTGAAATAATAGCACTTTTTGTAGACAGTAATACTGCCAAAGGCTGCGACTAGCAGCTGGATGTAGGAGTGAGGAATTGTGTATGAAAGGTGTGAATGTAGGTATGACGGCTGATAGGTGTGTGTGGAGACTACCACCTAGTGTGGGACAGGGGCCGTAAGATGATAATGGTATTTATAAACATGTCGGTTTATAAGAGTTTTGTGATAAAACCTACGTAAATAAAGTTCCTTTTGTGTTTGAGTTTGATGGGTCAATCTGAAAATAGGGCACAATGCAATGAACTACTGATGATTTTCAACTCAAACTCAAAAGTAAGTTTTTTTATATTTTAGGTCTTTTTCAAAACTCTTACAAACCGTGAAGGTTGATACTGAAGTAAAAACATCAAAAAGGTCTAAAGGAAAAGTTCCATTTAATCAAAGTAAAAGATTAAGGTACGGATTAAGGGCTTTTAATTACAACCCAACTGACAAACGACAAACCAGACGTCACTTTTCATGTTTATTGCAGTTCTTAAAGCCGGCCTTGACGGTGCTCCGCCACCTCAAGCACTCGAGCTCTGAAAGTGGGCCATTTTTAATCTTAGGCCCGCGATCCTATGTATGCATCTGTCCGTTTTAATAGATAAAGTGATTCGAGAGGAAGGTTTTTAAGTATAACCAACCCCCGCTTTGCACGGGCGAAGCCGGGGCGGGCCTCTAGTGAAGTAATAAAAAAGGGTCGAAAAACCAATCAAAATAAGTAGTAATTCTCATACTCATTCAATAAAGTTAAATTATTTGGTACTCAAGTAATCTTCAATCATGGGGTAAGTTATCGTAGTTAAAAATTTTTTATCGATTCCCTATTATCGGTGTATGTCCGCTGCACATTTTCATAAGGTCACTAAACTTCTCTTTGGATCTTTTTTGAAGAGTGGTTTAGCTGTTCGACGTTTGTCCTCAACCAATGTACATTACTTCGTTTCAGTGATATAGATTTGTATTGTGTTTCCATGTGACTAGTTTTATAGAACAGTGTAGTAGGTTGGATTCTTAATACACTAAACTCCATGACATCTGTCCACTTAAATGACTCACCAGTTTGGTCATCTCCCTTTTCTGTAACAACTTAATTTTTGATGCGAGGTCATTGAAATTTCTGAAATCATCATAATTCAGAAGTCTAACCTCATAAGGCTTTTTGCGTGCCAATTGTATGATGGGTTCCAGTTGACTGGTTACTTGAATGTTTCCAACCGGATTCATTGCAAATGCTATCGCGTATGCCAGGCGTGCCGAGACGTTTTTATATCAATGAGCGTCTTACCAAAATGAACCGGCAGTTATTTCGGAGACCAAGGGATCGGGGCCAAAGCCTCGGCTGGCAGTTCGTCTGGACGAAGAACGGTCGCATCCTTACCCGGCAAAAACATGGCGACCGGGCGTACCCTATCCGTAATGAGGAAGATTTACACCGTGTGTTTGGATCTGAGGGAGGAGCAAATGCTCAAATTATATAATTGTTTTGATAATAGCAAGGGCTTCTTTTTAAACTTATCAAACCTTACCATAAACATTTTAAACATTGTATTCTCGAATGGACTGTTTTTTCAACCATTAGTATACATTTCGTCAATATTTTATAAGATACATCTCTGCATTAAGCATAGCATCGATATTCCAGTATTATTATTTGTTGATAATGTCTATGGGAACTACTATCTATTGTTATATGTATGTTTAGTGCACGTCGTAAACAGTATATTGGTTAAAAAACAGCATATCATAAATATGGTGGACCAACTTATAAAATTTAATCAAGAGTATAAATGTAAGTTTATTTTATGTACCC
Organism: Clostera curtula; assembly: GCA_905475355.2. NCBI lineage: Eukaryota > Metazoa > Arthropoda > Insecta > Lepidoptera > Notodontidae > Clostera > Clostera curtula. Next base: position 599,376 of record FR997803.1, on the reverse strand, counting down.
TTCCCTACTCTCGCTCCTTTACGGAGAATCAAAATAAGCATATATTTGATTTAAATATGCTTATTTATAATTTGACAAGTAGATTTGTTGATATATTTGCATTTGATTGCAATAAATTTATAACTAGTTTTAAGGTGACTAGAGATACATTGTATCTACCCATTAGATGTAAGAGACAAGTAGCTATGTTAATAGCCCATAATGTTTTACATCCTGTTGTTAACAGGGATTCGATTATTTTAGATTTAAGTACGACAAACTGTGCTATTCACAGTCAGGACCCTGCTAACAGTTTAAACTGTTAGAGGAGACAACAGACTTGCCTTCTCCTTTACGTTTTGTTCATCAAAACATTCAAGGCATGTCTGGCAAACAATTAGAAATTGAACTTTTTTTAGAATACCATCGCGTTCACATTTTTTGTATTTCTGAACACTGGCTAAAAGATAATGAGCTTGGATGCAACAACACAAATTATAAGATAATTAGTGCCTTCTCAAGACGGACTGCCATACGTGGTGGTTCTTTAATATTGGTATCGAACAATATTAAATCATAGGAACGCAAAGACATTGTTAATTTATCCATTGAGCGCGTAGTTGAGCTATCTTGTATAGAATTAGAGCGCTATATTGTTGTGTGTGTCTACCGCCCCCCGTCAGGGATATATAATGATTTTGAAATGGTTATGGAGGAAGTCTTAAAATCAATTACAAGTAAGAATAATAAACAAGCTATAGTGTGTGGTGATTTTAATGTAGATTTACTGACTGACTCTCCAAATACTTGTAAGCTTGTCAACTTATTTAAATCCTATGGGTTTACACATAAATTTAATGAGCCAACGAGAATTACCGTAAGCACTTCGACATGCCTAGACAATTTTTTTTGTACGTGTGACTGCATAGATAAAGCTATTCTCAATGACCTCCCATCTGATCATTGTGGTCAATTAATAGTGCTTCCAGATTTGAAAGCAAATAAATTAGTAAATATCATTGCTAGACCAGTCACTAGTAGTCGAATTAATTTGTTTAGTGCAAGTGTTAGTTCTAAACTCTGTGGCATGTCCTATGGACAGGGTGACCCGGATATTTGGTATAGATCACTTTTCAAAATTATACAAACTGAGTTTGAAAATATATTTAAAAAGAAATCCTTTGCCTTTAGACAGAAATTAATGTTTAGTGAATGGGCCACGCGAGGGATATATATTAGTAGAAACAAATTATATGATCTGTACGATATGAAACAGTATAATCACAATCCCGCGTTTCAACAGTACGTTAAAAATTATTCAAAAACTTTTAAAATGGTATGCCATTCTGCCAAGTCACTTTATATTAGTAATAAGATAAAAAATTCCACAAACAAAATTAAAACTACGTGGAATATTATTAAAACTGAAACCGGGAAGACTGCACCGCTAGACCATAGCTTAGAGTTAAATTTGAACAATAAAACAATAAGCAATGATTTTCATGTAGCTCAAACATTCAATGAGTTTTTTGCTAGCATACCATTAGAATTATCTAAATCTATGAAATCATCGTCATCAGATGCTGAGACTATTTTAAAAGAATCGGTGAGCGTGTGCTCTTTCAATTTCATATTCACACACGTGACCCCTGATGACATAATGGCCACATTTAAAACATTGAACCTGAAAAAAACTGAAGACTTGTGGGGAATTTCAGTCTACTTACTTAAGGTAATATTGTCAGATATTGCTCCACACCTTGCGAAAATTTTTAATCAGTGCGTAAATATTGGTGTTTTTCCAAATTTATTGAAGCACAGCAAAATTATTCCTTTGTATAAAGCTGGAGATAAAAAAGAACCGGGGAATTATAGACCAATTTCTATATTACCAGCATTAAGCAAAATATTCGAAAAGCTGATACTTAAACAACTGCTTCACCATTTTAATTCAAATAATTTACTCCACAAGAATCAATTCGGTTTCACTGAAGGTCGGTCTACATCTGACGCAGGGGCCGCTCTATTGAGGCATATATACAGTGCCTGGGAAAATGGTCAAAATGCTATAGGTGTATTCTGTGATCTATCAAAGGCATTTGATTGCGTTCATCACGACACATTGTTGCGAAAGCTTCGTCATTATGGCATTTCAGATCATGCCCTGAAACTAATGGCCTCGTATCTAAATGACAGGATTCAATTTGTAAACGTAAATGGTGTTCAGTCGACCGGTTCACCTGTGCTAAAGGGCGTGCCGCAGGGTTCTATTCTTGGCCCATTTTTGTTTTTAGTATATATTAATGACCTCCCCATTTTGTGGAAAACATTTGTAATACTGTGTTGTTTGCAGATGATACTTCGTTAATATTTAAGGTTGACAGAGACAAAAGTGTCTATGACGATGTAAACAGCGCACTCTCTCAAGTATTCCACTGGTTTGAAACTAATAACCTTACATTAAACGCTCAAAAAACGAAATGTATTAAGTTTGTCACGCCCAATGTACGAATTGGGAACACCGATTTAATGTTAGACAATAGATGTGTAAATATTGTAGAATCAACAAAATTCTTAGGCATCACTTTAGACCCTAAACTTCAATGGGGGGCACATATAACGTGTCTCGCAGGTAAACTAAGCTCTGCGGCGTACGCTGTGAGACAAGTTAGAAAACTTTCTAATGTAGACACAGCTAGATTAATATATTTCAGTTATTTTCACAGCATTATGTCTTATGGTATCTTATTGTGGGGAAATGCTGCCGACATCGAAACCATTTTTGTATTACAAAAGCGAGCGGTGCGTGCAATTTATAATCTTAATTCTAGAGAATCGCTGAGAGAACTTTTTAAGGATACTGGTATTCTAACAGTCGCATCGCAGTACATATTTACCAATATTCTGTACATTCGTAAAAATATCAGCGATTACGAAAAGAGTGGCGATATCAATAAAAATAAAATGTCCACTAGAAATAGACACCACATAGTAATCCCTCATTACAGGCTGCAAAAAGTGCACAAAACTTTTGCAGGTCTCGGGATTCGATTATATAATAAAATACCTAAAGGCATTCAAGACTTGCCTCTAGAACAGTTTAAGTGTCACACCAAAAGTCGGCTCATCCTCAAGGGATACTATAAAGTAAACGACTATATCTTAGATAAAAATGCTTGGAAATGACTGATCTGTGTTGTTGCTTGTACGATGCTCTTATTTAGAAACTTTTAGAATACTGATGAAGTAATTAGAAATATTGTTCTTTTAAGTGATGTTTATACACAGTATCTGAGAGCATACTAACGCCTTATTAGTATAACTTTTTAAATATTGAGTTTTCTGGTGCTCGAGTTATCATGCTCACTTTAAGACTCATGGCAGTGGTGGCGTCGTGCGACGGGTCGTTCTCTTCCCTGCAATATGGTTGAGGAGAGCGATGGCTGCCGCATGCGTCATGCTTGTGAACAGGTGCCGTTGCTGGGGGTCGGTTGGCTCGGGCGTTAGAAGGTTAGTATTGTTGATTAGATCTGGCTGATGTTTGGCCCTTTGCGACTATTGCGCGCGTTTGCTCTCACAAACTGTCTTATCACGGCCTTGTACCTAAAAATGGCGATCTAAAAAGAGCAACTACAGAGTTTCTTGCCGGCTCTTCTCTGTAGAACTGCATTCCGAACCGGTGGTAGATGGTAATTTTAAATTTTAAATTAAATATTATTTTGTTGTTTGACTTGTCAAAAGAGCTCTAATGAGCCAACTTGATTAAATGAAATTTGAATTTGAATTTGAATATAATCCCAACCATGAATCATGTTCAGATACTATTAGTAAGTTTACTTCCATTTTTTTTATTAGATTATATAATTTTTATATGTAACTATTTTATAAATATTTGTCACTCAATATCTACACTCAATATCGTTGTACGTTACACATATACTCGTCATACTCGTAAATATGTTTAGCTAGGGATACGCTGTGGTCATACTGCTTAATTATTTATACTTGTCATCATTATTCACAAAATGAACAAATTTGGACTACACAATGCAGGTTCCCTGGCAACAAACCACGATGAGTTCCTCATAGCTATGGCCCGCCATTCCGTGGACATCGTGGCTATTAACGAGACATGGTTACGGAAGGGGGAGGAGGGTCACGCACCGTGTGTGCCGGGCTATCGCCTACATCATATCCCAAGACCAGTTAGTGTTAAAGGAGGTCGTGGGGGTGGAGTCGCTTTTTATATAAAAAATGGAATAAGGGCACAAATAAAAAAACATCCAAACCACCCAAATGTTGAAGAAATGTGGATGAGTCTCACTGCAAAAGGGAAAACGCTATTAATTGGGACCGCCTATCGCCCACCTTGGCTTGATTTAGACGTTTTCTTCGATGCGGTCAAAGAAACTATCTGTGCCTTGGCGCCTTATGACAAAGTTATTTTAATGGGGGATTTCAACGTTAATACTCTTGAAAACAACAGCCTATCGAGAGCGTTATTGGATATTCTGGAATATAATAATCTGAAACAGATTGTCGACTCACCCACGCATTTTGTCGGCAACAGTTCAACCCTTATTGATGTAATCTGCACACACATACACAGTCTTTGGAGTTTAGATCATAAATCGTAAAGTTATAATTTGCCAAAAGCCTTTTATAAAAAATGGCACTTTCTTTACATTGTGGCAAATAAATTACTTGTTGCAAATCAAGTGAAACACGACAAATATTCGTATTTTGTGTAGCTTGAATCTTGCACTCTTTTTTGATTCGTCGTATTTCTTCTTTCTCCTTTATGTGTTTATCATATTTCTCTTGAAGCTTCTCTTTAACTTCTCTGCTGCCTTCCCAGTACGTATTACACAAACTACATTGGTTCTTATTTTGGACTGTGAAAGGATAAATTCATGCTTTGGCATACGTTTCTATAACGTTTCTATCACGCTAACGGTTTCGTTATAATATTCCTGCAAAAACATATCGTCAATTTTTTAATCACGGTGTAGATATATTCTTTTTTACTGTTTTTTTTTACAATAATGGGACTCCACACGCGGAAATCTATTAATATGGTCAGTAATGAGTGCTTGCATCTGAGTTTCCCTTTCTCGATAGACTTCTTGCCTTCCTCCTCGTTTTTCTTTTTCTAATATTCCGGTGGGTTGTAACTTTGACATAGACCCAAAGTATGCAAAATCATTTCTTTGCATACCTTCTCTCTGTTACAAGTAAAAGGTATTAGTAAAGTGACGCCGAGATTCTGTTGCGGTAGTTTTACGTGCTACGGTTTTTTTACACAAATTGAGTGATATTTCTCTTTGCAAAGTTAGATTTACCAAGGAATTGAAATCCATAAATATATTTTCCCGGTCATTTTCATCAAAACGATAACAATACATGCCTTGTTTTGTGACGTTACGCCTCTTCGTGAAAAAATATAACTATACTTGTACAGTCGTATCTGATGGTACGCCTATTCGTGATGTTTTAAATTAAAGGAAAAGTAGATAGGGCCCTTCGCGACTACTCATAAGTCATTAAATACTGCGGTTTTGGTTACGCCTTTTCGTGACATGATAAAACTTGACATCTAAAATTCAATGGTGTAAATAACTCAAAATCCGAAATTTTGTTGGTTGCGCCCTTTTAGTGATTCGACCGACGAATTGCATGCAGTTGTTATTTTTAAACTTTCGCGATTTGTACACATAATTAAAAACTTATCGCGCACAGAATTAATACCTGTTTTTGCTCGACGTTTCGACCATGTTACAATGGCCGTGGTCGCGAGCTGACTCGGCCATTGTAACATGGTCGAAACGTCGAGCAAAAACTTATCGGGACTTATCGCGCACAGAATTAATACCTGTTTTTGCTCGACGTTTCGACCATGTTACAATGGCCGTGGTCGCGAGCTGACTCGGCCATTGTAACATGGTCGAAACGTCGAGCAAAAACAGGAATTAATTCTGTGCGCGATAAGTCCCGATAAGTTTTTAATTTTGCATGCAGTTGACTAAATTTAAAATAATATACAAAGCGATTAAGTAAAATACGACAAGAAAATATTTCAAGTAATTTATGATGTTATAAGTATAATTATGGTGATTATTATATCTGTTAAAAGTACTTAACACAGCATTGAGAATTAAGATAAAATAGCAAATTGCAAGTAAAGTGACCTAACCCTCACTGAGTGCCAGCCAATAGACCCTCAGTTTCGATGTAGTCCTTTTGCAGTAACCACTCTCTAACAACACGTTTTATATGGTACTTAGGGCAGTGTAAGATTAAGGGATTCTTTAGGACAACCGAGTTATATATTTTACGGTACAGGAAATACGAAAAGCGACCAGCAAATCCAGTATTGATCCTCGGAGTTGGAGTTGTTGAAAATGAGGAGTTGGAGGCTGCATCTTGTTGTGCTATTTAGCCCTTCATGCATGTGAGTCTTTGATACAGCGTGGGATGTGTAAAGTTGTCTAACTCTGAGTAGCTCAACTTCAGTGTACAAGCTGTTTGTGTAGTATCTAAGAGGTTTTGACAACATTACTTTTAGAACGGCACCCTGCGCCCTTTCCAGACCCATCATTGCAGTTTTGCTGCTCCTCCCCATACACCAATGCAATAGAGCAGTTGTGACTGAATCAAGGAATAGTAAATCATCCTTTTGATTTCCATAGCAGCAACGCGTCTTAAAATTTTCATAATAAAAATGCCCTTCCGTAAGCGCTTAGCTAGGAGTATAAGATGATGCTTAAAATTAAGGTTTTCATCTAAAGACACTCCCAAGTATTTTACAACGTGGCACCGAGACATTTTTTCGCAGTTACAACTGGTCTTGGCTGCGGCAGCTTTGATTATACACGCGCAAGTATGAACGAGGTGAGTCAGAAGCTCACCTAATATGAAATGCAAGGAAGCTCGATTTTTCCGCAGTTAGTGTGAGTAAGTTAGCGTCTAGCCATCTATGTATGATACGCATACCTTCTTCAGCGGCACTAAAGGCAGAGTCCCAGTCGTTACCATGGAAAATCACAACGGTGTCATCAGCGAAACAAATAGAATTGGCATTTTTTAGCGTCACGCTGAGGATATCGTTAATGTAAATACAAAAGAGAGTTGGCCCAAGCACGCTGCCTTGCGGTATCCCATGTTCCAGGTACAGTTGTTGAGTGATCAAGCCTCCAACTTTGCAGCATTGCCTTCTCTGGGACAGATAACTGCAAAACCATTGTGAGGCAATACCTCTGACGCCAAGTTCTTCAAGTTTCTTTAAGAGAAGAGGAACTAAGATATTATCAAAAGCTTTTGCAAGGTCTAGAAGACACCTATGCATCGACGGCGACTATCAAGGTGTTTTGATACAACTTCAATGAGGAGCTGCATGGCATCTTCTGTAGATTTGTGCTGCCTGAAGCCAAATTGACGATCCGATAATAGATTATTTAGCTCAAGAAAGGAAGTCAGTCGGGTATTCACAATCTTTTCCAGGATTTTTGAAAGAATACACAGCAATGAAATAGGTCTTTAATTGTTTAAGTTGTCTTTGGATCCACTTTTGTGACCACAGCTAGTTTCCAGTACTCCGGGAAAACTCCTGTGTTTAAACTCAGATTACAGATATATGTGAGTGGTTCAACTATACTATCATTGATGTGTTTAAATAAGGCAGGTTCAAAACTCTGCTCCGGGTGCACTGTGCATTTTGATATTAGATAGGAGTCTGCATACCTCGTGTTCGTCCGTGGGAGACCGGAAAAAAGAATTGAGTCACCTATTTTTACCACAAGTGGCTTCCCATAGATTCCTACCGGCAATCCCGGTTTTTTGCATGTTTTTCCTTACTAAGTTTGATCCAGCACTTACAAAGTGGGAGTTACACTTTTCAAGTGCCTCCTTGGTGTTCTGTGCACCTTGTAGTAAAGCATCACGTGTCTGATCGTGTAGAGGTATGTTACAAATCTTCCTATTTGTCTTCCAGAGGCCGCGAGGGTTAGTATGAATGTCCAGTAGTTTCTGCTTCTCATATGCTTCTTGCAGATTGCACAGTAACCTATTACAAAAAATCCTGTATCGCAAGCATATTTCTTTGAGATGTAAGTCAGATGGTTTACGGCGAACCCCCTGGTGTAATTTATCGCGGTGGCGTATACATCTTATCAATCCTGGTGTAATCCAAGGTCTGAGATTAAACTGCCTTCGACTTAGTCTGACAGTTTTTGTATGTTTACGCAATTGGACAGAGATAATGTCATTCAATTTACAAACTGCATTATTTACATCTGCTTCTACAGTGACGTTCGTCCAATCAATCTCACTAATTTCTTGGCGAATAGCATCATAGTATGTTTTTAGTGACTAGCCTTGCTCTTTTAACAGTTGCGGTTTTTTGTACATTACTTCTTATAACTACTAGATCGTGGTCTGTCATTGAGCAACTGCAAACCATACCTATAGTTTTATCTTTAGTTTTTATAAACGCATGGTCCAGGCAAGCTCTTTGCCTTGTTGGAAGATTTATCGCAGACAAAAGACCATGTTCTGCCATTAAGCATAAGTATTCAACGTGAACACCATTAGGGCTTTCATCTAAGATATTTATATTCATATCACCAGTAACAATGATTCCACTTAGGCTGTCTAGGTTTGCCAATGTGAGATCCAGCGAATTCAAAAATCTATCAATGTTAAATTTAAATGGCGAGCGATAAATTCCTAATACTGTTACAATACTGGGAATTTTAATGAGCAAACAGTTTGCATCATCAAATTCCGGTTCGAGGGCTGTGGCCGGCCACCCATCCTTAACATATATGGTGACGCCGCCACATTTATTTGTGATTTTTTGTGTAATAAATACTTGATATCCTGGTTTAAAGAGTCTCTCAGCCAGCACTCAGTGAGTACTAGAATGTCAAAAACTATGTTTCCCCTCTCAAGTATTACAAGTAGCTCGGCAATGTTGTGCGTTAAACTCCTTAAGTTACAAGTAAGAATCTTAAATGTATACTTTTCTAATTGGCATTTACATTAATGTTAACTTGGTTGGCGCTATGTAGTAGAAATAAAGAAGTGTGATACAAGCTAAGTGTTTGTGATGTGTACCTATAGCAATACATAAATCTTCATTTGTCAGGTAAACTACTTTTACATGTACTTGAATACAGATCAAGATATTTGTTACCATGGTTACATAGTATATTACCATTACATTATGAGTGGTGCTTTTATAAGATATTAATGGTAGTATGGAGCAATAGCCATTCAGAGACCACCACTTACACACTTTACATAAATTCATAGTACAGGCTTTCTCAATGCAATTAGAGTATTTTACATTATTAAAATACTTGAAAAAAGGCACACTGTACAAATATTGGTTTGGAAAGCAGGCATTTTTTAATTTCACATCATGAAATGAGCCATACAGATTTGTTATATATTTATAGTAAAATGAAAAGAGAATAATGATTGAAAGCATGCAAGTAATAAAATATAATTGGATCAGAAATAATAAAGACACTTTACGTAGAATTGCTGCTAGCATTAAAAAGGCGCTTAAGATCTGAGGTGCTTTTAATGTAGATAGCGGGCAATCCTTCTTCTTTTCGCAAGTGGATACGGCTGTTGTTGATCCAGCAGAAGCGATATCCTTGCTCATTTGCCTGATTACGAGCCTCACGAAATAACATCCGATTTGATTTTGTAAGATGCTCATTGATGTAAATCTTTTGAGTTGGCCCCGGTATTTCAAGACCCGTGCTACTGAGAGGGCGCCTGGATTTGCCAGCTTTTAGTAATTCGTTCTTTTTGACTTTACGTAGTAATTTGACGATTATAGGTCTTGTAAAATTAGAGGCATGTTCTGACAATTTTCTTGGGCCCACACGTGACACCCAGTCAATGTCTGTCTCCACTAATTGTACTCCTATTTTTGCGGCAGTTACCATCACAATGTGCTGTAGATTTACGATAAAACTAGGGTTGCGCTACTTTACGAACTTAATCACCTGCACTGATATTACAAATATATATACAACCTGTATTGCGGGGGCAGTTTGCAAACATGTAATTCACGAGCACAAATTACACCCAGACTCTCACTCCGAGCATGTGCCACTGACTTAGACTAAGACACATGCCCGACCCCGGGGTCGAGCCCGGGACCCGTTGAACCGAAGGCGGCACATCTAGCCTCTAGACCAACGCCCCAGTCAATTATGTTATTATTGCTCCTGCGACAAAGTTTACGCGTAGTGCAGTTTTAAAAAAAATATTATTTTTGAGTGTAGCCGCAACATCTAGCAGGTCAATATATTGTTATAACATATGTTTTGTCAATTTGTTACACTGTATTCTTCGTTCTATATAGAACAGATTTGCTTATCTATAGAGATAATAAATATGTTGTAGCCAAGTGTTCTGCCAATACAATATTATTGTCTTGCTAATTTATAATATTACGTCAGCAATAAACGAACATTCCGAACGACACTTTGTATTCTGTTCAGTTGTACCGAATTCTTTGGCTAGTATAAACGAGTTATTTGTATTTTTGCCAATAACAAGGTTGAGTGATATTGCATCGGTTATTAGCGGTGTCAGCAATTACGATAATTGTAAATTTGTGTGCTTAAAATGGCATATTATTTTCAAATACTTAGCGCCATTTTACGTGAGTGTTTTTTTTCAATAGTAACTTCAGCACTAGATATAACCTGTCTCCCGGGGGTTGTTTACAAAAAAATAAACTCCTTTAAACGAGGTTTAAAAAGAGCACTCACTTCACGGTAGGCAACGGCTTGGCTGTGCCCCTGGCACTGCCAAAGTCCATGGGCCGCGGTTTACACTTACCATCAGGTGGGCCGCTAGCTCGTTTGCCTCTAAGGGCAATAAAAAAAAAGATTGATGATTTGTTATAAAATCTTGGGACCTATAATCTGAAATCCCAATCGTTGGAGTCTACCAAAGCATCAAATGCGATAGACTTATTCAACGGTGCAATGCTGATCAGAATGTTTGGCACAAGGCTTGCTATCAAGAATTCCACTTCTAAACATACTAATATTACAATTCTGAAAGTGACTGAACAACTCTTCCGTATTGTGCATAAATTGGTAACTAGTTTCATCGCGTTAAAATTTAAAGATAACGTGGAAACGTGCGGGTAACCTCTAGTCTATTCTCATCGAATATTAACGTAACATTTTGGTAGTGAATCCGCAATAGACAACTATTTTCGTCTATAGAGTTTCCAGATAGTTAAAATAACTGAACCAATCTTGTTTACTAAATCTATTACTAAGCTTAGCACATTTTGTTTCAGTGTCGTATCTTTGTTCCATAAATGGTATGATAAACAGCTGGCCATCTTCCACTATTCTTCTTTTTAAATCTCCTAACACAACACTCCACCGACCTATGACTGAGATGGAGATATCTCTATTTGGAAGCCTTCCTGCATTTGGTTGTTTAATTATGAATCCTATAGCGGCATTCCTTTTAGACGTTTTAGGAAGAAAACAGACGTCTCTACTGGCTGGGATTCTGCTTGTGGTAATTTGTTTTAAACGAGCTTGCGCTCAAGAACGGTTCGCATGACACCGTGGAATATTCTTGAAGTATTGTCGTATTTTTCATAATTCTTGGCTGTCATATCATACCACGTTTTTAATACCTTAGGATAGACAGTTTTTACAAAGTTTTTGAAGAAATTTCCGAAAGATTCTTTGTCGATGGATTTCAAATATACACTGTCGCCACCCCATTTCATTCTGAGGGTATGGTAAGAGTCTACAAAAGGAAATGATAAGGCTGAAAACCTAGCCGCAAGTGAAGGAAAACTTGATACAAACCCCTATGCCAACTCCTCTGATTAGCATGACACAGTAGGCTAATTGGAGGAGGTTATGTAGTTGAAGGAGGCCAGATCAGCAGTTGCGTTATTTATGGGCTGAGACCTAGCAGTAAAAAAGAATAAGCGATTACTTATTAAATTAATATTTTTTTTACATTCAGATTCCATGGGCCATTATAGCTATTACTAATCGAGTGGAACTCATCCTGCTCGCTATGTTTATAGCAGGCCTAGGTTCCATGGCATTCTTAGTCATCAATGTCTACGTCAGTGAGATTTCTCAAGACTCCATCAGAGGCATTATGACTGCCACCCCAATTCAGTTTTACTGCATCGGGTGCCTGATCACGTATTTAGTAGGACAGCTAAGCTACAATACCATGGTATATGTCTGTTTAACGATGGCAGTTATTGGAGTGCTGATTGTTGGATTAATGAAGGAGTCTCCGATAACTTTAATGACGAAGGGTTTAGAAAAGGTGAGATTCTTTCTTCTTTTTAAAGTGCCTCTCCATTATTGGAGTTCGGCCGTTAGTTAGTTCTGAAAATTTCGTCCTATCCATGGCCATCTATAATAAATGTTTTAAATTTGTTATTACTGTCCACTCACTGATGTTTCTATACAATATATCCAAACTTTAAGCGTTGAAAAGTTTAAAATGAAGTAGATTATCATATTCGGCTTTGAGTAATTCTGTCGGAAATATTACAGTATCTCCTTATTCCTTAATAACTGTTTGACTTGTTGAAGATACTTACTCTGGTTTATAGGAAGCAGCAGAGTCAATTGGTTTTTACCGCCGAGAAAATAGTACATCACTAGAAGTAATACAAGAAATAAATAAACTACGTCGTGTTATAACTGTATCGAAATCTAATGCATCAGGTAAAACTTCTTTGCTTCCAGGGAGTAGAATGCTAATGTAGGATAACGAATGGTTTTACAGAGTTCTTATAATCTGAAGAAACATTTTCCTACATTGGTGACTGACTCAGACTCAGAGTAATTTGGAAGGTTAATAGTTTGAAGTAGCAATGGGCTGGCTACACATGTAGACCACACAACTGCTGGAGTACGGAGTATCTAGTACACCCTGCTGGATCGGAACCTTCATCTTGATTCTCTTAGTAGCGTGGGACGCCAAAGTATTTTATTCGACATTTAGTTTGTTAAAATTATAAAAAAATGGGTTGCCTGAAAACTACTGGCCAGCCAATGAAAAATTAAAATATTTTTAAATTTCACCGGTTTGTTCATTAGACAAATTCTATACCAATCGAAATTTAGGTTGCCTATTTTTTTCCGGTCACAATTCTCTGGTAGCCAGGTAAATCAAGACTATCATGTTGCACCGGTCATTTTGTCACGTTTGCATATTCTACGGCTTAATAATTTCGATTGGTATAGAATTTGTCTAATAAACAAAACCGTGAAATGTCTAATATAATAATGTGCATCCATGAAATATATCGGTGAAGGTCGGTGTATAGCGGGATCCTATACTATAAGACGTTTTGCTCCGCTGACTAATTTAGAAATCGTTATCAGTCCCGCCATCTGGACTTTTAGAATGATGACCACGTCTGGGAAAGTGAATCGTGGGAGCTCCCCGAATTGACGGTGGACGGATGACTTTGTAAAGATATGCACACGATTGTACGTGCACCTTAACTGACAGTTAACACTAGTGATCCAGCTCCAGATTCAGAAATTTAATAATTACAGTAACTTAATTATTATTATTTTTTAGAAACACAATCACTAACAACCTTAGAAGAAATATCCCATTCAAAATTATCGGGCAGAGATAGTGAAATATCACGTTGGGACTATTTCAGTAAGTATCTTACCATTATGAAATAACCAAAAAATAATAAATGGGCTACTGGTTGTTGTAACTATGTAAGTTGATTTAGCAACTTATTTTTGGTCTTGTAATATAGGATATATTGTAAGTAAACATATTATATACATACATAGTGAAATTTATTTAAGTCACATTTTCACTTTGTAATCAAAAACACTATTTTATTCAAAAACTAAGATAGGACTTTTTCCAGTTTAAAGATCCGGTTTTTGTTCTACTTATTTATCGCCAAATGCGCATAAATGTACACTCATTTATTTAATGCATTAATTTTCTTTTAACTCCAACACTTGCCTCCTCTTACCACTTACGTAAAAAATAATTTAATCAGACCTGGAAAAATATCTTCTGTATCCGGAGTACAGAACTACAGGGACAATTGTGATAGAATTCCGTGTTTGACTTTCAGATTCATGTTTAGTAGAATGCCAATAAAAAAATAATTTATGACAAAAACAATGTGACAATTTTACCAGATGTGCCGAAAGTAACTGCTTGAGACATTATACTATAAGTTACAATATTTGAGGACCTAATTTTAATAGTTTTGTTATCTTGACAGAATCATCAACAGCGACTCAACGTGAACTATTTGTAGTTATGATTTTGAAAACGGCGTTTATCTACCAAGGTCTGCCTGTTATCCAAGTATACGCTGAGCCCATATTTACCTTGGCTGTTCCAAATGAGTTGATGTCAGCTAATTTCTGTAGCGTTCTACTGGGAATCGTCATTCTAATCTCTGGTTTTCTCGCTGTCTACCTTACGGACGTTCTTGGGAGGCGGGTACGTGGCTAATATATATTATTTGGTGCAATTTAATCTTTATATAGTGCAAGTGATTAATCAAATTGGACTGAGTTAGGATTACCTGTTTTAAAGTATCTAAAAATTCTTTAAAACAGGTAATTCTTAGTATTTCCAGTTTATCTTTTTTTTGGAATTCATTCTCGGGAAACTTCTTAAACTTACCTTCCGCTTGGGACATGTCACTGGCTTAGTGACAGATTAATTCACAATGGCACCAACCAATCACATTTTGTAAGCGTCGTAAGAAGGGTCGAAAGGAACGCAGGAGATACACAAATTAGCCAGTAGAGTACGAAACCTTGACACAATACCCTTCATAAACTTGAAAGGGACTCTTTCAACGTCATGAAGGGTTGATGGTACAAACTGCAGTGGCTAAGATGATAAAGAACATCAACAATGCTATGTGCCTACCAAATAGTTTTGTCGATATTATGTACGGCAAAAATAATTATGTAGAATTATTATCCTGGCCAGCTACCACCCTCACATCCAAGCAATCAAAGCAAGGCATTCAAGTAAAATAAAAAAAATGATAGTATGTGATTTTTTGTTCTTCAGTTCGTTTTAATATATGCGTCGATTGCCGCTGGGATATTATGTCTGATAATCGGGACGCAACTATTGACTGAGTTTGGACCGAAATGGGTAGTTCCCGTTTCCATCTTTATTTACACATTATTCTATATACTTGGAGCTGGTACTATGACATTAGTTGTACTGGCTGAAGTTTTCGTTCCTAAGGTTGGTATAATTCAGTTTAGTTAAATAGCTTAATATTTATAAAAAGGACTTTCCAATTAAAACAATAAAATGGTTGAATGCCGCCTTTGTATCACGGGTCCCCAGTCCGATTCCGGGGTCAGGCAAGTGTCTTTGTGTAAACCAATTAGTTGTAAACCAAGTATTACATATGAAATTTCAGATGAAAAGCGTACTGTCAATGGTAGTCGTAGAATGGTCATGGGTGCTCAACTTCACAAGCCTATTTTTCTATCATCCTGCTGTATCCGCCTTCGGTCTGCCTCCAATCTTCTTCTTGTTTGCTGCCGTATGCTTTGCTACATCTGTCTTCTGCTGGAGATTCCTGCCCGAAACTAAAGGACTGTCAGTCAGTGCTATTCAAGAGTTATTTTCTAAGTAATAAATATTTTATTTATCTATGTTTACATCTTTTTTGTACCACTACAGTGACGCTCATGCATGCGTCCTGCCTCATGGTAAGTGGTTATCGTCGCCTAAGTGGGAGGTGCTACTCGCTGACCCTGTATTTCTGGCAGCCGATAAAAAGCTAATTCCTTCAGCTGCCATGCTAGCGGCGGCAGCCCAGGTTTCAATGCCTGGCTGCCCCTCCGTTCCCACTGTTGGTGGGGATAGAAACTATCCCACCATTGGGCCGCGTGTGGTAGTTTAAGACCCCTGAGGCAACTCTGAGTATAGAGGAGTCCCCGGAGCCAAAACCGCTCTTCGTCTGACCTCTCCCCGCGGGTCAGCCCGGCATGAGTGACCCTGAGCCGGTGTGACCCCAATGGATCCTAAATGCACGCAAGCCACAGCAAGGTGGCACCATGGTGGAAGAAGGATTACGGCCTGCCACCTCCGTTAGTGTTTGTGATAAACTGAAATCGGCACACGCCGGATATTGGACCCTCTCCTGAAGCTACCAATTTCCACTTTACTAACTGTAATGGCGACGCGTATACAGTGAAAATAGACACTTTTAACGGATTACATCATTCAATTCCCGAATGCTTTGCATCAGTCGTGGTCACGGGAGAGACTAGGTGATAGTTGTCTAACACTAGGCGACTAAAGTTCAAAGCAACAGTTAAATCTACTTCCTATAATTTTGTTTTATTGACAACGGTCCCTGTGCATCGGGAATGAAATAATGTAGTATATTATACACGCGATGAATCCGGTCAAAAGTGTTAAATTCAATGTGTAATAATTGCGACAACGTAAGACATCATAACGCGTATACACTTATACTTCCGTGTAGTGACGGAATTAGAATACACACTATCATCAACGAAGGGATTCAAAACAAAGTTCATTTCAAGCTCAGCCGCAAGAGAAGGAAAACTTGCTACAAACCTCCTTGTAATTGGAGGAGGCCCGACTTGGCAGTGGGTAGTTTATGGGGCGAGAAACGTGCTTTCCTTACATTGAACACACTAAAACCATCCATCACTTTCACATCGGGGGTTGCTCGTACCTTTAGAAAACAATGAAGATCGCCAACATCTTCACCTCAGCTAGCAAATACAGAGACATTAGCACACTGTACTGCGCTATACGGGTTTGCATATGGGTTGGCATAGGACTTTTTATCAAGTTTTCTTTCTCTTGTGACATGCTTTTCGGCCTTGCCATTTCCTTTAGACAGCACCTTCAATATGGGATGGTGAGACTTTGTATTATGAATCACTCACCACACAAATACAAGATACCCAACCTAACACACATAGAAATCAGGCCGGAGATATGAGTGAGTGAGATGAGAGGCCAATCATTCTTGATTAAGGTTCGATATCATTATTCCGTTAACAAGCTACAATTTCACAAATAGACAAGTTAAGTGAAATAATAGCACTTTTTGTAGACAGTAATACTGCCAAAGGCTGCGACTAGCGGCTGGATGTAGGAGTGAGGAATTGTGTATGAAAGGTGTGAATGTAGGTATGACGGCTGATAGGTGTGTGTAGAGATTACCACCTAGTGTGGGACAGGGACCGTAAGATGATAATGGTATTTATAAACATGTCGATTTATTTTTGTGTTTTATTAAGTTTATTAATTTATTAATTTTTGTGATAAAACCTACGTAAATAAAGTTCCTTTTGTGTTTGAGTTTGATGGGTCAATCTGAAAATAGGGCACAATGCAATGAACTACTGATGATTTTCAACTCAAACTCAAAAGTAACTTTATTTCTATTATAGGTATTTTTCAAAACTCTTACAAACCGTGAAGGTTGATACTGAAGTAAAAACATCCCAAAGGTCTAACTGGCGAAAGTTCCATTTAATCAAAGTAAAAGATTAAGGGCTTTTAATTACAACCTAACTCACAAACCAGACGTCACTTTTCATGTTTATTGCAGTTCTTAAAGCCGGCCTTGACGGTGCTCCGCCACCTCGATCTCAAAGTGGGCCATTTTTAATCTTAGGCCCGCGATCCATTTAACTGTAACGTCCCGGACGACCCCAATATTCTCATTTTATGGAAATGCCGAAACAGTTCCGTTCAGAACATTACAAGGAACCCCTGATTCAACTAAAAAAAAGTCGATGACTGAGACACATTTAGACAAAAACATGTCTAAACGGGCTTAGATATTAGAGAAATGGGTCTTTTCTAATAAAAATCAAACTTCTCACTTTGTTGATCGATTGTCATAGATGCCAGACTGGCACACAACTTCTGATGTGTTGGTCTTGTTTTGCGGCCCTTGTATGAGAAAGTGTTGTCTATTTGGAACACAAGCGTATTCAACTTTATTTTTCTCCGTTACTAGAGAAATAACAATACTTTTGATGATAAAAGCGGTGTGTGTTTGCTGTAGCATATTATGCCGGGTCCACACGCTTGGCAAACAATAGCAAACAACAAACAGCAAACACGAACATGTGGATGGGTGTTTGTGGGTGTGTGCCTGTTTTTGTTTGTGTTCGCCACTGATCGGCATCGGTGTCGGTTTTTCTTCACAGATCAAAGGCTGTTTGGCAAACAGTTTGCGATGGCTCCACACGCTTGAAAACATATCAGTATTGCGCACGAGCTTAAAAGCGGTGGACGTCGCACGGACCGCGTCGATAAATCATTTTTGGAGCAAAAGACTTAACTAAAATAGGTTTTCGCGCGTGTGAAAGGTGTGATTGGTCGGAAGACCCAACTCTTTTCCCAACTCTGTTTTTTAGAAGCATATCAAAAAGAGCCATGCGTCTGGAACGCAAAAGACCCTTACCACAAAAATAGGCAGAAGGTACAGGATGCGTGGATCCGCTTCAGTGTGTTGATGCATAAAAATAGGAAAAGATTTAAAAAATAATTAATATAAATGGATTTATTCCGGAGACACTTAAAAAAACAACAAGCGTCGATTCGAAATTATTTATTCTATTTACGAAATAAAAATAGGTCAACCCGAAAGTGACAGCTGCTACAAGCTCGTCGTCCGCCATGTTTGCCGATTCGGAAGATACTGACATGTTCGCCAAGTGTGAGGACGACTGCTTGTGTTTGGTGATTGTGGCCGATGTTTGGGACTTTGTTTGTTGTGTTTGTGGCAAACAGCAAGCGTATGGACGGGGCATTAATGTTAAACATTTTTAATGAGTTTGTTTTATTAAAGTATTTAATATAGCTTACTAACGGCCCGCCCCGGCTTCGCACGGTTGCAATTATGCATGTATTATACATGTTAACCTACCTTTTAAATCACTCTATCTATTAAAAAAAACCGCTTCAAAATCCGTTGCGTAGTTTTAAAGATTTAATCATGCATAGGGACGGACAGACGACAGCGGCTTTGTTTTATAATATGATGAATGAAAGTGACTATGTAGTGATACACCAGTCTAACTATAAAAGATTTTTGTAGTTTAGTTAAATACCTCAGGTAAATACTACGAAGCCTGGGCGGGCCGCTAAGAAATCTTTATAAAACACCACTAGTCCAACAATGGGCAGCCGCCTTAATGGTACTATAGTCAGTGTCGTCGTTAACAAACTGGAGTAAGTTTTCCCCAAAGGCCGCCGTACTTTAATTATCAGATAAAACTTTTCAGTTAGCAGCTCCATATATAGAGGTACGAATGGGCTTAAAAATGATGGATGCAACAATATTAACTTTCAACTATTTTGGAAAGAAGCTTGTCGAAAACCCATTGGACTGGGTTCTGTTCCAGTAATAATGGAATATGTAATGATCTGGAATGTTGGCTATTGCCAAGGTCCGCCTTCCGACTCCAATTTTCACACACATAATATTGCCACGTTTTCATAGTGTAGAAAATGTAGATTATACAGGTAATGACATTTTCACTGATGTCGGATTTGTCGATTGTGATACTATGTCGATAAGTTTTCTACTGTCATGTAAACCTTCTTACAAAATTATTCCGCAGCCACTGCTGTGTCCGCCTTTCTCCAATTTGAAGGAGAAAATTACTGTACCACGACACGAGTTATTAATTAAGCTTTTCTCCTCTTGGGATTATCGGTCCATATAGCAATGACAGAGCTTCTTGTCTGCTCTTCTCTATAGCAGCCTTCCGAACCGATGATGAATAAAGTGTGTATGTACTATTGACCTGGGTACACACATACAGACATAAATCTCCTTCTCCAACTACACAGAGGTAATATAACATACTGTTGGTGTTGCTGTTGTGTGACACACCGGCCCAACGAGTGGAAATGGGTTTCGTATCAAGATTTCTCCTTCTTCCTTCTCTTGTGGCTCCCTGCCTACCTAAACCTTTTTATTTTCTTTAGTCGGCTCATAAGACACTCTCAGAACCAGATGATGTAGTGACAGTTGCATTCTAAATCCACACACGGATATTGTACAGTTAAACCCAATATATTGCGCATTTCCGTGCGTTCCGTCACCCACAAACCACCCCAATAAGATCATTAGCTTTAGATTTTGAGGCAACGGGGACCTAGATTCGGTAATTTGATTGCAAGCAATTCATCATCCTAAGCCTCTGCTTAGCATCGTCCTATTTGTGTGGTAATCCAAGGACCCGGGGAACAGACAAACTTCGGCATTAGGTCGTTGCTTGTAAAATCATATTTTAATTGTCCGACGAACAAATTTCAATATTGCTGATTTGTTGGATGCCGACTATACCCTCCACCTAGTTAGAGGAGGCGTGACTCAGCAGTGGGTAATAAAGGGGCTGAGAAGTAGTAGTAGTGAGTCTTTATCTAGAACGCGTCTACCCCAGCGGTATTCAGTTCTTCTACAACTATGACCTGCCCCCTGCCCACAGTTTTTTAATTATCTAAGCGTTATTAATTTATTATCTGTATTTCTTTTAAACTCAAATAAACTGTCAATACAGGTGGTTGATTTGCATTGAATACGTTGACCAATCATTTTATGCCTGGGTGTCATGAGGACCGATCAAAATAAAGTATGAACAGAAAATCTAGCTCCAAAAAAGTTAACCAAGACCACATACCGATTGACTTTTGATTGACTTACCGCTAATTATTAAATTATTTATTTATTTATAATACTGTTATCGAACGATGAAAATGTCGGAGCCGGGTAGTACGAAACGGAGTGCGAGGAGATGTTTTATTTCGAAAGAAATGAGGTCGTGGATTATTTAATTGATTGAGCAACACGCGGGTCGGGACGGACGCTAGTATTTATGTGTAAATAAATAGGTCATTATTTTCATCTTCTACTTTATTCGTCTCGATACAAGGATACTTATTGCAAGTAGTCGTTTACCCACCGACATTCAAAAGAGTTAATTAGTTCGAAGAGCCTGCCTATGTTGGGAGGTTCGACTCCCGAATGGGTTAACGGAATTTGATATTTTTATTGGAAAGGTAATCAATTGTGCTCTTATTTTATTTTATTTTATTAGAGACAACAAACAGGAGTATTATGATTATTAACAAAAAATGTAGTTGGTAAAAAAACTTAGGTAATAATATTCCCAACACCGTTATCCACGGATTAAAATATGACATTAGAAGAAGTACAGAGTAGTCCTTAAACATTTAGTAATGTTTAAGGACTACTCTGAATTTATTAACTTAAAAAAAACTATTTTGTATATAATTAATAATTGCTTAGGTAGTCTAAAGTGACTTTTCTAAATTTGCATAATTATATATTAAATAAATCTATGTCAGAAAAGTT
The DNA here is from genome assembly GCA_905475355.2 of Clostera curtula. NCBI lineage: Eukaryota > Metazoa > Arthropoda > Insecta > Lepidoptera > Notodontidae > Clostera > Clostera curtula. The sequence continues at coordinate 577,961 of FR997803.1, read as the reverse complement.
ATCATTATATGCAGCCATTATGCGTTGTAAAGGGGCACGTTTCCCTGCATTTGTTCTATGTCTATTTGGAGCAAAAGGTTATTGTTTGTATGCATTACGAATTCGTGTTAAGCTGCTTGGAATACTTAGATATATTTGGTTTAACAATTGATTACAGTCAATAGATTTATTGCAGATTTTGTACAACTGAACTGCATCTAAAAACAATCTCCTATGGTTTAACTCGTGCAATGAGAACTTTTTCAGTAGAGTATGATAAGAAGACCTGGAATTATATAATCTATAATCAATAGACCGAAGATATTTCTTTTGAACAGCTTCGAGCTGCTCTTTATATTTATGGTAGAAAGGGAAACGAGCCGCTCGTTGCTCGCTTTGAGTGCTCCACCCGGCTGTCGGTTTTTTGGCGAATCCTTTGACTGTTACGCGGTTTAGTCAGTACGCTATTGCGAGTCGTCACGAGCACACCCGGTGCGCCGCACGATTGATCACACATCGTTCTTCTCATAATTATTGAATTTATTTTTATAACATGGAGTTAAACAAAGAAAAAACTCTGTATTTTATAGAAAAATATAGAGAAGAACCAGTTTTTAATAAAATCTTGATCGGCCATCTTGAGTGAACTGGCGGCGAATACGGAGCACAGAGTTTTGACGAGCATGTTACGCCGATTTTAAATGCTTGACGCTCGATGCGAATGTTACATTACACCTCGTAACGTTGGTCAGTACCCACCTTTAAACACACTCAAAGAAAACTGGCCCAGTTGTCTGAAAGTAATTACCGCTTATTTATTATGTCGTGTGGTGACGGATTACGAATACCTAGCGTCACCACCCTATTCCAACTTGAGGGATAATCGTACGAGCCGATAAAAGACATACTGAACTGCTAAGCTTAAAATGCTTAAAAGCTGGCCGCCTTTTGCCAAACCCTTTGCCAAACTGTCGGGCCAGTGTGGCATAGTATAGCTATTGTTTTTAAAGTAGTGGATAATGAATATTTAGGCTCAGAAGTTCTTCTTAAATATCTTAACACATGTAGACTTTTAAACAAAATAAAATAATTCGTTGGTTAATTAACAAAATTGCTAATACAAATAAGGGATATAAGATGGATTTGGTCACGAATTGAGTAGTAATTGTTATCGTGTCGACATTTTTTCTTTTTCCAATTTCGTGTATCCCTCAGACAGTGCATGGAGATATTCTTGTACTTAATGACTATGAAGAAATCAGTTCAAAAGGTCCATTTACCTCCACAAATCTAAGGTTAGTTCATTGCTCCGCCACCGCAGTGACCAGTTTCTAAAAACTAGGGCTACCACGCTACAGCCTAAAGAGGGACAAGTCCTTATATTAATTACGGATTAACTACTGGGGAGTAATTAGTGTGGTTGTCACCCAGTTTGGGCTATTTAGCGTGGGATGAACAGCCTAAAGGATATGTTGTGGTGAGCTGTTTTATAAGTATAGTTATTTATGTCTAGATTTAAGGTTTGAGGCCACTTTATTTATTAAAGTGTACATTTTGTAAATATTTTTAACGTTTTTTTTCAATGAGACTAATAATTATTTGGCAAAGCAACGTTTGCGGGATCAGCTAGTAATATATGCGTGTGTCGTCAAATACATGGTAGTGTGTGTAATGTATTTTTTTATTGTATTTTTATGCATAATTATAAAAAATACTAGCATTCTGCACTCTTTCTCTATGTAAACTATAAGTATGGGAAATTACATTCGCGCAATTTTCGTAAAAAGTGTTTCACAATTTTGGCTGCACGAATCCTCACTATCACTACATATCAAAAAACAAGGTAGCTGTCGTCTGTCAGTCCCTATGTATGCTTAAATCTTTAAAACTACGCAACGGATTTTGAGGTTTTTTTTACTAGATAGAGTGATGCAATAGGAAGGTTTTTAAGTATAATACATGTGTATCATTGCACCCGTGCGAAGCCGGGGCGGGTCGCTAGATAATATATAAAATAGATAAACCAAGAAACCATGGTAACCGTAAGTTTCACATACAACAATTTGTCATAGACAGATATTAGCAATACGTTTTCCTTTTTTGTTTTGTGTTGTCAGATTTGTACTTATGGCAGCATATATATTATATTAGACGTCTCTCAAGAGGATCCATTACGCGAACCCGGGAACTTCATCATTTGTATCTCTCTATTGACACAAAGCCAATATGGAAACCATGTTTATGATTCTAGAATTTTCCGGAGTAACGGCCAAGTTATCGAAATGAGAGGTGCTGTTGTTGCTATAATTTGTATCTGCTGTCATCATTTCATAACACCAGTCTTGAACCAGGCCTACTCAAATTTTACAGAGGGAATTTAGCTCACTGCGTCATTCTGAACTGATGTATTGGTACAAAAAGCAAAAGCCCCCCTGAACTTTCAAATAGCCCCGCTATGGAACGTGGGCCCCACGTTGGGATCCACTGCTACAACTTAATAATAGGATAATAATTAGCCTACCGTACCACTCTGGCGAGACGGGTTTGCACTGGGTTTCGTACCAAGTTTTCCTTCTCTTTCTGCTAGGCTGCCGGCCTTGTCATTTCCTTTTGGCTTTTACGACGCCGATCAGGATGGAATGGGGCGGTGACACTATGTATTCTAAATCCGTCACCACCAGTACCAGTAGTAGGATACAGACCAGTAGAGAAGGTATATGTCGTTATCAAAATTTGCCTAAGCTCTAAGGTTCTGTGATAATAATCGAAAAATAACTCGTTATGAGCACTAATTTATTTTTACTAACCTAAGATATATTTACAATATTACAAAGTGGCGTATCACGTTACGCAATCACTTCAGGTGGATAACAATTAAAATTAATAACAGGTAGTATCAAAATATATGCGAGATAATCTAAAAGAAATATTATCCAAATGGCACTTAACACATTATTTTGTCTTTGGACATTTTAAATTATGGAAAAAATGTAGTTATATAAAATAAACGGAAAAAATGTCCAAGAATTACCATAAACTTTAAACTAATTATTTACAAAAGAAAATTTTAGTTGCACTTAATTTAGGATAACTTGTATAACATTCATCATGTGCAAATATACATAAAATTTTACTTGGCATAATACACAAATATTAACAGCTTCATACCGTTGTATAAATATTTATATCTACATATATTTAAAGCTTAAAACTCAAAGATCAAGTAAAATGAACATGATTATTCCTTCGTAATGATTGTTGACCATGAGTATGTATTGAGTATTTAAGTTAGGTACTATATATACATTCTAGACTATTATAAAGTTGTACATATCTAACATCGTGATCATTTCTCTCTTTAGTTCATGTTTTCTTTCCACTGTGTGGATAAAATCGGTGTTAAAAAATACATCACGCCAAAATATATTATACAAATAAGATTCTACGCACTGGTCCAACTATAGTCCGTATCTTCTATAAAGGCCTTGCAAACATTAGCCTTTCACTGCCTTGCCTTCTCATTAATTCAGCAGTAGCCGGTGTAGCAACAAACACTGCTGCTGGACTGCTTATTTCCATAAATTTTCCTCTCTTGTTATTTAATCCGCTTGCTCTCCTTTCCATTCTGTGCGTTGTATCAAACACATCTTCACCTTCACTATGATCGTAATCGACCATAGGTTCATTTAGGACTTCTTTTCTTCGAGATTCTTGTCTTTTATTAAGGAAGTATGATTGGGTTAAGTTGGACACGTTAGGAGTGGAAATCTGTCTGGTCATTCTACTTGTTGACCCTATTCTCTCTAAAGGTGGAAAATGCCTTTGAATGTTTTCGGAGAAGGACTGTCGTCTGTAATGTTGATGCCTGGTGTCCAATGGTTGGTGGGCAAAGGAGGCTCTTCTAGCAAAACGCGTGTCGTGATCGTGGTGAAGCGATTTGGTTCGACCTTCTTGATTGTGAGTAGATTTTAGGGAATCTTCATAACTGTAAGTGGAAAAATATTCTTCAGACAGTGTTAACAATTAATCGAACACTAATTTTATTATATTACTTAAATTAATAATCCACTTATTAAACGACGTTTGTCACAAGACCAGGGTAATCCCTTAATTCAAGTTTTAAGTGAAGTTCAACTAAGTGAAGTTCAGAATTTTGTAAAACAACTCACCCACTGCTTTCCTCTGAGGTATGCAGGCTGGATTGTCCACACGCGCACCTCACCTCCGCGATCCCGGAGTCTTGGCCGCTGGAATTCACTGAGGTTATGGATGTGTCCTGCCCCTTCCTATATGGTGTTTGTGTTTTAGATACATGTATTTGGTATTATGTTAGTGTTAGTGGATGGTTCATGCTGAGCGTGGTTAGAGGTGCTGTTTGGTGATGTAAATGGGGATTATGCTTGTGCGTATTATGTTTCTGGTGATATAAATTTAAAGTATGCTTGAAAACAAGTTGGTATTTATATATTTCGTTTTTGGGAATTCATGAAAGCTATGTTGAAGAAATTTCAATATGCTGCAACTAGTATTGGGTTCTTTTAAATTGGAATCTTCACGGGTTCCAATAGATGTGAAGGGTTAGCTGCGTTTTATGCCTTTGTGTCTTCTAAACTGAAAATGGTAGTTTGAAGTGATTTAATGTAAATTTTATGTTGGTAATACCAATATCATCTTGATATATTGTGATAGTTGTTCTATGATAAAAGCTTGCTGAATTTTATTGTATTCATGCAATAATTTTTCAGCAACGATCCTATGTTGTCTAATACATCACTAACCCATTTCAATAAAAATGTTATATTACCTCTTCTGCAGTGGTCTTTGATTGAATTTGATACACATTCGCTCGTGTTTTTGAGTAAAGGCCTCATCTCCATACTGATTCTTAATACATTTTTGGTGAGCTTTCCCAAATTCTTCCACAGTGTTCCCATGGGGACAGACTTTCTTCCCACTCATATTTATGACATCTATGTATGAATCTGCCTCACTGTATGACTGATTCAGCTCCTGACACTGGTTACCTCCAGAAGGGAAGAGTCCGCCGAATTTAGTAAGGTGCTCAGTTGAGAAAGCGTTTAGACGCTGTTGGGAATAAGGCTTGTGGTGTTTTCTGTTAAAGCAAAAGATAGAAAAGGATCAGTGATGATAGCATGAGTGTTATTTTTGGTATTAATATTATGTGCTTAAAATGAGAAGAAACAACATTACAATTTGAATTTAAACTATTAACCATCAACGGTCGTCGTATATTAATTGTATTACGAAGCGCTACTTCATTGTTTGATTTATCCTACAAACTTATTACAGTGCAAAAGTAATAAAAGAAATTGAGGATACTTTTTGCTAATTAAATACCAATTTAAAGCAAAATAAAGCCTAATATGGCTATACGTATGGACTATGATTGTTAATACCAAACACAACGACTACTGAAAAGACTGGATTGGCTAAATAAATATTTTCTTTAAGTTTGTCTAGTTATGTACTATATACAATCATGCAAACTGCTCATTTAAAAAGATGCTAAATATTTGGAAATCAGAAACAAATGATAAAGTTTTGCATTCTATATATTTAACCACAAACATAAATAAATATATTCTACAAAGTATAGACCGTTAAGACAAGGCTATGGAATAAATAAGCAAACATAGCAAAGGTATTAAACAAAATAGTGCATGACGTGTTTCTGTCTGTGACGGTGGCGATGTCTGAAAGCAAAATATTTGTGCTAAAGCAAGGTTTCTTTCTTTACTTGATAAAATGAATTTTTAATACATTGCCTTGCTTTCCCAACAACAAAAGAACTTTGATGATTATGAGGCAATAAAAATATCTCTAGATTGTTACAAATAATGCAGTAACCGGTTACCTTCGACTTCTTCTAACGCAAAGAATGCATATTGCTGTAGTACAAGCACCAACAAAGACAATGCATCCAAGGGCCACCACACTAATTTCCATTGTGCTAAGTAAATAACCACTTCTAGCTTGGACAACAGCATTATCTCCAACTTCCAGCACCTTGAATCCAGCTAAATTGTGACGTAACTCTGTGTCCCGTTTCATCAGAGATCTGTAAATTTTACTTTAATAAGTTATCCTGGAAAGATATAAGCAAGCAGCTACGTCTACTTTAGTAACTACTGGGACTGATTTTGTGTTTATTAGAATTAAATTTACTACATACTCACAGCTGTTAATAAATACTATTTGGAATATTTACGTACCTTTGCAATACATCCATATCAATTATAGCATTGGATAATGGGTCTATTCCGTAAATGTACATGTCAGTTCTGAAAATAGACAATATATTACAAGACAAGAGACCTTTTTATATTCCTTTTCTTATATTTTTATATTTAAACTTACGATTGACCATCCATAGAAGCTCTCGTATTTGCTTCTAGGCTTCTTACTCGTATATCGTAACCTGTCATACTAGTTAATGACTGAGTTATGTTTTCAAGCGCTCTCTCTACTTCCATAGGCTTGGCTCCAACAACTAATACTAATTGTTTGTTTTCATCCAAAACATATACCTGAACAAAGAAAAAATGTTAACACCATTGATATGACTGGAATAAGAAACACAAATAAATGTATGAAACTTACAAACACATTGGCAATAGCTGACTTTCCATCATCAGCTCCTCTTTTATCAGTAGCTTTAACATCGAATCCAAACACACGACCAGCGTCTCTGGTCAATGCTGCCACCACACGTACTCTGCCCGTTACATGGTCTATTGCAAATCTAGGAGCTTGTTCATTGATTATATGGTACCGAATATCTGCATTTATTCCCTTGTCTGCATCGGTTGCCTAAATGAATAAAAAATAATTATTACACGTATTGAAATTTAATAAATAGGTTACTTTCTTGTTTATTTACCTCTAGTTTTATGACTTGGTAGCCGAACGGTGCTGTAGTGGATATTGCAGTTACTAGTGGTCGGCCACCGTTAATGAATTTAGGTGCATTATCGTTTACGTCTCTTATCCGTACTATGACTTTCACATCATATTTTGTAAGCCCTTCCAACACGTCATCAGCAACTGGATAAATCATGTGCGGTAGCTCTCGACTTAGTTTTTGCCGTTCTGCTCTTACCACTATTTCATAGATATCTCTGGTTTCCCGATCCGGGCTTCTAATGAGATACAGTGTGCCATTTCTGGGGTCAATAACAAATGTTCTTTTTATATCAGTATCATTTTCATTCAGTATAAAATATTTCATTTTAAAGTTTTCGTAATGTTCTGTCAAGTTGAGAGTCACTAGTTCAACAGGAGCGTGCACATTTTCCTCTATTTCAAGTTCATAATATCTCGATATAAATACTGGTTTGTCTGACATTTCTACGTCATCTGGCAAGTCGGTCACTGTTAAAATTATCATTGCTGTTGAGCTTAAACTAGGCGATCCTAAATCAGAAGCTACTACTGTAATATTGTGTACAGATTGACTCTCGTAATCTAGTCTTCCAGTTGTAGTGATAATACCTTCTTTAGAATCAATCGCAAAAAGGTTCATATGATTTTTTCTTTGCGGTAAGCTATATAATATCAATCCATTGCCATTGCCAATAAAATCAGAGTCATTTGCGTATACTTTAGTTACAGTTGTGCCAATTGGTGAATTTTCTTCCAGTGTAACTTTATAGACCGGTATCATATTGACGGAATCAAAGTTATGATTAGATAATTCTTGGGCTTCAGGATGTTTCCAAACTAATAGTTCATCATACGCGAAAAATGTAGGAGCGTTATCATTTACATCCAAAACTTGAATTTCCACACTAACAGTAGAAGATAGTTTCTTTTCTTGGCCATTATCTCTCGCCACCACCGTTACTAGGTATTTATCTTCTTTTTCTCGATCTAATTCGCCATTTACACTGAATACACCGGTATGAGGGGAAATTTCAAAAGGCAAATCTTCACTTGTAGGTTCAATATAGTATGTTAAGTTAGCATTCTGACCAAAATCTGCGTCAGTTGCATCAACCTTTCCTAATACTTTTCTGGTATATTGCGCTTCTTCGACATTAAAACTGTACCATGACTTCTTAAATAATGGGAAATGGTCATTAATGTCTTTTATAAATAATCTTAATGAGATGTGATCGCTTAATTCACCTCCGTCTAACGCCGATATATTTAATCTAAACTCTGACTCTGGAGGCAGTGCCCTAGCAACTAATATATGACCATGTCTTTCGTTAATCACAAAATATCTTTTAACTTGAACACCATGATTGGAAACTGAATGTGGTGGAATAAACACTTCAGAAACAAATTCGTAACGCACTTGACCATTGACGCCACTATCCATGTCCATCGCATTCAGTTTCAATATTGTAGCACCTATAGCAACGTTTTCTGGAACCATGAATAGGGGTCCTAACATATCTACATTCAGAGCAAACTTGTTTTTAGGCTTTACCTCTATATTAGTTACACCAATAATGGAGTTATTTTGTTGTTCACGATAAATTTTCACGTAAGTCTTTTCATCAGATTCGAGCAATTCTATATTCTCGCCAGAAGGTATGTAAATTTGGGTAAATACTGGTACATTATCATTTTCGTCTAAAACGTTTATTGTTAATTTAGCTTCTGAACTTAATCCACCTCGGTCTCTAGCTACGATTTTTAAAACATATGCACTTTTTTCTTCTCTATCTAAGTTATTACCGATAAATGTGACAACACCAGTATTTTCATCGGCATGAAATAGTTCTCTGCCTTCGCCAAATAACGTGTACATAAACAAAGCGTTCGACCCAATATCAGCATCTCTAGCCTTTATTTTAGTTGCCAGTTTGACTTCTGTATGTTTTCTTGAGTTTTCTGCTATAAAACCTTCATACGAGGGTGATTCAAATATTGGTGGGTTATCGTTTTCATCATCAACATGAATTGTAACTTGATAAATTCCTGCTCCTGATATAATACCCTTAGTAAACTCTGCTATGACTGTCATTCTGTATATATCCCGTATTTCCCGGTCTAAGGGTTTTTGAGCGTAAATTGTACCATCCTGCCCTACAAACAAAAACTTTCATAGAATAACAATTATTATATTATGTCAGAGGTATTTGAGTAGCTAGTAATGATAATTGTTTACCTATAGCTATTTCGTCAACTACATCCTGTTGGTTAGCTATTATGAATCGTATATTTCCAGTACTGTTGACAGGTAATGCACTTATATTTACATGAAAAATTTGTCCAATAGTTGCCCCTGCAATATTTTCCTTAACATGGAATTCCAATGGAGAATGTGCTCCTCTGAAATAAAATATTTAATTTATTAAAAATTCATTGTAAAATTTCACAAAAGTTTAAAGTTAATATATTACTTCAACAATACACCTCTCTCGTCGTTTACATCTACCACATGAATTGTGGCATTAGTAGCTATTGTGAGATTAGCATTTTCTTGCATTGCTATGGCTTCAAAGTCGTACAAAGGACGATCAAATTTAGAAAGATCTTCTATTACTGTAATAACTCCTGATCTTTCTTCAACTGCAAAAGGAACTGAAAATTGTAAAAAGGTATGTAGAATCTGTTACAGTAATAACTTTAATAAAATATTATTTTAAATACATTTTTGGACTGACCTCCATCTTCATAGCTATGAAGTAAATCATATGATACATCATTTTTTTCCATAACATCGTTTATTCGAATTTGACCTACACTGGTTCCAACCCCAACGTTTGATCCAACCCAAAACTCATATGGTGCTCCTATGAAGTCTGGTTTGTCCGATTTAGACCCTAAAATCACAAATAAACTATGTTAAGACAAAAATTTAACAGCCAATCTATTTATTTTGATGACATTTGTATATACCTCTGTTCCCATTTGTCACGTCAATGGTTACCACTGCCAGAGAATATCTCCTTTCGCTGGGGTTTGCAGGTTGATCCGATGCTTCAATAAATAAAGCATGTCTGCCTTCAATTATTGGTGTCTCAGCAACGCTTATTGCACCGCTTTTGGCGTCCACTTGAAATGGTGATGTAATTGTCAAATTACTAGTTCGCTGTAGATCGTAAAGTACCATTCCATTTCGTCCTAAATCAGGATCGACTGCTTTTACTTTACCAATAAATTCTCCAGTCATAGCATTAGATTTAATTGTAAATTCATACAAATTGCTAGGAATAAATACTGGGTTGTTATCATTTGCATCTAATAGAGTCACTTCAACGTGAACAAAAGACATAATCTGATCGTCGACGTATTCAATATTTTCACTTTTGGTGCCTAGTTTATCTGGGAATATGTACGTGGTTTTATTTTTTACAGGTGGTGTTCGTGGAGTTGTCGGTGATCGTCGCCATTTCGAAACTCTTTGTTTATCAATGAACGTTCCAACAACACTGGGTTTCTTTTCTTTGGCATATACTTTCATTTTTAATGACGAATGTTGTTCCCGGTCTAACATAGTCTGTAACACGTAGTAATGTTTCATTCATTGGTTAATGATACAACGTTGAATACTTACATACCTACATTAAATAGTTTTGCTTAATATGTTACCTGATTCCTAACTGTGAGCCATCCACTTCTAGGATCTATCGTAAAAGCGTTGTTGGGATCACTTAGTTGATACGTGAACTCTCCATTTTCTCCCTGGTCTTTATCAGTTGCCATTACTTGTAGTACGCTAAAGCCTGTAAATTTGGCGAGTTTAATGCTTACACGTATTAGTAAAATAAAAGTTGATTTAAAGGGTATTTGTTAGTTTTTATTTTATTTACCAACCATTAGGCAAGTTCTCCACAATGCTGATATTATAAAAATCGACTTCAAACTCAGGCAAGTTGTCATTTAAGTCCAGTAGTTCAATCTCGATTCTTGCTTGCGCTGTTTTCAATGGATTATCAACTTGGGAAACTTGTACCTGAAGTATGAATGTATTTCCTAAAACAATCACAGATTTTCATACAATTTAGTATCGAATCATAGAGACCAAGCAAAACATTTGAAATATTGTCTAAATATTCTCCTCCCAGAAATTAGAGACTAATTTTTGTTTCCTCTTCTCTGTCAATTCTTATATAGATCATTTTCTAATATATCTTGAAATCGTTCTAACATGAAACCTACCATATTAGATGTTTTTGTCATGTCTTACTTTATTTATATTTTATATTATAATATTTAAACTTCATTTATTAATTTACATGACAAACCAGAATGAATTTTACGTACCAGGCAAACTAGTTTCAGCATCCAAGTCAATTTCTTTGTCTAGAAAAAGAGTGCCATTGTTGGGATCCAAAGAAAAGAGTTTCCTTTCGTTACCAGCTATCAGCTCATATCGAAGAGTAGTTTTGACGCCGAAGTCCTGGTCAAATGCTATGATAGGATCCTTGAACGATAGCTCTTTGTGAATGCGCTTTCCCTGGAAACGTTAGCAAAAACTATTATAATAATTATTGTAATCCCAAGGTCGGGCAAGTGCCTTTGTGTAAACCAGAGGCACTTGCTCGGAGTTATGATGGGTGTCATTTGTGTTCCTGAATTACATGCTTGTAAAGCCCCTGCGATACAGGTTATACCCACTGCAGGGGCTTCGTTTAAAAAAATAAGTAATTATCACATTGCATTTCAGTAGATTTTTTAGTTAGATTTAATTTCATTTCAAGATATTTTTTAAGACTATCATATAATTTAAACAACATTTTTGCCTTTTACCAGCAGTGGACTAATGTGGGCTGATGATGATGATGATTTGCATACAAAATGTTAAAAACAATCGTATTCTAACATTATTGGATATACTTACAAATAATGGATAAAATTCAGGGATTTGTGTCTTGTAAACGTCGGATGTGAATTTGGGAGGCAAGTCGTCATTGTCTTGCACTACGATGTGAATAGTTGTGTTAGAGCTCCGAGGAGGAGAGCCACGATCCTGAAACCAATTAAGTAGACACACATCAATAAAAGGAATGAGTCAATAATAGGAATGAATGTCTGTAAGAAATCGCGTTTAGCGGTAAGACCGCCCCTTGTACATTTTTTTCTATACATTGTGTTTATTGCTGGTGTACATTATAGAGTTATCTATTTATGACTACTTAACTACTGCTCTATCTTGCCTACGTTTATATACATTATATTATCTTTTGCGATGTATATATTTTCATTCTAAATCATGACTTTTCTTTGACCTTTATATTCTACTAGCTTAACCGTTTTTCAGATAAGTGTCAAGTTAATACTTATTCTTTAAGTCCTTATGAAATCTATTCTCTACACTTTAAATTTTGAAACCTTTTCTATTTTCCGGGTACCTCATTTATCTCCCCCGCCGAATAGGCATGACGACTGATTTTTAAATCCTCTGTATACATTATTTTTTTATATATAGGTATAAATATAGGTATACATTATTTTTTTACGAAAAAACCTAATTTTTATATTATCGTAAGGTTTAACACAGATTAAAGCCATTTTCCAACACTTTTTAAATAGACCGCCAAAACAGCTCGTTAGTGTTATGGCGTCCGCTGTGGGGTCACAACTAGGTACACATGTCATTGTATTTATGCGCAGGAAGAAGTAAGAAAGCGCACAGGAAAGTAAAGGAAGAATTACGTGTTTTCGTGTGATACAAATGAAGTTTGTTTTGTTCTGGGTTATTAATATTAATTGGTCACTTTTTCGTTTTTTAGTTACCGAATGTTTTGGAAAAATATATCGACGTAGGAAAACGTATTTGCTGTAAGACTCAAAACACGAAATGTTCAGCAGAGCCAAAAAACATTTCTAAAATTAGAAAAAAAATAATAACTGAAAAACTATACATCGTAGGAACATGATTTTAAAAATGTATTTTTATTTTTTCTTGTTTTACATGTTACGTTTATAGATATCCTTCTGAGTCAATTAATACCAGTGTTTTTGTGGCTTACAGCAAACAATTTTTTTTTACAAATCTATAAAACGCTGTAACCATGAAGAATTTTCTATGACAACAAAACATTCTATTATGTTTAGAACTTTTAAGTGCTGTAAATGGCATACATATTTTTTTAAGTAAAACTAAATAGATGTGAGCCACAGTGACGAATTTATATCATTATTTACGACGTCATTAAAACGTGTAAGTGTTGGTATTACAAAAAACTCATCCTGCCAAAATGGCGTAAGTATTTTGTTTGAAGAATGGCGTAAGCAACAAATGCATCAAATATACTGGTTTTTGATAGACTTACAGCCAAGACCACACTAATATTTTTCAAAAGACTTACAGCATAAGCGATTTTTTTTCGTCGTTAAAATTATGAGAGTCTGATCAATCGACGTAGATTTTTTTTCTGATCAAAATGATGTAAAAAACGAATTTTCGATTTTTTTAGGCTTACAGCAAATACGTTTTCCTACGTCGAAATGTAGTATCATGTGATGGGTCGAGGCAGGAAAACACGAATATCTGACATATAACTAAGAAATCCTGGGCAAAATAAAGATGTCTGCATTAATAAAGCCAGGCTTCATCGTTATAGGTCGAGAATTCACACTTGAACTAATAAATCGAAGCAAAAATCAATACGAATGCGTATTCCCAACGAAAATGTATGCGACAGTGAACATGTTTAGATAGATATGACGCTATGATTGGTGTTTCAGTCAAAATGGCCGATTGAATTATTTAATACATCTAATATAATTAAAATACTATTAATCGCATATTTTATATTAAAACTATTTTATATTTTTTATACTTTTTTATATAAAAACCTTTTATGTGTGTTACCCTGAAATATGTATATTTTTTGGGATTATTTAATACTGTCATCACGCCTATTCATCTATACATCTATACATACAAATAAATAAAATTGGAGTGTCTGTTTGTAATAATAAAAGAACCACTTTTTACTAAATGCGTAAGTATGTATACACAGTACATATACCAAAATAACATTGTTTGTTTAATTTTTGTCTGCCTGTCTGTCTGTTTGTTCCGGCTAATCTCTGGAACGGCTGGACCGATTTTGACGGGACTTTCACTGATAGGTGGCTGATGATATAAGGAGTAACTTAGGCTTAGCTTCGCCCCGCGGAGTTAGCCGCGGTTACATCGCACCCGTGCGAAGCCGGGACGGGCCGCTAGTCCAAAATAATAGAAATCATGAACTGTAAGAAATTGCGGACGCGCCTATGTAGGGGGAGATGGGGTACATCGGTAAGTACATTATCTGTCATTACATTATAGATACTTAATTTTTTTGATTATTCATTGCTTTATTTTTTATAAAATATTTATCTCGATTGTAGTAGCCAGGGGCACATTGATGCAAGTGCTCTCGGGGCACATTGATACGTATCATTGTAAGCTAATTTACTTCATTAAAATTAGTGATGACTGATTAGGCCAAATAAAGTATGATTATGTCTTATTGCATAAGTATCAAATTAGTCATGACTGATTAAACCAATTAAAGAGTGATTTTAACTGATTGTCTAAATATTGTTCGTGGCTCAGTGTATTGTTTGGATTTACTTGTTCCATTTTTATATAAATACTAAAAGTATATATTTCATTTAGTATTTACTAGTGGCCCGCCCCGGCTTCGCCCGTGCAAAGCGGGGGTGTGTTATACATATAAACCTTCCTCGTGAACCACTCTATCTATTAAAAAAACCGCTTCAAAATCCGTTGCGTAGTTTTAAAGATTTAAGCATACATAGGGACGGACAGAAAACATCGACTTTGTTTTATACTATGTAGTGAAGTGCACATAATTTACCAAAAAGTAAAAAGTGAGTAATTGATAAATAAAAATTTATTGATTTTTATCAATGAAATTATATGATTTATCAATTACTTACTTTTACTACTACAACTAACTAGTTTAATTTGTAGAAATATTTCTATGAATCAAAGTGCCCCACATTCGGGGCACATTGATACAAATTTTATTTTGTAGTAAATGGGCTCTAATACAATTTGTGATTAAATCTAACGGTTAATTTGTATTTAACATGTTAGCTGAATATATATTGATTAAATTATAATTATTAAATTTGATGTTACTGTCAATATATCGTATTTTATTGGGTCTAAGTAAAAATCGTATCATGGTGCCCCAACTCCCCCTACGCTTTACTAGCTTTTCAGTTGTTACTGTTATTTTAAGGTGTGCAATAACGTGTTAAATGATAATAATAGCAGTACAATATGGAGAGATAGTCAAAGTTACTTGTTGTGTAATTGCGTTATTGATTTGTTACTTACCGAAGCAGTTACAACGAGTACAAACTCCTTGTCCCCAGTATCATAATCAAGAGGTTTCATCAAAACCAGTGCTGGCTTGTGAGAGCTCTCCAGGGCGAAGCGACCTTTCTCATCCCCAGATATAATGCTGTACTGGACATCGGAGTTAGGCGTGTTAGGCTTGTCACGGTCGAAGGCACGGATACCCTTGAAGATTGTCAACCCTGAAACGAATAGGATTAGGCTTTCAGTGGAAACTATAGATTATGTCATAGCACATCGGATATTGCGGAAGGCGATTGATCCGTAAGTTATGTCACCTCCGGCTCTCTAGATATTGGATTGGGTATATATCATATTATGTGAGGTCTGACGATTTTCGTGAGATCTCACATAATACGATTTTCGTGCTTTGAGTAGTAGTAGTATAATTCTAATATGGAACTCGATACACGAACTACTCGTACTTCTACTGACTTAGTATGAAGTCACCTAGTCTAGCAGTTTTCTCTATGACTAGTCTTCAGACCAGCGAACATAAAACCATCTACATTTTTTAAATTAAATATTCAATTTAGGAACTGAAGTGTTAGCATAGAATCATTTTGTAATGCAAGAATATTAAATGAGTAGTTAGGAGGAGAGACTATTTAGGGATGGATAATGAACTTTGGGCAGGTACATTTAATATTCCGTTAAAACAACAATTTAAGTGTTTTCTGTGATTCACTTGTTTTTGCTTTGATTTCTTCTGTCACTATACAAATTTAATTTAGTTTTTATTTTTGGAAAATCTAGCAAAGCAGGTTACACAAAGAAAAGCTCAATCTCTCACACTTAGTTAATCCTGAGTAAGGTCGAAATATACTATTTTATTATTAGAACTAAAGGAGTTGTTAAATTTTGTTGCTTTTTAACTCTGCATTAAGGTTGTTCTAAGCATTTGATAAATAGTTGATAATTGACTATTCTCATGAAAGTTTGCTTATGCTTGTTTTCACATAAATGTATTGCTGTCTCTATTTTGAATAAAGCATTAAAGTAACTACTGAGTCTCCCAGTAGAAAGAAACTCTGAATCCAAATTACAAAATAATCGTAAATTTATTGACGAAATTCTTCTGGAAATTGAACAAAGATTTCACTTTAATAGATTTGACCACATACCTGCAGGAGTCAATTCGTCAACTGTCACTTCATAGGGGGTATCCAGGAACATAGGCACGTTGTCATTGACATCTTCAATGTATACAGTCACCGACAAATAAGCTGATATCTGAAATAAATATATGTGCATGTAGCATGGGGCAGCCTTTCGGTTTACAGAGTACCTATTTAAAACAATGACGACAGAGGTGCGGTTGAAATATGTAATGTAGATTAAAAAAAACACAAAGTAGGTCACAAAACTCTGGTCATGATAATGATTTTTTTACTCCAAAAAAGGCCATTTCAAAGTTAGTTTTTATTAACGTACAGGAAAATGAACGGTCCCATAAAAGTAGACACAAAGTTTTATAAAAACTTTTACACCTAGATTTATTCTTTCTTCAGAGGCGTATTACAGGGATGATGCATTATTAAAAAAAACCTTACTTTCACCTAGTGCATGCCTTCTTTCCTTATTTTTTTCAGTAAAATGTGATATATTTATAACACTTATCATATAGTATTAACATAAAAAAGGAAATTATTAATTTTAATTTCATCTTAAAAAATATCACAAAGTTGGACAATTTAAATTTTGATGGAGCTAAAGCTAAATTGGGGGAGACTTTGCATCGTGTTTTAATTCAACCGTGCCAGGATTTTCGAAAGATTTGCAGCTTTTGTGAAACTTTATTCAAGGAATCATAGCACAGGGAAGTGAACTCTATTTTTAAATGCTTAGGATACAATCTCAACGTTAAAAAGTGGGTGAAAAGGTTTTTCGAGGTATCTCTAAGACTTTTGGCCTTAACCCAGTTTGGGCCGATGGTTTACCATACTTTTTCTTCTGGAGCATCGGCTCTCTCTCGGGAATTCCACGTCCAGTCTTAAGTTATGCACGGGATAATTATATTTTTTTATATAATTTAACTCAGGCCGTCAGGATCATTTAGCTTGCGGGCACAGCATAAGTGCAACCACTTTATTTTCACATATTTAAAAAAGAACGTTTCGTCTTGTTTGCCCCAATCGTGGTCAAATTTACGTTACGTTTACGTCTAAATAAATGAGTAAAAGTAATGTTTTCTTAGGTTTTCGCGATTATTACACATTGAAATTAAATACTTTTTAACGGATTTATCGCGTGTATATTACATTATATATTCTGCTTGCACAGGGAACGTTATCAATAAAACAAAATTATAGGAGATTTAGATAGATTTTAAGTGTTTCTTTGTACTTTAAAGACAACAAACCCCATATTAGATTGTTTTTTTTTTAAATTAAGTTACAACGAATTAATGAACATGTAGTTTTTTTTTCTTTTTTTATAAATCATTAATAGTTTTTAGTAAAAATAGTTTGTATATATCATTACGTAGGTAAATTTGTTACTTAAGTATGTCCATGTGTGACGTCACCCGCCGCCCCTAGCGGAAGACCAGCGTTGGTTGCTTGCAACCAGCATCGTGCTGAGTTTGGGACGGATTGTGGCAGGAAGGCTTTCCATAGAATTAGTTTAGTACCTAGTTTTATTACTTCTGTATTTTTCTTGCCACAATAAATATCATGTCTATGTCTAACTGTCATCTAGTCTCTCCCGCGACCACGATTGCTGCAAAGCATTCGAAACGTCGGGAATTAAATAATGTAATATACACGCGATAAATCCGTTAAAAAGTGTTTAATTTCAATGAGTAAAAGTAGTCAAACACTAAAATCAATGATTTTGGATATGCTTAGATTGTCTGCGCCTTCTTTTACCGGTTCTGGATATACTGTCATGAAACCCATACGTGGTGTGTTCTCAGAAACACTAACACAATTTGCCGTGTCATTTGCATATACTTAAGACGGAAGAGTGAATAGGAGAAACAAATATGCCACCCTACCTCTATTTTGTCAGGGGTTAAAATGTTTGTTAAATATAATAAAGAAAGTGTTTTTTTAACCCCGAAATGAAGTTAGTGTGTGTTTATAAATAGTACCGTAAGCCCGTCCGTTATTTACTTCCCCACGTCTACGTACGCAAGGGCCAACGACCCGTGACGTATTTGCTTTTTATCGCGAGTCTTAACCTATGCAAAGGCGGCAATAAGCATACTGTCCTAGACGGGTCTAATCGTGTTGCACGGTGATAACGATAGAACAAATAGATTGGGAGTGGGATACGGAGACTACATGGACCTGGTCACTAGTTAATTGGGCGACTCATAATCTCAAAAAATTATCCACTCGAGCATTTTTCAAGTACATGGTGGTAGTTGAGCCTACCGTGCTTCGACAACCTGTTCACATAAACACAAGTTTGGTACTATAATTTTCCTTCCTTTGAAACTAGGTTGCCTGCCGCTTGTATTCCTTTTATCGCCTCATAGGACACCCTCAGAACAGAATGTGTTGGTTTGGTAACACATCTAGTTACAGGTCGCGTCAGCATACGCGTCCATAACTAAACTAGCAGAAAAAGAAACTTACAAGGTCATCACCGGTATCAAAGTCGCAACCGAGCCGAAATTTGACCACATTCTGAGGGGAATCACTGTCGACCAGTGAGTCGACACTCTGCGCCAATATCACCGACACGTGGGTCCTATTAACATCACGATATGTGAAGAGGTGGGCATCTTCTTCTCGGTCAACCGGTTGCAAGCTTAGGTTCTTCCTGAAACAAGAAAGTGCAATTGAGGATAGCGCTATCTGTTGGAATTTACTTAAACTAAATAGAAAATAAGTTAATGCATAGAGCGCCACCTGTTCTATAAAACTTGCGGATAGAAGGTTCTACAATTTGGTTAATTTCAGAAGTGATTTGTTTTTTATTAATCTTTAAAGTAATCTATAACTTTTACAAAAAAACTGTATTTTAAGATGGAACACTTTTTGTAAATAAATGAGGTTCAGCACCATCTGTTAACAATCATGTTAACTATTTACGGTTAGGTTAATTTCCTCGCCACAGAATATTTAATGCAAAACATTCTTAGATGGCATGCCGTGACAAATTTGGTCAAAATAATGTAAATTTATTTTACGTAACATGAAAAATTTGGAATTTTATCCAATATATGGTTGGTGGTATTTAACATAGTCTCAATGTAAATAAGATTACGTGATTATAACGATTCTTTCGACTCCATTTCCGCGTCTAACAGTTAATTTGTTAATAACGTCTTTAAAGTGTTATAATGACATAATATATACAACTTTATAATAAAAATTTACTAGAATTCACACGGCCAAGTGCTTCCGCCGAGGAGAACTGTAGCGGAGGTACAATGAAGATAAAGATCTTATTCAAACTGTGTTAGCTATTGTTGCAAACAGGACTGTTGTACTTAGGGATACAATCAATACATTGTTTAAAGACCATGACGTGTTGTTTTTAAATTTACTTATACTGTAATGTATATTGCCCATGTGGAGACGAATTTAGAATACATAGTGTCGCCACCCCATTTCATCCTGAGGGTGTAAGAGCCAACAAAAGGAAAAGATATGGCCGAAATGCTAGCCACAAAAGGAGGAAACCTCGATACGAAACTCTGTACCAATCCGTCTGGTAAAAACTAAATGATAAATTATTCATATATATATTTTTTAAATTTTTATTTTGAGTATTTTTTTTTATTATTTGAAAGCATTCGTAAGAATTTATTCGAATAAAAAACATTTTGATTTTGATTCTAGCCAGCGTGGCAAAGTAGGCTAATTACCCTCCATGTAAGTGGAGGAGGCCCGACTCCACAGAGAGTCATCTATGGGCTAAGTAATAGTACTAATGATGCTTTTGGTTTCTACGATCTTTGCACATTGCAGGAAATGTTTCAGACCCTTTGCAGCGTCCGTGGTCGCGGGATGGCTGGATGGCGGCGGTTACCAGTACTAATAATATTGGTATGTGTTTAAATGTTCTCGAAATCGATTCAGCAGTTTGGCAGAATCTTGAAATAAGAGATCGTCAAAGATTTGTAAGAAGTCAAAAATAATTACAGAATCTTTTAAAAAGTAATTAGGAATTAAGTTTGTATTATTTCGACGACTTTTAATGTTGTTTATTTTTTGCTTTTCGGTGCCTATTTTAAAGATTTTTTTTTACTTTTTGTCATTTTTTGGTAAGTGTTTTTTTAACCCGTTTTACGCTACTCTCTTTATTGACCACGTTTTTCTTTTGTGCACTTTTGTTTCCTGTAATCATCTCTTCAGTATCATCTTCATCGATGCGCCCTCAAATGACATAGCGCTGAATCAGGCATCCAAATATTTGATGGGGTGAAATTATCTCACTACCATAATGATTGTCGGAGTTCAAAGCTAAGTGGTCTAGCTAGATATTCTGGTCAACGTGGTTGCGTCTTAAGCTGTCTTCTACGACATCCTCAGGACATTACATGACTTATTGATGGCATTGTATACTATTGTTCAAAATGAATAAATCATACAGATAACGATCTGTTTTACCTTAACGACCAAATGTGCGTTTAAATATTTCACTTAATTAACTATATTTTTTCAATACTCATAAATAAATCCACGATAAAATATTTAGGCGTATATAGGAACCACTATATTTTACCTTTGACCGTGACATTATTAAATGATGCTTCGCCTAATTATGTGACCTGATGATATGGTGATTAAATTAATCTGAATAGTATATTTAGAAACTGGATATAAAAAGTGTTTTTATAATTGTATTACGTAGAGATCGCGAACCAGACGGCCTTGGTGCAAAGGATGTAATTCAATATAGAGCTTAAAGTGTCACCGGACGAACTAACGTAGAGACAGCCAAGTCCTGGCGACAAAGAAACAAAACCTAAAGAGGAAAAGGAAGTTGTAAATTTACTTTATTATATGATTAAAAAATTGATGAAGGTTATTTTTAATATTGTTGATTAATGAATGTTTTAGAATACATATTGTCATTACCCCATTTTATCCTGAGGTTGTCGTAATAGCAGATGAAAGGAAATGAGAAGGCCGATAACCGAGCCGTAAGAGAAGGGAAACTTGAAACGAAGCCTTGTGCCAACCCGTGTAACCAGCGTGGCACAGTAGGCTATTTTCCCTCCCGACTCAGCAGTGGGTCATACTATAAGCGCTGAGTAGTAGTAGATATTGGGTGTAATAAAAAAGAAGCAGACATACTCGTATATCTGTCCAGTTTAGGCGATTTTATTGCAATCGACATGTTTACAAAACACACATCTTGCTGCACTACATACTTCAAATTGCAGATATTTGAGGTGTTTTTGAAGTGTTGTTTATGCTCAAGATATCATCTGTCAAAATTACTGGTTTGCAGCGTTGCGTAGGCCAATTTCCTACCATTAAATTGAGAGAAGTCCGATTCTACGAGTAATTTGTGAAGTGAGATGATGAAAATTCTTAGTAACTCGACATCTGTCAGTTACAGATAACCACAGATAATTGTTTATAATATTTACAAATGATTTCAAACATCATAACCAAACTGCAACTAATTTATGTCAGAGATGTCACTGATTTGTCAACCGATGCAAGAAGTCAACTGCATCGATGTCGGTCCGTGCGAATCCAAATTTATTAGCAATAAGTTCTACTCGGCTTTGCACGGGTATCTTATAGTAATGTACATAAATCATTTTCAACACACTTAAATAAAAATGAAGTTATCAATTGCTTATACGTTCCACATCGACACACAATCTAATAAAAATGATGTCTTGACTTGACTTTCTTGGTTGACTGGCTTGATGCGTAAAAATGATGTCCGAACACACATTAGTTGTTTGACAGAAAACTTGAAATAAGTGATTATAGACTCCTTTACAGAGGTTACGATTATTTGCAATAACAATCGAAAAATATAGGTTATAAATAAACGTTTAGGTACTAGGACATAAGTCATCAATTTGAAATGATTAGTTTGAAGTTTAAAGTTTTTAATGATTAGTTTGAAGTTTTTAAGTATCACTTCGTAGGATCGCCATTTTGTAAAGCTACTTATTTTCATTATATATTTTTCGTATCAAGTAACAAGTATTTTACGCTTTTTTGGTCGGGATGAGCAGGGCTTCTGGATCAGTCCCGCGGTCGGGCAAGTGTCTGTGTAAGCCAGATATACTCAGCCTGGGCGTCCGGTGACCATAAATTAGGTATCATTTACATAATCCGGATAATTAAATTCGGGAAATAGTATTAAAAAAAAATGTCTATGTGTAATAATCGCGAAAACCTAAGAAATCATAATGTCAAGGTCTTTAGATAAACGTGCCTGATCGCCACATCCTAACTATTAAATCTATATTAACAAAAATTGCCATTTTATTATACCATCATAAATATGTCAACCATATAAATAAAAATTTATTGACACAACAAATATCAACCAACCAGTAGGATATTACCATAAAACATAATCTGGCTCGTCTTGTTAGAATCTGATCGTCCTTGTTCCAAACAGCCGTTAAAAACCTATGCGTTAATTTTATTTCAACAGATATTTCAAATATCAATTAGCATTGATATTTGAATTAATAATAACTTTATTAATGACCACAATGGGACGCCAATCGAAAATGTATTATGGATTTTTATGTCATTGTAAATGCGTCAAAAGGTTGTGTGAATACATTTGTGATGGCGTATCTCAGCTCCAATTAATTAAACTCGTAATATTTTTTATCGTGTTGCTGATATTTGAAGTAAATCAAATAGTTAATTGTATTCTAGGTGTTCGAAATTTATTTTATCTCCTTTGTCTATTCTATAAACTATAGTAGGTAGTATAATGATTAAATTTATGGGAATTAAGCTATTTATATGAAGCCAATCGTAATTAATTGAACCAATTCATAACTTCTTTCATTTCAGCACATTCAATAGCGTTCTCCAATTTTGGGAATAATTGCTTACTGCGGTTTTATTTCATTTCTTTTTCGTTGACATCAAATGTTTCAGTCAGGTACCTACCGTTCAACGCCTTTTACAATACCGTCAAGATGAAAAGGTTTGATGACCACAAAGCCCGGTACCACAAAGACATAGCGGCAATTCCCTGCTAAATAATAGCATGTCCATAATCGTTGACAGATTCTGAATACACGGTGTACCTACCAATAACAACCTATGCTATCTTGAAGGCGTGGACTAAAGGCATGTAGAAGTTAAAGAACCTACCCGTCTAGCTAGAGTGGCACAGTAGACAAATTTTCAGACTCTGCAGTGGGTCATTTAAGGGTAGTTATTGTGGAAATAAAACAGTCAGTTCATAAATAATGGCATACGTCTTACCAATCGATAAAGACATTACGATTTTTATTACACAATATCGATTAGAAAGCTAGACACAGTTGTAATGAGTGATAAAACAATTTCTCTGGGAAAATTACCTTAATGGAATAAAAGTTCAACCGCAGACGTTATTAAGTCTAGAACTGTTTTCTCGATTTAAATTACAGTTAAAAACAACTTAGGTTTTTTTTTTAAGTGGGATGTGACATTGTGGTAAGTGATTACCGCCGTCCATGTTTATTTGCACAAGTACGTTGCCAGTCTTTAAAAATAAAAAGGAAAGCATGACGTTTCTTCCGCTACGGGCACCCTGCTTTCCCAGAAGGAACTCTGGCTATATTTTATTAGTCGATGTTTAGTGCAAATAAACATATGGTTTGTAAAAGACGCGAATCTTACAAATCTTTGTTGATCACTTGTTTCAAGTTTTCTGCCAAAATACTGAACCGATTAGGATAACATTAATATGGGACCAATCTATATATAGGATAAAATTAACATGGACACATGCCAATCGAATAAAACGTACTTATTTTCGATTTCCCTTTTTCGTCATCATCATGAGCCAACATTAGACCGCTGCTGGACATAGGCCTCCACTAAAGAGCGCCATAGCACCATGTCTTCAGCTTGACGCATCCAACTGCTGCCCGCAATATTTTTTTTAATACAGTTGCTCAAAAAGTGGCATATTGCAGTGCCGTATAGCGTTCGGGAAGTGGGCTATTACACACGCGTGCTTTTTTGTTACCATTCCCGCACTAGTGCGTTTTCTTTCCCGACTGTCAAAATAATGTCTATTATAAGGAAAAACCAACCATGAAGTTTTTACTAAAAAAAATCATAGAAGTTTTTATGATTCATGCAAATACGAATAAAAAAAAACTACGTACTAATTTGTTTCAATATCAGATTTAATGATTTGATTGAATGAGTTTCATTTCATCTAATTAAATTTCATTTCATATCAATAAAAAAATTCTACTGAAGACTTGGCTGTATGGGCATTGTTCCTTTTGCCTACCAGAATGGGTGTAGAAAAAAAATCTGCTTATATTCTACGGTCGGCGCCATTTTTCAGAAATGATTAGTTAGTTGAGTTTATTGTGTTTTTATTATTTTATTAAATTGCTTCATTTTTTCGCAACTATATTAAAAATAGTCGTTCAGTACACGTGCGGAACCGTCATTGCAACTTGTTCCGACTGTCAACCCTCGCCTTCGGCTGCGCCTCGGCTCGGGTAGACATTTGTCGGAACTCGTTGTAATGACAGCCTTTCCGCACTTGTAATGAAATATACTATTTATATTAAGTTTTCCACAACGACCGAATTATTTAGTAACAAACAAAACATATAACCGAACTAAAAATATCCTTTTTGAAGTCACGTTACTTCTCCGTGATATTAAAATGTATTTGCTATTTAATTAAAATGGCCAATAAATGTCAATGTTGATGCATACTGGGTAATAAAATAATTTTGGCGGACGGCACTATAGTTAGCTACAAATTATTTTGTAAAGAAACCAAGTCATGGCGAAATATTTAATCAAACGGCAATTTAATCTACACACTAATATAATTATAGTTATAATTGTGCTACATCTAATTAATGGTTGTATTTACTTCATTGTTCGTCGGTATTATTGTTCATGGTTTGAACATGAGAGGCAGACAACTTAGCTGCAATAGAAACACTTTACCAGCAGTGGGTCAACCGTGGGTTAAATAATTACTCTTTCTTTTTCATTGATAAGTAAAAGTAATTTATCGAATGTTGCTTGTTTAATAACATACAACATCGGCGGAATTATTCAAATTGATTGTAAAATAAAATGCTACTGCGAACTTTCTCCGCAAAATAGCATTTTCTAATTCTATTTACATTCAGTATGGGCTCTGGCGTTCTTTGCAAGATACTACTAAGAATGAAGTACCAAGGAGCTATTTAAAACGTCGAAATTGAATAGTGTATATTCTGACGCTGTTTACAATAGATATTGAAAAGAGGAAAATAATGTGTTTTTATGTTTGTGATGAATAAAAAAATATATATTTATATATATTTCCTTTATTAAATTAACAATTCTTTCTTTAAATGAAACTTTTGTCTCTCGCCCCGTAGCTTGAGATATTATGCATGATAAGCCGGGCAGTAACGATAATGTAATTCAATCTAAAAAGCCGGTCAATGGTTGACCAGTCTCACATCTTTATTGCACCGCTCCGTAACGGCACTTCCCAATCTGTCTGTCCAAATCACTTTTACCATCAATATGACGCAATACAGAGACTGAGACATTTCATAAGAAACGCACGTGCCACAGCAAAACGTGAAATTATAAGCAATTTTAAATATGTCGAGACTGTTCACTTCATTCACAAAAATGAAGATCCGTGTTCTAAACACACCATTAAATCTTATTTTGGACCGGGCGTTCCATAGTACGGATACTTCGACCACTCTGGATCTTTTGAACCAGTTCCGTTAGAAACAGCTATCCTTTGTAAAATTATCCCAGATGACTCATTCTGTGTATTGCCAATGCATCACATTCGCAAACCAGTTGGAATTGACTTATTTTCTTCTCCACCGGTTCTGGAAGTTTCCAAAGTGTCCAGTGAAGTTTATTACCATAACCAATACAAAGATAATTAAATAATGGACAGAGATCTTTAAGGTTTTTGTGTTATTGTGGAATAAGCATGAACTATGTTGCTAATAGAGAAGATGTAAAGCTTCAATAACGAGATTATTGCACAAACAAAAAAATAATAATAATAAAGTTTATTTACCTACGCGGTATACAAATGATCTGCTTAGTTCCATCTCAAATACTCGTGTATCATCACCTTTTTACATTATACTATGCTCCAGCCAGTCCAGGCATGCTTCGATAGTGGGTGATTTATAATAAGTCAAGATAAGATACCTCTAATATACTCATATTGATAAGGGCCCTACCCTTATAAAAACTAAAGAAAAGACAACTTTTTAATGTTGAGTATATTATTATACTATAATCCGATTCCACAGTCTCTGTTTTAAAAATAAATTGAAACATTACTGTTCAGAAATTTAATAGAATTGTGTATCACTAAAATAACCAGTTCCTGAATTAGGCAGCAGCGTGTAAAGACGATTCGCACTAATAAACATCAACAAACACCAGCGTAAAAGTAGAATGTCCTCGATCTTAAAGAGTAAGACCGGTTTTTTATAATACATGTAACATGGCATACACATGACGAGCCACTAATGGGATAGTTAAGTCAGTTAGATAACAATATCACCTGAACTGCAAGAAATGACACTTTATGCCTATTGTACCCAAGTATTTGTTTGAGTAAGTATGTCTTTATTGGTGCAGCATTGCTTTGCCTTAGCATGAGATATAATTATGTCACTGAATGGATACTGTACGAAAGAAACTCATGGCCTTTTCAGCTTTTATGAGAATCTTGGCTGATACAGACCATCTCAGAAAAAAATACGATTGGCCCACGAAAGCCACTTCTTTGGCTTTGGATACTTATCCTTAAGCTAGATTTTCTCGGAATACCAAATATTGGTTGATGCTTATGAAACTTTTGGATAGCCAACTTTATAAATCGATGGCGGCGGTCTGTGAAAGACTATGTTCAGGAGCATATTGTAATGGTAGAGAGACCAGCTTCAGGCTATTTACAGAGATAACCATGAATAGGATCGGTACTTTAAATTTAAGGCACCACTAACCTTGGATGAACTTCCACTTTCAGCACCTCATCGCCGACTTGCAGGTTTTCTGGGATCCTGATGAACCTTAGGTACTCTCCAACGGGGTAAAAGTTGCAACCTGCAACAATAATGATGTATGTGCCATAATTAAAAAGTAGATGAAAGCAAAGTTTTCAAGATGGAATAACCCATCCCGGCAAACTACTTACAAAGACAATCCGCAAGGGCAGAGAAACTTTATATGAAAAATTCTGTCAACGCAAGGTTGATTTAGCACAGTCAGCATATTCCTCTTGGAGAAGAGTCAGTACACCTGTGGTATACTTTTGGGTGCATTATAGAATCCATGAAGTGGGACTAATTTGAATAATATTATTCCCAGGGGAATAAGCGATACCAATTTTTACCTATGAAGAATTTTTGACTTTGAAATCAATAAAATTCTTACACTGCTTAAAACTATAAAATAAGGTGAATTCATCGTCTCCGCCCGTAAACGACCCACTACTGAGTCGTTCCTCCAAATTAACGGAGGGAAATTAGCCTAATGTGCCACGCTGGCAAGACGTTGGGTTTGTATCAAGTTTTCCTTCTCTTGTGGCTAGGTAATCTGCCTCTTGCGTCCCTTTAGTCACCTCTTACGACACCCACATGATAGTACGGGTTGGTGACATTGTGTAATCTAACGGAATAAGTGAGCCTAACCAATTGTGTCACAGGATCTCTCTTTTCTTGTCAACATGCAAACGTAAATTCCGTACATGTAAATTAATAAGTGAAACCTAATTGTCAATCAATTCCATTAAAATCCTTCAGCACGACGCTGTCATGAGCCAAAACAATGACACGTTTTGCATAATTCATAATTAGTCAAGAGCGTTTCTTTAGGTTTAAGTCAAATCACTTTCTTCAGACTTCACTTGGCATAAGAAGGATTACGGATATAGCATCTGCACCTTGACTGACATCATCAAATTCGAGGAATTACGACTCGTCATCTAAATGCAACCAACCTGATTCTTATCATTTTACGATCACTAAGGCACAATTAGGGGATTGGTAGGCTAAAAACCATGTGGTACCGCATTTAGAATACACAGTGTCATATCACCACCCCATTCCTTCCTAAGGGTGTCGAAAGTACCGACAAAAGGAAACAACAAGGCGGAAAACCTAGCTGCAAGAGAAGGAAAACTTGTTACGAAATTCTAGGCCAATTTTCCGAACTCTAAGATTAGGATCAGTGAAAATAACTTAACTGCAAAATTAACTTCAGCGTCTCTTTAACATGTAAGATAAACACATTCACAAGTGCCAAAGACAATACGCTAAAAACAAACAGACGTAGTAGACAATAAAACGGTAACAGAACTTAATTATCCAGTTTGCGAAACCAATTGTCCCACAAATGGACCGCATTCGACTGGTCCATTGTCGGATTGAGGGAAAACCTGTCAGAAATAAATATAGTGGGGTGACGAAACAATAGCCTCCTATTAATCGTATTCATCAAATTTTAGAATACGATGACTTGGTAAAAGAGTTTGGAAGAACTTATTCGGATAGTTTATTAATATCAGAGTGTTTGTATTTAATCATCATTGTAACCCTTTTATTTAAAAGAGCAACCATGGAGTTTCTTGCCGGCTCTTCTCTGTGGAATGGCATTCCGAACCGGTGGTAAATCCTAAATTATTTCTGCACAATGCATTCGCAAGAATTTAAAATTTAAATAAAAAACACTTTTATTTGATTTTCTTTTAACACGAAACCCCTGCATTAGGAGTGCGTAGCGGGGGCATTACAAACATGAAAATCACGAGCACAAATGACACCCAGACTCGGGGCAAGAGCCATGGGTTTACACAGACACTTGCCCGATCCCGAATCCGAAACGGGGATCCGTGATCCACAGGCAGCACATATAACCTTTAGACCAACAAGGCATCGTCGCTACAGCCCATAAATTACCCACTACTGGGTCGGGCCTCCTCCAAATTCATGGAGGGAAATTCCATGATTCATGGAGCCTACAGTGCCACGCTGGCAAGACGGGTTGGCACAGAGTTTGTATCAAGTTTTCCTCTTGCGGCTAGGTGAACTGCCTCTTGCGTTGTTTTAGTCGCCTCTTACGACACCCTAAAGCCGGTATGGGTTGGTGACATTTTGTATTCTAAATCCATTACCACATGGACAAAGCTTCGGCTTAAACCAATTAATTATATGCGTTTGGAACGCTTGAGTTTCGTTATTGGTCTTTAACTCGACTAAACTTGCTTAAAATATGGTTTCATTTTCGGTTTACGGTTGCAACTAACCGCTTCAAATCGCATCTCGCAAACCGCATTACAAATTTTCCCATTGAAGAATGTTCCACGATTTCACAATATTGCCCCAAACTGAACTACTCTGTTTTATCACTAACATTATCGGACGGATATGTCCTCACTCAGCTCCATTTTCTTATATTTATAGTATTGATGTTTACATCTATTATCTTTATTGCTTTTCTCAATTTTATAAGCTACCACTATAATTGATTTGGATACCATTATTGTGAGTGTCATAGCTCCCCTCTAAGACTCGTGAAGATGTAAGGAGGACAGACAGCTATCTGTCTACCCCTGAAGCACGAAGTTTTTTAATAAAATGATTCCCCCATGGGATCTTCATGGAAAGAGTGAATTTCCTTAATTACGAAGACATTATTACTAAACATTGTAACAATAAGGTCATAAGGCTGTTAACCATATAAATTGCAAAAAAATTACTGACATGATTTTTTTGAAAACGCATTCTTTCGACCACAAAATCTAAATTAGATTTAGGAAAACACATTTTTTTTTTTTTTTTTTTTTTTTTTTTTTTTTTTTTTCAAAACTCAAATCATTTATTTCAATTGAACCTATTTACTGGTGTTTTTGAAAAGTCAAAAGTGAAGTTAGGAATCTAGTTGCATGTTCCAAAAAGTAGATCCTATGGAGAAGAACAGGCAAGAAACTCCATGGACACTCTTTTTATCATATTTTCTGTTACAAGCATCTGATTGGGTTACATTGATTTCGTGTTTATTTATAGTAAGCTAAGATGTGAGGACAATGTAACATATTGCACAACAGAAGTGTCCAGGAGATCAATATAAAGCTATGTAGGTATGTCAATAGCAGTTAAGGGATGACCGGCCCCAACTGGCGGCACCCGTTCACGAGCATGACGCATGTGCCAGCCATCCCCCAGCTCAACCATATTTTAGGGAACCGAAGGACCCGACACACACGACACCACCAGCATGACCTTTAAGCGAGCATGACATACTCTCAACTGCTTGTTTATATGATAAGTTATATAAATACGGTGACTACATAGTGCTCACATTTACAATTCCAAACTTCTAAACAATTATACAAAATAAAATGATAAAGGTCCTGTATAGTACGAAGGTCCTGTATACTCGATATAAAAAAAAACAAAGACAAATTAGTCCTACTCAGTGGTAAAAAAAAAACAAGGAACATGAATATTTAATAAATCCATGATGTCAAAAATAATATTATGAGAAAGGTACATGTCAATAAAAGAACTAGTGAAAGTCCGGAATTAAATAATTATTACAAAAAAAGGAGTAGCAAAATATGAAGACCACATAAGACTATTTCAGTGTGGCTGCGAAGCTGGACCAGCATTTCGCCAAGCATTTTTATCATCGACATATTCATCTAATTTATAATAAGCCTGCCTACATAGTGTGCGTTTTACACATATTTTAAACTTCTTCTCGTTTAATTGAAGGATGTTGGAAGGTATTTTATTGTAAAATTTAATGCAGTTCCCCATAAATGAAGTTTGCACTTTTGATAATCTAAATTTTGGTTGAACTAGTTTATTTCCATCTCTAGTAGTATAATGATGTCGTTCGCACTGTTTACTAAATAAATGCAAATTTTTCCTAACATACATGATGTTTTCATATATGTACTGACAAGGCACTGTTAGGATGCTTATTTCTTTGAACAGATCCCTAAGGGAATCGCGACTGCGTAGATTGTAAATAGCTCTAATAGCTCTTTTCTGCAGAATGAAGATTGATTCAATGTCTGCAGCACGTCCCCATAGCAGAATACCATAAGACATGATACTGTGGAAGTAACTAAAGTACACCAGTCGTGCAGTGTCTATGTCTGTTAATTGGCGGACTTTCCGAACAGCATACGCTGCGGAACTTAGCCGCTTAGAAAGAGATGTTATTTGGGGACCCCATTGTAATCTAGAATCAAGCGTTATCCCTAAGAAAACAGTGTCCTCTACTAAATCCAATTTATCATTATTCAATACCACATCACACTCACTATGTTTAACATTGGGTAAAGAAAATCTTATACATTTTGTTTTATTCCCATTTAATACTAAATTATTCGCAGTGAACCAACCATGTACTTGATTAATAATTTTATTTATATCGTCATAGTTTTTAGCACGTCTATCTACTTTAAAAATAAGTGAGGTGTCGTCAGCAAACAAGACTATCTTGGGTTGATTATGCAATGAATGGGGAAGGTCATTAATGTAAACTAGAAAGAGAAACGGGCCTAATATAGAACCCTGTGGCACGCCCATTATTACGTTTGAGCTCATTGAATTGACACCGTTTATCTGAACCTGCTGCTGTCTATCACTCAGATATGATTTAACTATACAAATAGCCTGCTTACAAAAGCCGTAATGTTCAAGTTTGAGGAGCAGCGTTTCATGATTTACACAATCAAATGCTTTCGAGAGGTCGCAAAAGATCCCAAGAGCATCATGTGCTTCCTCCCAGGCTGTAAAAATATGCTTTAGCAAGGACACACCGGCGTCAGTAGTGCAACGCCCTTTGGTGAAGCCGTATTGCTGATCATGCAGGATATTGTTTATGTTGAAGTGCAATAGCATTTGATTAAGCATGATCTTTTCGAAAATTTTACTGAATACTGGCAAGACCGATACCGGCCTATAATTGTTAGAATCTCTACTGTCCCCAGATTTAAAAAGTGGTATAACTTTACTATGTTTCATAAGATCAGGAAATACTCCTTGATCTACACATAAGTTAAACGTTAAAGCTAAGTAGGGAGCTAAAGTTTCAATAACAGATTGACAGGTTTTGATAGACATTCCCCACAGATCCTCAGTCAGTTTGATCTTAATATCCTTGAAAGCTTTTTTAACAGTTACATTATTTATGTGTTTAAAACTAAATGCTATGGGACAGGTAGTAACATTTTCTCTGAGAAGGGCGATAGAAAGGGCAGGTGAGGAATCTAAAGCTTCTGTCGTTTTAATCGGTATATTTGTGAAGAAATCGACAAATTCCTGAGCTACGGCCTTGTCAGTATTTACAGTACCGTGACTAGTTTCTAGTGTGTAATTATTAGATGGTGTATTTTTCCTGCCAGTTTCATTATTAATAATTTTCCAAGTTGTTTTAATCTTATTATCCGATGCTTTAATTTTACTACTTATATATTTAGATTTAGCTAACCTACACACGCTTCTAAAAGTTTTTGAATAGACGGCAACATAATTACTAAAAGACTCCGTCCTAACATAAGGCTTGAGCCCATATAACTCGTACAGTTTATCTCTACTTTTCCTAATACCTGTGGTTGCCCAATCACTGAAAATAAATTTAGGGTAAGTATTTTTACTTTTTATCTTAAATATATTGCTAAACTCAGTCTGCACTACAGAAAACACATCCGAGTATAGTTTATTAGCATCGTTTATGTTTAAGTCCTGAACTTGTAATACACTACCTATAACCCTATCAAATTTCTTTAAATTACCAGGTGTTATTGGCCTATACTTTATCTGAATCTTCTGCAATGGTATCTTGGACCTAAAGGTGACAGTGAGTCCGCTATGATCAGAGGGCAGATAATTAACGACGCCTTTATGTATGAAATCACAATTACAAAAAACATTATCAATACAGGTAGCAGAGGTTGTTGTTATTCGAGTCGGCTCTAAAAATATATTGGACAGATTGAATGACTTAAAGAGGCTTAACAATCTGTTACTATTTGAATTATTTTCTAAAATATTAATATTAAAATCACCACAGATAATGACAGATTTGTTACTTTTGATGACTTTTGCCAAAGCATCTTCCATTGTGGTCTCAAAAATAGAATAGTTTTGCATACTTGGTGGTCTGTAAACGCACACTATAACATGCTTGTCCAGCTCAACACATGATAACTCAACATTGTGTTCAACCGATAGACTAACTATATCCTTCCGTTGTTTACATTTAATGCCATTTCTATTTAATATTAGGGTACCTCCATGTAACATGGATTTTCGATTAAAACAACTGGCCACACTGTAATTTTCTAAATTAATTATCATTTGATCTTCCCTAAGCCAATGTTCACTTATACAAATTATGTCATACTGTGTTTTATCTAATAACATTTCCATTTCTAATAATTTTGAAGAAAAACCTTGAATATTTTGATACAATAGCTTAATGGTCTTCTGCTTAACCCCTATGGAACAATTAGATTGCTGTAAGCTAGAGGATACATAGTTATGTATAGTTCCAGTAAAGTTATCCTCTATTGTCTTGCTGACTAGTTTAAATGGATATCCGGAGCAAATCTCTGAACTTTGTTTTCACTAGTAAGCAAGTACCTATTTCCTATGCCTAGACTCAAAGTCTGAGATCCCTCCTTCGTCGAAGTCCTAACTAACCTAACATTAGTAATATTACTAGGGGGTGTAAAAAATAAAGAAGAAGTCATACTATTTATGACAGAGTTAATATTAAAAGCTAATAGCGAAGCTATTTTACGTCTAATTGTATTTGGGAGGTGTAAACTCTTCCCAGTCACTGTCAGCTTATCTACAAAACTATTAGTGTCAAAAAATAAAAGCTTATCGCTGTGGTGACTAACTAAGAAATGTATGTGATTATTTAACATATATATGTGGTTATTTTGACTCTCAGTTAAATGTTCAAAGTATGGGAATGCACACAAAATAATTTTATTACAATTAAGTTGTAATAAATGCTCAACACTATCAGTGACATGTTTTTTACTAACATTTAAACTATTACCTATAATTATAGTTAAATTTGTAGAAGATGTAAACTTCTTTTTAATTATATTTGACATAATTTGATTATATGAAGCTCCAGGCATACAACAATTATGAATAGAATGACTCAGGCTATTACTCAATAATGGTCCAAAACCCTTACCTATGTCATCAGAAAACAATATAGATTGATAACTGTTTATAGCTTGTGTTGGTATCTCCTGTGTAATATTAGATTCAGGCAAGGAGATGGAGGTGTTAATATCATTAGAAACCCTATTACAAACACATTGTGATTTTAATGTAAGCGAATCAACTCGGTCAGCATTGAAGTTACACAGGTCAACTAATTCATTAGCAGCAATGATATGTTCCCCAATCTGCTTCTGTGAACTAATATATTTATTATATAAAGAATTGAGTGACTCTTCTAACACCTTTATTTCGGACTGTAAGTGTTGAGTGTCTTTTTCATAAATGTTCTTACTGTCCTCTAATTTAATTTGGAAATTATTTAATTGATTTACTAATGCAACACGTTCCTTTCTGTATTGAATAGTTTTTGTAAAGGTTTTGTGTTGTTTTTTTAATTTATTACACTTTTTAATAATTTTATTTAGTTTAATATATTTCTTGAGTTTATTTTTACTACAGCTGTGTCTAATACAATTTAGGTTTAATAATGAGTCTTGCTCAGTAAGGTCAATAGTAACTAAAGCCTGTTCAGTTGTAGAATTTGAACTGGTGTGAATTATCTCATCAAACAAGTGTTGAGTTTCAATAGCCTGAGTTTTTTCTATAACCTTTTGCAATTTAGAAATTTTTGTATCAGCATGTATAAGTTCCTCCTCTAAGTCCCTAACCTTACGTAAAGCTACCTCATATAGAGAACTACAGTGAGAGAAACCATCCGTTACTGCCTTCAGCTTATCCCGTTCATCAGTTACATCGAGGTAGTGTTGATGTAATTCAACTAGCTCCCGTTTCAGGCTGGAGTTCTTGTCATTGATGGCTTTGACTTCTTCCTCACTTTCCTCCCTCTCTTGCAGCAGTTGTTGGCACTGCAGGTTGGATGCTTTGAGCTCCTTGAGGGCCGTACTCAACTTGAACTCCATATCCTGAGCGGTTGCTTTACGGGTCAGCATGTCCCTGTTGACAGATCAGTGGTCACTAACAATCCAATTGTTGTTACGAAAGCGCAATTACCGTTACGTGGATCAAAAAAAGAAAACAATACTCCCCCGGTAAATGCAGTTTCAAATTTCGTTGACAGTTGGAGGTGACCGGCACGGAATCACACACTGTTTTCGCTGTAGATATTTTGTGGATAACAATAATCATGGATGTTTATGAACTAAGTATTATAATTACAATGTTATTATGTGGTTTAAACACTTATTATATTAATTTTAGAATATTTAAATACAGAGCAATTATTTGACATGTCACTTGGACAGTGTTGCCAGTCTCAAAAAATTGAAATTTAAATTGAAATAATAAAGGATATTAAAAAAATAACCAGTAATATCAGGGGTGTAATGAATTCGTAAAGTAAATTGGTCAACCAACAAACAAGACAGTCAAGACCAAAATAAACTACTTGCCTAGAAGATCTGAGAGGTTATTTTGATATGAACACTATCTTTTATTTTATTTTAAGAAAGAATAAAATTAGACATGTGTTTATTTAGTCTTTTATATGTACATATACATATACTGTTATGTATCATTATTTTATTAACCTGCTGCGTGTATTGGTTAAAACGGTTTAATCATGATAGTTTTTCATTACTTGCTTTGTAATACGCATCCGTTCAAAGGAAGGAAAAGATCATCAAGTGCAATAAGACCGACTATTTTACGTTATTTTTTTTTGTTGTATTGACTATTTATATTACTGGTTTCTATTGAGAAGTCTCAATGATTCTTAGCGGCAGAATTAACATCAAGAAGAATTAATTCTTGTCTAGATATAATTATGTGTAAACATTATCATTATAAGCTGGACCTTCCGTAATTAGCACCACAGTACCCAATCCCCTGATTAAGGCACTGACTTGTCGCCTCTTGTGGATCACAGTCATATTCGATGTATCTCATCATCATCATCATTTCAGCCAAAAGACGTCCACTGCTGGACATAGGCCTCCCCCAAGGATTTCCACAAAGGCCACTCCATCCACTGCTTTCCGGCGATCTTAACCAGGTCGTCGGTCCACCGTGTGGGAGGCCTACCAGCACTGCGCCTTCCGGAACGCGGTCGCCACTCGAGGACTTTTCTGCCCCATCGGACGTCGGTCCTGCGAGCTATGTGCCCTGCACACTGCCACTTAAGTTTGACAATCCGGTGGGCTATGTCGGTGACCCTGGTTTTTCTGCGTATCTCCTCATTTCTGATTCGATCTCGCAGGGAAACTCCGAGCATAGCCCTCTCCATTGCCCTTTGGGTGACTTTGAGCCTTCTGATGGAGCCCATAGTGAGCGACCACGTCTCAGTTCCATATGTCATCATGATGTATCTACATTCCTATAAATTTTTCAAATTTCCCATCATCAAGTGGCCCTTGATATAAGATGAAGAAATTTCATAAAAATTAAGTTTCACACGTTTCATGAAAATATACTTCGTTAATACGAGTACATAACTAAAAGTTTCTATTATATAACTTCCATCATCTTATTGAAAAACAGATAAGACGAAATGTGTTTTTGAAATATTAATCTCACGCATTCTCTTCCCTGTACCTTTTTTCTGTTAAATGCAACGTTATTTTGTAAAGGGAAATTGTCCCCCATTTCTGGGCGTTCTCTGACTAGAACGCTGTTGATATTAAGGTATAGTTGGGGTGCAACTTATCTCATCCCATTCCATCCTGAAGGTGTCGTAAGAGCCGACAAAAGGAAATGACAAGACCGAAACTTAGCCGCAAGAGAAGGAAACTTGATACGAAATCACAGTATGCTAATTACCCTCCACATACTCACTCAATTACATAGACAATACCACTAACCCAATCCATATCTACTGAATATTCTCCTCCATGACATTGTAAAGACCTATAGAGAAAACAAAAGAAAACCTTGTAATCTTCATAAAGGGAATCTCAAACTCAAACTCAAACTCAAAAGGAACTTTATTTACGTAGGTTTCATCACAAAACTCTTATAAATCGTCATAATTACAAACACCATTATCATCTTACGGCCCCTGTCCCACACTAGGTGGTAGTCTCCACACACACCTATCAGTCGTCATACCTACATTCACACCTTTCACACACAACTCCTCATTCCTGCAATCCCTCCATCTCCCCTGATCGCTCACAATCCCTATATGTTCACTCACATTCATGCCGAAACTACCACCGGTTCGGAAGGCTGCTCTACAGAGAAGAGCTGGCAAGAAACTCTGTAGTTGCTTTTTTTAAATTATTGTAATCTCATCAGGAATTAGCCAGCTAATGGAGCGTGTGATCTGACCAGATAGGCCGGGTTCTCATCAGTGGCATGGCGTGTCGATGGCATTAATAAAATACCGTACGAGCTCACGGCAAGCGAGTAGCGGGACCCGATTAGACACAGGTAGGTCTTGAGAACCTGTCTCATGTTTGGTCGTGATGCCAGTTTCATGGAGAACTTTTTTAAGTGGGCATGTCTTTGGTGCAATTCAGATGAAGTGCACGCTGACTATTATTTGTACGGATTAGTTTGCTTTGGTAAGTTTTTTAATAAATAGTTCAAATCTTAGTTTTAATAAAATTTAGCCAAGATTTTACCAATGAATGATTTGTTAGGGGTAGTTATCCGTTTCGAAAACTAGTACAATAAAAAAACAACCTCACTTGGATTTTCTATATTAAGACTCTCCCACTTATTTATTACCTGATCCCTGGTCCCCCAACGCGAAGTATTTATTTTTATTTTTTACTTTTTAAAGGTTATTGTGTCGGGGGTTTATTTAAATTTTTAATTTAATTTTTATTTTATACTTTTTATAGGTACATAATTATTATAATGTAGATTTTGTTAAATTGCACGTGATGCGCTTTCATTTGAGACCCCACTCGTTTATATTTGCAGACATTCGGTTATTCTTCCGCACTTTCACCCCTCATAACTTTTAAACGGCTCACCCGATTTTCATCAAACATGTCTAAGAACACTCGACAGACAGACAGACAGACAGACAGACACGTGAAACTTATAACACCCCTCTTTTTGCGTCGGGGGTTAAAAATAATCTATATTAAACGAACAATAGTAATAGTCAAACAGATTTGTCAGAGGAAGTTTGCGAAACAGCCAATTTTGGTAATAATTCCTTAGATATGAATTTAGTAAATACTTATTGGCGTACCTACAGACATTTTAATTTATTTATATGTTTATAAATCCAACACAATATCTTCGCATACAATCAAAGCACTGTAAAGTAAGTAGTTTAATAGATGCATCTTGCACTAATGTATAATTTTAAACAATAACATGATCACGATTGAGTGTGGGAAGAGTTATGAATGAATGGCTGCGAGCGATCGAAGGCAGACCGCCTGGAACTTCCTCTGTGTACAGTCAAAGCTTAAACAGCATCTCAACTCGACATTCAGAATTTTGAAGTATTTCGAAACAAATTACTTTTAACTTATTTGGCGCTGCTGCTACATATTACATAAAAAGCTTCATCTTCGGTATATTTTTATTATTTTTACTTATTCAAACTTAAGAGTATGACTCATATAAAAATCGAAATTGTTTGACAGCATTGAAGTTAATAAAATACTTTTACTTTCAACCTTATGTATGCCTATTTTACTTGGCCGTTGGGGCCTAGCCGGGTTATGTGAGACACCGGATATACCCACCAAAACGATCCTCGACTGCCAGAACCAGGGCCACGAGATTCACTCCCAATGGAGGAGCATGATCCGCGACTCTAGGGGCCAAGACCCGCTTCTTTTAGTGGAGCCCCATGCTCCGGGGATATAAATAAATCTTTCCCAGCTCTCTACCATCACCATTCTATTTTCACAGTGTGACCGGATCACGCACGTTAAGCTTACACTGTTTATTGTTACTGTTTTATACATTCACTGTGACCATTCGCCATTGTTCAAAGTTAATGGGTC
The DNA here is from genome assembly GCA_905475355.2 of Clostera curtula. Classification (NCBI taxonomy): domain Eukaryota; kingdom Metazoa; phylum Arthropoda; class Insecta; order Lepidoptera; family Notodontidae; genus Clostera; species Clostera curtula. Next base: position 538,369 of record FR997803.1, on the reverse strand, counting down.
AAAATAGCGGGACGCAGTGCTAAAGTTCCTATAAAACTGATCTTTCTGGCGATAACTGGAACGCTCTTCATGTTTATTGGCGAGTAATGGGCTTCGTAATGACCAGACTTTATTGCTGCACAGCTTCAAGGTTCACATCCATCTATACGGGGCTTTGTGACGTGTCTACTTGGACCAGATCATCATCATAATTGAAAAACATAAATTTCACGTAAAAGAAAAACATAAATTTCACGTAAAAGAAAAACATAAATTTCACGTAAAAAACATTAAAACACAACATTGTGAATGTTTAATCGGAACATTACATACACCTTTTAATTATTCCGCCGGTTTGTGTTGCATATATCGTCCACCAAGTTCTAGTAAACACTTATTCGTAAATGAAATTAACACGTTACTTAGTAAATCTGACAAAAATCTAGATTTGTTTCTGCTCGGAGATATCAACATTGATTTAAGAAGTCATCAACCTGCAAAACATACGTATAATACCACCATGTACAGTCACGGCCTAGCTTGTGGGATTAATGACTACACACGCATAGAATTAAGTAACAACCGGCTTTGTAAATCATGCATTGATCATATTTATGCTCGATCCCACACACTGGACCTATACACAGCGGCACTCGGAACTGCACTGGCCGATCACCGAACAACTGTGATCGCGGGAGTCGGTGCAATAAGTCACTCCACACGGGTGGAATCTCAATGCACTACTCGCTACGATTATAAGATATTAATTGACATGCTGAAACAAATCAATTGGACACCGGCTCATAACTTAGTATGCCCTATAAAAATTTATAATATTATACTAGAACACTTTCAAAATTGTTATGATAAGTCTAAAATTAAGGTAAAAATTAAAACAGATCGAAATAGGACAAAATACGACTGGATAAATCCCAAAATTATTAAAGCATGCACTTATCGAGATGAACTATTTACAAAATGGATATCAGATCCTACAAACAAAATTACCAAAAGAGAATACGTATTATCAAGAAACTATGCTAATAAAATAATAAAAAACAGTAAAATAAAAACAATACAACAAAATATAAGAAATAATAAAAATAACTTAAGATCTTTATGGGAGATCTTGAATAATATTACTGGTAGGGCCAAAATCCTTGCTGACAATGTAATACTAAATGCACTCCTGAAAAATGGACATACAACAACGGATATTGCCAATAACTTTGCAGAAACTTTCTCGGCAAGCGTGAGTAAAATAAGCCCTAAATGTGACATAAAACTCCTGAACAAAAACGACTACTGTCAACCAGCAAAGATTTCATATCGCTTTCGACAAGTATCGTCCAAAGAAGTTTATAAAGAAATTAGATCACTAAATTGTTTTAAAGCACCGGGCATTGACACTATCCGTGCAAAGGACGTAAAATCGATTGGCTTGGAGATAGCAGGAATAATAGCCAAATTAATAAATTCATCAGTCCAACAGGGTAAATATCCTGTAGAATTGAAAACGGGCGTGGTAAGGCCAATCCATAAAAAAGGGTGCCATAACAAATATGAGAACTACCGACCTATAACAATTCTACCTATTATTGATAAAATCGCAGAAAAAGTCATATCAAAACAAATTTATAGCTTTTATAAAAATAATAATATCATTTCTGACAAACAATACGGATTTCAACAAGGCAAAAATACAACACAACTTCTATCAAAATTTACAAATAACATATATAAGCACCTGGATAACAAAAAACATATATTCATAGTATTTATAGATTATAGTAATGCATTTGATACGCTTAAACATGATACTCTTATTGAAAAGTTGAATGACTGCGGCATACGAGGACCTTTAAATGAATGGTGTAAGAACTATCTCATGGATCGGTCATATGTTGTCAAAGTGGCTAACTCTATAAGCAAAGAAGTCATGGTATCTGAAGGTACAGCCCAGGGCTCAGTGTTAGGACCACTGCACTATATATCGTATGTAAACGATGCTACTAATGTCATACAGAACTGCGAAATATACCAATTCGCTGATGACACTTGCATTATATCAGCAAACGAAAACCTAGATACGGCCTTCAACAATATACAAGGAGACTTCACACTATTAGCAAAATGGTCACATGATGCAAGCATGGTTCTTAACTCTGAAAAAACTAAACTAATGTATGTTAGTTCTAGCCAAAACAGAAGAACATTCAATCGGAATCTGATAGCCCATTCTCACTCATGCTTACATTCAAATGTCTGTAACAATTCTTGTAAACGAATAGAGACTGTAAACAAACACAAATATCTGGGACTTGTGATTGACGACAGACTCAAATGGAACGAACACACACAATATGTAAGTGACAAACTAAGAGCCATTCTGGCCAAATTCCAATTAGTAAAAACTAAAATCCCTTACAATACCCTACTTTACTTATATAAAACACTAGGTGAAACCATAATCCATTATGGCCTAAGTAGCTACGGCAGAACATTTAAATATCATTTGGACCCAATATATCAATTACAAACTAGAATCATGAAATCCATTGTACCACACAAAATAAAAAATAGCTTTGAAGAAAACCACCAAGGACTCTTTCACCACTGTAAAATCATACCAATACACGATCAAGTAAAATACGCACTACTTGTTGAAAACTTTTTTAACCAGAACCTAAAACAAATAAAACCGCAAAATAAAACAACCCGAAGTGCACAAAATAATACCCTAATAATACCTAGGTATAATAACATGTATGGGAAACAATTGATTGAGTACCTAATTCCTAGAATTATCAATGACCTACCTATAAATATTAAAACTCAACTTACTCAAGAAAATATACATATAAAATTAAAACAATATTTTCTGTCGAGCTTATTATAAAAAAATCGGCCAGTGTGGTACCGCAAACTTCTTCGGTAAACACGCTCGTAACTGCGCTGTGACAGGTAGCCTATTCTGAGAATCGATGAATGCAATTTGTAGAAATTAGCAATCTTTGTTTTCAATGTTAGATAAACTTAAATCTACCGTCTACTTATTTATAAAAACCGGTGTACGGACAAATCTGTGCAGGTTTTTGTTACACCGGGAACAAATGATATGTAAACATGTAACTATTGCTTGTAATAAATAAATAAAAAAATAAAAAAAAATAGCCTCAGCCTATGAGTATAATGCAAGGAATTAATCTTTTCTATACCACGTTTTGGTTGGGTTTTCATTTACAGACTTTTTGCGACACTCACAGGATGAAATGGCTCGGTGGCATTATGAGTTTAATATCTGTTACTATGCTGATACTGCATTGGTCTTGCAATCATTTATTATATTCTCTACAAATCGACTACAGAAGTACTTATTCGGAATACATTGGCAGACATCTATGAGCTATGCTGTTTACCATCATAACAAAATACTTTTCCTGTACCCTCTCCTTCTTTGTTTTTAATAGTTCAATATTATACCAATTATATTTCAAAATATTTCTTTAAAATATTATAAACTATTAATAATAAATTATAATGTATATTTTGTATTTGATTATTTCTATGTGTAAATGACATTTGATTTTAACACGAGTAAAAGGATATACCCAAACCTATTGGATAAGTGCCCATTTGTAATGTAACTGTTCACTTAACTGGACAATTCACGAGTGCCAGTCATAGCCGATAAAAGTACAATTTACTTAGAACACACAAATATTAAACCACCGTTCCATACTAATAACTGTAACGAACATTCTTCATGCAATAACTACATAATGGCACCATTCATAATGATCCCGATGTTATCTGTAGCGCTGTACAATCAAATAACTTAGAGGAACTAGAAATAGCTGAAGATTAAGATCGAGACATTGAATGATATATTTCAACCTTAGGAATGTTTGTGTGTGCGTTATTTTTATTGTAGATCCGTGTGGTGACGGATTTAGAATATATGGTTTCACCAACCTATTCCATCCTGAGGATGTCGTAAGAGTTGACAAAGGAAAGGACAAACTTGACACGAAATCCTGTGCCAACCCGTATGGCCAGTGGCACAGTAAGCTTATTACCATCCATGTAATTGGAGGACGCCCGACTGAGCAGTGGCTTTGTCATTTCCTTTTATCAACTCTTACGACACCCTCAGGATGGAATGGGTTTGTGATACTGTGTATTCCCTTCGATGTTACTTGGACCCTTATCTCTAGTTTTGACCAAATTTTAAGGGTTTTTTGTTTACTAATATACTCTTAAATATACTGAGATCTTGACCTAACACACCGGCCGTTGGCCATCGCAGTGTGAAACTTTTACTTTTACAGAATATATCATTAAAATTTATTCACGAAACAGATTAAGGCTTTAGTAAGACGCCAGTCAACATTTTATTATCATGATGCATTTGATAACTTTTTTCGATGATAATATTAAGTTGTCAACATCTAGCATAGAGGATTTATCATCATCATTAACCTTATATTTTAGCTTACCAGTTTACCGGATTGGGCCAACTACTCGTATTTACACGGATCGATTGCCGTCTACCCCTACCCCGGAGACCTCTTTAGTTTAGCTAGCAGTATTACTGCTGACAGTTTTTACATTATTGATTTCAGATCCCAACTATGCTTGAACGTTGGATCGAACGTATGACATTATTAGCTATGATCTCCATAATGTAGCATCAACTAGTAATCTTTAAAATAACCCCTTTGCTTTATTACAGACCGAGCTTTCCGGTCGGGCTAACGGAAAGCTTAAGGGTTTAACTTTCTCTGATTTATCATAGGAAACTTATCTAAGTATCGGTCCAGTAAACTCCGTGACTTTCATATCCTCTCCCGCTCGTTAATGTCATTAAAATTTCTTATTTTAATCTTATTTAAATACACTTTGGTCTTGCAGCTCTACGACAACAACCTTTTTATGATATACATTCTGCTATAAAATACCGATTTCATTTATGTACGTGGTATCTCAAACCATAGAACTCAATCTTCCAATATAACCAGAAAACACCAACAACAAAAATCCTAACAGCCCAATAGAATATTAAAATATTAATATCTCACCAATTACAACACTAAATATCTACCGATTGCGAAGTTTCACCACTAACAGTTTCTACATTTTGTACCATTCGTTTTTCAATAGCTATAATTTAGATCTGACTATTAGCATCGCGGTTATCATCGATCATTAGATCGTGATGTTATACTGTTGTATTACCACTTTCGTTTTCTTCACCAGCCTCTATATTTAATGCAATAACTGATTCCACGGGTTTAGTATCAGCTAACGTTATGTCATTTAAATATTAATTCAGTCAGGAAATGGGTTCTTTAAAAATATCATTATAACCATTGGATTTTCATTTGATATTTAAAAGATGTCCAATCGAAGTTGATAATTTTATTCATGACTTCTGAAGTTTAATTATAATTTAGGTACGTCTCTAAAATGGAAATTTAAATATTGAAAGGTTAATCGATGTCACTGCATTTATATCACTGGGTGGGTTTGTGATCGATATTGAAATGGACCATTTAGTGAATCAGACCAACAAATAAAAAAATTGGTACTATATTTTATTTTACAAAACAGGATTTCATATAATATCAAGGTTACATTTTTATTATTCTGATAATACTACCTGCTCATGTTATTTTTTTATATGCAACATTATCTATACTAATATATAAAGCTGCAGAGTTTGTTTGTTTGTTTGTTTGTTTGTTTGAACGCGCTAATCTCAGGAACTACTGGTCGGATTTCAAAAAATCTTTCAGTATTAGATAGTCCATTTATCGAGGAAGGACGATATTTTATTTTCAAAAGAATTAGGGATCCGTATGAAAATTGCGATTTTGTAAACCAAGGTGTAAAATCGAAAACCTATTTATGCGTGCGCTGCAAAAACTATTGACAATAGAACAAAATGATGTACTACGGATTTGTAGGTCTTATAAAGTACTACAAAAAAGTCCGCGAGAGCACATATCTAACTATCATAGTTTAGTCACAATAACCGATTTTATGTTCATAAAAAATATGCACGGGTTCGAAGCCCACGCGGGCGAAGCCGCGCGCAAAAGCTAGTATTTTATGAACTGGACCTTTAATTTGAACAAAGCAACTACAGAGCCGGCTCTTCTCTGTAGAGCCGGCTCTTCTCCGAACCGGTGGTAGTTTCTGCATTAATTAAGCGGCTATAATCATGACGCGATACCAAAAAGGAATGGATTGCGTAAATAAGGTATGAAAGATGTGAATGTCGGAAACTACCACCTAGCGTGAAATAAGGGCCGAAAGTTGATGCTGCTAGATTCAAATGTTCTAAGAGTCTTGCTATAAAATCTACTTGAATACAATTATTAATGATTAACCTAGGGTGCTGATGTATGTACACCCTTACATACATATTGTACAGGTTTAATTTAAAAAAGCACAAAAAGCTACATCAAATTTACCTGGTTTTCCTTTTGTTTTTTTTATTCCATATAACGCGAGCCTTCTGATTTGCAGATCACATAATCCGTCTGTTTTTCTATTTTCTACTATAGAAGAAGCAGTGTCATTTTCTTTCTGTTGCCAGTGTGTTGCTTTTACTTCTTCCAGGGTTGGCGAGACATAAGTAGCACCTCTGCTGTTATAGCAGTCCATAGGCGGTGGTAACCACTTACCATGAAACAGGCCGTTTACTTCATGGTAAGTGCAGCGCGTTTTTTCAGTATTATAACCCCGTTGTGTAACTTCTGTTAATATTTGGATTAAATTTCCAATTTCCATTGACACAATTTATAATTTTAGTAATGAAATAAAGCTTAACAGCCTTATTTGTAATAGCTGTCATTTTATCGAACCTTTAAAAAATATATCGGTCCTTGTCATTGCTGAGCTTGGGCCCAATCACAGGACCTTTTAAATCATTATTTTTATAATTTAATTTCTTATCCATTAGTAAAATATTTCTTTTTTTCTTCTACGCATTGAACAGCTTTTAAAGGCTTATTACATAATTATGAATAAGGCCATTAAACCTTAACAGATTACTGAGTGTGTAAACTAAAATAATTACGTGACATTTACTCACACTGACAGACTTTCAGTTTTAACTAAAAAAAAAGGAATACTGCACGGGATTTTCCTCTAACATTGGTTTTATTTAACTATTAAAGGTGCATTTACATTATTTGTCTAAACAATAACTTTATCTCTCCATTTGTGACGTCACCCACCCACAATACACCAAGTGAAGTGCCACCATTGCAAGAAACAATCGCAAGTAACTTGACTTTTGTGAACCACTTGTCAACTTGTTATGTCATGGCAGAGCGGACGAAACTTTCATGTGTCATTCTTTCAAATAAGTCAGAACCGGTGGACTGGTGTAAAAAAACGAACACTGTCGTTTTTAATTAATTCGCGATTACGTAATAATAAATATTCAGCCTACAATGATTTGTTTTCGAAGTTTATGCCATTAGCCATATACATTTATTTTCGGAAAGACGATTACGTCGACTGTAACGTTATTCCTTAGTCTACTTCTCCAAGATACCATTTCAATGTTCTGTTGGTATAGGGGTTGGTTCGATTCCGGGGTTAAGCAAGTAAGTATCTTAGTATAAACCAGAGACACTTGCAATAAGCTGGGTATCCAACCCGGGACCCGTTGATCCAAAGGCGGCACATCTAACCACTAGACCAACGAGGCAGTCAAGGCAGTCAAATTCATAACATGTAAGGACATTAATTACCCAAGCAAACTTTGATTCCATATTTCACACGATACCTAAACAGACTGGCGCTGTGTTAGTTAAATATACACAATTGAAAAAGAAAGAAACAGAAATTTATTATAAAAATGGTAATCGCCCAAATACAAGTGAAATGGCCTTCGGGAACTAGTATTAAATAACGTTACGTTAGAACCAACAAAAACACACATAAAAGTAAAAGTAATCAAAGACGAGTATTGCTCGGTATAACGGGTTCCGCCGTAGAAATTGAAAACGCAGGTCAGCGTCGAGAGCTTCAAGGTTCTTGACCTTGGGCTCACCAAGTACGGACAAGACTAGGGTCGGGCCTCTGAACCCTACGTGTGGAATCCTGGTGAAAGTAATCTAAGAAAAGCAGGTTTTCGTGTACTTGCTCTCACACTACTGTTCATTGCCCTTTTCCATAAGATGTAATAGTTGAAAAGGACAGAGTTTCATCGGCTTTTTTTGTGTAGAGCAACATTGCGTCATGAACATCCACCTGGATGCTCTATTATTGACGAATCAGAAGGGCGTGGTCTTGTCTAATTTCAAGGACAGTTTATTTTTATATCAATTTCAGTTATCACCCTTACATTAATAGTGAGCCTTTAGGATGGCCCTCATACATCAGCCTTCAAAACCATTATCATAACATTAGCCTCGCTAATTAATTAAAAATATTGACTTAATATACCATAAATAAACTAAAACGTTCGACTTAATAAAGGACATGAATTTTATCAATAATTTAAACCAAGTTACCGTCAAAAGGGCTAAAGATTTTTTCAATGATGTAGTTAGATATGGTACATGAAGAATTAGCAAATGAATAAAGTGACTTCCCTTTGGAGATATTATACTTTTAAAAGTGTGAAGTTTAAGTCTTACGAAGACTTATGATACAAATACGTAAGCATTACAATAGAATCAAAGATTACTAGGAAACCAAAGCTACATTACTATAATATAAAGAATCTAAAAGCACCGTACGTATTTAACTCAAATGCAAGTATCATGATGTTATCCCACAGGTTGTTCGCTTCAGCAAAAAACTGTGAAAACCCATCACAACATAATGTATAAGCGTTAATTATGGAGTAGAGCTTTCCTATTTCATATTCTCGTGGGCTCGAGAGTGCTAACAATGTCGATTGGTCGATTAAAATCATACATCAGTAAAACTTACATAATAATATTGTTTTAAATTAAATTAAGAGAATTTACTGTATTAATAAATATTTCATAATTTGGTTTCAATAAAAGCCCAGATTCTCGATCGGTTCATTCTCGACTCAAAGCAATTTTACAGAAATCCCTACTGCGGAAGATGTCGATATAATAGCTACTAGGAAAGAGGGCTCTGAGGAGAAAAAACTCATCATCCACATAATATCCGCATTCTTGGCGTGATTTCTGACGCTATGATTTATTGAGTAAAGGACTTACGCGATCGTACAAGTTACAGGCTTGATTACTGTGCTGGTTAGATATTTATGACAAAGATTATATACTGAATATAAACAGTAATATTTTGAGGTATACTTTGTAAAGGTCATCTGATGTGACCTTCGGGGACGTGATTTGCGGACACTTTTCACATCCATTCTTAATTTTACTCACTCGACTTTATACTATTTGACTTCATTTTAACAACCTTTATCTCTATCTTAATGGAAATCTAAAATTCAAAGTATTTGAATACAAATTAATTTCACAAAGACACAGATAGATTAAGAAAATCTATGAGTATACGAAGAATATCACCTAGATAATATAATAGTAATAGTAAAACCGAAGTCAATCTGCACAATAATTACAAATAAATCCAATGCCTATATGCTTGAAAGCTGTTATCATTAAGGTCTACAGTACAATAATTAGACCCGACTTACAACATTACCGTTGCCAGTGGTAACTGCATTCTTTATAAATGCTTTAATACTCTGCTGTTTTATAGTTCAAAATGTACTTTCGAATTTCGAATTGTTATGTGTGTTACATTATTTTCAATTATTAATACCGTAATTCAAGAACTCGCATTCCAGTCATTTCAATAGACTTCGTCACCTCATTATTGGATCATAAAACTGTGATGCTAGAAAAACACCAAACAAACGATTTGTGCAAGAATCTGAATCGGTTACAGTTAAAGCCATTAAATCAATTTGTTCACGGCGGTCTACCGTAAAATAAGTCTTAGTTTTAATTCATAAATGGCGTTTTTCTTCTGCTGCTAGAAAAGCAATGAGTTTCTGTTATTTTCGACTACGTTTACCCTTGAAATGAGAAACCAAATGGAAATTGTGTTTGTTGATAGCGTCTGTGATTGGAGGAAGCTTATAAGCTACACAAATTTAAATGTCGTTTTAAACTATTACTTGAAGTAGTACCACCACCATATGATTATAATGATTTCATCAAACAAAAGGATATATACGGCACAACAATGAGTTTAGTGTGAGGTGACATTTTAGTGGTAAATTTGTAATCTTGCTTTGTGTTGTTTATACACAAACTACGTTAGCAATAACGCTGCCCAATTTGACTACATCTGTCATAAAATGCTAGACTACAACCCAATGATTGGTTAATGAATTTGCGCAATTCTTTAGGTTAGGAACGTGTATGACGACCGAATACAACAAACATGTTAATGCAATCAATGTTTGTGAAGGTAACCTCACAGGCTCATTTATAGATTAACAAATGTTCCCATCAAAACTCCATTAATCGATCTATTCATCTACTTTTCAGGCACGGTCCACCAAGGCTAAGCCAAGCCGTTTTAATCCCTTTTTTACCGAAAATGACGAAAGACACTGACCTCTGTTTTGTCATAATTATAATTATTTATGCCTTTGACTAACAACAGTCAGCCCTTGTGTAAGACGGTATTATGAAAGATCTAATTGAAAAAAGGAAACTATTGGGGAAATGTCAGCGGCGTGAGAAACTATTTTCGGAAAATAAATAATTACCTTTGATTTTGATATTGGTCACAGTCGAATCAATGAAACCAGTGAAATTATTAGTTTAGCTTCCGGATCAAGAAACGATTAGGAATGATGTTCGGTATATAAGCGTAATATAAATATCCTTGGACATTTCACACAACGCTAAGCAACTTAATGCTTGTGTTATGGTAACGAGATGGATGATAAACTACTTATATACTTTTTTTTTTGTAAATACATAAATATAATAGATGGAAAACACCCAGACCCGGAACAAATACTTGTAGTTCGTACAAATATTTCTTCCGTGCGGTGATCGAACCCGCGACATGCTGCGCAGTAGTCGATCGCTCAACCACTGCGCTAACCGTGTCGTCAATATTATATATTAATATATTATAATATGTTTAACGTCTTCAATTTTAAATTTATTTTTACTTTAAATTATTTGTAAAAATACTTTAACTTTAGAATACTTTAACTTTAAAGTATTTGTCCTTCTATACACAATATACTACATACAATAGTTCAAATGATGAAACACATCTTTTTGTGGATTTAAATGTGACAATATCTGCAACAAACGCTAATTCCCAGCCAAATATGACTAGTTTAAGAGGATTATTATGTTTCAAACGACATGACTAATTCAGTACGAGCTCAAAACCAAAAACGTTATTGAGAACTTATGCGTGAGTTATTAAACGCCCTTAATATTTTCAACACGACCCATTCCTAAATTTGAAGCCGCATGGTCACTATAGTATATTGCATCTAGAGTATGTCGTAGAATGAATAGGTCAAAATACAAAATCAAATCTTTAAACAAAAAGTTGTTCACTGTAGAGACGGGTAATGTTTGGCAATTTTTGAAGTAATATGTAATTTGTTAAATGTAATGTAGAATAAAATGCCTGACAATAATGTAACGCAACGGAAGCAACGGAGTAGGTGCTTCAATTAGGCTCCCGGCTTAGCTAGCTATTCGGTTTTTCACTTAGAATATTATGAACATGGACTGGAGATTATTTTCATATAATGTATATAAAAATTCAAATGGCCCTTGGCAAGCATCTTGCAACATTAATGTGGCAATTTAGACGGTCACAATTATCAAAATTTAGATTTCCATTATAACAACATTATAGCCATTAGAATAATCTGACATAATTTATTTAGTTCTGTGAAGTTATCCATAAAATCAGCACAGTACAGCAACTCTCATAGATTTCTCTGTGCCGAGTAAAATGAATTAACAAAAAGAAAGACAGCTTCGCGTCGCAGAATTACAGCATAGACAACTGGGCCAAGTCTACAAGGCCTTGAACAGTTAATCAATACTCTATGACGTTGTTATAAGGTGGTTTGTTGTATGCTTTAATGAATTGCTAGACGTCGTGGGACATGACTTACTTAGAACAATAAAGAAATGCCATCTTAACTCATTGTTCCTGTTTTCATTGATTGTTTGTTTTGTGAGTAATTTCATTGTAGAAAAGGAAGGAAGTGTAACGTGATAACTCCTTGATTGTTTAACTGCAAATGTCTAAATGTTAATTAATGTAATTGTAATGTCATAATATGTATGTTTTTGGCGTGTGTTAATAAATAAATAAATAAATAAGTTGCTTGTACAAGTGTGGAAGGGGAGGTCAGTTTTAGAAAGAGAAGTAAAGAAAAGAAAAGGATAGATAATGTAAATGGTCTATGAAAGAGAAATATGCCAATAGAGGTCAGCCAATAGTCGGAAATAAAGATAAAGATGAACAGTAAGATATGTCAAATTATTCCGGGAAGGTCAGAATGATGTTGACTTAAGTGAAGTCTTAAAAAAAAATAATCAAACGTAGGTACAGGGTAGCTAAGATATATTTTGCCATCTTAGTTTAATATTTTCTTTAAAGAAAGTGTTGTGAGTATCGCAATTATTAGAAACTCACTCAATTTCTGTGTAGCCATAATTTTAGTTCAAGTGTGTGGTTACTAGTCTGCTCTATAATTTCACAATGCGAAATATCTCTTCACTAACATTTCAACTTTTCATCATTGTCGTTTCAGCCTGCTTTTACATTATTGTATGAATAAAGAAATAAAATTACTTAATTTGTTTGTTTTTTGTTTATAGAACGTTAAGCAAACGAGCAGCCTTGGATCACCAGATAGTAAGTTATAAGAAAAATAACTTTTGGTTTACGTTGGCAGCAAAATGGAAACGTTCCTTCCGCTGCCAGCATCATACTTCCACTGATACAGCTCTGGCGACCTTACTCACGCGCAGGAACACAATATCAGCAAAGGATGCTGTAACTTAACTGTGGTATTCTGTAAGCTGGAGGCTCAGTTCTCCGCTACAAATAAATTGAAATTTTCGCAGGTAAACTTTCTGTCTTCTATATATACAAGTACACATGCATCACCACCTGAACAGCGATTGTTTGAAGTTTTACATTTTAATAACAAAAGTAGCAATACGTTCGTAATTTTCTTGGGCCTTTCAACACATTTTTTACAAATTACTAATTAACGTTACAAAATGGATGGTAATACAAGATGTAATTTGCAATACATCTCATAAATGTCGACAGACAAACAATGTTAGTCGTGACTGAAATCTGACACGTGCTGCATTTATTTGTAACATTATTACTTGTATGTAATTATATAAGCGTAGTTAGTTAGGTGGCCTACCAGTTATTTGGAATGGGGTTAAGCAACATTTGGCTCACTCAAATGGTCGGGACCGTTATTCAGAGTTTTTCAGAGGCTCACCTGTTATTCCAACATTGGCTGTAATTTTGTTAGTTATTTTACTATAAATGGCTACAAATGGCTACAATTTTTAACTAGACATAACTATTTACCTATTGCTTCCTATGACGGATTGTATAGTTGTTAGTGGCTATTTTCCTTAACTTGGAGAAGACCCAACGCCGATGGATAGGCTAAGAATATGGTAGGAGACAAAGCTTATTGGCTAACATATTACTGCAAAGTAAGTTGCAAAAATATCTATTATTGGTACCTAATCCATCAATCATGCAGAACAACCTGTCACCGGCAGCAACTAATTACCCTAAAGATTGCGGTTCAGACCAAAATTATTGCTTCACGTTAAACATTGGCTGCATATCCGCCTTTATTTAATGATAGATGCAATTTTATGTAACGTTTCACCTAATAGTATTTATAATAATTAGCTTTAATCGTTTCCTAGCTTACTGGCATCCGGTTTATGGACTCCATGATCGGTTACCAGCTCCAATAATTAAATTTTGTTCAATATTCTCGATTGCAATAACCGTGCAAAGTTACGCCAAATCTTCCTACAATTTAATCAAGAAATGTCATATGATTAACAATATCGGACTTCTAAGGACATATGGTGCGAGATATCCACCCAAATCGATTTTTTTTTTTTCAAAAAAATCTATGCCAATCCTATATGACTTGGTACCGAGTCAGGAGTATATATATATAGTCACGACACACACGACGAACGTGACATATCTAGAATACACAATCTAAATAAATAAATAAATATCCTTGGCGATTTCACACAACGCCATCTCGCCCCAAGCTAAGCAACTTAATGCTTGTGTTATGGTAACGAGATGGATGATAAACTACTTATATACAATTTTTTTTGTAAATACAGACATATTATAGATAGAAATGACACCCAGACTCCGAGCCAGTGCCTCTGGTTTAGACAAAGACACTTGCCCGACCCCGGAATCGAACCCGGGACCCGTTGATCCGAAAGGCAGCACATCTAACCACTAGACCAACGAGGCATGAGAATCTCTCTCACTCACTCATACCATACTGAAGGTCTCATAAGAGGTGGCAGACAACGTAGCCCCAAACGAAGGAAAACTCGAAACCAAACTAGTGCAAACCCGTTCTTCCAGCCCAGTGGATGGTACAGGAGTCCAATATCGCTGGACGAACTTGGAAAAGACCAGATTCAGCAATGACTAATTTTTGTGCTGCAATGATGATGATGTAATGATTTGATGATGATGATTATTATTATTATTATAATGATTAGTATATATACAGCAATTGGCACCTTTGCTCAGAAATAGAAGTAGAAAATACTAGCCGCAAGGGTAAATCCAATTTCGGTTCAAATACGTGCAGTATTTACTTATATTACCGCTGCTGTAATATAATAACCATTAACAGTGGAAACTTATAAATGGCCAGCATTATTTTTATAAGTTGTATTTAAATATGTGCTAGCTGTAAGATTCCCGAATAGTAATAAAATAAAATAAAAATAAACACAAAAGACTGTCATTCATCGTATGAAATTATGAAGAATGCTGCAACGTGGTGAAAGAAAATGTTCGTAACAAAAATTAGGCAAATGAGCAACAAGTAAGTCTTACTAAACGGAGAATTTAGCAACAAAGCCCGTTTCCCTCATATCAAAGCCTGCGGTTTTGACACAAAACAATTAAGCAACTTGCGCAACACTTAACATATGTCAATTGATACTGTTGCAGCATATCCTCTCGGATAATTGCTCAAATTGAAGTAGTCAACCTGAAGTGTCTTCGACTTAGAAAGCGATGCCTTGGGAACCTAACGTTGGTACACTCTGCGTAGGTAGTGTTAAATGTCTACTTGAAGCAACTTGTGAAACAAAACTTTTGAAATATTTTTCACCCCCAAAGAAAGGTTAGTGCAGATAGTAATTGATCTACAACTTCTTGCTGGTCTAGTTTTTGTATGGTTTACCATCATATTTACAATGACCTGCACCGTACTTCAGAGCGCACGTAATGACGTCCTAGTTAGTTGATACTCAAAGTCAGTAGTTTGAACATTGTCAGCTGGTCTAACCCAATGATTTCCGGTTATCCCAATAGATGGGTCACGAAGATCAGATGACAATTGCTCCATGTTAAATTATTCAGTTTAGACTGGGAACTAACTTAGGAGAATTTCGCAAAGTGGTTAGATCTATGACGGAATCTGTAGACGACTTTGGTAAAATGTTATACCATTGCCAAAAGTGTCAGTATAACATCCATCTTAGATTTTTTTTATATAAAATAGGCTTACGTTTCGCCTCGATATCGCTTGATAGAAGGCGAAAATGAGGCCTACGATAGTACACGTTTAAAAAATAAAAAAGTAAAATAATAAATGAAATCACTGTTGTGGGTTTCATTTGTGTTATGTAATACTGGCTAAGCACAGTGCAGGAAAGTTGTCTTTAAAAATGTTTGGTGCCTATTAAATTAACAGATTCTATCAACTATTAAAAACTTTCATCAATCTTGAACATTGAACGGCAATCAGAACATTTCAAAAATAAAACTTGATGGCAGAAATGAAAAAAAAAAGAATTTTAGTAATGTTAATAGTAACTCAGACCTTTTTGATTTTGAATATCTGACAATTGAATACAATCTACCACAACTCAGCCTATACCTTCCCTTCCACATGGAGGGGAATCAGGAAAACGTGCCATGCTTGCCAGGCGGGTTGCCACAGTGTTTCGTATAAAGTTTTCCTTCTCTTGCGGCTATCTTATCGGCCTTGTCATTTCATTGTGTCGGCTCTTACGACACCCTCAGGATGGAATGGGATGATGACACAATGTATTCTAAATCTGTCACCACATGAACAATGAGCAGCAGCAAAAGTGAAAATTATACATTGTCAAAATTGTCTCCAAATCAACTTTTCTGTTCACACTATTCATTTAATAGCCATTATCCGAAAGAAATTTGACCTACAAACAAGGTTCACACATATTTATTATTAAGTACACAGAACTCTTGAGGTCATTGTCCGCTCGCTCGAAGTGGTATTGTCTTATCAGTTTCTTTATTTATACTCGCACAACTTTCATTTTCACCTTGACAGAGTAGCCTACTAAATTACTTGAGACAAAGACTTAATACTGGTAAGACGGTACAAGTAGGACAATAATATACGAATATTCATCGTCATCATAATCATCTCAATTTATACATATATTCGACCGCTAATCGGACACTATGACATCTTCAGGGTAGTTGACACAGTGACAGTTTAAATCTTTCACCACATGGATAATTTAATATTAACAACATCGATTTTATTTTTGACACTATCTTGTAGGTAGCTATATGATAATAGAGAGTACATTCAGGCCAAACTTATACTAATTTGAGATACACCCTTAAAACGATAACAAATTAAGCTAGGTCAAGTTACGATTTACCAGTTCGTACTGTTAGTAAAAAAAATTGATTTGGTATATTTTCTTCTTTACATCTTCGTTTGTCTAAAAGTTACCTAGTCTATGATGCAGAGCACGCACTCTGATAGAGATCAGGAGTTGCGCTCTAAATGTTGGAGAATTGAGTGGTGTTAAAAATCTAGTACACCGAGCTTAAGAAATAAATGAGTTATAATTGAAAAAACAGATATGTTGACAGCTACAAACACCACCGAAAATAACGTTTTAAATTCAGTTTTAAACACAGAATTTTAAATGTCGTTATAATTTATCTTTAATTACAAGTTTTAATTTATGATGTACGGAATACGGTTTCGAGACTGTATTTCTCTTTTTAGCGATACTTATTAGATTCTAAGATATTTCTAGACGGCATTTTTATTCTACAAAATTGTGCAGTGCTAAAGCCTTCACAAGATTGTCTCTATTAAAATTAAATTTCTATTCAATCATCATCATCATTTTAACCAAAAGAAGTCAATTACTGCACACAGGCCTTCCTCAAGGACATCCATTTTAATAATCATCATCCAAATAGTAATCGGCCGCCTCCAATTTCATAGAAGGAATTTCAACCACGAGTCTCCGTATCGATTCCAGGACCGGGCAAATGGCTCTGCGTCCGTTAAAGACATATTTGGCGTGGTGGTAACACTATGTATTTTTAACCCGTCACCAAGACGAAACTTAAACAAATGCGAGTAATAAAATAAGGCAAACATAAATCCCCATAAAGCGCCACCTAAACTAGCATATACACGTTAATTGTAGCACATTAGGCTGGTAAATATTTCCCTAAATTACATCTAAACGCATAATTTCTCACTGCACGTAACTGTGGAGCGGTTATTTTATGACATTAGCCACTTAATTGTAGTCAAAAGTTCATGCTTTCCCCACTTTCACTGCGGTGTGCAATGATTTTGTTTTAATATGATTCGCGTCGGAATCGCGACGGCCTTAGTGTGAAGATACTTAGAGTTCCAGTATCGTTTAATGAGACAGTTTCATATCGGAATAATTAATTGATGCAATAATACCTGAATATACGTCAGGTCGCCTGAATATTGTATATGCATTTTTTATTTTGCATGGTTATAATATATTAATTACAATGCCTGTAAATTTATAACGATGTTATAAATATTTATTTGCTATTTCTTTTGGGGACATGTCTGAAATAAAGAGTTAATATTATTTATTTTGGATATCCTGGATGATGGGGCCTGCCCGCGTTATCATGGTCTACAGACGCGGAAAGATAGTTAAAACTATCTATAATTAAAACTTCCCGCTTAATTTTAGTATGTATTAGAAGTAAAAATAAATATTAAACACCTGCAAAGACATTACGACACATAATTAACACAAAGCTCATAAAATAAGTGTGCCAAACCATAATAATGTTACGTCTTCAAGTTGCAAATGAATACTAACACAATAAATTAAACAAATGCCAGACTTTATAAACTTAACAACTAATATAGTCATTAATTAACGGCAGTTACGTTCAATGCCTTTGTTAGTAACTAGTAATAGGATGCCCGTGTGCTGACGGAATTTAGAATACGTAGTGTCATCACCCTATTCTGGCCTGAGCGTATCGTAAGAGCCGACATAAGACAAGAGAAGAAAACCTTGAAGCGAAATCCTTTGCAATCTCGTCTGGCCAGTGTGGCACAGTAAGTGCTAGTTACCCTCCCTGTGATGAGAGGAGGCCCGACAAGGCAGTGGTTCATTTATGGGCTGAGTGGTAGTGATAAGCAAGTACCATCTATCCATGAAATTGGAGCTGGCTAAGCTAAGCAGTGCTGATCGATAGTTTACTTACTGAATGTCTGCCGGACCAGCACCACCAGGAGTATGGTGGTGATGAGTCTTCTGGAGTCCATGGCGACGCGACCTGCTCCTCAGCTCACTGGCACACGCGGCATGGGCATTTTGTTACACAATCACTGGGCCTGTCCGTATGCTGTTTACGTGATTTCCTGTAAAAAAAAATCCTTTATACGTTTTTGGCATTGTCTGTGTCACCACAGTGTCACCATTCCATCCTGAGGGTGTCGTAAGAGCCGACAAAAGTAAATAACAAGGCCAAAAACCTAGCCGCAAGAGAAGGAAATCTGGAAATTGGCCAGCGAGGCATAGAAAAGCCAATTACCTTCCATGTAATGAGAAGAGGCCTGACCCGGCAGTGGGTCATTTATGGGCTGAGTAGTATTAGAAGTGATGCTGTGTTATCTTTTATATATATGTCGGAGAATAAACTGTTTAATTAAACCTTTTATTTGAGCAGCGGGTTCAAGGTACCGATCTTAACTACACTCCAGCATTAACACACCACACCGCAACCACTGTTTCTATCATAATGCCCGATCCACCTCGATCGCGCTCCTTTTATAAGTTTTTGCCGAACGTCAAGATGGCGCCTCGACCCCGCTCGAGGACTACCCTCCGCTCTGACAATGCAAAATAATATAACGTCCTCTTTTAAAAAGATGACAAACTAAATTGAATAGAAAAATCTAACAAATTAAACTGATTAAAATTAAGATTTAACAAAGTATTTTCTAGGCTAATTGATATCGTCTTTATGTAACCAGGAATCAAGTCCATTCTGACTACTTCCTCCGACACGGCCACCCTGACGTTTCACACGTCCTCGTGTGATGTTGAAGGGTGAGCATCATCATTATCTGTAAAGATACAAACAAATTTTTGGGTAACATGGTTCGGCCACTCCTGACCAAGTAGAATATGGTCCTTAACATTCATGTAGTCTGATATCAAACGTCAAATTCTCAATCTCAACGAGCGTCCAATCTTTGTGCCCCTTTACGCCGTTTACTAAACAGATTCCATGATAACGAAAAGGCGACCTCGCCTTTGTTATCCACCTGGCCACCTCGCCTTTCATAGTTCATTGGGCCACCTCGCCATTTGTTGTCCACTTGGCCACCTCGCCTTTCATAGTTCGTTGGGCCACCTCGCCATTTGTTGTCCACTTGGCCACCTCGCCCTTCACATAATTCCTGTTTAAATATCTAGATGGCCACCTCGCCATTTAGATACGTTTACCAGCACTGTTAAGATGTTTTGCATATGGCCCACAAGCCACCACGCTGTTACCACGACCCACCATACTTCAAACATACCGCTCGAGAGAATAGTGCCACCCCATCTTTTCACGTGGGCGTCGAGTAAGAGGCGACTCTCACTCTCAGAAGAGACTAGACTCGATACGGACCATCTTTCGTATCATAAGTCTCGATGGCCTAGTGGTTCAGTACTCAGACTTCTAGTTCAGAAGTTCTGTGTTAGAACCCTGGTTCAACCAATGACTTTCCGGAAGTTATGTGTGATGAGCATCGATGACTAACAACGTTGTGCCCCATGTATGACAATAGGTTTCGCCACCTATTACATTTGAGACTCGAAAATAATCCAGCGTGTCGAGGCATAATTGCCGCTGACCACACCCTCAGGTATTAAAGGCGTGAAGTTACATAGGCACATAGCCATATGATGTTTTAATTAATGAAACTATTAAACTAGTCCAAAGATCTTACCGTCATTATTATCTGATAAGCATGGATTCAGCTCAGTAGGGACATATGATTGGGGGAGTGGACGTAGGCGTTCTCTCGAGTATTTGTAAGTTCGATTAGCGTTCAAACTCTTAAGATGGTATCTGTCACCGTCAAGTACCTCAATGACTTCATAAGGTCCTTTATATTTAGGATCCAATTTGGTTTGATTCCGTTCATGATTTTCTACTAAAACATAATCTCCTACCGAAAATCTAGTCACATTTGCCTTATTTTTATCGAATCTTACTTTATCAAGCTGTGCATTATTTTTCATTAATTTGTCAGCTTGTTCCCTAATCTCTTAAATTTATCTCAATCTCATGATCGTCAATAGTTAATAAATTTAGTGGTCTAGCTACTCTACCTATTAACAATTCTAATGGACTTGCCTTAGTTACCCTATGAATCGTGCTATTTATAGCAAGTTGAACATCACCTAACGCATCTTGCCATGACCTATTTGGACTAACTTCTACAACAGTCAACATATTTTTGAGGGTGCTCATTAAACTCAATCATTAAACTCTTTATTCGCGAAACACCGCCCTTGGTCTGCTATTATTCGCACAGGCGCGCCAAAAAGTGATATAGATGCTTTAAGTGCGTAAATGGCACACTCTGCATTAATTCTCAGGGAATGTCTAAGTAACACGTATTTAGTGAAAGCGTCTATGAGCACGAAAACGTATTCGTTTTGATTATTTTTCCCACTGAGTTTTCCTGTGGCATCTATATGAATTGTGTGCATAGGGATGCTGACTTTTGGTATAGGGTGCAGCTCGATTTGCTGTTTACCACTACTTGATTTAGCCACTTTACAAGGTATACATTTCTTAACAAATTTTCTAACATACTTTGCCATATTAGGAAACCAATAATGTTGGTATACCTTCTCTAAGGTTTTATCCCACCCCAAGTGAACAATCAAACTCAAACTCAAAATTAACTTTATTTACGTAGGTTTTATCACAAAACTCTTTTAAATCATCATATTTACAGTTACCATTATCATCATCTTACGACCCCTGTCCCACGCTAGGTGGTAGTCTCCATACACACCTATCAGTCGTCATATCTACAGTCACACCTTTTATACACAATTTCTCATGTTTACAATCCATCCATCTCTCTTGATCTTCCACAACCCTTACGTCCATCCACATTAATACTGAAACTACCACCGGTTCGGAATGCTGCTCTACAGAGAAGAGCCGGTAAGAAACCCTGTAGTTATATTTTTCAAATCAATGGGTTTGTTTACAAAAAGCACTAAACAGCACAGTGAGAGCAAGTTCGCCGGATGAGAGAGAAACACAACACGTTAACGCAATGAATGACAACTAGGCCTTGGGTTAGGGCCAATCAAATACAAGTCCGCGAATTAATAGCTCAATCGACTCATGGATACGATTTATCACCGACCAACAGAAAGCCCTAGGTACCTACTATTGGTAACCAAATGTTACGGTTATTTCTTTGATTTTTTCTATACAGCACATTTGATCATAAATTTTACAGCTCTAAATCAAGATCATCGTTTTCGAGTTTATGAATAATTTTATTGCACTCTGGGTCTAGTTGTTGCTCCGCTTGTAACCAGTTTGCAGATAACTCTGTAATATTGACGCGCTTTTGCTCTATACGGTTTACATTTTCTAAAACGTTGGGTTTATTGACCGAGCTGCCAGTCAAACTGACAATGTTATTTATCCTCTTTCCACTAAGCTTTGACGCAACACAATGTTTGATGAGAGAGCATTCGGCACCAGAATCATAATAAAATGGATACGACTCACAAGTGTTCATCAGCGCACTGCTGGGATTGCTAACATAGCAAACTTCCACATGCCTTTCGTTACTCGCCGCTGCTGCAGGCGCTGCTCCGAACTGCTTGCGCCTACTGCCGCGCCAGCTCCTCCGCTGTTGCCACGTTGTTGCCACGTGGACCCTTCGTTGCCAAATGTCCGGCGTTGCTGCACCTGAAACAGATTAAGTCCGACCGCGGCCTCGGTCCCGCAGAGCTTGACGCTGAATTGACTGCACTGGCTGCCTTGCCTTTCACCTCGCCTTTGGAACGGCACCTATTTTATCGAAGTTGTGAAATTTCACCGTTGCCGACTGAAACTTCGATCGCATGAAATCTGGATCTGCTGTCGTATCGCCTTATGTTTAGGCTCTCAATCTACCTTACCGATGCAAATCAAGGCATATAATGGTGCCATAATCTTGGAAAACTGATATAAACTGCCGAAAATATGACGCTAGACCGATGAACTCAAGCCTAACGCTAAAACATCCCGTCTAATCTAAATTTCGTATCGCAAGTAATTAACAGGCAAAACATGTAAAAGAATTTCAAATAATTATTTTTTACATATTGGCTAAACCGTCAAACGTTTTTACACTTGCCTTTGTTTACATTCACAATGTTGTGATGGCTTTAGGTTGGTGTCACTCTAAATGTCAGTCCGTTGGACGTCAGTCTCTGACAGCTAGTGGCGCCACCTGGGCAGTTTGATGTGGTAGTTTTGACCCATATTATTTAGTTGTTTTTAACAAATCGAGTTGTAATTATTTAATAGTTATTATAAAATCAAACCTTAATTAATTTACTGCTATTGGCAAATATTATTTGATTATCTTTTCACAATAACCGGAAGTGAGATTATTTTTTTTAATATCGGCTTGTGTTCTAGCAACTTTACGAATCCCTATTTAATCTGTGGGGTTGTCTACGATGTATGACGGCCAGACGATTAATTACAAATTACCCCAAATAAAACATCAACGCCCTCCCAAAGGCCAACCCCACGTCCGTGCAGAACATCTTAGCCACGTGGGAGGGGGACACTCAAAATGAAATTACTTATGAGTGGCTAACAGGGAAATGGCAAACCCGTGATGATGGAGAGAATTAATATTGAAATGATACAAAGTGACTTGACATTGGCTAAACACAAACCGTGAGAGCCACAAGAAAATAAAAAAAATAAAAAAACATCAACGTTAAGTTTGGCATTTGCCAGTGAAATAGGCGGACGCGTCGGTCAGAGCAGAAAGAAACGTCTCCGCCATTGTTTTAACAGTGAGTTTTACACGCATTATAACTAATCCTTTGTATTTCTTATTGTCTCGCCAATCGGCTTATGCAAATGGACCGCGTGGCTCATTGTGTTGTGTTGGCATACAGCCACGTGGACTGGTTAAAGTTTTAACCTTTGGACTTCCCGTGTAGGCCCTCCATATTCCTTCTGTTGGAAGGCATGATAGTTTCACTTTGTAATAGGATCCCCCTTGCGGCGGATTTCAGGTGTGGCCGCTCGAGAGATTCGTCTCAACGCCAGGATCCAGAGGCACCTTTGGAGCCTGGACGCGAGACCCGTTCCTCGAGCCCGGCCTCCTGCGGAGCTGACCGTGCTGTAGTGGAGTCCGCCTAGCAATCCAGCTGAGGCGGGACGGTTTTTCATTACCCCTTAATTATTTTTCTTTTACCTGCATTTCTTTTCGTTAAATAAATACAATTTACTTTGTATTTACGGGTTCAGTTAGGAGCCAGTAAGTTACCTGCCCGGCTCCCAAACTGGGAGGCCGGAATACAACTAGATTTAACTAAAGGACCCCGGGACCGACACCTTTTTATAACTGGAAGAATTTAACCATCGTCGTCGGCTCAGGGATCCGGTACTCATAAAGTCCCTGGCGCCCCTTAAGTATTATCAACTTGAGCAGTGACCAAAATTCATGAATTTAACGTGATAGAAGTTTGTCTTATACCGATCAAAGTCACACTATCGTAAAGTCGTATACCATACAATTTACCCGAGTAAGAAAATGGAAACTGCTCACCGGAGTGACGTAAAATTCCAGACCCACTCACTATTCTTTGACCTGGCTGACCGCAGAACTGTTGCTCGCCTTCCTGCTGCTCCGCTCAGGACAGTTAGACGCGTAGTGTCCTTGTCCATGACAACGCAAGCAAGTGATCCCGTTCACTTGGTTAATCGCCGCACTATGACTGCCACTTGTGATTTTCGGTTTAGTTAGAACAATCTCCATGTAGCTTAATATCTCCTTTAGAGTGACAATGAATCGCCATTATCAGTCATTTCCATCGCGTACAGAAACACACACATATCACTACACTGTTTTCTCCACGTGGGCTGACTGAGTTACATACCACTTCTGATGTCGGAGAATAAACTGTTTAATTAAACCTTTTATTTGAGCAGCGGGTTCAAGGTACCGATCTTAACTACACTCCAGCATTAACACACCACACCGCAACCACTGTTTCTATCATAATGCCCGATCCACCTCGATCGCGCTCCTTTTATAAGTTTTTGCCGAACGTCAAGATGGCGCCTCGACCCCGCTCGAGGACTACCCTCCGCTCTGACAATGCAAAATAATATAACGTCCTCTTTTAAAAAGATGACAAACTAAATTGAATAGAAAAATCTAACAAATTAAACTGATTAAAATTAAGATTTAACAAAGTATTTTCTAGGCTAATTGATATCGTCTTTATGTAACCAGGAATCAAGTCCATTCTGACTACTTCCTCCGACATATATCTAGAAAAAAGTTTTTTACGTAATAAAATGACATAAAAAATATTTAAAAATCTAATGTTTTACAAACCAAATTTAGCATTTGTCACGAATTTAGGTCGCTTTAATACGGTTAAGGGTAAATTGCTAAACAAATTACAACTAGATGATGGTTTTAATGATTAAAGATAAGTAAAATAACTAAATTGCTCAGAATTGCTCAAATGTAGTTATCCATATATCAAGAAACAAAAATAAATGAACTTCATAATATGTACTAGCATTCATAGATAGCACGGTTACTTTAACAAAAACATATTTATGCGTTTTTTGCGTGATTAAAGTCACTAACTATTAATCTACAGGTTAGCGCGTTGAATTCTTTTGTATGATCGTGAACTTGATGTTGTGTTTTGATAAAACTATATACTAGAAGACCCGGCCACGAGTCGTTGTCACTAAGATTTTTGTTATATTACATTTAACATTAACACACATTTATTTAACTTTTAACATAGCGCCATATATTGAATAGGTACTTACTCAATTCAATCAACAGATATCGCAAATTATTTGTCAAATAATAGACAAATAATTTGCAATAAAATAATATTGTGACTATAAATTGAGATGTAAGCCATCCTATCTTTCAAGTTACAAATCGTAGTGACAAATTAAGAATTCAATGGTGTCACCACCCTATTCCATAATGGAAGTGCCGACGAGCCGACGGAAGGAAATAAGAAGGCCAACAGCCTAGCCATTAGAGAAGGAACACTTGATATGAAACCGTGGGCCAACCCGTTTGTCTAGCGTGGCATAGTTAGTAGGTTAACTACCCTCCACGTAATTGGACGAGGCCTGACTCAGCAGTGGGTTATTTATGGGCTTAGAAGAAGAAGAATACTTATATTATAGGAATACAGGAGTGAAGGTCCACTATAAAAAAAAATCTAGAATGACCATTTTATGGTTGAAATGCCGATATATAAGCTGTTCTTAACCGATAGAGCTATTATCTCCATAGCTAATAGCAAATATCCTACAAGAAACATTCTCCGCGCAATGTAATGAATGCATCCAATGAACCGCGGTTACTGCTAACGGGTTCAAATTGCCCGTTACCAGCACCGCGGGCTTTGGTTAACCCGCGGGAACTTATAGTTAAAGATTGGCTTGACTCTGGACCCAGTAATTGTATGGTAGGCAAGTGTTGCTAAATTTTAATCTTTACCGTAATTTTGACTGTTGAGATAGAATATCGCAAAATATCGTACTCGGGTAGGTAGCCAGCCAACCTGCTATGTTATTTACACAATCGCCTGCAAACTCAAAGTCAAAAAGAACTAGAGTAGGTTTTATAACAAAACTTTTATAAATCGTCAGATTTCAAATTACAAATATCATCTTCTTCTCAGTGCTTCCGAGGGTACAAAAACCAAAATAGTTGAAACGTGAAAATTGACAGCTGGTCAAACCAAATAGTTATTGGTTTTCCCACTAGGTGGGTTTCAAGGGCATACGGCAATCGTGTACCTAGCTGGTGGTTAGCTAAAAGAGATTAGGCTGATGCAGACCTTATGGATATTGAAAAAAGCGAGGAAGAAGAAGAAATAACCAAACAAATTCCTTCATAAATTGTCACTGAACTTTGTTAATAATAGTTTTGGAGGCCATATTTAATAATAAAAACCTGCAGTTAAAATGCACGCATTAACTTTGGACGCAAAGAGTAAAGAAATGGTAACGTTGCGTAAGTTCAAACTACGTGTAATGAATAATTCAAACTCATCTCATGTGAGACTGTAATCACTATTCGAAACCCACTATTACGCTTGTACGTATGCAATTTATATACATTTTGATATGTTAAATTTTATTGATGACGAACATACATTATTGTTTTAGAGATTTCTCCTATCACAAGCGCTTGTGAGCATAGGCATAGATTTGATTTCTTTTTTTGTGTGCTGGCGAAAGAATTTAATAAAGCATGATATTGCATGCGTTTTGTCTAAATGGGTACTAAACCTTTAATATATGGCTTTGCGTGGTTTCCTATTTTCCTTTCTATCTACATTTACATAATTGAGATCTATAAATAAATGTATAAACCAAATTGTATAAATCTATTTTTTTGTGTTCATTATTTATTAAGATATGTTTTATAATTAGTATGTTGGTCCATAAACAAATTTAAAAAACAAAAATAGGGTTTTCATCTCATGTTTAAATAACTATACGATGTTCGCCGGATCAGCTAGTTAAGAATAAAAGTGACCAAAACAATGGTTTATAAACTTAGTAGCGCTATCTAGCTATGTGAATCCCAACGCCATCTATCATCATCTATCTAACACATAAATGACTGACACTACTGAGTTGGGCCTGCCCCAACTTCGTGGAGGAGTTTTAGCAGATTTTACCACACTGGAAAGACGGGTTGGCATAGGGCTTTACTTCTATTGTAGCTAGGTGATAATTTTTAACGTTCCTATTCTGTATGGATGGTATGAGTTGGTGACATTTTTTAAACTAAATCCGTTGAAAGGTATTTTATGTTTGAATAGAGTAAATAAACTATTTAGAATTATAATCTATCGCGATGGATTGTAGCATAGCACTTCACATAAGAGATAAGGCATGCTTTCCCCGGTCCATGTGGACGGAATACATGATTGGCGCTGCCGATTAGTCTGTGCAGTCTTTGGAGACTACTCGTAAGTCAATGCTCTAAAATGGATCCAACTTTTGAATTCATATTTCTCTCAAATGAATCGTGTGTCAATAATGGTCCGTGTGGTGACGGATTAAGAACAGATAGTGTCACCACCCCATTCCATCCAGATGGTGTCGTAAGAGCCGACAAAAATAATCGACAAGATCGATAACCTAGCCACATGAGAAGTAAAAATTGGTAGGTAACCTTGTGTCACCCTTTCCTGCCAGCGTGGTACAGTACGCTAATTACCCTCCATGCAACTGGAGGAAGCCCGACTTACCATTGGGTCGTTTGTGAGCTTAATAGTAGTTGTAGACATCTTAAATAAATACAAAAAATATAACCTCATGAGTATTTTGTGAGATAAAAATAGTATTTTTATTCTTAGCTTTATAAATGTATCTTTATAATGTACATTGGCGTTACAAGAATTGGGTGAAGTGTTTGACGTGAATGCGAATAACATTAAATGTACAAATGTCAGTACAGTAAGTTGACAATACACACCTAGGGTTCTGTACTAATTAGAAATAAAAAGTAATGTTTCTGGTGGATGAAATGCCGATTAAACATGTAATATATAGAAATGAGTTTGGCCAATGGTTCATCATTTACCAAAAGGAAAACAAACAGTGTGCTGACAACAAATATCTATATGTGTAAATATCACAGTAGATCTATGAATTAACCTCGATAATAATTTATCAATAAAACAAAATAATGTATCACAATTATCATATTATCAAATCACATCTCGTGACCTTGTGATGACAATAATAATAAAAATACTAATAATTAAATAATATTACAAATAAAACATAATTAATTGGTATATAAATTTCAAAATACTGACTTTGATATAACGATCTAGGAATACCCAACATACTTTGTGAACTACGGACAAAAAACAACTACATCTGAAAGATTTACATAATATTCTTTAGAACCCCAAAAATGCGATAACATCTGTAGGTTAATAGAAGCGAAGCACCGCGTAATAAATGTAACAGTAACTGGTAGGAAATAAAATCTCGAAGACAGCTTATGTCGGTTTGCTTTGTCGGTAATGCAATCAAGAATACCTTCTCCGGAATAACAACAACTCTGTGGGTTAATTTTTAAACGTAGATATTGGCAAATATGTTTTTATTATTTTAAGTACTAAGGAGACTTTGTGCAGGGCCTTTGAAGACTTTTAAGTTACGAATAGGTTTTCTATATTTATCACTATCACTAAATAGTATAAAACAAAGTCGCTGTAGTCTGTCCGTCTCTATGTATGCTTAAATCTTTAAAACTAAGTAACGGAATTTAAAGCTGTTTTTTTTAATGGTTAGAGGGATTAAAGAGGAAAGTTTTTAGGTATAATACATGCACCTGCGCGAAGCCGGGCCGGGTCGCTAGTAAAATATATTTTAAATGAATAATCTGAAAACGTAAAAAATATGGTTTAACGAAACCTTATAGCAATCTAATGAGAACCTACCAAAAGCGGCAGGTCTATGAATAATTTGTTTTCTACCTTGAAGTATGATGGAGAAACGGATGCTTTTTTACCACCACGTTACTCAGCAATTGTGCGTTCTATAGAAAACGAGCCATCTATCTAATCTGTTATGTTGGTCAAACCAAAATTTCAAGCAAATATAATTTGTGTGCCAACCCGTGTGGCTAGCTTGGCACAGTAGGCTAATTACCCTCCATGCAACTGGAGGAGGCTCGACTCAACAGTGGGCTAAGTAATAGTAGTCCCTCTAACTGTGCTTAGATAGCACGACTGGTCCTGTATCTAAGTGGCTTTTCCGCACGCATTGGTAGAATAGAAAGAAAAATGTATGTTATTGACATTGACATGGAGTGTGTTTTTTATATTCCACCAAAGCGTGCGGTTCGAAAGCCACTTGGCTAGGCCCACTGGTATACATAATTTGGTTACAAAAACGGGCTGTGCTTACAACTGCTTACCCTGCAAACTAAGGATATCCTCAACATCATTCGTTTAACCAAAAGAAGTCCACTGCTGGACAAAGACCTCCCCCCAAGGATTTCTACAATGGACAGTCCTAAACCATCCACATTTTCCGGTTTCCTGATACCTTAACCGGTGTCCCGTGTGGTGACGAATTTAGAATACATAGTGTCGCCACCCCATTCCGTCCTGAGGGTGTCGTAAGACCCGACAAAAGGAATCAACGGATCAATGGATCGACGGGTCCCGGGTTCGATTACGGGATCGGGCAAGTGTCTTTGTCTAAACCAGAGGCACTTGCTCGGAGTCTGGATGTCATTTGTGTTCTTGCATTACATGTTTGTAAACTGCCCCAGCGATACAGGTTATACCTAGTGCAGGGGTTTCGTTTATTTTAAAAGAAAAAGGAAACTGAGCCGCAAGAGAAGAAAACTTAATACGAAACCCTATGCACAATAAATGTGTTCTTTGCACAAGAAACAATTCCTATCTCTCTCTCTCTCTCTCTCTCTCTCTCTATGCCAGCCCGTCTGGCCAGCGTGGCACAGTAGGATAATTAGTCTCAATGTTGGAGAAGGCTCGACTTAGATGTGAGTCATTTATGGGCTGACAAGAGAAGAAGTAACCAGGTCCACCGTGCGCGAGGTATTGCCACTAGAGAATCTCTCTACCCTATCTCCAGTCAGTCCTAGCCAGTTACGTTTTGCAATACCATAACCCTTACTCTTTTCAAGGAATGTGTTATTCACGGTACGTTAAAGATTGGTAAATCGGAGTTAACTTTAACATTTTAATTAGAGATACGATCGCGTGCCCACACAGTTAGACGCGCATTACTAGTGCCCGCTACTCCGCTTGCATACATTTCGTAATTATAATAGTCTGTACAGTTATTTCTTTCATGTTTTTTATCTTTTTTTTTATAAAACGAAGCCTTGGCACTAGCTACAATGAACATTCATGAACACAAATGACACCTAGACTCAGAGCAAGTGCCTCTGGTTTAGACAAAGACACTTTCCTGACCCCGGAATTGAACCGGGGACCAGTGGTCCAAAGGTTATTTAAATTAAAGGAACACAGCAGTGAAAGACAACCATAAAACAAAACCCTGTGTCCATTATCCGCGGCTACCAATCTGGCCAGCAATCTAAATTATGCGCTGTTGGTCGTGCTAGCGGACTGTGCGTAATGTCTCCGACCGACGGGTAAAGCAACCCTGGATGGTTCTACTGGACATTGGATATCATTTGTGTGTCCTCTGAGCGTGTATCTGTCACCTGACCTCCTCCGGGCTTCGAAGGGAAATAAAGCTTTCGGTCCCGGCTGCTATTCTACCATCTATGGCGGTCGTAGCATGATAATTTACAGCTGGTCTTATCATATAATTACCGGTAGTCCCACTAGATGGGTAGCGGAAGGCAGATGGCAATCGCTTTATGTCAATACTGGTAGTTAGGCAAATCTAGATATACCTGTTCCGACCCCAATAAAATTGGGGAAATGGGGAGGAAGATATATTGGATGACTTGACTCAGTGGTTTAAAATAGTCTAATACGAATTAGAATACGGAAAATGTGTCATTAATAGAGTGTTATCATAAGTTTTCACGCGGTTCAAAAATCTAGAAAAAAATAGTTCATGTCTGGTTTTACCATCATCATAATTTCAGCCGATTGATTACGTTTTTTAAATTGGCACCTGTCAGATATCAAACCTAAAACATAAGTAACTGACGTAACATTGATAAGTATTTAGACAGCGTAATCAATTTAGGTAATAAAAATCAATCATGGCTACTCAATAGTGTATTGAGACACTTACGGTGATGTAACCAAATGAGTGTAATCAAAACACAAAAAAATCGATAAGTAATAATTCGATTAAATTGGGTAGTAAGTTACTCGATAGATAGTTACAAAATCTTGTCATGCGTAATATTAAAATAATATATATCAAATATCTGTTACTAGTTATTTTGACATTACGGAAACAACATTCTTTGCATATTCATAATATTCTTCAAAAGAAACCAGTACTCTGAATAAATTTGATTTGCGCCAAAAACGCTTTCTAACGAAAGCTTAAATAAATAGATATATTGTAGCATTAAATATATTTTAACGTAGTATATAAATGATTATATTAAATTAGTATACTGTATGTTTCTAATAATTTAAATTAAAAATAGTTTTTAGAAATAATAAATAAAACACACGCACCGCTCTATTCCTTTCAAAAGTGCATCCAAAAAAAGGAAAAAATAAAAACACAATCACGTTACACTACAACAAATTTGACATCAAGAATTTCTCTCGGGCAGAAATCGTCAAATTTTAAATTCGGAACGCACTAGCGCGCTGTAGATCGCGTCTCGGCTCTACGTACAACGGAACAAGACTGAATAAGTCAGCGAACGGACGTACGGTCAGTTATGCCGTGTACAACCAATATGCGTGATGTAACACCGAATGTCATATTAATGGGATTTTATGTAATCGATGAAAGGTCGAAGATGGCTTGCCGATTTTGGCAGAATGCTGCTTGTCAGCAGATGTCAACAGGTTTGGTGGTTTGCTGAAATTTTGGAAGTAGGATCCAGAATTTGACACCTATTATGGTTGATGATACGGTTTATTTATTTATTGTTCTTGTAATTTCCGCCCATAAATGACCCATAGCTGAGTTGGACCTGAAATTAGTCTATAATGCCAAAAACCGGTATTTTTTTAATAATATTAATTTATTAGGTAGTAAAGATCGTTCGTTACATCTCTAGAAATGTCTTTTCTAATTATACTCGTATTGTAGTTATCTAGACTTCAAAGTGTGGCATGAGAATAAATTAAACCTAATATTTTAAATCATATGGATACAACAATTCTGAAAAATTATTCAGTGTGGTGACGGATTTAGAATTCATAGTGTTGCCACCCCATTTTATTCTGAGGGTGTCGTAACAGGCGACAGAAGGAAATGATATAGCCGAAAACCTAGCTGCAAAAGAAGGAAAACTTGATACAAAACCATTTTCTAACCCGTCTGGCCCGCGTGGTATTTTGCTTCCATGTAGTTGGAAGAGGCCCGACTCAACACTGGGTCATTTAAAGGCTGAGATGAACAAGTAGGATGAAAAAATCCTGGACACTAGAACTACTACATTTGTAAAATATTGCAACAGTGTTCGAAATTAAAATTATAAACAGAGTATCATTACTATTAATAATATCAATATATCGATATACTTTTTTTGGAAGAGTGCAAAATGCATTTACGCGTAGTCGCCCAAAACACGGTCGGAAGATTTTCACATTCTTGCCTAGGCCTGGCTGAGATGATAGCCAACAAATTACTCACTGCTGCGAATTCCTCTAAGTTCTTAACTTGGTGGAACAAGTTCATAAAGGAAAATTATCCTGCGATACTGGGCTCACTAGTCGACTTGACACAATCTGCAATTCACGTAACGAAAAATCATGTAGGTTTTATCACAAAACTCTTATAAAACTGCCATCATTATCATTTGGGCCCACGTTTGGTGCATACACTCTTAACGGCGTCATATCTATACTCATATCTTTCATACGCATGTCCTCATCTATCTATCTCCTTATCCAAAAGCTTTACGTGCATCCACAAACATACTAGGTGCAAGGTGATACGGGTTTGTATCAAGAATTTCTTCTCTTGCCTACCTGCCTGATTGACATTTTGTGATTCCGTCACTATAGGGCTACCTACTTAGTGACATTGTTTCTTATATAGCAAAAATCGTCTTCGAGAATTGTTCCCAGGAGACAGAGGCATCGTGCTGCGCCAGCTCATTAGAAAGTGACCGCACCTGCAGGCTTCGCATCAACCGAGGCCCACGCTCTGGTTCACCTCTACGATACTCGCTACTACTGTGACCACGCTTTTAGGATTTAATTATAATTCCACAACTAACCGTTACATATACACTAATATGAAAACTTAAAGTCAAACCTACTTACTACTACTACTATTCACCCCTTAAATTCAAATTCAAATCATTTATTTTGCTTGGGTCACGATGGACACTTACAAAAAGTCAACACAATATTCATAAAGATTCTATATAATACAAATGGTCTACCGTCTACCACCAGTTCGGAACGCGACCACTCTTGAGAAGAACTGGCAAGATTTTTTTTGCATTGCGGTCCTATTTCTTATGTATACATATATACAATAACATAATTGAATAACGTAAATGACTCACCAGACACTCAGTCGTCCCATTATAGGGATGGTAATCAGCCTACCGTGCCACGACTGGCCAGGAGGGTTGGCACGGGGTGTCGTTTCAAGCTTTCCTTCTCTTTCCGCTAGGTTTTCGGCCGTGTCATTTCCTTTTGTCGGCTCTTACGACACTCTCAAGATGGAATGGGGTAGTGATACTATGTATTCTAAATCCGTCACCACGCGGATAACATATTTTTGCAGCAGTAAATTGAGACGAAGATTATAGAAGATTATATTATATTTAGGATAATAAACTAAGTGGCTTGGGAGACATGAAATTTATAGACGTTTAAGAATTAAATTTCGCTCGAAAAAAGAATTAAATTATTTAAAATCCACTATGAAAATAGTAGTTCTGTTAAAGGTACATTTCGTAAAATTCGTCATATTTAAGGACAACAATATTTTCCTTCTGAGATTCTGAGATCTGAGTTGTGGCCAGCTAGATCATGTGATTTAACACTACTGGATTATTTTTTGTGGGGTTATCCAAACTCAGATCTGGCGAATTCCTCTGACGAATTTTACGACATGTAACTTTAACAGAACTACCATTTTCATAATGGATTTTAATTATTTTAATTCGATTTTCGAGCGAAATTTAAATCATTGTGACTGACAATGTAAATGTAAAAACTGTCATGTTTCATGTCAGTTGTCATGTAATTTGGTGGTGCCCCAATTTAAAAAAAAAGTTTTATTGATAAACCAGTTGAATTTTATGGTCACTCTACATACGGCGTACGTTTTTATTACAATTTAAAGTAATAAGTGTGCGGTTAAGCGGTTTTAATATATTTTTTTTGAAGAATTGACTCCGAAATTTCGGTCAATATTTAAATGTGCTGGAATAAATAAATAAATAAATAAATGATGATGGGCTTAACTGGTGATATCCTTTTCTTATCCAAAAATCAAATGCAGTAGCAATTACTTTAGAGCCAAAATAAGTAGATTCAATGAACATACACTGCACATTTTTTATAATAGGATCTAACTTAGACTTACATGCTATTACTCTAACAGTATGTTATATCTTAACTAGCGACCCGCCCCGGCTTCGCACGGGTGCAATGATGAACATCTAATAAATTTATCAGTGTTTTTCTACAACATCATGCATGTATTATACATATAAACCTTCCTCTTGAATCACTCTATCTATTAAAACTGTTTCAAAATGCGTTGCATAGTTTTAAAGATTTAAGCATACATAGGGACGGACTGACGAAAGCGACTTTGTTTTATACTATGTAGTGATTACCACATACAAACCTAATTAACTTCATTAGCGATATATTATTAGACGTTGTGTATATTAGAAACCTATTTAGTAATAGTTGAGTGAATATGCGTTTGTACAGATCGCGTTCGATAAGAATACTGATAGTGTAATGCGTTTTTGTCTGCAACTGTATTAGAGAAGGAAATAATTGAATATGTAAGAGTTATGTAGTCATAAGTTGCGTGTTATTGATACGAATAAATGTTTTGTGATTATAGTATACATGGCATAATTATTTTATATCATCACTACATAGTATAAAACAAAGTCGCTGTCGTCTGTCCGACCCTATGTATGCTTAAATCTTTAAAACGAACCAACGGATTTTGAAGCGGTTTTTTTTAATAGATAGAGTGATTCAAAAGGAAGGTTTTAAAATATAATACATACATAATTACAGCCGCGCAAAGTCGGGGCGGGGCGCTAGTTTCTTGATAAATATCTCTTCCACAAATCGCAAATATAACAGACTAGCTTCTGCACGCGGCTTCGCCCGCGTTGGCTTTTGAACCCGTGCTTATCTCTATGCATATTTTTTACGAACTAAAAACCGTTAATGTGACTAAACTATGATAGTTAGATATATGCTCTCGTGGACTTTTTTGTAGAACTTTATAAGACCTACAAACCCGTAGTACATCATTTTGTTCTATTGTCAATAGTTTTTGCAGCGCACGCATAAATAGGTTTTCGATTTTACACCTTGATTTACAAAATCGCAATTTTCATACAGATCCCTACTTCTTTTAAAAATAAAATATAGCCTATAACCTTCCTCGATAAATGGACTATCTAATACTGAAAGATTTTTTGAAATTGGACCAGTAGTTCCTGAAGTTAGCGCATTCAAACAAACAAACAAACTCTGCAGCTTTATATATTAGTATAGATATGCGCATAGGCATAGCGAAGTGAAGTACCACTATGAGGGAAGTCCATAGGCCTATAGAAGAGTATTGCTTTTCTAAGCGGATTATTAGGAGCTGCTGCACCGTGAATGCGTCATAAAGATTTAAACACTGGCTGCAGCACGTGGTTTCACTTGGTACCAATTCTAAATCCAGCTGCCATTTTTATATTATAAATTGTTGCAACAAACAGAAAAGTTGTTTATCGAGTCGCCCAACACTATATGTTTAACATATGCTTCTATGCCATAATTAATTAATTTTAGTTTTCATTACGAAAACGGAATAAATAAATAAATAATTTCGTATTTATATAATTTCGGATTAACAGTGTTTTTTTGTGTGTTACCACATATAGTTTTAGACCGTATTTAGAATGTATTCTATCACCAACTCACACCATCCTAAGGGTGTCATAAATGTGACTAATGGAACGCAAGAGGCAGACCATCTAGCCACATGGGAAGGGAAACTTGATACAACCCCGTGCCAACCCGTATTGCCAGCGTAGCACGGTTGGCTAATTTGCTTACATGAATTTAGAGGAGGCTTGATTGCCTGTGGACGGGCTATCTATGGACTGAAGTAATGGATTAACACATTTTAAATGTTTTAAAGAAAGATGAATGTGAGATAAAATTTCATTATTTAAATTAAACGCCTTTTAAGGGATTTTGTTAATAATGTATAATTTCAATGCGTAATAATCATTAAATTTATTAGATCTACGATTTACGAAAGTATTTATATTTATTTGTATTTATTAAAACTGATTATTTATTCATGTATTATTGAGTTAATTTTGGCGATTACAATATTTTTATAGATAATATATGACAGTATAGTCGTCATAAATCCTGAATAATATAATAAAAATATTAAAAATCAAAGATCAAGGCTTGTGCAAAAATCTAGCGTGACAGATTACAATAATAATATGTATTTCTATCAACCAAGAATGATATTGTAGTCGTTTATCGAAATTATATCAAAATGGTACTTGTTTTTTCCGTGGAGAATAAAACAAAAGGTTCATGCTATAGGGAATCTGACTATTGGGAGTCAAATATAATTTTAAATTCTTTAGCAACGTTAGACGTTTTCATGTTTACATGTGCAACGCAGTAAGAAAATTCAGATCAAGTTTGTAATATATCAACATTTGCATTCAAATATTAAGAAATCAGGCTAATTTAAGATTAATATTGGCGGAAAAGTATATATTAGACCGGTTGTGAAGAGTTCACAATATCATTATAGCTTATATAGGATTTCGAATGGTAATTTATACTATAAATATGGAAGTTTAGTTGTTTATTACTCAACCAGTCACAGCTAGAGCTCGAAATATAATAAATAAATGTGGGACTAATTTAGTTTATTTTTACAATAAAATAGAGCAGGTTTCAATTCTGTGGCAAGTACTTTTTAGCTCAAGAGGTTGGAAAGTTATGTTGGCTACACTAAAATTTTGTATTCATAATAAGAACAGGGAAAACATAAAACCTTTTTAGGTTTATGTTTGTGTCTGTTAATTGTCTGCAATACGCTGCATTATACTAACTGTTGTATAAAACATGACATAAAGGATATTTGTAAATAGAAAGGACAAACTCTTAGGGGATGTATGTATAGGTATGTGTGACAATCTTTGTTCATAAATTACTTACTATTATAGTCAGATACCTTTGTTATTTATTTTTTAAACGTGGCTCCTTCACTAGGAATAACCTATATCACACAATTTCTGGCTGGATAATCATCCCCTAGCGCCTAAACATACTGTACTAATTCTTTGTTTCATTTTAGTTTGCAGATTAACTTACTGATCATTAAATCAAAAATTAACACTGGCTCGAAATTATAAATATTAAACCTGTCATTGTCGATTTCGGCCCTATTCAGTTTGGAAGGTACAAATCGGAAAGTAAGTAATTGTGTAAAGGAGACTGTTTTTGTTAAATCCTGTATATAATGTAGTATACCAATAGTATATCTAATAAAACATACCAATCATTCCACGATTACGGAAAATCATTAACATGTGACTCTCCGTAATGCAATCAGAAAATGGAGTTATGTCATTTTAACACTTAGACATTGTTTGCTTGGTATAGTTTAGCCATTTGCAGTTTACATAATTAGTGAACTACTTGTATAAATATTTATAACCTAGTATTTACCCGTGATTTGCTGTTTTATACGTATTTAAAGGCTGTTGGTTTGTTCGTGTGAACAATGTTTTCTAGGCGGGTAGCCACCACAAAAACATGTGAAATTTTACCAGGGTGGTAAGGTTGCCAATGACACAAGGCATAGAGGATAACTTTGTTTTTTTATAATATAACTAGCGACCCGCCCCGGCTTCGCACGGGTGCCATGATGAACGTCTAAATTTCTGCATGTACTATACATATAAACCTTCCTCTTCAATCCCTCTATCTACTAAAAAAAACGCTTTAAAATCCGTTGCATAGTTTCAAAGATTTAAGCATACATAGGGACGGACAGACCACAGCGACTTTGTTTTATGATACATATCAGTGTTGATAGTGATAGAGATGATGTTGATGATAGGCTTACGTTTGACCTCAATCTCGCTTGATGGAAGGCGAAGATGAGGCATAGGATGTTACACGTTGGTATAGATTCTATATTAAAGAAGGTGTCTGTCTGGCCTTAAAGAGGTCCAGATTATATCGTCACTCAGACTCAGACCCTCACTCAGACTTGAGCTGTTTGCTTCGGAAAGGATCTCCAGCTTACACAAGACCGCAGCCAAGCACCGCCCCCCTCGGGTGATCAGAGCTCTATCATGGAGAGCATTATGTTAGCAATGTAATGGACCTGGCTTTCTACGTCGCAATCACCATGCTTCTCTTATTTACAGTATTGGCAACGCGCGAATTACGGTTTTTGCCAATTCCATATGTGACAATATCCGCTTAGCATCGGACAGGGTATACCTGTCCGATGCTATGATGCTGCAAAGTAAAAAAATATCCAAATTCCAAATCCAAATTGCCAGTTCTTCTTAGCAGTGGTTGCGTTCCGAACTGGTGGTAAACTATATTACTTGGCATTGTATATTTTAATCAATATGTTGACAGTTTGGAAGTGTCCTTTATTTCCTATACAAAATAAATGATTTGACTTTGACCTGAGGGCCTCCTTAATGATATTAAAAGACGAAGGCTGTAGTACCATCAGGCTTAAGGATGAGTGTAGACTCAAGAAACAGCAAGCGTGACATTCCTCAGTCAGTGCCAGTCAGTGTCATTCGGCTCTCCACCCTGTTCGAAAGTAGTTGTGTCGGACGAATTGACTAAAATATATGTTTAAAATGGACAGAAAGCTGTTTGAGAACCTGGCCGTTGGCGTTGAAAGCCAATTCTCTCTAGTTATTAGGCAAAAAAGCTCTAGTAAGTTAACCCGTGTGGTGACGGATTTAGAATACATTGTGTCACCACCCCATTCCATCCTTAGGGCGTCGTAAGAGCCAACAATAGGAAATAACAAAGCTGATAATTTAGCTACATGAGAAGGAAAACTTGATAGGAAACCCTGTGCCAACCCGTCTGGCTTGCGTGGCACAGT
Organism: Clostera curtula; assembly: GCA_905475355.2. NCBI lineage: Eukaryota > Metazoa > Arthropoda > Insecta > Lepidoptera > Notodontidae > Clostera > Clostera curtula. The sequence goes on along the minus strand of FR997803.1, from coordinate 498,538 downwards.
CGGCTAATTACCCTCCATGTATTTGGAGGAGGTCCGACTCAGCAGTGGGACATTTATGGACTGAATAATAGTAGTAGTAGGCAAATTGGGAATAATAAAATACGATAAACATCTCTATGTAGATCCTCTGCTGCTAACGTGTGCATGCGCATGCGTAACTGAGATTGCGCGGTTGCACATCATCTACATTGTGATCGTTCACGCTTTGAGCTTCCTATATTTGTACAATATGGACAGTTACACAAAATTACTCTACTCCAGTGATACAGTTGACGTAAGTTATGTGAATTATCTGATTTGAAGTTATGTACTGTAACTTAGCATAGACATTCTAACTTGCTTTTTACCAATTTCGTTGCGGACGGAAATGTAGCTTCAAAAACTTATTACTGAATATCCATATAAATTTTTGTAAATCATCTCTTTATAACTAGATTTTTAATTGAAGTTTTCTTTTGGCTCCCCACCACTAAAGCTGAGTAACTTTAGTGGTGGGCAGACAAAAGAGTGTGTCTCATGGTATTTGTCTGGCTAAGATAGCTGCTAAGCACGTCACTGGGAGAGAGGTGTGTTCTTCCCTCTACCATCGACTACTCGGGCTGCAACTGGAGTCACCTTCCTCCTCCACTATTTGGTACTCTAAATACGTGCTGTTTGTATATTTGCAAATGTGCCCCGGAATGTCCACACAGAGTACTTCTAAGAATTGGTAGGCTTATAAGCAAAGTTAATTTCGGTGATGCCTTCTTAAATTGGCGGAATAATTTTAATCTAAAATAATTTTGCGGTACTCTTCTACTTGCGAGCAATACATGAAGCTATCACTCTATGATGCATATGGCAAAAAGGTGTACTAAATTGTATTTACTTTCAGCAAAAAAAAATCTACCCTTGATGTTCTTAAAAGTCAATTGCCCTTCCAAAGCAGTCATAGCATAGGCAGCAAAGCCATTACCGATTTACTTTCAAAGGTCCAACGGTAAAATAACCGTTGAAGATCACCATAGACAAGACCATCCGACGCCATAGGCACAATACACGCTAAAGTACGCAGTAGCACAACTCGTATTACTTAACTGACTTAGTGATCAGGTTAGAGTGTTGCCGACCCTAATATGATTGGGAAAACGGAAAAGGGGTAATTGGCCTGCAGGTTCAAGAATGTCTGGCTCGAGTGGACATAGAATGTGCGTCCATGTAAATTTGAAATCATTCTTGCTTTGGAGGGTCTGTAAAACCCAGCATAGGTCTCAGCTGCCACGTACAGATCTATAATAGTCGATACATGAAGTTATGAAGTCGGTTGAGTGAAATTAACAATTGGTCTAACCGTTGTGATTACCGATAGTCCTACTAGATAGATGCTCGTTCTCAGACGACACTTGTTTTATCTAGAAATTACCTTGAATAGTAATTTATGTTTCATTACGCAATTTATGAACCGATTATGGTAGCGAAGCGTTTTCTAGTTGTCAGTAGGAAGTCAGATTACTGTTGGTAATATTATTTACTGTAGACTAGTGGTGCGCGACCACAGACGGACGGGAAACTGTTCAAACGAGGACGGTACAAAATTAATACTATCGTAAATAACCGTCTGGCTATTATTTCACAGATCATAAATCGGCTTGGTCTGGTAAATACTGGTTTCAGGACGATTTACAATTCCTTTTCGTTACAGCCCATCAATGACCCACTACTGGGTCGGGCTTCCTCCAAATTCATGGAGGGAACTTAGCCTACTGTGTCACGCTGGCAAGACGGGTTGGCACAGGGTTTGTATCAAGTTTTCCTTCTCTTGGGGCTAGGTGATCTGCCTCTTGCGTTCTTTTAGTTGCCTCTTACGACACCCTAAAGACGGTATGGGTTGGTGACATTGTGTATAACCTAAATCGGACCAAAACCGTGTGGATTAGGAATTCCTTTTACCAACAGCATAAAAATACGCCTTAGTTCGGGAAGCTGCGAAAGATCTTCTCGTTCACAATATCCCACTGTTTGAGGACCAATATTTTCGATCAATGTGTGTCTCTATCTCTACCATATGCCATCACTTGCAAGTGATGGCATATGGTAGAGATACGTGGTCGGTCACTATGTGCTCCATCAAAAGGCTCAAAATCGCCCAAAGGGCAATGGGGCTATGCTCGGAGTTTCCGTACGACATAGAATCAGAAATGAGGAGATACGCGGGCGAGCCAGAGGTAGCGATCCTATGGGCTATCTACAGGATTGCCAACAAGTAGCACATTGCTCGCACGACTGTCATCCGATAGTTCAGAAAATTTTACAACAGTAACTACTATCGGTCCGTTCACAATTTTATTATAGTTGATATGGTTTTTTTAGTACAACCTATATAATTATATCGTTTTAATATACCCTATAGATTTTGCAGTGCCATTTGCCATTATGACTCAGTGGTTATGGGTAACTGGTGATAATAGTCTTTTTCACTTCATTTTCGAGCGAACACTTAATAATGTCACATTTATAACTATAATTAAAAAAATCATATCATTTATATTTTATAGTCCATCTCTTGCAGCCGTCATTTCATTTTATCGGCTCTTACGCCAAAAGTAAATCAGAGACACCGGATATTGCACCTACACGCAATTCTTAGCCTCTGTATTAAATAAACCGGCAGTGGGGCATTAGTTTATTGGGTACTTAGTCTGCACGGGTAGCAATCATCTGCTGACCTTCTCAAATATGATGGCGATAAACATCTTTGCGAATTGATCAATAACGTGGACGTGAGAAGTCTGGAGCATGGTTGAATGTAAATCTCTTTCTGCAATGCCATGACTGTACAGGGTTGGCACTTGATTTGTCAATCACCATTTTTAACCATCAACAAAAAGAGGGGTGTCTGTCTGTCTGTCCGTATTTTATGATGCGATATTTTTGTTTGAAATCAGGATTTCTAGCAGTCGCCCTTAGATATCTTTTATCAAAATCGGATTGGTATTTTTGCACTTGTATCAGGAGTACTATCGAATTTTCGAGTTTGAGTTATTTTGTGGTGTGGACCTTTTATAAACTATCACCAGGATTGAGAAGACCTAGCAAGAGAAACTCAGCGGGTGTCTATTTTTTGAATTCCATTTGTATATGCCTAATGTTTAATGTGTGACTGGTAAGAACAGGTGGACGATGGCGGAGTTATGTGGGACTCCGCTAAATGTACGTTCACAACTACACATTAAACAATAACCACAGCAAAAAATAACTACCTTTAATCCATATAATCTAGTATCTATACTAATATATAAAGCTGCAGAGTTTGTTTGTTTGTTTGTTTGTTTGTTTGAACGCGCTAATCTCAGGAACTACTGGTCCGATTTTGAAAAATCTTTCAGTGTTAGATAGACCATTTATCCAGGAAGGTTATAGGCTATATTTTATTTTCAAAAGAATTAGGGATCCGTATGAAAATTGCGATTTTGTAAACCAAGGTGTAAAATCGAAAACCTATTTATGCGTGCGCTGCAAAAACTATTGACAATAGAACAAAATGATGTACTACGGGTTTGTAGGTCTTATAAAGCTCTACAAAAAAGTCCCAAAGAGCACATATCTAACTATCATAGTTTAGTCACAATAACCGATTTTATGTTCATAAAAAATATGCACGGGTTCGAAGCCCACGCGGGCGAAGCCGCGCGCAAAAGCTAGTTTAAAATAAATCTAAAATAATCATAATCAATGTGCCATGCAACCCTGATTTACTTTTTCAAATTTGTTACAAAATTATACCATCGAGTGTTATGAAACTCGTCTCAGCATCTAGTGTTTCACCTTTGGTCTGTGATGCAATGTCATCAAAACATCGAGAATTTCAATACGTCATTAACAGGCTTATTAATTTGGATTTTATTCTTGTATACATTGATTTAAGTTTATTGCTAATTGATGTTAATGTAAAACAAAGACCACAGGAAGTTACTGGCAGGAGTGGTAGACATATGCCAAGGATTTCTAAAACCCCCTTTGGTTTTAGAAACCCTTGACATATGCCTACCACTCCTTTTGCCTATCACACCTTTCTCCTTTCCACTTGTTTAAAAAATATATTTTTCATCCCCCCATCTCGGAAAGAGTATTTTTGCTCTTCGATATCTGAGTGCAAAAGCCGTTTTTATTCGCTAGAGAATAAAGTAAAGATTATTCTGTAATACTTACCTGTCATAATGTAGTAATTAATACCTAAACTGAAATAAAAGTGTAGGTACCTATCTTGTGATTGTAACGTTTTTTTTTTGCATTTAGTCATTTCCTCGCTGAGGTGGAATGAAAAGTTACGTGTTGCACTCGAGTGCAAAGATTTTTCACCTCGTGCTCTTTTGATTCCCTCGCTAACGTTCGCTTGCTCGGTCATCAAAATTGAACACGCGGTTAAAAAGCAACTTTGCACTCTTGTATAACAAATAACTATTATTATTCTGGAATTGACAGAGTTTTATTCCGTTTTATGCAATCATTTATTTAAGCGGAACACCTGCATTGCAGGGGCTGATTACAAACATGTAATTCACAAAGAGAAACGATACTCAGACTCAGAACCTTATGCCTCTGGTTTACACAAAGATACATGCCCGACCCCGGAATCGTGCCGGAGACCAGTGATTCAAAGTCAGCACATCCTACGCCTCGTTATATCACGGTAAATTTTGAATCATTAATTGCATTCCGCCATTCCGCTAGACTGCGACCGAGAAATCCCATTCAAAATATGTCTCCAAAAAGGGTAATGTTACCTTTACAAGTTCTTATCTTTACAATTCATTTTGTCAAAGGTTACCGCATATTTGTGGGTTAAGTGTGTTGTAACTTAAGCGCATTATGTCACTTTCTCGTTGAATAATTCGTAACCTTTTGACGTATATAGAAAGTCCTTTCAACCCGGAATTATAACCATTGTCATCGTCACCAACAAATTACTAGCCATAAGAATCATCTAAAAATTAGAACAAGTTTACATATAACATAATGAAACCTAGCATTGAAATATATTATCTTCATTATCACAGCCCCTAAAAGATTCACTGCTAAACCGGTCCTCCTCTAATTACAGGAAGGAATTAGCCTACTGTACCATGTTCGCCAGAAGGGTTGACACAAGGGTTTTGGTCTGGATTCGGTTCATCGGTTTAGCAACTCTGATGCCTCTTTCTGACTGTGTCGCACAAAAACACAGCGTCCATGCGTCCACAGACAGACGCTTATCACCCTTTTCCGGAGGTTTAAAGATGAATTATGAATCCGCTAATAATATAAGCTTATCAAAATAACTTCGCGGTATAACAATGGTGTTGCGTAAATATTAGTCATGCTTTCTACGGATGACGCCCAAAGCCGAATAGTTCCCATGGAGTTTACATAATGAGGCAGAACTTAGAGGAAAATAAATAATTTAATTACTTCTTAACTATGACGGGTTATAAATGTATTATGTAACTAATACCATTTTTGGTAACTTTTCTTTTTAACCACTTTTAAAGGCGAAGTTATTAGTTCTGTTTTAATGTTACCGCATCGTTTGTAACTCCATATTTTATTCACTGATTTGGAAAATTCCGTTTAATGCGTAGTCAAGGCTTTTGTCAAAAAAAAATGGAATAAGTACGAAGATAAAAATCTAAAGTCGACGCGCGCAAAGCCGGTGCAGAACCCAGTAATTATAATTACTTACTGACCTATTTATTCCACGAGTTGAAGGATTTAGAATACACAATGTCACCAACCCATACTATCCTGTGGGTGTCTTAAGAGTCGACTAAAAGAACCCAAAAGGCAGATCACTCAGAAAAAGTTGATACAAGTCCTGTGTCAACCTGTCTTGCTAGCGTGATGCACTAGGCAAATTTCCTTCCGTTCATTTGGAGGAGGCCCGACTTAGTAGTGGGTCATTTATAAGCTGACACGACCTTGTATTCTTAATGATAAACAACCAAAAAATATGAAACATTTTTGTTTATATCCAACATCCATATTATGTTTTGTAGTTTGTATAGTTAACTATGTATTTAGTAATAGGTTTATTGTGTGCCATATTTCACTCAATTATAACTGGATCATTTTAATTTCAACAATCATAATTTACATTGTAGTCTTGATTGAACAACCTAAAGTCATCAAATATAATTCTCCGTAACGCACAACTGAGTACAAGATTACTTTCTTCCACAGTTCCCTTAAGCTTGCTGCAAACTAATTGAAGATGTCTTAGGTTTAAATACAAGAAACGAAATAAACACTTTTATAACGGATTTATCGCCTTTAAATTACATTATTTAATTACCAACTTTTCGAATGCTTTACAGCAGTCCATGACGATTATTGATTAATTGTTGCTACAACAACTTTTTTTAGAATTAATGTCTAAGATGTCATACTCACTCAATGACTCATGGCAGAGGTAGCGTCTGTAGGGCGATTCTTTTCTGCAATATGGTTGAGGAGGGGATAACTGTGACGAGTACTTTCCTTGTGATCAAGTACCTACCGTTGCTGGAAGTCTGCCGACTGCATGCATTTCTGAATACTTGCGAGGTTTTTCCGGAAATGTTGCAATATCTAATTCCATGTTTTATAACGGCTCATTCTGTTGCCTATTGCGAATATTGGTGCATCGATTGAGGGTTCCTTACAAAAAACATCTAAACCAATCCGTGTATACCCATGGAATTACTAAGAGATAATGATAAAGTTTGTAAGAAAGTTATACGTGTTTACACTAATACCAACTACCTATGAAATCTTTCCCTTACCTATTATTTATCACGATAGTTTTTTAAATAGTATTAATGTAGCTAATGTGAAAGTAAACCTATTTTGTTTTTATAATCAGCCCACTGTTGAGTCAGGACGCCTCCCAACACAGGGAGGGTAATTAGCCTACTGCGCCACGCTGGCCAGACGGGTTGGCACAGGGTTTGTTCACATTTTCTTCTTTTGCGGTTAGGTTTCAGCCTTGTCGTTTGCTTTTGTCGACTCTTACGACACCCTCAGGATGAAATGGGGTGGTGACACTATGTATTCTAAATCAGTCACTAGGCGGACGATTTTTGGCAAATATATTACATATTTCAATTGTGTTTAATACGGGTATAAACCCCCAGAAGACAGTAATCCTTGCCTTTTACCGATTTAATAAGGGTCATCTACCAATCTCACCCCTGTCGCCAATTCATAAAATCTAGTATTAAATAAATACACACATTAGTTCATGCATTTGAAACAGGTTTTCCCTCAATTATCATTGAACCCTGAACGGGTCGTAGGTCGGGAAGTGTGACGATTTTCTTTGCCGGATGTCCCTTACGTAAACTTGCGTTTGACATACCTGCTTCTTATCATGCTGCAGTCAAACAACTTTACTCAAGAAAACCCTATTTGGAGATATGATCTTCTGCTTCTAAACCTCTGACCGGGGGCTCCTCCAACTATATGGTAATTGGCCTACTGGGTCACCCTGGCCAGACAGGTTGGCATAGGGACGCATATCAAGTTCTTCTTCTTCCCAACCCACACATTACCCACTGCTGAGTCGGCCTTAACATCCTTTTGTCGGCTTTTACGACACCCTCAGGATGGTTACACACGGGATACCGGGTATACGCTTACTGGTAAACACACATGTTAAACTTGTTAAGTGATAGTGAAAGTTATTCCTAATAAATATGTAAGATGACTTAATGACCGGTCGAACAACATATTTATGCTATCATCATGAATTTGCAATAGTTTTACGTTAATTGCGTCACAGCTGAGGTAATTCTTTGTGGAATTGTGTTACGTGCAATATAGGTATTCTGGGTGGTTGTTTTAGAGGTTGAATTACCTAGAATGCTTCCTCAGTACAAGGGATTTTTTATGAACCTACCATATAAAAAATCATTTCGGATTTTTCGCCTGTATTTTACATTATTTAATTCCAGACCTTTCGAAGGTTTTGCAGCAGGTTACAGGAATGAGCCGCTCTTCGCGATGCTTGGGATTCAGTTATTAAATTGATCAAATGTCAAGCTCAACACTCTTTTGCAAGACCTCAGGACGCCGCGTGCACAGGGAACGCTATCAATAAAACAAAATTAGAGGCGGTACTGTTAAATATTTCTTTGTACTTTTGAAGACAACTGTTAGCTAATTTAATTTCAATGTGTAATAATTGTGAAAATATAAGACACAATTATTACTTATTATTAAATTATTAAACAATTACAATTATTAAACAGTTTCATCCCCAAATTCTATCCAACTGTAAATTATTGCACGATGTACGAGTTGTGTTTATTACAACGTTTCAACCACTTATTTCGCTCAACCACTACTAGTACTCAACCCATAAATGACCCACTGCTGAGTCGGGCCTCCTCCCGTCGCAGGGAAGGTCATTAGTCTACTGTGCCACGCTGGCCAGACGGGTTGGCACGGTTTGGTATCAAGTTTTCTTTCTCTTGCGGCTAGGTTTTAGGCCTTGTTATTTCCTTTTGTCGGCTCTTACGATACCCTCAGGATGGAATGGGGTAGGAATACATAGTGTATTCTAGATCCGTCACCTATTTTATTGCAAATTATTTGTCTATTGTATTTTGACAGTCACATATATATATATATATATATATATATACATATATATAAACGATTCAACAGATGGCGATATCTGTAATAGATGGCGCTACGTTAAAAGTAAAAAATAGTAGTTTTATATAGAAGGAGTGAAGAATGCTAATATCTTTTACTAGCTTTTGGGCGCGGCTTCGCTCGCGTGGACTTCGAACCCGTGCTTATCTCTATGCATTTTTTTTATGAATATAAAAGTGGTTATTGTGACTAAACTATGATAGTTAGATATGTGCTCTCCCGGACTTTTTTGTAGATTTTAATAAGACCTACAAACTCCTATTACTTCAATTTGTTCTATTGTCAATAGTTTTTGCAGCGCACGCATAAATAGGTTTTCGATTTTACACCTTGGGTTACAAAATCGCAATTTTCATACGGATCCCTAATTCCTTTGAAAATAAAATATAGCCTATAACCTTCCTCGATAAATGGACTATCTAACACTGAAAGAATTTTTGAAATCGGACCAGTAGTTCCTGAGATTAGCGCGTTCAAACAAACAAACAAACTCTGCAGCTTTATATATTAGTATAGAAGTATAGATCATAAATACATTAAATCTATAAAAAAAAACATAACACCCGCCATGTATTTGACACACACACGCGTATATACTCTTTTGTTTGCGGCTGAAGTCTGTGGTCATATTGAGAATGGAACTATACCTATTTATTGAAGTGTAATTTAAATTAATTATGGTCGGCTACTGGGCGACCACTAGTTATAAGTAGGTACGTGTTAGACTGGCGTAGATGGTAGAGTGACAGCCGGGACCAACGACTTCACTTTAGGTTTAGGGAGCAGCACAGATATTACAAAAGATGGACACCCATCCAACATCCAGCAGAGCCAGACGTGGCTTAACCCACAGGTAATAAAAGTCTGTTCCTCAAAAGGCTAGCGAAGCCGCAGGCAGATTACTACTACTAACACTACGAATGCAGCCTATTATGCGTTATTTTAATGGATTCCGACATTTGCATTTTCATTAAAAAATCACTTTCGCTTGGGTATTGTGGCTATTAAGTGGTATCCATGTGATATTTACACACAAATTTCGAATATGTTAATATGCAGTTTCTAATATGCTTTTAGGAGCAGTGACCCAGCCGATGATTTTGATAGGTAGGTAAACTAGGTAATCAATTATTTATTTTCGTGAGATAACCATAGCGCTACCTTTAGGAGTTGATATGTACCTACAACGACAAGGTATCAAGTCATCTATAGTGAGAGCTGCTTATACAGAACTAAAACAGTATTATGTATTATGAAAATATAATTGTGTATCATCTCGTATGCATGATACAAAGATATACGTGACATCTAGTGTAAATATTGGAAACTACGAAAACATTTTGACAGTACGACCATGCAGAATGTGTAAAACATTTCACAACCTATTCGCGTAGTTCCGTAGATTTATGACAGATGGCGTTGTTCGGAAAAGTTTGACATATTTTAAGTATTGTAACTAGATGTCACTGTCCAGGAAATTGTTATCGATAGTGAGTTTTCCACACAAATACAACTATAGGTAAATTGTATGTAACAGAAATGCAATAATGTCACTCAATAATAAGCGACATCACCATTTGAAAAGCGTAGGGAAATTGCTAGATACCAGCTATAGAAGGTACCTTATACTAATACCTATTGATAAGATTAAAATAAAATTTAAATATATTATTATGTATTACAATTAACAATATGAATGAATGTTTAATGTTTATTATGTAAGACCGAAGACGAGTGATGAAACAAACGATCGTAATGTTTTCATCATAATCAATTTTCATTTACCCATGATTGGAGATAAAGTATTTAAGATAATCTTAAATAAAATAAATCTTAATAAGATTTAATAATATGATATGATTGTTTGCCCCTAGATGTAAATCCCACATATCTCCGAATACCCTGTCACCAACTGCAGAAACTACGGTGCCTTTTCAAAATAAACTTGATACAGCTGAAGAAGGAACTATCAAAGTCAAAAAGGCTACAACATTTCGCACCCTGGAAACTATGAAAACAAAAGATGCAAATAAAGAGTTGGAGATTATAGACTTGACGAAGTGATGTTCTTGTAGAAATCAATATATAAATGCTACTACCAACTATATATTTTTCATTTGAAAAAAGTTTCTATAATCTTACTTACCGAACCGTTCCATATTTCATTATCTGCCAATCATTGTATATCGCCGACATCAGCTTCATCATCTCAGCTCTTAGTCGACCAATTGTTAGGTACCTTTAAGTTATAAGAGGAAAAATTTGCCTACTGGGCTACGCTGGCCAGACGATCTGGCACCAGACTATTACTAAACACCGAATAAATTTTGCCAAGTGTCGCGTTTCAAATCAATGAATCTATGAGACATTAAAATACATTTAAACGAGTAATAACATAAAAAAAAAACGTGACTCAAATTACCATAAAAAAATCGTCGTTTCAGGCCATAAATAACCCACAACTGGGTCGGGCCTCCTCCAAATATGTACATGGAGGGAGATTGGCCTACTGTGCCATGCTGGCAAGACGAGTTGGCACAGGGTTTGTATCAAGTTTTCCTTCTCTTGGGGCTAGGTGATGTGCCTCTTGCGTTATTTATGTCGCATCTTACGACACCCTAAGGATGGTATGGGTTCTAAAAACATCATTAACAAAATATACAGGGTGGTCAAAAAGTCGTGGATCAAACGAAACCAGCGGTTAGATGGGGCCATCAGCAGCAAAAAAATGTTCTACGGGGGCCCTTAGGGTAATCCCTGCAGAGTTACAATTGATTTTGTGTTTTTATGAGAAATTGTCATTTTTTTACTAAAACTTGATAAAATTTGATAAGACCCTGTATCTTTTTTATAATTTTCACTAGATTGGTACTGATGAGTCCTTTCGTTAGACATGCTATATAAGGTAGTTTATTGGGTGTGTTGAAGATAATATTAAGTTTTACGAAAGGAATAATTCTTAAATCAAAACTAGTTATTTACTTCGGACCCCACTGTGAAAAAAAAAATACTTTACAGAAAAGTGCCCCTGTGTCACAATTTTTGGCGCATTTAATAGGGATTCTAAAAAGGTATTACACATGGCTATGCGTGGCTTCGATATTTTTCGAGGACGATTATTCGTAGCAAGGCCAGAGTTAATTCATACATGAAACTCGGTTAGGCCTACTAACCTAACCTTACCTAAGCGTGATCGTTTTCCGGACTACAGGGTCTTTATCGTCGTTTCAGCCCATAAATGACCCACTACTGAGTCGGGCCTCCTCTAAGTTCATGTTGGGAAATTAGCCTACTGTGCCACACAGCCAACACGGGTTGACACAGGGTTTGCATCAAGTTTTCCTTCTGTTGCGGCTAGGTGATCTGCCTAATGCGTTCTTTTAGTCGCTTCTTACGACACCCTCAATATGGTATGGGTATGGGAAGAACAGAACTTTCAGGAACGTTCTGCCCGTTCCTGTAAGTTCTGTTCTGTCCTGTTCTGTAGAGTTCCTGTAATCGCATTGGACGTCGCTTATAGTTATTATTATGCACCCAAATTAAAACTGGAATCAAACCCGAGACCTGAGACCCCAAGACCAACAGGAGTCTAGTTGCGACCTCTAATTCTATTCTAAAGCCTATTACATATTTCTATGATGACACGCGTGAAGTGCCATGATATATACAGATAATCCTTTCTGCTACCCTCCGTACAATTTTAATTCCATCAATCTCCGTCCCGCGAGATTAATGGCGCCTTATCATTGAGGTGTTGTCGGCAAAAGGTGTTTATGTCACGCACTGCCACCTGGCGCGCTAACGATTCTGTCGCGCATTTTTTGTGGACCGAACGATTTTTGTTAGATTATAGGGTGAACCTCAGGGAAGAACAGCTTAACCATCCTTTTTGGAGTAATTTCACATTATACAGACACTCCAAAGTACAAGGTATGGCCCGTCCTGAAGAATATAATGTGAGTTGTTGAATTGAATTTAACAATTACAACGATATTAAATTTGATTTGATTGTTGAGGATTGGAGGGCGATGGCTGCCACATGCGGCATGCTTGTGAACAGGTGCTGTTGCTGGGGTTTGGTTGGCTCAGGCATTAGAAGGTTGCGGTCGATGGCGCTATATGGGTCACCCATATGGGCGGAATCTCTGACGGCCCGTAACGTTGCCCTGCTGCGAAGACCGCAGCAGGTGATGGCCGTCAGGGTAATCAGGGGGTACCGCACGACCTCCTTCGAAGCAGCAAGCCTCCTGGCCGGGCTGCCCCCGTGGGAGCTCGAGGCTAAAGCCCTCGCCTCCCTGTATAAGTGGCGAGTGGCAGAGGTGGCGCAGGGGCGGCGTCCCCTTCCTAGGGATGTGGAGGAGCGACGGATCGAGCTGCGTGCTACGGTCCGCCAAGAGTGGGGGGAACGGCTGGCGAGCCCTGGTGCGGGGCACGCAATCGTAGAAGCCATTCGTCCCGTATTGGACGAATGGCTGGAGAGGAGGCATGGTGCACTGTCCTTCCGGCTGACGCAGGTTTTGTCCGGGCACGGGTGCTTTGGAAAGTACCTGTGCCGCATTGGCCGGGAGGAGACTCCGGGGTGTCACCACTGCGCGGATAGTGCTGAGGACTCCGCGCAGCATACCCTGGAGGTGTGCCGTGCGTGGGATAGGCCGCGACGTGACCTAGTCGGCGTTGTGGGGAGCCTCTCGCTGCCGGATCTCGTTAGATCCATGGTCCGGAGAAAGAGGGCTTGGAGGGAGACGGCCTCATTCTGTGAAGCCGTCATGTCAGCCAAGGAGGAGGCGGAACGGGCCAGAGAGTTGGCCTCCCAGCGCCCAAATCGCCAGCGCCGCAACAGGCGCCGGAGGGCGTTGGCTGACCTCCGCCCGCCGTAAGTGGGCCTGCGGGCGATTGACCTGGGAAGTTCGTCGCCTGCGCAAAACAGGCCCCGGGAGGACAGCGCGCCGCGATTCGCGTGCGCCCCCAGCGGTGGAATGGGGGAGGGCAATACAGAGCCCCCCCTCATAATCGGAGGGGCCCGCCTTGGAGCATGGGGCTCCACTAGCTCTATAAGAGGCGGGCCAAGGCCCCCAGGGCCACGGAGCATGCTCCCGTAATGGGAGTGAATCCCGTGGCCCTGGTTTGGGCAGACGAGGATCGCCGTCGGTTTTAGTGGGTAGGTCGGGGCGCAATTCACCATCTCTACGCGCCCCGGAGTCCCACATACCCCGGCCAGTACCCAACGGCCGGGAATCCATGAGGATCTCCGACGTAAAAAAAAAAAAAAAAAAAAAAAAAAAAGGCATTAGAAGGTTACTATATATTATTGACTAGATGTTTGGTCCTTTGCGACTATTGCGCGAGTTTGCTTTCACAAATCTGTCCGGCCTTAGGTATACCTGAAAATGGCGATCTAAAAAAGCAAATACAGAGTTTCTTGCGGCTCTTCTCTGTAGAGCTGCATTCCGAACCAATGGTAAATTTTATTTTATTGATTATTTTATTAAATTGATTATTGACAAATCATTCTCAAAAAAGCTCTAATGAACCAACTTGATTACATGAGGTATGATATTGATTTTTGATAAGATTTATTTACTCGTAATAAATGCCTCTCTAAATTTTATGTTAATTTATTTACCAGATAAGCTGGGTTACTGATCGCTGTACACTGTGGCCATGGTCGGTAGATACTGCCAACTGCACGCTATAAATTTGCGACACAATCAGTAGAATATCACCAGCCTTTCATTGGTATGAATTAAGAACAGTATCCCACTCCCTTAATTGGAGTACTTGCAAATTGTGTTAATTAGTACTGTTTGTGTTAAGCACGCCGCGGCACGTGTCTGACAGCCGCAAAGATAAAGATGCGGTACCTATTTATTCGATCTACACTAGTCCTTTTCACTCGAAAATGGACGTGTTAACTTTTATCCACGGATCCCAAAAACTCGCTACACAGAAATGTTCTGTGGGATTTTATTAACATGCAAATTGGTGAATTTTTATATGAAAATATTCAAGGTGGAAGCCGCTGAAAATGCATGGAGGAGTGCAGGTGCGCTGCGGGTTATGATAATGCCGAACATTATCGAGAGAATGTTCGTTCTGTTTTGAAAAGATAACAGTTACTCTATTGCCAAGAGCAAAAGAGAAATAATAATACCACAACTACGACTTAGCCCTTAAATGACAGTGCGCAGTCTAGCCTCCTGGAGTGTAATTAGCCTACAGCTCCACGCTGGCAAGACGGGTTGGCACATGGTTTGTATCAAGATTTCCTTCTCTTGCGGCTACGTGATCTGCCTCTTGCGGTCCCTTAGTCGCCTCTTACGACTCCCTGAGGATGGTACCTAAGCCAAATATCATCATCTTTGTGTGGTCTTGGGACCCCACACCAGAGCTCTATCGGGGGAAACATGGTGTTGGCAGCAGAAGGAACCAAGTTTCCCTCTTCTAGCATCGTCATGCTTTCACATTTTACAGGGTTGGTGACACTTTATAGACGACGGTAACCACTTCCCATCAGCCGTCACCAGTGGTATAATCTTTTTTTATGTTTCTATAAATGAGGTGGAAAAGTAGGAAGCAAGCCACAAAACGATAAAACAAACAGCAGCTAGTATGTAGCCGTAAGTACAGTTGAAAGCAATTCGTTGTCGCGGCACGCTGAGGAGCAATTAAGATGAGAAAACGCTTGCCTAGCCGCAGCGGTCGCGGTTAAGGTGTGTGCATGCTGAAGTATTTGCTTAGCCACGCTATTTTATTCTAGAAGTTCCAGCGTCGTTGGTTCCTGGGTCCTTTAAGTAAGCCAGATATGGTTACCTGCCATATCGGTATGTATTCCGAAACTTTACATGAGCTAGAGGTACTGGATCTCCGTGCTTTTTATGATATGGTTAAATTCTGATGAAATTCGTCAATTCAAGGCTGAGGCGTGTCAAAGGCTTGTCACAAGAAACATTGACTGAGGACGTTCCAGTTACCTGGGATGCCCTCCGATAACCACTAGCCCGCCTGACTTGCCTGACTACTACCGTAGTCGGGGGCATTGGAACTATCAAAACTCTAGGTCGGATCGTTCCTGCCCCTTTCATTAGAGCGGGTTATTAAGCGGAGAGTCACTCGATGAGCAATGAACAGATCTACGCCCGAACTTACTGTGCTGTGCAAGGTAGAATCAGATGAGGAAATTAGCAGAACTACAACCATTATCGTATCGGCCCACATAGACAGTTGAAACGGCAGTGGACAGGCTACGTAGCCTAAAGGACGGTCTTGGCGACTACATATAAAAAAATGGAGCGCGGGACAACCCCCGACTGGGTAGACGAACGATCTTATAAATATCGCTGGGAGTCTCAGGATTATGGAAATTTTTTGACGATCTATGGGGAGACCTACATTCAGGAGAGGACCTCCAAGGCTGATATATAGATCGCCTGGCGCCTAAAGACCAAAATGGATCGCCGATACTATGTATTCCGAATTGGTCACCACACGAACAAAGCATTTAGCAGACCTTAAACTTTCCCTCGTAAACTGCGCTTTACCGCAAGTGCTCAGTCCCAAGCCTAGCACAAAGAGTGTCATATCTAATGAAGGTTTAGCCGCGAGTGCTAGTGCCGAGTGTGACATGAAGGGCTGTGGCTACTTCACCTATGTCGTGGTGAGTACGATTCTGCAGCGTCTCTTACTTTTGACCTTACGGTGACACTTCATAGGGCTATTCGTGTTCGGTATTCGTATTTGATATTATTAACAACAGCAAATAGCCCATTAGGCGTTTATATTATACAGGCTGAATTATTCAAATGAGTGTGGGTGCTCAGAATTAAATCTTTTTTATTGATTTGGCATATGATCATTACATCCGAGATTTTTTTCTTTTTGGGAACAATCAGATATTGAAATATCATTGGGTACGATTATGACAGTAGGTAAATAATAAAAGCTCCAACAAATAATAAAAAATCGGATTTTTTTCGGTGTTGTTATTTTTATTTATTTATTTATATTAATTAATTTATTATTATTTATTTATATATTTTATTGGGGTTAGCACCAGCTTTACTTGATTTGGCTAAATAATTACTTATTACCTCAGTTCCTTGTGGTGAAGTATTTAAAGGACTAAATGTCACCAACGCATACAATCCTGAGGGTATTGTAAGAGGCGACTAAGGGAACGCATGAGGCAAATCACCTAGCGGCAAGAAAAGGAAATCTTGAAACAAACCTTAAGCGAACCCGTAATGCCATGAATATGATTGATATATATGAAGATTAATGTGGAGTTATATACATCGTCTCAGAGGGTAAATAACCGAGACAAACCTTCTGCAGTCGTTCTGCAGAAACAATGCCTACTGTACAACGCTGGCTTGAACTTAAACCTCACCATAATAATTACTGATAGATGTTTACCCAAAGGATTTAACGTTGGATTAATTTACTGACAAGTGCCGCTTACAATTCCCATGGTGCAATGTCAACACTGTCCGACACTATGAATTACAAAATTATAGTATATATTAGATTGTAGATTGTCCATGTCTGGATGAGTTAAGAATACATCGTTTCAGCAACCTTTTTTATCCCGAGAGCGTTGTAAACAGAGACGGAATGTGTAAACATAATTTAGGTGACATGAAGCCAAAATGTGTTTTAAATTTACATTTTAAATATGAAAGCAAGAAAAAAAATTAATAACCTGTTGAAGGCTGTCTGGTTATAATATTTTAAGCTTTTTCAGGTTTTAAATGTGATATTGTTTTTTGTGTACAATTATACTTTCGGTCCAAGTTCTTGTGTGAGTGTTGGAACATTGTTATGAGCTGTCAAATCTATTCCGTAAAATAATATATTTAAAATATTGTATTGAGTAGATTTTTTTATCATCAGTCTTTAACTAAATGTAATAATATGAACTGACTTTTAAGAATATGTGAAAACATTTTATGCTTAAAAATCATTTTACGAAAACAAAAATTACTTCAACCTTTTCAGATAATCGGCTGCTTTAGCACTGTGTCGACAGAATTTGATGTCTACAAAGATGGATGGATACCTGTCAGCCCTGAGCGAATATTTAGTCAAATACGAAGAGAAATAGCTTATTCTACAATTGATAAAATCCCAAGCCATAGTGCTTTGAATAACTTCGATAAGATAAAACCCATCATCTACAATGAGCCTGAAAAGTTAAAAAATATGGTTGATGAAAATGTACCCAGTGGAGGCTATGGAGAACGTTTCGATGAAGTACACCACAAATTAAGAAAATCTAAAATGATTCCTGAAGTCAAATTTAATAATGTGTTGAAAGATTCTAAGCTTGTGTACCAAGAAATTAACCCAAATATCAACACACCAGGCGCCAAATCGATAGAGTTAAAAACTGCAGAATCTCCTTCAGATAAAAACAACACTATTATTGACAATGAAACTGGAGTTTCTAATACATATGAAGTATCGGAGCCCCAGGACGAACCAGAATATGAAAGCTCTTTAAAACATAATAATGCTGGGAATAATTTGGGATACCCATACAACCCACCTAATGAAGACAACAATCTAAAAACCAGTCTCACGAACATCCTATCAAAATACAACATAAACTCTAGCGATAACTTGAAAAACTACGATAAATCTCTACAAAATAGAGCCCAAGCAGACTTACAAAATATTTACCCAAATGCGAAAATAATGGCGGTCCCATATAAATACAATACTCCTAATCATATGCTCATAGACCCTATACTTGCAGTTTTTCTTTCTAATTATGGTTTTTATTTACCAGGACGCTACGGAATAAGAAGCAACTATCACAATTTATATGGTTACTTGGCTTCTAATAACATTCATAATAATAAGCCTTTTGGATTGTATAAGGAATTTTCCGATAGAGATGTGACAAAGCTTTAGTCACGATGTTTTTTTTTCTAATAATTTATTAATTAACCTCTATTAAATTAATATAAAATTGAAATTTACCTATTTACTGTCCCAATTCAATTTATATAAGTTACCAATCTACACAATCCTCATTCTTATTTAAATGTCTAGTAATAATAAGCTTATTGAAATATAATTAAATTTGAATAACCAGATCTAACAACATTTTTTCATGCATTTTCTAATAGCCTCTCATCTTATCTTAGCCTCTAATAGCTTTTGAAGTTTTATATGTTTAAGATATAAAAATTACTATCAATATTATGTTATAAATTAAACTTATTTTTACCTCAATGTTTAATAAGTTATGATAAAAAGGGAGAAATTTATGCGTACCGCATTTACGTGGTACATTTAAGTAAAGACAAAACAGTAAGTACTAAAGCATTAAGCAATAATAAAAATTGGCAAAAGGACACATCCCCATTTTAAAAATAAACGAAGTACCGAACATCAAATGCATACGACCACAATGTTACCAATCAATTGTCTACCTTAGATCGTTGGAATAAGAATGGAATTAGTCTTGTTAAGGTCATATAAAGCCTTGAGCACATTGGATCGGTTCCAGGGGCCGCAGCCGTGACAGTTTCATGGTACAGGGTGAAAAGTTGCCTTTGTACGGTGCCCAGTTTGCACGTTTAGTACGTTTTTTACTCGTTAAAACGTGCCCGGATTTTGTTTCTGAGAGTTTAAATCTTGTTAATTTCGGATTGTTTGCATAGTTTTGTGAGTATTTTACAGTTTATTGACGTAAATTGTTAAGTGGATGAAGTTAATTTCCTCTGCAGCGTCTTCATTAAAAATTTTGTTCGTTATTATGAATTATACATTCACCACAAATGCGTACAAAGAGTCCATAAATATTATGAAATTGGATAATAATAACGATAGCTTGTAGGTGGAATCGATGGTGGAGCCCATGTTTCATAATAAAAAAGGAAACATCAATATCTCAGTCTTACTGCAAGATAGAAAAAAAACATTTCGGGCACCTTCTTTTGATCAGCTCAATGCCCACCCTTCGGATGGCTTGCGGGATTTTGTTACACGCTGTAAAGTTGAAATTATTTGACACTCAATATTAATGTTGTAATCAATGTCATTTTTATGGTATGGTAATGGACAGGATTTTGGAATAGTAAACCTAAGGAAGTTTCTGGTGATACCTAAGGTTCTACTATCAAATTTGAAATTAAAAGTAGTATAGTTCGTTATTTATTCATTCATTCCACAATACCGCAGTGTTTGAAGACAAAAGTCTTCAACCAATATGTGTTGCCAGACATATGGCGCAGAGGCGGGCGCTCACTATGGTCTCCCTCAGAAGGCTCAAAGTGACCCAAAGGCAATGGAGAGGGCTATGCTCGGAGTTTCCCTGTGAGATGGAATCAGAAATAAGGAGATAAGCAGGAAAACCAGGGTCACCGTTATAGCCTACATGATTACCAAACTTAAGAGGCAGGGCACATAGCGCGCAGGACCGACGCCTGATGGGGCAGAAAAGTCCTCGAGTGGTGACCGCATTCCGGAAAGCGCAGTGCTGGTAGGCCTCCCACACGGTGGACCGCCCTTTTGTGGAAATCCTTGGGGGAATCCTATGTCCAGCAGTGGACGTCTTTTGGCTGAAATTATGATGATGGTAGTTCATTAATTACTGTCACCACTCTGAACCATCGAAACAAGAGACTAAATATAAAGATGAATCAAAATACGATTTACGGCATAAAGAGGCCGAGAAACTTGAGCTTCTTTGCATCACTTATGAATGAATTGGAGAAACAATTGATCGTAATTGCGGAGGCTACGGGAGAAATTAAACAAATATCTATTAATATGGTAATGAGTTGTCAGGGTAATTAATACGATTCTATATCGATCTCTGATTCATAGTGAACTGAATTTTACTATTAATGGAATTTAGATGGTTAAGAAAGGCAGATAATTGGTAATGGGAAAGAATGCCAAAAGTATAGTCTATGTACCGTTTGAATAATATTCGGCATAGCCAAAGCAGTGGAGAGGGCTCTCTCCTCAAAGTCCTCCATGTATATGTCTGCGACCTCAGGGGATACTGTGTAGCGTGGCTACACCGCACAGTGGGGCATTTATCAAAATTAGGCGGTAAAAATTATTTTCTTTATTTTATGTATTATAAATAGTTTATAATTATTATATCTCAATTATATAAGCTTTTGGTGAACGAAAAAATCAATTGCTCATAAAAAAAATCACTTTCTATTGATAAAACAAAAAAAAATCAGGAAGAGGAGTCCCACGTCTCTTCACCAGAGCTGAAACCTTTCGTTTCATTGTCAGGCCCTTCTATGCCACTTTCCTCGTCCGAGGAATTCTCTTCAGCCGTGTGGGGCTGAGCTGACATAAGCATTTTTATTGCTTCTTCGCTATGTGGCGTAGACCTGTTTTTAGGTTTTGGTCTTATGCTAGATATCAAGGGATCAGAGCTGAGCAATAATCTGTTCATTACGTCTAAATTGCATTGCTCCCTAGAAAATTTTCTAGCGTAATCCTGCCGATACAGTCGATTATGTTTATTACGCGCCTCTGCTGCTTCTTCAGATAATAAAGCTATAGGCAAAAGTGCATTTTCCATGACAGTTGCGCCATGAATTAATATTTTATGCATCGTGGGAGTCATCGGATGCCAGGGATATAATTCAATGTAAATCTTCGCAGTCTCATACCCATATAGAGCAAACTTTTTTAAATCTACTTTATAAGAGCTGGATATGACTTCCAAAATCACTTTCAAGCGTTTTAATAGATTTAAATCCACGCCGGTGATTTCAGCAGCAATTTCAGGATTGGCAAAAAATCTTCTACTAGTATTGCCATCGTTGGTACTGCCAAAACCAGCTTTCGGCACATCTACTAGTAGGCCCATTTGCTCTCTAAATTTTTTTTGTATTTCTGCCTTTTTCTGTTTGACAATGTCTTTGTCATTTTCCGACCTTAACTGCCATTTTTGAACAGGAATCTTGTATGCCAAATGAAGTATGCTTTCAAAAAACCGAATCCTAGCATGCAACACGGATAGGCCAAACTGTAATGCGTCGCTATCAACAGTTTTCTTCATATCGAGGATATTAAATTCTTTTGATGTAGCACCACAGATGAAGCAACTCATCGTTGAAGTAGTTGAAGTTGCAGCGTTACACACTTTTGCATCAACCATAGTCAGAGTCATGACGTGCTTTGCACTTAATAACATTTCGCTCAGCACGAATTCACTGGTTTTCAATGCATTTATAGCCTCTTCGACATTTGCGATTTCAGACTTAGTGTTATCCACTGTTTCTTTAGTAAAACGGATCCTTATTGATCGACAGAATCGTGGCGAAGAAGGAGTTGGATATTGCCAAACAACTTTTTTGTTTGAACCACATATTAACTGTAGCGGAACAAAGCAACTTTGGAAAATGTTGCTGTCACTCGCATCTCTATCTTGCATTTTTTGTTTGTATTGTGATTGTTGCGACCCATCACATCCCCATTTTGAAATTAGGGTCAAAGAGTGACGGTCTTGTGGACTTAATTGTTTAAGTACATCCTCTAAATATGTTGCCAAACGTTTAGCTGTATGGTCCAATAAATCCTGCAAGTTAATTTCAGCACATGTTTCAGTTATCCGATACGCATCTTTCGCCGGATAACAAGTCTTTTTTGCTTCCTGTAACAATTTGTAGCTCGGATAAAACTTCTTGTTGCCATTTCTAATTATTTCATATTGTCGCCTTGAAAGATCAGCTTCCACAAACATTGAGAGGGCAGTTGTTGGATCTTGTTTTTTACACTGCTTGGTTATTTTGTAAGCATTTTTATATACTTGAGCTGTCTGCGGAGAGTTGGTAATGTTTTTTAAAATATTGGATGCAATTCTCTCTCCAGAACTTTGAAGGGATGTCTGAGCAGCATGTATTAGTAATTCTTTTTCAACAGCACTGCGCACTTCCCTTGTTTTTCTGTGTTTACTCTTTTCACTTGAATCTATAAATGACTTTCTTGGTCGACCAGAAGAACGTCTTCTAGCCCTTGGTATTTCAAAGGTTCCTTGCAACCACTTATCATTCTTTTGAAGGAAAAGCTGTGATTTTTTATGAGCTTCTATCCACTTTTTCTTAAATTGAGACTTCAAATAAGATAATTTATGTTTCACTTCCTTCTTTAGTTCTTCACAATACTCATCTTGCGATAAAATATATCTCTCGAGATAATTCACCTTTTCGTCAAAATTATGCAAGTCCTGTTCCTGCATTTTGTTAAAAAGGTGTTTACGCGTTACTACTCGCATTCCTGAGGTACCCTCAGCTTCTGAAATGGAACGAAAACTGGTTTAAAAAAGGAAAATATATAATTAGCAAATTCGATGAATTTCTACTACATCATTCATTGATGTTGAAAATGTTGATTTCACGGGAGATCACGGCCAATTTCATCGTTTTCAATTAGCCTAAATACTCTATTTTATGTTACAACTGACAAACCCAATGGGACGAACCCTGAAGTATAACAAAAACCATTATAAAAACAAAAAAATATATTTCAATACAACAATCTCGAGCATGGTTTTTAATCTTCAAGTACGCTGTATTTTTTTTTACCATTAGCATAAAACTTATTAATATATATGTATTCGTACCTGTTATACCTGAATCCATCACAATATTCTTCACAACACAACCCAAAATAAAAATATTCACTTTTAAAATAGCAGTTTTTCCCAAAATGTCTAAACGCAATACGAACACTTAGAGCGACGATCAAGTTTAGACTGACATACCTCGCCGTGAGCTTCCAGTGCGGAAGCGGGTGGGGTCACCCATTGTTCTACGGTTACTCACCAGTCGCAGGTAGTCATTTTTTTTTACCTGCGACATATTTCAAGGATTGTATTTTTGACCGCCTAATTCGTAGATTTGCCCGTTCGTGCACCGTCGACTTGCAGATAGAATTTACAGTCCCAATATAAATAAATCCGTTAAAAAGTGTTTAATTGCATTAACAAACTTAAATTCTCTACATTATCCAGTATCAAACTTGTCTGCTGCAGTGTTCATTATATTAAGCGTATAACAATCACAACAATACGTTTCGCCCGACAAAGATTTTTCCAACTCGTCTATTCCCAACATATATTAATACAACTCCACAAAAAGTTTCCCATCGAAATTACAGACTCTTACAAGAGGAAATCGTAACAAAAGTTCATCAGGAACTTGAGTTAGGGCTGGGACGAATAAAACGGACTGGTAAATTATTTCGTATACATCGCTAAATGGACATAAATCACGATATCAGTGGTTACCTTTATTTTAATTATGTAACAATTACACAACATTTATATTTGTCACCAAAGCCCACGAACGAGTACATTTATTTACAAGCTTATGCGTCTGACTTCGCCAACGTGACTTTAAACGCGTGTTTATCTAAATTTCATATTATATTCGATCTAATAGTGAAAGATTTTTTAATCGCTCCAGTAATTTTTCACTATAATCATAACAAACGTGCAATTTTTTCATCTTTGTAATATGTATTATTATTAGTCTTCATTGGTAAAATGCATTGAGGAAATAATGTGTTGATGGTACCTATTATATAGGTACTACATTGTATTTTAATATGTCCTGTGACAAATAATATTGAATCTTTCTCATTAACAGAAATATGTTTTAAATATGTCTTACAACTAAAATAATTAGATAGACATTTGACTCACTAAGTTGTCTATATTTGATTCTTAATATGCACTTTTATTTTTATGATCATCTGTCAGTAATACAGTCGGGTGCTGGGGGTTGGCCTCCCCAATAAGAAACACTAAAGTCAATTTTTTATTAAACATTGTCCAATTCTTGAATTCATTTCCTTATTCCATGCATCCCGTCACTAGTGCAAAGAACTCCAAAGGGCGAACCTACATGCAATCAAGGCCTGATACATTTTTCCGGTGGAATTTTCCGCATCGCCAGCGAGCGTTGCTTAAATGGCGGAAACTTGGTAGAGCTCCGCGTAAAGTTGTACATGTTTCATAACTCATTTTGTGCATGCTCGTCTATCCTCATATACATGTGTACATATTTATGGCCATACTTCTTATCAAAGTAGATGTTTATCAAAGTATATGAGAACATCAAGATACTGTGAAGCTAACGATTCATATTCCGTTCCGTTTCTTAGTATGTTTTCCAATTTCATTGGGGTCTGTTCTCCGTGACCCATCCAGCGGGACAATCGGTAATGACTTGCTTAGACCAGATATCAGCTTTCCGGTACTGCCTACGTGTAACAATCCAAGATAAAGTAGAAGGCATTGCTTAAGTTTTGATCCGGCTATAGATGACGTAAAAGATATTTTTTTAAACACATCGACTCATTACAATCATTAAGTGATGGGATCAAGGTCTATGAAGAGTTGATTTTGAGAAAATATAGTAAAGCATAATGTCGAAATTAAAATGGCATCAATACTCACTACTACTAATTTTACTAGGCTATCAAGACAATAAACTAAACAAAAGACTAACAGAATGTCATGTACGTGTAATAGTCAGGCAGTCAATCAAACGTGGGTGTTGATTCGTTTGAAGTTGATAACGGAGCGCGGCTGCGTCCGGTGCTGCTGGAAATTTTCCGACCGTATGAAAGGAGAGGAAATGTGCTTCATTTCCGGAACTCCGACCGTAGTGGGCCAAACACCGATGTGTTACTTACTGGCCACTTGGTACTGGATATAATATAGTTTTTATAGATTTTTTATAGACCGTGTGGCGACCTGTGGTTTAGAATAAACAGTGTCACCAACTTATTCCATCGTGAAGGTGTCATAGGCGACTAATGGGAGGCAAGACACAGACAAACTAGCCATAAGAGAAGGAAAACTTGATACATACCCTATGCCAACCCGTCTGGCCAGCGTAACACAGTAGCCAAAATTCCCTTCATGCAATTTGCAAGGAAAATAGAGAAAGACTCCGCTGTGGGTATAATATGGGATGTGATAATGATGATGATGATAATTTGGTTCCTTATTTGTGTAATGTAGAAAAGATTGAAGAATTACCAAAACATTTGCACGTCACATCAGGTGGCAAACATGTCTGTATACATTAATATTGTTACCATCTTGCATGCATGTCTTTTCTTGTATGTATGTCACATGTTTACGCAAATAAATACTATCTATCTATCTATCTATCTATAATAGTTTGTAGGTGCATAAGCTGCGATGTCTTTCCTCCGAAGATTTTTGTTAAAATGTTCTTATCCAATATGACATCGCTAGCGCAATGCAGAATAACGATATCTTTTATCGTCACCTCTCATTTTTGCCTAAATATGTAGCATTTAGACAGATATCAAATAGCGTAACGCAAAAGATCTGCCGCTTTTCGTTTCCAACGCCTAGAATGAGCAGATAATGAAATTTGCGAGGTTTTGTCGACTCTTTGCCCATGTTTAAGCGTAGTTAGGAGCTATGTCTGGGTGCATCTACCCCTAAATTACCCACGACCCCGACGCCAGTTATATATAATAGTGCTAAAATCACTATAACATCAAATATTAATTTAAAATGCTTTCACCGTATCTTAAACCACTATACCCAACTTATTGCTTCAGTTGAAGTTAAAACTTTTGGAATACTTAGACGCAAAGAGAAGAGAAAGATAAATCAAAATTATCTGCAAATTCATTTCAAAAGACTAGGTATTGAAAGTATAACTATGGCATCGTTGGATTACTAATTAGGTAATCTAAGTAATGAGGTAGTACTAACGATTGTTTAAGTAAGTAAACAAGGAACTATGGTTTACACGGTGAGTCTTGCCCGACCCGATACAAACAGAACCTTGTAGCAGAAGAAATCGTTTCAGGTAGCCTATCAATATTATCGTCATTATCATTTCAGTCAAGAAGAGTATACTACTGAACAACTGAACTGAAACCCCAGGTTTTACCACAACATCTGATCTTGAGCATTTAGGGCATTAGCCAGGTTATCTATTCTATCAAAAATATGATAAAGATTTTAATTGTTTGATATTGTATATCTTTCTCTATTAAACCGTATCTAAAGTTTGCAGTTTTTATATAGCTATTCAGTTTACTCGGTTTGCAGACTTTAATGAGCTTGATGAATCGTGCTCCGTGAGCTATTAGGGGAACTGAAACCCGGTTCAGAGGTTAAATAAACTGGGATGCTCGTTCTAAATTGTTTTAACCACCCTATAAAGACGATTGCTAGTTGCTTTAGAGCAATATTTGATAAACGTTTAAGAAAACAAATAAGAACAGAAGTATACTATCAAAATGTATACAAAATTTTTGTTAAAAAATATTGCGATTCCCCAAAAAAATTCTACAACGAATTTTCAACTTTATTAATATACTCGTAATTATATTTATACATCATCTACTCCATATATAAAGGAAATGTTTATTGTTAACTGTATTACGACTTGAAGTATAAGCGTTGAATGTGAATTTTACGAGAGTACCTCAGGGAGCCCTCGTCGACCTCCGAGGGCCCTCCTTCCTGGCCCTAAATAATAAGCCGGCTAATGATACAAAAAATAGTTAGGGCTGATCTGTTTTTCATTTAAGGTCCCGTACAATTATTAATATCTGGTGGACCTGGAGCTTACCTCGGTATTTTTTTTTTATAAATTGTGTTTTTTGTAAATTATATTGAAGTACAAATTACGCAAACACTCATTGACTTCGTGTTACTTAACAACGCCATCTGCTGTTGCCATTATTCGCCAATAGATGTCAGGATTCCTAGCTAGATCGATTTATCGCCCCCGAAACCCCCTATATACTAAATTTCATGAAAATCGTTGGAGCCGATTCCGAGATTCCAATTATATATATATACAAGAATTGCTCATTTAAAGGTATAAGATATATAAATACATTAAAAATAGAGGAAAATTTATTAGTTACTAATGCTTGTAATATAGTAATTACGATTGCTATTTGGTTATATTTGCAAAGGAGCTCATTTCAGCCAAAGGAAGTCAGCTGCTGGTCTGGTATATACCTATCCCAAGGATTCCCACGGAAGCTGGGAAGCACCTCTCGCATATGTTTTCCCGGCGACCCTAACCAGGTCGGCAGTCTACCGAGTAGGAGGCCTACTAGCACTGCACTTTGCGGCCGCCAGGCGAAGAGTTTTCTGTCCCATCATTCTGGCAGCCAGTCTATCCTGTGGGATATTGTCGGCATCTCTGGTTCACCTGCGTATCTCGTTACTTCTGATTCGATATTGGAGGGAAACTCTGAACATAGATCTTCATTGACCTTTGGGTTTATTTGAGCCTTTAAAGTGTGTGTAAAGCCAAACCTTTAGTAATTTGATAATCCGATCATAGTGTAAACGACGCATAATAGTATAGTTGTATCGACTTTATTGAGACTAGCATATAAGCTGATCAATATCAACAGTCTTTAAAAAATACCCTGAAACCATTGTATCTACAATATAATACAACACTATGGTATCAAGTTTAACGCGCTTAATCTCCTTGCGTCATACTTGAGTAGCAGAATGCAGTTTGTGGACATAAATGGAGTCAAATCTACTGGTTCGACAGTAACAATGGGCGTGCCACAGGGGTCTATTCTGGGTCCGTTTTTATTTCTTATTTATATAAACGATCTCGCCTTCTTTGTAAAAGATATTTGTAACATTGTTCTATTTGCTGATGATACATCGCTTATTTTTAAAGTTGACCGTAAGAAAACAAATTTTGACGATGTAAATAGCGCACTCGTGCAAATATCTCAGTGGTTCACTGTAAACAATTTATTGTTGAATGCAGCTAAGACCAAATGCATTAGGTTTACTACCTCTTACTCAAAAAGTAGCGTTACTAAATTGATATTAAATGACAAAAATTTGGACCTAGAAGAATCTACAAAGTTTTTGGGCATTACTTTAGATTCCAAGTTACAATGGAGGCCCCACATTAATAAACTCGCTGATAAACTTAGTTCAGCAGCTTATGCTGTGAAGGTCTGGGCAAACAGCGGACGGGGCGGGACGGCGACGCGACCGCTACTCTCGCGCCGAGCGCGACGGCTCTATGTGACCTATTCTACATTAACTAATACATTACAACTCTTCACGTCCCGCCAGCGTCGCGTCGCCGTCCCGCCCCGTCCGCTGTTTGCCCAGACCTTGAGACAGGTAAGACGGCTCACCGACGTGGATACCGCGAGACTTGTCTACTTTGGTTACTTCCATAGCGTCATGTCATATGGTATTTTGCTTTGGGGCAACGCCGCAGACATTGAAACTGTATTTGTATTACAAAAGCGTGCTGTGCGTTCCATTTACAATCTAGGACCCAAGGAATCACTTAGAAATTAGTTTTGTGATATAGGAATTTTGACTGTGGCATCGCAGTTTATCCTTGCTAATATCTTATTTGTGAGACAGAATATCAGTCAGTATAAGACCAACTGTGATGTCACTACGTCCACTATCCGTACAAGAAATGGGCATAAACTAATGATACCTCACCACAGACTGCAAAAAGCCCATGGATCTTTTGCAGGCCTCGGTGTTCGCCTGTACAATAAAATTCCTGACGCTATTGCAAATCTACCCTTCATAAAGTTCAAAAATTTTGTTAAAACTACACTAATTAATAAAGGGTACTACCGCGTCAACGACTATATGTGTGATAATGATGCCTGGAAGTAACTGTCATTTTGTGCCTGTGCTCTGTTCCTTTGGCCCCTTCAATACTATATCTCATTGGCGAAATATTTTGTACGTAGCATTTAGAAAATGTCATATATTGTACACTGTATGTGTGAGCAATGACGCAATGGAGACCTTTAATCGCGGATTTGTTTTTTTTTTATGGGCTCTGTCAAGGTCTATCCGTCATTCATTGCGTAAACATGTAGCGTGTTTCTCTCATCTTGCGAACTTGCTCTCACTATGCTGTTTAGTGCTTTTTGTAAAAAAGAACAATAATTTAAAAAAAAGCAACTACAGAGTTTCTTGCCGGCTCTTCTCTGTAGAGCAGCCTTCCGAACCGGTGGTAGTTTCGGCATGAATGTGAGTGAACATATAGGGATTGTGAGCGATCAGGAGAGATGGAGGGATTGCAGGAATGAGGAGTTGTGTGTGAAAGGTGTGAATGTAGGTATGACGACTGATAGGTGTGTGTGGAGACTACCACCTAGTGTGGGACAGGGGCCGTAAGATGATAATGGTGTTTGTAAATATGACGATTTATAAGAGTTTTGTGATGAAACCTACGTAAATAAAGTTCCTTTTGAGTTTGAGTTTGAGTAAGAACTCGAACGTAACTACTTTTACTCAAAAGGTACCCTAATAATTGCTGAATCTTGATGAGACCTCTACCAAACATTTATGAGGAAAATTATTAATGTTTCTTAGGGATTTAGGAAAAATATAATGTTTAGATAAAATGTTCCTTTGGCCTCTTCCATAATATATACCGTGACGGAATAGCTTGTTTTCTTTATATTTTAAAAATGACAAATTATTGTACACTGTTTGAGTGAGCCATGACGCAATAAAGACCTGAGGCTCGACCGATTTTGATGAAATTTTATATAAACATTTGATAGGTATGGGAATCGGACAACATCTATTTTTCATCCCCCCTTAATATTAAGGGTTGTCCACCCCTAAACTTTACTTTTTAGATGTTAGACAAAAAAAAATCTTTATTTTTTATGATAGAGCATACTAAAAATACGATCAACCCCTATTTCTAATAGCGATATTTATATGGCAAAACAACGTTTGCTGGGTCAGCTAGTCAATCCATAATATTTATAAGTCGCTGCTGCCCTCTGATGTTCAGCATAGAATGCTTATACGAGTATATGTAAATCTTTAAAAATTCATACGCGTATCACATCTATTGACTCCCAGTCACCAATTTAGGTCACCCATCCTTCTAGTTGGGGTTTTCCCACGATTTACTTCCCTGTGTAGGGCCACACTAATAGAACTTGCTCCAACTTAAAGTGAGAGTTTTTGTAAAGATATTTGTGTAATACCATATACGTTGCGTATGAATTCACAAAGGTAAGTTACATTGTTACAACAGCTCCAAAAGGCTAACAATGCCTGTGTAACTAACCTAAGATTATGATCATAGAGCCTAATGAGTATTTACTATAGCAGTATGGTTAAATTATACTCATTACTGATGTCTTCTCGGTCTGTCTTTTGGCGTTTATACGGGACCTTGCGGAAATATAATGAGGAAAATGGTAAATTTTCTATTGTTGTATTATTTTTGTCTTATCAAAGCTTGGGCCAAATATTGGGGGAATTACTTGAGTGGAGTCATACACTGGTACCGACGTCAATAAAATTAGGATAAAGTTGAGGAAGAAGTGTAGCATCCAACATTCAGCCAGCTGATGATAAGAGGTTGCCATCCTCTTTGGACGCTTGTATTACGAGGGAGGTGGCATTATACTCTACTTCTTTTAACTAATTGGCACATGCAGGACCAATTTAAGCAAAAATGTTCCAAACCACACAACCCTCATTTCGGGATAGTTGACTTTAAAGCTTTAAGACTTTAAAGCAATTATCTCGAAACGAGGTTTATGGAGTTTGGAACATTTTTTGCTTAAATCGGTCCCTTTAATATCAATATACGAGCCTAAGCATTGCCCTTACGGCTTCGGTTATTTTTGGGAGTGCGTGGGTAGCATCGAACGTCTCTTTCACAGTTGACAATGATATTAAAATGTCCTGAGTACAGTTTAACAGTAATTATAAGTCAAGTCTTGCTCCGATAGCTTAACTCGATTATCTGTAGCAGGTTTCCATTACGCGGGATGGCACTCCGACTAATTAGCGAAATTATGTGCTTGGAGTAAATACGCAGAGAGTGGTTGTCTCGTACAAATATTCTTTTAGTAGAAGTCGAAATTTGTGAGACATCTTTCAATAACACACACTAATCCGGTTAAAAATATCCCAATAAAATGTTAAATAATCGAAGAAAAATGTTGTCTGAGCTTATTCATTTATTATTCTTGTTAACCTTCTTGTTAACCTTGTTGTTTACTATCTAAACCACACAGTATCCGTTCTAACGTTGAGTAGCTATCACATACTCAAATATTGGACACGTCAAATATATAGATAATAACTAGCGATCTGCCCCAGCTTCGCACGGGTGCAATTATGCATGTATTATACATTTAAACCTTCCCCTTGAATCACTCTATATATAAAAAAACAGCTTCAAAATCCGTTGCGTATTTTTAAAGACTTAAGCATACATAGGGACGAACAGACGACAGCGACTTTGTTATAAAATATGTAGTGATATCTTTTTGGGTTAAATTTACTCGTTAGCCTTTGACAAATACATGACGTCGACGTGTATGTGTATCTCTGTCTGGGTGAGGCATCATAGGTGTAAGACCAGGAAGTCTTAAACAAATGGGCATTTTTTTTATTTAAATGCACAATTATTGGCTCTTTATCAAAGTAGTTAAGACGTTTCCGCGATATCAGCTCCTTTCTAGTTCTTTATTTTTTAATACAAGCTCGGCCCACAACGTCTACTCAGTGGACATGGGCAAAGCTGCGAAGGCTTATTTAAAATAGCTTCAAAGTTCAAAAGTTCAAAGTAAGCTTCTGCTTTAATACTTCTATGATTGAAGCGATATCAGAGACTTAGTGCTCCAGGCTCCATTTTCCATAATATTCTGGACTACGCTGCGGTTCACGTGGTTCCGGAGACGTAAAGAACACTTAGTTCGGCTTTATGATCAGGGGGATCACTAAGGGGTGTAAGTAAATGTATCCAATTTACTCTGTAACAAAGAAACTATTTTTGTGAATATTGTAAGCAGGAATTCGGTACTAGCGAATTATTTGCCAGCTGTTCTCTGTAAAGCAACACTCTAAAAAGTTCGTGATTTGAAATTTCACGATTTATGAGATTATTGTGAAGTAAAGTTTTTAAGTTTGTGTTAAAATTTTGGAAGAACAAGTTATGAAATGCGTCATATTAAGTTAATAAATAAGAATCCAAACTCCTAAAAGCATGTAAAAAGAGTCTACTAGTAGAGTTAAAATACCGACTACTACTCAGGCCGTAGATGACCCACTGCTGGGTCGGGCTTCCTCCATTTAGACGGAGGATTATTAAGAAAAGTATACAATACATTAAGTATACCGAAAAAAGTAATCGTTATACGTACCCCATTTTCACTGGGGTCGGTGAGTGCTTTCCATTAGCCTACCGATATCCAGCAAATTTTGGTAATGGTAGTCAACCCTTTTCGTGTTGCAGACTGCGGGTGCCGATCGGCAGGTTTTCGAAAGACAGCCGGGACTGTTGGCCGTGCGTTTCTCAGCACGGGCTGAATCCAATTCAAATATCATTTTTATGTAGCAGCTTACGACTTAGAATACATAGTGTCACCACCCTATTCCATACGGAGGGCGTCGTAGGAGTCGACGCAAGTGGTGGAAACCTTTATTCGAAGCCCTGAGCCAACCCGTCTGGTCAGCGTGGTACCATCGGCTAATTACCCTGAGTACGCCGCAGCTTAACTTACTTATCAACTGTATTCCACACTCTCCCATAACCTACGACCACCACTATAGTACTATTACTGATCCGGTATATTGTCATAATGACGTCACTATTGATCAACACCGTTAACGCAGTGCCGGCTGCAAATGCAGCTGCATCACACCACAGCGCCGTCGGGTTAATATGAATTTACGCCGTGCTAATGGCACGTGTGATTCCTGCAACGTGGCTGTGAGTTATCTCCCCATATTGGTTATAGCCGTGCTAATTGAGATGGAGGGTGTTGGAAATGGAATGAATGAAATTGGGTTTCATATTACCTTTTGGCATAGAGGAGGAAGTCCCAGCGTTGCGGAAAGTGCGGTGGATGGATTTACAGCATTTCCAAGCTTCTAAGAGCACGTAAAGCTGTTGAAGGTCTCGGTTGCTATACAACCTTCTACGGCAGTTGGTGATTGCTCCGTGAACATTCTGGTAGTTAGGTAACGCCAAATAAAGAAAGGTTGGTGTCGATACCAATTAAATTGAGACGAAGAACGAAGGCGAAGACGTTATCTATTTTATATATTTGTGCCATGAATTATGGTGAGATACCTCTATTTTGCTAACTCTGACTCCCACCAGGCTGCCTGTGACCATGGCTGGTGCAATCCACGCTGAAACTTCAGAAAATTATATACCTTCACAACATTCTCACGATCCAGACCTGTCCTAAATATATAAAATGTGTATAAATCGCATGTGCTTTTCAAACTAAAGACTCACAAGTACATCTGTTGGTCCTCTTAACACAACAAGATATCTTCTAATAAATTGAAAAAAAAACACTATTGGCATGGACTTTTGTGTGCGCCATTATTTGAATAAAGATATTTTTTCTGTAATATTTGCAATGTAATGTAGACACTCGCCAGATTGAAATGAAAAAATAAATAACTGAACCATCCCTATGATATGTTATTATTGTTTACACATTATTAATTAGAGCGTTATACCATTGATGCAGCTAGTACGTGTACAATTGTAGTACAAACCGCGTGTCGTTCGGTGTCTGGCGCTACACGTGTCCACCAGACCGGGTAATGCCGATTAAGGCACTCTCCTTTTCAGGGTACCTTGGCGAAGTACAAAAATACCTGGCCTATTAAATACCTGAAATGGTTAGGCCAGAAAAAGTTTGTAAATTGTACGCATAGCCAAGCATAGATCTATTAGCAAATAGTAATCATCACCATAACAGGCGACAGAAGACTGCTGAGTTGAGACTCCTACAACAGATGATATATTGGGCTTCTACTACTATTCAGCTCACTAAAATCCACTGCTGAGTCGGGCCTCCTCCAATTATATGGAGGGTAATTAGCCTACTGTGCTACGCTGGCCAGACGGGTTGGCACAGGGTTTCGTATCAAGTGTTCCTTCTCTTGTGGGTAGGTTAACGGTCTTGTAATTGCCTTTTGTCGGCTCTTACGAAGGTGGTGATGGTATGTGGTGACGGTTTTATAATACATAGTGTCACCACGCATTTCATCCTGGGTGTGGAAGAGCAACTGCTGAATGATGCACAATTTTTGGAAGGAACCAGACGTAAATGAAGTGGGTACACAAAATACGTAAAGCCTGCCTACGGACCCATGAACTCCTGGTGCAACACGCTTGGTGAGGATTTTTTAATCGGATTACAGGTTCGAGCTCTGCTCTTGAGCGCTTGTTACTCATTACCCAGCACTGTCTGATCCTGAGCCGGGGCGGAATCTCGGTATGTAATATGGACTGAAACTTATGTTGCAGTTTTTGTGATTCTCTTTCCGTCGTATTTTGAGCAAATATGTTTACATTTAGCACCTTCGTTCACTGCGCCACCGGCAGTGCCTAGTGGGATGGCATTATTTTTAATGCAGCTTAGTTTTTTTATGAAATTCATACACCTCTATTTTATTTTAATGCCTCCAGTTAATTTCTCAAAGAATGAGCCCATCATTTATATTTAATCTTGATTTTGGTTAATCCAGTCGAAGGAAGCAGCCCTTATTGGATGACCGCGTGGTTTTAAAATATAAAAATAAAATTAGGCACTAAACTTATTGTATGGAAAGCCTTCTTTTTCTATTTGTTTTGATGGACATTCCAGGACTAGTCGACTAATTAAGCGAGCGAGACTATTAGCGAGTTATACATTGACACCTGGTCTGTAGGGCCGCTAGATGGGCCCAACGCCGAGGGCAGGAGATGCACTGGAGATGATAAGAGTCCCCAAGTAAGATCTGTACCTATCGAAATACAGAAAAGTCGACAAACAAAATATCCGCCACAGATTAGCAGTAAACCTCGTTTATGTTAAGTTTTATTAAGAGCAACAGCAATAAAAAGATTAACGGTGTATCCTTAATTCCTCACTTTATAGCTTGAGAAAATTTCTCCTGGGAACACGTAAACCGAAGTGTGTAGGCCGTAAAATTAGTTGGCACTTGAATTTGCGGAGTTTTAGTTGTTTTGAGGTGAAGTGTGCCGCAATGAACATGATACTAATTATTTGTAATTATTGTTGCATGAATTAATGCTTAGCTTGTAATGAAATAGTTGGTATTGTCGACCGCAGGCAATACCGACGAAGTGAACCAGCATTGCTTTTGGAATAAAATATTACGTCTGCAGTGGGATTATGGATCCTTTCGTTTCGTTTGTAATTCCATGTATATTCCATATATGAGGTACGTGTTATTATAAATTATAATAATTATTGAGAATACACAGCAAAACTAAGCATTAGTGTTATACAATCTTGTGTCCCACGTCCCAGGTAACTCATAAATTACGGTAACACATCACAGCACAATGCGAAAATAACTATATGTTTGTAGTACACTGCGCACTAACTTTTCAATCGTAATAAATGTACAATGTAAATGTGTAGTCCGTGTGGTGACGGATTAAGAATGCATAGTGTCACCACCCCATTCCATTCTGAGTGTGGAAATGATATGACCGAAAACCTGGCCGCAAGGGAATGAAAATTTAAAACGAAACCCTGTGCCAACCCGTTTGGCCAGCGTGGCATAGTAGGCTAATTACCGCCCATGTAACTGTAGGATGCTCGACTCAGTAGTGGCCCATTTATGGGCTGAATGGTAGTAGAAATGTACAAACCTGTGTCTTAGTGGCGTTGAATTAGGCAAGAATATGGCCCTAAATGGGTTATCATCATCATCATCATTTCAGCCAAAAGACGTCCACTGCTGGACATAGGCCTCCCCCAAGGATCTCCACAAAGGCCGGTCCTGGGCCGCCCGCATCCACTGCTTTCCGGCGACCTTAACCAGGTCGTCGGTCCACCGTGTGGGAAATGGGTTAAATTTACTTTATTTCTTAGGACTATAAACCAGATTGCAGCAGCTAAGTGACTTTTTTATTTCTCAAGGTTTTTTTTTAAATTTAACCCCATGTCTGTATGAGGACAGCAATGTATTTCAAATAACAAAACGAATCAAGGATTTATCTGCAAAGGTGTTTGCCCAGAAACAAGGGTGACCCCACTGCGTATAAAACGGGGCAGGAATTTTAATTTACCCTTGTTAGACATGTTTGGAGACACCCTGCGTATCGCTTACCGTCGTAATGTGCTACAATGATGACTGCCACATACGTTACTGCTCTTATTTAATTTGATTGTTTCCACGGTGATATATCAAAAGCAGATTTTGATTCTAGTAAATCTAGAGATGGAGAATAATAAGTATGAACTAAAAAACTATTTATAGGATAATCGAATGTATTGTTGCAAGTTGCCCTAACTTCTGTTTTTAAATCTTAAAATACATCTGTCTTAAATTAGATATTATATTCCTAACTGAACATTAGTTATGACTATTTTTGCGAAAACTAAAATGGTTGTGTAATTGAATGAAATCTAGGAAATATCGTTTTGTTAAAAGTATCGTAATATTTTAATATATAGAATATCTATTGGAATTGGAACCTAATATTTTTAAAAATGAGAACTAATCCTACATACAAGTATTTTAGTTTATTTTCAGCAAGTAAGTATTGTCGGTGTATCTGTATGAGGTAATTTTGAGGAAGAGATAAATAAAACTCTTATGAATGAATATATTGCTACGTTTACTTCAAGTATATTATACAAATTAAATATAATTATAATACGGTAGCCAAACAATTAAATGTGCAGCCCCGTATGTGGCGCGTAATGTCAGCTTCGTTGAAAGGACCGTTTTGTTGGTGAGAATCCCAGGAATTCTAAAGTTTGTTCCAGTTCAAACGTCAACTATGTTTTATTCGTTTATAGTTAATGGGTTTAGTTATATGAATTTCTGGAAATCCTTTTTACTTCAATTACAAATTAAATATAATCTGTTAAGTTATTCCATCAAAAATAAAATCAAATTCTGACGGTGGAAATATCTTTAAGGAATTTGATAAAACCAATGTCACGTCATAGAAAGTCTCCCCAACCGTCACAATCTTGAAAGTCTCATACGAAGTTGAACGAACCTATCGTATGAAATAATTAGAATCCAGATTAGAATCAAAAGGTACTATGATTTGTGCCAATCGTGCCGACTGTGACAATATAATAGGAAAACTCTCCTTCATCGCGCTTCATCCGACACAGCTATTGGGTTTATCAATTGACTAGTGACCCGCCCCGGCTTCGCACGGGTGCTATGATGAACATCTAAATTTATCTGTGTTTCTGTACAATATTATACATTTATTATACTTAAAAACCTTCCTCTTGAATCACTCTATCTATTAAAAAAAACCGCTTCAAAATCCGTTGCGTAGTTTTAAAGATTTAAGCATACATAGGGACGGACAGACGACAGCGACTTTGTTTTATACTATGTAGTGATAAGGTTTACGAATAATAACTACAAACCTAGCAACGGTTTGAGAATTGAATTTCAATAATCGGATAAACAGCTATTTTAAATCATGCAAGCAAATAATATTATCGCGTCCGAGATAGTGGGTAAGTAATGGTTATGACTGCAGACACAATGGCTCGCAACGAGGCTGCGAATACCGAGAACTAGTAGAAAGTTGAAACGGCGCGGAGTGCAGTAGAGCATTCCCCTGGCGATGCATAATTTAAAGAAATAACCCACAAGCGGTACAGACTTTACCATTAAAACTACTTTTGCTCTAGAATATGCTGATAAAAATAATCCCACGATGTCTTGGTGGGATGGTTTTCTTTTAGGTACTGTAGACTTTTTTTTTCTTTTAATTAAAATATACCCCCTGTACTTGGTATGACCTGTAACGTGGGGGCAGTTTACAAACATGAAATTAATGAATACAAATGACACCCAGACTCAGAGCAAATGCCTCTGGTTTAGACAAAGACACTTGGCCGACCCCGGAATTGAAGCCGGGACCCGTTGATCCTAAGGCGGCACATGTAATCCCTAGACCAACGAGGTAGTCAACATTTTGTAAAAAATATGTCACAGACTCGTATATAACACCCGGCAAGTTTCTCTGACTTACACAAATATACTTGCCCTGGTTGTCAGGTTTGGAAAGATGAAACTAAAGACCAAACAAACAACCGGTCTGAAACATTTATAATTTCTTATCGTATTTTAAATTATTTTTTCACAGAATCCATACATCTTTCACATTTATCATATTATCTTTTTCGTTCGGCTTATCTTTTCCATATAGTTATATCTCCAAGATATCCTTGGATACAAATTATTTAGTATCCTGAAATCCTTTATGAATTTTGGGTAAAATTTGTGGGTAATGCGCAATATGCCACCTTATACTCGGGTCAAGACGTCGGTTCCTATTGAACTAGGGTTGAAATGAATTACCTAAGAATTGAAAACCACTGCAGCTCTAGCATTATTAATGGCCAGGGGCTTACAATCATTCGCACCATCTTCGCAGCCATATTTTACATCGTAATCCGCGTCCCTAAGATTGGGACCAACGCACAGAGATTCACCTGTCGTCGTCCCATTTATCACCAGCTACATTCACAACTCTAAGACATTTACTTCAATAGGACGGGTCTTTCTATCTATCTCCTGATATACCTATTGATATGACTAAAATTAAAATATGCCTTCAATACATCTCAAAATATTACTTTATACAACTTGTAAGTTGTTTATCAAGGGTTATTCTAAACTCAACTTTCTCATACGCTGTTGCTATTCCCGGCCTTGGCTATTCCAAGTATCCATATTACATTGGCTTCCCAAGAGCTTAAAGTTGTAATTTAATTATTTAGGTATAGTCGTTGTTTCACGTTGTTGTCAAACTTAAGTGGCAGTGGGCAGGGCACATAGCTCGCAGGACCGACGCCCGATGGGGCAGAAAAGTCCTCGAGTGGCGACCGCGTTCCGGAAGGCGCAGTGCTGGTGCGGGCGGCCCAGGACCGGCCTTTGTGGAGATCCTTGGGGGAGGCCTATGTCTAGCAGTGGACGTCTTTTGGCTAAAATGATTATGACTCGTTGTTTATAGTTGTTCTTTTCGCATGATGAAATACCTCACTTACCAATGCATTGAGAAAACATTTTCACACGTTGGAATGATTAAACTTACTACTAAAAACCAATAAAATTTTAAGTGTTCCTATGTGACTTTTAAACATATATTGATCAATTTTAATTTAATTATAAATAAATGTAAATTAGGTATTACTTAGTTCAATCACTGTTCTCTAAATCAGCACACTGTCGTAATGGTACAAAATAAGAAAATAGCTTGCCAAGTCCTTTCAGATACGCTGTCTATTTTGCGAAGACTATCGAGACAGGGAAATCCTCGGACCGTTCACGATCCCCGAAAGATTTATCAGCCCCAGCCAGCGGGGGAGATGAAAAATTCTTTGTCTCACTAATACGCGTAGCAGGTTAAATTGCAATTTGCATTTTTATCTGGCGACATTAGTCTTGATGTAAAACAAGAAGAGCCCTGAACAGCCATAATTGCTGGAATCGCGATTGGAGACAATTTATATGGCAATATATATGCAAATCGTTTAGTTACTGCTTATTGTGATGCTAATAGAGTCGAAGATTTTGAGATCAAAATGGCGCTGCGGGCGGTTGATTGAAGGGTCGGTTTTGGTTTGTAAATTTGGAATGAAAATAATTTTGAATATTCTGCAGGGGTAGCGCCGACGTCCATAATTATGGCGACATTAATAAAACGAAATTAAATATATGTGCAAATTTCTAAATAATATTGTGAAAATAAACCAAATAAACATAAACCAATATGGCCTGGCTGTTATGTGACCAGTCATACTAGTTAGTATGTATAGTTCCAGGAAATAAGAATTGAACGTTTGTAAAGATTGCAAAAAAGATAAGAAGTGACCAATTAATATTTCCTGAACTATACAAATACGTACAAAAAATATGGTAGTTCAAAATATAATAATAATTATTATTTCGTTTTCTTATGGTATGTGATAAACTCGACGTCAGTCGCGTTTGAACAACGCGTATTACATTTTTTTTTCTATTTATTTTAAATTATTTTATGTATGATAACAAATGTTTTTGCAAGATTAGTCAAATTGCAAGAGAAAGAAAGCACGATCTTAAGCGCTGTGCCATTATAACTAAGTACAGTGGCTTCTTGCTGGCTATTTATTTCCATGAAATGGGAGAATGGCAGAGTCGGACTCATATTTGCGCTAGGACAATGTTTCGCAACATAAATATACTAAGTTTGTAAACGTTCGTCCATATATCAGCTATGTGAGCGTTGCGATGTAAACTCGCAAACAAAAAAAAAAACAATTATAATTGATCTTAAAATTTTGTATACCAATAGCAATTCCACGAGTCCACAAACGATTTCAACACACAACTCTGCCCAACACAATAGGATCTCAAACCGATAGCATCCGGAACAATGTAACACGTCCATCAAAGTTTGGTAGGGTACTCGAACGGTAATCAGCACAACTAGAAGGGCATTTAGCGTCGGACAGCTCACTTCCTTTCCCGAGGGAGCAACAACGAGCCCGACCCCAGTGCCGAGCGACCGCCGAACCAGACCACACGGAACCTGACCTTGCTCGACAATGAGTAGTTGATCACCATGGCGAACCCAAATTTCCGAAGAGACAATGGTGACAAAAACATGTTGAATACGGTAGTGTTGTGGTGCTGCTGTGGCTTCTTCTTTATATTGTGTGGGTATGGGCTGTATCGACAGCACTGCCTGGAGCAGCGGGTTGTGGTGTTGGAGCAAGTGGTGGAGGAGTTGAGGAGACTGACGCTGCAGGAGGTTCCAGTGGCGAGGAAAGAGACGGGGCTGACCAGGAAGAAGCGAGACGCAAATGACTGCGTGTGTCCAGCAGGTAAGGGACTTGATTGAATTGGATGAGTTGCTAATATTGGATAGTTATATTGTGTTAACATTTATGACAACTTAATTATTTAGTAGGAGCACATCATCAGTTTATACATTTACATTATGTTAGCTTAATTTAAGCGCAACTGTGTGTAGAGAAATATTTATTTTTATCTTTAAGCCATTACATTCGTCCGGTCATAATATTATTTAGTTATTGTTTTGTTAGATTAGAATTTTTTTACACATTACCAGAGATCTCTCCCAGAAATTTTCCTTACAATTTGTATAATTCATGTAGAAGCTTAAAGAAACATTAGAGCTAGGCTTATCCATATCGCGTCATTTGATTCAGACGTAATCAGAATATTTACTACACACTTAGCCCCATTATGTAAATTTCCCGCAATTTCCTCCACTCGAATGAAATCTGAAGCCATAATCTCTCCAAGACAATTCCATAAGCTACCTAAAGTACCCATCAAATTAATTTGAGCACAATCCCAAACAATCGGAGGCCGCAAGCGCGCCGCAGCCGCATTCGTACACCCATCAATGCCTACCGACACATTGTGCTCCTCAACTACGACCATTTTACAATATCCGGCCATAAACTCAATTGGGCCATCTTCCTCATCCACTGCAAACGCAACCTTATCACTAACATCATAAGTTTCAAATTCAATTTTGTACTAGGCTTTTACTTAGGCTCTTACTAGTGTAACATTGTTCGCTACGAGACAAATTTGTAATGCTCTATTGTCACATCCATTAGCCATAATGGTTCAATAAGAAGTATTGAAAACGTTCTTTCAGGCCTACAAATCAACCTTTATTCAATTTAGTATGATACATAGGAAGGGCCGTGCGAAGGGATGTTGACCTCGGCCGGATATTAAAAATGACCCTTAAAATTGTCGCCGTGTCTGTGAATGTTGTATGCATGAGTCTATAAACACGTAGCACGTCATATAGTAACGTAATAGGTAAATAATAGTCCTTTGAATGACGGTGTGTTATCAATAAAAATTTGAAATGTAATTCTGAATTATAAGAAGTTGGTTTCGTTTGTTTCTTTGAACATTGAGTTAGGGGTTATTTAGAAAGTGTACAAAATGTATATCTCTGTCTCACTCTTCATAAATGAGTTACTGGTTTCGTTTAATATCTAAGTTGATCTAAATACAATTGGAAAAGTCCCGTTTCAACTCCACTGTTGAAACGGGACTTACATATACCTACACGCATTAGTAATACATATTTTCAGTAAACGATCATCGTCGATGAACGATCATCTTAAGCTTCACCTGCAGGCTCAGATAATGATATCTGACATTAATAAGATTCCATAGCGCTTCGTCTGACAATGGTCAGACGTTTTTTCTTAACGAAAATTCGGAAGACGTCAGGAACTTCTCTAATTAGTTCTTCATTGTTGGAAGTGCGAAATAAAGGATTAATTGTTCAAAGTTCTTCCATCGGAATGCTTCGGATCGCTCTTAATTCGGATACTTGGAGTGATAATAAATATTATATTTTAGTAAAGGTTTTTACTTAAAATCACATAAAAAATATCGTTTGTGTACTCTTTCGAGGTTTCCTTTTGTTTATATTTTTATTTATAGGTAAACAAAACAGGTAATAACTACTAGTTACTGCAACTGAACAAGTATATTTTTGTTTTAAAAAATGTCTACGATTTAATCGAACTTTTATCGAAGATTATGGTATAGTCTCCAATTGTAGTGGGGGTTTCTAATTAGTTGCAAGATAGGTTGGTTTTTAAACGTTTAAAATCAAATGAACCATAACATAATTTAACATGTTATAACAAAAAAAAACAAAAAGTTTAACCAGGACTATTTTATTTAAGAAATAAATTGTATGTGGCCAATTTAAAGAGCCGTTTAAGAAATGTACCTTGATCTCCCTATTCAGGCACTGCATTCTAGAAAAGAAATTGGAAGGGGGATTTGTAGAATGCAGTGAAGCGGTCGCGACTTCTTCAACTTAATTACAATTTGTGATTGATTAGTGAGAGCATTTATGCAGCTTGAAAATAATTTACTTTTATAATCTACACACAATTGTTCAAATAGTATGGTATAAAATACGCCTATTTATAAAAAAAATGTATACTGTCATTATTTATATTAATTACAACGCCGACATATGTACCATGTTTACCAAAATAGTTGGTTTTATTAAAAGTACATACATTGACGACACGGTTGGCGCAATGGTTGAGCGATCGACTGCTGCGCAGCATGTCGCGGGTTCGATTGCCGCACGGAAGAAATATTTGTACGACCTACAAGTATTAGTTCCGGGTCTGGGTGTTTTCTATATATAATATGTATGTATTTACAAAAAAAAAAATGTATATAAGTAGTTTATCATCCATCTCGTTACCTTAACATAAGCATTAAGTTGCTTAGCTTGGGACGAGATGGCGTTGCGTGAAATGTCCAAGGATATTTATTATTAATATTTATTTTATTATTTACTAGCGACACGCCCCGGCTTCGCACGTGTGCAATGATGGATGTATTATACTTATAAACCTT
The DNA here is from genome assembly GCA_905475355.2 of Clostera curtula. Lineage (NCBI taxonomy): Eukaryota > Metazoa > Arthropoda > Insecta > Lepidoptera > Notodontidae > Clostera > Clostera curtula. The sequence goes on along the minus strand of FR997803.1, from coordinate 454,446 downwards.
CCTCTTGAATCACTTTATCTATTAAAAAAACCGTTTCTAAATCCGTTGCGTAATTTTAAAGATTTAAGCATACATAGGGACGGACAGACGACATCGACTTTGTTTTATACTATGTAGTGATTTATACCTCTTAAATGTTGGCATCACAATACATTCTGATTCTCTTTGGGATATCTGAGGTTTGTACTGTACTATAAATCTCGTTGTATGCAGCAGACAATTACAACAAAATATTACTCTGCACAACATATTAATTACGCTCAACAAATCTTCAAAAGATATAGTTGTTATGATATCTTGGAATTGAGACGAAAGCGCGCCACTAATCGCTCACCGCCTCATTATTCCGCCAGAGAAAACTTAGTTAAATAAACCCGAGCTGTATTTTAGAAAATTGAACCTTAAAATCAAGAACTAAATTACGTTTTTCTTTGCAAAAACCATGTCATCTTATAAGAAGTTGTCGCGACACGAGAATTTTATATATTAGATATTAGGCTAGGCTCTTTAGGGGAGGCCTATGTCCAGCAGTGGACTAATGTGGGCTGATGATGGTGGTTCTCTTTTTATTCACCTCCAAGTCCATTTCATAAACTGCTAATCCCTAATTTACACTACTGAGTCTGACCTCCTCCAGTTACGTGGAGGGTAGCCTACTGTTCTACGCTGGCCCTACGAGTTGGCACGGGGTTTTGTATCAAGTTTTCCTTCTTGCGGCTAGGTATCGGCCTTGTCATTTCATTTGTCGGCTGTTACGACACCCTCAGAATGGAATGGGGTGGTGACACTATGTGTTCTAAATCTGCCACCAGACGGACACGTTCAGATGCAATGTGGTATAAATACAGTAGAGGCCTTACGCACTAACACTTTATACACATTATGATGTAAGTTTCACGATCTTCACTAAACCACTCGTTTACCTCGGTGGTTGTCAGTTCTACAGGTAATCGTATGGCCTGCCACTTAAGTGTATTAGGTCCGTTCACACTTTGTTCTGAGTAAGAAGATGGTAATTTCTCCTAAAATAATCACCCAAAAATCCAATAAAAACTTCCAGTCTTCAAACAGGTTCAAATTAATTTGCTTATTCTACCCCTGAAACTCCATAAAAACAATACGAGTTGGAGCGTATAATTAATTTAGGATTACACACGGCAAAGACAAACGATGATTAACATACTTTGTGCGAAATCAAATGTCGAGCTAAAATATATTATACGCTCGTTTATTTAAAGTTGATTTCACAACTAACAACTTACATTTATTTTACATTGTTTTTCTTCTAACAAATAGTTGTTCTTTCTAAACACATACAACGTATATGTTGGTGTGTTAGTTTCTTACGGAAAATCAAGCTCGACTGAATTTCACGAGTCCTTACTGGCTATTATCAGAAGTAACTTGGCTATTTTGAATACTCTACGAGCTCTCTCGAGCAGACATATTTTTTTTAAATATCTACGTGTGCTATGTTGCAGATACTTGATAAATTTTCTTGAATTGCTTACAATGCTATTTACGAAAAGCTTAATTTCTGCCCAGGGCGGTAATATGCAGGGGTGGCAACATTGAGGGAGAAACTATATTTTGGTTATCGATAGTTAAATACTGGTTTGTTGATAGCTTATTGTCATATTTAATGCTGATACTTCACTTAGCTATTCGTGTTTGCTAAGTTGCAATTTCGGTATTTGTGTGGATTTGTTTTATATATTGTGTGACGGATTTTTGGCAAAAAAATATTCCAGTTACCAGCTTAGTGTCAAATATGGCAAACACGAATAGTGAAGTGCCACGATAACACAATTCTAAAATCGTATTAAGTTATTGAAAAAGGGATGTTTCTGAAAGGTTAAGTAGAATGTACCCAGCAAGTTCCGTGTGGGGACGGCTTTAGAGTACGCAGTGTTACCAACCCATACCATCCCGAGGGTGTCGTAAGAGGCGACTAAGGGAACGCAAGATGCTAATCACCTAGCCGTAAGAGAAGGAAACACAGTGGGCTGAATATCCCTCCATGAATTTGGAGGAGGCCCGACACAACAGTGGGTCCTCTATGGGCTGAGTAGGAATTCGTAGGGCCGGGCATTCAACTGCAGTACTGAATGTGTTTTCTTTTTATTAATAATTAAATGAATTAATATGATTGAATATAGAAGAAGTACTATACAGCTTGACTGATACAAAGAACAGACTTTTCTTAAATGTGGACGCAGCTTTATACCAACACACGTCTGCTGTACAAATAGCAGAAAACCGGACTGAACCGGACACGGCCGGATCACCCCGGTCGGAACCGGTCCCTAGCTTTGTTGCTATAAATTTATTGGCCGAATAATTTTATGTGGGTCCCTCGCCCGTTTAATTACTCTACGTACGAAGTGCACTGCCCTTATTTTATTTTATTATTTCACTAAGCTTAAGTGGATATAAACTAAAGGCTAACGGACTCGTATAATATTTTGCTGAACTTAATTATTTATAGTCTGTTATATGTTAACCGACTACAAGAAAGGAGGATGTTATCAATTCCACTGTATGTTTTTGGATGTACCTATGTTGCTACACAACTGCGTCAAAAAAATCTTCTTTTTCGTATTTGGCCTTCAGATCCGTGTCACAGGGATTTTATCGAAAACGGTTTAATAGTATGCTTTAAAACTTCATTTTAATGAGCAACACACATTTGTCGAAAGCTAAATGAGCAAAAAATTTGGGTATTTTGGGAAGATTTACTTGTCGATTGTTGATATATCAATAACTTTCACATGACACACCATTGAGATGGTTATATCCATCACCAGCATCTACTTTTGATACACACTTATCCTGTCATTAACTTATATAAGATCTTTATAATATATCTCCCCAAAAAATGTTTCAACTCACAGCTTACTCGTAAACCCGCCATAAACCGGAGTACCCACATCCGAGGATAAACCGGGCACATTCCTAAAGCACCGTTCTCAAAGCATACCCGGCTCTGAATAACTGGAGTCAATTTATTTCTTAAATAAAACTTTCCGCATGCGAATACCCGGATACGAAAGTTGAGCTTGTGCATGTAAAGTCGTCCAACTTGTCGAGTTATCCGCAAACAGAATAAGTACCGCTTACGATTATAAAAGTAATATAGTTTTAAAATAAACAGAGTGAAAAACATCAGAAGAAAATTTACTATAGGACGTAAATGATAAATAATTATAGTCAGGTGTCATCTCACAATTCGTTTTCCCATGCGTGGTCGCCACTCCAGGACTTTTTGCCCCAGCAGACCAATTGTCCCAGGTATACATACTTGTCTACAATTTCGAAGACAGCGTTCCAAGCGCTATTTAGTAAGCTGCAACATGGACCTTCGACATTTGTCCATGTTTATTTTTAAACCGATGAGATGAGTGAGCTGATGCCATTTAATGTTAATGCCAAGTTCAATCACACAGCTTGAACACATCTTCCAATGCAGCGCTAAATAACTTCGGAGAGATCACATTTCTGTCTCACTTCCCACTGACATCTTCCACTTCATCAATAGCCTAATTTATTAATGAAATCGGTAACGGGTGAAATGAACCGGGTTATATGATGGGCGGTAACCAGTAAGTGACCTTGCCTGTGCAGAGATGTAACACACTTGAACGTATTTATTTTTTAAACATTCTCTAAGAGATCATAAAGTTCGTGTAAACTGCCATCAGCATCGATATTCATTACAAATTTAAAATGTTCGTTTCAATTGTCAACAAACGCCACGTCTTTGCATCCTAGTGCGTACTTATCTCGGCTACGCAATGACCAAGTCCACAACAAGTTTTCCCTAAGTGTATGGAAATTGTGTATGAACCGTAGCGGCCGCGGGCACTCGTAGCACTTGGCTACGGCTACATAAATGCTACGAACAATATTTATATCGACAAAGGTTTTAACATTGCATTTATATTGAGGCTTGTTTAGATCGTTAATTAATTAGATCGAATTAAATGTTCGCGTTCGTAATAATGGAGTTAAATTATAGGTATAGTAAAATTTGCCTAAAATAAAGCCATAAAAATTCACGCAAACTTTGTACAAATAGCAGGAACCTTCCGTAGGTAAAATTGGATATCATATTAATATTTCGGCGAGAATAAATCTAGATATAAATTTCCTAGTTTTATCTCTTTTGTTCCATTCTATGTCTGAGCATGGTAGCGATAATAATACGTATCGCGACGCAGAATCTGTGAAATTGCGAGTCACATCTCATGCGAATCCTATTGTAGTACTGTAAAATACTGTTTAGAAGTCAAGCGGATTTTGTAACTATTTTTATAATCTTAGCCCTGAGTCTGTTTCATTCAAATGTATATTTTTGATACCAGTACAAAGTGAAGTTCGGTCCCGGCTAGCATTGGCACATCACAGACAATCAAAGTCCTTGACGTTTACAGCTGGTCTAAGTAGATAATTCCCGTTTCCTCTAGATATCTAGGAAAGCAGATGATAATTGCCTGGTGTAATTGCTGGTAGTTACACAAATTATGTTACAAAATTTTCCACCTCTAAAAAATTTGGTATATTAACTAACAAAATTTAGTTTAGCAACTATATTAGGGACAATGATAATCGCAAACACAGCACTCTAGGTAAACCCGCAAGCACTAGTACACTATATTTTTGTATAAATTACACGCTATTTGTCAAACCATTGCATGTTGCGCCCGATGATATATTGAAATTCCCTGGAACGCTTGTTAAACGAACAAAGTCTGTATTTCAGCTGCGATAACCTTTATAACTTGCAGATGAAGGTCGAAGTTAGCTTCACTATTATAATGTTGGATTCAGTACACATTTTAATGCCTGTTTCCAACATTTGTCGCATCTTAACGCCTTTCTATCTTATAACAGATTTAGAATACAACGTTTTTTCAACAAATTTTTCTTTTCAGTTTACAGTAGTAATTTTTTACGGGTTGGTTGATACGGACGTTGGGGTCATAATAACTTAGAATGTACAGGGTGTTACAAAAACCCCATAGCCATGACGACAGGTACTGCTGAAATCATCATCATCATCATTTCAGCCAAAAGACGTCCACTGCTGGACATAGGCCTCCTCCAAGGATCTCCACAAAGGCCGGTCCTGGGCCGCTCGCATCCACTGCTTTTTGGCGACCTTAACCTTGCTGATATATTGAAACAAAATTGCATTTACTTGTTGGTCTTCAAATGTCGATCATAACAGCGGTCACACAGTGACAAAAGTGTGCACTGAACACAGATAATTATAGAAACATTATGAAACTCACATTACTAAGATAATTTTTTTGATTCTATTTAATGAGAGGGTTTAAAATATTTATTGAACACTTAAAGTGTTTGCAAGGACCTACAGATCATGTATAATAATATTGTCTTAATTATGTCTCCAAATTCAACCTCGTTTTGTCTTGTTAAATATCTGCCATATTACTTCTCTACAAGAACAAATGAAGATATTTTCAAACAATAACACTAACTAAATGAGCATTACTTATAACACTCCACTTAAGTGCGTGGTTAAAAAGAAATTCCGATAAATATTGGCGCGCATTCCACTGTTTGTGACCGCATTTCGCAAATATCCCCATCCAGGAGTCTGCAGCTAACGCCTTTTGTTCTTATGTAAATGCGCTGTTTGTACCAAAGCAATCCAATTTGACGCTCAACCCCCAGAGATAGTGCAGCGCTGTTTTAAATTAAACCACAAAATATTTTATCAAATTTATACCCTAAGGCGAATCTTTAAAGTTTAAAGTTATGGCGCTTTTTCAGGATTGTGAGTCGGAGTTTTGGTTTAAGCTGGTGATAAACGATCGTGGAGAGATCGGAATATAAGTGAGTCTAAATAAAAATCTGGTGTACACTTTCAAGAGTAACGCTAAATATGTATTCTCATGCACCATCAAGGGTCCCCGCCAAGACCTACCACCATACTGAGTGCCAATTTTGGTCTGGCCTCTCCCTATGGGCTCGCCCGGCATTGGTGTCCCAGAGCCGGTGGCTGCAAGGGTTCTTAAAGGCACGCAAGCCCCCTTAGCAAGTTGGCAACACGGTCGAGGGGCCGTCCATTATCCGTCTGACGGAGCCATAGCCACGGATCACAGTACCCTGGGGTAGGCTTGGGCCACCTTTCAGCGGGCCTCACGCTTTAACAGGAAGTCTGGACGCGTCAGCCGCTGAACTCATCCATCAACATTACAGAATACTTTACTGCTATTTATAAATCGCACAACGCTTCAAGAGTTGGAAAACAAAATTTATAAATGTTTTTTTCAGTGAGAACCAAGCTTAGTGTCACTGGTTTGCAGTAAGCCAGAAAGCCCAACCTAGTCACAATTTGGAGAATATGAGTGTTGCATTGTCCCTAGTGCAGAGATAAACTCGTAGTTATGTTAACTTTGCAGCGTGAATACTAATTCCACACTAATTCTCGGGAGGTGCGCCGTTTTAACTCAAGAGTTAATTTGTAGAAGTTGGCGGAGTTATGTCTCACCTGATGGAAGCTATTTTATACCAATGCGAAAAAGAACTCACTGAGTTAAAAATAATACAAATGTTATTCGCTCTTTGTATATCAATACCCCATGATATGATTTTGCCACCAGTTATATTATGTAGTAATTTCTAGTATACGGTAAATTATATTTTTCTATCTTTCTCGTCGTATTCACAAATATACCGACCGATTTTAGCAGATTTGATAAAACATGGAAATGAGAAAGATGGAAATGTCGATAAAAAAACTTTTAACTATTTAATAATACATAGATATTCAATTCTAATAAAATATCAAACAAACTCCGGATTTCAAAGTCGTATGCTGATAAAAATATAAACACAATATTATTGCGTAAATACACAATATTCCATAATACATTGAAATTGGTATCAAACTGTGCGTTTGCAACTGCAAACTGTGCAAAATTTATAATGTAAAACAGATTTTACAGTACTACTATTTTTAGAGCAAACAGACACTTTAATTCCTACAGGCAAAAGAATGGAATTACTTGCACAGTTCAATATACTCTTCGTGGAATATAAAATGTGTCATATTATAGCTTCTCTGTTGCAGGACAGTTCCTTAAATCTCAAGATTAATCGTTCCAACTTGGTTTAACTGCGACAGTTCAGAAATAAATACACTGAACCTTCTAGTGCGGAAATGTGTGTTACTTTTCTGAAACTATAGTTTTTTGTAATTATTCTTTCACATAAAACACAGATGTTGAGAAGAATGTCAAACTATTGAATCGATTCAGAAAAAAAATGATATCAATATAAAATAAATCGAGTCATTTTACTTATGACGGCGTTATTAGGCACCGAGCAAAAAAATACAACCTAATTGAGGTCCTCCTCTTTTTGAAGTCGGTTGAAAATATCCCTCATCGAACACTTGCCTGTCACTGATATCAAAGCCTTAGAAAGAGTATAATTGTCTGGCTGGGGGTTTTTGTAATGCCTTCCGCAGTATCTTCAGTTGCTTTTGTCACTTTATAACATCATCTATGGGGGCAAACGTCACTTGATGCCGACAAAATTAAAAAATAATAGGTTCTACTGATCTGTGGAAGCATTGATATGGTAGTTTAATGGTGTTACGTGGCCAACATGTTTGGCCTGCGCGGATCCGCACGTGTCTTTGCGGAATAACCAGTTCTTAACGCCAATAATCATGTAGCGTTTCTTCATCATTTCTGATAATATTTTAGGACTTTTAGATTTTTTTTAAGTTTTTTATTTGATACATTTTTGGAATAAGTAACAACTTAATTTTAAATATATGTTTCCATTGTAAGATTATCTAAATGGGCTTTAATCTAATTAATATTCAATTCTTTAGTCGTAGCTAGTGTGTATACGAACATACATTTATTTCGTTTACAAAAATCTACCCTTTTCGAATCGCGTTCGCCCACTATGCTATAAATCGCCGCCGGATTGACTATAAATAGTTCTGTAAAATAACCTATTTACCCAACAGTTTAGTTGGGGAAAATACCCTTAGGGTTCGTTACCTGAAGTACCAAAAACTACTATTCTAAATCATTCAGAACATTATCTAACTTTTTATTGTAGCTATTGGTTAATAGACTTTTATTATTTTTAAACTTTCGCGATTTGTACACAGACATAGACTTTTAATTAGATCTTTTTTAATATTACTGCTCGGTCTAGGTGCTGGACCATGAAGGAATAGAAGGCAATGAAATAACTGATAAAAAAGCTAGAAAGAGCTCGGGAGGTAGTTTCTATGGACCAGAGCCTTTTTTCAGATTACCAATGAGCACTAGTACTAAAATGGTGCTAGCTAAAGGAGTATTCCTTAAAGATGCACATAAAACATTCCGCGTCTAGAGCAACAGGAATGCGTGATTTAAATACGTTTTTAGACCCGAGACATGTTGACATTTATATAGCAAACTCTGTAATGACCAACAACACCAGGCAAGGAGTCTGAGAGGCGCTTTCTCTGCTCACACCACCTACACAGGGTGGGAAAGTAAGATATAAAGCTTTTCTTTGTTTACTTTCCATTATAGTTTGTCCACACTTCTCCAAATAGTAAAAATTTTACAGCCAATTAGTACTTTAACCTTAAAAAAATTGCGTTAATCGTGCGATTATAAAGTGTATCATTAGTTCTATGACTTCTATGAATTAATGTGAAAAATATAGAATGAATAACATATACCTTTCTTATACTTTAGTTACTCTATAGCTGGTGCAGCTCCAGGAAATTGGTGGCGACCCGGCTCTACAGTGAGTAATTTATGGACTGGGATAAATTTCAATTGAAATATCGATAAACCCACCTTGAAACCAGATAAGTTGTGATCATCAAAATGTCTTGCAGATTTACTTTTGACTGTACCGAACCCTTCCAACTATTTTCCACTCACCTTTTTCTCTATAATGTTACACTCACGATAGAAAAGGCTTCGGACCATTATATTCCATAGTTTATTACGTCATAAGATATATATTGAACGGTATCTGATCAACAATATTACAACTTTCTATTTCATCCGATGTTATATTAGCGTTTTTCATTTGCTACACAATATTGATGGCGATTTAGAAAAATCGGTTGTGTTACTTACTTGCACAGTTTTGAGAAGTTTTAAGAAGCGAGAGTAAGAGGTATAGTTTAGGTAATAGTGCGTTTAGGCAGCTGGAAAAAGCTTGTGCATACAAAAATTTTACTCACAGACATAGACTAAAAACCTCTGGCTTACCAAGGCACTTGCCCGATCCTGGAATCGAATAACGGACCAATAATCAATAGGCAGCGTTTGGAGAACAAGGCGTTAAATTGCTATATGAATGCAATCAGCAAATACCACTTCAGTATGTGTAAGGACTATAAGTCTTTTTTATAGGCCTCATTGCGGAGGGGAGAAAGGGTGCCACGATATATTGTCTAATAAAGCGGGGCCGTAGCGACAAACGACCTTCCGCGCCCTAGGCTGGTCCGGTTATGGTGTGACGGGGATTCTGATATGTTGAGGATTAAGTATACAAAACGTCACTAACCCATACCATTGCGAGAGTTTAGTAAACGGCTTAAGACCCGCAATAGCAGACCACCTAGCCGCAAGAGAAGGACCAATTAATACAAACCCTGTTTCAAGCCGTATTCCCAGCGCCACCGTAGCACAGTATGCTTTTTTTGGTTTCATGAATTTGGGGGTGGCCCGACTCGGTGGTGGGTCGTGGGCTGAAATGATGAAAGATTTTTTTTTATGTGGGTCGTTTACATTTATAAGCCGATGTATTATTAACTAGCTTTTGTGCGCGGCTTCGCCCGCGTGGGCTTCGAACCCGTGCTTATCTCTGTGCATATTTTTTATGAACATAAAAGCGGTAATTGCGACTAAACTATGATAGTTAGATATGTGCTCTCGCGGACTTTTTTGTAGATCTTTATAAGACCTACAAACCCGTAGTACATCATTTTGTTCTATTGTCAACAGTTTTTGCAGCGCACGCATAAATAGGTTTTCGATTTTACACCTTGGTTTACAAAATCGCAATTTTCATACGGATCCCTAATTCTTATGAAAATAAAATATAGCCTATAACCTTCATCGATAAATGGACTATCTAACACTGAAAGATTTTTTGAAATCGGACCCGTAGTTCCTTAGATTAGCGCGTTCAAACAAACAAACAAACAAACATACAAACAAACAAACAAACTCTGCAGCTTTATATATTAGTACAGATAAACACTACTACTACTAAAAATAATTTAAATCATCAAATATATTGGGTTGTATTAAACACTATCCTGTTCTATTTCTGAATATAATACTTCCCCATCGCACGCTGGGAAATAACGCGTGTTGTAAAAGTCAACAATACCCAGGTGTTAGTATCTAATGGTCAGCTCGGCTAGCTACCACCCTCACCAACCTAAATATGTAATTACCGGTTGTCCCACTATATATGTCGTGGACGGCAGTCGGCAATCCAGTTATATCGGTACCAATTCCAATGAAATTGGGCAAAAGGCGAGGGATAAGTTTTGGTATAACTTTCAGTGCCACAACTAAAACCTGTATTACTTTAAAGATGCATACATTATCATGTTGCAAATACGGATAATAAAATCCAAGTTATTTCCATTTCAAAAGATCTCAACTTTAGCAACGCGAGTGCAGTCACGAACAATGTAACAATAGGGTGCACACATTTCATAGACAATAAAGTATATTTTATTCTTCTGCTAAAACGTCAAGTGAAGGTTGTCTTGGCACGACCATAAAATTGGGAGCGTTTACGACTTGCATATTCGAGGGTTGAGATCTGGTTTGCGGTGATCGTGTCACTTTGTTGCAATATTAAGTATAAAGGCTAGCGTAACGTGCGACGGAGTCTATTTGAATTCTAGGGACGTTAGTTCTAGGAAGGTTAATACGTAAGCAAAATAATATTATAAGAAAATAAGCAAATTTTCCTCACATTTTGTAACTCTAACTCAAAAAGAATTTTATGCATGTAAGTTTTAGACTAAGAGCCCGTGAACCCCAGACTTACGGTATTTTATAACAGCTAAAAGTTTGTCAGCGCATGCTCCCAACACAGGTAAGAACGATGGACCATTTATGAAGTTTGGGTTACAGTGGCTTTGGCAGGTACACCTCACTAAAGGTGTGTAAAATACCGATCTAATTACGTCAAATAATAAAGGGCGATTTTTTGGTATTACCTTTAGATTATTATAAAAAATCAGGTTATTCATTGACAGACACTTAACGTCGTGGAAACCCCTTGCCAGACACCCTTAATGTTCATGGCAGTATGCATATGGGTGGGTGCGCGTGAGATAGCGAGTTAAGTCTACCGCGGTACCTCACTGCGCAGTTGTTATTTCTACTGATAAAATAAAAATCAAAACTCATTTAATCAAGTTGGCTCATTAGAGCTCTTTTGACAGGTCAAACAAATTATAAAAGTTAAAATTTACCATTTAAAATTAATTATTTACCATCTACCACCGGTTTGGAATGCACTTCTACAGAGAAGAGCCGGCAAGAAACTCTGTAATTGTTCTTTTTAGATCGCCATTTGGGTACAAGACTGGTTATAAGACAGATTTGTGAGAGCAAACTCGCGCAATAGTTCCAAAGGGCCAAACATCAGCCAGATCTAGTCGACAATAGTAACCTTGTAATGCCCAAGCCAACCGACCCCCAGCAACGGCACCTGTTCACAAGCATGACGCATGCGGCAGCCATCGCCCTCCTCAACCATATTGCAGGGAAGAGAACGACCCGCCGCACTACGCCACCACTGCCATGAGTCTTAAAGTGAGCATGATAACTCGAGCACCAAGGAATTGAACATTTCAAAAGTTATACTAATAACGCGTTAGGATGCTCTCTCATACAGTGTATACATATCACATTAGAAGAACACTATTTCTTATTACTTTGTCATTATTCTAAAAGTATTTATATAAGAGCATCGGACTAGCAACAACACCGATCAGTTATTCCCAAGCATTTTTAGATATAGATATAGACGTTAACTTTATAGTACCCCTTAAAGATTAGCCGACTTTTAATTTGACACTTATAGTGTTCTAAAGGCAAGTCTTTAGGCGCCCGATTACGTCTGCAGATAGTTATAGTAGCGAATGGAGCCTCAGAATAAATATAAAGTAACAATATAGGGGGCGATTTATTATTTTAGCTGATGTAAACACGTACTAAGTAGTTATGCAGTCAGAACGCACCCTTAACATAGTCACGTCATGTTGATAGAGACGCACCTGGGCGGGCGACGCTGACGCTGCACCTGGGCGGGTGACGCTGACGCTGCATGTTTATTCCAGATAGCGCGTCCGGTAATGGACACCGGACTAGATTAAGCATGTAACCATAGTTATTAAGAGAATAAGTTTAGTTAGATGGGAATAAAGAGCCATACAGTAAAGACGTGTTCTTTTTAAAAACCGTCGGCAACGCTCCCGGGATTTAAATAAGTACTAAACAATACATGCGCAGTAGAAATAAAAACTGCGCAGTGAGGGACCGCGGTAGACTTAACTCGCTATCTCACGCGCACCCACCCATATGCATACTGCCATGAACATTAAGGGTGTCTGGCAAAGGGTTTCCACGACGTTAAGTGTCTGTCAATGAATAACCTGATTTTTTATAATAATCTAAAGGTAATACCAAAAAATCGCCCTTTATTATTTGACGTAATTAGATCGGTATTTTACACACCTTTAGTGAGGTGTACCTGCCAAAGCCACTGTAACCCAAACTTCATAAATGGTCCATCGTTCTTACCTGTGTTGGGAGCATGCGCTGACAAACTTTCAGCTTTTATAAAATACCGTAGGTCTGGGGTTCACGGGCTCTTGCTCAGTATGTTTAGAACAGAATAGAATATAAAATTATTTTAATGTATAAATCAGTATGGCGTTTAAAAACGTTAACGAATACCATTTTAATAATACTACTACCAGTTTAAAACGGGGCACCAACCAAGAAGACCTGGAGGAAGTAATTCAGTGGGCTTGTATTGTACATTATAACTAACTAGTTTCGTTTGGTTCCGAAAGGCGCTCAACTGACATATTTTTTTTTATAGAAAATAGCATAGGTATATAAAATAATAAAGTCTTGAATCCTGTGAGCCAACCAACCCCAAATTTCAGCCATCGATCTCCTCAACTCCTCATATCAAGGAGAAGGGTTTAAAACTAGCATCATCATCTTTCGGCCCTTGTCCTACGCTGGATGGAAGTCACCATACATTTCTATCGTCGTCTTAACTACATTCATACATTGGTGTTGTATTGTAACAAGTGCGTTAATGGAATTTATTGGAAGTCTGTTCTAAGATTATTATTTTATCTGTGGTTCTACGATCATTTTTTTTTTGTACCGACTGTGAGTTACTAAATTAAATATTTTAATTCTTACGTATGAAAATATGTTATATTAACAAGTTCCCAAGGATACGAAGAAATCTTGGCGACAGATCTTAATTTTATATTGTCATTCTTAGAAATGTCTAGACTTTTTGTCGTCAAAATTTTATTACTCGTGTCTTGGTTTACGCCTAACAAAAGATGGCACGAAAAGAGGAAGGAATTATTGTATCTTAACGAAATAAATGGGGCAAGGGACGGTATCTGGTTGCAATATTGGACCCCTCGAGGAAGCCCCTTGTTTTGAACGAAATCTCATACGGGACATGGGGTTTAGGCAGGGAGCCAAATGCGCATTCTCAAATTCTTTACGCTTGTGAAATTTAAACTTGGATATTTAAATTTGGTAAACAATGTAACTAAATAACACTGAGAATATTGTTCGCATGCAAAATCAGTCTAATGAATCGGCAAAACTAAGATCTGCAAAGTAACCGGTAGGAGTAAATAGATTGTTTGATAACAAATATGTTAAAATCGAAATTTTTTTTTCGATAATTATCATCATCATCAGCCTACATTAGTCCACTGCTGGACATAGGCCTCCCCTAAAGAGCGAATAAATTCGAAAATATTTGAAGACAAATACTTTTGAATCGTTAGATTCGAAAACTGCTCCATGGAGAAGAGCTGGCAAGAAACCATGTAGCTCTAAACTATTACTACTACTAATCAGCCCATAGATGAGCTGTAGATCCTGTGCTCATATCTCAAGTTATGACATTTTTGTCAGCAGCTGGTCACCAAAACGTTAAAAAAAACTTGCTTATTTTTAATTATGTCTTAAGTTTTAGCGATAATTATACATTTCAATTACTTAACCACTTTATAACGGATTTATCGCGTGTATATTACATTATTTAAGTCCCGACGTTTCGAATGCTTTGTAGCAGTCGTGGTCACGACAGAGACTAGATGACAGTGGTCTTCATAATGTACAAAGAAACCGTTAAATCCACCACCTATATGCATCATACCAAAAGTTTGTTACTTGCCTGACGGAGAATGCTGGCGCTTCCCGCTATGTCTTTTTAGGTGATATTTGGGCACAGAACACGGATATAATGTTGCTATCAGAAAAAAACAACTCTCAAGAGATGTCGTCGATAGGCGGATTTAACTGTTTCTTTTTACTTTTGAAGACAACTGTCATGTAGTTAAGTCCCTTAAAATGCTTAATTTCAATTACTTAGTTTCCCTGAGATTTTTCACACAGTATCAGCAGCACTATCGATACTTTTATTATGTCTATAGGATTATTATTACACTGTGTATACAATACAATGTACCTAGAGATTTTCTAATAGTGCTTTCTATCTTCGGATCCCAATAAACATAATCATTACTTTCCGGATATGTCATCAATCGTCAAACAAACTTTTATCAGCAATTTTGCCATAATATCCATTATTATTTTATGTTCTCGCATGGCTGCGAGGCTAATAGTGATGTTTTATCGATATCGATTGGTGAAAACTATTGAATTGCATAGTTTCGGCACGATTGCATATAATTAGCCATATATATAAATTACTTGATTAGTAAAACTATGATTTTATTAATAACCACCTCGTGGCCAAATGGATAGAGCGGAGTGACATTTATCTGGCAGTTCAGCAACATTCAGTTCAGCCGGTGTTGGATGGATGATCATCATAATTAACATCCAATTTAACTGACTGCTTTGATGGTCTAGGGGTAGAATGTGCCGCTTATAGTCACCGGTTAGATTCCGGGATCGGGCAAGTGTCTTTGTGTAAACCAGAGACACATACTCTGGGTGTCGTTCGTGAATTACATGTTTGTAAACAGCCCCTCGATATAGGTTATACATAGTGCCATGCCAGTCAGGCAATCGTTCCGTATAAATACTGTTAATCAGCCAAAGTAGGTCAGGCTGGCACCAGCCAATAGGGCCTGGGGCCAATGAAAAATGTAGAAAAGGCAAGGAGTACAAAGTATTAAAATTTCATCAGCCTTTTTTTCGCCTTCGTTTAGTCTCTTTATTTATCTTTTTCTTTGTCTTTGGTTGGATGGTCTTTCAATACAGTCCGTTAAAAAATAGCCGTGTACTGACAGAGCGAGCAGCCTCGCGAAGCAAGTCCTCAGTCTGTCAGGACGTGCCTCGCCTGAGGCAAACGCACGCGCTGCCTCGCCCGAGCGTGCCTCGGCCCGAGCCGAGCGTTGTGGGTTTTTGTCCATGCTCAAAGGTGCCTCGGTAGGTTTGCCGCGCGCACTCAAGACTGTTGTGTTTTGCCTCACTTGTTTAACTCACACGGAATCATGGATAATGATAGATAGAAGATAAAAATCAATTTAAAGGCGAATATAGACAACTATGGGACGCACAATGTCCTGATTATACAAACAGAAGACTGGAACAAGGTGCGTGGAGAAACATAAACCTGGAAATGAACATTCCTATAACAAAAATATGGAGTCTTTGTTAGGATCTTAAAGGCAGAGCAGAACTAAATATGCGCTACGCTCGCGTATCCTCTGTTCGAGTTGTGAGTACCTGAACGTTCGAATCGTTCCACTCTGACTCAGGCTCGCTCCGACTCAGCTTTGCCGCACGAGGCAGCCTCAGTCTGTATTAATACAGACCGAGGCTGCCTCGCGAGGCTGCTCGCTCACTCAGTACGCGGCTATTAACCTATGGTAGTCTTTGGAATTAGTCCATAACACGCTTTATCCTAGATCTGTCACCACTGATGTTATTTTACTGTCTCTGTACAAAACTAATATTAGGTACCAACAAAACGGTGTTTGTTCAGATTTATTTGTGACTCTTTTAATATATCTAAGGCTATCTTTGAGGATTATCACACAATACCACTATCAATATTATTGTGTAAAGAACCATTACTGCAAAAACTAATATCAGAGTCGGACAGTTATGTACGTACTTAACATAACAATCTAGTAGCACAAAGAAATAATCTGGATAACCTTCTGACAGTGAAATCCTGGATATTATTAGCTCAAATATGTAAAGAACTGTTTTATTATGTTATTACTCAAATGTACGTTTCTAAAACTTATCTAGCAGTAAAAAAATAAATAAAAACTTTTTAATGCAGTTGCTCAAAAAGTTGCATATTGCAGGGACGTATAGCGTTCGGGAAGTGGGAACGTGCTTTCTTTTTACCATTCCCGCACAGTCAAAATAATGTCTATTTTAAGGAAAAAAACCAACCATGAAGTTTTTACTAAAAAAAATCGTTTTTATGATTCATATATTACGTATATATATAAAAAGAAACTACTTACTCATTTGTTACTTGTTTCAATATCAGATTTAATTATTTGATTGAATGAGTTAGGTTAGGTTTCATTTCATTAAATTTCATTTTCATTTCATATCAATAAAAATTTTCTACTGAAGACTTGGCTGTATGGGCATAGTTGCTTTTGCCTAATAGAATGAGTGAAGAAAAAAAATCTCTGCTTATATTCTACGGTTGACGCCATTTTTGTTTATAAGTCATAAATGATTAGTTAGTTGAGTTTATTGTGTTTTTATTATTTTATTAAATTGCTTCATTTTTTCGCAACTGTATTAAAAATAGTCAGTTCAGTACACGTGCGGAACCGTCATTGTTATCGACATAGATCAATTAATAATAAATAGTGTCTCATCCCTAGTTACACTCCATATTTCAGATAAACGATGGGTAGATTGTTGGGAGCGAGATTGGCTGGGGCGGAGCACCCTGGAGAGTATTTTTCGAGTAACTTCGCATATAATGATTTCATTTTTAAGACCGATAGGATGTAAATACTTACACAATATAGATACAAGCATTTAATTGTCGAACGAATTCTTGAACGATCGGTTGCTGCATGTGAATCAACCCCGAGATCCCCTCGATTTTGGATTGGGTGGCCATCATCTGACAGGTCTGGTCTAACTGGTCTAACCAAATAGTTACCAATTAGAGTAAGAAGGCAGTTATCCGATTTAGGTTAGACAGGTGCTGACCCCGACTATATTGGGAAAATACAGGGAAGACAGAAAATGAAAGGATGAAATTGGTTTTATCATTTAGTTAGACCAAGCGACTATTTAGACCGCGGTTTTGCTATGATTTCAAAACAAAAGGGATATTACGCGCAATCTCCTTTAGCAGTATTCACTGAATATTCTGTTACATGAATACCTAGTAGTCGCGAAGGGTCCGTATTCACCGGACGCCGATTCAATCATTAAACGTAATTCAATTTTACAAACTCCCCGCTGTGGACACTGGGATTTGACTATCTGTGCAGTAAACGAGCCTTTATTCTCTCTCTCTCTACTCAACCCATAAATTCCCAACTACTTAGTGGAGCCTCCTCCCATTACATGGAGAGTAATTAGCCTACAGTGGCCACTGGCTAGACGGGTTGGCACAGAGTTTCTTATCAAGTTTCCCTTTTCTTGTGGCTATATTTTCGGCCTTATCATTTCCATTTCTCGGCTCTTACAACACCCTGAGGATGAAATGTAGTGGCGATACGATGTATTATAAACCAGTCACCAAACGGCCTGTACCTACAACCTTCCATTAGTCACAAACTCAATACCATTCGAATCGTTTATCGTACGTAATTTGATTAGTAACCCCCCGGTGCGCGCTGAGGCCATTTCGTCCCGTTTGCCCCGACACGTTTTGGGCGGTACCGCGCGTCGGATCGCACGATGCTGTCACGCATCAGCCCCGCTGACGTCTCAAATGGAATTAACGACCACTGAGATTTGGTACATGTCGAGATAGTTAGTCATGTAAATTTGATACATCATTCATTAGTAATGTTGTAACTGCTTGTTGTAAATCCCCAGAGAATTTTGCTCCTCTTCGGAGAGGCGAAAACAATTATTATGTTCCATTCGTTATACTCCTAAGTTTATGCACGGGCACTGGACACAGTTTTGACTAAAATTTATCGGCGAATACTCTAAATCACTCAAAAATATATAAATGCTTTGCCTTGTGTGATAAAACGAATATCAACACTTATATAATGCTATCGAATTATATACTTATATTAATAATCTTGTTAATAACCTACTGACAAAAAGTTTGGAAGTAATGGCTAAATAAAAGTAGTTATCGTCCGAATCCTACTGCACTTTAATTGTTAGCACAGCCTATCAGCCCATAAATGACCCACTGTTGAGTCCAGCCTCCTACAGTTACATGGAGGGTAATTAGCCCACCATGCTAGCGGGACGGTTTTGTACCAGGTTTACTCCTACGGCCTTGTCATTCCCCTTTTTCGGCTCTGCCGACGCCCTCAGGATGGAATGGGGTAGTGACACTGTGTACTCTAATTCCGTCACCAACCGGCCAATAATCTACCAAATATAACAATACCACACAAAATCTCAGCTCAGTCATAACTCCGAACCGCATAAACGTAACCAGACGAATTCAATGCAATCTTTTAGCTGCAAAAAGGGTTGGATCGCCATTTTTCTGTTTTCATTCTAAACAGGCGGCGGAGATCCACCGTTTGCCCCAAAATTACATATTTTTACCCCGGGTTGTTCATACCCCTGCTGTTGGTGAGTGAAGGGTTACTTTCAGGATATAATTTCTTTTTAAAAACATAATTGTGTTTATTTATAAATGTGTAAAATGTAAGTAATGGAGACTGATGGTTTTATTAAATCCTGTCATCATGACGTAATCACAGTGTTTCTACACGACTTTTTTCTGTAAATCAGCCTTCCAAAGCGGTGGTAAATGACAAGTAAATGTATATGTTTGGACAGAGCATAAAAAATATATTTTTGAATGCCGACCATACATAATATCATTCGTCCATTCTATCCTGAGGGTAGCCTAAGAGGGGAAAGGAAACATAGTCACGTGGCTTGTGTATCTGTAGGTACCGATGATGATGATAAATCTTGTACATATATGAAAAGAGTTAACGAGCCTTTCGTTTTGAATATACCCTTTCGATATCATTTCTGTTGCACCCTGTACACATAACGAAGATCATCAATCACGTGTGCAGTGAGTGTGGAGGCAATTGTCGCGGTATTGTCCCGGAGACAAATCGCAGCAACATGCGTCGCAAGGTTACTCTGCGTCGCTTACTCGCGGCAAGGACGTCGTACTTGACCTGTGAAATTAAATAAAAAATTAAGAAAATACTCGATGTATCTGTTGACCAGGCTAGTAGTGAAGGATTCGAAATACCGGGAAACAAAATGACTGAAGATTATGTGAGAACACTCACTAACATAGCTTTCAAACAAAAAAAGAAAGTAAACTACATTGTCCTTCTTTCGTCGGGGGTTCAAAATAGACATCGCAACCCTGACGGATAACATGGCAACGTGGGTGAAGGCCACTAAGACTTACATACAAACTAGCACTGACCTGCAAATTGCAAAAAACGTACGAAAATTTGAATTTCACGGGCTACCCTGGAACATTCACCTTAACTGGAACAAAAATAATTCATATAAAAAAAAAATGTTTATATATTTTCTCCATTTAAACCTTCCCCGGACTTCCACGAATATTTCAAGACCAAAATTAGCCAAATCGGTCCAGCCGTTCTGAAGTTTTAGCGAGACCAACGAACAGCAATAAATTTTTATTTATATAGATAGATAGATAAATTAAAATAGCCTACGTCATTACTCAGGCTCTAGAATATCTATGTACCAAATTTAATTACGAGAGTTTCGCATTTTAAAAAGTAGTAATGATTTGTTTTTTTTTACTGTACCAATACTTGAGGATGTTTACTATTTTATTGTAGTGTAGGTAGGTTTGTTATTTGTCAATATCGGTAGTAACGTAAAACAGTGAAACAGTTGACACTACCGAAGTGTCATGCTTTTAAATATCGTGCCTGTTCTATTCCGTTCTATATAAACTTTTTTGTAGTTGGTCGTTCAGTTGTCGCATTGTGTTTGTAGTTATATTCTGGGTGCAGTGAACGTTATCCTGTTGGCGTCGTTGAAGATTTCCTAAACTGTGAGTGGTTCAATCTAACATACCACAGCACACAACGGTGTTTAAGTATAATTGGGTAAATCGGTTAGCAGGTATGTTATTATAATAATGTTTTTTAACTAATTAAGATGTCGGCTTGCTATGAGAATGGGTGGAAAATGGAAAGTGGAGTACGTTCTACGTGACTAATCGTTGCTAGGCTATTTCGGAAATAGTGATTGTACAATCGACTACAGTCATCTAAGCTATTTAACTTAATTTCAAGCGACCACTGACATTACCGCCACCTTTTCACATTTCACTTCTCGTTTCTCTCTTTTTTATGCAATAATAGGTATACATTTTAAAACAAGAGAAAATAGTCTGAGATTTTCAGCGTGTTGCTAAACCAGATACATTAACGACAAAGTAAAAAAATGCTTTGGTCTTTAAGGAGAAATGTTTACAACCGAAAGACACAAAGGATTTTACTGTAGAAACACCTAAAACCAAGGCTGAAGTCCCTTCCTTGTTACAACATAAAAAACAAAATAAAATCTGTATTCTGAGTGCGAATAAGCAAAACAAGGTGCTGTCGATAGCCGAAGAACATACTAAGGGACAATATAATTTATGTCACTACCTTACACCTGATGGAGACATACGCAGTCTTATGAGAGGGATATCTACACGACTCTCGGACCACACGATGAGCGATTACTGCATTATTCTCATTGGTGAAGAAGACTTTAAGAGCAGTAATAATTATTCAAAACTTGTATCAGAAATTAGAATGACTCTTAGTAGGATAACTCACACTAACATTATTATCTGTCTCCCGACGTATAAATACAATATTCATTCAAATATGTATAATTGGCGAGTTAAAACCTTTAACGATCTATTGTATCAGGATATTATGACACAACCGTATGCATTTGTTTTAGATTCAAACGCGAACATCTCGTATGATTTTAATACATTCTATAGGTATTCGGGCCAATTAAACAATTTCGGCTTGCATGCAGTTTTCATAAGTCTACTTTCTCTTATTGGATGCATACGGTATCGTCAAGTAAACATTGAAAATAATAATCGTCGAGTAAACATTTCAAACAATAATCTAAAGACGTTGACCACTCACGAACCCACGCAGGTACTGGAAACCGAAAAGCAGTTTTTTCGTTGACAATTATATACACATCATGCATCAGAATATAGCTGGACTTTTAAGTAAGGCTAATATTTTATGTGTCTGCTTGGATGAACTGCTAGAAAATAAGATTAATGTTGATATTCTGTGCATTACTGAGCATTTTATTATGTCTGGTTACGAAAACATTCTTAATGTACCTAATTATAATTTAGCTTCATCCTTCTGTAGAAAAGATAGTAAACGCGGTGGAGCCTGTATTTTAATCAAATATGGATATCAATGGCAAAACCTACCTCAAATATCGGCTTCATCTATAACCGGTGTTGTCGAATGCTGCGGCATAGAGCTAACTCAGTGTAATATTGTAATTTTATGTGTTTACAGAGTGCCAACAATGAAAAACATAAATGCGTTCTATGAGACATTACAAAAAATATTACAAAAAATATGTTTAAAAAAATATAAACACATTGTAATTGCAGGAGATTTCAATATTGATGTATTAAAAAATAATAACGTCACTTTAGAATTAGAATGTCTGCTTCTAAACTTTAATTTAAAACTAGCATTAAAACAACCAACCAGGATTCGAAGCAAAACTTGCATTGACAACTTTGCTCATAATTATAATTACAAATGTAAAGCCGACGTTTTTGAATTTGCGCTTTCTGATCATACTGCTCAAATATTGAAATGCCCTGTGGAAAAGAAAAACGTTTTAAAATATTGGCGCATAAAAAGACGAGATTACAGTAATGATAATATGTTGAAATTCAAAGAATGTTTAGAAAAATTGACATTTTCAGATTTATATGAGGCAGATGACCCAAATAACGCGTATGACATTTTTATTGACACGTTTAAGCTTTTTTATGACCTCTGTTTTCCTTTCAAACAGATCACAATGAATGTTGTTAAAAAGCCTAAATGGATTTCACGAGGCATAAAACTCTGCAGTAAAAAGAAACGTCAGTTGCTGTGGCGTTACAGATTGAAACCCAATTACATGAATATGACTGCTCTAAACAACTATACAAAAAAACTTAAAAATATTATAAAACTTACTCGACGTGCTCAAAATAATTATACTATCAAAACCTCTACCAGTACCTCAAAAACAACGTGGCATATTATAAATAGCTCCAAACCTAATTTCCCGAAAGAATCCATTAGCAGTATTTATGTAGATAATAAAACAATTAATAATCCTCTAGACATAGCGAACATGTTCAATAACTTTTTTGTAGATAAAATTAAACCAATTGAGGGTTCGGGAAACAACGTAACGTCGCATATTACATGCCAGAAAGACTCAATCTTTGTAGCACCGTGTATTCCAAAGGACATAAGTAAAATCATAAAATCACTGAAAAACACAAATAGCGTTGGCTACGACGGAATTTCCACAAGAGTTGTCAAATACGTATCAGAAGCAATTAGTGCCCACTTAAGTTATATTCTTAATCTGTCAATTTGTTCAGGTAAATACCCAGATGCGTTAAAAGTATCCATAGTAAAACCGTTATTTAAAAAAAACTGTAAACAAGACATGGCTAACTATAGACCCATTTCCTTAGTTCCTGTTTTATCGAAAATTTTGGAAAAATATTTGTACATAGAATTATATTCATATCTAGAAAAACGTGATATCCTCAGTGACGAACAAAAGGGTTTTAGAGAGAAAAAGACTATTAATATGGCAATTTATGACTTCTTGCATAGGGTATTAATGAATGTTGACAGGAGAATACCTGTGTGCGCCATCTTCTGTGATATGACGCAAGCTTTTGATTATGTAAACCTAAACGTTTTATTGCAGAAACTAGAAACCTACGGCATACGTGGTACCATCTTGAATCTTATTCAATCGTATCTAACCAATAGAAAACAATGCACAGAAATCACTAAAATCAATATTAACACCAAGAGGGAAGATATTTACCTATCGGACGAACGATTACCTCAGTACGGTGTCCCTCAAGGAAGCGTTCTGGGGCCTCTATTATTTATTTTATATATTAATGACCTACCGAGATGTATTGACCACCCCATGACTCTCTTTGCGGATGATAGCACAGTGACTATAGAATGTAAAAATAAAGACATATATGAATACGACATTAATAAAACATTGACATCAATAATAACATGGCTAGATAGGAATAATTTGAAAGTTAATTTACAAAAGACAAGTATTATGCATTTCAGCCAACGGACCCAAACTGTAAATGAAATCAAAGCTGCATACAATGACACGGTACTTAATGAAGTTGATTCTATAAAATTCCTTGGTGTTATGATCGACAAAAAACTTAACTGGAAGGCCCACATTGAATATTTGTGCAAAAGAATAAGCTCCTCTTCATACGCACTGTACAAACTTTCCCCAGAACTCAACACAGATGCTATATTAACTGCATATTATGGATTGGTGGCATCACTGCTACGTTATGGTATTATATTCTGGGGAAATTCTACAAACAAAGATATAGCTTTTAAGGCTCAGAAGAGGTGCATTCGGGCCATGTTCAACTTAAAACCGACGGATAGCTGCATGCCCTTCTTTAAACAATATAAAATTTTAACTGTACCGTCACTATATATTCTTGAAACTGTCACTTTTGTTAAATCTAACCCCGAACTGTTTCCACGTCTGGCTGACACTGTTACTCGCAACAGACGTGACAACAGTAAGCTTTGCGTGCACTCTGCAAAAACTACGCTTGTGCAAAAGAGCATTTGCTGCATGGCTCCTAACATGTATAATAAAATACCACAGTCATATAAAAATTTGAATACAACATTGTTTAAAAAGAAATTGCAAAAGCTGTTATCAGACAAATGCTATTATCATATAAGTGAATTTTTGACGGACACAATTTGATATTTCTATATTTCCTGGACTGATTAATGATTAATGAAGTAATGAATTTTATTTGACTTATTATTTTTAATGCTTATATCAATTTGACATCATATATCGCTTGGACATATTATAAATTTTAGAAATTATATGAATGTATGAGCATAGTTTATAAATTTTTGTATGTATTTTTTTTTTTATATATAATTTGTATGCCACAGAAGGCAAAACATGAACGTACTTTTAAGCTATCAATAACATCCTGCATACATAATCTGTGTGTAAACGCATGTTTTACGAATAAATTTGATTTGATTTGATTTGATTTGAAAGATGCAATAAGATTCAAGGGGGAAAAAACTTGGATGATATGAAAGTCGGCGCAAACTCGCCAATGTTGTCACAGGTGCAGTTTATGGCCGCGACGAGACTGAGAGCACCCCCTATGTCCTGGCGAACACAGTGTATAATTAATGTACAGCATGCTAACTTAATTCTGATATCATACTTTGCAAAATCGTGTCACAATACGGAAATACCATGATTTAAATATTTAAACGCTTCGTTGGTATCGTAGTTGCATGCACATTGAAATATGGTTCCCAGTTTCCAGTCTGGGGCCATAGTTACCATATTTACCCGTGTATTCAATGAACGAAGAAGGATTGTATAAGTTGCAGTGCTTTTCTGTGGCATCAAATTGAAATTCAAGTAGTTCCTGAAAGAATTTACTAATTTTGAAGTAGATTTTTAACTAAATGGTGTCAATTGTTTAACGATGTGACCTTCGATCAAGTTTAATTTTATGTTTAAACATTACCACCAATTTTATATTTTAGTACAGTCTAGTAGTAGGTATATTTATTTAGTCTTATTAAATTATTTAATGCCGGTTATTTATCTTTAGCAACCCTAACATTTTATTGCAGGTTAATCCTGAAGCATTTTAGCACTACCATGGTAGTACCACTACTGTTTTATGTTTACTGTGGCCATATTGACGTCACTCCGCCCCACGAGATGCTTCCTCATGAATATTGGCGGTGCGTCTTGAAGTCCTGTAAAACGCTTTAAAAGTTGAAACGTCGGGACGTGATTTTTGGCGTCTTTAAACGGAATACTAGCGAGGAACCTCTTTGAATATATCAACCAGACACCAACGAAGTTTGAAATTTGCTGTGCTATATTTTAAGTTTAAAATAACTTTCAGTTAAACATGCAACTGTTGCGAATGCAGGAATCCTGTGGGTGGAGAATTCGTAATATTTGTAATATAATGATTGTCTTGTATCTTCGAATAATTCGCAATATTTTCAGTTAATTCCCTTTATTAATTAAGACACGGTTGAACTAAAAACCTAATAAAGGTTAGTTGGCTCAAGTAGAAATGTTTACTATTTTACGAGTAAGTAAGTTTTACGTTTCGTAATGTAGTTTTAAATTATAAGTTACGATCCAGTCCCGGGCGAAACTGCTTCGGGATCCGAGTTGAAACCCCGAGGCATTGAAAAAGTCGTTACAAACTTTTATTGATAACCTCTACTCGATTTTACATCAAACAAGTTTCCTAATAAAATCCGTAATCGATTTATTGGGTGATTCGGATGCCGAGCAAACAATTCGGTGCCGAAACTCCGAAGTCAATGCCAAGTTCCCCGACACCTATTTAAACTTTTTTCGGTTATATGTTGTGTACACGTGTTACTGACAAGTTTGCTGATGACACTTTGATGGATTTTTGAACGTATTTCTTTTGCCGAATTCTGATGGCGTCGAATGCGATTGTCACGGAGTTTCGGAGTACGTGTCAAGCTGTTATATTAGTGTTCCTATATTGAAAATGCGTAACGCTAGCGATCTCTGCTGGACGTTGGATAGATGTACATATTTTTTGTGTACTAAGTGTGTAAAGCCGTCTGCTATTTGCCATATAAGGCAGTCGTTACACACGTCAGTAGCGTGAAAGCCAATAAGTAGTCTAATCAAATAATTACCGGTAGTCGCGCTAGATGGGTTGCGAAGGGCAGACGGTAATCACTCCGTGTAAATACTGGTAGCCTGACTAGGATAGACCGGTGTCGATCCAAACGTTATTGGGAAATAGGAGAGGGACATATACTATAAATAATTTTTCGTTCATTATATTTTAAGCCCATAAATGGCCCACTACTGAGTGTGGCCTTCTCCACGTTTATGGAGGTAGTCTACTCTACCATGCTTGTGGCTTTATATCAAGTTTCTTTTCTCTTGTGGACCTTGCCACGTGTGGATATCTGCCTCATGCGTTCCTTTAGTCGCCTCTTACATCTTCAGGATAACGCGAATAGTTCACGTTTATATGGTGAGAAAACATACAAACAATGCGGGTATAATGGTCGGTTCCACTCAAGCGAAGTCACAGGCAGCAGCTAGTTAATAGCTTTTACCATTAATGTGAATTTCTTTCTCTAAAACCCAACAACGCGATACATTCTGAGACAAAGGCGGGGATCCGACACCAGTGGTTGTTAAAGCAATTGCGTTCGCGACTCGTGTAAGGTTTCATTACATTTACGTAATGAGAGACTTTGTATGGTGATACTTTGTGATTTTGAATATGTGCCACGTTTATAATGTTCAACACATTGCGCGAGGTATTGTATTTTTTCACATTCGCTTTTGGATATTAAGGTTTTTATTTTGGTTTAGGTTTCTTTTTATCATGTTTAAGTTAAGACTCGCTTGTTATTTCAGGCTCTTTAGTCCATTTATAAATCCAATATGATAGAGGATAGCGTACATGAAACACAGGGTTTATATCAAGTCCTTCTCTTGAGTCTAGGTTTTCGCCCTTGTCTTTTCCTTCTTGCGGTCCTTACCACACCCTCAGCATGGAATAGGATGGAATATTGTCTTCGTTTGCAGCTAGACTGCCCATTAAATGTGTTATTGGTACCATACCTAACCAACCGGAATCGGAAGTCGATTGGGTCTTGGAGGTCTTGATTTAGTTCTAGTATTGGAGTGTTGTAGTATTAGACGGAACGATGTTGCTCTGTCAGAATTTCTAAAAACTTCAACGTAATATCTTATTATATCGGGAGTGACTTAAAAAAATCTATTGCTTCTATATTTTGTTTTTATTTAACATTAGTACTTCTTTTCTGAAATGTATTTTCTTTTCCCTTACTTTGGCACCAAATAGAAATTAAATGAAATTTTTGTATAGAACACAAAGCGTAATACGCTTCTAAATAACATTAATTGAAAATGGTCGAGCAGTTTGTCTTATCCCAAGTTGATAAAGCGATGTGTCTATGCCATGCGCACAGATAACATGTCATATAAACTAAAGAACAGTATTCCATCTGTATGTCATCGGCCACTGATGGCCTCGAGAGTGATTTTATAGCCGACATCTATTGATGGCCTCAAACCGTAAATGGAGATCGTCGAAGAAATAAATCTGGTTGAGATACTTTTCCAAGTTTCATATTTTTAGGGAAAGTTACTTAGTAAAAGGTTTTAAGAAATGATAGTTTTTCCTCAACCCCGATGGGAAGCATTAACCGCTATGAACGTTTGCAACCACAGAATTGTCAGTCATGTCTAAAAAGTGAAAGCATGATGTCAGTAAAGGTAATTTCCAGTGAGTGGGTGCTGCTACCTCACCACATCGCATATCATACAAGACCTACCTAAAATAGACCGTTTTAAGCGCGGAATCTTTAATAATTTACTAATTTTAATTTTATAATGTGCTAGCATATTTTTTATTCAAATTAATAACGTAACCAGTCTTTTTCTCGTATTATAAGCCAAACACGCGGCAAATCGATACAACTTGAATAAAAAAATAAAGTATCATTTTCTCCATACAAAAAATTAATTTTTTTTTCTAAGATACTATATATTCCAGACATTTTTCGTAGAACAAATGTTGTTAGGCTAATTATTATCTGTATCCTATAAAAAAATCAGCTTCAAATTCCGACTTTCATCCCTATGTCCACCTTTTATTGAACTGGGACGACTGTGCGCCGCCCACGGGTTAGCACAAAGTTTCGTGTCAAGATTTCTTTTTCTATAGGCTAGCCTAGGCTTTTGGCGGTGCTCTTTCCTTTTTTCGGCTCTTACGTTACGACACCCTCAGTATGAAATGGGGTGATAACTATATGTATTCTAAATCATTTTACTAAATTTATGAACAATAAATTTACTAGTGATCGAATATATTTCTGCCACAAAAATAGAACGCAATTAGCTAGTGACCACTGCGTTTGGCTTAACTACCAAAAGATTGAGACACACTGAGAAAAAAAATTAAATTAAAACTAGGAGCAACGGGTTTTAAATAGTAAGCAGAGTGTAACATTAACCCTATATCTGAGCAGACCCTGTCAGGCCAGCGTTGCATAGTTGGCTAATTACCCTCCTTGTAGTTTTAGGAGGCACGACTCGGCAGTGGGTAATTTATGGGCTGAGAAGCAGTAGTAGAAGTATGCGTGAGATGAACCCGACTTTTATCACAAGCCATGGGATTCAGTGATAAATCAACCAACAACTATAATTATGATCGTTCAAGCTTGGTAATCCAGGTTCTATAAAGTTTCTTGGATTTTCTGTGCTTATTTCCCAAGTTAAGGCACTTTCGTTACTAGATGGTGCTTAAATTTTCAAAACTTTCAAAATATGGTATTTAGGTTACTTATACTTTTGCCACATAAATTTATTGATTTCTATTTTTAGTATACAATTGGTATTTGGGTTCAATGGGGTCAAAGTTTTCTTTTGACTCATTTCCCTGTGTAATTTATTTTCTATCCCATATCGTTGGGTCAATCCGGAAACCGGTCGGAATGTATTGCTATATGTATTTCATTTATTCATCTACTATGCTACTTGAAACCATTAAACCAACCATAAAACACCAAGTGACTAAGTTGATACCTTGTTTTTTTTCTACGGCAATAAATTGTTCTCTATGTGTATCGCAACTCTAACTTTCCCGCAAACTTGCACTGTGCGATTGAAACTCATTATGTGCTGCTCATTTCAATATTTAATTGAATTAAGCGCAGACTATTCACATTGGGTTTTTGTCTCTACTTTTTACAAAATAAACATTGGCTCTGAAAAGGTTAACACTATTGACATTAGTGTTTTAAATTGCAATTACCGTTACCATACGGATTAATAATAACGAAA
The DNA here is from genome assembly GCA_905475355.2 of Clostera curtula. Classification (NCBI taxonomy): domain Eukaryota; kingdom Metazoa; phylum Arthropoda; class Insecta; order Lepidoptera; family Notodontidae; genus Clostera; species Clostera curtula. Next base: position 424,816 of record FR997803.1, on the reverse strand, counting down.
AAGATGGTGAGTGATAAAAGATACAAAAAACACTAGTGTTATGAAAAAATTAAATGTTCGACTAGGAGACGGTTCTGGGGGTAAGCATATGGTAGATATACAGTTAACGTGTTAAATTGAGACAGCTGTCTCCCTCTTATGACGCTTGTAAGAAAGAGATAGTTGGTGGTTAGTTGTGATAGATTCGGGAACGTGGAGTGCGATCACATCAACACTCGAGCCTGATTGAATGGCGGTCCGCGGTCGTTAGGGGCCGCGGAAATTTGTTCCAAGCCCGCCTTTTCTCGGTTCACCAGGGAGGACCGAAGTCACGATGTAGTTTTTGGCAAAATTATTTTATCCCATGACGACGCAAAAAGGGAGTGTTGTTAGTTTGACGTGCCTGTCCTTTGCGCATTATTTCTCCAGATAGGGTAATAGTTGTTATTTTATTTGATTTTGACATAGATTAAAGACTTGCTGTGATGGGAGTTTATAAGCATGTAAATTGAATAAATACTATTACACAAATTGCCTGCAATTTTAACCATTTAGTTATCAGCGATCAATATACAATAAAAATACAGAGTGATGTTTGTTTGTACCAGTTGTAAAATGATCGAAAGTACCAGTGATATAGATGCTCTCAGCAAAATATTAAAACGTTTCTCAGCGTACAACACAGATTCCCAATGAATATTTTGGAAGGTATGCTACAAAGCTTGTAGGATAATATTCACGATAGTTTGATGGCCCATTTCCGATCAAACACTCATTTTTGATTGAAATTTACATTACAAGATTTCTTCTCCATACGTCTAAATAGAAAAATAATTTATACACAGAACGACTCCTTTCGGTAGACTCTTTCCCTCACTTTGCATATTTGTTAGACCCTGTATTTAAATGTCGTAAATAAAAGCAAATAAAAAAAAACATACTGTAGTAAATAAAACCATGTCGTGAGTTTGTATTAAATACTAGTGTGGATTATACGAGCTGTGTGCCTGGAGCGATATCGGGGGTTGTATGAAGTCCGTCGACCGAATCATTGATTCGGACAAACCCTGGAATATATAGGGACAGAGTAAGACAAAACGCATTATTTTATTGTATTTACGTAAAGTTAATTTAACTATTTTTAGTAAATTCAATTTTATTTTGGATAACTTTATACTGCTCAGAAATAGTAAATTAAATTGACATATTTAGGTAAACAATATTTTCATGTATATGTAAGAAGATGTATTTCTTTGTTTCGTTGTGCAATATCTTGGCTATGTTGGATCACCAGTACTGCAACCCGTGTTAGTTGAATAAGATTATACCGTTTTTTCGTTTATTTTTCAGGAGAATTTGATAATATTTAAAGATTGTAGCTAGTTACTAACGAAAATTATCTTTTGATAGTAATTACTGAGTTTGTGGAAATATAAAAACGGTTATAAATAGCAATAAAATATGCAGCACAATTCCAAATATGAAATTAGCAATTAATTAATACGATTAAACTATTTATTATCTTAGTACTATGTGGTACAGAAATATATCACGACACCTTAGTTCTTTATTCAAATGAGTATATTACACTATCGCCAATGTTAATAAGACAGGTTTTATTATAAAGTCAATTCCAGTTTTACGAATCCAAGACGAAACCCGAATTCGTTTACGTTGCAGATCGGAACACGATATTCTGAACGTTTTTCTCGGTTTCATTAATAAAGAACCGCAGTTGGCATGCGGGATCACGACCTCCCCTTTTTATTCCTTTGTCGACTTTCAAATGTCCTGCGGTTATAATAAAAATTTAGTACGAAGCTTTCTGCAGATGTTTCAGTCTAGTTTAAATATTTAATATTCCAGATTTCCAATATCAACACTTCTAACGCTAAGTTGGTTTTTACGACATCCCACGTTATGTACTATAGACACTATATGCTTTAAAACTAATGTTTTTAAGCCATATTATTGAAATCCATTTTATTACAATATATTTTTGTCTTTACGACTGGTTCGGCAAAAGTTTTCGGTTGCAGTTTTGCATAATACGCTCGTCACTCAAAATACAATCGCTCAATACTTTTCCGCCCATGAATGACCAACTGCTGAGTCGGGCCTCCTCCAACGACATAAAAGGCAAGCATACTGTGCCAAGCTGGCCAGACGATTTGGTAGAGGGTTTCGGATCAAATTTTCCTTCTTGTGGCTAGGTTTTCGGCCTTTTACATATTATACTAATAGTAATAAGCATTTTCCACATAACGTACATCAAACGCGTATGTCATGTCAAACATTATTTTTGCACTATTGCTGGTTGAGACATGCGTGAAATTTTCCCAACTAGTTAAATCACTTTTTGGTTTTTGGTGAAGGCTATACCAAGTCAGATATGAATCTTTCCCAAGACTCATTGTTCCGAAGTAAAACAAATTTTAACTGCCCCGCCGTAATCAGTTACAATTCGCTTTACGGACGTCATAAACATAAAATAAGGTTTTAGTGCTTTGCCATCTAAACATAGACAATCGGCGTCGCTTATCGCTTTTATTGCTTAATCTGTGGGTTACTTAGAAGTTAATTTTCATGACTCCAGGATGGGGTGTCTGTGTGATGATGGATTTGGAATACATCCCGAGGGTGCCTTGGGCCCAAGGCACACAATGCAAATGTCTTCTTTAAGACATTTGGATTTTATATGTACACACAAAATACACATACAAGTATTTCCACAAATTATTTTTAAGTAAACAATAAAATATAATGCCAGCAATACACGTTGGCCGAGCTTAGGCCAACGCGAGCGTAGGCAATTTAATACAAGGCAAGTGCTACTGCCTACACGTTGGGCAAGTGTATCGAAACCAACTAGGCGAGCGACACCGAGCGATGGCCAGACTATGCAAATATACCGTCTATATGTTGGTATTGGCATTCACTCGGCAATGCTAGGCCAACGTATAGGCCATTTCATTAAGCCAGCAAGGCTTAATGAATCAACAAACGCGGACTTCAATCGCAGACATACATACATTTTAATTATTTAAATCTACCAGCAATAAGCACGTCACATCTATAGAAACGCAACAGCCTGAGAACGTAGCTCTAAATGAAGTTAAACTGAGTAAAAACGAGGCGCCAACCCGTTTAGCCAGCGTGGCACCACATCGCACGTTTCCCTTCACAAACTTGGAGGAGGCTCGACTCCGCAGAGGGTAATATTTGGATTAACATATGATGGGTAAGAATACAAATTTGTGGGGGACGTTCATTAACCAAGCCGTCTGGTGACAGATTTAGAATACATAGTGTCACCCTCCCTGTGATGGGGGAAGACCCAACTCGGCAGTAGGCCATTTATGGGCAGAGTAGTAGAAGATAATTTACATACAAGTGTCAAAAAAAATTACGATACCACTATAAAAAGTAGTGGTCAATATTCACAATGGGTCACGGGCGTGTCAAAAGGAAACCTGGGCGCCAGGGAAGGAAAACTTACGATAGCGAATGCAAGGGCCAGCAATTTCAATATTTCTACAGTTTCCTATTATTTTTTCATTTTTGTACCTAAACAAAGCGCCTAGTGTGTTAATCCCTTAAAAAGTCAAATCATTTATTTTGCATAGGACACAATTGACACTTACAAATTGTCAACTTATACGAAAGTCTCTATACGTACGCCAGTATTACTGGTATTAAAACCTATTTGATACATTCTTTACCGAATGAATCGGGCTATTGACAAAAACCCAAATTGCAAATCCCCGGGGACACATTCGGGTACCGCGGACATTTTTTACATTCCCCTGGTAAAGTATAAAATGCAATTAATGCGACGTTAATGTGCACAATATTTGTTGCAATAAATAACTCGCACGTGCGAACCGTTCGCAAAGTTAGTACCGTCAGCATCTTAGGTATTTTTATATAATATTTTTAATCTACGATGTATAAGATAAAAAAAATTACACGTTTGTGTAAGTGTTAGGGGGTATTTGGCAGCGTTATCTTCAGGAGGGAAGAACCGTTTTTTATTTAATTCGTATTGTTCACTCTGTCTACAGTTTCACAACATTTAAACGTTGCTCTCAAACAGATAAAAAATAAAAAGAATTGGTAACAATTGCCACTACATGAGATAGGAATCAAATCCTTTGACTCATCACTCATTAACAGAATGATAAAACTGAACAAAGTATTTGGATTTACTATTTTGAAAAAACTTCACGAAACCTTCGTATAATCACTTACACTATAAAATGTTATTTGATATCCACACAGAAAATATTATTATTATTTCGCTGACCTTACATACTCGATCAAAGCGGGCGTAGGCTACATTTTATTGGTGTAATGTGACATAATTCTTTCACAGTTAGATCGTGTTTTGTGCCGTTTTCTGATTCACATAATGTCAAGGATTTTGTTTTTGTATTTAAGGCGCCATCCTATTGCCATCGCTCGTGCGATGTCGCGATGCGATTTTATCGTGCGATGAAACCAATCGCGCGATGAGAAAACGTTTATCCTAATACGGTCGTACGATCATTAATAATAATATTGTAAGTTTTATTAAAATATTTTCACTTAAAATAAAAATATCTTTTTATTTTATTCAAATTCATTGCAATAACCCACTTTTTGTCATTTTTAAGCCTGTTTTTATAGTCTTCACTCCATTTATTCCAAACAATGGGATGAGCACGCATTTTATCAATTAACTTCTCTTCAAATATCATCTTACGAATCCATGGAATCAAACCATATGACATTTAGTAGATATCAGAATATTTGAACACATGGTCGTCCGATCAATATGATGCGTTTAAACAATTTGGTCGCATCGCATGATCGCACGACCTTCAATAGGACATTCAGTAGAAATCAGTATGTTTGATCGCACGGTCACACGATCATGACGGACGCATTATCGCGCGAGCGATGGCAATAGGACGGCGCCTTATTTGCTGATCTTGATGACATGACATGATTGGCGAAACCCAAATTCTCATCACCTTTCAAAGGATATTCAAAATATTTGGAACATTATTTTCTACTTTAGTACCGTTCATCCATTCGTTTCTATATTCTTCTGTAACTTAAACAAACAGTCATCGAGTTATATTACCAGCTATATGATAACAGGTGACAAAACTAACTGGTGCCTTAAGATTTCTTGACATATAAAGTAAGTCGTCTTTTGATATGTTTTAAATCACTAATCCGCGATGACGGTTACGTGTGTATTAAGTATTTATATAATCGGTTATTAAAATTGTTTAATTAAAACATATATTTCATATGTACCTCCTATTTAAACAACGCATAGCCGTTTGTCTCGTAATTACATTGTCCGGGTTAAGCTTCGCGTTCATTATAATGTACGACAATCATAACAGCATTACTTTACCCTTTGTCGAATAAATCCGTTTAAGTCCCTTTGTGCGCTCTACTTTTTCATTTTTGCTCCAAGCATTTTATTTTGTACATTATATGTTTTTCTAAAAAGGTTTATCCACAATTTAGGATTGGTAACCACAAGCTCAATATTAGATTCCCATAAAATGCACGTCATCATCATCATCATTATTTCAGCCAAAACACGTCCACTGCTGACCATAGGCCTCCCCAAAGGATCTCCACAAAGGCAGGTCCTGGGCCGCCCGCATCCACTGCTTTCCAGCGACCTTAACCAGGTCGTCGGTCCACCGTGTGGGAGGCCTACCAGCACTGCGCCTTCCGGAACGCGGTCGCCACTCTAGGACTTTTCTGCCCCATCGGGCGACGGTCCTGCGAGCTATGTGCCCTGCCTACTGCCACTTAAGTTTGGCAATCCGGTGGGCTATGTCGGTGACCCTGGTTTTCCTGCGTATCTCCTCATTTCTGATTCGATCTCGCAAATTGCACGTGCTTTATATATTTACCTACCTATGTATTATTATATTTATTTTGAGTTTTAATTTGACATATCGGCATTGAGTTACGCTAGTGATGTAACATGAAAATGTGTTTAGATATTATATTTACCTGATAATACTTTTATTTTTCACATATTTCATTCATGGGTATTTATTTATCGTCGTCGTCGTTTAAACCGTAAACGCCCCACTACTGAGTCGGGCCTCTACCAAATTCATGGAAGGAATTAGCCTACTGTGCCACTCTGGCAAGACGGGTTGGCACAGAGTTTGTATCAAGTTTTCCTTTCCTTTCGGCTAGGTGATCTGCCTCTTACGTTCTTTTAGTCGCCTCTTACGACACCCACAAGACGGTATGGTTTGGTGACATTGTGTATTCTAAATCCGTCACCACACGGATTTCTTTATGAATCGTGATAATTTGTAATGGTAATTACCTAGTTACTACTTAAAACTTAAATTTTGACTATACCACGTTATTCAGACAGATTGCTTATATAGCACTTTTCTACTGTGTTCTCCCTACCTAATTCAAACTCAAAAGGAACTTTATTTACTTATGTTTTAAAACAAACCTCTTATAAATCGTCATATTTATAAATACAATTAGCATCTTACGGCCCCTGTCCTACACTAGGTTCAATAGTTAACTCCAATGATACTTGCATTAAAAACTCGTGACGAACACACGGATATTATTGAACTTCCTATTATAATAATAGGAAAAATATTTTAAATCATTTCATAGACAATTTTAACCGTCTTTCCGACTGTATGAATGATGTTTGCCTTGTAGGTGATTTTAACTTGAGCTGTATTTCTTGGTCAAATTCTTCTACAAATTCTATTAATCTTACCATTAATAATAATTTCTCTTCACTAAGTCAATTACTCCTAGATTTTGTATCTCTCAACAATCTCGTGCAATACAACAACGTGACTAATTTCAGCAATAAAATTTTAGATTTAGTTCTAAGCAATGTATCAAAAACAAGTGTTAAAGCATCCACTAACCCCCTTATTGGAATCGATCATCATCATATACCGTTGGATATTTCTATTGAATTTTCAGCCGATATGTCATTAGACACTAATAATATATTTAAATACAATTTTTACAAAGCTAATTACGAAAGAATTAAGGATGATTTGGATAAGATTAATTGGTCTTTAGAATTTTCCCAATGCGTATGTGTTGATGACATGGTATCTGTACTTTATACAATACTAAATAAAATAATAAGTGAACACGTACCTAAAACTAAAGTTAAAAAAGATAAACATCCACCCTGGTTTACTAAGCAATTATTAAAATTAAATAATGAAAAAAATAAATTATTACATAAATATAGAAAATTTAAAAATCCCTTAGATGAAATGTCTCTTAAAATTTTAAACAAAAGGTGTAAAGCAATGTCCAAAAGATGCTACACAGATTATATTCGCAAAATTGAAGACGGTATTCAAAAAAACCCTAAATGTTTTTACTCATTCCTTAAAAACAAACGCGTTAATGTTAATCAGTTTCCACAAACCATGTCTTTAAATAACAATAAGGTGTCTGATGGACCAGGTATATGTAACTTATTCGCATCTTATTTTTCTACTACATACACCAATTATTCCCAAATTAATTATACTGCAGATGATTTGACTTATAACCATAATATCCTAAATACTTTATATATACCACATGAGAGCGTCTCCAAGTATTTAAAAAACATTGATATAAATAAAGGTCCAGGACCTGATGGACTAGCACCATATTTTATATCAAAATGCTCTTCATCCCTAAGTATTCCACTCTTTCATATATTCAACAGATCCTTGTCATCTGGTATTTTCCCATCTATTTGGAAGGTAGCTAAAGTAGTTCCGGTGTTCAAAAACGGGAAAAAAGATGATATTACTAATTATAGACCCATTTCTATTTTGTCGGCCTTTGCGAAATCATTTGAAGCCTTAATTTTTCCCTTTTTAAAAAGTCACACTGCACAGCTTTTTGTTCATGAGCAACATGGTTTCACTGAATCACGTTCTACCACCACTAATTTGGTTACATACCACAACGAATTAGTAAATGCAGTTGATGCTGGCACTCAAGTGAATGCAGTTTACATGGATTTCGCAAAAGCATTTGACAGAGTTTGTCATTTGGTCCTTCTGAAAAAAATGGCTTCATATGGGTTTGGAGGCAGTCTTTTAGAATGGTTCAAATCATATTTGTACAATAGAACTCAATTTGTAGCTGTCAAAGGTTTCAACTCTGATACTTACGTAGTGCCTTCAGGAGTACCTCAAGGCTGTGTTTTGGGACCCTGGCTATTTAACATGTTCATTAATGACATAATATCATCTATAAAACACTGTAACGCTTACCTTTATGCAGACGACTTGAAACTATCTAAGACAATAAAAAGTCATGTAGATTGTGACCTACTACAGAATGACCTTGATGCCGTTTCTAATTGGTGTACTACTAACCACATGTCGCTTAATACCAATAAATGTAAATTGATAATATTCACACGTAATCTTCATACCATTAATTCATCTTTCAATATAAACGGGTCACCACTTCATGAAGAATCGATTACACGAGATTTGGGCGTCCTTTTTGACTCTAAATTAACATTCATACCACACATTGATAACATCATTAAAAAATCTTTAGGAATGCTCGGTTTTATAATCCGTAATGGTAAACATTTTCGCAATTCGAATACAAAAATAGCCATATATAACGCTTACGTTCGCAGCATTGTTGAATATTGTAGTGTAGTGTGGTCTCCTACCTATAATGTCCACAAACTGCGAATAGAACGCATACAGAAGAGATTCGTTAGACATCTCGCATTTTCTACTGGGCTAATTAAACAGCTTCCTACGTACTTAAATAAACTGGAACACTTTAAAATGGACAGCCTGTCTGTAAGGAGACAACTTCACGATATGATGTTCCTCTTTAAAATATTAAGAAATAATTTTGATTGCCCTGCTCTGCTACAATATATTTACTTGCGTGTGCCGAAGCATATACCTCGTCACGCTGATGCCTTTGGATTACTATACACTCCACCTGCAAAAACAAATCTTAAGCAGTTCGCTGCTATGTCCAGACTACCTAGACTTCACAATTCTTTGGGTCATAAAGTGGATGTTTTTCAATCCGATCTTCACAACTTTAAAAAAGACGTATTAGAAGTGTTGAGAGTACATAATAGCAAAATTTATTAACAATGTAGATTTCGGCTTATAGTAAATTTGTTTTCATTTTATATAATAATCCGTTTTTAATTATTCTGTATAGGGTTACTTGTCATTTTTTAGTGCATGCTGTGGCACCTTAATCTGTTGTACATTTAGATTTTATGACTGTTGAATATGTATTAGGTTTTTATTTATTTAAATGTAACAACAACTGGTTGTCCTTAATAAATAAATAAATAAATAATAAAATTGCAGAATAGGAATTTAGGTCGATGTTTGCAAGATGTCAACGTCGTCCAAGATAGCGATGTCTCATATAAATCCTTCAAGGCAAGCGTAAGGGGAGCCCAATTTGTGACATTAAATTAGCTGGGAGCCCTCCCGCGGGAATCACTTGCAATCTTCATTTTCATAAGAGTATTTTTAGATTGAAGCGAAAGGAATTACGTCGCGTGCTATTCCGTGGCTCAAGACCAAATTTGATGGAAAGTAATACAGCGAAAGGATGAATTTCAGACTAAACGTTTCAATTTGTTTAAGTAAAGTTTGTACCTATTGGATGGAGGTTTATATAAAAATGCATTGTGGAGTAAAGCGGTACAATCAAAGCTTTCAAAGGTTCAGCGTTGCTAATTATTTCCGCCAAAGTTCTTTAGAAATAGTATATAAGGAACTTACCCTTTCAAACTTTTTAGAAAGCGAGGCGAATTGAATATTTATACTGTCCTCATCCCTGAAGGTGAACTAAGAGCCGACAGAAAGAAATGACAAGGCCGAAAACATAGCCACAAGAGAAGGAAAACTTGAAAGGAAACCATGTGCCAACCCGTCTGGCCAGCATGGCACAGTGGACTTTCCATGTAATGGGAGGAAGCTTGATTCAGCAGTGGGTCATGTATGCCTATATCGTAGTAGTAGTAGTATCACCAACCCATATATGCTGAGGTTAACATACTATTAAGCTATAGAAGTACGACTTGGTCTATAGACCTGCTTGTACTTCTAAAACGCAAAATCAAATTCAAAAGTATTTTTTGTTGCCATTGACCCAGATGACATAGCCATATAAGTTATAACAAATCCATCAAAACAAGTAACCAAAAGAAGCATATGCGTCGACTGCCTCGTTGGTCTAGTGGTTAGATGTGCCGCCTTTGGATCAACGGGTCCCGGGCTCAGTTCCGGGGTCGGGCAAGTGTCTTTGTCTAAGCCAGAGGCACTGACTCGGAGTCTGGGTGTCATTTCTATCTATAATATGTATGTATTTACAAAAAAAAATGTATATAAGTAGTTTATCATCCATCTCGTTACCATAACACAAGCATTAAGTTGCTTAACTTGGGACGAGATGGCGTTGTGTGAAATGTCCAAGGATATTTATTTATTATATTTATTTATTTATTTATATTAGTGTTAAAAATATTTATCTGTCATACCATTTTTTTAATACATCACATGGGCTTCAGCAAAACCTAGTTGTTTGGTTTTACTACCGTTCTTAGTATCCCAAAGTCGTTCAATCTTTGTTTAAAGTAGTAGAAGCATAATCCCGTGGCACATAAAGGAGGAACGAGGAGACTGGCCCACGGGACGACTACCACTTTATTCGATTGGCCTTAATGACTACCATGATTTCGCAGAGACTTACACGCCTTGTTCCCTCTGGTAGCGACAGCAGAGCACTTGAAAGTTACAATTAGATAGACTTATTTTGCGCTTGGATCATTTCCCTAAGTTTTTTTGATTGGTATAGAGCTATTGGCAACCCCACTGAAAATGTTTTCAAAAAGATTGTTTACAGATATGTAATTTACGAACAAAAATTATACTCAGACTTATAATAATTCATTAGTAATGCAGTTCAGCAGCAATTTCTAGACCTAATTTAGTCCTCTTTTTTAAAGATTTCTAACCTTCTAATTTCTAACGATTTCATGTATATTTTTAAAGTATTTGAAAATTTTACACAAATGTATTTATTGTAAAATCTATCATTCCTAAAATTTCGCTACAGGCACGAATATAGTGTATCACAGGTAAAACCGAGGACAAAACTTTGTTAATAATGTTACTGGCTAAGGAAATAGAATCAAAGACCAAATGTTTCGTTAGTATTGTAGTTATTTTTGCCCGCTGTCAATGGGACCTGGGGTTAAAGTCAAGTAAGGGTTTCCTTCGTTTTCATGGGCAATACCCAGTTGGCTTGTAACGATAATGGATGCGTCTAAAATGTTTGCTGCTATGAGACGACTACACGTGTCAACATTCACAGCGTGCCTGGGAGTAGATCTATATGCATGTTAGCAAATGAATGCTGTAATTGCCTGGAAATTTTTATAAGTAAACAACTAGCAAAGTTCGGCGTGGTTTATTATTGGATTTTTGGTTTTGGATACTCGCCAGTATTGTTAGAGGAGTTGCCTAAAAATCAACCGTGTGAAAAAATAAAGTGTTGAATCTAGGTTCAGTAATGAGTCATTTATAGGCTGAGTAGAACCTACATGACAAGACAGTCCCGACTAAAAAAATATGGTAGAAGAAATAAAATCAAAGTGGTCTATAAATAAATAAACTAAATTTATTATTTGTATTAACGACATAGTCGTAATGGCTGAGACCATGGAGGGCCTCACTACGATGCTCGATGGCCTCTGTGGAGCCTCCGAACGAGTCGGCCTTAAGAGGAACATGGAGAAGACGAAGATCATGTCTAATATCCATGTTCAAGCCACTCCTGTTAACATCGGAGGTTCTACCCTCGAAGTTGTTGACCATTACATTTACCTGGGACACACTGTCCAGTTAGGTAAGTCCAACTTCCAGAAAGAGGTCAATCGTCGGATCCAACTCGGCTGGGCAGCGTTCGGGAAGCTGCGAAAGATCTTCTCGTCCACAATACCGCAGTGTCTGAAGACAAAAGTCTTCAACCAATGTGTGTTGCCAGTGATGACATATGGAACTGAGACGTGGTCGCTCACTATGGGCTCCATCAGAAGGCTCAAAGTCACCCAAAGGGCAATGGAGAGGGCTATGCTCGGAGTTTCCCTGCGAGATCGAATCAGAAATGAGGAGATTCGCAGGAAAACAGGGGTCACCGACATAGCCCACCGGATTGTCAAACTTAAGTGGCAGTGGGCAGGGCACATAGCTCGCAGGACCGACGTCCGATGGGGCAGAAAAGTCCTCGAGTGGCGACCGTGTTCCGGAAGGCGCAGTGCTGGTAGGCCTCCCACACGGTGGACCGACGACCTGGTTAAGATCGCAGGAAAGCAGTGGATGCCGGCGGCCCAGGACCGGCCTTTGTGGAAATCCTTGGGGGAGGCCTATGTCCAGCAGTGGACGTCTTTTGGCTGAAATGATGATGATGATGATGATTAACAAACAGTGTACTACCTAAATTTTCACTTTGTTGTTGTCTCAAAACATTACAAACGATTGTTGTTATGCAAATTTTTATTTGACTCATTTGTCAGAATATGTCGCTGGATAAAGCGACTAAATATTTTGTCGCATTTAAATGCGATATTTGGCTCTCGGCACGGACTATCCAGATTTATGGCCACGATAATCTGCCATTTGCCAAGCAGTACAGTCAATAGCAGTGCTCTATAAACTTTATATGTTTTGTATTGCAATATTCAAGGCGGGTGTAAACATGGCAGCAGTTTTGTTGCTGTTGAGTTTCCGCCGTGCAAGGATAATAATATTTGTACCTAATGATATACCTTTTCCCAATTTCGTTAGTAATCGTAACTAGTGTAACTTAAATTGGGTAACTACCGGTATTTACGTAGCAATGACTGAGACTCATCTAGTAGGACTACGAACAACCACTTCACTACATTATTTGGAAACGTCAGCCATAATATTTCTGAATATTGATATTAGTTTTTCTTGCTGGTTCAGACTACATGAGCAAAAATCTTATTAATCATACAATTGGAAAACATAACACTAAGATTAATATCTGTGATAGGGTACAAACTTTAAAATCTATACTTGTAAGAGTCATAAGATACTTATATAATCATCATGATAATTTCAGCCAAAAAAATTCCCCTGCTAGACATAGGCTTCCATCAATGATTTCCACGAAAGCCGGGTCTGAACCACCCACTAAATGTGTTCCAACGGCTTTAACTAGGTCGTCAATCCACTGTGTGGGAGGCCTGCCAGCACTGGGCTTCACCATTCCATAAATGTTCTGCTCCGTCGGCAATTCTGTAGACTATGTCCGTAACTGCGAACCAGTCGCATATCCCTCTCACAGGCCAATCTGATGGTGAATGAGCCACTTACCTGAGCCATGTGTCATCATTGGCAACGCACATTAATCGAAGTCACATTATCTACTAAGGGGCGACAATTTAGTTGCCATCAGTGGCCACGTGTAACCGTGCTCTTAACAAAATCCTTTCCGTGGACAATTCATTTTGCGTACGTTGAGCAATCAGGCCAGCTCGCGGTTCAAATATTCCGGTTAGATATGCATGAGATTGTAGGAAAGATATGAATGTTCTGTAGATCGATATTTGATATTGTTTTCTACGATATACAAGCTGGTCGACCGTGGGCGCTGGCTAAATGAATTAGTAGTGACAATACTCACACAGGCATAAAAATGTAAAAAGCAGGTATTTACAAGGTTGAACAAGTCTGTACAAAGGCGTGCATACTATAATTTTTTAATCTTTTTTTTGTGAGTATGCTACAAGTACATGATGATGATAATGTAATAAAGTGAAATCTACTTTCCCTACTAAATCTCGAGATTATATTAGTTTCTAAACTTAGACCATAAATCGTGTGCCTACCTGGTAGTGTTAGTTGACCCGTTACTGTATTGTTATCGTTCAATTACCGTATAAATTCTGTTTCTAGCTGCAAAGGTTAGACAATACGGTGTCTAACATTGCTTACAAGCTAGCCCAACGACTAGAGATAACATTTACATGACATCGTAAATAGAATGTTGTCTTTAGTTTATCTTGTACAGAGCAAAATTAGAAATGCCTTTACTTTGCAAATATATTGTAATAGCCAAAATTCATGCAACTAGGAAAGAGAACAAACCTTTTATCAATTGAGCGGAGTTCCTTCAAAAATAACTTGAACGCATTTAATTAACATTATCTTTAAAGACACTTAAACCCACCTTCGAGCATTCAAAATTAACCTAAAATACTTATCTGTTCTCCTCATCAGATAACGGTTACGTTTTATGTTTTGGCTTAGGTTGCCTTCCGAAGCACGGAGTGGCCGCGTAGGTCGACCAATAGGTCCGGCTGCCATTCATCTATGACAGTCGATACACAAAACCAGTAGCATTGAAAAGCCTCGTTGGTCTAGTGGCTAGATGTGCCGCCTTTGGATCAACGGGTCCCGGGTTCGATTCCCGGGTCGGGCAAGTGTCTTTGTCTAAACCAGAGGCACTGGCTCGGAGTCTGGGTGTCATTTCTATCTATAATATGTATGTATTTACAAAAAAAAAATTTATATAAGTAGTTTATCATCCATCTCGTTACCATAACACCAGCATTAAGTTGCTTAGCTTGGGACGAGATGGCGTTGTGTAAAATGTCCAAGGATATTTATTATTTATTAATAATAACGCTGGATAGGATGGACCAATTTCCACAGGACTTTTAATATCAGGCTTGCTGCTTAATGCTTTTCGTAAACAAGACCGGAAAAGAATCATTAAAGAAGACATTGCCGGTTCTTCTCTAAAGAGATGGATGGATTGTGAGAATGTGAAAATGTGTATGAAAAGTGAGTGCATGGAGACCTAACGTGGGTCAGGGACCGAAATATGATGTTGGTAATTTTTTTTTCCTGCGGCTAGATGATCGCTAGCGTTTTATTGGTCGCCTCTTACGAAAATCTCAGGATGGTGTGAGTTGGTGACCACACAGAGAGCGGAATCATGATACATGATGACAAAGTTGCAGAAGAAACTAGAATTCAATGTATACGCAACCATCTATCTGGTTTATACCAATTGAATTAGAATGTTAATTTGATGTTTCGTGTATCTTGCTATTAGTTTTTGATTATAGTAGCTCGTCTCCTGAATTATATATGACGGCGGAGGATTGAAGGAGTGGCTTGGGGAGTTGTCAACGAATAGGGGTAATGGTTATGTAATATAATGGAGGTTAAGTTAGTAGATAAAACGTAATTTGCCTTTGATGTATTTTTAAACAGAATAATCAAACACATTAAAAAGAAGCTTTTAACAGCTGTTGTAGACATTTTATCGGAACTATCAGCAAACATGTTGGTGGGATCGCATGTTTTATCATATTTGCATAGTGCAAAACATTTGTCGAAATTGATTTATTTTTATAACCAAGGCAGTTTTTTATTTAACTGACGTATTCTGCTTACGTAGCATCGCAACAGACTGTTCTCCAATTACAAGAAGGTCAATAAGCCGTCTATGCCACGCCGGCCTGCGGGCGGTTAACCTGGGGAAAGTCCATCGCTAGCGCAAACCATGCCCGGGCGGAAGGCCCCCCAGCGGTGGAACAGGGGGCTGAGAGCCCCCATAACCAGAGGTGCCCGCCTTGGAGCATGGTGCTCCACTAAATAAGGCGGGCCAAGGCCCACCAGGGTTGCGGAGCATACTCCCCGACCGGGAGGAGTGAATCCCGCCCCCTGAAGTCGGACAGTCGAAGATCGTTTGACTTTTTAGTGGTTAGGTCGGGGCGCAATTTACCATCTCTACGCGCCCAGGAGTCCCACATACCCCGGCCAGTCCCCAACGGCCGGGTATTACGGAGTAAAAAAAATTGTATCGTGCTTATCTGTGTGCGTAACAAGTATTCATTCTCTTGTGGCTAGGTTTTCGGCCTAGTCATTTCCTTCTGTGGGCTCTTACGACACGCTCGGGATGGAATGGGGTGGTGACACCAAGGTATTCTTAATCCGTCACCATACGGACACAAATTTAGAATCTATCATCAACGTATTCTAACATGATAACATCTTACGTACGAGAAAATCAAATTAAATAAGTAACTCAATACTCCTTATATAACAGTATCCTCCCCTTAAAAAAGCGGAGGCCGGAACCGAGTGTGGCTTATTTATGGACTACCATTGAACGGACTATCTGCCGCAGTTGAAAAATAAAATTGAGTAGTATTCAGTGGAGCACAATAAAACGAAGGCTCCGACCTCGGCGTTGTAACATCTGGCAACACATTACGGTATCTCCCGAAAATTCAAAAAATAATTTCCACCCTTCGCCCTCCACATAAACCTAATTTTATGGTAATTGCTGTCATCAGGAGGCAGTATTCTCATATCGTGTTTGGCATGGAGATGTCGAACACGATATTAGTTGAATACTGATTACAATAGTTACGTTCCATGTGGTGACGGAATAAGAATAAATAGTGTCACCACCCCATTCCACCCTAAGGGTGTCTTAAGAGCCGACAAAAGGAAATGTCAAGGCCGATAACCTAGCCGCAGATTAGGCTAATTTATCCTATATTTTAGTGGAGAAGTAAGAAGAGTTTACCTACTTCTCAGCCTATAAATGACCCACTGCTGAGTCGGGCCTCCCCCAACTATATGGAGGATAATCGCCTACTGTTATGCTCGCCAAACTGGTTGGCAAAGGGCTTCGTATAAAGTTTGTGGCGAGGTTTTCGGCCCTATCATGCCCATTTACTTTTGTCGGCTCTTACGACACCCTGAGGATGGAATGGGGTAGCGACAGTAAGTATACTATATCCGCCACCACACGGCTATTACCTATTCCTAACCAACTTTTGTTCTCAATCATCTTTATAAGCCAAACTACGTACAAAAATCTGGATCTCTGTGCAGGTGCAAAAATATCATGCAGCTATTTAGCTCTCCAGCACACAAATGAAATTAGCGCCGTTAATCTTTCGCAGTCTGCGCAGGTACTGCTGGTGCTGCTAAATTAAAACATGTTGCTTTTATTTTTCAACGTACGTGTTATACAAAGCTGTTTATAAAACGTAATGTAATGTCCCCTAAAATACCAACTGGACAAGAGGTTCAAACGGAGTAGTTTTTCATTAACAACGATCCAGGGACTTCCACACTTTTGTAGCAATTTCCCAAAAAAAATACATGTAAGAATTTGGCCCTCTCTGGGTATTGCGCAAGCTTAATCCTTATCTGTGACCTTGTACCTCAAAATGGCTATTAAAATATTTCTACACTGTTTACAGCCATTTTTTAAAGAAATATATTTTTGACCCATCAAAAGGGCTAACATAAGCCTACTTAATTAATTAAATGTTTTTTGTTTTGATTAAAATATCTAAATCGTCCCTTTAGCTGATTCAAAGTTGTGTTAACGTTTGAAAAAACCTGCTCAGACAGAGTTAGAGTGTTACACATATCTTATCGTTGTGTCGGGATCCCTTAATTTTTTCTACTTTACACATGGAAAATTCGTGGCAGTCTCAAAGTCGTATAATAACAAAAAATGTGAGTAATTATTTTTAAATTATCATTTCATTTCAAAGCTAATTCTTCTTTAAAGTTCTTTTATGTCAGTTTCATTATGGCTGTAAGTTTACGAAGATTTTGTTTTATGGTAAACCAAATTGATGTACCGTGCAGTAATGGGTGCATTGAATATTTCGTGAACCAAAACCTAATGGCCTGAGAACCACACGATACTGTACTCTCAACATCATAGTCACTCACTCGAATACCCACCAACCGAAACATGTTCACTATCGATTTAATATAATGTATTCTGAATTATCCATTTTAAAAAGAAAACTGTAAGAGGTAAGTGTTGAATTTAAAGAGAAGTATTGTTTATTCCATCCTCACTATTTTAGTTCATAAATGAACCACTACTGAGTTGTGCCTCCTCCAATTTTATAGAGGGAAATTGGCCTACTGTACCACGCTGGCAATACAATTTAGCACAGGATGTGTATTATAAATCCACCACAACCAAAGTTATATATAAGAGGTAATAATAAATTGCTAGTGAAATACCAAAGACAAAATGGTGAGAATGCGCTTTATCTAGCATAAAGCTTAAGCGTTCTCGCTAATTATTGAGCAGAAACACTTGTGAACAAAGATTACAACGTACAGAAGTGACAGATAGTAATACTTAGAGTTAATATTATTGTTTTATAAAGAAAAATGAAATGGCGAACCCACTGAATTTCTTCGCAAGATCTTCTCTGTTGGTGCTGCGTTCCGTCCTGGTGGTAGTTACAAAATGAATTCTTGATGACTGTACGTGCCATAATTAGGTGCAACAAAGCATTTTTCTATTCTGTTTAAATCACGCGTCTTTAAAAGCGTAACCCAGTAGGTATACTTTATTGGTGGTTTAAATGATATGGCTATGTGTTCGAAAAAGGGGAATATTTTGTATCACTTTCTCAAAAAAAACTGCTTAAGAATGGCAGACTCATGCTCTTCTTATTATTGCGCACGATCATAGGCTTCACCCAACTTTTCTAAGTGACAACTGAATGGAGAATATATGTGTTTAAATGCCAAAATATACCCTTTTATTGCGGTACCAGGCGTTGAAACTGGTGATCATATATGTTCTGAATTTCATGTTTGTAAAATGCCCCGCAATACAGGCTTTAAGCAGTGCAGGGGTTTCGTTTATAAAAAAATGCGACAGAGGGCGCCTAGCGCATTTAATTTCTTTGGATATGTGCTGACTCGGACTCAAACTCAAAAAACTCAAAACTCAAATCATTTATTTCAATTGAACCTATTTACTGGTGTTTTTGAAAAGTCAAAAGTGAAGTTAGGAATCTAGTTGCATGTTCCAAAAAGTAGATCCTATGGAGAAGAACAGGCAAGAAACTCCATGGACACTCTTTTTAACATATTTTCTGTTACAAGCATCTGATTGGGTTACATTGATTTCGTGTTTATTTATAGTAAGCTAAGATGTGAGGACAATGTAACATATTGCACAACAGAAGTGTCCAGGAGATCAATATAAAGCTATGTAGGTATGTCAATAGCAGTTAAGGGATGACCGGCCCCAACTGGCGGCACCCGATCACGAGCATGACGCATGTGCCAGCCATCCCCCAGCTCAACCATATTTTAGGGAACCGAAGGACCCGACACACACGACACCACCAGCATGACCTTTAAGCGAGCATGACATACTCTCAACTGCTTGTTTATATGATAAGTTATATAAATACGGTGACTACATAGTGCTCACATTTACAATTCCAAACTTCTAAACAATTATACAAAATAAAATGATAAAGGTCCTGTATAATACGAAGGTCCTGTATACTCGATATAAAAAAAAAACAAAGACAAATTAGTCCTACTCAGTGGTAAAAAAAAACAAGGAACATGAATATTTAATAAATCCATGATGTCAAAATAATATTATGAGATAGGTACATGTCAATAAAAGACCTAGTGAAAGTCCGGAATTAAATAATTATTACAAAAAAAGGAGTAGCAATATATGAAGACCACATAAGACTATTTCAGTGTGGCTGCGGAGCTGGACCAGCATTTCGCCAAGCATTTTTATCATCTACATATTCATCTAATTTATAATAAGCCTGCCTACATAGTGTGCGTTTTACACATATTTTAAACTTCTTCTCGTTTAATTGAAGGATGTTGGAAGGTATTTTATTGTAAAATTTAATGCAGTTCCCCATAAATGAAGTTTGCACTTTTGATAATCTAAATTTTGGTTGAACTAGTTTATTTCCATCTCTAGTAGTATAATGATGTCGTTCGCACTGTTTACTAAATAAATGCAAATTTTTCCTAACATACATGATGTTTTCATATATGTACTGACAAGGCACTGTTAGGATGCTGATTTCTTTGAACAGATCACTAAGGGAATCGCGACTGCGTAGATTGTAAATAGCTCTAATAGCTCTTTTCTGCAGAATGAAGATTGATTCAATGTCTGCAGCACGTCCCCATAGCAGAATACCATAAGACATGATACTGTGGAAGTAACTAAAGTACACCAGTCGTGCAGTGTCTATGTCTGTTAATTGGCGGACTTTCCGAACAGCATACGCTGCGGAACTTAGCCGCTTAGAAAGAGATGTTATTTGGGGACCCCATTGTAATCTAGAATCAAGCGTTATCCCTAAGAAAACAGTGTCCTCTACTAAATCCAATTTATCATTATTCAATACCACATCACACTCACTATGTTTAACATTAGGTAAAGAAAATCTTATACATTTTGTTTTATTCCCATTTAATACTAAATTATTCGCAGTGAACCAACCATGTACTTGATTAATAATTTTATTTATATCGTCATAGTTTTTAGCACGTCTATCTACTTTAAAAATAAGTGAGGTGTCGTCAGCAAACAAGACTATCTTGGGTTGATTATGCAATGAATGGGGAAGGTCATTAATGTAAACGGCAACCTAATATTAAATTTTTGGGTTTACACTCGTTTCAAGCTTTACTATAGTTTATTATAAGTTTTTGGTTTTATTATTGTTTGCTGTATATTTTTGAGACCACGAATAAACAACATTAAAAATAGAAAATTCAAATGTGTTTTCATCTAAAATCATAGGTACTAATAATCATTTAACAGCAACTGAAGCTCTAAACTTTGTTTTTATTAATAATTTTCTGAAGTTTTTCCTACTCGTAAAATAGAAGTAAATATTTCTAGTCAAGATTTATCTTAATTTATACATATTGACCCTACCTGTAACTATAGCTTTTTTGCTTCTTACAATGTCCGGTCCTCGTTTCTGAAACACAATCTTTGTCATTACCCGTGCTAACGACGCAGGGGGAGGTGGCCTCTTGGGACAGGAGAGGGGGTAAGCACAGGTAATTAAAGACGTTTATCTGACCCAGGTGCCGCTAATACCGCCGTAGATAAGCGAAAGCGAAACAAAAACATGATCATTCTTTGTGTTGAAATATTGCTTCGGAAAATAATTTAGCTTGCAATTATTGCTATACCTTATTGCTTAAGTTGCTTTTTATCTAATAATGTACCCTTGTTATTACAATCTAGCCAGGTGATTAAAAAAATAATAATTTAAGTCTGACATTAATGATTACGGAAATATGTAATTGAATAGCATACTTCGTAAAGAAGTGCCACTGACAAAAGTAGAGAAGTTAGAATTTTTATTAGCGGCCTGCGGCATCATAGGTTTGTCTCTGATCGACAAATGTTTTAATCAAACGTTACGTATTTTACTTACAAAATGATTTTAGGATTACAACGTCATTCGACTACCTTGTTGGTCAGGGGGCTAGATGCGCTGGGTCGGGCAAGTGTCTTAGTGTAAACCAGAGGCACTTTGATATGTACATATAATGCTGGCCGATAACAAATTTAAAAATGGAATGTCACGGCCTACCCTTCTGTGATTTCTTTTGTTATTGGCGCCATTCTGGATTTCACGAATTACAAGTTTGGTTGATTTTTAAAGAGTGATTTTATTTATTGACTATATACATTCCACACTTACTCCGAAACTGGGTATTATTTGTGTACGTGATATACATGTATCGTTGTCTATACAAAAAAAAACGGGATTATTTGGGTTATGTAACCCCACAGGGTTTCTTATGTTTCGAGCTACTCAACGAATTGGTGCGGTTTTCTATTCAAAAGCAGGTCAAAGGAATCAAAATCGGTTCAGCCATATCAAGGTCATCTGCTTTTTCCTAGTTTCATAGATTTTTTTACAAGGTTCAATTGGGTTATTTGAGACCGTGTTAGATAGCCTTTAAATAGCCAAATGTAAAAACAAAGTTACGGAAAAAACTATTCGTCTTAAATCCTTTGTTTATACTCGTGTAAGGATGTGTTTGTAACAAGTAGCACAGAACATCGTAAGATTATTTTATTCTCTTTGTAACATAAAAAAAAAAACATGAATTTGTGTGGGAACTGAATTGAGGAATATGAGGTTTTGTTCCCCTCAGGTGCAAAGAACGTGTACGCAAGCAAGGTGCAAAGATTTGTTGAGATTATAGATGTAGAACCATAGAAATATTACACAGGTTAAGTTAGCCTCGAGGCTTACTCGTACCGGTACTTCTGTTAGAATTCGGACAACATTTTTAATGAGACAGGCTTGCATTGGGCCGTTAGACGTTGCTTAACTGATAGTACAGATGTGCAGGTAATCAACATCTGGCTTTGTTGATAGTTGGATGGGTGTTCTTTATGTTGGCACTTGACGTCTTCCGCCTTTTGAACGTCTATAGCAGAGTACAGATAAGATACAGGAGTTAATATGAAAACTACCAGATAGATAACAACATGACTCCCGGATATCCCATGATGGATTTCGGAGGTCAGACGGCAATGCTTCCTGCAAATACTGGTAATTAGCCAAATCGGGTGAAACTGGCAACCGATCCCATTCATATTGAGAAGCATAGGGGCATAATAAATAAAGTGCTAATGATGTCTTTAGACCTGTCCGTGTGGTGACGGATTTAGAATACACAATGTCAGCAACACATACCGTCTTTAGCGTGTCGTAAGAGGCGAGTAAAAGAAAGCAAGAGGCAGATCACCTAGCCCCAAGATAAGGAAAACTTGATACAAACAAACCCGGGCCAAGCCGTCTTGCCTGCGTGGTACTGTAGGCTTATTTCCCTCCATGAATTTGGAGGAGGCCCGATTCAGTAGTGGGTCATTTATGGGCTGTAACGACGAACGAAGATGTCTTTAGTTGTCACGATCCTTGCACATTGCAGTAAATGATGTATTAATGGTTTTCATAGTTATTTAAATACCAATGTATTGGACACTGTGCGCAGTGTACTCTGCGAAGTGTCTGGAACGTTAGGATTTATGGGATAAAAGAACACGGACAGAACCGTCAAGAAATCTGTGCTAATTTCCAATCATTACAAGACAAGTATTTAGTCGGAGGTGTTTTTTTAAAGTGAATTGTCTAATGCTTTACCTAAATCAATGAGTGAGTATGATTTTATGCGGTGCACGATCGTGTAGCAGTAAACAAGGTATCTTGCTCCACCTCATTTGAAGCTCCTTTGCTACGAAACTGTTGCTCTATCGGGAAGGTTATGTCTTTATTTAAGCAAATTGGCTCCCCTGTGGCAACATGGGTAAGGTTCAGTAAATAGAAGCGGCATAAAAAAGGAATCATGAAATTTGTATACAAAAAAATGTAAGAATTTTTTTTATTGGAATTACTTACTTTTTTTTCATAAATGGAAATTCTGTTTTAATTTGGACTGTGAACTTTTTTTATTTGGATTAAAGACATTAGCTTCGTTATTAAAAAAAAAAGGTTTAATTTTTTTTAAACCTACATGAACTAGGCCTGACCTGTATTGCGGGGGCAGTTTATAAACATGAAATTCACGAACACTAGTGACACCCAGACTCATACCAAGACTCAAAGACACTTGCCCGACCCCGGAATAGAACCGGGGAATCGAACCCGTGATCCTAAGGCGGCACCTCTAACACCTTGACCATCAAGGCATTATAGTTATTTCATGTCGGCTCTTACTTAACCAAATAGAGTACAGCAAACACTACAAAAAATTGCATAATTTAAAAAAAAAAAATTATTGGTCCTTTGTTATGTTTTACAAGAGTATATTATATTATAAGTTCTTGTAAATTAGCTAAGGAAAATAGTTTGGATGAATTAAATTCGTTCTAAACCGGAATATATCGCTTTTTCAGTACTATTTTGTATGGCTGTTTTGAAATGGAGGTTCCAAAGCGAAGCTCGTGTTCCGGTCCAAATGGTCATAAATAAAGGCGCGTCATGCGCTGAACCAGAAACGCCGCTCGATGTACGAATAAATTTATTGAGCGAAAAAAGGCACTCAATAAATGCTACGCCAAATAAATGTATTGGAATAACTTATGTTGTACTAAGTAGCACTATCGTTCGGTACGAGGCGATAGGTGATGTGGGTCCTAAGAGGAATTGCAAAAAAGGCTACTGATAAGCCACACTATATTCAATTGTTTCATATTTTCCTTTTCTTTTGGAGATTTTTCTGATCACATTTGAAATTGTGTGCATTTTCAGGGTAAGTAATGTTGATGACACTTTGTAAATCTGTCATCATAGTTATTTTATTACCACGGCATAGTTTTGAATACTGCTCTATTATGTAGAAAATTTCATCCTGACTGACCGATCTACATAAAAAAAACGAATTCTTACGAAAATTGTGAATAAAGATAAAATAAGTAAATAAAACAAATACAGTTTGAATGTTTAAGCATAGATAATGTACCTTGTGCCTTGAGATATTGTACGAAAGCTCCATTATTTTATTTAAGCCTTACATGCAGTCGGAGGTGGCAAAGACCCCGTTGATCAATAGGCGGGTGTCGCTTCCCCGAATATTTCGTTAGTTCCGATTCGATTTCATTTTATGCAAAAGACGATCCAATTTGGACGGGGGACAGCGAAAGACCTTCAATCCGGATAATAGTATAGAAGAATGATCCAAATTGAATTCGTTTCGCGACGGTCTGCGCCGTCCTAATGCGATACTCATAACACGAGACAATTACCGTGTTGACGGATTAAGGATCAACAAAATGTCACCAACGAATTTGGGAAAAGATAAATGGGTAGAAATAAAAATTCGTGTTGACACAGCGTTTAAATTTTCATGATAATCTCCGGTTGCTGTACCTACTTATGACTGGATGGTATGCCATAATAACATAACAGTCAAAACACGAAGTCAGTAAGAAAAAACTGGCAGTTATTTTCCAATGTCTTTCCGAAGGATTACTAGACCAGGAGCCCCACTTCACACTCACCTAGTACTCTATTGGTGGACAGACGGCAATCAATTCGTAGTATTTACACTGATAGTTAAACTGGCGTCGAACCCGATGATAAATGGCTTCTTTGCAAAATGTACACTTTAATGTCGTATTTATTGGCTTCAGCCGAAATGAAAATTCCCAGTAGGACAAGAAAGCCGGATTAGGAATACGTGCGACAAATATCCCCCTCCGCGCCCCTCCCTGGCTTAGACTCGCCGATCCGGCAAATACCTCGATTTCGTCTTAAAGGGCTGCGATTCAGCGAAAATTTTGCCGCTCGGTTAGGTCCGCAGCATTTTTATTAAATTTAAAGAAACACACGTCGTATTGTTGTATTAATACATTTTGCACTAATTAAAAGCAATTTAATGTAGTAATAATTACAGTTTGAAACATTACAGTAAACCCAATGTGCCATCATTGTACCAGTTTTCAAATTACGGCTGATCAGGCCTTCTCCAGAATGGTTTTGTGTGCGCTTCCCTCTAAGGCTGTGGTCCGTCAATGTAATTTCTTCAGCCACCACTTGCGACCCTTAGGAAAAATAGGATCTTAGTTCCACTAGGCAGTTAAAGGTAATTGGGATTGTCTTATATTCTCCTGTATTAATTATTTAAGAACTAGCTGCGCCCCGCGGTTTCACCCGCGCTTACATATTGTCGTACCGCAGGTGACGCCGCGGGGCGAAGCTAGTTTCATATTACAAAAAGTAGCCTAAGTTATTACTCATATCATCAGCTACCTATCAGTGAAAGTCCCGTCAAAATCGGACCAGCCGTTCCAGAGATTAGCCGGAACAAACAGACAGACAGATGCACAGACAGATAAAAATTAAAAAATATATATTTTGGTCTATGTACTGTGTATACATACTTACGCATTAAGTAAAAAGTGGTTATTTTAATATTACAAACAGACACTCCAATTTTATTTATGTATGTATAGAGTATAGATTATTGGAAGTATTAAATGGCGGTTCACCGTTGGCTTAAAAATCATAGGGACCAGTAGACGACGTTCAGATAACCTACTAAAATGACAATAAAGAAGTATATTTTCGTTAAACATGCGTCCTGTTACAATAGCAACATTTTAGGAGTAACGTGAGCGAACAGAGACCGGACCAACAACTAGGAACGCCTGCATGGTGAACTATAAGCAATATCGGAGACTGTATGTTACACTGTCCATATTCTTGATGTGAGTAATATATTCGCATTAGATCTGGCGCTTAGAGTTATATTTTCAGGAGACATTTTCCATCTTAAATGTCCCGTGGACAGTAACGTAGCAGACATACTATTGTAGCGACCGACATGCTACATACTTTACACAATTTACCCAAAAAATCAGAACTAATTACATCAAGAAATATCGCCTATTTGTAGGCGATATTCCTTGATGTAATTAGTTCTGATTTTTTGGGGAATACCAAAAAAGTCTACACCGCGGTAGCGAAATTTCAAGAGCAATTCGAACAGTTAAGTTTTCCCCGACTACAACTATCGGGGGATAGCCAGACACAGTACCTCGTCTGGATGGATGATCATCCCTTTGCGCCTAAACTATTTTCATTATTTTTTGTCATACGGCCAGGTTTTTGTTATATGCACAAAAATGGCTTGGTTCAACCTAGAAGCTATAGTAGTTGTATCTTTATTCTGAACTCGTGCATGCTACGTTACTGTAAAAGTGACTAGCTAGGTTACTGTAAAACAATAGTCACTTCATAACAGTTCGGTGTGAGAGCCGCCAAAATGTTGCTCATACAAATATTGTTGTGCAAAATTATGATACAAAATGAGATCCCGCCATGTTGCTTGAACGTGTGTGATCAGCGTTTGGATTGCATGGTGGCAAAAAATGCGTATTATAAAAGTGTGGTTAAGAGGTAGAAAAGTCCTCATATGACAGTCCTCATACGCAGTGGTGGTACGCTTTCCACGCGGTGGGCCCACGACCTGGTTAAGGTCTCCGGAAAACGATGTATGCGGGCAGCTCAGGACCGCCGTTCGTGGAAATCATTGGCTGAAATGATGATGACCTCCTCCAAATTGTACCCACTGGCACTTTAATGGCGTTCTCAGAAACTATTATAAGGTTTATCATAAAGCAATAACTAAACTTTATGAAAAATATTTGCATACTTCATGCAGGGCAAACAATTGTCAGTGTATGTCATGGCTCCGCTCACAAAATAAACAAGATATCAGCAAGATATCTGGTTGCCGCGGTCCATCCCTTTGTGGATTCCGCCACACCCCTGCAGGGTCATCCCTCGTACCGTGAATATTTTACGCGTTTATATGCTAAATATTCTGCGTTACAATTTTGTTCACTTGCGAAAAGTTGCGGCGGTAATTTTCCAAATTTATTTTAGTATCATGTTTGGAATCAACGTGTGGTGACGGATTTAGAATAATACTAATACATTGTGTCACCACCCCATTTCATCCTAAGGGCGTCTATAATAGGAAATTACAAGGCCAATTTATTTTTATGGCTAATAACCATCCATGTTGGAAGAGGCCCGACTCAGCAGTGGGTTATTTATGGTCTGAGAAGATGTAAGAAGCTTGGAAATAAATTACTAATAGGTTTAATATTTTTCTTGTTCATACATAATATCAACCTTCCTCTTGAATCACTCTATCTATTAAAAGAATCCGCTTCAAAATTCGTTGCGTAGTTTTAAAGATTGAAGCATACATAGGGACGGACAGACGACAGAGACTTTATTTTATACTATGTAGTGATTTTACCGTTTAAAATAAACGGAAAACCTCGTTTAAATCCAGTGGAAAGTTATTAAATATTAATTAAAATTGTCTAGGAAAAGCTTAAGTCATGCTGGTTCAATGACCAGCGGTGACGTCATGATGGATGCGTCAGGGTGGTGTGCTAACTGCTGCCAACGCATTAAGTCTGAAACATGATCGTTGGCCATCAGTCTTCTATTCGTTTGCTTTGTATTCACTTTGAGAACAGTTTATAGTGTAGGACATAATGTACTCGTATTATTTGACAAATGTCGTACTTCGTTGCAAAGGACGGAAAGCCATACGCTTTGTCGACTTGAGCCTTTGACTTGAGAGTCCTACGACGTTGGAATGTTTCATGATGGGCGCAATTTATTTTGATTTTTTCAGCACATTAATGAGCTTATGCTGACTCTGCTTTAATTTTGTGGAAGGAAATCTGAGAATTAAAGCGGTTAAAAGCTGCAACAAGGGAGGTTTGGATATTTTTTCTATTGTGGATACTTTTTTACGTCTGAGTTTTCTTTAGTCCATACCCTCAAAATAAAAAGAGCTGATCTTTTTGTATTCTATATCCTAAATCCATTCGGTCTTGTTGTAGTTATGGACAACTTAGTAACTGCTCGATGAACTGAAAGTTTAACAAACATTCTGGCACACGCTTGGCATCATTCCTGGAAAAAAGACTTGTGCTTAAAAAGTATGTATCACATTATTCTGTCAAGTGTTTGTAGTTTTACACAGTATCACAGACAAGAGATTTAGAAATCAATACTGAAAGTCCAAGTAGCCCAGTTTCTATTTCCCAGAAAAAGTATTGTCTATCGATACAGCTCTAACAAGCCAATGACTAACAATGCTTCGAGCTCAAATATCCCAGTTTGTCTCACCTCTTAATGGCTTCCAATTGCCTCGCAGTCAGGTCACGTTGGCGCAATTCTTAGTGCTCAATAAAACCTAGCACTGTCTTCGTATTGTTACGGCTATTGACTACTTCTAAGAGCTTCTAGGATTATCCTCGTGGAGCAATGTGGGTTCGCTTACTTATCTAGTATTTCGTCACCTTTCTTTCCAATCTTGCCTTTCTGTCAAATTCATTGAGTATCACAGTATCTACTACTTCTCAGCCCATAAATGACCCACTGCTGAGTCGGGCCTCCTCCCATCACATGGGCGGTAATTAGCCTACTGTGCCACGCTGGCCAGCCGGTTGGCACAGGGTTTAGTATCAAGTTTTTCTTTTTTTCCAGCTAGGTTTTCGGCCTTTTTTTGTTTTTGTCGACTCTTACGACACCCTTAGGATGAAATGGGGTGGTGACACAATGTACTCTAAATCCGTCACCACACTGAGAACAGTATCACCACTATTTACTCTGACAAGGTTGCAACCCATCTAGCGGGACTACCGCTAATTATTTTCATTAGACCATTAACTGACGGCAGCTTTATGTTTATTCCTAGCCACGAAGGGCAGTTGTCATAATTTGGTAGACTAGACATCTATCTACCCAAACCACTAGTAGATAAGTATATTTCTTACTGTATATGTCAATACCACCATCTTCATTTCAGCCCATAAATGACCCATTACTGGGTAGGGCCTCCTCCATATCCACGGAGGGAAGATATTCGGTCAATAATTAATATCAGTTTAATTTTGTTTCAGGTAAGTCTCCAATTTTGCAACTAGCCATGTACAGTAAGTATGTAGAAAATATTGTACAATTCAGCTCATATTCGCATTCACCAGATAAGTACTTCCCAATAAATCCATGCATGGTGGACAAAACAATGCAACAATTTACAACTGAATTATTTTATAGAGAAATGCACGTCTCGTTGGAGACTAGAGCCGATGGAAGCCGACACTAGATTGTGTTCATTCGAACTGACGCGGTGGCAGATTAAAAGAGTCGACCTAGGTATGTACTGCGTTGGAATGCAATGTTTTTGTTATTGGTATACTACTATAATATACTTTTTTCAAATTGGTGCATCCAAGGGAAAATACAATTTGGTCTATTATTTTCTTTTGGATGATTTCGAACCATTTTATTATTTCAATAGGTACGTGTGTTTCTAGAATACATGCGATCCCCTATGCTTCTTGGGCTATACTTATAGCTTTCTTCAATATTTGGTGGTCTTCAACATTTTATGGAAAAAATATTGTGCTTTATTGTAAAATATTGTGTTTTTTTACAAGTAGTGCATTGACATTGTCAGTGTTAGGCCTTCCGATAGCCTTAAGGCCAATGAATGTGTCACAGGTGAGTTAAAGCGCACTTTATGATAATTTGGGGAAATGGGTAGAAGTAGAATAGTATTCAGCAACAAAAGAGTATTTCGACGATGGCGAATTGGAAGCTACTTAAACTTCTTACTAAATTCTGATACATGATCGTATTTGTGTACACCCAATATAAATCTAATACAAATATTTTGACGTCGCTCTAGTTTACTAAGTTAAATAAAATAATAGTAAATATAAGATATAAAAACAACTGAAAATTATTTTTTTTATTGAATTGAGCGATAAACTTTCTAAATCCAGTTGGTGGTTTCCAAGTAGCTGAGTGGTACATTCTGAAACGCAATATTTCTGTTATTTGCCGCTCCATCGGCTGCGCCGACTCACATCAAACGCAAGTGAAATTGTACGTGAACAAAGCCAGTCGCGTGTATTTTTGTAATGTTATGTGCCCTTTAGACACGTCACTTATGAAATATCTAACAAGTCATTATTACTTTTAAAAACATCTTATCAAGGTACTTGCCTAACCATTCACTCTATACCGACCTCACACACACAAACACTCAAATACATATTAGTTTAATATAATCTACTCCACAACACAAGGTTTCCTATTGTGTAATGTTAGTGTAAAATGTATTTTTGTTTCCTAATAAATTTTAATAAAATTAACTAATCGAGCGTAAGCCTGGTCATTCGAAAGGTATCCCACCGTATATGCGTAATTCATAAAGATTTTTGTAGTAGTTTTTAAGTTTTGCCATGCCTTTAAAAAGAAAGAATAATAATATTATTGTACTATCTCTGATATCTTTAATTTGGATGTAATAGCAACAAGCTATAATTGTGTTGGACCGACTTGGGGCCTTATTTTATTATTTAAAAGGTCCCAACTCCCGTATAATTTTATATGTTTTTTTATTTATTAAGCTAAAATCATGAAAGGAAGTTTGTCTTTTCATGAAACTCCCCATGTGTATGGATCTTTAAATTCCTTTTCATCCGCGTAACACGTCATTCATGCGAAACAAAATATAAAAGTCAGCGAAGATATCGCCTCAAACTGAGGGGTCCTATCAATGGTTTTCCATAAGATATAACATGACAAATGGATGTATAATCCTATTGGTAAAAGGAAAATAAATGTCATGAAAGTTGTTTCCGCGCCGGCTTTTTATCAGTGACAATGTACTTTTATGGACTTACGGGGACTACACGATATTCAGGGCTTATAACAAGAATGTGCGTAGAATGATTTCCTTTCCTGGTTTTGGGCCTAAATCTCTCTTTATTTCACTCTCTCAGTTTATATACCTCACCACCACGTTGCCCTAACGTGTGTATATTCAAGTGTTTCTTCACCTACGGTTATGCCATAATCCTTGCCCGATCCTTTAGGTGCGCTGTATATCACTTTTAGATAAGAATGGGCGATATCATTTATCCTTATTTCACACGAGCGTAAATCTTTAATATTATTTATTTTGCAACCAATATTGTCCTAAAGATATTCCCATTATTCGTATCTAATGTCACCTATATAAGTTGTTCACAGAGTTGTTCACTTTATAAAATGTTCACAGTAAAAATTCTCTGACCGCAAAACAGCCTATTCCGTTTGCGTTACAATTTATAAACTAATTTTAAATTGAAACGACCAAAAATGTAGACAAGATGATAACTTCAAACGAATTTTAAAAGTAATTTTGGTAAAATACGACCAATTTAACTTGAAAATGAGTTGATAAAAACCGTTTGACTAAACTGTTCTTATTAAAGATCAATGTTTTTATAAGCAAGTTATTAATACATTCTTTTGATGTTTATTTACCCAATAAAATATCTTGTATTTTCTAAAAAATATTTATCAGTATTTTTTCTCGTGTTATTAGATTTGTACTACTGGGTCGGGCCTCCTCCAAATTCATGGAGGGAAATTAGCCTACCGTTCCACGTTGGCAAGACGGGTTGGCACAGGGTTTGTATCAAGTTTTCCTTCTCTTGGGGCTAAGTGATCTGCCTCTTGCGTTCTTTTAGTCGCCTCTCACTAAAGACAGTATTGAACTACCCTCAAAAGGCCCTATAATATATGGTCTCATATTTGATATTCCTGTCCTATGCAAAAATGTAGCAACAAATTTGGTTATTGTGTCGTGATTATTCTTAATAATTAATCAAACAACTACATACGAGCGCATCTACACAGTAGGTTTTGGTGAAATTCCTTTAATGCATATAAACACATCCAAATCTTAAAAGGTGAGTGTCAAAAAGACTGCCGCAAATAAACGCAACATCGAAGTTATAAACATAAAATACAGACTATATGAAATGTATATTATAAGTCCGACCTCTTTGATTTATGGCAGTAGCTACGTTTTTTTCGTCGGATCCCTTGCCCCGCGTAATATCCGCCGCTTTGAGCACGGTCAATATTATTTCAAATAATATCCTGTCGACAAACAGACCGTCGACATTTCTCGAATAAGACAATTGAGATATTTTGCAAAGTCGACTCCCAGAGAATAGTACTGTAAACGATGCTTGCTATGAACTTAATCCAAATTTGAGGAATAAAATTTGATTTTATTTTTCATTTTTTTTACGTGGTAAAACAAACTATGCTTAAAAAAATTACTTTTCCTAAAACATTTTCATAAGGTGAAAAACCCGTGTTCATGTTATAGTGCAAGCTGAGAAAAGCATAATTTGAAAGACATTTTTCAATCCTAACAAAGAAGAAAACCCTCTTATCAGAAATTTATTGGAAAACAAAAGCATTAACATTCCTTCCACAGAAACAAACCCCCAAAGTCCATAATATAATATCTCGTCTAATAAATTCTATGAAAGCAGAATAAAAGCGGACAAATAAAAATAGGAGGTTACGGGAAAAGTAGCAATAAACTCTTCTGGGAATGGTTCGGGATAAAGCGAATAGCAATTTACAATAAAAACAGGCAGCTCGATGCCATTCGTACTTATTTGGCGAGGGCATCAAGACGTTGCTTTGGCACGTAATACACGTATAAAAATGGCGACATCCACCAAACAGCGCTTTGTGCGCTTAACGCGTACTGAAAAGGGTAATTGTACATATTACGGTTGTGCTACAGAAGTTGCTATGTAAGCAAAATCACAAAGGCTGCTGTCATTTGCTCCTCAGATTTAACAATGATAAGTGTAGATCCCATCCTGTCTCTTTAACTCCCCAAATACTGGCAAGTACTATCAACATCATCTTAGTCATTTATCGACTGAGTAAGGAATGGAGCTTTGTTGTAAAACCTATTTTTATAGTTTATAGCTTTCTTTATAATGAAATTAAAAACATGTTGTTCTGTGTTACATTCAAATAAAGGCCATGTAAAAATCAACAACGATTTTTACTAATATATCCAACATTCGTTATCAGCACGAATTAGCTCGAATAAATGAGCTGATAAATTCGTTTGTAGGTGAAACTCGAAGTGATTTATGTATATTCACCATAATAATAGTGAAATACGGATTATGTCGACGAAGAGAAATATAACAGTCTCACGATGTCTTCAAGGGATCACAAGAATCGAGAATCTGGCCTACACTCGATGATGGGATCATCACTTATAGGTTCTTGGTTGTCGCGCATTTTTAAAGACCATGTACCATGTAGCATTCTTGATATTGCAGAACCTCAAAGCTATACAGAAGCAATGCAATCAGAAGGCAGTGCTAATTGGCGATCGGCCATGAATGCCGAGTACAAGTCTTTGATGAAGAATAAGACTTGGGAGTTGGTAGATAGACCAAACAAAAAGGTCCTACCTTCCAAGTTGTTCTTCAAGATCAAAAGATATGCTGAAGGTTCTATAATCAAGTACAAAGCAAGACTATTTGCCAAAGGACATGCCTGGAATTGATTACAATGAAACTTTTGCACCAGTGGTGCGGAATTCATCTCTGCGTACCCTTATAGCATTGGCAGCAGAAATGAATATGAAAATACAGCAGATTGAACAATAGAATAAAACATATTGATACAAAATATCATTTTAGCAGACAAAAAGTTATAGAAGGTATCATAGATATAAAGTTCATAAAGTCTGATAAAATGACAGCCGATGTATTGACGAAGCCTTTACGGCGAATAGCACATATTCGATGTATTAACGGTATGGGCTTAACAAATAGATAGTTATCTATTTATTTGATATTAGTTGTATATATTTTGTATAGTTATTTTAGTAGTTGTTCCGTTATTTTTATATTTCATTAAGGGGAGCATGTTGTAAAACCTATTTTTATAGTTTATAGCTTTCTTTATAATGAAATTAAAAATATGTTGTTCTGTGTTACATTCAAATAAAGGCCATGTAAAAATCAACAACGATTTTTACTAATATATCCAACAAGCTTCCTCCACTTTGATGACGGCTTTAGTTTCTAATCCAATATTTGAGACCTTATCATCATCATCGGGCCTCCTCCAATTAGGGTTGACACAGTATCAAGTTTTCGTTCTCTTGCACCTAGGTTTTTAACCTTCATATTTTTTCAGTTGCCTCTTACGTACCCGCAGCATGGAATGGGGTGACACAGTATATTCTAAATCCGGCACCAGATGGATTTCGAGACCTAACAAGGTTTATTTATCCACTAGCGACCCGCCCCGGCTTCGCACGGGTGCAATTATGCATGTATTATACTTAAAAACCATCCTCTTGAATTACTCTATCTATTACAAAAAACCGCTTCAAAATCCGTTGCGTAGTTTTAAAGATTTAAGTATACATAGGGACGGACAGACGACAGCGACTTTGTTTTATACTATGTAGTGATACGCTCATCTCTCCATGCATTCAATACTATATCAATAAATTGTGTTTCAAATTTCAATATGCAAATATCTTTTCAAAGCTTCCTTCTTCCTAGTACGCCTAAGAAAGTGCAGCTCGGGCGGTCCATTAGGGGATAAGTCTGCGTCAAAGCAATACATCACACGGGGTAGGTCGAAAGTGAGCGCACCAATGCGCGATGGCCATTGTGCTCCCCAAACATCTCCATTCAAATCCAGCAATGAATGCCGTCCGTGATTTACTGACTTGCTCTCAAATGGCCTACAATTGTATCGACATTCGTACGATTTATGTAACTCGCATCTCTCATTCTCGTTCAAGAAATATTGAAAGGCTTTGACGACCATGACTAATATTATTTTTCTTTGTGCTGCGAATACCTTTTGAAGTTATAATTTTAAAACACAGTATAGTTATTGAGAGTGCAATGTATCTGCAGGTGAAGCAACGTCTACATCCGGTTGTTGTCTGAGTGACCATTTTAACATTTGACTAACCGTAAAAGAATTTGGCGCAGTGCTGGTAGGCCTTCCACGCGGTGTACCGACGATCTGGTTAAGGTCGCCGACAAGCAGTGGATGCGGGCGGCCCAGGACTGGACTTTGTAGAGATCTTTGGGGGAGGCCTATATCCAGCAGTGGACGTCTTTTGGCTGAAATGATGATGATGAAAAGAATTTGGAGCACACGTAAAGCCGTCGGTCCCGGCTGTTATTGGAACATATATGACAATCGAAATTTCTGCTACATGACTTCTTGTATCGACTACTATAGATGTTAAAATGGTGGCTTCACGAGCGCGCACGAAAGAGGTCAAAATTAGTATGATGACTGACGGCGTGGCGTGCCTATTATGAATGCTTGTAGATACTCGTATTTAAACTTCGCTCAAAGACATTAATGTGTCATCGTAGAACAACATGTCAAAGTCTTTAAACATATACCGTAATCCATGTAACTATTGGCGTTTAAACTTCACCGGTAACAACAGTTTAGAAACTGTAATAGAAACCAACTACAGACAGTAATTAAGTATGGAAAGTCGAGTTTAATTAAAGTGAGCACTTGACAAAGTGCCTTTTAATCCACTTACAAGCGATTAATATTGAGAAAGGGTACAATACTTTTTAATCAAAATTACAGTTAAAATACTATAGCCGATAGAGTTCGTCTAATTCAATTACTAGACTACTGGTTGAAATTACACACTGTTTATCGAATTTCTCGTGTCTATTTTTGATTATTTAACATTGCTATGCAGCAATCGTGGTCACGTAAGATACTAAATGGTAGTTTTCTTCAAAAGCAAAAAGAAACAGTTAAATCTAGCGCCTATAAGGTCAGGAATTAACTGATTTGATATACACGATGGATCCGTTAAATAGTGTTTAATTTCGTTAAACAAGCCTAAAGCATCATTAAATTACTTGTTTCTAGAGAAGTATCTATGACATATAGCATGATTTAGTACCGCTCAGTTTTCCATGACTTCAAAAAGAACGAGGTTTTCAATTCGGTTCTCAGTTTTCTTTTATGTTTGTTACCACACAACTCCGACATTAATAAAGAGATACTATTTTTTTTTAATTCTCTCTTTATTCGATTGGTCCCATATATTATTGACGAAATCGGTTCAGTAGTTTGGCTGAGAACTTGAAATAGGTTTGTAAGACGGAAATTACGTTATTTCGACGATTTTCTTATTCGAGCCCTTTACAAAGCTTTCACATGTAAATAAAAATCTTAAATCTAAAAATAATTTGATGGGTGTGTTTCTTTCTCTTTTTGAGATTTTTTACATTAAAGCTCTCTACTCCACTCTCTTTAATTTTTAATTTCCTCTTACACCAGTCATAGGACGGAACGCCTTTTCGGTAATATATATTTTTAATCCGTCAAAAACGCTTCTTAATAATTCGATTTACTGATTCATTAAGCAATTTAGGATACATAAATATTCGCAGGAGTTTCCTGAAAGTGTTCTAAGTAATATAAGCAAACATCTGAAGTCACGACCGGAACCAGATCAAATATGCACAGCGTTCAGCAAACGCATTAGCAAAGAGGCGCATCTACTTAGAGGGCTACTCCTGCACATTTTTAAATGATTTATTTCTGTAACTTTGGATTAGACGTAATCAAAATAAAACAGTTTTGCCGATGCAATGTAACGATTTATTTAAACCAACACAAACACTTTTCATCTAAAAAATAAAACTCTTTTTATTTTGTTTAATACTTCTGGAGTGTTTTCAGATTAGTCATTTTATCTTTCCCATCCGTTCGGAAGACTATTTCCGAGAAGAACAGAAAACCGTGGCTGCTGGTTTCGATAATAAAATTAAATAAACCTGTGTATTTATATATATGCAATATACAAAATTCAACCAAAAGGTCTATTTTGATCGATCAGTCTGAAAAATATGAATCGCCTTAAATTACTGGGGTCAACTTTGCCTTTAGATAAACATGAAGTATAACATTGACAAAGACCACCGACAAAATCAGTCATAGAACCTTGACATAAATAAACAAATAGCTTACAAGAAATCATCTCATCTAACATACTGCTGAAGAAAACGGCATCAAGATTTTCTTGTCCTGCTCACACTTTTTGCTATCTGCAATATTTAAATAAGAGAGATGAGATACAGCGGATAGGCTGGACCTCCTCTTTACAGTATTCTATACTCAAATTGAACCATCTCTATATTGTGTTTCTTTAAGTTAGTAATTTCGCCATAGCTTTATGTTTTTTGGGGTTATGTTTTTCTTTTTTTATGGCTTACGACGCGTGAGTAATGCCTCTGGCTGGTGTTACAGAAGTCCATGGATGACGGTGACACTGAATATTTAAAGCCCTTTAGTGTGGTGAGTTACTAAACCTTTTTTCTAAGCGTAATAAGCTATAGTAGGCCTCTCTTTTTATGGCCTCCATCCGCTGAGTTAAAGATGTTTTTATTCAGTTGGCAATGGAGTTTTCCGGTGAAATATTAAATATTCTTCCGTGTAAGTCAAGGGTTTTGATAGATTAGACCGGATGTAACTTTGAGTATTTCGAAACTTGTGTATTACATTCAATGCGGGGGCTTCGAATAAGGTTAGTTGCTTTTGGTGAAATATTATGCAATAGAAATACTGACTTTTTGCAGATTTCTTTACCCAATTGATTTAATGTTTATGCTATTACTATCGGCCCGTCCCGGTTTCGCACGGGTGCAATGATGAACATCTAAATTTATCAGTGTTCCTCTACAATATTATGCATGTATTATACATATAAACCTTCATCTTGAATCACTATCTATCAAAAAACCGCTTCAAAATCCATTGCGAAGTTTTAAAGATATAAGCATACATAGGGAAGGACAGACGACAGCGACTTTGTTTTATACTATGTAGTGATAGTGATGAAGTGATATTTAATATTTACCGTTGGTTACCATACTACTACGGATCGACTACTGGTAAAAAAGGCATATGAAATAACAATTTTGTTCCTACAAAACCGGTGTTTTAAAAGATTTTCTGCAAAATACCCAGTCACATCTATGATAGAATTTTCTGGTATTTTTTTCATATTATGCCAAGCTTCGAGTGAGTCGCCAATAGTCCAACTGTTATCAACTCTATTATCATCCATAAATCATATGTGCACCTCTGAAGGCACCAGCCATTATTCATTCAAATGGTACCCTAAACCATACGCGAAGGGGCGTGGTAGACCCACATCACCGAGAACGTTTGAACACATCCCCACGCACGAATAATATGTGTCTCTTGGGTGCAATCTACAGATATTAATTTTTCCTGTCTTCAGAGTCATATTCTAGCTAGGGATTAGAGTATTTGAGACTCGCGTAATGAAGAATGCGATTGTCTTTAACTTACTTGGACAGAATAGGAGGAAACTATCTCCTACAAGGGTAGTTGTAAAAGAAGCCTAGAAAACACTGTTCTTTGCCCTCCGCGACTCATTTAGTGAAACTATCAGTTAGCTTTCAGTTAGACCAGCTCTCCGTTTATACCTTACTGACTACTTTTATCGACTGCCATAACAGCCGGGACCGAAGACTTATATGTGCTTTCTGAAGCAACATCCAACTGGCCCAGATATAGCTTAATCTGCAAATCAATTGCGCACTATCCGCCAACCGACGGCCTCCTCAGAATAATGAGTACAAAAGAAGAACGTGAAGCATCTTTTAATATAGCCTGAATGAAAAAGTACCCTCAAGAATCCTCCGTCCGAAGTTAATAGACCTCTAAGCGTTCCCTAATGAGTGGTGGTCGCAAATCCGTCTTGTTTCTTGGTCTGTCCACACAAATTGTGCACAATGCTGTCGGGACGCGAGTGTCCTTTATTATTTTCATGTTGCGCCTAATTGCCTGTGGGCCGCCATTAATCGGGAGGCTTTGGAGTGGTCCAGACCATACCCTGATGTAGCTGAAGTACGGTTGAGAAAACAATATTGATTATAGTTAGGACAAAAGAATTGTAAATTGATCATAGTAGTGATTCCGACGATATTAATGTTCCTTGGAATAAGTAGCAGTAGCGAAGCAGAAAAACTACTTCGGGATGGCAAAACACAGACATCTAAGCTGAAAGATAGTGTGCATCTTAACAGTCAATATACCAATTCCAAGGAACTAAATTAATGCATTGTGCTACGTAAATTTGTTTGTATCTATCACGGACGTAATGTATGCATCGTCTGTCTAATTTCGAAATATAACCGTTCATAATGTACAGTAACTACACTTGATAAAATAAGGATAACATATGATTACAATTATTCAATTATACAATTATACAAATATTTCAAGTAACTATCACTACATAGTATGAAACAAAGTCGCTGTGTCGTCTGTCCGTCCCTATGTATGCTTAAATCTTCAAAACTACGCAACGGATTTTGAAGCGGTTTTTTTAATAGATAGAGTGATTCAAGACGAAGGTTTATATGATGTCATAATTGCACCCGTGCGAAGATGGGGCGGGTCGCTAGCATAATATATATGTCGTGGATAACGATATCGTTTTATTAAGTTTCTCAATTGATTGTTAACACAGTAGTGCGGCAAACGCGGTGACGTCAGTTGTTTTGCAATGGCGGCACGTGGACAGAGTCGTAATGGAAAGTGAGGTTGGCTCGATCAGTCAGTCGACGTTGGGACACGGACCGAGACACTTCTCCGTTGCGAACCTGTCGGTTTGTCTATCTAAGTGTGTTAACTGAACATTGTTATTTATACTGTGGTTAATATTGTGAATTATAGAGTTACAAGTAATAAACCTCGTACCAAGTCAAGATGATGACGACTCTATCGCTCAGCCGTCGCTATCTCCGACATCAGAAGTGGTATGTAACTCAGTCAGCCCACGTGGAGAAAACAGTGTAGTGATAATGTGTGTACTTCTGTACGCGATGGAAATAACCGATAATGGCGATTCATTGTCACTATAAAGGAGACATTAAGCTACATGAAGATTGTTCTGAACTGAAGATCACAAGCGGCAGTCATAGTGCGGCGATTAACCAAGTGGGGATCACTTGCTTTCATTGTGATGGACAAGGACACTACGCGTCTAACTGCCCTGAGCGGAGCAGCAGGAAGGCGAGCAACAGTACTGTGGTCAGCCAGGTCAAAGAATAGTGAGTGGATCTGTAGTAAGCGCACCAGCTGCAATTTTACGTCACTCCGGTGAGCAGTTTCCATTTTATTACTCGGGTATATTGTATGGTATACGAATTTACGATAGTGTGATTTTGACCGGTGTAAGAAAATATTATTTGAGGTTCTTTTGCGTGTTTACCTGTTAATTACTTGCGATACGAAGTTTAGATTGCTGTGCTTGTTTAGCTTGACGGTTCATCGGTCTGGCGTCGTATTTTCGCCAGTTTATAGCAAAGTTTTCCAAGATTATGGAGCCATTGTATGCCTTGATTTGCATCGGTAAGGTAGCCTAAACATGAGGCGATAGGACAGCAGATCCAGATTTCAAGCGATCGGGTTTTCGGTCGGCAACTGTGGAATGTCACAGCTGCGGTGGAATGGGTCACCGAGCATCAAATTGGCGGTGAAAGGCAAGGCAGCTAGTGCTGCCACTGCACACTTCAGCGTCAGGCTCTGCGGGGCCGCGGCCGCGGTCGGACTTAGTCTGTTTCAGGTGCGGCAGCGCCGGACATTTGGCAGCGAGATGTCCACGTGGCAACAACGTGGCAACAGCGGAGGAGCTGGCGCGGCGGTAGGCGCAGGCGGTTCGGAGCGGCGCCTGCGGCGGCGGCGAGTAACGAGAGGCATGTGGAAGCTTGCTATGTTAGCAATCCCAGCGGTGCGCTGATGAACGCTTGTGAGTCGTATCCATTTTATTCTGATTCTGGTGCAGAGTGCTCTCTCATCAAACATTGTGTTGCGCCGAAGCCAAGTGGAAAGAGTTATGAGCACCCTCAAAAATATGTTGACTGTTGTAGAAGTTAGTCCAAATATACAGTCAAGGGCGAGGTGGCTCTATGAACTATAAAGGGCGAGGTGGCCAAATATACAGTCAAGGGCGAGGTGGCTCTGTGAACTATAAAGGGCGAGGTGGCCAAATATACAGGGTTGATCACTATTGGTTCGAGCACATGGCTAAGTGCGTTCGTAAGTTTGTCTATGGTTGTATTACTTGTAAACTATCTCAATCGCAATCAGGTCGCCCACAAGCGGGACTTCATCCAATTCCTAAGATTAGTATCCCGTGGCATACTGTGCACGTTGACTTAACTGGCAAATTAAGTGGAAAAGCGATTGCAAGGAGTACGTCATAGTTTTAATTGATGCGGTCACAAAATTTGTTCCCTTGTATCATACCCTGAGAATAGATTTGGCTAGAACAATTAAATCCCTTAAATCAAGCGTCTTTAGTTGGAGCTCCAGTAAGTAATTGCAGATCTGGGACGATGCTTTGCCAACAAAGAATTCAAAGTTTTTTTGTCAGTTTCATTACGTTTGATAGCTACGGGTTCAAGTCGCGCTAA
This sequence comes from Clostera curtula, assembly GCA_905475355.2. Lineage (NCBI taxonomy): Eukaryota > Metazoa > Arthropoda > Insecta > Lepidoptera > Notodontidae > Clostera > Clostera curtula. Next base: position 383,023 of record FR997803.1, on the reverse strand, counting down.
TTGCCAAGTAGAAAGAACAATGAGCGCGTTAAAAAGTATGCTGACCGCGATAGAAGCGTCTGTCAATTAGTTTTGAATTCCTCTGTCCACCGTGTAATACAAGCGAGTCCACTCGAGTTTCTGATAGGACCTTTAGCTAGACCATTTAACCTATTAACTTTGAATGATTCCGGACCGGCAGTAGACATTAGTAAGAGAGCAAGCGGCCACATACATAGAAAATAGTGCCAGTTACGAAAAAGTAAAATTTGATAAAACTACAAGTTAAAGTGGTAAAGTTTGATGTTGGTAATTTAGTTTAAATTCAGAACGAAGAGAAACCAAACTAAATTAGACGCGAAATACAAGGGACCGTTAAAAATTGTGGAGTTACTTGATGGTGATCGTTATTTGCTGAAATCTTTGACCGGTAATAGAACATAAAAATACGCTCACGACTGTATAAGGAGATTCCACTAAGCAGTGTGCCCGTTGAGTTAAATTTGTCTGATGAAGATGGTGAGGAGGTTGCCTCCAACAGTAAAAAAGAACACATACCTTGGCTAGGTCGCACTACACGCACTAGTCTGTAGTCGTAACTGCAACTCTGGGAGTTGTACAGAGCGCGATGGGCAGCTAGTGGTGTGGCGGGGACCCGGGTCTCGAGAGAGACTATTTGTATGGTCCTGTGTACTGGGAGTCGTGAACTCTAGTTAAAGTGTTGGTCGTATCGCTTGGAGCGATGACGATATGGGTGACATGTGAATTGTCACTAGCTGCTGGGACAGCTGGGCCATGTGTTGTGTAATTATTACTTTAAACCTACTGTTTTAAAGTATCAGTATTGAGATTTAAAGATTATGGGCTTAGAGGAATCTTTCGTGTTAAAGTTGTTAAAATTATTTGTATGCTAACGTGATCTCTGTTAACTTGATTCTTAAGATACGATTACGGAACATTACCGTCAGGTTGGCCGAACGTGAAAATGTGCCTCAGTTGGTTATTTTGTTACAAGTACACACGAGGACGTGTGCTTCGTCAGGCTGGCCGTGTCGTGGATAACGATATCGTTTTATTAAGTTTCTCAATTGATTGTTAACACAGTAGTGCGGCAAACGCGGTGACGTCAGTTGTTTTGCAATGGCGGCACGTGGACAGAGTCGTAATGGAAAGTGAGGTTGGCTCGATCAGTCAGTCGACGTTGGGACACGGACCGAGACACTTCTCCGTTGCGAACCTGTCGGTTTGTCTATCTAAGTGTGTTAACTGAACATTGTTATTTATACTGTGGTTAATATTGTGAATTATAGAGTTACAAGTAATAAACCTCGTACCAAGTCAAGATGATGACGACTCTATCGCTCAGCCGTCGCTATCTCCGACATATATATGTATATATAGCCCATACAAATGGACTACATATTCATATACAGTCTCCAAGATCGCTTCAATTTAGCACTTGCACCATCCTAAACTCCACCACAACAACACATGTATACAAATTGCAAACCAATTCCACTAGTTAGGAATCTATTACATTACCGCTTACACAGTGATACATCCACCATTTCTAGTTCCCAACCATCGGTGTAGGGTTAAAAACTTTTTGCCATCGTTCCGTAGCTAATTTCAATTTCAAGAGCGTTATTTGTGAGCGTGTGTGGGCAGTATTGTTGTTGAATTTGAATTAAGTTTAACATTGTGACGACAGCACACTGGTATTTATTACTACCCGTTGCTTGTTCCAAGATATTTTTGTTGGAACGAAGCTTGTTGTTTATGATAGGTGGGGTTGATAGGGTTCGTGGAAAATAAATTTTGAGTGTGCTGTTTATTTATAATGGATGTTATTGAGAGAAACGCAAAACAGTTCTCAGTGTTTCTGTCTGTTTCCACGTTATCGGAATAAGTTCCCCAAATACATAATCTGTACTGCCAATATAGTATACGAAAAATAATGGAATAATACTTAGATTAATGCGCCATGCTGGCCAGATCGGTTCGCACATGGTTTGATATTAAGGTCTCTTCTCTTGCATGGTCGCCAAATTTTCCATCATATGACTGACTATTCATTAGTTGTTAGTTGTTAGCTTATTATGTATATATGTCAACGGAAAACAACAAGAACCGGAAATTTATAAATTTCCTAGGAAATTTATAAACGTCCGTAGGATTCCAAACGAGAGATAAATTGTATTATTTTACGCCCACATTTTCGGAAATTTATAAACTTACTGAACTCACGCGTAAAATAATAAGTAGCAATAATCAAACGCCATGGGCGCTCTGATTGGTTGAATAAGTCACGTGTTCCTTCTCCGTCCTCTCCGCCGCCATTGTTCGATATTGTCTACTTGTGGTAACCTAGACCTGATACTGCTGCATCATCAGATATACCTGCTGCATCATCAGGAATCTATAGGATACCCAACTCCTTACCAAATTACAGTAGATGATCGTGTTTGGACTCATTGTAAGGGTATCAATGAAACAGATATAAAAAAGTTAGGTACCTGACATTTATGGCTGAGTAGACTATCAATGTAGTGAACATTGTGTGTGTACTCAGCCATAATGCAGTCCGATGTCAGGGGGTTTTTAAGTTAAATACTTATTTTATTATGTTTAATTTGTTACATGGTTTTAAGCATTTTTTTTATTACTTAGCGTTTGGCAATTCGCGTTTTTTTTAAATTAAACTTTATGATGTTTGGTTTTTTTGGCAGAAGGCCGGCTTTATTGTTTTATGATTGTTTTTCTTTTTAATAAAACTTTTTAACTTCGCATCACTCTATTTCTATTGTTTTATTTTGGTAGAGTGAAGTAGGGGTCATTAGCATATTATGTAAAACAGTAACCCTGTATTATAGGTACTTACCTAGTTTTAAAGTAAAAATACTGTTACGTACTGATAAATTTATAGTTTGGCAAGTCTAATTGTACCTATGTCTATGGACACAAGCATGCCACTATCAACATCGACCAATCAGAGAACAGTGTGTTATTTGCCGTATCTTGTAGAAGCGTAAAATTAAAAGCTCTACTGTGATTGGTCGAACCGTTTAGAATCTTACGAATGTATATCCGTTAGTTTATAAATTTACGACGAGACGTCGTAAGTTTATAAATTTCCGAAAATGTGGGCGTAAAATAATACAATTTATCTCTCGTTTGTATAAATTTCCTAGGAAATTTATAAATTTCCGGTTCTTGTTGTTTTCCGTTGACATATACTTTACAAAATTAGTATCTTGTTTAAAGGATGTATTAAATGGGTATTTATATACACAATTAGATGTTTTAATAATATTTATTCTTGTGTATTTTATTTTATTTTATCAGTATCTTTTTATTTGCGCTCACATTTTATTTCTCAGCATCGCCCAAAGGTCAACTAGAAATATTTTTTTTCTCCTAACTACACTTGATTTTAAAGAAATTTTAAAGAATCTTTTGAAACTACTATTGAACTTTAAATATTTGCTCAGCCTAGAAGTTTTACTTTGAGCATGAGCACCCGTTACGCCTAACTACTTGTTTTATTATTCTGTTTGCGTTACGAAAACACCCGAAACTAACATTTGCTTGGCAAAATTTCATTCCAACCTGCACGTTAAGTTAATTTTGAACTTTTGTGTATATTATCATAGAAACGCGACGGTAGAGCCCGGGGTTTGACGCGGTGCGTTGGTTCACGGCTTCCCGGTTCCATTCTGGAGTGGGACAAGTTTAGTGTCTTCTTGTTCTGGATTTGTGGACCGATGTGCGGACTTCAAATAGAGCCGTTTGTAAAAAAGAATAATATCACGGTTATATCTAATTACATTTTCTTCACACCATTCCGAACATACGCCAAAAAAAATATTATTCCTCTTCTTTTCGTTTGTATTATTTACCTTTCTTGCCATTAATATTGAACCTTCCATCATAAATAAGAATTACAAAGTATTCAAAATATTACCTAATTAATAGTTATTGACTTAAAAAATATATTATTTTTTTACAAACATGATTTAATTTTAACGTAACATAACTCAAACTTAAAAGGAAATTTATTTACGTAGTTAGGTTATGTCACAAGACTCTTAAAAATCGTCATAATTCAAATTACCACCATCATATTACGGCCTTTATCCCACGCTATGTGGTAGTCTCCACACACACCTATCAGTCGTCATATCTACATTCATACCTTCAACTATTTACCAGGGTGAATCAAAAAGTTCTTAGAAGTGCATATATATGAAACCTTTTTGGATCAAGTTCGATATTCAAATTAAAGAGTGTCTATCACACTATATTTATGCAGACTGTCACTTGTTTTTGTCAGTTCGTTCGCATGTAATAAATTTTTTTGTGCAACGAGTTGCTAAAAAGTCAAAATTATGGATAAAAGTGAGTTACGTGCGGTGATAAAATATCTCAGTTTGAAAAAAATGTCTACGAAGGAAATTTTTTTGGACATTCAGCAGACATTAGGGGGTGATGCTGTACCCTATTCTACGGTTGCGTACTGGGTGGCTGAATTTAAAAGAGGTAGACCAAGCTGTAAAGATGACCCGCGTTCTGGGCGGCCTTCAACCTCCGTTACAGAAGAAAATGTCAAAAAGGTTGAGAATCTGGTTTTGGAAGACAGAAGAATGACTATAAAACATATAGCTGAGATCCTAAAGATATCTTTTGGTAGCGTTCAATCCATTTTAATTGATTCACTGGGGTTCAAAAAAGTGTCTGCAAGATGGGTGCCACGAATGTTAACCGACGAAAACAAAAAGCGACGTTTGGAAATTTCCAAGCGTAATCTCGAAATGTTCCAGCGTGATTCGGATAATTTTTGCCGTCGTCTTGTCACCATGGATGAAACGTGGGTCCACCATTTTGATCCTGAAACTAAAAGACAAAGCATGTCTTGGAAACGACCATCCTCTCCATCCATTAAGAAATTTCGAGTTGCTCCTTCCGCTGGCAAAGTTATGGCCTCTGTGTTCTGGGATAGTGAAGGAATCCTTTTTATTGATTACATGCCAAAAGGCCAGACGATAACTGGACCCTATTATGCAAATTTAATCCCGAAAGTGCGTGAAGCGATTAAAGAAAAACGTCGTGGAAAACTGTCGTTGGGCGTGTTGTTCCTTCAAGATAACGCTCCTGCCCATCGATCGGAAGTTGCGCTCAACGCAATCCGCTGTGCTGGCTTCAATCTCCTTGACCACCCACCATATTCTCCGGACTTAGCCCCAAGTGATTTTCACTTATTTCCAAAATTAAAAGAGGAAATTCGTGGAACAAAATTTCACGATAATGACGCGGTTATAGCTGCCGTAGAGGACTTTTTCGAGAGTCAAGAAAATAATTTTTTTTCACAAGGAATAAGGAAGTTAGAAACGCGTTATTCTAAATGCATTGCATTGGAGGGAGATTATGTAGAAAAATAAAATATTATTATTTAAATCTTTGCATTTTTTAATATTGATTCCAAGAATTTTTTGATTCACCCTCGTACAGTTTGGTACAAATACGGAATGAATAGTTTTTCTGCTACTTCAGATTGTCGTGAAATTTGAAAGAGTTAATTTGTTGCTTCTGTTTTATCTTTACTATGACCCAAACAGCGTTTCCAAATTAGTTTCAAGGTTTCTCTTCGCAAACGATTACTTTCTGAATAACACAGACCTTAGTTCGCAACTTGTTTGGAAAAGATATTGCGCGGGAAAGTTAGACCTGACTTAATGTTTTCACTTTTTTATAGTTTAATTTAAAAGATTCTCATCTCGTTCTCGTGTTTTAGTTTAGTTCTTTAACTTTTAGTATATCTTTTTCGTTAATAGTCTATTTGCCAAGTGACGTAAGGTGGTGTAGCGTACCAGCTTGGACCGCGGCTTTGCGCGAGTACATTTAAAATGTATGATTGCTTTTTTATTTCGTATTTCACCTAGGTAAATATTTTTGACTTGGAGATTTGTATCGCCTTTGTTGTGTCGTTGTCAAATTTATTCTCCATCTCGCACTAATAACCATCTTTTAGTTTTCATAGAGTTTAACTTGTTTTCACGTTATTTAACTCGTGTACATTTGTGTACATAGTATCTAATGACAGATCACAGTGACGCGGTAGCGGTAAAAGCAGGTTTAATTTCATTTCACCGGCCCAATTACATTGGCTAGGCTTATTCGTTATCATAGACTTAGTGTTTCGTATTATGTCGCGAACTAAGACTTATTGTATTGTACTTTAAAAAAAATCTACAGAGTTTCTTGTCGGCTCTTCTCTATAGCAGCATTCCGAACCGGTAGTAGTTTCAAACATGTTTTTTTTTATTGGCCGTCGGGGCCTGGTTATTTAGGACTCCAGGGCGCGTAGAGGTGGTAAATTGCGCCCCGACCTCCCCACTAAAACCGACAGCGATCCTTGACTGCCTGCCATAGATCTCAGCCATGACTGACAATTTGTCTATAGCGTCCGACATATTGTCATGATATTCGCCCACCCATACGGCAAAGCTCGAGGTTACTCAATGTACTCTCACATTCATATTCCGCACGTTCTTTCGAAACGGTAATGGTTATATCAAATCATAAATTGTATTTTATCTCAGTAATACCGCGTACGAACACTGAACAGCCATTAATTCCCCAAACAAAAGTTCCGAAACATAAACCAATATCAATAAAACAAATCACAGAGCCATCTCGTGTTAAAGGAACGAAATAAACGAGCTCGCCACACAAGGAGATCGGCAAATTTACACTGCACTCTATCTGCTACACTAACTATTTCACTCATACACCCCGACCAACTTATTAATCAACCACTAAAGCACTACGCACAATATACAACGACTGTATTCTAATGGACTGAGATTGAAATTCCAAGAGCAAGGATTTTCAAAAACGCATTTTCTATCTTGGTTTTCGAGTTCCACTGTTGCAAGTCTACACTAAAGCCTTTCAAAGGATTATAGGCATTATTTCAAGAGTGTTTAACGTCCTTTTGGTAACGCAAACAATGCGTGGGTGGTACTTGAATTTGGACGAGTTATATGAAGTATCGTATGCAAATGTTGATGAGTCGATTATTATGGTCTCGTACAAATATTGTATTACTTTCTCTTAACTACTAGCTAGCTAGCTTAAGATTTAGGGTTCTGCATTTGGTACCTCCACAGTTTAACTAATTTGAATACTTCATTGCACCCTAAAACATTATGCTTTTATGTCATTTTTGTAAAACAAACAAAGCGTTACAACCAATTTCCTTCTCTTCTTTCCTATCTAATGTTTGTCACTGCACTAGATTGTATGTAGTTCAAATGTAACACTCAAATGCCCTCGTATAAACCAAATAACCAAACACTAGAAATTCATTACCACTGGCCGATACATATTTATATGTTTCGTGAGGTGACGGATTGTTCCGTGACGAAATTCCACCCCATTACATCCTGAGGGTGTCGCAAGAGCCGGCAAAAAAACGACAAGGCCGATCTAGCCGTAAGAGAATGAAACGCGGCACCAAAGGCTTACCCTCTATTCTGAAACTGAAAAGGTCCTTTTTTTACGTAGGTTTTATCACAAAACTCTTTTAAATCGTCATATTTAAAAGTACCATTATCGTCCTACGGCCCCTGATCCACGCTAGGTGGTAGTCTCCATACACACCTATCAGTCGTCATACCTACATTCACACCTTTCTTACACAACTCCTCATTCTTGCAATCCATCCATCTCTTTTGATCGCCCACAACCCTTGCATCCACCCACATTCATGCTGAAACTACCACGTAACTAGAGTAGGCCCAACTCAGCATATATGGGTTGAGTAATATTTTCTTAATTTATTTTAAAATATTTACTCGTCTTACGGAACCCTTATTATCTTCTGCTTCAAATTAGAGCCTGATGTTTTACCAATTGTTCGTCGCTTCTGGTGGTGTAATGATTTACAGTTCGGTCACCTCTGGCAAAGGACCAGTCTATGATGTGAGTGGTACGGTGAACGCCTTGGTGATGGGCCGAGACTTCAACTTTTTAATTATTAATATCTTTTTGATTCTCTCTATTTTTATTCGAAGGAAATAAATATTTGTAGAGTATTTAAAATTTGATTATTAATAGTGTTTTTTATCCGGATCTGTTACTAAAGAAGCTAGCATACCATAAAGCCATCGGTTCCGGCTGTCATTCCACCATCTATGGGGTCATTATGATATGACCAAATGATTACCTTCTCCCAGTAGATGGATTTAGAATACATAGTGTCACCACCCCATTCCATTCTGAAGGTGTCGTAAGAGTCGACAAATGAAAATGACGAGGCCGATAATCTTGCATCAAGAGAAGGACAACTTGATACGAAATCCTGTGCCAACAAACGTGTTTGCCCAAAAACATTGATATCCCCGTCAAACATCTGGAGCCAAGCTTCATCCCGCGCAAAACTCTACTTGTGGGGTTAGAGGAGAAGGGGAGAATCAGCCACGCGATTAGCTAATGACATGGTGGAAATTTTCACCACTGCGCTGCGGCGCTTTTGTTTCAAGAGGTTTTTAAGCTACTTATTCAAATTCAAATTCAAAACTCATTTAATCAAGTTGGCTCATTAGAGCTCTTTTGACAAGTCAAACAACAAAATAATATTTAATTTAAAATTTACCATCTACCACCGGTTCGGAATGCAGTTCTACAGAGAAGAGCCGGCAAGAAACTCTGTAGTTGCTCTTTTTAGATCGCCATTTTTAGGTACAAGGCCGTGATAAGACAGATTGTGAGAGCAAACGCGCGCAATAGTCGCAAAGGGCCAAACATCAGCCAGATCTAATCAACAATACTAACCTTCTAACGCCCGAGCCAACCGACCCCCAGCAACGGCACCTGTTCACAAGCATGACGCATGCGGCAGCCATCGCTCTCCTCAACCATATTGCAGGGAAGAGAGGAGAGAGTATGTGGAGGAGAGAGTATGAGTATGGAGAGAGTAGGAGAGAGGAGAGACTATACTACCAATGACTACTTCTATTATTAAAAGTTAGTGTTAGATTTAATTTGAAATATCTGTAAATAATTAATGCCATTCCGTTATGTATCAAATCTGACAACAGAACTAAAATCCAAAGCGATTTTATCAAACGTTATTTACAATTGCCAGTAATTAAACACGTGCAACTTTATTATCGCTAAAGAAAGGTATTAGTACTCGGACATTTAGTAATTAGTGCAAATAGTATATTTGATACGGCTAGTAGATTAAGTAGTAATAGGTATCGACTTAGTGTAACAGTTTAATAAAACCTAATGCACTCCGATACTTGATCACGTACTACCGACTAATATTACACGTGCGGTGCAAGTTACAAGTGGATTGCGAGAAAATGATTTAAGTTTTAAAATGACAGACGGGCAAATGCATTCTCTGCTATTCTCTTTAACTCTATCAACAATTTTGTGAACTAATCGCTCAGTAACTCCATAATCGTTAAACATGTACATAGTAAATAAATAAATAAATTTCCTTGGAAATTACACACAACGCCATCTCGTTCCAAGCTAAGCAACTTAATGCTTGTGTTATGGTAACGAGAAGGATGATAAACTACTTATATACAATTATTATTTTGTAAATATATACATATTATAGATAGAAAACACCCAGACCCGGAACAAATACTTGTAGGTCTTACAAATATTTCTTCCGTGCGGGAATCGAACCCGCGACATGCTGCGCAGCAGTCGATCGCTCAACCAAAAAAAGGACCAAAAAAGGTTGTTTACAAAACGCACATTATTTTTATTGAATCGGGAGTTCTCCAATGAAATGGAGGGAACATTTACTACTCTTACTGAGAGCCCAAGGATATCCGTGCGAATAACAAAAAACTTTTCCGGCAATTAAATGTTCTTTACAATTCGATACCGTTACTGTAGGCTAAAAAAATACTTACTTTGTATTACCCCAGTCATTTCGAATGACAGGGAGACGCTGGTTGCGTAAAGTGGCTTGGTGGTAGGATCTAATGGTCCGAACGGCTAGCTACCACCCTTACATCTAAGACTCCAAGTGGTTTTACTGTGTTTCTTCGTGTGTATGTGAGAGCCGGTGCCCTACAGGGCATTTCCTTGAATTGCCTGCTCTATCTTAGCTTCGTTGCTTTCCATCACGCAAGCCTAGGGACAAAGGCATTCAAGTCACTGATAAAAAAGAGTATTATGGCATTAAGGATCTCAGACTATGTCCCATTTAGTATGAGATTGACTTTAAAAAAACGGACAGTATGTTCCAATTTAAAATTTAATTCAGATTAGAGGCATTTTGATATAAATTGGCCAGTATCCAAATTGACTCGCGAACTTCTAGCCCTTTGCACCAACCTTAATTAACCATTACTGGTGTATCACATGTGGATATGTCAATTGGTTGTCTACTTTGTCGACATGAAAGATTAATTGTCGGACTGTCTGTCCACCATGATAGCTTGTAGGTATATAATATTTAAATATTACAAAGACTGATTACATCTTTGCGGTAGACCAGTAGATTTTACTATTGATGCTCAGCCTGTAAATTATCTACTAGAGAACCAGGCCTTTTTTAGTTTACGCTGGGGAAATGCTTTATGCTTACGTCTACCCACTAAAACAGCAGCGGTGTACCCTCACACGACACGCGTGGGGCGCCACAGGCTCGCGTAACCACATCCCACTGTGACACCCCGACGGGCAAGCGACCATCAGGGGCGTCCCGGGAACTGGGATACCCTCAGTCAGTCGGGCTTTCGTCGGTGGTAGGTCCCACGACCCACCGCCAAGAGGTAGGTGTAAAGTCGCCACCTCCTCCCCGGCCTTCGTCAGCAAGAGCACCCTCCTCTCTGATCCGCTCCAGGGAACCAGCAGGCCTATTCCAAGTTCATAAAGGAAAAATTTACCAAGCGGCGTTCCATCTTTGCTGTCTATCTGACACGTATCACAGTTTTAAGTGACTGTCAAGCTGCTAGTCGTTAATGACACAGTGGCAGATCAAGCTGGCATTGGCCTCACAAACATTTTTAGCGCCAATAAGATAGTAACATGTATTGCTGAATATAGAACCTATAGCAAACTAAATCGAATTAATTTTCAATTGTATGAAAATTAATAGAACACCATCTAGTGCTAAAGTCATACAAAATAACGTTACGTTAATGTGATCAAAAACTCACACTCAGCTTACGGGTTAGATATGCCGCCTTTTGAATCAAACGGGACCCTTCGATTCCGGTGTCGGGCAAGTGTGTATGTCTAAACCACACTTGCTACACTTGCTCTGAGTCTGGGTGTCATTTGTGTTCATGAATTACATGTTTGTAAACTGCCCCCGCGATACTGGTTATACCTAGGGCAGAGGCATTTATCGTTTTTTAAACCAAAAAAAATTAAATGTCAGTATCTTAATGTTTTTTTTTTCGTCTTTTTGTTGCGTATATTGTAAGGAGTCAATAAAGCTACCTTTATTATGCTATTTTTAAGAAGCAATACCTACCTAATCGAAACGGGGGCAGCATCTAACAGTTAGGTATACATACAAGTATTCGATGTTCGTGTGTAAGGTAATTTACGATATCCAATTCCTGTTGTGTTAACAGGCAATTTATGATGGTATGATTGTGGCCGTCAATGTAACCCTTCATTATTATTGCAAAATGAAGGCTAGTTAGGACAGGGTTGCACGGTTTTACGCGATTCGTTTAGTAGTTGTCGAGTCGATTATATATGTATGATATGCTATAACAATTTAATTAGAATAATATTAAAGTAAGTAAAATAGTAACTCGGATGTCTAGCTAGACTTTGCGGAATGCGGTAACCCTAATGAATATAATTATGAATACCTGCGTACTTCCGAGCCGGAGAGCACGTAACTCTGTTAGTCTCAGCTGCCAATCGAACGTTTATGGCAGTTGAAAAAGTTAGTGAACACTGACACCTAGTCTGACCAAATGATTCCCGGTTGTCCCATAGTATAAGTTACGGAGGTCCGGTGGTAATCGCTGGTACTAACCCAAATCTGGTTAGACAGACAGCCGACCCCATTAAAATTGGAAAACAGCTAAAGTATATTTTTTTCCAAGTTGTCAGTCTTGATCGTTACAGAATTATTAGGGTTGACGCAAAATGGTTGGGAATCTTGAGTAATTTGCCAGATGTCAGTACATGAGGGTATGATAGTAATCGTTTTGTAACTTGAGGCATAATCTTTATTGTGTTTGATTTTTCTGTAATTTTCGTTAGGTATCGTTAGTATGTAAATGGGAACATTATGAAGTTTGTTGCTTTTAGTTTATAGACCAAATAGACACAGATGAAACGGTCGTATCTTCACAGTTTTCTCGGCGTATTTCCTACAATTACATCCAAGATTGCTTCCTGCAGACAAAGACCTTCGTCTAGACACGCCCACATGCGTTGAAGATTTATCGCTAATGTACATCAACCATTACAAAAAATAAAGCAAAGAGCGAGCGTGCATCACATTAAGGATTCCGTGAAATTCAAGATTCTAAATTGAATGTTTTTAGCATCCCAGGTAATGAATAGGTAAGTGAATTGATTGGTCTACCTGGTGAAGAATTTACAGTACATAATGTCACCACCCCATTTCATCCAGAGGGTATCTATATATAGATAAGACCCTTCTAAAGGGACGCAAGGGGCAGACGACCCATGAGAAAAAGGAGAATACAATAAAAAAAAACCTGTGCCAACATATATAAATAAGCCAGTAAGTTAATTTCCCTCCATGAAACTGGAGGAGATGATTGGAGATGATGAAGGATTTGATATATTTTGCTCATATTCGCGTAACATATTTGTGATGTGTTTAATCCTAAATAGTGATTATCTATGCGTGTGGTGATGGATTTAGAATACATAGTTGCACCACATAATTCCAGCCTGAGCCAACAAAAGGAAATGACAAGCCTGAAAATTTATCGACAAGAGAAGGAAACTTAAAGGTCTCATAGTTCCAGAGATATCGTGATGAGTGACTATATATATTGATGATATATAGGAGATGTGTAATTTTTTTAAGTTACTACATTTCGTGGGTACTCCTAACGTTATGCCTAAATATCATACGGAGATGAGTTTCCGGGAACTATCAAACTGGGAAGTAAATCGTCGCGTGGATAGCTACAATTGGGCTTAATAGCTTGATGGGCAGTCTTGATACATACAGTTTAGAGAAGCAGTGTCGGGTTCTGCTAATAAATAAAATGCAGGTTGTGAAAAATTGATGATTGAGGTAAGAAGTTCTTTCACCTTTCTCACTTGTTTTTTATGTATACACTACATTCAGCTATATTGTGAGGCACTTTAAAACATATAATTCAAGTACACAAAAACACCCCAACTCAGAGAGATCCCCCGACCCTGGGATTGACCCAGGGAACCATGATACCCTACACCAAAAAAGCGTCATTTTTCTGCATCATCGTCGATGTGTATTCGGAGTGCATTCGTGATTATTACACATTGAAATTTAACATTGTGTATCGTATTTATCGAATTTTATTTATATCATTTAATTCCCAACGTTTCGAATCCTTTGTGGCAGTCCTTTTTACGGTTGAGACTAAAAGATAGTAGTCTTTAAAAGTACAAAAAAGCAATTAAGTCTACCACCTATAATTTTGTTTTATCGATAGCGTTCCCTGTGCACGCAGAAATCTGTCACGGTGTCATTTAGTTGCCATTTAAACAACGACTACTGCAAACTGTTGGAAACGTCGGGAATTTAATAATGTAAAATACACGCGATAAATCCGTTAACCGTCATTAGTTTCAATATTAACCTTATAGATTGAACATCGTACAAATATTGTACAACTTAGGTTTATATGTAAATAGGCTGTCGCGCAAACGGCTTCTTTAACAATTTGTTACCATTTATTTAAATGGTAATTAATTATTCGGTTTAGCTTATAAGTATAATTCTCTAAGGTCTCATCTTACTATCTCTAAACCAAACCATCAAATTGACTCAGCGGCTTAGGCGGGAAAGCGTCATATACGTTGAGTTACTTTACTATTTGTGTATCTAAAGCATTACAGCCCAGGGTGGGCTTTGACTTGGAGAGGTTCGTTTCTCCAGATGTAATATATGTTTGTAGCGTATTCTCTCCCGTTTCTTAGTCCCAGCGCAAGAAGATCTTGTTCGGCTAACTATCTGAGGTCTCCTCTAATGGAGTTCATCATGTGCTGCGTTTTATAAGCCCTAATATCTTTAAGACCATCAAAATTGCGCTTTTTAGGAACACGTAGCTCTGAATTCACATTGTTATTACTTGTGGTGGAGTGTCTAGAGCTGGAAATATTCGGGCAGCAATTTTCAAGTCCGGGCCTGAGTACATAGGAGTACATATCACAAACAGTATTAAGTGTACATACAGACCCTACAAACGAGTTTCCTTCTCACGGCGTAACTCAACACCCTTTCACGATAATTTAATCCAATGTAATTCGGCCTCTTTTGTCAGGTATGAGCGCGGTAGAGCGTTCATCGTGGTGTTGGCCCACTAGGAGTGACTGGGGAGATCTTTGAAGCTTGGTAGAGTAGATGTAATGTTTGTGGCTTGGTAGAAAGAAACGGACAATGGCATCAACCCATTCCGACCTGCGGGTTACTCTTAAAAGTCGACTGAAGCAAATAAAAAAGAAGTATAAACATATAGGTCTTAACCTCGAGCAAGTAGCTCGTGCGTACTGCTCGTACAAGTAGGACGTGTCTTCACTCGCTCCAGTTTTTGGCACCAAGTGACGCCTCTCCTGCAAACTTCCATAGGCGTCGGTAACTGCTTACCATCGAAAAGGCCTTATGCTGGAGTGTACCTCAGTGGTATATGAAAAAAAATCCCAGACAAAAACTTTTATAAAAAAAACTAGCTGAGCCGGCAGACTTCGTACTGCCATAATCGATAATTATAAGACCTAAACTTTTGTTTAAAATAATCTTAAATCAAACAAAAGTGATCGTCAAGCGTCACGTCAAAGGAAACGCAAAATGTTTGTTTTTATTTAATTTCCATATTTTCTTTTAAACCTTCCCTGGACTTACACGAATATTTCAAGACCAAAATTATCCAAATCGGTCCAGCCGTTCTCGAGTTGTAGCGGGACTAACGAACAGCAATTCATCCCATTCCATTTTATTTATATAGATAGAAGATAGATTTGCAAGTAAATTGTACAGCGTAGGAAAAGTACACGTACTATTTCCATATATTCTGAAATTGAGCGCAGCTGACACAGAAAATGATCTCATTTAGCGTCTGTGCGCTCACTCGTTTAACTTTGCCACAGTAAAGTATATAATTAAAGTAGTATCTCCAAGCAAAATCGTAGTACTTTAGATAATTAGGTTTATATAAACTAGGTAGGTTTCTATATTTATTCAGGAAGGAGGAAGGCCCTCATAATGGCTTTTTTCACATAGTTCAAGTACTGCAAACTACTGAATCTATGTCTATGAAACCAATCTGAATACCAAAAGAAAATAAAAAATAAAATATTAATGTCGGAGTTTTACGGCAACACACAAAAATAAACTTATAGTCGAATTCAGAAGCAATTTTGCAAAAAACGATTAATAATAGCCCATGTCCATCGCGCTCGTGTTAGAACATTTGTCCGAAAAAAATATTTCAGCATATACGAGGTTTGTTCAAAAGAAAAGGTGAATTTTGAATTTTCGCGGGCTGTGTACATTCGATTATTGAAACTTATTTTTTGTTATGTTATGACGCATGTGTTAGTCATATGTTGGCATTATCAGCCCATTTGGATAGGTTAGTCACGTTTTGTGTGTTCTTCGATTTTTGACTTCTGAAAAAAAAATGATCAAGGAATTTGTATAAAATTTTGCGTTAAAAATGGAATAAAGTGCTCCGAGGCACTTGGGATGTTGACTGTGGCATTCGCAAGTCTAGTTTGTCTCAAAAAATTGTTTCTAAGCGTTATCTCTTAGAAACAAGCGCTTTACAGAAGGCCGAGAAGTTGTTGATGGCGATGAGCGTCCTAGAGTTTGCCACAATTAATGAGATAAAGTCAAAATCGAAGAACGAGCTGATGGCCCTACCGAAAAGCGCTTTTTAGAAGTGGTTCGAAGATAGGAAGAAGCGGTAGCATAAGTGCATTATATCTGAGGGGGATTACTTTGAAGGGGACAAAATGGATATTGCCTAACACATTACTTTTGAAAAAAAACTAATTTCACCTTTTCTTTTGAACAGACTGTGGATCAACGGGTCCCGGGTTCGATTCCCGGGTCGGGCAAGTGCCTTTGTCTAAACCAGAGGCACTGGCTCGGAGTCTGGGTGTCATTTCTATCTATAATATGTATGTATTTACAAAAAAAAAATAATGATGATGATAAACTACTTATATAAGTAGTTTATCATCCATCTCGTTACCATAACACAAGCATTAAGTTGCTTAGCTTGGGACGAGATGGCGTTGTGTGAAATGTCCAAGGATATTTTTTTTTTTTATTTTATTTTATTTAATGTGCATATGGCTTGCTACTTTACTGTAACTTGTCCGTTCGTTCGCTTCCGGGGCAGCTGGTACTGCCCCGCTAAAGGACACGCTCTGGTTCTCGCTACCTGGACGTGTCTACCAAAGTGGTCACGGAGCTAGGCTGGCTTTTAAGCAAAGCAGTGTATGTGTGGTGACGGGTTTAGAATACATAGTGTCACCAACCACTAAAGGTCGCGGGTAGAAAAGTCTATCCAAGACTGTTCAAAATAGCGTTCTATATTTGGAACTGGACGTTAGTGACAGATACATATTAATTAACTAAATCGAGACGGTGGATGTTACACGAGGCGGAAATATAAGATATACGTTTCGTAATCTCTATTCTAAACTAGCTGTAAAAGTGGCCCATATTTTGAAAAGGTTTTAACCACAGTCAGCGATCACGTCTCACGCAATCCAGGCCCAAACCTAGGCAGATGAATCTTCGTACTTGGTATACGCAAGAAGTAATGCATTATTAACCCCCGACGCAAAAAGAGGGGTGTTATAAGTTTCACGTGTCTGTCTGTCTGTCTGTCTGTCGGTCTGTCTGTCTGTCTGTCTGTGGCACCGTAGCTCGCGAACGGATGAAGCGATTTCAATAAAGTTTTTTTTGTATGAAAGGTGAGTTACGGGCGAGTGTTCTTAGACATGTTTGATGAAAATCGGGTGAGCCGTTTAAAAGTTATGAGGGGTGAAAGTGGGGAAGAATAACCGAATGTCTGCATATAATCGAGTGGGGTCTCAAATGAAAGCGCATCACGTGCAATTTAACAAAATCTACATTATAATAAGTATGTACCTATAAAAAGTATGAAATAAAAATTAAATTAAAAATTTAAATAAACCCCTGACACAATAACCTTTAGAAAGTAAAAAATAAAAATAAATACTTCGCGTTGGGGGACCAGGGGTCAGGTAATAAATAAATGGGAGTGTGAACATGGTATTGGTTTCTAAGGCTCACGGCCTTAGAAACCAATACTACAACTATTTAGTCCATAGGTGGCTTCTCCTGAGACGGGCCTCGTCCAATTACGTGGAGGGTACCCAGCCTACTGAGCTACGCTGGCCAGATGGGTTGCCACAGGGTTTCGTATCATGTTTTCCTTCTCCTGTGGCTAGGTTTCTGGCCTTGTCATTTCCTTTTGTTGACTTTTACGACGCCATCAGGAAGGAGTGGTTGGAAGAACGATGTATTCTAAACCCGTCACCAAATTAATACAGTTGTCTACAATTACCGCGGGTCTGTAATGAGCTACAAAGTAATTAGTACATTAAACATATATATTGTCGCAACAAAATATTGTAAGCCCCTTCCAAGATGCCTGCATCTCTCTAGGCAAGTTCATTAAAACCCATTGAGCCGATTATGTGTGGTAACGTAACAGACAGATGGCGTACTTTGGCTAATATAATATTAGATTATTCCTTATAGTTATCAAGGTTTTAAATGTCCACCTCATGGTGTACAACTTTAGAGTAACATGGAGTAACTCGGTAGTCGTTTTCAACAGATTAAACCCGAATTTATTTTAGACACCATTAGCATGTCGGAAATTGTGCTCACCGATTTCCTTCGAAATGTTCCGTGCTAAGTGAGCTCGAGTGTTCACTCAGACAGTGTAATACATATTATTTTGTCAAGGGGCTCGTTTTCGCGATACATAAGTAGGTACTATCATTATGTATATAAATCTAAAATTTATAAGTTGTTATAAACACTCCTCCTCAAGTATTTCGGACACGTTGTTCGAAACGAAAACTCCATGGAGCGGCTCGTTGTCCGGGGGCATGTGGAGGGCAAGCGATCACGTGGTCGATCACCTACGCGTTGGGCAGACCTCATTAAGGCTGCGACTCAAACGACTATAGTCCAAAGTTCCCGAGACGCTGAAGACCGTAACAAGTGGAGACGCATCGCGGGGGCTGCCGTGGCCAGTGAAAATGCAGCATCATCAACCACGACCACTCCGTCAGGAGTGAACGACTAAGGAGGAGGATAAACACTTCCTTTACAGTAAAAGTAAAACAATTTTAGGTCCGTGCCTTAGACATAACTACATACATATAACACACACCGACTTCAAATTTTAATACTAGTTTAATAGTTATTTTCGCTTTTTAGTCCCGTTTTGTAAATTTCGAAGAATCTTGAAAATAAGTAAAAGGGCTTAGGTATTCGCAATTATTGCACATTAAAATTGAACAATTTAATCTCAAGCTCAACACTTATGCAAGACCTCTGGACACCGTGAGCGAATTCTGCGCAGAGGTCATCAAATAAACAAAACTTCTTTGTACGTTTAAAGTCTCCCGTCTAAAATTTTATAATGTAAAAGACACGCGATGAATCCCTCAAAATGTATTTAATATAATCTTCAGGCTTCTTTACAGCTATGTTTCGAACGCATCGTATATAAGTCATAACTTTCCAACCAAAGAGTATCACTTGGTAATCAGTTCATAGTTCACGCTAGAGACAAATATTCACACAGATATGTCATATTTGTAACACCACTTTCTTAACCACCGGTTCTCAAAACCTTCGATAACTATTAACAAAGAATGTTTATTTTTAGCATCCCGAAATTATAAAAATACATCCGATACTCTTACAATACAATATCTTTGAAAGCAAACCAAAGCAAATTTATTTTCAAAGACGAAAATCCCCTCGAATTTAGTAAAAAAGTCCAAAGATTAAACGTTCCCTGCTATTCCATCACTCTTGTTAATCTAGCCGTGTAAATAACGACAGATCAGGGAAACGTGCGCTAGTGCTGCTCTATTATGTATCGATATTTTACCATAATCCTACGAATAATAAAGCTCCCATAATCTAAGATTTTTTTTAATTAAAACAACAACTCGTATATTTATTTTTGTGTTTTGATAAACACAATATTTTTATGTTATTTTGGTAATGTTAATTTTGACACTGTGTCATTAATTTATTTAACCCTAATTTTGTATACAAAATGCATAGAAATCTGCAAGTTTATAAATATTTAGTGTAATTATTATAAAATTTGCTTTAAGTTGTCACAAAAAACGAGATATAATCAAAAACTTTTCGGAATATAAGTTTTCGATCGTCGTGACTCAATTGTCTCGTAGCTAAATCCCTTCTCGCGTGATTGAGTGCCATGCATCCATCCTGTATATACTTAGTCCTTTCATCGATTTTAGCCCATGAATGACCCACTACTGACTCGGGCCTCTTTCAAGTTCATGGAGGGAACATTGTTCTGCCTCTCACCTTCCTTTTACAACACCCTCAGGGTTGGTATTTTAAAATAGACCATGTCACCACATGGTCTATTCTAAATTCGTCAACACAAGGATGTGTATTGTCTTTATTTAATTTATAATAAGAACAATATCCAAGTACAAAACCATATATCGATAGTTAATACACCACTAGTCAGACAGAAATAGAGGGCTTTCAAGTGTAGGGATAGTGACGCAGATAGGGACCGTTTAATTTGAATTATTCTCGATTATTCCTGGAATCAGCCCTGAAGACAAAACTTATCTTTGTAGGGAGCACTATATGGAGCACATACACTTTCATCGTTTAAAAAGTGTTTAATTTAAAGTCCTAAAAGGACTGAACATTACTAATAAACAATTTATAGTATCCCGTTGAAGTACCATTAAATATTTGGTAAGCAGGATAAGTTTCAAGAGCAAAGCTCTGTTTTTATTCTGTTATTGTTGTTATGTGAAGAAGATATCACCCAAATTAAAAACTAAAAAAAGCCAACTGTAGTTTTTTTTAAATATGGAAATGCGATCTTCCTGCGTACAAATTAATTGTATAAAACAAATCATGAATATTTTCAAAATAATGTAGACACTTTCTTGCCGGTTGGTCTCTGTAGATATGTCATCCGAGGTGGAGAAATGATAAAGCTGCAATAATATTAATTTTAGCCCATAACTGACTCACTGCTGAACCGGACCTCCTAAAAGTTCATGTAGGGAAATTAGCCACGCTGGAAAAGTTGGATTGGCACGGTATATGTAAATTTACTTTCATATAATATAGTTCCACATCAAAAACTTAACCTTAAAGAACTTAAGTCAATCCTCGAGTGTACGACTGATACCATCAATATGACGTGTACATCATTTATTTGTGCCACCGCTAGTTAAATGTTAGTGTACGTCGTCAACATTGAGTTCGTTAATTGAATACACATTGCTGTTTTGTTAGCACCTGTCACGTAATCTAAGCAATGCTTAGAGACTTGTTACTTGGCGATGACGTACGTAAAGAAAGGCGTTATGAGTTTGCGTGTTTTTCTGTGCATCTTTAACCATATAAGGCTTATGCCTTGTGGATCTTATGATCCACATAATGGTTTCTAACCCTGGCGGTGGCCCTAACATGTTGTTATCCGTCTAAGAAGTACAGTAGAAAGAAAATTGGATTTCTTCAGCTACCGACCAACATAATTCTGGTAGAGCTCAAATCACTAGACTCAATGTTTAAAAAAATTTCAGCCGTTTGAAGCTCTTCTAGGTGTATCAGATATTCTTTAACATTTAATTTTTTTATTTTGTTTTACAATGATTATTATCATTTCAGGCTATAATAGAACCTACATTGAGTCGGTTGTCCTTCAAGTTCACGGAGGGATACGAACCTACTGCATCCCTCTTTTGAGACTACATTGTTGGGCTCTTTCGTTCTTACCCTCAAATAGCATTTTAAATTCATTCCTCACAATTTTAAGTAGAAAACTTGCATTACTAGTCAGTACTAAACTGAAAATTGGTTCCTTTAAAAAATCTAATAGACAGTTCAATCCACAAAAACTGGCATCGATTGAATGGCGTAGTGTCAACGACTCACGGGAGCTTCATCAGCTGCACCATGGCCTAATTAGCCTCCCCCTGCTCCTACTCCTCACATAGATCATTAACGAGCCGTGTATTTGCACAATGTGGAACATGCTTTACACCTATCGTCAATCATTAGATACAAAAAGGTCCTATGTGAATTGAGTATTTTGTATCGTATTTTATCAAAGTTGAGGTTCAGATTGAAATAACTAAGTATGTGACAATTTTGTGGCTGTTTATTTGTGTTAAGTGACTATGGAGTAAGGTTACAATTTCAATTCAGATTAGCCATAAACTTAGTGTCATGTTATAAGACAGCCTGAAAATAAATAAAAAGTACTGATGTAAAGATCACAAAGAATTACAATGGATGCGCCAAAAATCTGGCGTATGTATTTTTACCAAATTAATACAAAATATATGTTTTGTTTCAACTAAGAATTTAATATAGCACAAAGCTGACAGAATTCCAAATTGTATAATTCTAAAAGTAAAAGTAATTAACACCCTTAATTTACTTTACTTTACGAATCGAAGGACTAATAATTTTAAAGCATATTAAACAGGTTTATTCCATTTAGGATCTTTCTATTCCTTTTAAAAACTATTTTTACGCAAATTTTGAGTGAATGCATGAATTATATTTTATTTACCAAGATTGTATTGATAAGTTCAGAAAGGAAGCTATATACAAATAAGCCTATGTTATAGAAGCGAATAAAAAATAAATGTGAAAGTAGTTTTAAAAACGCGCTTCTATTCCAATTTTAAATCCTGTACCGCCATTATTGTAAGACGTTGAAGCACTAACATTATGGCAGCGCAGGCTCATTGACCGGTCCCAGACGCGGTAATGTCAGAACAAATATTTGCCAACCCTGACTACCCCGCAACCAAACCGTACCCTCCAAGTGGTACCCAGTAGGCAAACTATCGAATATAAAAAATTATAGTCATCATAATATAGCGCCATATTGTACGAGTACAGTATTCTAATGAGCAAAAGTTCACATTGATATTATGATAAAGAAGATGATCAGTTTAAGCGATTTGTACGACACTCGCATATGAGATTTGACATGTAGTTAATCCAATTTGAAAGTGTGTCGAAGATTTTCCGAGTATTATATGCATTTAATTACTTACTCAATAATACTTTACTCAATGATTTGCACGGCTATGTAAAAATAGCCATATAAATTTTAATTTTATTATTTAGAATTCTTCAAGAACTCCAATTTCAATTGGTAGTTTATTCTTCACATGTTCTACTTTGAAGTCGGCTTACATTTTTTGTTTATTTTTTCGTAGTTGTCCTTCTGAGAGACTCTGTACAGAGGCAAGCAGTGTATTAGGGGTTGGTCGGTTGCGGTGGCCCGTTCGTTGACGCACCGTGTCCTACCCAAGCGACATTGTTTCTATGCAAACGAATATTTTCCCGCTTTATACTCAATTTTCTCGTTTTAAAATGTGTGAATATATTGTAAAAAGTAACGAGATTTTGCGCAATCTTTTCATGTAACAGCTTACCAAGATTACAGAATTTTATGCATGACTATAAAGGGTGATTCTCATTATCCAAAATTACCAAGGAAACTAGATATTACGTGGTATAGTCTTGACAGGTACATTATTAATGTATGAGAAATAATAAGATTTGCTCTACCTTTTATGTAGTCTATTTTAATGTGAATAGGTAAGCGTTTGACCATTAATTTCATTATTTACCTTCTGATAAAATCAGAATTTTAAAAAGAATTGTCAAGTTAATGTATTACCATTCTGTTAAGTAAATTTATCCTGCAGAATAAACACACAAAATGTAGCCGCAAAAAGTAAACCACAAGTAACTATATGCTTAGTTCCTTCCATAAAATTGGTGGAGGTACGATATTAATGGCATGGGAGAGTTAAAATATTTTGGCCGAAAAGCCTAAGCCAACTTATCATCCGAGCGACAATAATGCTTTCAGCTACTTTTTATAATGAGAACGTTGTGTCAGCGCGAAAAGATTGATGTCCTGAAATCGCGTTTCAACATAAAAAATATATTTTTTTAATAATCCCGCCGAGTTGTCGGCAGACGCGCCTGTCGCTTTCAACAATTTGTTAATGGTGTTACATTAAATGTGAATTTGGCGATTACATTTTTTTTGCATATTTATTGTCGTCCATCGTCTAGTCTGCCTTGTTTCCCATTTTATTGAGCTACTCGCCAGTATACCCTATTTGGGTAACTCGTCGTTGTCGTCGTTTCAGCCCATGAATGACCCACTACTGAGACGGGCCTCCTCCGAATCCTCACTTTCGAAAAGGACCCCTTTCCCAAATTGTTTGAGAATCTCTGCTGCTTATCGACAGCCGTAAATGTTTTTGGAGGACCAAATGTTTCCTCCAAAACACGGCTCCTCGGTCAAACGATGGCCACTTATCCTTCTCGTACGTATATACGTCATTTGCATTCGACAGTACCGACAGGCCACCTGTTCTTACTCTTCTTCTACCTGGCGTTAATCCTGGCTATTGCCAGGGTCCACCTTCCAACTGAGCTTCCTCCAGTTTTCCCGATCTTCAACGGCCCATTGGCTCTCATGTCGGATTTGACGACGTCCATCCAGCGCTTGCGAGGGCGACACTACCTTTACTGTATTTAACGTATAAATGCGGGTAGTAGCATGAACTCAATGTATTTTAATATGATAAAATAAGATGTGGTTTGAAAAATAAACTGCGCAAGCGAGCTCTTATTAAATAGTCACGTAGGTATGTGGTATTCACACGTTCAGTGCATAAATGCTCTTTAAGAAAACACGAGTAATGCATTAGGTGCAGCTTGCAATCGCAGCGAAAGCGGTCGCTAATGAAGCTGCATTTGCCGACGAAATAATTAATGCCAGTGTTATACACAAGGGTCTACACACGGCGGGTTGACCTCGTTAAAGTCGTTAGGATTGGCTGTTTTAAGTGACATTCAATGTTGAAAAGCTTTTAAGTCTCTTCACTACTACTACGCTGCTGAGACGGCCCTCCTCCAGTAACATGGAAGGCAATTAGCCTACTGTGCCACGCTGGGAAAGTCCTTTTAAAATGACTAAGTAATTATAGGAATATTAATTTTCCCATCGTGCATGTTCAAGCGTGGCGGTAGAATACATCGAGTTACAAAACAAAACACGTGAAGATACAGAATTAATTTCATTTGCCAAATTTCTCTTCATATTTTTCTATTGCTTGTTTTTGTAAAAACAACATTTAACGTGATAATCTTGATAAATTGATGTATTGATTTTAGCCTATAAATGACTTATGATTTCGTTTGAAAGGTTTCTGACGATATACACAGTTCCGATTTATCGGTTTAATATAGATAATCAATCTAAGGTATTTCAGGTCTTAGTTAAACAGAAGTTTCCACGTAACCTCAGTCAGATAATACTTTTAGTATTACAGAAGTGAGTAAAAAATTATATCAAAATGTATGAGCTATCTTGCTATACACCTTTCGGGCTATCATGAGAATTTACACTCCCCATAAATCGTATATACCGAACATTACTCTCACGCACATCATTTCAAAGATACAGAGCATGTTTTAAAAATTCATATAAACGGTTCCTTCCTCCTTAAAAGAATGAAATTGCTAAAAAACGTAGAGATAAGAATAAATTATGGGAGCGGAAGCGACATTAAAATAATATTAATTCGTTTGTAAAACGCGTCCCGGCGCTCCCTGAGGGCCACGCGGATGGTGACGAGACGATTTTATCTCGTCTGCAGCAACCATAACCACACAGTACAGCAAAAACAGTAGTATTTTATATTAGGTTACCACTAACGTGGCGTTTGTAACACCAAAGCGGCGGAAAAAAGGAAAGAAAAATAGGTGATGGACAGGACGGATCGCAAACAACCTGTTTGTTAAGCTAGCTCTGCCATCTATGGCACTTGTTATAAGTAGTCAGAAATGTGGCAGCTAGTCTAACCAAATAATCATCGGTTATCCTGCTAGATGGATCGCGGAGGGTGGACCGCAATCATTCCATGTAAACACTGGTAGTTGAGGTCAGGCTGGTGCAGACCCCAATAATATTGGGGAAAACTTGAGGTGCTTCCCCAGTTAGACCGGTGGTTAGAAGTTGTGCACTCTCGTAAAACCGTTAAGATATTTTCCTCTTAATTACATAACGGAGTCGGTCTACTGTAGCTGTTGTGACTGAGGCCGAGTCCCGCAGCCACACTATGCATTATCTGCGCAGTAGAGCGCTGGAAGTGGCGAAGTTTTGCAAGCGGTCATTTCACTTAAACTCGCTTCTGAATAGGATTTCAATGGTTAAACTCGCTTACAGTGAAGTTTGTTACAGTAGATAGTCCGACGAAGAACACTGCTGCTCGAAGGCCTCCCCAATTTCTATAACGCTTCGTCCGTATTCAATTCCCATCAAACATACAAAAAGTAATGTTTGTACACTACTCCGCAGCCCATTATTGACCCAATACTGAGTCGGGCCTCCTCCAAATACATGGAGCCTACTGTGACACGCAGGCAAAATGGGTTGGCACTGGGATTCGTTTCAAGTTGTCCTTCTGTTACGGGTAAGTTGTCGGCCTTGTTATTTCCTATAGTCGCCTCTTACGACATCCTCAGGATAGAATGGGATGGTGACACTATGTATTCTAAATCCGTCACCACACGGACAATGTGTGTATAGTTTACTTCAAATATATGGCTTTTACTTGACGTGTAGTTGCAAATCTTGTATGACTTCAAAAAGACCTTCGAAATGAATAGACTGATTAAGACTTTTATTTGACAGCAGCGGTGGTTCTTTAAAGTCATGAACTCTTTTCCAGTAATATTCTGTACCCAGTTTCTATAACCAAAGTTTCCCCATAATTTTAATATTATATCCTATCATAAGATATTATAAATACCTTTGGCAATTAATTTATTTCGAGTCTTCATTATTACATAAAAACATTCACATTGATTGTCTTTAATTACCAACAAAGTACTTTAATTAAAAGTCCGATAACTCTAAACCGATTCCCTGGAACAGGGGTTAGTTAATAAACCTGAACATCTAATTTTACGTCCGAGCTTACCGAACGCCTTTACTGTTAATTGGCTGCGGGTTTTATCACTTCATTAATCCTCTTCCGTAAAAAGACTACTACCGTCCATTACATTAGACATTTGTACTTAGTAGAATAACCGCTCTACAAGAATTGTGTGCATCAAATTTCAATTACCTAATAATGGTCTGTCTGTCGCGTGGTTTTAAATACATAATCTTAGCGTCACTAAACCATTTCATCTTGGGGACGAGACGACTAAACAAACGATGTAAGCAGAAAACCACAAGATAATGAAAACCGTCTTGTTATATAACATAATTTTCTCCGTATAATTAGAAAATTCCGTGTGGCGACGGATGTAGAATACACAATGTCATCAACCCATGCTATCCTGAGGGTGCCGTAAGAGGCGACTAAAGGAACGCAAGTGGAAGATCACCTAGCCACAAGAGAAGGAAAACTTCATACAAACCTTGTGCCAACGAGTCCAGTACGCTAATGTCGCTCCATTCATTTGGAGGAGGACCGACCCAGTAGTGTATTATTTATGAACATAGATAGATAAACAAGTTAAACGTACTAGTATATAAATACAAGATCCGTCGGCTGGAATTGCTTTGAGATTGGTCTCATACCATAGATAGACATACCATCTGCAAATAGATGGTTTTTAACAAAAACTGATAACGAATTTCAAAATAGTTAATATTATAAAATTCAAAATTTAAATTCAATATGTCATCGTGAAAGAAAATTCATTATTAAACCACCAGTGGACGTAGGTGACACCGTTGAACATTTCTTGTTAAAATTATTTTCTTGTTTAATGTTTGTAACCGTTTCGGTGGCGTTTGTAACCCGCTTTGTAGGGGGATCCTAGACATCTATCCACAGCCCTACAGTGTCTAGTGTACGTGGAAGTAGCAGTTTATTTAGTTAGCCACTTAGCAACTGATTGACCTGGGACTCGTCGGTCGGCGCCGCATTTCACAGGATACAACTTATTTATGGCTCCAATATGCACCTACCATTCTAACCCTTATTTCTTACAGCAATAAAAGCTGTTTCGGGATAACTTCAAACATATATTTTGGAGGCCATAAATTTATCTAGTGGTTTTATTTCTGAATTCATAGTGTTACTTCGAATTGTGTTTGATTCGAGTTTTATTATTGTACAGATTTTTTTAACATTCTTCCCGAATATAAAAATTGGTGGAACATTACAAATAAATAAAATCAACATTTCTGTACTATTTAAAATATGTATATAATATGTTGTCCTAACTTCACTTTTGACTTTTCAAAAACACCAGTAAATAGGTTAAATTGAAATAAATGGTTTGAGTTTGAGATTGTTCGTACTATTTAAAAAAAGGAATGAAGGCGATGTCCACTCAGGCGTAGCTGCTGATACTCTTAACAGCACAATCATTGCCATCATCTTCACGTCCTATCATCTTTATAAGCAATGCTGTAGCAATAGTAGCAATATAAGTTGTTGGACGTTAGGTGTCAGTCATTTCATTAACAATAGCAAACCTCCACCGACCGTAGTCGTTATCTTTCTACATATTACATATAATTATTTACGTCGCCTCTTTGCTGCAAAAGGAAAATCGGATTAACGACTGTATTATACTATTTATATATATATATATATATATTTACTATTAAAATTACAAATATATTAATCTTTCTCCCTTTTTTCTCAATTTTACTAGGGTCAGCACATGATTTGACTAACTACCAGTATTGATACAAAACAATTGCCATCTGTCCTCCACGACCCATCTTGTGGGACCACCGGTAATAATATGATTAGACCAGCTGACAGCCTCAGTGTATCCACTGCCATACATGTCAGAATGGCAGCCGGGAGCTACGGCTTTAGGTGAAAATCGTTGACGTTAACTACTTCCTCGATATAAATTTAAACCTGTTCAAGACAAAATTCTTTAACCTAATTGTATTATCCAACAATACCCATTTATCTCGCCAAACCGATAGACAATGGTCTATCGCGAAATAAATAGCCAGTTAAAGTGAACTTTTCGCATCCACAGATAAAGCCAC
The DNA here is from genome assembly GCA_905475355.2 of Clostera curtula. Classification (NCBI taxonomy): domain Eukaryota; kingdom Metazoa; phylum Arthropoda; class Insecta; order Lepidoptera; family Notodontidae; genus Clostera; species Clostera curtula. Next base: position 354,488 of record FR997803.1, on the reverse strand, counting down.
CAAACTTCGCCGATATTGTTGAGTTTCAGTTTAGAGATCGCGTTGAGCGTCTTAAAATTGAGGCTGGCCATCTCAATGAGGTTTCTGCAGTTGTTGGTACAAGTTTTGAATCATTTGTAACACGGAACATGTTTAAAACTACTTTTGGGTTTTTTAGAAAGTGATAACTGGAAAATATAGTTATGTATAGGTTTTAGCTAAAACTCACAACATCGTAATTTTTTCCCTGTATCTATATATATAAATAACTGTGTATTCTCCACGCCTAACTTTTGACGATTAAATTTTGGTGTTAATCAATTTGGCTAGATGTTGGTTGAAAATTAGGAGTACAAAGGAAAGTGTAGATGAGAATAATTTTGAAAATAGCAATGCTAGTAATATAGTCACAGTACAAAAAATATTTGATGAATACAAAGAATGCGTATGCTGCTCCTCAGTGTGATTATGGTTATCCATTAACTTTAAGGTACATTTCTGCGTACTTCTAATCTAGATCTTAGCATATTTTTTCTCCATATTGAAGCTAATTCAATTATAATTTACGAATGAGTTTGAACTGGCGGTCAGTGGAATTTAAAACTTTCAACTTGTAGCGAACTTCATTTAACAGCTCTCGGGTTTCTTTAAAAGTACGAAGCACTCTAGTTTACGATTTTTAAAGAGAAAAAAAAGTGAACGTGAATTTTGTAAAATGGATAATTTATTGAAACTATCTATTTGTCTCAAATGTATAAAGCCGAACGTAGGCATCCTTAAGGGGGGGATTTACCGTATCAATCAGATTGGGTTGCAATATTCAGGTTTTTTTTCAATAATTGTAATGTTGCAGTTGTCTTAAGGTGTTTTCTCCATTATAATGAACGAGATACTGCAAATATTTCACCAAGTGTGGACAAATCATCATAAGACAAAGTATCTATAGGAAGTGACTAAATAAAGAAATATGGATTAAGATTCTAAACAGCTGGTCAAATCCTTCCATCATTCACATCAAAAACACTGGACATCATAATCGATCTTAATAATCGATTCAAACGTATTAGTGGACGTACAATGATCTCTGACCTGACCGACGCCAATCAATCAACTTGATCTCGCTAAACACTGTGCTCTCCACTACAAACCCAGAACCTGCAAGTAATAATGACCTTTATAATCAACTGAACAAAGGGCCATTTAGTGTGCTAACAACACAGGCATTTAGTATCCAGCATGACGTGATTAATGAAACAGATCTCAATGTACGAGTAGGTGTCTAATCGGTACAGTGATGTATTGGTTGAAATAAAAGCCGCTCGTTTAATGAAAAAAGAAACATCATTAATGAAGATTTACGTTAATACCGCCGACACATTAAGATTAAAACGATTATCTACGAAAAGAACGGTATCTGTTAAGGCGATACTAGACGAATAAAATATGTACTATCCCGCAGATTAATTTAGATTGTATCATTTAGTGTTGATAAAACACACCAGATTAGTGAATTATTTTGATAAGTTTAGCTATTTCTGAATTAGCTCATAAAAAAGAAAATAAAAATCTCTATCTTACATACTAAGTTATAGACATATTCGTTATGTTGACAAAAGAAAATGATACGAAAATTTGAAACCCAAATCATTGTTATTGAAGTAATGCCGTAAAAACATAAAGAATACTTCGAGTAAAATCTTGTATCATCTGGGCAGCGTATTGCTGAATACTATTTGTCTCATCAGGTTGCCTCGATTCTATGAAGTGCGTCTTTAATTGGATAAGATAATGATCACATATAATAAATTAGCTTTTGCGTGTGACTTCACGTGCGTGAATTTAGAACCAGTGCTCATTTTAAAACAAGCCATGTACTTAAGCTTTCTTGAGGAACTATTTCATTGATATCAGCATAAAAATCGGTGCAGAATATTTGTAAGTTTATTGTGAACGTAAAGACATTCTCAGGTGACATTCTTTCTTATTATGCAATTATTTATCAGAATATCGTGCATTCAACGTGTTAGCACCTTGAATACACAATATTGTAATCTTCCTAGGGAACCATAAATTTAAGTGAGACAATGCGGAAAAACAGGGATCTCGTACGAGCACGGTGATAAGACAAATGCGAAATAAAGCTTCCTCCGGAGGTTATAAGGAGTGATGCTCATTATAAGGAAATGCTGTCGCTGCGGCAATCCAGATACGAGCGTTTTATCGCACAATAAAACTGAATGGGTACACAAAATTGTCTGCGGTTAATTTTCGTTTTGTGTCGCGCGCAGCTTCAGTAACTTTAGACATGTGTACAAAACGAATGGGGTCATTTTCTCAAAAAATATTGCTTGATGTTAATGTTGGAATACGATGCTCCATATAGTTTTTTAGAGTTCTGATTTATCATGCCTACCGACTTATTCTATCAACATGCTGCAAAGTGTCACCATCAGAGCCTTAATTTAGTTACCTCAAAATTGCATGTAATAGGTCGTTTTTTTTTATATTATTGCATTAGTTCAAAACCTTAAGTTCATACTAAACCGCCAAGTACACACACTTTCTCACTGTATAACTTCGAATGTTAAACCGCTAACACATTTCGAATGGTACGTAGGCACTGGCACTGGCATTTGTCCTTTGAACCTTTTCACATAATTAATGTATTAACAGCATTTCCCAAACACCGTCATCCTAACTCACACTGAATTGCTGAATTAACTACAACATAATTCATCCAAGCAGACAAAGGCACACTCGCGTATCGATCACACGATTTATTTACTAGCTTGCCTCTTCCCAATTTCAAGGGGGTTGGCACCAGCAAATCTTTCTTAAGCAATCACTTGCCTGCCTCTGGATTTCAACTAAAGCCCCCTGAGTCAAAAGCATCGATTCAAACCCCTAAACCAATAAGACATCCGATTGGCTTTTGCTCCCCAAGATCCATCTACTCAGATTAACGGTAATCGTTTGGCTAGAACATCGGTCAGTTTGCAACAACTTTCAACTGCCGTATAGCGTCGGCTATGTTATGATACGATGGTTACTACGCTTGGCCTGCGGATGAATAGGATTGCATTACCCGCTAGGCTACCTCTTCAGCTATTTACAGAACTATTCAGAAACCCTTATCAGAACCAAACAAAAACATCTCGGCGATTTGCAGAGGTCTTAACAAGAGTTGGTATTTGCATAAATTTGCGTTAAGTAAATGGGGTCCCATGACAAGTTTAATCTTGTCTTTACAATTTATTGCCTCCGTCTGCCGGCTGCAACCTTTGTGAATTTGCATTGGCTAAATAAACATTTGTGCCGAGTTTAAAGTGAGTCGTCTGGAGTGACTTTCTTTGCCAAACATTGCACTGGGGATGCAACACGTTGAATCGTTAATGATGTTGCCAAGTAAACTTCTCATTAACTTTCACAAATACACTTTGGGTGTTACTGGAGTGAAAATGAAGAGAAATGCTTTTTGTCTGACATATCTATTGATATAGCTAATATGTAAGTCTACTGATTTTAATTTTGTGCTTTGTGTAAAGTTTCTACTCTTTCGAAAGCCTAGTCTGGTTTACTATCCTGCCATTTTATTTAGTCAGCTCTTACAGCACCCTCATGATGGAACGGCGTTGCAACAATCTATATTCTAAATCCGTCACCGCATAGACAAACATTAGTGCAAAGCATATTTTATATAACACTTTTCTAAACAACTTGGTTTACAAATGGTTATATTTTTATATATTAATGAAACGCGATCATCTACGCTGAAGGAGCGAGTCAAAATTCATCAAAACAGACATTTAATCTTGACAACGAAGATCAAGCTTCTAATAACTCAGTTACATAAATTCATAACTCCTTTAACTTTAAATAAAAACTTAAGTGTCCGTTAATATCATTTGCAAACGCGCCAGAAAGTTCTCAGCCACATTTTCTAACAATTCCTGCTGTAACTTTAATCAAATAAGGTTTGGATTCGCTTGCTGTTTTCAACTCAATAATTTAGTAAGCGTCTAATTTGCAAATGGAGGCGTGTTGTAGGCCGCGCAATTTGGCTTAAGCGAAAACTCTTAGCGCCATTTCGGAAGTATCCTGAAGAAAAACAGACAGTATTTGCGAAAACTACGTTCCTGTTGACAAAATTTTAATTTAGAACCACTTTGGCAAGTAGAAATGTTGGCTCCCAAGAATTTTTTTTCTGTACGATGTTTTAGATGAAGTGTCATAATTTGTTTATATTAACACTCGTTTCTGCGAGTACTTCTCTTGCAATTTATCAAAGCGTTACATAAATAGCCGTGGCAGTTTATTAAACGAATTATTTACTGTAGTGAGACAACCATTTCATGCCAAACTTTTAGAAGTATTTTCAATATAACAAAAAGAAAAAATCGATTGTATCTTAGCTTATCACTCCAACTAACACCTTAATAATTATTACGTTATAAACGGTTACCTAAAAGCATTAGATGACATACAGCTCAATATTAAAGTTGTTTTGTTTGTAAAGGCATTAAAAGGTACAGACAATAAACCGCGGGCAACAAAGCCCCCAGCAGAGGCAACTCGGCAACTGCCGTTATCTTTAAACACAGTACAAGCGGGGTCTAGGTGTATGTCGTCAGTGAAAAGTTTTCACGTAACAAGCGCTCAATGTAGCGAGTTAGTTCAATGTTCAACCTATTGTTAACTAAGAGCTTAGCGTTACTTTGTTGCAGTTATAAGAGTTCTACTGAAGTTTAGAAGGGAAAGATTGGATTATTAAGGCACATTTCAAGTAAGTGTAAAATAAAATCTTAATAAAAACAATATAATGAAAGGAATATAATATATTAGGTACTAGTTATAATTACAGTCATCTTATTAGTTTATTGCGGAATATTCAAATTAAAAATAAAACAGCCAGTCTACATTAGAAATTCCAATTTTAAATAATGATCATATATTCTAAAATCATTACACTAAAATATAAATTAAAAAGCAAACTTTGAAAATGTCACATCCCTGAGACACGGTAAAGTGCCCAGAAGGTCAGCAGCACTCCCTCGCTGAATAGGGATCCTAATCCTCTGAGCGAGGTATGTATCACGCCAGCCATGTACCAGCCTTCTGGTGACGGGTAGGTTCTACCAGCCTAGACGAAAGATCCTTGAAAAGGCAGTAATTTTCTGTATTCAGTAATAAGTCCGTTTTGTAATTTTACTTGCGTTTTGTTTTTCAATAAGGTTTGTACAGCAATAGGTTTCACTTGAATTTAGAGACAAGTTGTTCATTTAATATGATAGGCATTGTGGAGTGGTTTAGTAGGTTAATTTCACTTCATTAAACTGGAAACTCGGCTTGATCAGCGTTTAAAGTTTATCGACCAACATGTTGTACTATTTTTATCAACCAAATTATGTATATGTTGTTAACAGAACATTACTACAAAGCATACAAAAGAAATATCGGGATTTAAGATGAGTAATCTCTAATTTTAGTGTTAAAATATTATCTTACTTTGACTTTTATCACATTTAACTTACGAGTAGAAAGCGCGGTTTTGAATCTAATCAGAATAAAAATAAATTCTAGTTCTGACAGTTCGTTTCCCGGCCTCACTATAACAGTTCATGTTATCTCGTTGCTTCGACTCTTTCATTAAACTTTTTCTTGCTCCGAACAAAAGCGAGACACGCCCTGTCTAATGTTTTAAGTGTAACTAACTTTTATCTCTCTATGGAACTTCTTTGGGTCCCTAGACTGGCATTCTTATCATTAATTCACTTTGGATTCTAATTAGTATTATCAGTATCTTCTTTAATATCGCTAATAATGCTATAAATGTAAAATAAACTCAATATGCTGTGCTGTGTGTGCGCAAAGTAAAAGGTCACTAACTTATTTTGTTTGGGTTATGCATAATTATCACAAAGCCTCATGTTCACGCTGGCTGGTTTGACACAAAGTTGGTACCCAGTGTCCTTATCTGCTAGCCTAATTCTTATTCGATTGGCGACGTTTTCTGTTCAAAATCAGACAACGGTTGCGTCTGTATTTCAGATTAATAACAAAAATTGCGGTCAAATGCTGCAGGCAAAAGAGGAGGTATGTGGGGCGGGAGGGACGCCGGAAATTTATATCCCTCTCATCCCTTGAGGATTCTCTTATCGACTCAACTCATACTCCCTGATATATGATCCTAAGTAGAGATGGACGAGCAATATTATCGATGTCTTTGCACTGTATTATTTAACTAAAAAGGCATGGTAAAATGTATAAGTTCTTTATTCAATCATGTGAATTCCTTTAACGTTTCACTTCATCATTGTAATAACTTCAGCTACTGTTGCACAAAGGCCTTATTCAAGGTTCTTTATTCTTTATTGCACACAGATACATAATATAAAACATGATCATTTAGAGACAAAATGTACACAGGCGAGCTTAACTCTATAAGAGTTTTCTTCCAGCAAACCTTTGGCAGAGTGAGACCTGTAGAAAATGGGTATGGGCAGTGCACAACAAATTAAAAAAGAAAAATAATTAAAATAAAATTAATTTACCATTAAATAGTATCTATCTATATACTACATATACCTACATACTAATAATACATACTATATACTTAAATAATTACAAAATACATAGGTAACTAAAAATATATATTATAATTATATACATATGCCTTATATCTGTCTGCCTATTAGCTTACACACGTTAGGATGAAAGGAAGTATGTTTTAACTCTTTTATTAAAAACTTCAAGAGAAGAGCTAGCACGAACAGAATGTGGAAGAGAATTCCACAAACGCACTGCATGCACAGTGAAGGAACCGTCATACCGACTGGCGGTGTGGAGAGGCATCTGAAGAAGAAGGGACGTTGCTGAGCGACAGGGTTTATCCCGCGGTACCAAATACTCAAAGCGTTCACGAAGATCAATAGGAGCATTAGGGTTATGGAGAATAGAATAGAGGAGAGAGAGGATGTGACAATCTCGACGCCGCCGAATTGGTAACCATTTTAGACGCGACCGAAATTCTGACACATGGTCATACTTCCGGAGGCCGAAAATGAATCGGATACACAAGTTCTGCAGACGTTCGAGCTTGTCGAGAAGATCTTCTCTTAAGGTTCACTATCGCTCCATATAAATACTGGTAAAATATCACTTTCCGCGTTGTGACCGATTTAGAATACATATCGCCATCCCATTTCATCCTGAGGGTGTCGTGAGAGCTGACAAAAGGAAATGATAAGGCCGATAATCTAAGTGCAAGAGTAGAAAAACTTGATACGAAATCCTAGGCATAATTATATATATTTGAAGGAAGACTGACTCAGCCGTGGGTCATTTATGGGCTGAACAGTTGTAGTAGACAAATCAGGTTATATTGGTGCCGACTTCAATGCGATTGGGACAAGGCGATATAGAAAAAGAGTACTTACTCGTGTCGATAAATTGTTATTAAATTTTGGTCAACACTATAACCGGGTGGTCTTGTAGAAAATCTGGTTAGTTTCGTTTTAGATTATCTTTCGGAAGTAAGGGAAGGATGATTTAATTGCCGAGGGTGGGGAAATGATTAAAAGGTCGTACGCATCCATTTTGGCAACGTCACTGCAGCGCAAAATCAGAGTAAAGATATTGTCGTAAGTTAGCTGAATAGTTATTTACTAATTTAAGAGGGTATCATCTTAGATTGTCCATGTGGTGACGGATTTAGAATACGGAGTGTCACCAACCCATATCATCCCGAGGGTTTCGTAAGAGGCGGCTGAGGGAACGCAAGCGGCAAATAATCTAGCCGCAAGAGAAGGAGAACTTGATACCAACCCCGTGCTAACCGATCTTGCCAGCGAGGCACAGTAGGCTAATTTCCTTCCATGAATTTGGAGGAGGCCCGACTCAGTAGTCAGTAATGGGCTGAAACGACGACGACGACGACGAATCTGCTTAGAATGAAGTAAATTTAAACTATAATTGTGTAGCCTCCCCCGTGACTTTGATCATTGCAAAGTGTTCCAAACATTGGAACTAAAATTAATTAAAATACAGGCGACAAATCCGTTTTTATGGTTTTTGAATTTATACGTTACTAGCGGCTCGCCCCTGCTTCGCACGGGTGCAATGATTAACATCTAAATTTATTAGTGTTCCTCTACAATATTATGCACGTATATACCTACATACATATAAACCTTACTCTCGAATCACACTTTCTATTAAAAAAAAAACGCTTCAAAATCCGTTGCGTAGTTTTAAAGATTTAAGCATACATAGGGACGGACAGACGACAGCGACTTTGTATATGTCTGTGTTTTATACTATGTAGTGATGACATATTTGCAAAAAACTGTATTATAACACCTTTCCCAGTCTAAAACATTTAACCCAGTTTTCATACAGTTACAAGGATTTAATATTCAGGTTCTCAACTGCCAATAAATGTCTCTCGTGTGTTTCTTCCTTCTATATAACTCCACCAATATGGTGTTTGTTTCTTAATATTGTCTTGACAAAGTCTTCTTCGGCGTCTGTGTGTCTTATGACTTACGAATCAAGGGTCACGCGTTCGGTTCCATGGTGAGGCAAATACCTTTGTGTCAGCCAGTCTGGTGGGTCTGTGAATTACATGTTACCCAAAGCACCTTGGGGTACATAATGCGAGGTATCCCGTTTTTAAATACCATAATAAACTACATATTTTTCTACATCAAAGCTATTTATTTTTCCAAATTGGTTTTGAAGATATTTACGCATAGAATGCTGCTCAATGTAGTACGAAACTCCCACCGCCTGACCAATGATAAATAGTCCCTGCCCATCATAGCTTTTATTTACATCAGCGGGTTGTGTGTTATCTGGCTCTTTTTACGGATCCTTTGTGGCGCAGTGGCTTCGGTGCCGCTGGTTCATCACGCGTCATGATGCAGTAAATCATTTTTACCGCTATCTCCATTTGAGTAGAACTTTTTGGTTCACATGGAGAGAAAAGCAGAAAGTAAATAAGCTTTTTTAACTTTTCTTCTAGTTGCTTTTCAATACAATGGCAACATTGGCAACGACAGTATATTTGTGAAAAAAGCTAATTTTACTGTGTTAAACTTTATTTCAGAAACTAACCCTAACTCCAAATATCCTATAGTTAAAAAGCATGAAATATTTTCTGTCATCGATGTGATGACTATGTCATAGAGTGTTCTTTCAAGTTTAGTTCAATGGGGCTAGGTTTTATTTCTATAATTTCTTTAGTTACCAACCACAAGATAGAATGAGATGCTGACGCCTAAAACCATGTTCCCAAATAATGTGTGTATTCAAAGTTAGCCCTCTGTGGTATCCCTAACCCTGCACATCTTCATTGATCCCATGGGTCCTCGAGTGTAATAAAAACTCAGCATCCTCGGACCCGCCTCCGAAATGATTAATGCATTTGTGCCAACCCCCGTCTGGACAAAGGGATTGTGATACGCATACATACTACTCGTACACATATACATACACGATCAGCGAATCCTTACTAATATTATAATTTGGGAAGTAACGTATATTGCAAATATCTAGTATGGTCTATGAGCTTAATTGAAAATAGGAGTGGAAAAATATATATACTGAATGACGTGTCGTAGCTGGAAGTCAAATAAGCTTCGTTCCTTTAAGTTGAATAGTATATCTAATAAACATGTAAGCACAACATTTTTTCAATCTGAATGAATCCAATTTTCACAGATTATACAGCGAGTTATGTCATAAATTGTTTGGTAAAACGACAGATTTTTGATTAAAAGGTGTCGTTGATTAAAAGATAAAAACCGTTTGTAATTAATCACGTTACAACTGCGTCCTGGGATTTCCAAAATTAACCTGCACAAAATTATATTTTTAATGTACTTAGACAGAGCCGCGGGCAGTAGTAATAGTAAGAGTAGGTAGTATTTAATAACATACGCTTTGTATGCCGCGTCGCTGTTTGATACTGCGAGGATTATCTGAGGACGGAGGCTGCATGTAAACGTGACGTGAAAGGTTTTGTTGTTTGATAAAGGACAAGCAACTTGCGCTCCAGACTATTGCTGGCGTTGCCTTGACCGCAGGGATTACCTTAATTAAACTCTAAATGATAACATTGTGGAGTTGAAATAATTCTCTTAGTATGGATCTTTCTTAATCTGATTGATTCATAACTCGTCTTTAGGATTATTTATTCTCAGAAGCCTACTGAGTACTGACATACTGGTCTGGTTATAGATAGAAGAAAGACAACAAGAGGCAGTTATTAGCAGTTGAGAAACTAATCCTTACTCTAAATCCTATAGTTATAAAGCATTAAATATTTTTTTCACTTCAGTAGCTCAAACATGTAGGTTTTGCTCACTGAAAACAGTGGGCAAAATGAGATTTTGCTCACTGAGTGAGACAACACACTTGTCATTGGCAAAATCATCGGTATAACGATGGAAGCCAAAACCTAAATGAAGAAGAAGAAGAAGAAAAATCGGTGCTGTTGGTACTGGCCGCTTGGTCTTTGTCTGTCTCTCTTTGCTATTGGCGGGAAAGAGATAGTGTCAATGTTTCGAATTAGAATTAAAAAGTTACTTTGTCTCACTCAGTGAGCAAAATCGCATTTTGTCCACTGTTTTCAGTGAGCAAAACCTACATGTTTGAGCTACTGAAGTGAAAATAATTATTGAATGCTTTTAAACCATGTGGTAAACGCGTGAAGAGCATTTAAAATGTGGTATGTCACAGAGTGTTATTTCAAGTTTAACTTCATAGTTGTGCGGGAATAGATTTGTGTCTCTATCATTTCATTAGTTGCCAACCTCAAGATAGAATGGGATGCTGATTATCCTTATATATACATTAAATCGTAATAATATTTATTTTAAACTAAAACTCATTATAAAATTCTGTTATGAGCTGTGATACGTGTGATATTTTATTAACAAAAATACACACGGTATTATTAAAATGTCCACATGACCCTTCTCACATTAATCGAGGCATAAACCATTTTCGTGTAAAACGTTTCACATAAATTACAATTATCATAATATTAATTAGTCGACAGCTGTATCGGAAACGCCTTCTCCGAGTTAAATCCTAACATTATGTCTTTATTATGGTAATGTTTATTGTTAGACATTATCAATTAGTCGGCTGGACGCGGATTAAAGTAACATGCTCGCGGTAAAATTTATTGAACGGTCTTATTTACTGCTGAGTGTCATGCAATACTTAACGGTTTAAGGAAACTATCAATCGATTATTTAAAACTAAGAAAATTGTATAAGTTTATTGTTGTTAATTGTTTGTTTATTTATATTTTGTGCAATACATTTATTTAATTTCATGTAGATATGATTAATCTATAATTACTAAGTCCGTTATTTTTAGTATGTCATTGGGCACTCCGACATACTATTCTTCTTACATATGTTCTTTTTTAATTGAGTATTTCATTAGGGGTTCTGTTTAATTTATAACAATAAGCAACCAAATAGTTCACTGAATAGATAACTTATAATGAGTTAATTTCTGTTTTGTAATAATTTGATATGATAGAACCTTAGATATGTTAGGCTGAGGAAAGGGCTCCGGGATTGATGATCCTGTGACGCGTGTACCGGGCATGGCACCGACGGATCGACCTCAAGCTCCAGAGGATAATGCTCGAAATGGAGCTGTATAAAGAAGGGAGTAAAGCTCGGAGTTCTCGCTCACCCCGGGCGCAACTGACCCAGTGGACCTATAGCCATACCCACAGGGTACAGGCGGGGTTCGGCGCATCGTGGGGATACTTAGTGGGTCTGGTAACGTCCCTCATATCACTGAGGGGCGAACCTGAATTCCACACGTCCCGAATTAGTCTTCCCCGTGCTAGTGATATAAGAGATAGATTAACATTATTATAGATAGAAATGACACCCAGACTCCGAGCCAGTGCCTCTGGTTTCGACAAAGACACTTGCCAGACCCCGGAAAAACGTGCAGTATTAGCAAAATCATCTATATCTATACTAATATATAAAGCTGCAGAGTTTGTTTGTTTGTTTATTTGTTTGTTTGTTTGTTTGTTTGACCGCGCTAATCTCAGGAACTACTGGTCCGATTTCAAAAAATCTTTCAGTGTTAGATAGTCAATTTATCGAGGAAGGTTATAGGCTATATTTTATTTTCAAAAGAATTAGGGATCCGTATGAAAATTACGATTTTGTAAACCAAGGTGTAAAATCGAAAACCTATTTATGCGTGCGCTGCAAAAACTATTGACAATAGAACAAAATGATGTACTACGGGTTTGTAGGTCTTATAAAGATCTACAAAAAAGTCGCACATATCTAACTATCATAGTTTAGACACAATAACCGATTTTATGTTCATAAAAAATATGCACGGGTTCGAAGCCCACGCGGGCGAAGCCGCGCGCAAAAGCTAGTTATAAGATAACTAGCGACCCGCCCCGGCTTCGCACGGATGAAATTATGCATGTACTTAAAAACCTTCCTCTTGAATTACTCTTCCTATTAAAAAAAACTGCCTCAAAATCCGGTGCGTAGTTTCAAAGATTTAAGCATACATATGGACGTACAGACGACAGCGACTTTGTTTTATACTATGTTATGCTCCGTAGTATATATCTTTGCATTTGGTGTTTGTGTAAACTAAATTATAATTATTTTCGTATTCATATAATCGTAAACCTCACAGTACAATATACTCGTAAATAATTCTTTCTGGAAATTCATAATTGGATAATAAATAACTACTTGCCTCAATATTTTTATAGACTCGTAAACGCCGTGGTTTCTGTGACGTTAAGTTTAACCGGCTTGACTCCAGTTAAACTCGAGTAGTTTTCGAATGAATACGAATTAACATAGTGTTTTACTGTTAGATAAAACGTAATGAAGTAATAAAATGTGCGGTGGTTCGGTCGAGGTGTAATGACACGCTATCAAATATATATTAATGTCCGACTTATCTTTATATAAACAGAGGAATTAGTATGTCTGTATTTGAAAGTTTGAAAATACGTGTGTACAGTGCTAGTTATTTAGCTGTTTTACACGCGTATGCTGCCTATACCTTCATTCCATATCATGTAACTTCTTTTAGTGCATGAGGAATCTATTGCTAGATGAATAATAACTAAGAACACACACAATTTACACAAAAATACTTTAACAGATTCGGTTTTGTCGTACTAAGGCACTATGCATCAACAAACATGAATACAGTCACGTCATTGGTCTAGGGGTTGGATGTCTCTGATGATGATCTTTGGATCAACGGGTCCCGGGTTCGATTCCGGGGTCGGGTAAGTATCTTTGTCTAAACCAGAGGCACTTGCTTTGAGACTGGGTGTCATTGGTGTTTGTGAATTACATGTTTGTAAACTGCCCCCGACAGGTTATATCTAGTGCAGGGGTTCCGTTTCTTTAAAAAAAAACAGGAATAAAAAGCACATAAGCGCGCCCAGGTGTTTAAACATATATTCCAAACCAAATAGGTAATGAGCATTTCCGAATGTTAATACATTTACGCTGATCACGTGGCGCTCATAAAGCCTGGCATTCAGAAGAGGCGCCAGCGACGACTAGCTTGATTGAATACCACTTTCGAATGGTGTCGAAAGTTTGATGGTGAAATAAATCACGGTTTGGGCGGGAAACCGGATTATTTATATCGCGCACAGATTATATTTCTCTGATTGTCATTGTGAAATTGTACCGTTAGTCGGTTTATGGTTCATTTGGTATACAGGTGAGGTTTAGCGGCGCCATTGCAGTTTACTACCAAGCCCATACATGACCCATTGCCAAGCCTCCTCCAATTGTCATTTCCTTTGATCGGCACTTAGGACACCCTCCGAATGGAATGGGATGGTGACACTATGTATACTATATCTGTCACCATACGGCCATCAACCACATCTTACCCTTAAATATATATTAACAAAGGTGTATGCAGTCTAAAAATTGTATTAGTTTTTTGTAGAAAAAAATATTAACATATTATTAAATTTATGGTCACGGCTGTAGCAATGCCAACTAATTCAATCCTGACCGTGTCATAAAAGGTAGCTCAGGGAACCAAATAGCTGACCAGCGTGGTATAGCAGGCTAGGCAGTCAATGATGATGCTATTTACAAAAAAATATGTTTGTGCTCATTTTACTTCAGTACACATAACTTTAACTTAACTGTAATTTAAAATTACATATTTTACTTATACAGTTTACTGTTGCAAATGCTGTGTCGAAATCATAACTACATATTATAAAACAAAGTCGCTATCGTCTGTCCGTCCCTATGTATGCTTATATCTTTAAAACTACGCAACGTATTTTGAAGAGTGTTTTTTAATAGATAGAGTGATTCAAGAGGACGGTTTATATGTATAATACATGCATAATTGCACCCGTGCGAAGCCGGGCCGGGTCGCTAGTAACTGATAAAAACCTAATATTGGTATTAACTTTTTCGATATTAGGTTGTCTGAAAAAGCAATAGCTTCCTCGAACAATTCCCGTAGATTATTCAGTCGCCCACACCTGGTTGACTTCGCGTTGTAAATATCATTCTTCTCGTAATAAATTTCATGAGCACCGCTTTTTTCTTTAGGATAATAAGTTTCGCGGTATGACGTATTTATTACGGTATAATATTTTTATAATATCATCAAGACTGTCTGCTTCGTTGTACAATCTGCTTTGAAGTTGTATTAAATATTTTAATGAAAATCTCTACAATTTTTGTAATTTGCTGTGGCTTACTATATCTTTGACCATTTTATGAAATGGCTAAAGTTACCGTGAGATTAGTTTAAGATGGAATCTTTTAGTAAGCATATTAAAGTACTTTTATTTATTAAAATAATACTCGTAAATGCAAAAAACTATGCTTCACAAAAAACTTGTAGTACCTACCTACCTTACTAGTGCAGGTTTTATTTTTACTTGCATGCAGTCTATAACCTGTTGTACAGTTACACCACCAATAACCAAATAATATGAGCAGCTTCCTGATAGGGGAAATAAATTTAATATGTTATAACCTACCTATCCCAGGAAACGACTATCTTTCTTTAAACATGCGCCTCGACCTTACATGACCACAAAGAACATTCTAGGCATTCACTGACTCCTAGCGATCTCCTAAGTTCCCTTGTTGGGGAATCCACGCGCCTTTGCCTCTCTGCTGCCTAATAAGTACCACGTACCCATGCCCTATAGATGACAAACAATAACAGTCCTGGCTTAATTAATCATACAACTAAACAATTTTCTGTCACACTTTAAAAAAACAATTCCGGTACTAAATTTAATCAACTCCAGAGTCAAGTGATATCTTCATAATTAAATACTATCTCACTGTACCAAGGAGCGCCGTTCTAACCAACCTTTTCCAATTATTTCTCTTTATCACAAAGTTCTCCCGGCGCTACTCAGAGCAAACTACTTCCACTAACGAGGAAATAAGTTGTTGAAGAATGCAGAGGAAGTTGATAAGCACTGCTGTTTAATGAGCTTCATTTGCCAAAGTCACTGGGAAGATAAACTCCTTACGCTAATAGAACTTTGTCAAAGGAAGGGCAACGGAGTCCTTTTTCTTATTTATGAATTCAAATTCCTGTCGCCGCCTCTTACGACACCTTGTACCCGATATATATCCGTGTCGTGATGGATTTAGATATACAGTGTCATTCAATCCCACTATCTTGAGGGTGTCGCAAGAGAAAGGACGAGACATGTTACTTAGCCATAAGAGGAAGAAAGCTTAATACAAACCCTGCCGTTTTGCCAGCGTAGCACAGGAATTTCAATCCAAGTAGATGGTGGAGGCTCGACACAGAATTTTAGAAGCAAAAAATACCACGTTTGTGTTACGACTGAACAATGAACATAGATGGCACAGGGTTTCTTATCAAGTTTTCCTTCTCTTGTGGCTATGTCATTCCCTTTTGTCGGCTCTTGCAACACCCTCGGGATGGAATGGGCTGGTGACACTATGTATTATAAATCCTTCACCACACGGACCAATACTGAACTAACGAAAATATTTGTTTGTTTGTTGGTTTTTTATAAAACGAAACCCCTTGCTCTAGGTATAACCTGTGTCGCGGGGCGGTTTACAAACACGTAATTCACGAGCACAAATGAAACCCAGACTCCGAGCCAGTCCCTCTCTTGCCCGACCCATTGATCCAAAGGCGGCACATCTAACCACTAGACTTTACTAATATTAGCAATTTATTTATTATTGTGGGTTAGATATTTGTATTAATCTTTTAGCTTTTCCAATTTCATTGGGGTCAGCCTCGCTCTATCATGATTTGGCTAACTACCAGTTACGCGGAACGATGCCGTCTGCCCGCTACCCATATAGTGAGACTACCGGTAATTGCGTGGTTAGACCAGCAGTCGTTTCACACGCTACTGACTACGTGTAATGAATACCAATTGAAGTCGGGAGCGTAGGTCTTATTGGCATAGGCTTAAGGGTTTAAGGGCACAGGCCTACGGGCTTTACGTGCCCTCCAAAGTACGGAGAAAGTCAGATATTACTCATAAATGATGAACATCTTGTAGTGTCAGACGGTGTTTGACGTTCAGTTTGCAAGAAACAAAAATGGTGCTGTTATTCTTCATTACTTGTAAGTAATGAAGAATAACAGCACCATTTTTTTTACGTCATGGTATATTTACTGGCTCGTCTAAGAGTGGTGTTATATCGATGGAAATGTACATAAATGATCTGATAATATAAAATGTTTATAGGAATTTGTTCGAATAAAATGCATTTCGAATTTTATGTGTTTCATTGTGAAACAAATAAATATCTACAGCTATTTTTGAGCTAAGATGTTGATGATTAAACCCGTTTATTATGGCAGCAGCTATCAACAACTTTACGACCAAAATTTAGCTGTAAATGGTGTCATTACAGTTGTTATTCGTTTGATCGCGATGTTAGGCGAGTAGTACACGAATACAGAAACAGAAGTTACAAAAAAGCCTTTATCTTTTGAAAGATATTATAATTGGCAAATTCGACATTAAATTAAAACAATGCAAAATAAACTTTACTAAAATGTTATGTTATGTTGTTAAAAATTATATGTTATTATGTCCGTGTGGTGACGGATTAAGAATACACCTTCTCCCCATTCCACCCTAAGGGCGTCGTAAGAACCGACAATAAGAAATGTCATGGCCGGTAACGAGAGAAGAACAAGAGAAGGAAAATTTAATACACAGTAGGATACTAAGGTGTCTTGCAACAGTGATTGTTCGAATCATAAACGTGTCATGTGTGCGGGGCTCCTAATGCGGGGAGTTATACAAATTGATCTCATCCTGGCCCCGGATAGAGTTTAAGCAACGGGAACACACAGTTTGTCGGAAATCACACTATTTATATGGACATTTACTTAATGGCGGGCTTTGTAACGCTGCTGGTGGTTGCCAGGACTGTGCAACTTGAGGACTGTTTGTTAGTTTCACCCGCCAATGTGACATATGGAGGGACACCTTTTTCATGTGTGGCGATTTGTCATATTCCTTTACAACAAAGAATACAAATTTCTGTGACTGAATCTCATAAATATAAATATGTATGGATGGGTACGTACCTATAAGTATATTGACACATTTACTAATTATGAAGACTAACTGAAGTAGTTTAAATAAAATCCAAAATCAAATCAAAACAAATTTATTCGTACGTATTAAATATTTTTTTATAGAAAAATAATCTAAGCACAGTGCAGATATATCAAGTCAATAATTTAGCTCATAAATATGGAAATTTTGGTGAAGATGGAAATTCATCTTTTATTGTTTTACGTAGATTTCTAGAAACTTTCATTCAAGTAAACCGATGAGTTCAAAATAAGCAGTGTCACGCTTAATTTAAAAAGCTTTAAAAGTAATCCCACAAGCTTTGCATGTTGCATATTTTAGTAAATTTACAAGAAACGAAACGGGCACCACATTTTGCCGAGTCCTGCAAGGTAATGGTCTAAGATGGTTGTAATAGCCAACAATATTGAAGTAGAGTGCTGATTGTTGCCGATTTGAAGGAAAAGAACGCGGCTTTATTGGGGTAGCCGGGATTGCAACTCGACACAATTTTCCGCTTAGCAATAATGACACCGTTATTTCTTCACGTACATACCATAATGGCTGGTCAAGTTTTCCACTTAGTGGCATTGAACACAAATATTTTAAATACCGAGTGGTATTTCAAATATTTGCGTTTTATTCATATGTTAATATTTGGTTGATTCCTTGTGTTCATTGCTTACGACTTACTTTTCTACCAATTTAAATAACCTTTGATAAGAAGAAATGGTAAATTAATAAAACATTTAAAAAGCTTTTATTTTAAATTAAATGAATGTAGGTTAATGACATTTCTAAAAAGTGCCTGCCGAAGAAGTTTGCCAAGAGATTTTACGAAAATAAAAAAATATGTTATCCCGCACAAATTAGTAATTAATTAAGCTTCTAGAGGTTTCTGAAAAGTATGAGCGAAAAAAACGAACACAGGGACGGGACTCGGTGATTTTAAACATGATTCATTTCATTACAGGCTCTCGTTTGAATTTCGTTTCGACGGTTTAGAAAATATTCCGGACATAAACTCAAACGGAACTTTATTTACGTAGGTTTTATCACAAAACTCGTATAAATCGTCATATCTAAAGTTACCATTATCATCTTACGACCCCTGTCCCACGCTAGGTGGTAGTCTCCTTACACACCTATCAGTAGATATGACATCCAAAGGTATGACCTTTCATACACAATTCCTCATTCTTACAATCCATCCATCTCTTTTGATCTCCCACAACCCATAATGTAGAAAGCATTCAGCTTCTGGTAGGTATTAAGTTAGTTGGTTTCCGCAGCAGCTTCTGCTTAGCCGTTATTTTATCTGGCTTAACGTTTTTCTTAGCTTAGTGGAGCTAAACCCGACATTAAACGTCGGCTCCAACTTTCCAGAACAACAGATAAAAACTAGCGGCAGAGCAGCGGCCTCAGCGGACAGTAAACCAGCTATATTCGGTTTATTGCTTAAATAAAGCTAGGTTAGTACCAGAGCCACCACGCTTTCTATACCTATGTGAGTCAGTCCCGTTTCTTGTATGAAGACAAAACTCCGTAAGCCCTTGCATACTGCGCTGGCCTCCTTCCAGTCTGGTGGAGTGAAATCTGCTCACGGTGCCGAACTGAACAGGCCGCAGTTGACCATATTTTTTTCCAATTCTTACGACCAGGACTTTTAGTCGCTTAGTTCGCATGTTTTACTAATAGATAGATAAAAGATTTCTTTTAAATAAAAATGTCACGACATCTTTTTAAAAATTCTTTTTTAAGTGATAGTTATTAGTTAAGAATGCTGCCTAAGTAAATAGAGAAGTCAAGAAAGTCTGACGCCTTTTTTTTCAACGTCTGTAACTTTGAGAGATAGTCAGGAGAAAGTGCACTATTTATAACAAAAACTAATAGTTTTATTATCGAAATTAAGCACTTTCAACAGATTGGTCGCGTGTAAAAGCCATTTATCATACGTTATAAGTAGTTAACTTCAAAGTGTAATAATCGCGAACACCTAAGCCATCTTTGTTAAATTACTTCAATACAAGTTAATAAAAACAAAGTACAGATGTAGTCGCAGTGTGGTCACCCGCGGGATTGCGTACATTGTGTCATGGCAGCGAGTTGGTGGCGCGCGTGCCAAACTGCGGATGGAGGGGAGGGGGAGGGACGGGATGGCGGGATTTCGTCCAATTTGCATGGGATACTTTATGACCAGCAATAGTCATTGGCCAATTTGGCCACGTTGGCTACGAGCCACGTACCCACCTATAGTTAACAATGTTTTACTCATCATCATCTGTATTGCCCTTAATTAAGGTCAGGATCGGTGTAACCTCATTTAGCTAAGTAGTTATTTATGAAGATTTTTTACTATCTGACCTACGATACCAACTTGGGTATTACGTACGACTAAGCTAAATACGGGGCTTGATTTCAATTTTCACGTTACCTATTTACTTGGTGGATCACTTACGTGAGATCTAAGATTGGTAACCGGGACGTTAACGTATCCTCCGAAGCATGTAGAAGATCAGATGTGACCATATTATGGTCACCCATCCAACAATCAGCTGAGTTTGAGATTAAATAAATAAATAAATATCCTTGGACATTTCACACAACGCCATCTCGTCCCAAGCTAAGCAACTTAATGCTTGTGTTATGGTAACGAGATGGATGATAAACTACTTAAATACATTTTTTTTTTTGTAAATACATACATATTATAGATAGAAAAACACCCAGACCCGGAACAAATACTTGTAGGTCATACAGATATTTCTTCCGTGCGGGGATCGAACCCGCGACATGCTGCGCAGCATTAGATCGCTCAACCACTGAGCCAACCGTGTCGTTTTGATTGCGTGTTTCCTGCAGGTCGATTGGGCCACAGACAAATCTCAGCGTTTTATACGCTTTTAAAAATTAACCACCCGTTTCCTGCTCGTGTTATTTGGCCATAACATAAAATTGGTCGTTTATCTTGATCAACGCCCGTCCTCCCCACACATCACAATAAGCTCCAAGAAACACCCCGAAAATTATAATTGCTAAACAAAAAACTGAATGCAACAACAATACAAATTTCGAAATGCCCAATTATGTATTCGAATAACGAAACATCGAATTTGTAAACGCAAACATCGGTTCCATTGTGTTCGATAATCTATTCGAGTGACGGCTACAATCGAGTGATAACGATCGCTCGGCGCTGTGACATCTCGATTGGATGCGGGTCGCACTTGGGAATTATCTACATGAATTTATTTACGGATTGATCGGAGATTAGGCTGGTGTGCGTTGTGTCTGCACCTACAGTAATACTAACTCTGCGCGTGTGGTTTCAAAAAACTAATACCGTCGCTCAGGATACTGAGGGTGTCGTCAGCGACCAAAAGAATGAAAGAGACAGATAACTTTGGCCAAGATAGAGAAAATATGATAAAAAATCTTGTGCCATCCCGTCTGGCCACCGTAGCACAGTAAGCTGAGCTTGGGTAGAAGCCAACTATCGTACAAAGCTAGACCCGATGGCAGTAAAACTGAAACTAACATCTATTTGGGACTCTCCTGCATAGACCGCCTTCACACATTTTTAGCGATCTTCATATACACCATTTACTTACTTTGTTATTTTCTCATCACTTTGCAAATATACGTGTAACCCATTCATAAAACTTTCCAGCAATTACTAACTGCCGCGCAGCAGATCTAACGACATACCAGGCGTATCTAAGACCAATAAATCGAGTTTATATTAAAATATTCACGACAAACAAATAACTTGTATGAACGGTTTCCGATCGTGGCTCTCGACGTTTGAGCAATTCATGTGCCCTGATTGCGGTTCAACTGATCTAAGGTTTCAAAACGACTCGGATATCAGTACAATGTTCATTATGTTACTGGTTCATTTCCTTGTAACACGTGTCGATTACAGGCAACTGGTAATTAGCGAATTTATGGTCGAGCTATAATACAATTGCTTCAGCTGCCGGTCTGAATTTCCTAGGTTTAAAGTTGAAGAATCTAACTTGGACAACCAGGGGCCACAATATAGAGAACCTTCTTCAATAATTTACCATCCAATAAAAAAAAAAAATTTTTAGAATTTAATAATGGCTGGAACGAATTCTTGTTGAAGCTGAATTTGAATATAATCTGGCTAACTTTGTTCTAAATGTTTTAAAGTTAGGCAAAAGAACCAGCCACTAGCCAAGGAAAGCTTGAAGAGGGAAACGTTTCTCGAGTTGTATGTCAACATAACCTGATTTCACTCTATTGAATTGGAGAAGTGTCTATTGAGCTTTGAGTGAGCTGAGATTATGAAGATAATTTTGTTATTTTACTACATGCAATACATGTATGGTCCTATTCATACGTAACTTTATGACTCTAAATGTGTGTGTATGAACATTCTCAAACATTGTAGATTGAAAATTGCTTAAAATGCTCAACTTACGTGATTAAAGCCGTGAGGCGTGAGAACAGAATTTGTATTTGCTAAATCTCCTGGATAGTTAATTTATGTAGCCAGGGTGAGGTACATGTATCTAGTAACACAAATCGTGGCAAAATGATCGCTCTCACTTCTCGACACAACACTTTTTTAAAGATGACTTCCTTGCAATAAATATACCTTGTATAGCGGTCCACGATCAAAAAGACACCCAAAATATAAAAATATACCTTTTACGGTTTACAAAAAGACAACTGCCCAACCCTGGAATCAAACCACGGATTAATAAACCAATAACTGCAATAATCTAAAATCCATTAACAATTTGGTCTACTGTGTCTTGCATACTATGTTCCCTTTGTCGAGTTAGCAGACAACAATTCGCTGCCAATTGTAATCCCTTTCCGATAACTATTTAGGCCAATTATAACCTTTTATCGCTGATGCATTAGGCCACGTTGCCAAAGCGGGGGGTAATTGATTGTCAATTGTGTGGTTTTACAAATGATTGAGCCTAGTGCGGGCGCATTAGTGGCGTGATAACGCCAGGCTGGCAGAGCTTTG
The DNA here is from genome assembly GCA_905475355.2 of Clostera curtula. Classification (NCBI taxonomy): domain Eukaryota; kingdom Metazoa; phylum Arthropoda; class Insecta; order Lepidoptera; family Notodontidae; genus Clostera; species Clostera curtula. The sequence goes on along the minus strand of FR997803.1, from coordinate 331,884 downwards.
TAATTTACTATGCGATTTGTGATAAATTTGCTCTCGAATTTGGCAAATTTAGTCGTCACTCCAGTGGTGAGAACCATGTGCTGCTTGTTTTGGATCTATTGTTGCTTTTATGCCGCCACTTCACATATATAGCTATTCGTATTCGGTATTCGTATTTGCTATTTTTGTATAAATGTCAAATATCTTTATTGGGAAAAAATATTGATACTTTACCAAAGTTAATAATTAATTGAGATTAAGGATTTAATTATGTTCTCAATTATTTATTTATTCAATAATTTTTACATTCATTTGATAATTCATGACGAAGAATGAACATAACACGACGTCGATGGATGAATGAAAATCTAAGGGCCATCTTGATTATCTTGTAATAAATTATTCGCGATTCATTATTGAATAGACATACTAAAGAGCTGAAAATGTTTATTTTCAATCAGTTAACACTTGAATGCACAGACTTGAACAGTTTGATTTAGAAGAGGCTGTGGCTTACCAATCCGGTCAATGCCAACCGTGGAGCTCTACAAAGACCTGTATGTAAAAATAAAAATTATTTTCGTCTATAGCTCTGTTCTGTGGTAATGTGTCTAAATGTGCAAGGTACTTGTAATGTGCATATTAAAACATATTGCATACTAAAACATATAGTATAGTCTTTTACTAACATAAAGAGATTCTTTTGCGACAAGAATATATTGGAAAAATATTTATTCTATATTTAGGGTTTCACACCAATCGCTTAAAATTTCGTTTCTTTACGCATTTGTTCAATTGTTCATTATGGTAAATGTTTTGACTATCACAATAACACCATGTGCAAAGATGTGTATAAATGAAGAATCCACCTTATAAATCCAAATTAATATTTACCACCGAAAGGCTACTAAGGGTACAGAGAAAAGGATACAAAGAGGCATAGTTTGAGTGTTTGTAACGAAAAGAACAATTAGTATGCTATTTTATCTCTGTTTATTATTCTACTGTCAATAAATTCTACTATTTTGTGAATGAAGACTAAATGCGAAGCCGAGATAAGCACAAGACTCAAGCCCATGCGATCGAAGCATTAGCTGGTCAATGATATTAGTCAAAAAGTTATCATTTATATTTGAAAGCATCTTTGTAATTTCATATACATCCGAATTCACAACATCCTATATCAGTATCCTAATTAAAGCCGGTTTAGAAATAGTGGGAAGAGAAAACACACTGCAGGGCGTAGGGACATTCGTGCCGTATCGCATGCGATCGCCTGTGCCGATTCCCTGTCGCTGCCCTACGGTCGCCATTTGTATAATCCGATAAAAGATTGCTGAACAAATAGATCTTTTCAATTATAATTTCGCTTTCACTTTGGAAATAAATCTAAACCTGGTTGAGAAACAATATAATGTCTGGCATCTGCGAGGACAGCTTAATATCTACATTCCGACTAAATTTATTTATAAATTGAATGTATTAAAACACAATATTTTATGTTGCCTATGTCTATGTGTGACTATGGTCCGTGTGGTGATAGATTTAGAATACATAGTGTCACCATCCCATTCCATCCTGTGGGTGTCGTAAGAGCCGACAAAAGGAAATGTCAAGGCCGAACACCTAGCCGCAAGAGAAGGAAAACTTGAATCGAAACCCTGTGCCAACCCGTCTAGCCAGCGTGGCGCAGTAGGCTAATTACCCTCCCTGACACAGGAGGAGGCCCGACTCAGCAGTGGGTCATTTATGGGCTAAAAAGTATGGACCTATGCATGAGTGGGTTTCTATGCTCATATTTAGCCTTGCAATGAAGCTTCACGCGGTTGCGCTCACGTCGACATTGTTTAATTAAAAAGTACTGTTTCGGCGAAGGCTTGATCTTCATGAAAATTAAATAAGTAACGTAAGTTACGCCTGATGGCATTATTTTCAGCGATTACTGGGACAAACAGACATAGACTTTTTATAAAATGTATTTTTGTTATGAGCACCTATGTAAATTTGTATGATATAAGGACAAAATATTATGATGGTATTAAAATATCTACAAATAAACACTTGACTTTATTTATGTGTTAGATCTATTAAGGTTAGGTTAGTTTTTGCTGCCTCAAAAGGCTTTAGTCGGCAATCCAGGACAATCAAAGCCGAAATAATGGCACGGGATGACCGCGAAACTGGGTCAGGGTAACCTCATTGTTCCAGAATTTTGAGTCATTCTCTGGAAATTATTAAGGGTATTATGATAACCTTGCAATGACGAGTTCGTAAGACGACCTCATAATGAAATTATGTACTTCTACTTGTTCTGGGCCCATAAATGACCCACTCCTGAGGCGGGCCACCTCCAACTACAAGGAGGGTAATTAGTCTACTGACCAGAAGTGTCGGCACAGGGTTTCATAGCAAGTTAAATTATGTACAGACGTCTCTAATTAATCTACCGGTTGGAGATACCGCCTTTAGATCACTGGTTCCTGGTTAGATTCCAGGGTCAGCGTCTTTTTGGACCGGAGGTACTTGCTCTGGGTCTGAGTCTGATGTTCGTGAATTATGTGTGTGTACCATGTGTGTACAGAAGCCCGAAGATAAAAATATACGAGTTAACGATGTACTTGTAGTTAGTATTTTTGGTGGGTGGGAAGATGCGACTGAACGAACTAGATTTAGACATTAGCCTACCACTGATACTTTCCGGCGCTCTGGCCAGACAAGTTAGTTTTCTGTTTACGTGCCTCTAACTCGGCCCCTCTTGCAATACTCTATAAGGCGCAAAGGGATGATCATCCAGCCAGACGAGGTGGTATGTCTGGCTAGGGGTCGCTGCGCCTATCCCCCCATAAATGTAGTCGGGGAAATCTTAACTGCGCGAATTGCTCTTGAAATTTCGCTATCGCGGTGTAGGACTTTTTGATAATTCTCGCATTTGTAGGCGATATTTTTCGTTAAAATATTTCGGGTAAATTGTATAAAGTATGAAGCATGTTGGTCGCTACACTCTCAAACCTAAAAACATGCACTTCTATCAATATTTATTTAATTTAACAAAATGGTTAGTCAATTTTGCTACCCAATTATTCAGATTAGTTAAGACTAGTTAGTTGTTATGACGCTCGTTAGGGTAAACCTAGACCTCGAAAGTAACTTGCTGAGGATGATGATAAATATAGGTTTCTGCAGTTTCTGAAACCCCCGATACAGTTATATTGGATAGCTTACAAAAAAAGAACAGACATCTGAGCTGATATTTTTAACATTCCTAACTGAGAATTGCAGAAAATGACATCATTATACTACTTGATACCAATCTCCATGAACAAATATTAAAAAACTAAACCAGAACAGATTCAGAAGCTATATACGGGCACAGACAGACTCGGGATGAATAATATACTTATACGTCATGTGAATAGTTAACCTTAAACTAAACATGGTTCAAATTCTAACTGTGTACACACCATGCCTCTTCTCTTAAACTAACAAAATACCCCATTTGAAAGGGTGCGAGGCTTCTTGTTTGCTGTAACGTAGAGCGGAAGACAATATCTCCATTTCTTGAAGCGGTTGTAGGGTACACAGGGCTGTTTTGACTTATTTGATGAGGGGATGTGGGGCATGATAATACCGCAAACAGGTAGGACACTCTTTGCCCTTGGCATAATTTAATTTTTAGACACCCTAGATGCTGGCTGATATTAAAATGGCCTACAGAGATTTCTAAACATTTTTGCGTAAATCTAAATTTGAAAATATTATTTTTTAATTTTATACTTTTACGCTGATTACACTAATTTTAATCAACGAGTCGAAGGCTTAAATATAATACCGTAATAAAAGTAAATACCGTCAAATCTACTAATTGTAAAATGGAATCAAATTATCCTAAGAGAAAGTATGATTCCAAATATATTTTAAATATAACTTAGTTTGAGAAGTTAAATGAAATGGTTCTAGTGAGTGCCCAAGGTCTGTCGCAGGGCCGCACTGTGCCGATCGGTATTCGTGTGTATTGTATTTGGTTAATCGGTCGGAAATTCCAATTTTGTGTGCTAGGGAGATCACAACGATCTAAGGGCCGATCCCTGAAGGGATGGTTAAAAACGAGTTAGTTCTCTTTAGTTTATAAATAAACATTTAACAAACAATACGTGACCTAGTCAGTTAGAATGTAACCTCAATGGTTCAGTTAAAATGTAAAATCAATATGATAAAATTATCTACCTTATTGACTTATAATCAAAATTGTCTTATAGTCTTTTAGAAATAGAAAACAAAGATAATATGAAAAACAGATTATACCGGTTACTTTTGCACGATAAAGATAATAAAACATTGGTAAAAGCAGCACATAATACCTACTATTCTTGTAATTAGATCAAAATATATTTTTGTATATAATGGCATCTTATCTCTTTTAGGTCAACGTATATGAATAGCCAAGATGTATGAAACCCAAGCTGGAAAATATTTTATCCTGGCTTTCGAAACACACACGTTTTGTAACAATTCTCTAAAGGTGGGTACTGACCAACGTAACGAGGTGTAATGTTACGTGTTACACAGCGGGCATTCGTGCAGTCCGTACGTCATGTTACGGGGAAATCAGCGACGTTCCGACAGCACGAATGTCCGCGTGTAACAGGTTAGTACCCGCCGTTCAGTACCCAGCATTAAATGTCGAGTTAATCAATACCTATTAATCTTTCATTATCTAACACAATTTTTTATCGACTACTTTATGACATCATTGAAAATGCAAATCATCCTAGCTTAGTCTAAAACAAAATGACTTTGTTTTGCTACCATACGCATGCGTAGTGTCTATTCGCATGTAATGTTCAAAGCAGAAGGGACTGGAGGGTACGTTTACCCAATCATTATCCCGCTATCCTGGTAAATTATTGAGACATCCCGGTTTTAACGCCAGATGCTATTTAGATGTCCTCCTGTTTATTAGTTAGCCCGTAATTTGTCATAGGACGCGTTGATAGCCGTAATTTAAAGGTTTACCAAGCGGTGACGGAATTATTTCGGAGACATCATTCCAACCGGGATGTGTTTTAGGAAACATTTGTCATTCGGAACACGAACGGGGTCCTCTATTCGTTTACGGATCCAACAAAAACAAAAATCTGATTACTGCTTTGAAACATTGAGTCCAGAAGTGGCGAATAGCCTTGGAGGGTGCGATAGACAAACGTATAAATGTTCTATTCCTTTGTATGGTGGCTGTATTTTGTAGAACCACGTAGCATTGTATTTAAACACGATTGCTTAAGTTACAATTGCGAATGATGTTTATAGAATCTTCATTTTGGTTCACTGTGTGGGTGTAAACGATTTAACCATATCGTATATTTGCAAAACAAACAGGCGACGAAAATTTCCAAAATTTGTATGTAAAGTCGTTGAAAATGTGACAACGAAATTTATAACCACATTGCCAAGCTTCAATTTATTTACTTTAACATCGAATAGTCACATGTCAATATATTCCAAAGAACTTATAAAATTATAATTTATATGACTTTTACAAAAGCAATACCTTACAAGTTAATATTATTTTTATAATAAACTAGTGGCCCGCCCCGGCTTCGCCCGTGCAAAGCGGGGGTGGGTTATACTTAAAAACCTTCCCCTTGAATCACGCTATCGCTATTAAAAAAAACCGCTTCAAAATCCGTTGCGTAGTTTTAAAGATTTATGCATACATAGGGACGGACAGAAGAATGCGACTTTGTTTTATACTATGTAGTGATAGTGAAGATAAGGATTTTCTCTCAATCTGGTCTATGTAAATAACCACAACAGACAAACCAGACGAAAATCCTTCATTATATTACCGGTACCCGATCCAACATTGAATTGCTTAAGAAGGGACCCGAAGCCACTATCATGAATAGGCCTACCTGATAGTGGGAGTACTTTCAGAGATCAAACCGAGGGAAATAAATGATCGGTAACACGAGAAATCCTTCGCCAAATCGGATTTGCCACTATCCGCCGACTGAAGATTTGCTTGCTCGTATGACAATTGTTACTGCGGCACCGAAATGATTTATCAATGTCACACCGAATTGAAGCTTTCTTTGCTCGCCAGGTTTTTGCGACATTTTCTCGAATAGGTCACGTTTAGAACTTGTAGGTGTAAGAATATTTTGGTCATATTTTTATTTGTATTTTATGAATGGATGTTCGGCCACATTTTTTTTAATGAAACGTATCTCCTGCATTAGGTTAACCTGTGCCGCGGGGGCAGTTTACAAACATGAAATTTACGAACACAAATGACACCCAGACTCGGAGCAAGTGCCTCTGGTTTACACAAAGACACTTACCCGGTCCCGGAATCGAACCCATGTGATCCAAAGGCGGCACATCCAACCCCTAGGCCAACATGTACAATTTAATAATCTTTGTAGCGGTTAAACAATAATTATGATTTATTTATGATAGTAGTCACCATGGAACCTAAAAGCTCTTCTGGTATAATATGTGTTTGTTTTTAATTGCCATCATCATCTCCAACTCAACTGATAAAAAAACACTCCTGACTTGGGCTTCTCTTCAGGAAGAACTTAATGCCGCTTATCTCAGTTTCTCATTATCTTGCGAGCAGAATTTCTTCCGAACTAGCTTCGCTTCTTACTACATAGACGCATACATGTTTGTGTCAAACAAAGTTATTTTATCTTATTTAATGACTTGGTGACACTATATTCTAAATTGTCACCACACAACCAGTGTTATTATTTGTATAACGTCAAATATTTTATAGCCACATATTTTATATTTACATTAACTATTGCTTTAATCATAAATTACCTCTAAGTGACAATGACAAGTAATTTGTGTCGCGTATGCTCGTAAACGTACGTCATCAAATTCAAAAATCATTTGGTCATTATTGTCTGTGGCGTCGTGTTTCTGTGTAATTATTATCTTCATTGTTATTTATGAGTTACGTTACAATCAATGTCAAAGATGTTATTTCTGTTGAAATGTTTTGTTCATTAACATTCGGTACGCGGGCTGCTTTTATATTATTGTCAACATCAATTTTACATATAAATGAGGAAGGATTCCGGACCTTTCCTAAAATTGACGAAAGAGAATCGTCTACTGTGTATCACGTTAACTAGATGGGTCCGAGTTATAAGGATTTATGTCGTTCTTCTTATGCGTCGAAATTTTAAGCCTTTGGTCAGGTGCATCTTCGAAATGTAATAGGATAGTAATATGACGGGTCCTCGAGAGACGTGAAATTATTTAAAAAATTTAAGATAATTTATGCGTTCTATTCTTTTTTTTATTAACTATAATTATAGTTTCGCATTTTACCGTATCGTGACGTCAGTTGGATACCAAAAACAGTGTTCTATAGTATTGAATTTTATTACCCTCTTTTTTAATTTCGTGAACAATAAAATTGCGCACCACTACGCAAACCACTGAGAACATAACATTTAAACAACTGACTTACTTCTACACATTTTTTAAATATTCAAAAGACAAGGCGTATAAAAATAAATTGAATTAGAAACAGGCACTTTTCCCAACACAAGCGCAGCGCAATGCAGATCAAAGCGAAAAAAGCGGATTACTACACAAATGAAACCAATTTATAAAGCCGACGGTCCGTCTACAGAATTACATCAACAGACCAGCGCCGAGTTGCCATAATACTGCTGTAATTCATACCATGTTTAAAAAATATTCCGAGTCTTTTAACTCTGCTGTTTCTAAATTCTATTTTTATTCAAGTTGACAAATGTGAATTCTTTTGACAGGTCATATACATTGACCATGGGTTCTGGAGCCTGCTCTACAGAGACGAGCTGGTACAAATCAATGGATTAAACAGATTCCGTAAAACTTCTTGCAAGCTCGGGTAACAGTCACAAAGGGTCTTCATATTCATCAGTCTTCATATTTTGTTAATTTTTGATACTAAGCGGGTTTAAGGTCTGGGCAAACAGCGGACGGGGCGGGACGGCGACGCGACGCTGGCGGGACGTGAAAAGTTGTAATGTATTAGTTAATGTAGAATATGTCACACAGAGCCGACGCGACGCGACCGCTAATCTCGCGCCGAGCGCGACGGCTCTATGTGACCTATTCTACATTTACTAATACATTACAACTCTTCACGTCCCGCCAGCGTCGCGTCGCCGTCCCGCCCCGTCCGCTGTTTGCCCAGACCTTAAGTAAAATAAAAAATTGGCTCATAACAATGTTTTGATACCTAGTTTACCAATGGGTCGGGCTTTCTCCAATAAAATTGAGTTAAATAGCCAACTGTTTCACGTTGGTCAAAGGTGGCAACATCAGTATTATGTAAGGCCATCAGGAAAATAATGATTATGTTTAAATATCTTGATACTTAAATCTTATAAAAATTGCTCCAGGTTCAATCCCCTTTCTATTCATCACCATCTCAGCCCTTAAAACCACTGCTGAGTCAGACTTTCTCCTATAACATGGGGGATTAATCTGCCATGAAGACAAGACGTAGTACGCTAGGTTGCTTTACAAGTTCACCACATTAATATTATTTTCCCAAAGACTACAAGGTCCAAGTCATGGCAACTCCAGATCCGTATAAATGAAATGGGGGAGCTGTATCTTTTTCCACAGCTCAATGAGTGTGAACAAAGTGCGGCGCGATACGTGAACGCGGCTGGACACGGCCTGTACCCGTTTTCCTTCCTTATCTTGATTCATTCTCTCTTCTGATAATTTATTGCTGTTTTGTATAATAAATAAATAAATAAAAATAAAAATAAAAAAGCCTTTTATTTCACACCTTTGCAATATGTATAACAGTTAATAGTAGATAATAATTATTTTTCCAAATTCATGCAATAGTAAAATTTAATAATGGTATAGGTATGTAATTGTTTTCATTGATCATCTTTCATTTTTTTATCATTGAGCTCTAGGTAATATACATTTCGTAATTTTAATTGGGGAAGCTATATAAATAATAGGTATACAAAATTCAATTTATCTTGAATTAGGAATCTAAGATTTAAAATATAACATTATTTTAGATTTGATTGATTAAATATTCAGTATTTGAAAATAATTAATTAGTGTTATTTAATTTAATATTTGACTATATTTAAAAACTAAAATCACTTGATAAAGTAAGAATACGATTTATAGAATAAACAATTTAAATATTTTCTAAGCGTGAACCCCTCTCAATTGAGGGTAAAGGCCTCCTCCAGAGATGCCCAGTGGTCTCTATCCGCAGCTTTTGCCATCCATCTTTTTCCAGCAGTTCGTGTAATGTCATCTTCCCATCTAGTTCTAGGTCTACCTCTCTTCCTTTTTCCTGAGGGTCCTTGCCAGGACGTTACCCGACTTGTCCACCTGTCGTCGCTCATTCTCCCCACGTGTCCCGCCCATCGCCATTTTAATCTCTTAGCGTAACTTAGAGCGTCTATTACTCCTGTTACTTCTCTTATCTTGGAGTGGCGTATTTTATGTATTTTTCTGATTTTCATCATGCTTCTCTCCATACTCCTCTGGCAAGTAGTTATTTTGTTTTTGGCTCGTCGTGTGAAATTCCAAGTTTGGCTGGCGTACGTGAGTGATGGTAAGAGACAGCTGTTCATAACCTTTCTTTTTATTTTTACAGGCATATGGCCTTTGAAAATTTCCTTAAGGCTCCAAAACTTCTTCCATGTCCCTTTTATCCTCCTATCGATTTCCTTTTCGTTGTGTTGTTTATCGAAAGAGATTTGTTTGCCCAGATATATATAAGAATCGACATATTCTAAGGGTACATTATCTATATGTAGTTGGTTTTTTGATGCATTTGTCATTAATTTAGTTTTTTCAAAATTGATCTCCAAGCCTACCTGTTTACTTTCTTTTTTGAGAGTGCATATCATATGTTGTAGGTCGGTACTGTTCTCAGAAAACAAGACTAGGTCGTCAGCGAATCTCAGGTGGCTAAGCCGCCGACCTTCAATATTTAAACCGACTGTGCTCCAACCTATTTTTTTTATTATAGACTCCAGCACTGCTATAAATATTCTAGGAGATAAGGGGTCTCCTTGCCTTACCCCTCTCTTTATTGGAAAGGCAGGTCCGGCTGTCTCTAACTTCACTCTACTTGTGTTGTTGTCGTAGAGGTATTTCAGCACTTTGATGTATTTGGACTCTACATTTTGCGACTTCAGTGTTTCCCATATAGATGAATGAAGTATTGTATCAAAAGCCTTTTGGTAATCAATAAGCGCTATATAGAGTGGTTTTTGATGTTCTTGATATTTCTCGATGAGTATCTCGATTGTGTGGATATGATCTACCGTTGAGTAGCCTCTTCTGAACCCTGCTTGTTCGATTGGTTGGAATGTATCTAGTGTGGGACTTATTCTTTTTTCTATTATCGATGCGAACAATTTGTACAGCGTAGGCAGAAGGCTGATGGGTCGGTAGTTGCTTACATCGTTAGGGTCTCCTTTTTTATAAAGTAATATAATATTTGACTCTGACCATTCTTTTGGTGTTTTAGAGGTATCTAAAATTTTGTTAAAGAGTATTGTTAAGGGTGTCGAGAGAGCTGTACAAGCAATTTTTAATGCTTCGTTCGTTATCCCATCAGGTCCCGGGCTTTTGTCTGGTTTGAGCCGTTTTATTTCCTTAATGATTTCAGATTCCTGTATTGGGTGTATCTCTGAGACGCTTTGCGTTTCCTCTGGTAGGCAATGGCGGGTTTCCTGCTGTTTTGGTGCGTCGTACAAGGTTTTATAGAACGAAGTGGCTATTTGGAGTATGTCTTTCCGGTTGTGAGATACTCTGTCCGATACGCGGAGGCCTTCAATCCAAGGTTTATGTAATCTTAGTTCGTTGTTCGCTCTCTTTAAGCTGCCGGACGTATTTAGATGTTTTTCTATAGTATGCCGTCGATGTTCCTGGTAATCTTGTCGCAAGTATTTACTTATAAGTTTGTACAGAGCGCTTAATTCGTTCTTCATTGCTCTCGATTTTGGCTTTGTTCTTTGTAAGTCTTTTCTTCGGTCTATTAGTCTCTTAGTGCGATCAGATATAACGTTGTTTATTTTTGCTGCTTGTTTGTTAGTGATTGAAGCTATGTTTAAGCTATTTTTGATAGCCGTGGTTAACTTGTTGTAATATTCTTGGACTGTATCTTCTTCATATCGCTGGCTAAGCACTTCTTGGTGGTAAAGCAATTTTTCTATATATGTTGAGATTTCTTCGTCTGTTTTCAGTGTGTTATTGGGGTAATTTGAATAGGTGGCTCTACATTTTTTAAATGTTTTAAGACAAAAAGTCGCCCTTACGCACCTATGGTCTGTCGGGAACTGTATGTTTAGTACTTGTACATTCTGTATGTTTTTGTGCAGGTTTGAGAGAATATAATCAATTTCATTTTTAGTGTTACCACCTGGGGATGTCCATGTCCATCTTTGTTTGCTTTTCTTTTTGAAGAATGTGTTCATAATAGAGAGATTGTTCTCATAAGCAAACTGTAGTAGTCTTTCTCCTCTTTTGTTTCGTTCCCCATACCCAAACTTGTTTGTTATTGGATATTCCTTCTGTTCTATTTGGCCTAATTTGGCATTAAAGTCGCCCATGACCACTACATTTACTTCGGCTAATTTCAGAGCTTTGTCGACAGTCTCGTAGAAAGCCTCGATTTCTTCGTCGTGGGCCGCATCGGTTGGTGCATATACTTGTATAATGCTTAATTTGAATTTATTTATATTTAGTTTCAAAAGCGCCACTCGTTCTGATAACCCAACAAAGCTTTCAATGTAATTTTTGAGGTGTTTCTTTACCAGGAATCCCACTCCGTAGAGTCCCGGTGTTTCTCCTATGTAATAGAATATTATATCCTGGTATTCTTGTATTGTATTTCCAAGTCTTCTTATTTCTGACAAACCGATTATGTCGAACTTTACATTTTTCAGTGCTTCTTGTAGCTCCAACAGGCGTGTATGAGTCGATAGAGTTCTTACATTGTATGTAGCTATATAATATAAGGTAGGGTCTTTAAAATCCTTTGTTGAAGATGGAGAGTTATTTACCTCTGGAGGGTGGTGGTCTGATTCTCCCGCGGTGACCAGCCGTTTTGGGAGATTTGGGTTGAGAGAGGGGTTCGCTGGTTGCTAGAGTGTTGTTTGGCTTGAGTTTTGTGTTGCATTTTGTGGAGAATGAGATCCGTGGTATGTAAGCGTTGGTTTCTTTATGAGATAGTTATTCATACTGCTAATTTTTTTTATTTTTGCGCATTGTTTATTATTTCCATTCTTGCTAAAGCTTGAAGTGTCTTGTGGGGATTCTGATAGATTTCTTTTCTTGTTGTCTTTCTTCTCCTGCCCTTGCCCTTTTGGGGTGACTGGTTCGTTTTGTCTTTTTTTGTCGCTCAAGATGATAATTTTATCATATTTTATGATAGCCCTATTACCCAGTTCTCTTTCCTTTATGAGCTCGATTTGAAGCTCTTTGCGTTTGTTGATTATTTCCAAGGGAAAGTCTTCCTTTATGTAATAAGGTGAGTTCTCTAACTTTTTCTTATTTTTTAGTACCTTTATTTTTATGCCCATAGTGGCTAATGTGACTACAATAGGCCTAATTTTTCCCCCTTTTTTTCCTAGTCGTCTAACTGATTCAATACCATACTCGCTGCAATTAATAGTTAGCATGTTATTTATGATGCTCAACACCTTCTCTTCCAAGTCCTGATAAGACCGTTCGTGTTCTTCTACTCCGAAAAAAAGTAAATTTTTTCTTCTCGCTTGTCTCTCAATATTTTCTATTTTATTCTTGTGTGATTCTAGTTGTTGTTCCAGGCGCTCGTTCTTTAATTCTAAGCTGTTAAACTTCTCGCTCATGGTGGTAATAATGGTATGTTTTATTTCATCTTTTATATCAAGCATGTCTGCCTTTTGCTGCCGTATTTCTTCTTGCATACTTCGGAGCATACATTTTAATTCCTCCATTTTTTTATATTGACTCTATTTGTCAGTTCAGCGTGAAGTATCGCCCTCTTGTGGTAAGTAGCGGAGTTAGCTACTCCGGTGGTGTGTGTGCTTAACGATGTTTTCTCGCGAGTTTCACTACTCGACGCTAGATGGCGCTAATTGATTCTTGTGGTGATTTATGATACTATGATGTTCTTGTGGAGATATATTTTGAGGTTATGCACATATGAGCAAGTCGTACTTACGTGCAAAACAATAATTCTCTTGTATTTATATTAATTGCTGATCATTACACTGTTATTATTTATTTCGGGTGTGATTTCACTTATAAATATTTCATAGTTCGTTCTTTGTTTCTGTTTTTATAATTTGACTGATATTGCACTAATCCTTCACTTTTGCGAGAAACATTTACATTGTCCAGATAGATCTTTGCACTTTTTTGTGATTTAACACTGTTGTGACGTTTATTGCTGCTTGCACTTATTTTTTAACGAATTAAAATACGGAGCAGATATTAATGGTGGCACACAAACTACCCTCTCATCCTCATTGCTGTTTTGTATACGTCTCTTTTATTCTGTACATCTATGTTGGCTATTGTTTTAAATTTTTACTTTTAGTTCGTCCTATCTTAAATTATCTTTGTAATATTTCAAAAGCTTTAAGCCGTTCCTTCAGTGTTAATTACTTATACCAACGGTTATTGCTGCACACGCCAGAATAGCCAGCAGATGTTATATTTTTTAATCGTTATATTTTGGATTGTTCTTACTGTATCTTTATAAATTATAGCCTATGTGTTGTTCTGAAATGTAAGCTATATTTTGTAGTTTCATAAAAAATCAATCAGTCGTTTTTGCATGAAAGAGTCATCATCATCACCAGCCTATTTCAGTCCACTGCTGGACGTAGGCCATCCCCATGGCTTGCCACTGAACCACCGGCAGGAACTGGATGCATAGAACCGAAGACCGTTCGGTTCTATGCATCCAGTTGCTGCCGGTTGCCCGTCGCAGATCGTCACTCCATCTAGCAGGGGGCGTCCCACCCTACGTTTGCCAGTACGTGGTCCACTGTAGCACCTGTTTGCCCCAGCGGCCGTCAGTTGTACGACAGATGTGAAATTAAAGAGTAACAGACATAAATTCTTACAAACTTTGGTGTTTATAATACTAGTAGTATAATATTACTAGGATCTGTAACTGTACAATTTTAAAAAGTTGTTACTCATAAAACGTTTATTCCGTTACTAAAGCATCATGTTGCTATTTTAAATTTCCTTTTATCTTATCCTCAATTTAAAATAGTTTCGAGCTATTTATGATGGAGTAACATTTTCATCTAAAATCATAAATTGTGCAAGCAATGAAAATAAATAAGATTAGCTGAATACTATCTTACATTCTAAAGAGGCTGCTTGCATCGACGGTATTTCAAATAATTTAAAGGTCGGTCGGTCGATAAAATTACCCACTGAGTCATCGAAGCGTAGGCACCAATAAGCTTTAGGAATTTGAGGATTCCTCTTCAATCAAAGTCGGATCAAGATTGATAATTGATAAAATAATTAATATTTACAATTTGTTCTGTTCTATTTTATTCTTGATGTAATGCATATTCCCCAAAAGTAATAATGAACTGAAGTAGAATTAAAAATAATTTATCTGATTAGTACATTATTTTACATTATTATGTGATACCGTGATTCTGACCGTCAAGGTTAGAATCATGGTAATGATTTGAGCATGTAATGCCGCATTCTCAAACTCAAAAGTATCTTTAATTACGTAGGTTTTATCACAATACTCATATAAATCGTCATATTTATAAATACCATTATCATCTTACGGCCCTGCACTTCACACCTTTCATACACAATTCCTAACTCCTAAAATCCCTCCATCTCACCAATCAGACCATTCAGTTTCAAGAAGGGATGTTAACCTACGAGTGCTATACAATGCTGGCTACATGGGCTTTATAACAGATACGAGGTCTGTTTCGATGATTGGAAAAAACGTTGGCACAAGTGCATTATATCCGAGGGGATTGGTTGCCTGTAAGAGATTGTTTTTTAGTGATAAGGCCGCCAATTGTATGTGTTTTATATAATTTCTCCTGCAAGCTATATTTATGTCGCAAATGTGCAATAAAGTGTTATTTATTTATCTATCTAATTACTTTGAAGGAGACAAAATAGATATTCATGAATAAACAAATACTTTTTAAAAAAATACAAAATTCGCGATACCCTATGAACAGACTGCGTATTTCCTATATACCGTGGTCTAATTTTTATTTTATAGACTTCTCGCGCAAAAGCGGTTTGGTGCCTTTATCTATTTTTTATCTGTACACTCCACACAAAGCCGAATGAAATGTTATTCTTTTGATGTAAATATTTTCGGTAAGTTAGAACGTGACAACGCACTGGAAACATTGTATTACTCCAAAAGCGAATATTTAAAATGTAGCAAAAGTGACAGGCAAGCATTACTAAGGGTTGGATGCATAACATTATACTTTATTTCGCTTACTCATTCAAATGAAACGGCGGCGTTCCGCAAATCTGCTGCCATAATAAAACGTACGTGAACCTTTAAAATATAAATACAAAATCCTGAAAATACACCGCCATAAGCGCCACAAACGACAACAAGTGACTCAGGAAAATTAAAGCCGCAAATGTCGCGTGCAAGTGTCGACGCGGCCAGCTTCGGCTGGTCCCTCACACGTCTCCCGGCTTCAACTAATTCAAGTTTGACCGAAGAGGATTAATGAGCGGCCACAGATCTGCGCAGTTTGGTTAGGGTACATTTTCTTAACAGCCCAGCTGTTGGCACAGGCCGGTCCTAAACACACACCCTTCTCTCCGGACAGATAATTTGTCCAAAGTTCGTCGCTGCTAAAGTTTCGCTTGCATAGTTTCTTTATCAATTTATATCGTGCCCCAAACTTTAACTTGTTGACGAGTTGGGGCTGGGTTCGATGTTATTGTTTGCTTTGACTTCGGTTGGGATTAGGCTGCACTATTATAGTGGAATCATCTTGGTTGTGTGTTTAACGAGTACTTAAAAGAGCGTACGCGTATACGATGTATGCCAAGTTTATTGTAAATAACTCATTACTAGATACATTCAAAGTAGTGGCGTCTACTGAAAAGGAGCTGAATCCGATTCTTGAAGTTTGCCGAAGTCAATGACGCCATAGCATTTAAATTGCGATATTGCGTTCTTCTTGCATGATTCTCTTGCCTTAACATCTGCTCGTATTTTGGCCAACGATTTTTTTACACACAATGGCTATCATATTAGTATACTACTACTGATATAGGGGCTCTGTATGTGTGTAACAAACTTTAAAAATATTTAGACCAGACCAAGTTTTTGCCATATTACTATATCACGTCCCCGTATCGTATTATATATTGCCCTATTCTTTCTTTATTACTTTTGGTATTTATAGTTTTGAACTTCAAACAGTAATGTTCTTAGACCATTCGCCACATTTCTAATCAAATGGAAATAAAGTGCTCCACAATCCAAAGTCCACACTAAATACAGCCATCGCCGCAGAAGAGCGTAAACCGGCGCCGTGGTACCTTTGACCGCATTAGACGGCTGGCGAGTCGCGTCAATAAACCCACAATAAACACTTTTGCGGGCATCGATTCTGTATCGACTGCACTTCAAGCTGGTCACGACTTTTCTAGCATCACAGCAACTTTATGAATGTGCCTTAAAGTTTGTATTACACAGAGTTATGTTTTTTTTCATGTTTACTTATCTTACTATAGTGCGATCAGGCTAAGTTACATTAAAGACAGAACATCTAATCAAAGAGAAGGAACTTGATATAAGCCAGTAGGCTAATTTCTTTCTAGAAACTTGGACGACTTTTTCCTAAATGGCATCATTGTCTGGTATTTTTCTAAAACAAAAGACAATACAAATTGTTCAGTATGCAGCGTCTATCTCGTTTCATGCTGCATTTGTGATTTATAGCCGTTCCTGTTGTCTCCTTGGGCGCTGAGGCAAATACTAAACACGAATAGAAGTTTCTCTGATATTTTAAAAACAAAATTGAAGCGTTTCTTTTGTAACGTCTTTCAGAAACTGTATTGTTTTTTAACCCCCGACGCAAAAAGAGGGGTGTTATAAGTTTGACGTGTCTGTCTGTCTGTGGCTCCGTAGCTCGCGAACCGATTTTTTGTATGACAGGTGAGTTACGGGCGAGTGTTCTTAGATATGTTTGATGAAAATCGGTTCAGTCGTTTAAAAGTTATGGGCGTCGAAAGTGGGGAAGAATAACCGAAAGTCTGCAAATATAATCGAGTGGGGTCTCAAATGAAAGCGCATCACGTGCACATTACAAAATAATATGTTCCATGAAAATCAGTTGAGCCCTGAAAAAACTCTGGGCGTAAAAGGGATACCCTGTTGGATAAATTAGTAAAAATCGTTGTTGATTTTTACATGGCTTTTATTTGAATGTGACAAAGAACAACATATTTTTATTTTCATTAAAAAGGAAACTATAAAATAGGTTTTACAACATGCTCCCCTTAATGAAATATAAAAATAACCGAACAACTACTAAAATAACTATACAAAATATATACAACCAATATCAAATAAATAGAGAACTATCTATTTGTTAAGCCCATACCATTAATACATCGAAGATGTGCTATTCGCCTTAAGGGCTTCGTCAATACATCGGCTGTCATTTTATCAGACTGTAAGAACTTTAAATCTATAATACCATCTATAACCTTTTCTCTGATAAAATGATATTTTGTATCAATGTGTTTTGTTCTATTGTGGTGGACTGGGTTAAGTGCCATCTTCTGTGCACTTTGGCTATCATTGTACAGAGTAACCTTATCAGCGTTTCCCGTAATATCAAACACTAACCTTCTAAGAAAAACTGCTTCTTTAGCAGCACTGCTCAATGACATATACTCTGCCTCGGCCGAAGATAAAGCTACAGTCGGCTGCTTTTTGCACTCCCAACTAATGGGTCCACCTGCAAGCGTGAAATAGAAACCTGTGTAGGACCTTCTATCGAATATACAGTTTGCCCAATCTGCATCTGTATAACCACACAAATATTCACCGGATTTCTTGTAAGTAATACAGTAATCCACAGTACCTTTTAAATACTGTAAAACCCTTTTCGCAGCCAACCAATGCTGTTTGTCAAAACAATTATTGAATTGACTTAAATAGCTTATTGCGTAAGCTATATCAGGTCTAGTATTGACTGCTAGGTACATCAAACATCCTATCAAGTTTTGATACGGATATAAACATTCAGATGTGTCTTTACCTTTCTCCAATTTATTATTCTCTAATGGCGTGGACACCTCCTTGCAGTCTTCCATGTTAAACCTTTTTAATATTATTTCGATATAGGTTTTCTGGTTCACACATATTTTTCCATCTTTATATTTGATATTCATACCTAGAAAATATTGTATCTCTCCCAGTAATTTTAAAGAAAAATATGACTGTAACCTATTTTTGACAATGTCAAATGTTGTTTTTTCTTTATAAAGGATAATAAGGTCATCAACATAGACAGCGAGAATCACAGTTTCGCTACCGAACCTTTTTATATATATACAGGGCTCAGAAGAGATTTTAGAAAAACCTATAACGGATAAGGTTTGATTTAATTTTATATTCCATGCACGAGCGGCCTGTTTCAAACCATATATGGATTTTCTGAGCAGACAAACTTTATTTTCAGTCCCAGCCTCTGAGAATCCTTCCGGCAGTTGCATGTATACCTCCTCTTCTAAATCTCCATTGAGGAATGCAGTATCAATATCCAAATGCTGCATTTTCATATTCATTTCTGCTGCCAATGCTATAAGGGTACGCAGAGACGAATTCCGCACCACTGGTGCAAAAGTTTCATTGTAATCAATTCCATGCAATTGATTATAACCTTTGGCAACTAGTCTTGCTTTGTACTTGATTATAGAACCTTCAGCGTCTCTCTTGATCTTGAAGACCCACTTGGAATGTATGACCTTTTTGTTTGGTCTATCTACCAACTCCCAAGTCTTATTCTTCATCAAAGACTTGTACTCAGCATTCATGGCCGATCGCCAATTAGCACTGTCTTCAGAATGCATTGCTTCTGTATAGCTTTGAGGTTCTTCTTTATCAAGAGTGCTACAAACAAGATTAGCATCTTGCCGCTTAGCTAGTCTATTTCTTAATGGATATCTTTCTTCAGGAATTTCTATTACAGTAGCATCTCCTCCATCAGAAACATCATCAGCCGACATAAAATCTGAAGAATTCTGAGCTTGATCATTATCCGTGTCAGTTGCTTCAGTGACAATTCCAGGTTGAACTTGTCCATGCTGTAGCTCTAGCTCACTGGCACCGGCCTCTACCAAATCCGCTGCAGAATTTTTTCGACGACGAGCTCTATCCAGTAAAGAAATATCAAAAAAAGTGGAAGGAATATGTTCTTCCTGCTCACGCTCCTTTAAGTTAGAGAAGGTTTGTTCAAAGAAAACAACATCTCTTGCCTTTATCAACCTTCTTGGACAACTAGGCTCACGAAAATAATAGCTTCTTGGATCTTTTGTGTATCCAACGAAAATATATTGTTGCGCTTTAGGATCCCACTTACCTCTCACATGGTCCGGAACCTTTACCATTGCGCGACAACCGAAAACTTTTAAGTGAGACAAGTCTGGTTTCTCACCATACCAAGCTTCGAAAGGCGTTTTTCCATCAAGACTTCTGTGTGGACACCTATTCTTCAAATAGACAGCAGTCTCCACAGCATCTTGCCAATATGGTTTAGAAAGGGAACAATCGGAAAGCATACATCGCGCCTTTTCGATAATAGACCTATTCGTTCTCTCAGACACCCCATTCTGTTGAGGGCTGTAAGGAACAGTCGTCTGATGTAGGATACCTTCCTTTTGTAGGCAGTCAGTCAACTCTTTGTTGACATACTCAGTACCATTATCCGTACGCAAAGTTTTAATTTTTAAACCTGTCTCCCTTTCAACCATAGCCTTAAAAATACAAAACTTATCTTTTTACATACATCACTTTTACAAGAAATAAAATAAATAAAAACCATACGTGTAAAATCGTCTATAAAAGTAAGAGTATATTTATTACCCTGAAAAGAGTTATCTGACATTGGGCCACAAAGATCCGAATGAATTAACTCTAACCTAGACTTAGACTTATTATATTTTAATTTCTTAAAAGGTTTCCGAAATTGTTTGCCTTCTATACACGCTATGCAGGGGTCTTTATCAACGTCGTTGTATTCTACACCAAGATTACTTCTGCTAAGTGTATGTAATCCTATACGGCATAAGTGACCGAGACGTTTATGCCATAAACGATAGCTTGAAACGTTACTCTGTACTTCGAACGCTGATAAGGTTTTGGGTAGACTTACAGAACAATCAAGAGAATACAGTCCACCACAACAGGACCCGTGTAACACTGCATCACCTGTGTAAGAAAAAGTACAAGAGTCATAAAAAGTACAACCTCGTTTATCAAAAAGAACACTAAAACCATTATCTACAGCTTTCTTAACCGATATTAAATTAGTATTCATATTAGGAACAAATACTACATTGGAAATGTTTTTCACTTCACTACTGCGTTCCGTTTTAAAATTATTTACAATACTAACGTTGCCTATGCCTGCACTGAGTAGTACATCTCCGTTGGCAATCGTTACCTCAGTAGATGGAAAATCCCTAATATTTTCCATCCAATCAGACCTTCCAGACATATGCGCACTAGCACCGGAGTCGACGTACCATTTGTCTGACCTGATCTCTCCAGCAGTATCCGTCTTCAATGCGGCGGATAAGTTTGAAAAATGTGTGTTACCTTGCTCTGGACTTTCCTCCTTTGTTTTGTACAATGCACAATCCGTTTTCTTATGTCCAGGTTTCCTACAATTGTAATAAAAAGTCCTTCTTTTCGTCTTATCCTTGTGGCATTGAACGGCCATCGCAGCATCTGGTACTTTTTCCATAGACCTTGTAAATTCTGTTAATAATTTATTTTTAACTAGCTCGCTGGAAATCTGAACAGAAGAGTTTTCAAGTGCCATTATCAGAGGATCATAACGTGCCGACAAACCTCCTAATAAGATTGCTGCCAATGAAGCATCCTCTATTACTTTGCCAATATCAGCCAAGTCCTGGGCTGTTGACAGTACAGCATTTATGTATGTCTCCATGCAATTATTGAAGTCGCTCAAATTGTACCTGTACAGCTTGCGCTCCAATGCAAGTCTGCGACCCATGGATTTATCCTCAAACGCAGCAGCTAAAGCGTACCATGCTTCTCTAGCATTTACACAGCGCCTGACATGCGTAATAGCAGGACCATCCAAACTAAGGCAAATTTTTGCTAACGCTACTTCGTCGTCCCTTTCTTTTGTATTTAAGGGAGTCTTATCCCCTACAGGATATCCTTCAATACTATTCCATAAATTCTCATGTTTTAACAACATACGCATTTTAAATTTCCAAACAGGATAATCACTTTTACCTTTAAGTGATAGTCCCATCATCGAGTGTAGGCCAGAATCTCGCTTCTTTTGATCATTTGATGACATCGTGAGACTTTTATAAGTATTTCTATTCGTCGACAAAATCCGTATTTAACTGTTATAATGGTGAATATACACAAATCACTTCGAGTTTCACCTACAAACGAATTTATCAGCTCATTTATTCGAGCTAATTCGTGCTGATAACGAATGTTGGATAAATTAGTAAAAATCGTTGTTGATTTTTACATGGCTTTTATTTGAATGTGACAAAGAACAACATATTTTTATTTTCATTAAAAAGGAAACTATAAAATAGGTTTTACAACATACCCAATATCTGCAAATATATTTGGTGGAGAGAAAATGAGGATGCGACAAGAATCTATGTATTGGCAACTTAACAACATCTACATCATAATAAGCGTGTACCTATAAAAAGCTGGAAATAAAAGTAAAATATTTTTTTTAATAAACCCCCGACACTATCACCTAAGCTCCCTTTAAAAAGTAAGAAATAAAAAAAATACGAACTTAGGTGATTGTGTCGGGGATTTATTTAAATTTTTAAATTATTTTTTTAAATTTAAATATTGAATACTGTCTTTTAGGAATTCACTCTAGAACTTCTGTTTAAATGTGGATGAATATCGAATAGGACCTTTATATTTCGAACTGATATGGTGAATGTTCCAGGGTAGCCCGCGAAATTCAAATGTTCTTACGTTTTTTGCAATTTGCAGGTCAGTGCTACGTTGTATGTTGATTAAAATGTTATTCGCGGCTGTAAGACGTATGTAGTTATAGAATTATAATCATCAAAATCATCAATACAACCCTCTAAGCTCATAAAGGTGCAAGAAAAACTTTTTCAAGCTCAAAGTCATTCTTTGATCCGCCTTATCTCCTAATTTAATTGGGGTCTGCACTGGTCTAACCTGATTTGCCAGTATTAACACTGCGCGATAGCCGTCTGCCCAGCAGCTGTCAGTTTTTACGCTACTGGCTACGTGTAACGACTGCCATTGATAGTAACCTGGCATCTATGACCCACGGATTTGCATGCCCTACGAAGCACGGGGGAGATCAGATAGTACACACAAATTATGCTCATGATACAATTAAGGAAACAATAGCATGTTAAGAAACAAGTACATAACATGCCTCAAAAGTACCTAGAAACTAGATAGATTGCTACGCTGAATGCCAATCACATATAAAAATATCAAATCACTTTCAGTTGATGTCTTAGGTTTTCTTACGATCTTTGCAGGAAATTATTTCTTGTTCTGATCGTACAGAGAAGACAAACATATGCGTCAATAGCTATTGTCAATAAGAATTCGCCTAATGTCTCATAACAACCCTTCTGAACATAACCATGATATGCCAGACTTTATTGTCCTATTCTGCAGTTGTTTACAAACAATGGCTACGATTTTAAAACTGTAAATTACCGAGATTGCTCTCCTTTTTGATATCGCTACAAAATATATGAGCCGGTTGTAATAAATATCTCGATGGTATCGGCCGGATAATAACCGGGTCTGCTTGGGGATGAGATTGATGATGTAGCTTATCCTTTTCTTTGTGCAGGATCAATTTTGAACCCCGTTTCATTGGATACTAGACTGGACGTAGCTACTATCAACAATTTAAACAAGACCACAGTATGGGGTTCTTTAAGAAACGTGTGAAAAGGCGACCCCTGAATTACATATCTGCTGTTGCACCTTAGGCAACGGGAAACGCTTAACATGAGGCTTGCCGTGTGCTTAAGTGCCAGCCTAGTGGTATAAGAAAACCTGCATCAATTACACAATATTTGTGTGAGGCTTCGAAGCTTAATTAGCTTCATAGCTCTTGAGACAAGTATGTTATAAGTTTCGTTTGGCGACGGATTTAGAATACAAAGTGTCGCCACCCCATTTCATCATGAGGGTGTCGTAAGTCGAAATGACAAGGCCGATAACTTAGCCGCAAGTGATAGAAAACTTGATACAAACCTCTGTGCTATCCCGTCTGGCCAACATGGCATAGTGGGCCTTGCCTTCCCTCTGATGGGAGGAGGCTGGACTCAACGATGGATCGTTTGTGGGCTGAGGAGTAGTAAGTAGTATGTTATAATTATCACTTATACCCGTCTAATTTCCCGTCAAGCCAGGCGTTGCTTAACACGCGTATTCCACTTTCTACTACGACATGTTAAGAGCTTCCTTCTCTAATCCATGCAGGTACGAGTATTTAACAAGAGGAATGTACATTTATATTGAGTTTGCAGTGTAAACAAATACCCACGTTGATATGAAAATTATTCTCACACGTAAACTTTTGAATGCTTCAAAAGCCGGCTAATGACAGCAATTCCGTAGCTGCCGTCGGACCGAAGCAGATTAAACAAACGGCGGCAGTAATTCTTCACAATCACACTTCGCAAATCGCGCCCAACTTCGTAACGCCGCAAATTAGTGCGCGCCGGCGCGGCGCGGGAATTAACCGGTGCCCGGACACCAAAGTCGGTACCACTTCATTACTGCAATTAAATCCAAAAATATGTATAAATAAGTTTTAGTTTTCATAATCTAATCAATCTCCGGTTCATCGGATCAAGAGTTATGAGGTTACAGACATTTGATCTACGTTTGATATTTTGTCATACCTACGCCATATTTTAGTCGATGTTTGTGTGGTGATTGATTAAGAAGTGAATATAGATAATCTGAAATAGTCAGAACCGAACACAAATCTGTGCTCAAAGCAGATGACACAGTATTCTAATTTCTCTCCAAGGAATATGTGTATTTCCGACTGTACAATAGGTAATTATAGCACGAGGAGACAAAACAATGTT
Source organism: Clostera curtula (assembly GCA_905475355.2). Lineage (NCBI taxonomy): Eukaryota > Metazoa > Arthropoda > Insecta > Lepidoptera > Notodontidae > Clostera > Clostera curtula. The sequence continues at coordinate 307,524 of FR997803.1, read as the reverse complement.
ACGATAACTCAGCTTTTAAAATTAATATTTAATTTAGAATGTAGGCTTTGTGTACACGGTGACCGGTTCTGTGATTACATTAGAACATCACGCGTCACCTCCAATCCAAAGGGTCCGAACTATTTGTCCCAATCGAAGCCCATTTCGAATTCAGATGGAATCGAAACGTCTAATTGCTTTCGGTTCGGCTCTTCGCATACTAATCTGGTACGGTAGGTGGTCTGTATGTTTGGAGGCTCCTATTATATAGTTTGTTCCCACACTTTGGTCGTGTAATAGTGATAATTACTGGGGATGGTGCATGGGTGAGGTTGAGTCGTCATCGTCATGTCTATCCATAAGTTTAATATATCTTAATGTGTTTTAAACCCGTAAATGAATATCTGCCCAAGAACAAGTATGTACCCATAAATAATTGTCTACTAATTAATGAGTACCAATAAGTTGAGACCTGTAAATTTCTAATCTTAATTGGTGCCAACTTGGTACCAAACAAGGGAAACAAAGTCATACCAGTAAATATTTGGACCGCGGCGGCTGCTACAATTTTTCCCCAAACTTCGATATTTACGACATCCCGACACTTCTCCTGGCATTTCTGATTAGGCTCTTTTCAATACTATCGTTTATACTTAAACTAGCGACCCACCCCGGCTTCGCACGGGTGCAATGATGAACATCTAAATTTATGCATATATTATACTTAAAAACCCTCCTCTTGAATCACTCTATCTATATTTAAAAAACCGCTTCAAAATCCGTTGCGTAGTTTTAAAGATTTAAGTATACATAGGGGCGGACAGACCACAGCGACTTTGTTTTATAATAAGTAGTGATGATAGTGATTGTGAAGTAGTGATGATGATAATGATGATAATCTATTACTACTACTACTCAGCCCATAAATGATCCATTACTGGGTCGGGTGACGGGTCTCTTCCCATTACATGGAGGGTAATTAGCCTACTGTGCCACTCTGCCCAGACGGGTCGGCACAGGGTTTCGTATCAAGTTTTCCTTCTCTTGCTTCTTGTATTCGGCCTTGTCATTTCGTTTTGTCGGCTTTTACGACACCCTTCGGTTTAAATGGGATGGTAACACTATGTAGTCTCAATCATTTCAATTACTTTCACAATTATGTTAGAAGTAAAAAGGTGTAGATGGGTTATAAGCGGTCAGCAAGCGGCACGTTAAAAGTAGGCTAATTAGCAAACCTGACCTCAGTTTTGCGTCGCTGGCGTCAACAAATGCACGTCAAGATCCGCGTGTAAAAAGTGCTATAAAACAATTGAAAATGCCGTCGTGTGTTATGAGATATTGCACAAGCTACTCTAACAAAACTTCTAAAAGTCAAGGAATCACTTATCATTCGTAACTATCACTATTTCCGTAATATAATTAATATTTTTTACAAATTAAAAAAGTTATTCGTAAAATATGGCAGTAAAAATCAATGAGTGGAACAAAAGTATCCTCATTACCAAGTGCAAAAGAGATAGATGTCATGACGCATCACAGACTATAGAGAAACAGACATGTGAGCTGGCTAACGGAGTAGGTACAAAGGTAAGGTTATTAGGTGATGTTATTTTTTGTAATGCAGTTTTTTTGTAATGCCTTTCAAGCCTCATATTAAGCAGTGTGCATATTGCATATTAAGTTAACTATGTGTGCGTTGGCTTGCCATTTTTATAGATCGAATGTTGTACAGGTAACGTATCTACACCTTTTAATTGTAACATCATTGTACTTTCAATTCATCACTCAAAAGAGTTTAGTAATAAAACCTACGTAAATAAAATTCCTTTTGACTTTGATTTTGAGTAAATACTGGTAGGTAGCAAAATCAGGTTTTTGGCAAGACTTTCGGAAAGCACGCGAGAGAGGCTTAGGAATGTACCTCTTAGACACTCTAAAGCACCAAATGAAATTGAATAGCGTCCGTCTTGCCCAATCAGTTACAAGTGCGGATTAGGAAACAACGGCGCTCGCTAGCGGGTGACCGCCTCTCGGCGACAATTCATAAACTAGAAGCAAGTAGAGTTCGCACCTACCTTCCGAAACTTTTCTCGCTTCCACCACAAATTGTAAATAACGCCGGTGCGGACGTGCAACTTTTATTGCCAGCACCGTTAAGAATAAATCGCATTAAGGTCGCTTGTTTTCGGCACATGAATGATCCACTACCAGAAGTGACCTCCGATTTCATAGACGGAAATGCCCCAATTTTCGTCACTTGACACAACATCACGCTTTAGTAATTAAGGTCGTTGTTACTGAAAATGTGGCATGGTCATGTTGTACTACATGTACTACAACTAAAAAAATAACATGTTTGTCTTGGTCACTTTGAGAAAACCTAAGCGTCTTTTTGTTCCCAAATAAAGGTTTTGTAATGATATACATTATCGATGACTAAATTATACTATGCAATTCACTTGTTATTAAGGGAATAGATCGCTCATCTAATGTTACTAAGATGCCGCCGGATACATCAGTGCATTCGTACTTTAGTACGTTTTTCCGTGTGGGGACTTATTAATACACGGGCTCATTCCATTCTGAGGGTATCGTAAGAGGTGACAGAAGGAAAAGACAAGACCAAAAACCTAGCCGCAAGTGAACGAAAGCCTGTGCCCGTCTGGCGTCGTAGGTTAATTACCCCCCATGTCACTGGAGAAGGCCCTACGCAGCAGTGGGTGTATGTAGTGGTTTTAATGCGTCAGTAAGATTAGGGTTCTTTTATGAATACAGGGCATAATTAGGTGGTTGGGGTTACGCTATGCAATGAGCGTCAAAATCGCAGGTGTGCGTCGGCCTCGAAGCAAATGACTCGATAACGTGCCGCCCCAATTTTGCGTAAGATGTTGGAATATTTCACTTTCATTCTGGCGATACGAAGCCATTTACATTTCGCGTCGGTCGCGGTGTGGCTGTATATTTACGCGTTCGAGTGGAATTGGAATGGATTTGACGTAAGGTCACAACATTTTTCGCTAGGGGAAGTTGAGTGTTCTCGGAATCAATTATACCACCCCTGAGGGTATCGGTTTCTTGACTAATAGGCTTCGTTTATACACATTTTCACCGTGAACGTCATCGGTACGGTCAATTTTAATCAAGATATTTTGTTTTGTAAATCAATGCGTTACGTCATTTCCACAAAATAATATTCAGACATACTTAATTGTTTTTTTCTTTAATTTTCTTAAATTTTATAAGTACGAAAAATTCTTGAACTTTAAATTGGTTTTTCTAAATGTCATCCCAAAACATTTTGGTTATAAGCGAAGTTTAGAACTGTTATCGGGTTTATCTTTTCCCAAGTTAATCGTTACTGCAATGAATATTCTACCCTAATCGCCCCTATTAAATATTATGAAAGAGTTTGGAAACAACTTTGACAATTTCCGAGCTAAGTTGAAAACAAACACAAGTTTAATTCACCTTCAGAGATTTCCCTCGACACTCGTCCACGTACCATAATTACCGAAACTTCAGCAAGAACATAACTGGAAGAAAAGTTAAACAAAGCGAGGGGACGACCAGTGTCCTGCTCAATTATTCAAAAGAGTACGGGATTAAATTAAAAAAATATTAAGTGTCAGCGCAAGAGGGCGTCTCGGACAGCGTGCTTGACGAAGTAGAAAAGTTTAAATTAAATTTGTGGCGCTGAGAGTGGAGACAGATCACCGAGCGTGCACGACCCACGCGCGCGTTGCTAAATAACGACAATCTAGTTTTAATTGCAGCTATTTGTCTGGACTGCGATGTCGCGGATTGCGTCGCCGGCCCAACAGACTTGCATACGTTTCCCCGATTTTAATGTAAAGTAGACCTAGTATTTGACAAACGTTCTTGAATTCCAGCAACTGCATTGAAGACAATTTTAAGTATATTTATTAATTTTATTTATGTATAAAAAATATATTTTGCTAATGTTCTGCCGCATGAACTGTATTTTGTTTTTGCTTTATTATTGTCTTTTTACTGTAGTATTTTAAATAAAACAAAACCCTCCAAAACCAATGAATATAACATTTTAAGTTTTAAGAATTCCAATTATACAGCCGTAACTTAAAACCGAATCGTTGCATCCATCGTAAATAACATTAATAAAAAAATTCTAATGACTATTTAGATCTGTCCGGATTTGATAAGGTCGTGTGCCCTATTAGATTGGTATGCGTGTGATGCTCGTATCAGGATTATCTTTTAATTTTATTATGAGTGCTTTATTACTGGCCTGGAGCATGCGTGGTTCAAGTGGCTTACATTTTTTGTGTTCATCGGCGCTTGAGGCCGCCACTTCACGTTTAATGACTCTATTAAAGAGATTAATAGCATCCATAGCTTCAAAGCATCCTTCCCTTTTTAATTCTTTACAAATTTAATTAATGTCGATATAGATCTTTTGAATACTGGCGGTATTTGGGGAGGGCATAAGAGTTGTTCATTTTTAATTTAAAATTATATGATTCACAATAGTTGGTTCAGCCGGCTAGACTAGCAAGTTTAGCGTGCAATATCTGGCTTACCCGAATTGAAATGGAGAGTTTACAATATAAAGTCCTCTGTCTTGCTTTGGAGGTAGGGATCATCATCAGCCCACATTAGTCCACTGCTGGACATATGCCTCCCCTACAGAGCGCCATAGCGCCCTGTTCTCGGCCTGACGGGATGGATATAAAGTGGTAAATTACAGGTGTCATATTATCATCTATGACTGTGTATAGTCGAGTATAGTCTGATCGTACTCTCACTGGATGGGTCTTAAGGTACGGGATGGCAGACGATCATTTCATTAAAGTACTGGTCATCCACTGAATCCATGATCATTTTATTAATGGAAATGTATGATTATTATTTGGAACTATGCAGATACATTGGAAGCACGAAGAGAAATCACGTGTAAGTGTGAAATCGTAAAGTGGCAAAAGCGTCGTGGTTGGTGCAGTGTGCGCCGTGTGTGGACGAGCTGCTAACTGGATTGTGTGCCCCGGCTCTGCCTCACAAGCTTTTGCCCAATTTGGCAAAGCGCTCACTGTGCTCGTTTTTGCCAGCATACTTAATTCTACACGAGGCATCGGGAGTCGGAGAGTTGATTAAAAGGGATGGGGAAGGTATTTTTAAGTTATAACTGTCTCAATGGGCTGTGGTTTTATGATACTCTAGCGACCCGCCCCGGCTTCGCACAGGTGTAATGATGAACCTCTAAATTTATCAGTGTTTCTCTGCAATATTATGCATGTATTATACATATAAACCTTCCTCTTGAATCACTCTATCTATAAAAAGAAACCGCTTCAAAATCCGTTGCGTGGTTTTAAAGATTTAAGCATACTTAAGGAAGGACAGACGACAGGGACTTTGTTTTATACTAACTAACTTTTTAACTACTGTTTTAACTTTAAATTTCAACCAAAATAGTCTGACATCATATTGTATATTACTCGAGTTTACTCGCCTACAACAAGTTAATAGATTTTTTTACAAATTCTGGTACCGTTTTCCATCATATAGACACGTTTACGATGCATCAATTGATAAGACCACTTATGTTATAAGATTCATGACTAAACGGGTTATTTTAAAGGAAGTTTATTTAGAAAATTTGGATGCACGTCTATTATTTTAGTTCAGTTATTGAAAATTTACTTTTTTATCACTATCATGCAAGCTTTGTAATACAATATTGTTTGGAGCCACCATTAGTATGGGACTTCGCAAGTTGCGACTACCGCCCGTCTATAAAACATGCCTCGGCGTTGTTCCTTGATTGCGATGAAAAAACTTTGCCAATAAAAGCCTGTTCGATCCCGCTGGCCTTCCCAGGCCCATGCGAAAGGTTAATGATCTACAACTTGCTGTATTGTCGTTTAAGTATCGTTAATTAAATTGGTTTTGTTTCTGGAGCTTTTCTTTTTTGTTTGCTGGAGAAAATTCCTGATATCTAAATTAATCCTTTGAGAACACTGAAAGGATTATAGTTTAGGAAAGGACAGGCTAATTAATTGTTAAACTCAAAGTATAAATTTATTTTGATAACTTAATAATTATGTAGTGATATACTACATAGTATAAAATAAAGTCGCTGTCGTCTGTCCCTCCCTATGTATGCTTAAATCTTTAAAACTACGCAACGGATTTTGTAGCGGTTTTTTTAAATAGATAGAGTGATTCAAGAGGAAGGTTTATATGTATAATACATACATGCCGTGCGAAGCCGGGGCTGGTCGCTAGTTCAATATATAAAACTAATTTAAAGGCAAGACTACGGCTTTACAAACGCAAAATAACATCATTTAAAGGTGACTAGATAAAGCAAACGACAAATATTCAGTGCAGTGGAAGTTTAAAAAGCTAACAAAAACCACTAGCAAGGATCTCTCACCACCGAAGTCCCGCGTGTGACGTCGCGCACGCCTCCTTGTCTCCCATGGCCCCGAATTTGGATCCTCTGATCCGCCAGTCAGTGGCGTCGCGCCTTCCGACCAGACGCACCGTCCCTGCGCAGCTCGCTCGCGCCCTGTACGAATTCAAATACGATCGCTTCCACGCGTACCGCGACAACATCGTTCCCTTCTCTTCTGTGTTCTTTTCCTTCATTATTTATTTAAGTGCGTTATTTTTTATTGTGTTCTGTTTTTTTCTATAAGGTTGTTACGTGAAAAACTTCGGTTGCGACGCGTCTATTGTACGCACAATGTATCGGTATAACGTACATCGGGCTTAACAATAACGATGGGAAAGGTGGCATCTCTACATTCCATAGATATGTTCGTTTCATGAGATTTGTAAAGCAAATATGATTTTGAAAATTGGCGGAAAGTCGCCTCCGGGCGTAAAAACGGTACCAGAGAAGGAGACGAGAAGGGAAGAGAGAAAGGAGCTAAAGAAAAAATGGGAAAAATGTGATGAGAAATGTCCAGGGGACCCTTGGGCATACTGTGCGGTGTTATGGTGTGCCTGTGCTATGAGCCTGATTTCCAGCGGGTACAGCTTATACAAGCAACAAGGACTTCAAGATAGACTTTCGTTATTGGAAGAGCAGCATTTAGCATTGAGGAGCGCGGTCTTGGAACCTCAACAACCACTGGTTGAGAGGCTGAGGCGGGAGGTTCTGGCGAGGCCGCCGAATTACTGGAGACCAAGAAGAAGCATACGAGACTATGGAGACTGCGGTTGTCCACCAGGTAGGCTGGTTTCCACATACGTCTGACAGTGATTGTTGACAATAAAATTAATCTGTTTGTTATATTGAATCCTGCGTTCAAAATTCTGGTAAAATAATTTCAAAGAATCGTTTACTCCCATTCATTAAGAGTTTTAATAGTTCCCAGGCAAGATCCATTCAGACTGTAAAACGTATAAAGGAACTAAACAAACTAGTAAGTAACTATACTTACACATATATATTACACATTCAAGATCTGATTAGTATTTTTTCAAGTGATGTTATGTTATAATCAGAAATTCGGTGAAATAGCACTTCACTAGAATATTGAGTTTACGGAGCGATAGTCAAAGTTGTCAAGCCGCGCGTTCCGCAAACAGTCTCGGCTCTAATATTTGTTTCATCTGTGCCATTGTCAACAGCGAACTGATCAACCTCCATCAATATTTGCTCGCCAAAAACAGCCCAAATTTAATCATCAATTCCGGTCAACCTTTGCTTCGCTTCCCATTTCAAACAATCCATTAATATTATAACAAGTGATGACATTTTGTATTCATCGCGTATTCGTGTAAATTATAATTGAGTGAAACATAAACGAGCCAATCAATGTATTTAGGGTCGTATCGGTTAATATTTAAACTGCGACTCATTATGAGCAGGAGCTAAAAATAAGCAGATTAGTGCAGTGCGATTGAATTCGAGTTTATTTTAATAAAAATCGATGAACGAGCTACACATTCATATGAATTTATCGGAATAAATGGATCAGGTACAATAAAATAGCAGTGATGGCACTGAGTATAATAATTGTGTGAGGTGATGGGACTACCAAGACACAATTATTTCAGTCTTTTGTGACACTCCAACGATGTTATCAAAGCAAATTTTAGATCTATTCTGAGTAGTTTCACATTCAGGCGGACTGAGTGGAATTCTGATGTGATTAATTTGATTTATTTTGGAAGTATGGTCTGGTTGTTCACCATTGTGCTCATGACCATCGTAACCAATATTTCATAACGCATTTTTCATAAGACCATTCATTGAAAAATAGCAACACCAAGTCGCTATTTATGCTCAAAGCCATTTTGTTTGGATATTATATCACTGTATATATTTTGAACCAAACCAAATACGAAATGTAAGTAAGTACGTAAATGTTAAATAGTTTTCTGCCTTATCTGTCGATTACCGCGTAGTTTTTAAATTGTAGGGGCTGAACAAAGATTGCAGTAACACTTCATTGAAACGGTCCCAAAGGCCTCGTCCAGACTAGAGATGATCCGTGGGCATCGGAAATAGAACCGATATATTTTTGTCTAAGATGCTATGACGTAGAAATATTACTATGTACTATTAACATAGTTTCATAGTTGTCTGTCTGTACCTCGTAAAGATTTTGCAGTTTTATTAATTAAGAAAAATATAACATGTATTTAACAACAAAATGAGGAACATAATATAAAGAAAAGCAAAGCCATAGCAAGATCTGTTTAGGGAAAAAAATTAGTCCAGTTTCGATCAAAACGATCGATTGTACAGAATATTTGGTCTACCCTATGCTAGGCTATTAAATTTTTTCTCGCTCCACCAGAATACGAAGTTAATCCCGGGTTGAAAGCTGTCAGTAACCCCACGGCTATCTCCGCGCGGAGCTGATGGAAAAAATGATAAACGCCGCACGGAGCGAATATGCGTCTGGGGTGACGGCTTAGTTTGAGAGTCCCCAATTTTGGATCATAACGACACGAACTCGTGCCTCGCTTAAGGATTAGGTTATCAAGGAGCTGCTCATAAGTTTGAATCGCCCTTTCTCCTTTTAAGTCGCAATATACATAATTGCATATCACAAATTTCATCAAGGTAAAGAAAACATAAGTTTTCGAAGTTTTGATTTGAATATAACTCGGATATTAGCGATGGTGCTCTGAGAAACTATTCTGTCTCATTTGTAATGAAATCTCATCTCACTAAATGTGCATCTGACGGTATCGAAACTAGATATTACTCTTTTGGTTAATAAATCTATTATTGTTAGTCGTTTGATATTTTAAGTAATATGTAATTGTAGAAAATCATCTCCATTTACTTATTTTACAATGGTAGGTCACTGTGTCATTCAAGATAGAAGTTATTTTAAAAGGACGAATAACACCTACTTTAGTATGTAGTTATATTATTACAACACTAGTATAATTTGACACTAGTGAAACCGTCACCTTTACAAAGATTTTAGTTCCCCATCCATACAACAGCACCAACGAACCATAACATTACCACGTACGTGCGGGTAATTTTCGTGAGTTAGCAGCATAATATGGGAGCCAATGGTCCAATCAATAAAAACATAACCAGGGGCGGTGGACTAGAGCGATAAAAGTGTCGCGTGCCACTGACAGCACGACCCTCCTGTTTATTCGAATTATTCGACGTAGAGTCGGGTCCGGTTTTTGCGGACTCTGATCTAGGACGCAATCACTTGGATTGCATTTGCATAATTGGGATATGTGTAAAGAATCTGCTTGGAGTGAGGATACGATCAGGTTTAAAAGGTTCGGATTTCACTTCAGCTTAGCATACCTACAGACTACTGTTTGGATCAACCTCAATCACATCATTGGGTATCTGTTCATTGGGACCTTCAATCAAGCGTCTAACACACTATAACAACAACATAATATCTAGTGGTTAGATGTGCCGCCTTTGGATCAACGGGTCCCGGGTTCGATTCCGGGGTCGGGCAAGTGTCTTTGTCTAAACCAGAGGCACTGGCTCGGAGTCTGGGTGTCATTTCTATCTATAATATGTATGTATTTACAAAAAAATAAATAATGGAAGTAGTTTATCATCCATCTCGTTACCATATCACAAGCATTAAGTTGCTTAGCTTGGGACGAGATGGCGTTGTGTGAAATGTCCAAGGATATTTATTACCTTCTATATCTTCTGATACAGATCTACAATTAAACAACATTTGTACTAAACCCATAGGTATGTCACGGCGGTGTGTTCACCCAAAGTGATTTACGCATCCGCATCGGAAGTGCTCATCACGATGGCTATAGAGGGCCGATGTTTTGGTGCGGAGTGGTCATCCATTGATGTTTCCCAATGAGCGCTGTCAGGAGGCGTGGACCGTTGAATGATTGTGATGATGCTTTGTGCGCACTCCGAGCGGGCCTAATTAATTCGATGGGGTATTTAAATTTTGGTGAGCGGAGCATAAATTCTGATGTAGGTATAACGAGCTTGTTCGAAAGTCAATTAAGTTTATGAGATTTTATTAAACACGGTCTCCCGTAATTCAGTATTGTCGTTTTTTACGGACGTTTTTTATTCTGATTTTGATTAATATGGAAATAATAATTATGTTTGGGATTAAAAGTATATTTTATACGTTGTCGAATCAAAACTATTTTCTTCAGTTTTTAAATTGGTGGCTTTTCTGCAAATTGTAGTGTCATATAGAAGCCTTAAATTTCACAGCCTTGTAAATCCTAAGACTCATCCAACTGGCACACCAAATCCCGGACAATTACTAACCGGATCTGTTGTGCACCGAGCCCGGGCCGGAACAAAAAGCTCAGTAATTGGAGTTGTGCACAACTACCCAACTGTGCTAAGCGGTTCCGACGGGACTGTAGGACTCCACATTCCAGTACCATAGAAAACTGAATGGCCGTTTATAGCTGTATATCAGCCGTCTACTGGGCAGGTCAATAAAGTTTCGTACATTTTTTTTAATTCAACGTCGTTATTTGTGTATTATGTTATATTAAATCTTGCGTGCGTTGTTTTTCTTTCTTATTCATTTATTTAAACTGCATGCACATAAGTGTACAAAGGCGGACTTAATGCCATGGGCATTCTCTCCCAGTCAACCTATAAGTGGTGCAGAGAACCAAATGGTAGGTGCACAGTATACAATAAATTAGGAAACAAATTAAATTATATGCTAAAAATATAATAATTTTTCATCAAAAGTGTTAGTGGAATACATGAGTAATGCCACAACAAAACGCTAAATATGATGACACCACGAAACGATACCCCTCCACTGGTCCTGTATTGCGCGTCAGTTAACAAACATGTAATTCACGAACACAAATAACACTCGGAGCAAGCCCCTTGCAAAGACACTTGCCTGATCCCGAATTTTTGACAAGTAAACCAGAACATTCTGGTCATACAAAAAGCGCATTCTATAGATTTCAGAGACGCTTTTTGAATACTTAAAAAAGGACTCTCAAGGCTACAATACTATGCAAATTAAAGTTGGTAACGAGCAGCCCATATGTCTTAGTTTTCATTGTTAATTCTTATAAGGGCTTTCTTTATATATAAGATTAAAGAGATAAATTATAAATCTACGAGTATCATACAGGACTTTGAAATTTGTAGCTATTACTATTCAAAGTACAGAAGGAAATTGAATTTTCAAAAAAATTTTGCTAATACATTACGGTAGAATAGCAAAAATAACAAACAACCACTAGTTTCTGAATTCATTTAAAAATAAATATATTTTAATAACAATAGACATACACAATCTCTTTTCCTTGTTATTAGGTTTTTAGGGAATACTTATATTGACACCAATAGATCTCAAAAGAAATCGCACCATAATTTTCTAGACAGTTCTCTCATATGACACCATGAAAGTATAGCAGTAGGTACGTACACTTGCAAAATTGCGAAGCAAGGTAGTCTTGCAATTAGCGTGATATTGCGAACTCGTGTCTATCAGCAAATTACTGGCAATCTTACAACCAGACACATTTATCTATTGCTTTCCGTTTTCCCTACTTTACATATTGGCGGAAACTCTGTAACATGAAAGACATCAAGTGAAATTAATGGAAACGATAAACTTAACTTGAATTAGTTGAGTTATAAGTTAATTGAATGTTTGCATTCAACTACGAAGTTGTCAAATAAACTAAGCAATAATATTAAATTACAATTTTATAACTTAACATTGCTTTTGAGCATAGTTTTCGAAAAAGTGCGTCTTAGAACTACAAAGTTTAATAAAAGCTTTGTAGCAAAATATAATAAACCTACTTCAAAAACAATGAAAATCTAAAAATAACCTATAAGCAACGATATGAGGTCTGTATGTTGGGTATCGTAATTGGCGACGCCGCGTCGCGCACCGACTTCAAATTTTTTAGTTGTTTATCGGTTATTTTTCGCTATTTATTGAAATGAGGGTATGCTTTGTGAAGGAGTTGAATAAACATCATTTAATTTTTTAAATATCTCATTTCGACATTCATTTTCAACTTTCAACCTTTTACAAATATTGAGGTTATGGGGTAACAAACATACAAAAAACTCACAGTCGAATTGAGAAATATCTCAACAACTTTTAGCTCCCAACTGAACTCGAAAAGCTTTCAAATATTTGCACCTATCTATACAGTTAGGTACAAATATTGGAAAGTTTTTTTTTTCATCCTTGAGCTAACGCTCTTGGGGATGACCAAGGTTTTAAAAAAGATTTTCTATGAACATTAATTTGCCAGCCAAAATGTAATCTACTTTGAATGAAACCTAATTTTAAATTTTAAAGAATTTAATTTTCATTTTATCACGTTACAGGTAAGTATAGAGATATAATCGATCAATATCTTTGAACTGATCAAACGTCCCCAAACGTGACAGTTCAAACACGCCTAATTGAATGTTTGCTGACGACCCGCCCGAGGATAGACAGGCAAACACAAGTTCACAAGATTCAAATTACACGATGATTGGATAAAGACAAATTTGAACTTCTTTAAATCTATCAAGTGCAATGAATCGAACCGATTTACCAACCTTTAAGACATTTTTTAAACATGTACCATGCATTAATAACAGTATATTTTTACTACAACATTAATTATTTCATCCTATAAGATTTTAATAATATGGACAATAGGTTGAATGACAAAACTTACGATTAAATAATTAGAAAAATCCCAACCGGCCTCTTGCTTGGTTGGTTGTGAAACAAACAGAATAAGAAAATGAAGTAAAATAAAGAAAAGCTGCGAGAACACTTATCAAAATGACCTAGCTATGTAGCAGAAGCAAGATCACGAAAATACTTTGTAGAATCAATTAATTCCAGCTCCCTGATGCTCTAATCTTACTGGATCGTTAGTTTCTCCGTCAAACGGTACTTTACCTGCATCCACACGTCCTCCAAGGTGTTACTATCGCCCAAGTTCATCGCTTTCCATTACGGCGGCGCGCAGCGCGGAGAAATCAATTAGTTCTTTGCCACGACTCCATTACCGTCCCAGAGATTCGACGCGGTGCTTGGCTCAAGTTACGAGCTTACAATTTCTTAATAAGTCGATACTACCTTAGCTAATAATAAGATTACATTTGCTAATTTTGCTTGTATAATCGAACACCTATTGCATTGTATCATCATCTCCGCGGGTAAAAGACTCAATACTGAACAGGAGCTTCTCTAATTACATTGGCGGAAGTTAGTCTATTGTTCCAGGCTGGCCGGACTGGCATGATGACACGGCACAGTATTTCTTCACAGCATGTTTTCATTCTCTTACGGTTAGGATTTCTGCCTAGGACTTTGGAATTAATGCTTTAGCAAATGTAAATGCATATTACAAATGCATTTATCACCACTTTATTATGAATTCAATTTCATATTTACACTTTACAGAAGATGCAAATTTTAACAAGTAAAGATAACATTTTTATTTTTGCAACACAGCAATGTTATTCATTAACATTAGCCCTTGGATTTTAATTACAATCACAATTGTTTCTTTAGTATCTGTTGTCGTTTGACAGACTATTTACGAAATATTTGAACCAGAAATTTTGTTCGTCAATAACACGTGTGTAAACCGCCTGACGATACAGGTTACCTAGAGCAGAGACTTCGTTTTTGTAAAAAAAGTTGTAATGTCAGTTTATGCGTTACAGACATTCTCCACCGAACTTGCAATTCTTGCCAGACATAACTCCGGCAAGCAGCGCTTTTAGATTCCGGCGATCCCCGCGGTTGGCTAAGTACACGTCTCCCGTCTTCCGAATTCATTTAATTTATTTCACCGAGCGAATTCAATCGCGGTAATTGACTGCGTTTCTGTTATCTAATATAATATAAGTTTTTAAATCTTTGAATTGGCTACGTGGTGCAGTGAATTAATAAAATCAAATACCTTATTCTTTGTGTGCACCTCATGAAGACAACCAAATATGAAATGTCTATGTTACGCAGTACATTTTTTGTTGTTAATGTTCCAAAAGCAAGGGTGCTAGCCGTTGCAAAAAGTTATTACCATATTAAATCTAGTTGGTATTTATATAATTGTCAGAAATTTTACATAATCTCTAGTAGGTATATTATAAACGAAGATTGCAACAGAAACGCGTATTAGGTACCGTATTTAATTCTGCACAGAGCACATCTAATATAAGTCACTAGTAATTCTTGTATTTCATCTTTCTTCAGTATGCATTTATAATTTAACTAGCGACCCGCCCCGGCTTCGCACGGGTGCAATGATGAACCTCTAAATTTACTTATGTTTCTCTACAATATTATGGATGTATTAAACATATAAATCTTCCTCTTGAAACACTCTATCTATTAAAAAACCGCTTCAAGATTTGTTGCGTAGTTTTAAAAATTTAAGCATACATAGGGACCCACAAATGGCAGTGACTTTGTTTTATGATATGTAGTGATAGTGAAACAGAATTTTAACATTTACCATTTAACAAACCAAATGAGTATGTGGATATAAAACATAAAATAATTCAAGTCAATAATATATGTAATTTAATAACGTTCATAACATATCAACGTCACAGCTATAACAAAAGAACACAAGACTAAACGACAGAGCGACGTTTCAACAAAAGCCATCATATTAATAGTGGATCGTGCGGTGTGGTTTATAGAAATGTATTTAATATCACGTTGTGAGAATTCTTTGCTCCGTGTCACCACTAATGATGTGATGGAGGCCGATAACTGCTGTAGGAAACACGTCCTCGCAGCCACCAGCTAATGATGTGAAAGTAACAGATCACCTTAGAAACATAAATCAGGAGCACGAAGGAAACAAAGCGGAATACTTGAAACCGAAACTCGAAGCGAATTAGTATTTTAATGATGTTTGCGAAGGCAATACTAATACTAGAAATGTTGCAAATATTATGACAGTATTATTCAATATTACGTCATTAGTGAAATATTACGTCATAAGTATACCACTCGACCAATTTAAATTAATTTATGAACTTATTTATGATAATATTCGATATTAGAAAATACTATCACCTACTCTTATCTCGAAACATGGTCAGACAGTACATAAGCTCATCCAAAGTTAAAAAACGTATAATAGTTACGTGCTGTAACTTCTGCTTTCAAAATATAACTTTGTATTGGAATAAACAAATATGTATACCTTTAAAATGACTCACATGACGCTCTTTATTCTCATTAAACAGATAATATTATCACACAATGAAGATAAAATCTTGAAACAGAATATAATAATTAGTAGGTAGTTAATTAGGTACTCGGGTGAATCAAAAAGTTCTTAGAAGTGCATATATATGAAACCTTTTTGGATCAAGTTCGATATTCAAATTAAAGAGTGTCTATCACACTATATTTATGCAGACTGTCACTTGTTTTTGTCAGTTCGTTCGCATGTAATAAATTTTTTTGTGCAACGAGTTGCTAAAAAGTCAAAATTATGGATAAAAGTGAGTTACGTGCGGTGATAAAATATCTCAGTTTGAAAAAAATGTCTACGAAGGAAATTTTTTTGGACATTCAGCAGACATTAGGGGGTGATGCTGTACCCTATTCTACGGTTGCGTACTGGGTGGCTGAATTTAAAAGAGGTAGATCAAGCTGTAAAGATGACCCGCGTTCTGGGCGGCCTTCAACCTCCGTTACAGAAGAAAATGTCAAAAAGGTTGAGAATCTGGTTTTGGAAGACAGAAGAATGACTATAAAACATATAGCTGAGATCCTAAAGATATCTTTTGGTAGCGTTCAATCCATTTTAATTGATTCACTGGGGTTCAAAAAAGTGTCTGCAAGATGGGTGCCACGAATGTTAACCGACGAAAACAAAAAGCGACGTTTGGAAATTTCCAAGCGTAATCTCGAAATGTTCCAGCGTGATTCGGATAATTTTTGCCGTCGTCTTGTCACCATGGATGAAACGTGGGTCCACCATTTTGATCCTGAAACTAAAAGACAAAGCATGTCTTGGAAACGACCATCCTCTCCATCCATTAAGAAATTTCGAGTTGCTCCTTCCGCTGGCAAAGTTATGGCCTCTGTGTTCTGGGATAGTGAAGGAATCCTTTTTATTGATTACATGCCAAAAGGCCAGACGATAACTGGACCCTATTATGCAAATTTAATCGCGAAAGTGCGTGAAGCGATTAAAGAAAAACGTCGTGGAAAACTGTCGTTGGGCGTGTTGTTCCTTCAAGATAACGCTCCTGCCCATCGATCGGAAGTTGCGCTCAACGCAATCCGCTGTGCTGGCTTCAATCTCCTTGACCACCCACCATATTCTCCGGACTTAGCCCCAAGTGATTTTCACTTATTTCCAAAATTAAAAGAGGAAATTCGTGGAACAAAATTTCACGATAATGACGCGGTTATAGCTGCCGTAGAGGACTTTTTCGAGAGTCAAGAAAATATTTTTTTTTCACAAGGAATAAGGAAGTTAGAAACGCGTTATTCTAAATGCATTGCATTGGAGGGAGATTATGTAGAAAAATAAAATATTATTATTTAAATCTTTGCATTTTTTAATATTGATTCCAAGAATTTTTTGATTCACCCTCGTATAGTTACAGTATCTAACCTAAGAGGCAGCTTAAATCACGATATAACAATAACAGTATAATATTCCACGCCTCCCCTCTTTCAAAGCACTTAAGGTGGATGCTCCAGGGTAGCCCGCGAAATTCAAATTTTCTTACGTTTTTTGCAATTTGCAGGGCAGTGCTAGGTTGTATGATGATGAATATTTGATTAGCGGCTGTAAGACCTATGTAGTTACAGAGTTATAATCATCAAACTCATCAATACAACCCTCCAAGCTCATAAAGGTGCAAAAAAAACTTTTTCAACGTCAAAGTAATTCTTGCACCTTTATGAGTCTTACAGCCGCGAATAACATTGCACTGACCTGTAAATTGCAAAAAACGTAAGAAAAATTGAATTTCGCGGGCTACCCTGGAGCATCCACCTTAATAAGACTAATAAAGCCCTCAAAGTATACAAATGTGCTCAAAGTAAACCCGGAGCGGAGCTGTGGCCTGGCAGTCGGGAGAGAACATTACAAAACGCCCAATCAGCCCCAAGGCATCACCAGCCCTGTTGGCTCAATCAATTCTACTTCAAATGTGTACGAAGGCGTCACGTTCGGTGTTATGTGATAATTGCTGCCGACCCCTTTAAACACTGTATGTTATTTTCAACAAATTGGCTTCTTGCATGTTTGTCGTTTTGATTTAATTTAAATAACGTTTAGAAAATATATTATTTTGTTATATTGGTATTAGTTACGCCCGCGCAGGAGACAAACGCGTGTATTCCACCCGTATGCTCGGGGATTTCCGTCACATTTCCTGAAACAATAACAGCCTAAATAATTTTTCACACTATCAGCTGCCTACTATTGAAGAACCTGTCAAATCGGTCTCGACATTTTGAAGGACCAGCAGACGGGCAGTTAGAAAGCAATAATGCAACAAATACTTTCATACACATTGAATAACAGAGCCAATTTATTATATTACTAACAAAATACTTAAATTAATTTGTCCTCGTTTCATTTTTATTGTCAGACAATAAAAAACTGAATTGACATAAACAAAACGAAACAAACATCTGTCAAATGAAATTCAAATGGATTGTAAAAAGGAATAAATGCATGAAACCCTATTCAATTAATTACGATCGATACATTTCATTTGCCACAACTAATAGAATTTGGTGACCATTGCGTAGTTGTACAAAGTTTGTCGACACGCCGCCCGTAGCAAACAGGCAATCAGCGCGCAAAAATAAAACAAACAGATGTGGTCGGGCATAGACGTAATAAGCTCAGAATGCTAGTAGTGAAGCCATTTTTGTTTTTTTTTTTAAGTATTTGGAGATAATTTTTAATGAGACAGACAAGCTTGCAAACAACAAAATAAGGACTTTGGTTTATTGTTTGCGAGGGCCGCCTTTGAGTCACGGATGTCTGGTTCGATTTCGTGGTCTTGCCAAAAAAATCCCCACGATACATTCTGGAAATAAACTTTAATTCTAGCAAAAAAATCACGCGTCGGAGTCTGTCTAAACTACTTTAGTTTAGACAGACTCCGACGCGTGAACGCAGCGTTCATATTGACAGGTTTTCAGCTTCAACTTTAAATAATATTTGTATGAAAGTACCCCTCTACGCATTAGCCGTCTGGGGTCCGGCGTGTGACGGCTATCAATGTGGGGTTGGCCGTTAGACTCGTTTTTATTTTTATTGGCGTTTTATGGCTCCAAAGGATTTTGGTTTAGAGTACGTGATAAATGTACCGGCGGGATTAAATAGCGTTTCATCCCCTGCGGATTTCGCTACGTTTTGTCGGATCGCTCAAATGTCTGAATGGAAAGCGATTTGTATTGATAAGATTATGTGGATCTATTTCCATTCTATATGATTTTAATACTGGGTCATTAGAGTCCGTGTAGGTATTTGATTTATTTTTACAATAGGTGCTTATAATTTTACCAATTAGGTGATACTAAAAAAAAACTAACCGATCCGTCTCCAATTTCAAGGAGTTCTGTGCCACACTGGCGATACAGGTTGGCTCGTGTTCAGCCAGAGCTTCTGGCTGAACGACGTTTGCACTCACACCTTACCGACTCTAGTGCAAGGCCCAGTTTACCACTACTACTCCGCCCATAAAAAGCCCACTGCTACGTCGGGATTCCTCCAATTACGTGGAGTGTGATTAGGCCACAGCGCCCCGCTGGCTAGACGGGTGTCGTATCCCACAATGCCGCAACAGGACGCGAGTTGGAGCACCCCGGGGAGGTTTAGTGGGTAGGCCCCCACTATGGGGGAGAGTCCCACACTCCCCTCGCTGGCCATCCCCGTGGCCGGCGAGGAAGTCCATAAAGGATTTTACCACGGGCGATAAAAAAAAAAGAAATGGCTTCGTTTTAAGTTTTCCTTCTCTTGCGACTAGCTTTTCGACACCCTCAGGATGGAATGGTCACACTGTGTATTCTAAATCCGTCACCACAAGGACATGGTACTGTTACACACCATTAAACCAATAAGACGTTTCTTAAGTAAAGCTGTTTTAATAATCACATGCCACTGTCTTAACGACCTCCTATGATGTTCGAATAAGTTCAGTAAACATTCCCCCACTTTCCGTGTTGTTGGGTAAACCTTTTGTCCGCTAACTGGGAATATCAATAGCTGTGAGCTAATGACTCTATCGGGGCCTGCGCCGCCCAACGCGAGCCTTTAGATAGTCCACCATAGGGCTCACACACAATATTTATATTTAGGTAGCTAGATTAAGCATACACAATGTAATAAACCCATTCCATCATCAGGGTGCACAAGACGCAATTAACTTAGTTAATTGCGCAAGGGAAGGAAGGGTTGAAACGAAACTTGGTGTGTCATAATTAAAGTTACTGCCCCGCTCCTTTCATCAGTAGCGTGATTATACATTCAAAAATTAACGTATACCCTATTCAAGATAGCGTGATCGATTTGACAGATGTCAATTTTTCTGATCGACAAAAAGGTATGACTCCGATGTACGTCGCGGTAATGGGGACCAGTAGTGCCGTGGTAGCACTTCTGCGTGCAGCGTACTTCGGAATCATACCTTTACTTTGCAATGACTGAATAGTGGTGGGAAACAGATAATATCTAGTAGTCCAAAAAATAACGGTTTAAAATACTTGCAACTGTGACGAGATGGTATGGGTGTATTATGTGTGAAATTCTTTATCACTTTTTCTTAACTTTATAAGACAATGATTTCTTAGGTTTTCGCGATTATTACACATTGAAATTAAACACTTTTTAACGGATTTATCGCGTGTATATTACATTATTTAATTCCCGACGTTTCGAATGCTTTGCAGCAGTCGTGGTCGCGGGAGAGACTAGATGACAGTTGTCTTCAAAAGTACAAAGAAACAGTTAAAATCTACCGCCTATAATTTTGTTTTATTGATAACGTTCCATGTGCACGCAGAAATCGCTCACGGTGTCCAGGGGTCTTGCAGATGAGTGTTTTGCTTGAGATTTGATCAATTTAATGACTGGATCCCAAGCAGCTGGTACTTGCCAACCATCCTCTCTATTGAAATTTGGATGTTTTTTAATCTCAATAGCCTCGCGGATCATTCTTGGAATGTAATGATTTTCCTTGGCAAGGATTTGAGGTCTATCAAAGTGGATGTAGTGGTTGGTCTTGTTGAATGTGTGCTCACAAACTGCAGACTTGGTCGAGCGTCTGTTTTTCATGTCAGCTATGTGTTCTTTTATGCGGATACCGACACTTCTCTTTGTTTGCCCAATGTATGATAATCCACACTCACAGTCAAGTAATATACACGCGATAAATCCGTTAAAAAGTGTTTAATTTCAATGTGTAATAATCGCGAAAACCTAAGAAATCATTATGTTACGGTATACGGGCCGCAAACAGCAAACAAAATACGACGGTTGGAGTGCCTCAAAACCAAACGCGCAAGACTCATTACATCATTAAATTTTCTCAAGCGATGTCGTGACAACAATATTATACCCGTCTGTGCCCAAATATCACCTAAAAAAGACATAGCGGGAAGCGCCGGTATTCTCCGTCAGGCAAGTAAGAAACTTTTAATAAGATGCATACGCCAACATCGTTTCGACGCAGATAAAATCAACAAAACCATTGAGACTGAGTCCAGAGAGCTAAAATCACTATTATTAGACCTTGATTTTCAAAAATGTCAGGAGTGCACTGATCAAAGAGCCGTGAATAAATATAACCAATGCAAATCTCGCCACGTCTAAAAATATGATAAATTGGTATCAAAAGCCTCGGTTCCCCAGCCTACTCGCGACGTTCCTGAAAAAACATCAGTTGTCAACCTGGCAAAAACAACAACAATAGATTCTAAGGCTCTCGCAGCTCTTGAAAAAGGACTAAATTACGCGATCACGCCACGAAAAGTACCCTACGAAAACATCATCTGTTCGGTGGAAAACGTACTGGCGATAAATAATGTAAAAAAGGAAGATTTGGAGGCGATACGGCAAGATGTCTCTTCGGTTTTAAGACACAGCAAACCGCCCAAACCGAACCTTCCTCGTGACCAATACCTTGCTCTGAACACCCTACGCAAGAACCCAGACGTCATCATACTCCGAGCAGATAAAGGAAATTCCACTGTCATAATGGATACAGCGGAATATAACCTCAAAATTCAAGAACTTCTGTCGGATGAAAACACTTACAAACTAGTGAAAACGGACCCAACTAATAAACTTGTTACTAAAACCAAACAATTAATCACAAAATACTCCGACTCGCTTGAGTTAGACGTAAAGGCACTCATTCCTTCGTGCATAAAACCGCCAAAACTGTATGGACTACCGAAAATACACAAGTCTGGTTATCCACTGCGCCCCATCGTGAGCCAGATAGACTCACCTACCTACAAACTTGCACAACATCTAGCCAAGTTTCTATCTCAGCTTCGTGGTCACACTAATACCCATGTTAAGGATTCCTACCACTTCATAAGTCAGATTGAAGATCTACACCTCACTGATGAAGATATCATGGTCAGTTTTGATGTACAGTCATTATTCACAAATCTCCCACTACATGACTGCATTGAAATTGTTAAGAGGAAGCTAAATGAATATGAGCTGCCTTTGGAATATGCAGAATTATTGGAACATTGCCTCACATCTGGCTATCTATATTGGGAAAGTAAATTCTATATGCAAATCGACGGCGTAGCCATGGGCTCTCCAGTATCCCCTGTAGTCGCAGACATATACATGGAGGATTTTGAGGAGAGAGCCCTCTCCACAGATTTGGCCATGCCGAAGATATTCAAACGGTATGTAGATGATACTTTTGCCATTCTTTCTCAAAACCAAATATCTGCCTTCCTTAACCATCTAAATTCCATTGATAGTAAGATTCAGTTCACTATGGAAGCAGAGAGTTGTAACTCATTGGCTTTTCTTGACATATTAATTACCAGGAATCCTGACAATTCATTAGGCCATACTGTGTATAGGAAACCTACCCATACAGACAAATATCTTAATGGCAATTCACACCACCATCCATGTCAGTTAGCTACCGTAGGCAAATCTTTGTTACAGAGAGCACGTGGCATCTGTGATAGCAACCACCTGGAGGAGGAGCTTCTGCATGTCAAATCTGTCCTGCGGAGCAACAACCTTAAACTCCCACGAATGCGTCACAGAAGCCGGCCCAAGGCACCTACAGTTGAGCGACTACCTGCTGTCTTACCATACATCAAGGGTATCACTGATAAAGTTGGAAATATTCTGAAACGTGCTTCAATAAAAACTTATTTCAAGCCACACAGGAAGATCAGCCAACTTTTAAGACCAGTGAAGTCTAACATCCCCCTACAAGATGCTGGTGTGTATAAACTTGACTGTGAGTGTGGATTATCATACATTGGGCAAACAAAGAGAAGTGTCGGTATCCGCATAAAAGAACACATAGCTGACATGAAAAACAGACGCTCGACCAAGTCTGCAGTTTGTGAGCACACATTCAACAAGACCAACCACTACATCCACTTTGATAGACCTCAAATCCTTGCCAAGGAAAATCATTACATTCCAAGAATGATCCGCGAGGCTATTGAGATTAAAAAACATCCAAATTTCAATAGAGAGGATGGTTGGCAAGTACCACCTGCCTGGGATCCAGTCATTAAATTGATCAAATCTCAAGCAAAATACTCATCTGCAAGACCTCTGGACACCGTGAGCGATTTCTGCGTGCACATGGAACGTTATCAATAAAACAAAATTATAGGCGGTAGATTTTAACTGTTTCTTTGTACTTTTGAAGACAACTGTCATCTAGTCTCTCCCGCGACCACGACTGCTGCAAAGCATTCGAAACGTCGGGAATTAAATAATGTAATATACACGCGATAAATCCGTTAAAAAGTGTTTAATTTCAATTTATAAGACAATATTCGAATAAAAAACATTTTCATTTTGAAATAAAATTCGTTGTCTATAGCGCATTGAAATTTAACACTTTTACAACTATTATTTTCTTTTCTTTTTTGTTTACTTTCATGGTCTGAACCACCTATTTAAAGTTTTTAGACTAACGCGATTTTCACACATTTTAAATAATTATGACACGGGTCTTAATCGCGGAAATATTTTGAAGGTAAATACCTTATACTGCCTGACGTTTCGGCGTGGGTTACACCAGCCGTGGTTATTAATTATTTAAAACACCTATTTAAATTTGGGGGAAGGTCAAAAAATAACCCTGTAATATTAAATTGGAACTTATTATGAATATTGACCCACCATCGCTTATCTACCCAATGTTTTATATGTCTAGTGCGATAAAGAATTTACACCCACGCCAACTTTTCACTGTTACAACGTTATTTTTTGGACTACTAGATATTTTCTGGTTCCCATCACTAGCCCGTCTGTCAAATCGATCATGCTATCTTGAATAGGGTATAATTGTAAGTATAATACTTTTTACTGGTCAAAAAAAGATTATAACGAGATCAGTATTTTTTGAGTAAATTAATTACAAACCAATTTAAAAGTTTACAATCAAAATAATTCTGTATGAATATTGAAATAAAAATATGATTCAATTGTTTATTGAACAAAAACAGTATATAGGTTTACTGGTCCAGCGTGGCACAGTTGACTCCATTTCCTTCCCCAATATGGTATAAGGAGTGGCATGGTCTCAATCAATGTCAAATCATGATTCCATAGGTTTCTTCCTAGCTCATGGAGGGAAATTAGCAAGACGGGTTGGCACAGTGTTAGTATCAAGTTTTGTTTCTCTTGAGGTTATGTCATCTGCGTTTCTTTAATCGCCTCTTTCGACAGCCTCGGGATGGTATGGGTTTGTGACATTGTGTATTTTAAATCCGTCATCACACGTAACGATGTAAATCTGACGTTGGACAACCCTACTTAAGTGAAAATGCGAAGCAAACATCGTGTGCGGAGGCTGAGATTATGTTAAAATATGTTGACACTGCGTTTTAGAGAATAGTTTAACGCGGCACTAAATGTATTCAACATTTACTAAGAGGCTGGAAATTAAATGGTAAAACTCGACAGACACATAATTATGGAGTACATTATTACGTATGTGTGTCACCGTCAATTGGTGTAAATCCTTAAACGCGTCGTCCACGCAGAGAGAATAGAGCTAGCAAGCTTGACTACTAATCTAATCTATACTCTAATGTACTACGTACACGTAGATATCAATAGTGCGCCCTATTGCAGTTTTTTGTCCAATCGTAGGGTAGGTCTAAAATAGTGACATTTTGGCCTGCGTACACTATTCTACTTATACACGTAGACTAGATATTCATATTTAGACAGTAAACGTCGGTTGACTAGACTGATCTATGGTACGTAGATAATTCGAGAGCTCGCTATTCGCATCGCTTGTCTCGCTCTCGTACCAGCGTCCACAACGCTTTCCGAGAGTGGCCGAGCCTGTCTACGTAGACTGTGGTGACACATTAGCTAGGTTAGTCTCGCTAATGTGTACACGTCGTAGATTGCCCTACGACAGTCGCTCTCCGTAATTTTAATCTATCGTGGACGAGGCGCTTTAGTTTATAGTTATTCTATTTTGTATCGTTCTTTAAGGATGTTTGCAACCACTGAAAATCCCATGACAGAGCTCTGGTGTTCTTAATCTCGCGCGGGAACACAAAACCACCCAAGTGTCATGTTATTTGGCAGCGGTCAGGTGGGCCATCCCCAGTCGGTGTCTTTTAATTAAATTGGCCTCGGGAGATGAAGCACATATTTTGTTAAGCAGAAGTTTATTGCGCTCATACAATTAATTCGTTTTAATATTTCTTTTATTTTTTCTGTTCCAGGTAAGACTGCGATTTCAGCCACCCACGAATTAAAGACAGTAAGTCTTGTTCTGTTTTTAACTCTCAAATGAACCTATCAGATGGTGAGGAATGTTAGTGGTAGTTAAGCAATGTGTGGCTTAGCCTTTTGTTGGATGGTAATGTGTGGCTTAGCCCATTATAACGTAACATCTGACGCCTTCCATGCCTCCAAACCCGTCGGCCCGACTGTGATTCTAAAATCTGTATAGCAGTCCGCAAAGCCTGAATCATCATTATCATTTCAACCCATAAATTACCTGCATGGAGGGAATTAGCCTGGCACAGCACGTGTCAAGTTTTCCTTCTCTTGCTAGCATTTCAGCCTAAACATTTCCATCGTCGGCTTATACGGCACTCTCAGACTGGAATGGGGTGGTGACACTATGAATGTCGTGGATGTCAGCTGGCAAGTGGATTTAGCTGTGGGAGTATCGTTAAGGACGTTGCTCGTATGAGACC
The DNA here is from genome assembly GCA_905475355.2 of Clostera curtula. Classification (NCBI taxonomy): domain Eukaryota; kingdom Metazoa; phylum Arthropoda; class Insecta; order Lepidoptera; family Notodontidae; genus Clostera; species Clostera curtula. The sequence goes on along the minus strand of FR997803.1, from coordinate 281,671 downwards.
GTAATAAACAATGCGAAAGGTGGGAATTATTATAAACTTTCCTTTTCTACTAAAATATCGATACACCGAACAATGGAGATAGACTGTCATGACGCCTGCGAGCTCTAATAGGATACAGGTATACAATAGCTTTTTAATTAACTCTACGAGTCAATATTTAGGGCTGAAACAATGAATTAATATAATAGCAGTGTGCTGTATTTTGTCCATACCTGCAGATTAGAATATACTATCACTGTTAATAAGCCTAAAAACGACCCACTACTGAGTTGGACCTTCTCTCATCACAGTGAATTACCCTAACCTACTATGTCACGCTGGCCAGCCGGTTTAGCAGAGTTTTGTTGAGAGTTTCGTTTCATTTTTTTTTTCTGTTTTTCCCTTCTCTTGCGGCTAGCTTTTTGACCTTGTCATTTCCTTTTGTCAGCTCTTACGACACCCTCTCCCTCAGGGTGGTGACACTATATAAAATCCGTCACTTTCCGTCAGGTTGGTGTCAAATCCAATTTAAAATGTTAAATGTCGTGTTGCAAATTGACTAAAGGGCTTCGAAACAACTCCATTGCGTCATCGGTGCCAGACCCTCTATTCCAGCAATGGGATTAGCACCAAATCCGTGCATCACGAAACTATTAAATCATGGAATAATGAAGACGGATGGCCTCCCCTTAATCCGTCGTTAGCGGCTCCATGACTATCGCTATCCGAAGAAACATTTGCGCTACTGTTTTGGTTAGGCGTACTTTGAATAACAATTACAAATTGATATTGGAGAATGTTAACTGTGTAAAGAGCTGTAATTATTAAAAATGTGAGCCGAATGGGTTTCGAATCTGACAGTGAAGTTAGTCAGTTTGTACCTATAGCCTAATGGGTAAGTTACTATTGATTTAGGCGAAAACAATAGAGATGGGGGCACTTTAGCATGCTAGCCAGATGGATTGGTAAAAGGTTTCTAAAGGTTGGATTATCTTGAGAGTGGATCGACGAACTGGTTAAGATCGCCGGAAAGCGATTAATGCGGGTGACTCAGGACCAGCTTTCGTGGAATTCCTTGGGGGAGGCCTATGTCCAGCTGTGGACGTCTTTTGGCTGAAATGATGATGAAGATGATGATCTTGAGAGTAGACTTTTGGCACTGACACGGACTGATAAGCGTGTATGCTGCGCTTAAAAGCCTCCAAGGTTTGCGCAAGAAAATGCATTCGTGACCACTCAGATTTATATAAGAATCGAGATGCACAAATATTTTATTGAGTTTGGTGTCTTATATCGTTACGTATACTGTTTCCGTTCGCACGCATGTCGTGCGTTGCTGATAAAACTACGTACTTTAAATGCAACACTGTGCGGATCAGAATCTAGAGCTTGAAATAGTAGTTATTTGAACTGAATACAGGCATAATGTACACATAAAATATTAGTAAATTCATCTACATAAATAGTTTGCACAAATGACATCATTGTTGTACCTACTACAAAGTCAGTAATCCTAGCACAATTGATTAAATAACAGCAAACATTTAGTTGTTTGTTTTCTCACGCGCACAATGGACCGCTTGGGCGCATTATTCGCTGGCAGCGCGCATGCACCACTGTTTGGACATCGGCCACCCCCTGCGGGGTCCCTTTGTGTACAGACAATGACCTTTCCTTCACGCCCCTCAGCAAAAACTAGATAAGCACAGAGCGGTACTCGTGCCATGGTTCCGTGTCTATACTAATGACAGATTGTTTGACAGTGATAGTCTCATATGCAACTGATGAACAATGCTGATAGGTACCAAGTGGATAGTTCGAAACGGATTTGCAAATTAGGCAACGCTTGGGTGTGGCGTGGGTGTACATCAATTAAAAACATCGGAACTCCACCGAGCTTTGGAGGACACGTAAGGCCCCGGCTGCCATTCTACCATCTATGGCAGACATTACCAGATAAATACTGGTAGTTAGCCAGATTGATTAGGCTGGTAATGGCCCAAATGAAATTGGAAAAGGAAAGGCGCCGAAGAAGAATAGTTTTGAGTCATATTTATCGAAAACTTTAATGTTATTTTTTAAGTAGGAACTCTACATTATGTATTCATATCTGTCCGTGGGATTATGAATTTAGAATACAAAGTGTCACCACCCTATTCCATCCGGAGGGTATTATAGATCTAAAAAAAAAGAAATGACAAAATTGATAGCCTAGCCGCAAGAGAAGAGAACTTGATAGGAAGCCCTGTGCCACCCCGTCTGGCACCGTGGCATAGTAGGCTGATTCTACCCACCATGTAACTAAAGGAGGTCCGATGCAGCTGTGAGTAATTTATGGGCCAAGTAGTAGTAGTGGTTAGATGTGCCGCCTTTGGATCAACAGGTCCCGGGTTCGATTCCGGGGTCGGGTGAGTGTCTTTGTCTAAACCAGAGGCACTGGCTCAGAGTCTGGGTGTCATTTCTCTCTATAATATGTATGTATTTACAAAAAAAATGTATATAAGTAGTATATCATCCTTCTCGTTACCATAACACAAGCATTAAGTTGCTTAGCTTGGGACGAGATGGCGTTGTGTGAAATGTCCAAGGATATTTATTTATTTATTATTATATTTAGAATTATACATTTCTTTTCAATTATCTGTTTAAAAAATAGCCATAAGGTTCTTGCACTTAAATTACGTGTCCTGTTAATGTTACGGAATCACAAAACGGGAAAGGATAGGGTGTGTTTTGAGTGCGTTCAAAACTTAACCCTACCGTGGGATGTTTATGTTTTGCTCGTAAAAGTGTGTCAATAGTTTACAGTTCGGTTTTTATGATGTTCAGTTTTTATTGAACAATACAAAGGCTATTCGGATGAATTACGATGTTTTCAAGTCGGCCGTACGAAGCGGCGTGATTGTGATTTATTCCTGTTAGGACCAAATAAATCCTATTGTGAGGAACCGCACGACTGTTAGCGATATTATCTTTATTCTATTTTATTACAATGGTTACAGTGATTTAAGGAGAATGTAATTTACTGAAACAAAATGAATAGATTTAATTATTATTATTTTCTTTTCATCGTTTCATGTGGATGATATTGAGTACTCTGCTACTAATACCCAGCCTGTTCATGGCCCACTGCTAAATCAAGGCTCAAAATATATTATGAGTGTCTTATAATTGAGTTGCATACCAAAAGTCAATACAAAACATTATCGATCAAAAGCAATGCTGATAATATGACGTCATGTAAAATGATTTAACCGTTAAGTCTAATGGACCTTGTTATATCGGTGGTAACTGAAGCATTACCAGGCAGGACCCTATAATTTAATTCACCATGGAAACCCAAATTCCGCCCCAAACGGTCCACATTACCCACCACAAGGTGTTCAGTGCCGGTTCATTGCGTCGCATTCAGCAGCTGTTTTGTCGCCGTACAATTAATTTGCATCACAATGTTGACCATAGCCCACGAACTATTATACCAGAGTTACCATAGTAATAATGCACCAAAGATGTATCATGCTTCCTTTTGGGTTTCTACATTGTCATATATTTTAGTTCGCCTTTACGTCAACCTTTATGCTGGAAAGGGTATTCCAAATCCGTCACAATGTTTAGGTAGATTTCGAGCCCGTACTCATTTTGAAAGGTTTTGTTCAGAAATTACCAGTTTTGTTTGCCTAACTTTATCTGGTTCCTTTGTAGTCCCTTCTCATATTTTTCATCACATAGTGATTTTTGAAGGTATATATGTATATTTGTTTGATTAGATACCACGTGTATTGCTACTAAAAATCGGGCATACGGACGATACCGCACGCAGATGCTAGCTAGCTTTTAATTAAAACCAACCTTAAATGAACACTCACATATGCTCAATACTAGTTGAAATGCAATCGTGACTGTTCTGAACACGGAGTAAACCTTCTCCGTCATAAAACAAATGAAGAAACTGCAAGTAAAACAGTTGATTACTCCAAAGGTCTGCGCAGTGGGAGATATGCAAATTTTAGCACAAGTTTCAAGAGGCAATGACGTAATGCACACGATCTAATGGCAGTAGGAGTTGATTGCTCATTCCGAGAAGCCCGAAGGAATCTGGTTAGATGGAGCTGATTTGTTTATAGTGAGACGGCTTGATTGATATCGTTTTGTCTGCTTATGGTTGGTTTGTAATATCGCAATCCGCATTGTAAGTTATCGAAATCACCAATTGTAAGCTTGATGGATACTATGAATTGTATGCGAGCCATTAGGATTTATCACTCCCATTTGAGTGGGACGGAAACTATAAGTATGATTTATATCGAATATTGAATGACGGATACTGCGTAAATCAATGATTTTGCGGATCTGCTTTATGTAGAGTGCTCGAAGGGTAGACGGCAATCGCCTCGTGTAAAAACTGGTAGTTAGCTAAGGCATACTGGATCTCAATATGGGAAAATGCTTGTTTGCGTACCGAGTTAGCATATACCGAACTCGTATTCCCGTCTGCTTTAAGAGAAACAAATTCCGCGCACAAGTAAGATTGTGTCAAATAAACTAGTGTAGTAAAAGCAACAATATCTTCACAAACAAATGGAACAGTGGCGCAGTGCAATGCTAATATAAATTCTGATAAAATAAAACACATTCTTGTTCATGAACTGGGTACAAATGACCTTATGAGCTCGTGTCGTGTGTTCAATATTGTATCTACAAAAGTGAAACTTAATGTTTTGGTAACAAACATGAAAATAAATGAAAAAAATAATTATATATTTTTTTTAATATATTATATATTATATTATATATGTCCAGCAGTGGACGTCCTTTGGCTGAAATGATGATGATGATGATATATTCAGAGTTACATAATATCATGCACAGAGTTACACACATTGTGTAATTCCGGCTATTATTATAAATGTAAAAATAATTGCGTTTTTCATCTAAAAGCATTTAACATCTAAAGCGCAAATCCAAATTTGATATTATATTCTTTGTGATGTGTTACAAATATACCCATTAGTGAATATTTGAAACATTTGTTCTCTGCTTGAGTAAAATCGAAAACTATTGATTGTAATTTCAAAGGCATCCATTTCTATATTTACATCAGGGACACATGTATCGTTATCATTATCATCCATCAGCTCACCACAACTCATTATTTATAGAAGCCGTCATTAGAACACCAGACCCGTTCTGGCATTCAATTTCTCTGCCACAATTATACTTCACAACCCTGTAATTAAGCAATCAAGAATGTTTCGTTTTATATTTTTACACTGTCGCACAGAAGGCGATATGTATCAATTGTCTCGGGAATTTTATAAAATAGAGACAAAATATGGATATGAAATCCAAATCGTTATAACGAATAGAATTTTACATTTTATATTAAGTAAGTTAGTAGGTGGGTATTGTAATAGTGCATATTGCCGTTTTTATTTTTATCATAAGGTTATCAACATCGTTTCCGGTTTGGTTTGCATATTTTAATAGTAAAATTATATGATACGTAGCCGTTAATTGTGAATAAACTATAACGCAATTATTGCTTATACTAGGTAAACACGCATCCTATTTCGATTATTACCAGGAAATTTTATTAGAAATATTCGATATTTACGTCATATTATTAATTTCGGGTAATATTTCTCAAAAGAATCAACTTCTAGCTCGTTATATTACTCCGATTTAGAATACGAAACAATACAACAACGTGAATTCAAGTGCAATTAGTACGAAGGTCAATTAATTGATCTTTTTGACATGAGTAAATGGATTGGAATTGAGAGTTAAGAATTTAGGCTGAATAACAAATGCTCTTATGGCATTTGTTTTCAAATTGGTCGAGCCCAAAGAAGGTATAAAATGGAGAGTTCAGTAATAACCCCTGGCAGCAACCGTGTAGGAGCGTGAAATGCGGGCGCGGCATGCCTCATCGCCCATATTAGTGGAACCAACTCGCTTTAGTTACAGCCACGTCTTCACTGGCACGGTATGAATGGCTTTTATTGAAGTCACCTTTGGCTCACAGAATACTAAATTGTTTCCCTTTATCTGTCAACTATTTTTAGTTTCCTTTGTGTTCTGGACATTTGGTGTGGCAGTACTCAAGTATAAATTTGTATTCCTAAACTACGGAGGTTTTGTCAGAAGATCATCATTCTTTTTCAACGTTGTTAATAATTACAGCATTAATGACCGTTGAATTGCTGGGTTTGTTGTTGTATCTGCATAAGTCCGATGGTATATGAGGAACCGTATTGTCCCCAGAACAATACCGAGCTGTGTCGCGTCCGTTGCATGCCGCGGCGCGTGTACAGCAGAAGCTTAACGTCGGATTTTCTCGCTTGCAGCTATTTAACGAGTTTATATGAAAGCATTCCGCTTTACTGCAAAGCCTTTTATTGTGCTCTATCTAAGGCTCGTATTTAGTAGCTACTAGTGACCCTAAGTGACATAAACCGTCGCACACCACTTTCGTATTGTTGGGTTTGTCGGCTATTCCTATTGTAGTATCAAAATCATACACAATGATGTAATGCTTTTATTTGTATGTTTTGACTACTTAATAGCAAAACTGTGTATCAAGCTAAAAGTAGTATTTTAATCTTTACATAAAATCTGATTGCTGTTTCTAAATTGCGATGAGCAAAATCCGAATCAAATCAAGTCCTCATTTTTCATCCCCATATTTAATAGTGTCGTAATCCCCCATACATCTGCGTGAGGGGTAAGCTCGTGTAACGTTACATTAACATGTTTAAATATAAAACGACATTCAATTTGGAGGGTCGGCGCTTACTAGATTTGGTTGAGATTACCATGGCTAACTAGACGGACAGTGGCAGTTGTGACTCACGAGTTCAATTGGCGAATGGTTAAGCTATTAGGTGCGGTTAATTGACTTGGCGGTTAATTAACGAGGCTACAAGACTCTATGACGATACATATTTTCATTGATAATATAAATATTATATTGTATTACATATACTGGAATATAAATAAATGTACAAAAACAGACACAATTACAAAAGAAAAGATGCAATATACCTGTGTTAATAAGAGAAATATTACTGGAGATTAACAGAAGATATAGTAAATAAAGCAAATGGCGCAAAATTACGTTACTAAAGCCAAATGATACGAAAACAGTAGTACGATTGGCTTGAGCCTGCGAACACCAGAACAAAGTATCACCAACATTTCTAATATCTCGCGCCCATTTTTCGCGACAGATGTTTGTTTTCAATACTCCCCGTAGTACTGTTACTGTGGGGTTCCATGTAGCTTTAAGAATAATGAAATGTTTAAATAATGTTTCCTTTATTTTTCTTCTAATAACTCTCAATAGCAGAATAAAGAGCCAACTGAATCCGTTTAACGAAACAGTCAATACATAATCGCTTGCCAGTTACGAGTATTCCCTTCTTCCTGAAAATACGAGCTAAGGCGGGTATATCTTGGAGGAGCTTATCATATGCTCTGTTTCACAATAAAACCAATAAATATATTTTCATCCTCTATCCAGTATACGCTTATTTAAATTCCTTCGGAACATCATACTACATTCAGTATTTACCACATCGGTTACAGTGACGCTTTAATGTCGGCATAGTATCCAAAAGTCACAGAACCTTATACATAAATGGCAACACTCTTGCCGGTTTCGTTGTGCTGTTCGCTGTTTGTTTTGAAGGCACACTTTCATCTATATTAAGTTGCCCTTTCTCATTGCGCCGTTTGCCGTTTCATTCGACTGAATTCATCGGCCTGATAGGCCAATAAACGTCTGGCTCTTTCAATGTAATATTCATTTTGTTCTACCAGACTGCTTTTGTTTTTAGTATGCCTATCAATGTTTTGGAACATTTTTGTAAGTCGCAGAGAATTATGTCTTGATTCGGGAGTTCGGCATTTTGATAAAATAGATTCTTCAATAAGTCTATAATTTTATTTAGCTGGCTCCGAAATAGTTTGAATATATTAATTTTATTCCATCCCTACTTTATCTCAGCGAGTAAATGATTTACTGCCAAGTCTGGCTTCGTCTTATTTGTTAGAGAGGAGTGTCTGATGAGTATTTTTTCGGTACATGTATTTTTTTTTGACTATATTTTATAGCAATTTAATTTCTTTAATCGCTTTATATGTTGGCGGATATCGGATTTGATTATATTAAAGATGTTACAGTGTTATTATTACATCCATAAAGACTCGTCTTCTTTAACCACAGTGCAAAAATCCTTATATCGTATTATCTCTCTGCAATTTGCAACTGATGTCTTTCACGCTATTGTTTCTTTTTAGCGTAAATCAAATTTTATTTTATAAGCAATTCTTCCTAATTCTGCTCAATTGAATTATTACAAAAATATAAAACATATTTTGCTTTATGTACTTACATAAAACCTACATCAAATACGGTGAAGGTTGGTGATGATATGTTAGCTTAATAGACTGAAAGTGTCTTCGCAAAATGATACTTCTAATATTCAATTTAATGTACCTGCTCAATAATGAAGTTATTAAATTGTTGTTAACTGTTACCTTAAATTTTCTCATCATGCGATCTTGTTTCCAATTTAATATGATAATTATGTTCAATGTTTTCTCAAAGGGGAACACAAAATATAAGTTCATTCCAGCACTCGTTTCGCTCCCGTTACATCCAATGTTAATCATACACAAACAGCGCTGAGCAAACACGGCCGGGAACAATCCCGGGATTGCTTCTTCCACTTCAAGAAAACTCATTTAAATTCGCCGAAATGATCATAAACAAACAAAGGCGGTAACCGACTCGCCTCCGTCAGGGTTCCGTGGAGTTTGGAGCAAAGTTGGACTTGGGTAGCCACATCGCGACAATATTTCAACCCATTAATGGTCCACTGCCGAGTCGTGCTCCAATTACGGGGAGGAAATTAGCCTATGATGACGCCTCTTACGGCGCCTTCAGGAAATAATAAACAGAAAATCACATTGAACTACAACTCTACAAATCAATTAACCAACAAATTATAAGGTACTCAATTTTGATGAATATTATTATAGAAGAAATATTATTATAGAAGAAAACGAAAGAATGTTTTCTGGCATTATGATGATCCATTAGTGATTTAAAAGCTGTGCTAACTACGGAACCCGAAGACGCAGTGATGCCCCACGGGGACGAGCGCACGCGCCACTCTTATCTTTCGAATTAAGATCTGGTTATCGCTTGTTATTTATGTATCGCGTTGTTCTCATAAATGTACCGCAGTGCGAACCCGTTCCACCACAGGCTGCTATTCCACATTGCATTTGCTCACACAATATTGTATGAAGCGACACGACAGTTACGACAAATTGTTCTTCCGCTTTCTTTGTATTTATATTTGAACAGGGTGAAACAAAAGCCCTGTAGCCATCCAAACTGAGGGCGTAGAATAGGCGCATAGGAAGCAAATATGTGTCTGAAATAGGTTTCTATGTTGAAGTGTGCGGGAGCAATAGACTTTTTACCCTTTAACAGCAGTTCCATTGAAAACAGAAAAACTAATTAATCATTATTAGTATCCAACTAGTCAAGTTCTGAAATTTTCGTCCCAAATAAGGGACCAAAATGTTGCTTATTTTTGCCTGACATTTCGCAAACAGTATCTTTATCAGTAGTACTATTGATGCTGTTGTCATGGTTAGGGTTTTAATTACACAGTCATTTTTCAACTTTGATGTTCTTTTTCCCTATTTTAGAAATACATATATTTAGTATAAGTACAAAACTAATATTGTATAATTCTTAATTTCTTTATCGCTCACCAAGAATAATATTTTTATTCATTACAAACTACGTCTTTAATCAAAATTGAACAATACAATAACAAACAAAAGCGATTATTATATTTTTAAATTATAGAAATTATAAATTAATAAAATAATCATCTACAGTATCTTAAACTTAAGTCTTTAAACATAAAAATTTATGGTAGTAACAATGCCGCACTATAAAATGGGAATCTCTTCCATGGACTGTCCAAAATTACGAGACCCGATGTCAGAGTCCTGTTAACTCCGCGCGGATAATTAATTAAATGTTTGAACTTTAAGCCGCCGCGTAAAGTTATAAACGGTCGCATCTAACTTATACAGTATACGAGTATACTGCCATGTCAATGGCGTCGGTGGGCGTTTCTACGTTTAGGGTATAACATAGAATGCAAATAAAAGAAACCAATGTCTAATGCAATCAAGACTCCTTACTACCTAAAACTCCTAATCTCATTATTTTTAAGTTGCTTGTTCCTTAATTAGCCGTAGATTCATTTATGCCATTTAAAATTGCTTAAGTCAAGCTCGCATTGTACAATGCACATTATTTAAACACCGTCGTGTTTAAAAATAAACCTTCAAAGGGCATGGCTCGTAAAATTTCAATATCCGTTCAGTCAGCTGAGGGCGTTCCATCTCCCGTGAATTTGTCGCCCGTTATTGCGTTAGAAGCGTTTACCCGCAAATGAGACGACGTGGTGATAACAATCAACAATCGGGCTGTAACGAGGGAAGATGACGCGGTTTTTTCAGAGAAATGTAAATTGTTGCAAAGCAAAATTGATGAAATGACTGACGCCTTTCGAGATGTAATTCGTTTATTGTTGACGATTTGGAAGCTTTTTACGGTTCCTATGAGACGACAGAGGATGACTTTAAATTAATTAGAAATTACCAAATTCAAATTCAAATTCAAATCATTTATTTTGTGTGGGTCACGATGGACACTTACAAATAGTCAACACATTGTCATATTATACAATAAAAAAATCGACCGTCTACCACCAGTTCGGAACGCGACCACTGCTGAGAAGAACTGGCAAGAAACTCAGAGGGCTTGTCATTTTTTTTTATCATTGCGGTCCTATTTGACTAGTAACATAAATAAAGAACATAAAAAATACACTGACACTGAACAGCCTAGTCCCAAGCAGCTGGGTCGTTTAAATAATCAGCAATGCGGTAATATGCTTTTTTGAAAAGTTTTGTCTTAACAGTCTTTTTAAAGGCATTGCGAGGCAATTCTCTAAGTTGCATGGGCAATTTGTTATAAAATGTGAAATTCTATTTACGGATTAACAAAAGTGAATGAATTGAATGAATTCTATGAAATGCATTCTATGAATCAAGGAATTCATTCGTTGGTTCCGTAGAAAGTTCTAGGTTTCAAATGGATACAATATGTGTCACAATATAATTAGATTTTGTATTTGTCATATTATATTTACTTTATTAGAAATAATTAGATGCCTCATGGCGTTAGATAGTGATGGTTTCTTGGAGGAATAGGTGCTCATGTGGTGCTAACAAAATGGCAATGTAATGTCAAGCAGTTCACAGATATTACATTGACAACACATTATTATTTGCGAAAGATACCAAATGTACACAAGGAGCGTTATTGGATGATACTATAATATTTTTCGGCCGCAATATGAGCCTTCTTCCGCGTTGGCCTTTTGTACGTCGCGTCTTTCTTATCGATATTAAATTGATGTACATAACTTACCATTATATTGATTCTACATTCTACAACATTGTAACCATATTCATAATACAACGGAGTCATTTGATATGGATATGCTGAATATATCTGATGATGTTTTTATCGACATTAGAACCAACCGCAGAGTTACGAATATGACGAATATTCGCTAAAATAAGGATTTACTTCTACTACGTCTTAATATCAATTCACAGTCCCATAATCCAGTTAGGAAACTTATCAAAAATCGAATACGTACTAAAATATTTTACTTGCTTTATAGAATAAACGCGTGTTGCCGGAGCAAAGCAATACCAGCAGTAAGTAAGAGTCAGTCAATCAATTTACGAAACTGACTTTCCCACCAGCTACCTCCTCTGATCTCACATGGCGCTCCCGAATCAAGTAGTGAATCCACTCTCGGCATAATATGACATGTGTCGGAAATGATCGCGATAAAATAATGTCACCGTGGTACGCACCCGGCTACGGAAATGACGCCCTTATCGCCAGCCCTCACTAAAGGTCGCGGTAGACGAGCAAGCAATAGGATTATTATTGTTTCGTTTGACAACTTGCATTTAAGGTGTGAAGATGGACTGTCAATTTTTACGCTTTGAATTCTTATCAAAGACTAGCTGTACCCGCGACTTCGTCCGCGTGGAATTTAAAAAAAGTTAATTAGTTCATTAATATTTTTTTTGGTTTTTGCATTTATTTTAATTATCATTTATTTTCAGTTTTTGTTGGCTTATTTATCGAATCTTCTTTGATATTGAGATTGTGAATATTATCATAAATACTATGTATTAAAGTTTCAGTGTCCACCACAACCTGACAAAGACTGGTAGGTAGTTCTATATTATGATTACTAATCACTTCTAGACACTTTCCCTCTCCAACATCAAGAAGAATTTTACTAAATTCTGAATCAGCTGAATGATGTGCTCTCATGTTTTGTTTTAAATTGAGTTTTTAACAATGTCTCCAAAGTACTGAACGTTTTAGCCGGAACAAACAGACAGACAGACAAAAATAAAAAAAATATTTTGGTCTATGTGCTATTTAAACACACTTACGCATTTAGTAAAAAGTTGTTATTTTATTATTACAAACAGACACTCCAATTTTATTTATTTGTATAGATGTGCTGTGTATACAGACTTACGCATTTAGTAAAAAGTTGTTATATTATTATTACAATCAGCCACTCCAATTTTATTTATTTGTATAGAAGATGTATAGACTAAATAAAAGTAGCCTAAGTTACTCTTTATATCATCAGCTACCTATCAGTGAAAGTCCCGTCAAAATCGGTCCAGCCGTTCCAGAGATTAGCCGGAACAAACAGACAGACAGACAGACAGACAGACAGACGGACAGACAGACAAAAATTAAAAAAAAATGTTATTTTGGTCTATGTGCTGTGTATACAGACTTACGCATTTAGTAAAAAGTTGTTGTTTTATTATTACAAACAGACACTCCAATTTTATTTATTTGTATAGATTCTTTGGGTTGTACATTTTTCAATATTGATTCCATAGTTTAGTAAAATTATACATCAGAATTCTATGGAACACGATCACTTTGGGCAGAACTGTCTAAAACAAAATTGTCTCTGCTGGTCTTCGTGGCAGGTTTTCAGAATATATATTTCAAGCTTATAATCATAGCGGGACGTATATCGTAGTAACCACTCATTTTATTCTTACTTTCGGTAACCAACACGTTTGTGTATCACGCCCTTTCGCTTGAACTCTAAATTAACCATTTCCACGCGGAAATGGAACCCCGCACAGAGCGTTGACAATTAATTACTCTACCACCGGATTTGAATTTAGGTTTGAAAGGTCTGTGTAGCTCCAGGTTGTATTTTTAATTTTATGCAAACAGCGTACGGGTGAGCGCGTGGGTGGGAATTGTCATATTGCGGTAAAGTACAGCCTGTACCAGGAATACATATTTACATATTTTCTTTATCACGGTGACGTCATATTTCAAATAACTACCAATATTAGTGAAAATAAACATGTGCGCGTATATACGGAACCAGTCAAGTATCTTTGTCCGAATTTGTTATTGTTTAAAATTTAACTACGATTTTTGTTATTTCCATAAATCTAAATTAAAAATCTATTTATTATAGTGGGTTCATCTGAGCTCTTTTGAAACGTCAATATACATTTACGGAAGGCTCCTCTACAGTCAAGAACCGGTAAGAAACTTTGGTTAATTTTTAAATCGCCATTTTCGTATGCAAACACTGATGATACGCGGTCAAACCTATACGCTTAGTCGTTTGATGCCGCTTAATAAAAAGAACTTTGCAACTGGCGAATACGCAATGAGTTTTGAATAAAAAGGGGCGCCGATATTGTAAGTTTTCATTGTTTTTATCCATCGATCGCTGTCTTCCGCTAAAATAATCGGCACCAGATGTTCCCCGCCGGCGTCGACTCGCGCCGCTGCTCACTCGAGCTCTGAATAAATCCGCCGTATTTCCCTATTCACTTCGGCTCACCGACCACTCCGCTGTTAGTTTTACATCTGAAACTCAAAAAATACAACCTCGAAAATAGTAAAATCAATTTCTTATTTTAAAATCTCAACAAGTTTTAGCAAGTTATTTTTAAATCTTTGTTCAAAAGTGAGAAAGTTTTAGCCAAATTACAATTCTCCAAAGATGCGGCCAATTACGAACACATACACAATAGTGATACCAAAATAAACCTGAACTGTAGTAAATCCCGGAGTACACTCATTTAAAATAACTTTTCCAAATTCCTATTAAAAGAAATCTCTCACTTCGTAGCTCATCAGTCAAATTAAAGCTTTCCTTGTAGTGTTAAATTTAAGTAGTTCTTTTAGTCGTACGAAACTCTCAGGTAAGAATGGCCTAGACATAAAATTACATTCTCGATTATTGCGCAATGCCATGGTTACTACTCAGTAAGATACTAGGTACTGTAGCAAAAATATTGCCTGCAATTTACTTTTTTGTATTATAATTAACATTGTTTTCTTATCCAGCTGCCCCTACAAAGTAGTCTACAAATATATTTTTAGAACAAGATGTACTGATCTTTTGTTTCGTGATTTTAATTAGGTAGGTTGGTATTCGTCGGGTTCTTTTGTCTTGGCTACTTTTCAAGTTTACCATTTTATTACTTTTAACATGAACGGTATTGTTGGACAACCAACAATATAATTTTGTTTGTGAAGTGAAATCGAGATACAAATACCACATTAAGTATGTCACTTAAATATAATGGCTTACATCACGCTCTACATTAGCCAAAATTATATTTTTACTCAAGCCGTAAATTTCAAACTTTGTTCACACCTCTGCTTTCAACGGTTTAAGCTGTGATTTCGTCTCACAGTCAGCCAAGACAAAGTTTTATTATATTATATATAGATTAGTACCAAATCATCCGTACAACAGTTCAACAATGGTTTGTAAGTGCCGGTTGATTACTAAATTATTTACTCAAGTGAAGATTTAATTAGTCAGATCTATTTTATAGTTTTGCAAATGCTGTCGAATCCAAACTGGTGCCAGCAGTTACGCAGACCAGCACTTCACTAATAGAATCACAGAATGCTTTGTCTTCACAAATTGCAGTCACTTAGCATTTGCTGATTGAGCAATTTCAGTTCATACTGGATAGAAAGCTTTCTAACAAGTAAAGACTCGACTTGTGTTATTTCACTTCGTAAACCAAACTTTGATGAATTGGAATATGTATACCAATTTCTTACATGTTGCGACAGTAATAATTAAATTTTTAATCTCACCAAAATATAAAGCATTAATGAAAAATTTATGATATAACTTTAATGAAATGTAGTTATACTTCGTTCATAATAGCGAGTAGGTACCTAAACTAAATTATGGAACAATAGAAACTTAAAAACGAATCATTACTATATCTAATAGATTACTAAACTCTATATTTGTCCTGAAAATATAACTAGATAAAGAGATAAAAGTGATCATTAACTACCTAGTCGGCCTAAGAGGTCTAGAAGTTTCAAGGCTTTCGATCAAGGATCCTCGGCTTAATTTAGGATAAAAAATGACATTACTGTGAATTTGATTTGATTCAATTCCTGCGCCTAACATGAATATTCCTAGAAAGCCCGCGTGGGTGTGTATAGCAGTAGTTGGCTTTAGGGAACAGCTATTCATCCCTCAGGACGCATCTCAGTAGTATATTTAATGAATGCAAACCCGCGGGCTTCGTACTCACAGATCCCTTTATGGAGCGACCTCTGTTTGACAATGTCGTGGGATTTGAGAATGGATATTTTAGCTGACCTTTGATAGCCGGAATTTAGGTACATGTTAAGTGATTGTAAATGTTTACATAGTCTTTTAATTTGATACAATATTTTATAGAATACAGTCACGACATTATAATTGGAGGAAGTCCATACGTGTTCTGAATGAGGTGATATCCAAATCTTATATCTTTAAATGAGCAATTCTTGTATTATATAAAATAATTGGAATCTCGGAATCGGCTCCAACGATTTTCATGAAATTTAGTATATAGGGGGTTTCCGGGGCGATAAATCGATCTAGCTAGGAATCATTTTTAGAAAATGTCATTTTATTCGGGTTTAGGGGGGGATAAATCGATATATATAGGAATCATGACATCTATTGGCGAATAATAATACTACTTTTTTGTGAGATGGATGGCAGATGGCGTTGTTAAATAACACGAAGTCAATGAGTGTTTGCGTAATTCGTACTTAAATATAATTTCCAAAAAACAAAATTTATAAAAAAAAATACCGAGCAAAGCTCGGCCATCCAGATATTATTTCTTTATCCATCCATCATTAGTCCAAATATTTCCCATATTTGGACCACGTTATTCAAAATTATCACATTATACAGTTTTATACATGATTTAATCACCGAGTTTATAGATGACAAAAATACATGTTGATCCGGTTTATCTTTCACAGGCTACGATCATAATTAATTTTAATCTGTTAACATTGGAAACTATGAAAATAATGTCAGGTTCATTAGTTGACAGCCAAATTAAAATCTATAAGTATATCAAATTATCACATTTTTATACAATTTATATAATTGTAAAAAATCATCAAAATTTTGTACACCAGTTGTTGGTTGAACACCTTCATAAAATCCATCTTAAAGTTTGACATCACCTTGATGTACTGACGAATTATTTTTTTTAAAACCAAACCTATCGTCCTTCTTTTATTTCAGCTTTTATTAGGGTTTTAATACACATATTACATTTGTTTTCTCTTCAGCTGTGTACCAGACAGAACATTATTACTATATTTTATCACCCCACACATGATACACTACTGTGCTGGAGCTCCTTCATTTTTGTGAAGTTAAACTAGACTATTGCGCCAAGGAGGCGTGTGCTTGGCTTTCTTCCTACTTATTTTCTTTATTTGTCTCTTACGACTCCCGGTGGAGATGGTTGGTAACAATCCAAACAAAATTATGATTACTGTCGAGACTAACGTACAGTGTGTATCGCAATGCACATGCAAATGAGTGCGTCTCCGTCGTTTTCAGTTACGAGCAATTTGTGAATGAATTTGCTCCACGAGTTAACACCGTGTATGTATATTATCTAGCAGTTAGTTTATTATACATAATATAATTATAATAATTAGTATACATCTTTTGTAAACGTTCCAGAAAGTATTACATATGGGTGATGACGCCGGGACAAAGTAGAGGCCTAGAATACTAAGTACACGTTAATATCAAGCTTATTAATATTGGATAAGACTTAACTAAACCTCTTCAAATACTTCTATGTTCATCAGTAGGCTAACATGGAAATCAACGTCTTCTGGCTAGATTGGAAGTAATCTTCCGAAATTGCACGAGCCACCGCTGACCAGAGAAGACCAGAGAATGACTATTGTCATGCAGTGCATACTCGATGGCTATTTCTATGTTTTATTCATATCTAGATGTGGACGTGCATCTGTGCGACACATGCACCGCAATCACTTCACAGTTACGATTCAAATTGGATCCACTCAGTTGCGGCGGGTGACTTCGGATCATTGACAAGAGTAATGGCGCGTCAGACCTAACAAGAAACGTTGGAACACGTCTGTCAGTGTTCCATTTTTTTGAGACCTTTACTGTTCTTACACTCCGATTTATGAGACACTTTTCTGTTGGATATTTAGTT
Organism: Clostera curtula; assembly: GCA_905475355.2. Lineage (NCBI taxonomy): Eukaryota > Metazoa > Arthropoda > Insecta > Lepidoptera > Notodontidae > Clostera > Clostera curtula. The sequence continues at coordinate 263,974 of FR997803.1, read as the reverse complement.
GGTGACACTTATTTCTATGGGACTTTAATTTGAGTCAGAGTACTACTTTAGTTCAGCATCCAAAAGCACTGCAACATGTGTGCGTACTACTTTAGACTTTTATAGGGAATCACTGCTGAGGATGCAGTATATTTAACCAATTTAACGCTGATACTGTATTTTCCAGCAGTGTATCGCGTTTAAACTAAACATAGGCTTAACACAATACTAAACCGAAGTAATTAGGATTTTAACTCCTTGAACTTCCAGATCTATGTTATGTCATTTTCGAACCCTTATAGCCTAACATAGGCTTCGTGACCATGTGTCTTGTCTGCGTCGGTATAGTAAACAAGTTTCACGTTCACGTTATTAGGTGCTGATAATAATTTATCGTTGACATTAGAGCGAGGTGAAGAAAGTCGCCGCGACCGACGACGTGCGACGATAGACGCCTGGCGCGGTGAGTGAAATATTAAAATTCCATTAAGCTATCCTTGGGAATGGGACCGAGTGATGTGCCTTTAAATGCCGCTCTTCAATATTAATTGCTCATAAAAGCTTTGAGATTTCACAATTACAATCTTTCTGTCTTATTCCTTATATCATTAGTGAAGCTTTTTGAAGAATACTTCAATTAGTCCATTTTATTTACTTTACGATTTGTTTTATAAATGTCCAACTGATATAATGATGTAATTAATACATGCGTACAGAAAAGGCCTGATTTTCTGTTTTAGTGTGGTGATGACATTATGTGTTCCAAATCCGTCAATATACCAACTTGGATATAGGTAGTTACGTTAATAAAACCCGACTTTAACCCTTTTCGTAGGATAAACTTTTCGCAGCCATAAACGCTCACACAATAAGCTCAAGAGATTTTTTCCTTCCGCCGGTATAAGGACGTTGGAGTTGAATGCGTTGGCTCTTGGCCAACGCGCCACATGTCACATAAACATACATGCATATAGTTTTATTCTGTACACTATTCAGAAATAGTGTCTCTTAATCTCTTTTATGGACGTCGACAATGAAGTGATTTGGATATTATCGTGTCTTTGGCGATCAGGATATATCTACTACGATAGTTTGAAAGCAGGTCCAAGATCTATCTAATGTGACTAAGTGTTTTGCTCTTATTTGTATCATCGTGCGTGCGTCTATCAACAATGATAGCTGCGACCGTATGTTCCTTCCGAAGCACTAAGCAGGTCAGGTGATATGAAATGATAAAATCAAACATCTAGCTAAGTCCGACGTTACTTAGGTTCCCCAGTAGGCACCGGTATACAACCTACTATTCAAATTAAAATCATTTATTTTGCTTAGGTCACTATGGATTCTTACAAATTTTGAACATATTATTGATAAAACTAGAGACCCTCCCCGGCTTCGCACGGCTGCAATGACGAACCTCTAAATTTATCAGTGTTTTTCTACTATATTATGGGTGTATTATACATATAAACGTTCCTCTTGAATCACTCAATCTATTAAAAAAAGGCTTTAAAACCTGTTGCGTAGTTTTAAAGAATTAAGCATACATAGGGACGGACAGACGATAGCGACTTTGTTTTATAATATGTAGTGATGTATATGATACAACATTCCACCATTTGAGAGGAACTGGCAAAAATCAGAGGACTTTCGTCCAATGATTATTTATATATATATAATACATATATTTATAATAACATAAATAAAGTATATTGTCAATGAACAGCGGGTCCAAAGTTATAAATCCTATTGTGTATAAACAGTAATTGTTCAAGAATATGTTGAGATAGTACAGTAAGCATATTTAATTCTTAGAGAAGGTAGCTACTAGTAGTAGTAGGAGATAGCTCTTACAGCCCGTTTCTGTCCCATAAATATGCTATAATGGTCTTCCCAGCATCCCCAGAGGAATATTTCGTAAGTCATAATACTGTGGAAATAAATTAAAACTATTCTAACAGTATCGACATCTGTGAGAAGTACCCGCACCTATCAGTAATGCCACAAACCTCTAGGTTACGAGTAATGACCCATTTATAGAAAGTATGTACTTCAATATACAATATTGCGTTATGACGTGAAGTATAATATTGTGTTGGCAAATACCTGGCCGTCTGCCAACTTCGCCTAGACGCGTTGCAGACTGTGCTACCCACGTGGGGTTCAGCTGCAGATAGATCTCAAGACAGTCTTGGCATCTTGCCGCTACAATCCCGAGGCGTGACAATTTTTGATGAGATTGTCATTGTGTGCTTCGTACTGTTATATACGGACCCCTAATATCGAAATTGATGATCAAGCTGCAGCGTTAGCTGCAGCATCAGCATTTCTCATTTACCTTTTGGAGCACTCATTTAACTAGCTCAGTCTCATTTCTACCTCGGTTCCAAATACTTGTTCTCAAAATCTCAATATTGTCTCAATTTAATTCAATAATTCAAGAATAATATACTTTATTTTTATAGCTAATAAAAGTTGTTTTTTTAAAAAGTGATCATCGGAGACTCTTATAACAGTGGTGGCAGCGGTGGGATATTAAAATCCTTGGTTCGCCTCATTCAAATACAATTATAGAAAATAAAATAATCAATCAGTGGACAATTGTGGAAAAATTAAAAAAAACTGCAAAATATTGGAACAACATTTTATTCTTAAATTTACAACACAGTGCTACAATTAACGTTGGAGTGTTCCTGAAAATATAATATCACAAATAGTGCTATAATTTTACATAAAACACGTTAATACTGTGCCTGTGCCTGTTCCTGTCGCTGATCCTGTCCCTGTTGCTCGTCGAATTCCACGACGTGTACATCCAGGAGGTACCCCATGATGATGATGATAATTTCCATTCTTGCTGCAAGTCTGTAAGTAAAGTGCAATTACTAACTTCTTCCAAAAAGTGTAGTGAATAATTCGTTACCTAAAGTTACGCAATAAATCGTTACCCAAGGAAAAGCCGTGAAAAGTGAAAAGTGCAAGTGCTCATTATAAAGAATATTCACGTCTTATTTTAATATATCCAAATTAATCCATAACTTTGTTACAATAGTCTGAGATCAGTGCAGCATTCCATTCTTATCGCGAGTCACGCCACACTTTGTTTTGACTATCACCCTTCCGCTCAATGCCTAAAGACACAAAGGATATTAACGAACCAACTGAAATGTCCTCTATTGATTTAAACATACTTTGCAAATTCGTAAATAAATTTGATGGCAATAGAGAGAAATTAAATGCCTTCCTAAACAATTGCAAAAATGCTATAAACCTCGCGTCACAGTCCCAAAAGGACATTTTACTAAAATATATACTGTGTCAATTAGAAGGTCGAGCTGAAAGTGCTTGCGCTATAAAAGAATTCGAAACGTGGCAACAACTAGAAGATTTCCTTAAAGCCCAATTCGGGGAGAGGAAACATTATGCTGCCCTACTCTCCGACCTACAAGACTGTCGGCAATCAAACAGTGAGACGGTCAACCAGTTCGCTCTTCGGGTAGAGTCTTGTTTATCCAAATTACTAACAGAAATAAATATATCCATCCCGACAAAAAAGAAGATGGAACTGGCTGGTCGTGTCGCTGCGATGCAAGATCTAGCGTTACATACATTTACCGTAGGGCTGAATCCACGTTTGTCAACCGTAGTAAGGTGTCGTGATCCAGAAACCCTCAACGACGCCATCAACTTTGCTGTGTCGGAAGAAAAAATATTACAGGCATCCTCTAAACGTAATCAGCCTCATTTTAATTTTAATCAGAATCCAAATTATCAACAACGCCCATCTCAGAGACCATTTTATCAAAATCGGAACTTTAATACTTCACCTAAATTTAATATTAATAATGCGATTAATACATCATCTAGGCAAAACAATCAGGGGTCCACGTCAACTTTTTCTCCCCCTGTGTGTCGTTATTGTAAAGTTGTCGGCCATAGTATTGATGTGTGCCGTAAATTAGAGTACAATAATAAGCGCTTCGGAAATTCTCAAAATAGGCAATTTAGTCATCAATCATCATCATCAAATCGAAATTCTCAACAAGTTAATACAATTGAATTAACCACTGACGAACAGGTGCAATTTGATAATAATGTAGCATATCGTAATTTAAACGAAGACACCCTTCCGCCCAGCATCGTGCAGGAGCAATAAGGGTCAAAATCGATGCTATTCCCGCCAAAAGGCATACATCCACCTACTACACGGGTAACCAGTCCCAAATGAATGGTGGCCTTAAAAAACGTATTACCACTAACTACACGGGTAACCAGTCCCAAACAAATAGCGGTATTATAAAAAATATTATTCCTACATCCACTAACTACAAGGGTAGCCAGTCCCAAATAAATAGTGGCAATGCAAGACATTCTATTTCTACAACCACTAACTACACGGGTAACCAGTCCCAAATAAATAGTGGCCTTAATAAAACTTTCACCACTAACTACACGGGTAACCAGTCCCAAATAAATAGTGGCCTTAATAAAACTTTCACCACTAACTACACGGGTAACCAGTCCCAAATAAATAGTGGCCTTAATAAAACTTTCACCACTAGCAACACGGGTAACCAGTCCCAAGTAAATAGTGGCCTTAATAAAACTTTCACCACTAACTACACGGGTAACCAGTCCCAAATAAATAGTGGCCATAAAAGTAATTTTACAGATAATTTTAAAAATGGTTTATTGTGAACACAAACAAATAAGGATACTAAAATCAAATCCAAACTTACCTTTGCTGGAACTTCAACATTCAATTCGGAACCAATCTGCACATCTTGTTCTTCTTGTTCATCACCTGAATCAAAAAAGGGTGTATTAAAAACATATAATATCACAACAAACCCAAAGAAAAAGTACTTACCTTTTGTAGAAGTCCAAACCTCTGTTTCATGCAAACCTTTGAAACTCCTTGTCGATAGTGGAGCATCAATTAGCCTTCTGAAAATAAATAGAATAAACAAAATGCCAAACATCACTAAACATATTATAAATTTTAGCGGAATCGGTACAACTGATAATCCAATGCAGTCACTAGGGCACATCCCTGTAGAGTTTCATTCAATTAAGTACCAATTCCATGTTGTGCCTGACATTGATTTTCCATATGATGGAATTATCGGCAACGACTTATTATCAACCTTTAAGTCTACGCTAGACTATACAAATAATCTTTTAACCATTAATAAAGCAGAACTAAAGTTGAATTTCACTGAACCCGTTTACGTTATTCTACCGCGAACAGAAAGCATAATTGAATGTTCTGTAATAAATCCCGAAGTAAAGGAAGGACTTATTTTAGATCAAAATATAGTTGAAAATTTGTTGATAGCAAATTGTGTAGTTAAAGTAAAAGCAAATTCAAGAATAAACATTACTGTCGTCAATGTTTCAGAAAAACCAATTAAAGTAGACTCAAACTTAAAATTAAAAATAACGCCTTTAGATAAAAATGATCAATATAAAATCTTTTACACCAATAAAACATACTCTGACTCTTATGAACATAACGCTACTGACCGATCTGAGGAAGTCGTTAAATTACTACGTGTATATCATCTAAATTCGGAAGAGATGAATGCTCTCTATGAAATTTGCGCTACTTACTCTGACATATTCCACCTTCCAGATGACCGCTTGACTACGACTAATGCCATTCAACACGAAATTACTACTAGTTCCTCAATTCCAATTAACACGAAATCCTATCGGTTCCCTGATGTGCACAAACAAGAGGTAGAATCTCAAATTAATAAAATGCTTGACGATGGCATAATAAAACCATCTATGTCCCCTTGGTCTTCACCGATATGGATAGTTCCTAAAAAGAATGACGCTTCTGGCCAACGTAAATGGCGCGTAGTAATCGATTACCGCAAACTTAATGATATTACAATCGGAGATTCCTATCCTATTCCTAATATCTCTGAAATATTAGATCAACTAGGTAAATCTAAATACTTCAGCACGCTTGATCTCGCTTCCGGTTTCCATCAAATCAAGATGTCAGAAAGGGACGCACCTAAAACAGCCTTCTCAGTTCCACAAGGACACTTTGAATTCACTCGAATGCCCTTTGGGCTCAAAAACGCTCCAGCAACATTTCAAAGATTAATGAACTCTGCACTATCAGGCTTACAAGGTATACAATGCTTTGTTTATCTTGACGACATTGTAATACACTCCTATGATCTTGAAACCCACATAAAAAATTTGGCCAATATATTTGACAAACTTCGAAATTTTAACCTTAAACTTCAGCCAGATAAGTGCGAATTTCTTCGTAAAGAAGTATCATATCTAGGGCACATTATTACAGATAACGGAGTAAAACCTAATCCGGAAAAAACCAAAGCCGTAGCGGACTTCCCGATTCCTAAATGCCCAAAAGATATAAAATCATTTTTAGGCCTTGTGTCTTATTATCGTCGTTTTATACCAGATCTCTCTAAAAAGGCCAAACCTTTAACCTATCTTTTGCAAAAGAATATCCCATTCAACTGGCAAAACGAGCAACAATTAGCTTTTGAAAGTTTAAAACATGCTCGTATATCCGCTCCTATCTTAGCATATCCCGACTTCAGTAAACCATTCATACTGACTTGTGACGCCTCTAACTTTGCAATTTCCGCAATACTCTCGCAAGGAAATGTTGGAAGTGATCGGCCAATAGCATATGCATCTCGAACATTAAACAAAGCCGAGTGCAATTACAGTGTTACGGAAAAGGAGTGTTTAGCCATCATTTTCGGTACGAAAACTTTTAGGCCTTATCTATATGGACGCAGATTCAAGATAGTCACTGATCACCGCCCATTAAAATGGCTATTTAACTGTAAAGATCCGGGCTCGAAACTTATAAGGTGGAGACTCAAACTAGAGGAATTCGAGTATGAAATAGAATATAAAAAAGGGAAAATTAACAGTAACGCTGACGCTCTATCTCGCTATCCAATACATCCAATCGTAGAAAATGATACACAAATAACGAATGAACCATTGGAACCTCAACCTTCGACTTCCAACCAAATAGATAACTCAGAATTAAACCAAGATGGGGAAATTCCCCAAGACTTGCTTAATGACCTAGAAGACTTAGGCGTTTTAGACCTTAGCCCGCTTGACGAAAATTTAAGAAATATTGAACTAAACCCGCCTTCTGTTCCCACTTCCTTGAACTCTCCAGACGACGTAACAAATATTAATCAGGATTACTCCGACTTCATTAAGACGCTCTCAAATAAAAATGAAACCTTTTGCGTCCAAATTCGGGAACATAATGAGAGCCTAATTAAAAGCACTTCAAACACTATCTTAGTCCCAGTATCCATCGACCTTGACGACTCGAATCCCTACGTCCAAGAAATCATATCCTCTTTAGACGACTCATCAGATATTTTACAGGAAGAGCGCGAACTCCATTCCTTTATGAAATTCAAACATAAGGAAAAAACTTATTATCTCTTATTTATTAAAGTTTACTACTTTGATGATTGTACATATCCTGACATCTTCAAGACTTTAAAGGCCGCTAGAGACGACATTATTCTGGTCGGAAATATCAATGATGTTGCTGTATCCGACTTTAAAAATCCATTCCATCAACTTTCTTTTATTAAAATATATGGAATGCTAATGTATTTGTCTAACAACACTAATATCACAATTAATATTCTTCGCCACAATATAGTTTATCCCGTGCCTACTGAAATTGCAAAAATACTAAAAGAAAACCACGATATACCCATTGCAGGCCATTTGGGTTCCAATAGGATGTATGATCGTATAAAGGAACGGTACTATTGGAAAAATATGCGATCAGAAATAGAAAATTACGTTAAAAATTGTAAGTTATGTCAAACAAATAAAGCTCTACGCAAAATTAACAAGGCTCCAATGCAAATAACAACCACATCTACGCGACCTTTCGATAAAATTAGCCTTGACATTGTTGGGCCGCTTCCAGAAGCAGGTTTATTAAAATTCCGTTTTTACATACCTTGCAGGATGACCTAACCAAATTTTCTATTGCTTATCCAATTTCAAATGCAACGGCAGAAGAATCTTGTGAATGTTTAGTCCATTTCATATCTTTATTTGGCATACCCAAAACTATACTTACCGATCAAGGATCAAATTTTACGGCTGAACTATTTAAGCAAACGTGCAACCTTTTTAAAATCAAACAAATATGGGCTGCGCCATACCATCCACAAACCCAAGGAGCTTTAGAGCGCAGCCACTCCACATTAAAAGAATACTTAAAATCGTATGTAAATGACAATCAAACAAATTGGCATAAATTCGTTTATACAGCTATGCTAACATATAATAGCACGGTCCACACTACGACTCGTTTTACTCCATATGAGCTTATCTTTGGACATAAACCATATATACCAGATTCAGTTTTCGATTCCCGGCCTGATGTTACTTATCCGGAATATATAAAGATGTTACATCACAGACTAAAAACCTCTCGCGAAAAAGCAATCGAGAATATCCGGGATTCGAAAGAAAAATCGAAGACTTATTATGATAAGCACACTCGTCCTGTTCAATACAAAGTAGGTGACTATGTATATTTAAAAAATCATCTAAGATTGCGCAAAGCCCTTTCACCCATTTGGAAAGGCCCATATAAGGTAGTGAAGATACATGGCAACAGTACCTTATCTCTATTAATTAATCGACGCCATATAAAACATCATTTCGATGAAGTTAAATTAGCTCACGATAGCAGTGAGAATGTTTAGTATTCATTATAGTAGTAGTTTCTTATTTAATTTACTTTCTTTTATTTGCTTAATAGCTTAGTTTTATTTTACCTTAAAATATTTTACTTGATTATTACATTTTATATCAAACTTACAATCTATATACATTACAATTACAGAACGGCTGCTCAGTGTAGCACCATACTTGCAAGCAACCAAACCCAGTTCGTGGAACCGATCAACAAGAGCCCTGGTATACTCTTTGATCCTGTCGGCACTCTTAAGATTATAAATGACCGTCTTGACATAGTAATCCCAGTAGATGTCTCATATTTCGGAAAACATATAGAAAATATACATAACATTTTTAACGCTTTGAGATTTCAATGTAGAGAGAGTGAAGAAATAGATAACAATATATGTCACAATTTATTTGAGCCTTTAAATTCTTTATTTGATGATCTTTTACAAAATTACAAATCCATGTCTCATATAATTTCTAATAACGTTTCCAAAAGATCCGCATGGTTTGCTGGTGTTGGCGTTGTTTTCAAACATATTTTCGGAACATTAGATGAAGACGATGCAACAAATTACAATGAGGCTATTCAACGTTTGAATGATAATAATAAAGTACTAGCTAATTCTATGAAGAGAACTTTAATTTTATCACAATCGGCGATTTCGAATATCAATAATTCTCTTCACGATATAACCATAAATGAAGCTAAGTTGAATGACGCCGTCGATAGGATTTCCACTTCTCTAAACAATGTATCCCGCACCGTATCTGAAAACAATTTTAGAACGATGTTTAATAGTGCTTTAAATGTGCTACAAAGCCATCTATTCACTCTATCTTTCAAGTTGGAAGATATTTTAAATTCTGTATTGTTTGTGAAAAGTAATAGTATACATCCTTCGATAATTACACCGAATCAAATTTATCAGGACATATTAAGTAACCTGAAAGCAATTCCTAAGCATACTGATCTTCCAGTGAGCTTAGATTTAAATAATATACACACCTTAATTAATGTCGCTAATACTGTATGTTATTATTTAGATGATAAAATAATATTTGTATTAAGAATCCCATTAGTGAGTATCATAGATTTTAACATATATAAGACCATACCTTTACCAGTGCTAAATTCTGTACATAATTTAAATTCTTTTGTTATGATTCTGCCGGATAAAGAATATTTAGCAATAAGTAAGGACAAGTCCTTATTTACTTACCTCAAAGAAATTAATACCTGCAAAAATATATTCAAAGAAACTTACCTTTGTGAAGTCCATGATATTTATAACAATCCAGGAAACCCATCTTGCGAAATGGACTTGATCACTAAATCCGTTTCTTCCTTACCCAAATATTGTAACTACAGATATGTTTATGGCAATTTGGATATTCACCATAGACTAAATAATGGAAAGTGGATCTTCATTCAATCACAAGCGAGCAAAATCTCTATTGAATGTGAAGATAATAGTTTTTCAGAAATTGTGATATCCGGCACGAATACAATTACTATCCCGACCAATTGCATAGGTTTTTATAAAAATATGAAGATTGTTAGTAATAAGTTTCCTAAGATAAACATACCTAATGTATCCTCTGATTTTAATATTATTAATGATAGTTGCTGTAATCTTAGTCGAAAAAGGAAACTAAATTTACCCTTACTTACAATTAAAGATGTTAATTTAGATAAGTTGAAAGAATCAAAATTTGTTACTGATGAAATTGTTCATAATTTGGAAAATGTTGAGTCTTCTAGTATACTAAATAATCATATAAGTTTTCCTATACTTTCTATTATCTGTTCTTTTCTGTGTTTTACCTTCATTATATTTTACATTTGTAAGAAGAATAAGTATTTGGAAACACTCTGTTCTAAACCTAATTCTATTAACTTAAATTCAGAGCTCCCTCCAGAAGGTAATGAATCCATAGAAATCATCCAACCGCGCTTAAGAACTCAATGATTCTTTGAAAACTTACATTTTCCTGTAAGTTTCCTCTAAACGAGGGGGTTGTTATATACGGACCCCTAATATCGAAATTGATGATCAAGCTGCAGCGTTAGCTGCAGCATCAGCATTTCTCATTTACCTTTTGGAGCACTCATTTAACTAGCTCAGTCTCATTTCTACCTCGGTTCCAAATACTTGTTCTCAAAATCTCAATATTGTCTCAATTTAATTCAATAATTCAAGAATAATATACTTTATTTTTATAGCTAATAAAAGTTGTTTTTTTAAAAAGTGATCATCGGAGACTCTTATAACAGTACGCGTGTAATTATGGCTTACTTGACGCCACCGGTTGTTGGTGCATGCATTTTGTATTCATACATTTCAAATCCCTGAAACATCCTTAGAATGGAATGGAACAACGAAGGTTTCTTGAACTTATGGCGTTCAACAACTTCTTCCCAGAAATTACCTACTATTTTATGAGGACTTCTATAGTTTGATGGAATGAAATTAGCCATAAGCACCATGCTGCTCGGGCCAGTTGGAGCAATACGGTTTCATAGCAAGGTGTTCAGCCCTACTAGTATTTTACTCGCCTTCTACAAAACTCACACCTTCTGGGGCTCCATACTACTTAGTCTCCTAAGTCTAGCCGGTAGGTAATCATAGAAAAAAATAGTTATTGTTGAAAATAGCAGTTTATTACTTTGAAGTACCCAGCAATAAGTTAAGCTCACATACAGCGCCCATTACTCGCAGTCTTCCCACCTATGAATTTTGAACAAGTGACGCACAGACGTCGCAATGGGCGATAAATACCTTCGTGTTATTGTGTGTTCGCGTGAATTTATAGCTCGCTCGTGAATAAAGAACACGGTGTATAACTCAGATGAGACACATAATAATTACTAAAAGCAGTAACTCAATTTAAACAAAACGCACACGGCCGACTACCCTAATGATAACAGTCCGCTGGCTTTGTTTGGTAAACTAGTTACATGAACAGTTCGTTGAATAATTCATTTTAGAATAATCATTAGATAATAAAATGTAGGGTAAATAATCAATGCCCAAACAAGAGGTTCCCCTCACCTTACAAATACTAACTTACAAAAAAATGCGTTACTCTAAGATTGTTTATTTTTCCTTTACAGTGTTTAGTTTGTAGTCAATTGTTAAATATTTTTTAAATGTCTGTTGCTGTCAGCGTCATGATTTTACGAGTGGCACCTCTGGCGTCACACACATTCATAGGCGAATATCAGCTGGATTGCATGCTTAATAAACACAATAGTGTTATAAATACATTTCGTTTTAAAAGTCTAGTATAAGGCGAATAAAACATAGTTATAAGAGAAGGACTGCTTAATAATATTTAACCCGTCTTGCCAACTTAATAAGTGTCATCATCCTATAAAACAAGCCAAATGTTGCAGAGAATCCACCACATAAAATCATAATTTAAGACGTAAATATTTATCAAAAAAACCAGACTGGAGCTACTGTTCGGTATAAGTACGCTGTGTCCAATATAACAGTGTTCAGTGCATTACGCGTTCCCCGCATTTAAATCGTCAGTTTATTTAAAATGATATTAGTCACAACATAATAAAGCGATCGACGATGCTAATATGTCCATATGAAATGAGAGCATCTTGTAGTTTTCTTTTATGGAGTATATATGTCGTCATTGTTTATGGCTGTTGGCTTTCAGTAAAGTGTTTTTATTATGTATTTTCGTTGCAATCTCGATTCTCAGGTCATAATTTATCCACTACTGGGTTGAGCTTCCTCCAAGTTTATACAGGGCTATATGTCTCGTAGATTTAAAGCCTAGGTATAGCGGTAACCTTCTGGTCAACTTTTCAAGTAATAAATAATATTGTTTTCTTGTTATTGAGCTAAATTGGAGTAATGGTAGGCTAATTTCCGTAAAAAATTGGAGGAGTTTCGTGTCGTTTAGTACTAGTATTCAATTTATGATCTGAGCAAAATACATAATTACGCTTATTACTATTATAACTACTTATTATAATTACGCACAATATTTGTCTGCCTCGTTGGCCTAGTGGTTAGATGTGCCGCCTTTGGATCAACAGGTCCCGGGTTCGATTCCGGGGTCGGGCAAGTGTCTTTGTCTAAACCAGAGGCACTGGCTCGGAGTCTGGGTGTCATTTCTATCTATAATATGTATGTATTTACAAAAAAAAAATGTATATAAGTAGTTTATCATCCATCTCGTTACCATAACACAAGTATTAAGTTGCTTAGCTTGGGACGAGATGGCATTGTGTGAAATGTCCAAGGATATTTATTTATTACTTATATTTATATTTGTCCAGAGCAAACTTAGAATTTGCTAACAATCACACATGCCATATTGCGATATCGTTCGCCGTAAATCAGCTAATTTTTAAACCGGAGAAACGAGATTGTATTGAACCTTTAATTATAACATAAGGCTTTCGTATCTGGCCACCGCCATTACTCACCGCCTAGCGAGGCCCACCTGGCGATAGATTTATTGCCGCTGATAGCTTCATACGCTGCCGATTGATTTCCTATAATTGCAATCCGTACCGTGTATTTACAAGACATGCATAAAGAGATTACAGGCTGCTACTTGGATCAAATCAAAAGATACAGACTGATGTATTTCATCTCAAGATTATCCACCATCGTCTCCCACTTTACTTAGCTTAGGCCATCTAATGAGCGCGATACGCCTTTCTTTAATTTGACGCGTCTGCTAGATGCATGTATCCATTTTTTTCACAGATCGTCACTTCATCTACCAAGGAAATACTGTTGACGATCGGAAAAGATATGTTGGAATTTTGTTAACAAATTCCGCCATATATTTGTAAATACTACCACGCGTGTATTTTAACGACAATAATATACATTTGTATATATAATTCGTATTATATATACATATATATATATCTATATATTCGTAGTATATATATTCGAATGTCATAATTTTGATGTGGTAAACATCTAATTTGGAATTTTGCGAGCTTTAACTTGTTGTGACGTAGGTAGGTGCGGAGACTAAGTAGTACCGTACTAAGGGTATAAAACGCTTGTAAAACTTAGGAAAAGTGGAAACTCGATAGCTTGGACCCAATCCGTCTGGCCAAAGTATCATTATCACTGTTTCAAGATTACCAAGCTACTTCGGTCCACTGTTGTCCTGCTAGCTGCTCACTTATGATCTAGTGGATGCCGATGTTTCAAGGTATGAAAAATATACGTGATTATTGTTTATATTTAATTGTACGTGATTTAAATAGCAAAACGAATTTATAGTTGACGTATTTTATAACTAGTGGCCCGTCCCGGCTTCGCCCGTGCAAAGCGGGTATGGGTTATACATATAAACCTTCCTCTTGAATCACTCTATCTATTAAAAAAAACCGTATCAAAATCCGTTGCGTAGTTTTAAAGATTTAAGCATACATAGGGACGGACAGAAACAGCGACTTTGTTTTATACTATGTAAAGATAATATTTCTTTACGCAATTAGACCGCCATTTGTACTGTACAATGTTAGTGTATAAGTTTCTTTGTTGTTACTTTTGTGTACATGTACAATAAAGAATATCTATCTATTTTACCGTACCATACCATGTTCAGTACATATATGTATATTTTACTTTATGTAACAATTGTATGTAATGTGAATACCTTCATTATCCAACCAATTTTAAAAGTGTATCAGAAATACTATTAGCCAGCTTAAAAAATGTATATTTAAAACAAAATAAACTTAAAAGTTGGAGTCGTTTAGCTGATACAACGTTCGCATTTTCTTTGAACCGAGTTAGCGGACTAAGTCGTTGCGAAGTATTTGAAGATTTCTTGTTAGTTAAATAATTAGGGAAAGTTGCAGAAAAAGTATTTGCACGAGATGTTGACTCGACAAAATTAAAGGACTTTGCCTTAAATGTTTTTATGCAACCGGATAGTACCATATTATAGATATATTATAGTAAAACTCCGTCGTTTTCTATAATTCCATGATATAGCATACACTCGCGTTTGACATTCACTTATTCATTATATGATTATCAAATGTCCACTTATTTGTTGCTCGGTCGAGTCTGATTCTTATTAACATGGATTCTTGATTGACTAAATAAAAAAAGTGCACTAAGTCAATTAAATTACCCTTTCTACAAATGTTCTAATATAGTGGAAGTGGTTAAGAGTAATGAAGTTTCCTGTAAAAGTATTTCCCGTGTGGCTCGCTCTTTTTGTCTGTTAATTGTCTGTCTCAAACACTTCATACTACAGGTCATGTTCACTACTTACTTACTTACTTCTCAGCCCATAACTGCCCCAGTGCTGAGTCGGGCCTCCTCCAACTACATAGAGCGTAATTAGCCTACTATGCCACGCTGGCCTGTCGGGTTGGCATAGGGTTGCTTGTCAAGTTTTCCTTTTCTTGCGTCCATTTCCTTATTATCCTTATACCTGGCTCTTCCGACACCTACAGGGCGAAATGTGGTGGTGCCACTCTGTTTTCAATGTTTTGTTTTGTAGTTGTATTGGGTTCTGGGTTCTTCAGTGAAACTGCTTATCCGACTCCAAAATTATATATTGTCTTGAAACTTGAACAGTTAGGCAGAGAACGTTAGACACGAGAGAGTGAATGAATATAAAAGAAGTTAAAAAAGGGGATGCGGATGTCCGACACCGTTCCGAACTACGCGTTGCGTTGCGCCGGAACACATTTTTCTCATTTTTGGTATCCCACAGCCCTACGCAGAGAAGCGCCGCAAATCTGTGTAGTTCACGGCACCTTTGGGACTGGGCCTCAACCCCGTTATTTTCTACTGAAGCCCATCCAACACGTTCCTTTGGAAATGTCCTTTTATCGTCGACGTTTACTCCATTGGCCATACCGCGTATCCTATTTTCGTTACCACGCAAGGACCACACATTTGGTCGTTAAATAAGTGCATCAACTATTTTATTTCAATACTCTAAATAATCCTGTAGGTTAAGAAGATTAAAACACCCATTGTAGCGCGCTGCTCTTTAAATGTGAACCTTATGTGACACAAAATAAGATGGACTCTTGAAAGCCATGTAACGTTGCAAAAATCAGCACTTAGATGTTTGGTATATGTATTTCCTTATCAGCTGCCCTTTCACAAAGTAAGCCATATAAAAACCGGCGACCACACACCGCGATGTAATTAAACAGGTTTACACAATGTAGAACTACATTATAAAAATCGACTTTAAGGGAGTTGAATACATCGCAAAAGAACCTATACAGTTCAGGGACGCATTTAAAAACATAGTGTTACAAATGTATAGACCAGACAAAAATTCAATTTGAAAATTTATGACCTGTTATGACGACGATAGGTGCTGTTAGTTCTGTACCTTGTTTACAAGAGAAATCCTCCTTCTCCGATTAGCACATGTGGCCGTCGGCAAATTCGCTACGGTTAGCCGCAGCGCAGTGCTAGAAAGCCGTCTAGCAAGCCAGCGGCTCTAGGCTCTATGAAATGGTATTAGACTTAATTACTGAGATATGGAGCGAGACACGGCTGCAGCGATTAATCTCAATTTGTTGGCGCTACCGGTGTTACAGTGAAGGGTTCATGGCTCAATATTGTATCGACAGTTTCAATACTGTGGGATATTTTACAAACTATTGGACGCCTATGTGTAGTTATTTTTAATATTAAGAAAAATAAATTGTCAATCTAATTTCGCAATAACGGATCATCATCATCATCTTCGCGCTACATCCCGGTTGCAGCCCAAACTCTCGCTTCGGCGCCCGGGGTTCGCAATAACGGATGTCTCACGGGAAGCTTTTGGAACTATAATATTTTGTTATTATTAAAGAAAGTTAACCTTTAAATCTCTCGAAAATGTTCAAACTGTGTTTGGAGTCTGTTACTTTTTGGTTTCGTGAATTTAAACGTGGCCAACAGAACGTAAACGATTGCCTCAGACCCGGCCGACAGCTGACCTCCAAACGCTACTCATAAAAAGGTCTTCAGGGTAAACTGGCTATTACGGAAGAACACACGGATGACATGTTGAGAGAATCAAGCTCAACTGAAGATTGGATCACAAGCAGTCTATGTTAGAACAGACCTAAAGAGGAACTTTGCAAAACGGATCTTACATGACATAACCACACATAAACGTACCACTGACGAATCCACTACATCTACGATCCTCTCACGAAGCAGCAATCCACGCAATGGGTGTTTGGAGGAGACGAGTTTTCCACAATAATTTATCAGGATCGGAACGTAAATAAACAAATTATAGCGGGTTTTTATATTACTAGTAATAATCTATAGATACAAATGTTAACCCATCCTTCGCAGAACCTAGATCTAGCTTCATACGATTTTAATTCTCCATAGTATAATAAATGCTTCGGAGGTGAAAATTCACCACTGCGAACAAAGCAGTCCACGAAATGCGGCGGTCATTTTGAAATTCACGCAATATACGTTTACACATTTTTTGAATGTACTTACTATTCTTCATTTCACTAAATATTTTATAACAGCCCACTGCCCCCAGTAGAATATAAAGTTCTCAGTAGGATGGAATACTTGTTTAATATAGTAAAGTAAATATACGCGCCAACGTTATAAACTACCCTATTATAACAGTAAAATGAAATTAGGAAGCGGTCCATACAAATTAACACGTACTCAAACAAGAAAACAAACAATATATCAAACTACCGTATTCAATCAAACTGGCTTCGACAACTTCATCAAAATATTTAGATAGGACGCCACGCCGTTTATAGAGCGGTTAATGCTACCAAACAAAAACACTATAATCCCCCTTCTCAGAACTTTCGCCGCTCATAAAAGTTACAAAACAAAAAACACAACAAAAACAGTATCCCATTTTATTGGAAATGTAAATAAAATAAAGCGAGGTCTTCATCTGGAACACAAATCACTCCGTTTTTGTGCTCTCTTACGAGGCGTGTTATCGAGTGTGCGCCCCAAACACAGTTTCGCTTTTTGGTCCCACACATACAGGCTGTGCTTAAAAGGGTATTATCCTAAAGAGCTGCAGCGTCTTTAAATAGCTCCAGTATCTTAAAATATCAAGAAAAACATGACTTTACACCATAATTCAAATTACAACTAACGATTAACTCACAAGATTTATTATTCTTCGTACGTACTATATATATCTATATGTGTTTTCCCCTTTTTATGAAATTGGGAAAATGTACTTTATTCCCCTTGCTGTAAGTAGGTCGGAAATGGCTATTTCTTTTTCATCATAATATGTAAAATATCATGTATTTATGCGTGCATGTCTATTTTTGCTGAAACTTTAGCATACACTCTTTTTATCGCACCTATTGATATCCGAGAACGACCGCATGACTAATGAAATGACGATAAAATGAGACTATCGATACACTTGACCGACAACGGTTCGCCCGTGTAGGTTGTATGTAAAAAAACGTGAAATTATCAAATAGACCCTATCTCAGTTTAATCCAATGAAACTGATACAACGCATTGTTTGTTTTCAAATAAAATCCAATATATTTATGGCGTGTCGAATTTTTATTTGACTTTAGTATACATTAAGATTTCTTGTGGATGATTTTATATTCACTGAATCCAATTTATGAGCATTTTAATATTCCTTAGGTATTATTGAAATATATTCCGGTAAGTGGTGTCAACATTGTGACGAATTTTTCTGATATACCGCATTCTATCACAAGGGTGTTGTAAGACCTGACTCAAGGCAGTGGTTAAGCAAAAATCTTAGTCGTCAGAGAAGACGAACGAAACACTGTAACAACCTATACGTATAGTAGGCTAAGTTCCCTAAATTTGAGGAAGACCCCATCAGCAGGGATGCGATGATGAGGTGAAGAAAATGAGCCACGACAGTGAGCCTACGAGAAAGACATCTTGAAACGAGTTGTGTTATGCCCGTTTTGACATCTTAGTATAGTGGCAAAATTCCTTTCCCCCGATATCTACTTATAAACCATATATGTATATATGTAGAGATGAAACAAATAGTTTGGCTGTGAAAGAAGAATGGTAGCTGTACTAGCAGTAAGTCGACTTCGCTGCCTGTAAATTGTGGTTTTCTGGTGGACCGTGCACTTCACCATTCGTATAAGAAATGGCGTCATTAGCTATGTCCGTGCGGTGAAGCATTCATTTAAATAGTCACAAACCTTATTTGTATTGAAGGAGTCTAAGGATACGGAGAAAGGAACGAAGCACAATTATGTAGGAGCGTTGTATAGTTATCCAGTTCGCTCGATCAATTTCCAAGGAGGCGTGAAAATGGGCGAGCTCTCTCTCACTCAAGTATCGGCTAGTATTTTCTATACACGTGTTAGTATTTTGCCAGTGCGTGTTTTTTGTCTTCGTTGAAAGTGTAATTTATGTGTTATGTATGATTATATTTCAACTTTTTTGTTGGTATCTTAATCAAGACTGTTCCTATATTCTCATTTTTTGTTTTGTTTATTAACAACTAGCGACCCGCCCGGGCTTCGCACGGGTGCAATGATGAACCTCTAAATTGATCACTGTTATGGATATTACACTGTTACTATATTATGGATTTATTATACTTATAAACGATCCTCTTGAATCACTCTATCTTTAAAAAAATAACCGCTTCAGAATCCGTTGCGTAGTTTTAAAGATTTAAGCATACATAAGGACGGACAGACGACAGTGACTTTGTTTTATAATATGTAGTGATAGTGATTTGCAATAGCTATCTGCTTAACGACCCTATCTTAATTTTTTTCTCTCTCATTTCATTCCTGGAACGGCATTTACAAACAAGTCGCAAAATCCTGACACAATATTTGCTCCGCAAATAAATGCGTTAGCCAGTGTGAACTAATAACAAGTTATTTAAACATATACGAGACGTGTTCAAAGGTACAATGTCTATTTTTTGTACGATCCTGTCACAATAGTGTTGCAGCTAATAAAAACGCTATTGACTCCCGGAACTTCGTCACAAAACATTATAAATCACGGTGCGTAGAGGAAATACGCTATGCGAACGGTTTTTTTGAACGCAGTTAGCGAGGGCTATCCAGCTGCGTGCACAGAGTAGGCCGATGGCAGAGATTACGTATAACGGTCACAGATACATTGATAAATGTATATTTTACATTAACAGAGGCTGATGAAAAGTTGTTACCTTGCACACGGAGTGAGAGGCTACAGATGTAATTTACTTCAACTCATCGTCCAGGGTGCTCACTGGCAAGCACACCAGAGGCAGTAGAAGACTCAGAAACTTTGGACCAGTTCGGCTGCAGTACCACCTCCACGTTCAGATCAGCCGCTTCGAAAGTCAAAACTTGCCTTGATCATGTCAAAACTATCTATTCTTCTTCATGTAAGACCACGTTCTGTATCTATACCCTAGCTATAATGTAATAGAATTATACGGAATAACCAGGTCGTCGATCCACCGAGTATGAGGCCTACCAGCACTGCGCCTTCCGGAACGCGGTCGACGCTTCAGGACTTTTCGTTTTCGCCGGAAAACGATTAATGCGGGCGGCCCAGGACCGGCCATTGTGGAGATACTTGGGGGAGGTCCATGTCCAGAAGTGGACATCTCATGGCTGAAATGATGATGATACATAATAGAATAATATTTCCGTACTTCGAAGTCGTAAAATGTTGTTTAATTATTTTAGTTACAACCTACTGTAGCATAATAAAAAAATGTGCTAAGGAACTTACGTTTTAATCCATCCATTGGGGACGTGTCTGACTGCCCGCTGCTCTGTACAAGTCACTTCGCCCCACGTTTAGCCCCAGTCTATCAGCAATATATCGCGGATAGCAGCATCCTGCAGCACACAATGCCACCGATACCATCGCTTTACTTCTAGCCATCAAGGCAGCACAGGGAAAATACATCACTTTGTTATTATAATACGCTTATATTTGACACCTTCTTTTGTGACGAATCAATCGATTTATTTTTGGAACTATTTCCATGCCGATAAGTTATTAGCTCATTTTAAAAATTTATTATGGTTATAAAGTTTTATTTCCACTTGAATTCAAAGTGCGTATTTACTGATTATGTTTATTTAGTAAAAAACAGAGATGGGGATAATAGCATTTCTAAAATAACCTTTATGAGTTGGGCCTAGTGAAATTAGATTCTCTATCTTGCTTTTAGATGTTCTGAATAATTTTGTTTTTCATAGGTTCTCACTTCATAGGCACTCCTACAAATGAATAACACAACTTACAAGCTTGAAGGAAGATAAACAAAAACACGTTGATTCGATTTCTCAAGAACCGTGACCAAATTCTAAGAATCGAATGAATGCGACTTTGATTACGATTATTGTCGTTGAATCAAACCAATAAAGTAATAAACAAACGCCCGTCGATATTTCCATGACAAATATAAACTGATTGACCAATTTCGTGTCTCCTCTGACGTATCGACTCAATTTATATCTTTGTTTCCAATAAATAAGTAAAAATAAAAATAATTCGATCCGCAATGGGTTCTGGAGCGCAGCGTGCGGTCCACGTTGGTGGTCCCAGCCCCCGAGGAGGGCGACGGGGGGTCCTTTACTCTACACGGTGTAGCAAACTGGGCATATATTTATAAATACTACTAAATATAACGACCATATTACGAACGTATTTTAGCAAGATAAATAAGCTGATATAAAACGAGAAACAGCATTGTACCAATTTTTCTGTATCTTTTTGACACAGATAGAAGTGCAGCTCTTCCATAGCTACAGCCTCTATGAGCCGAGCTGTACACTCACTGATGTATATACCATTTTGGCTACATCCTGTATACATAGAACACGCTCTCGTGCTTTTCTGGACTATTAGCAAAAAGAAAGAATTGTGTGGGACTCTGGGAATCGTGGGAGGTCAACAATCGATCAACTAATTATTTGATAAACATCTTGATATAATTCTATTCTTTTTTTAAGGTATTTTTAGTATTTATATGTCAAATATTAATATATTACTCTCAGTGCCTCTTAAGCTTCTTATGTAAAGGATTAATTAAATTTTATTGGGGTAGGCACCAATCTAATCTGGTTTGGCCAATTACCAGTATTTTCTGTCTGCCCCCCACGACCACTCATTGAAAATCCTGTACCTAAATGATAAGACCAACTGTCAGTTTGCATGCTACTGCCTACGTGTAATGACAGCCGGGACGGACGGCTTTACATCCCCTCCGGAATACGGAGGAGATCAGATGTAACAAATGATGGACACCCATCCAACGCCCAGCAGAGCCCGACGTTGCTTAACCAACAGATCGATTGTCTGCAGTGCAGTACAGAAACATGACCTAATTACGCGGATTCCCAGCTAACTTTGTAATAATTGATAATTGTATTATCAATAGCAATTAACGACTGCATCTAAACCTATGTTCATATATATGTATCTCACGATCAGAATGCGTTTGTTCTACGCAGACAATGCTGTCTTGTATGGACATGTTTGTGTTTATTCCTAATCCTTGACAGTTTCGCTAAGCCTAAAGGCTAAGTTTCTTTGAAAGAACGCCCGAAGTCACCAAGGCTTTAGGTTAGGCGTACGTGCTTGATTGTATCGAAGCTGACGAGTTATTGGACTTTGCTTTGCAGATATCGTTATTTAGATGGTATCCTCAATATTAGTCTTCCCAGGACTTCGTATCAGCAGACTATAAGTTATGATTTCTTTTATTTTGAGCGACCTATTATTGTATAGGCAAACTAATGTTTAAAATGTAGTGTTGTCATAACCATCGTCATAAATAGCCCGTCTAAACGCTACAACCTATGCAAACACATACACACAACATAACATCATCTTTTTAAAGAATCAGCCAACATCGATAAGTATAAATCAAGTGAAACGATAAATTGCTTTCATTATCCTATTCTCTCTGCCATATATGTATATCTAAATGTCACCCAATCATCAGAGGACAGTAAAAGAGATTTGATTCAATGACCACCAATCGAAAATAATAATTGCGCCCACGTTCGTTTCCAGTTGGAGGGCTCCTGTCCTTGGTGGTCGTGAATTCCCACAATCTGTCCCCAACGTACTGGATGGTAGAATTAAGGATATTTCCACACGATGAACATTTTAATAACGCAACCATTTGCTTGTTTGTGATTTTTACTTCTACATGCCTCCTACATGTAAAAGTGTAAAAATAATTATAAGTTTAAACTGTACCAAAACTATGTAGTCTTTTTCTGTGAGAGTAGAATAGAATGATTTATGCGTTCGGCATTATATCCATATTTTAAAATTGTTTACATTTAGATTCTGCAACGTTCGTTCACTGCTATGCCAGATCAGATGGACCTGCACCACCCACTCACCTCGTATGCTATCACCCTACGTCTGAGTAATTACATAACATGACGAGTTTATCCCGTCCGAACGCAGTTACGCCAGTAGTTGTAACTTGGCCGTTTATAGACACAATTAGTTAATTGTCCAGCCCCACACTGCCTCGTCCACTGCACTGCGTGACAACCCTAACTAACTACACGATTATTTACCTTTTTGTTTGTTGTTGTTGTCGGCTCATTTGGCTCTTTGACCTCATTCGTAGGAAATTTTGTACGTGTGGTGTTAGTCATTCGTATATTTTCGAGATTCTTATTACGTGTTGTTATTGTGATATCTCCAGCTTTTATACCTTTTTAAATTCAAACTAGCCCATGGACCCTTTACCACAGGTGGGAAGATTCGATGATAACTGATAACCCTTGGAGGTTTCATTCAATTGGTATTTTAATGAAACTTTACTTGTAAGAGCAAGCTCGCAAAGTACTTAACTCACCATGGTCTTTATGATCGAAATGTGCAAGCTAATACTAGAAAATTTTTAAATGTTGTTATCAGTATTATTTACAAATTAAATATAATACGCATGATCAAGAATGTGATACAACATTTTGTCCCCTATTCCCCGAAGACGTAATTATAATATCCACTTCTTGTAAATTAATCAAGTGAAATTGTGATCTCCGTAAGTAACTATGTTAGACCTTTGTCAAAGTCAGCACCATATGCGTGTATCGATATTAGATTAAACGTTATTAAGTTAAGTATGCTTACAAAACTCTATTAAAGTAACTACATCGTCTTAATCAGAAGTAACGTCGTTATCGTTACATTACTTACCATAATGTGTGGAAATCGGCTCGATTAGGTGTAATTTATGATTACTGCTCGTGTTATAACTGCCTCGTTGGTCTAGTGGTTAGATGTGCCGCCTTTGGATCAACGGGTCCCGGGTTCGATTCCGGGGTCGGGCAAGTGTCTTTGTGTATACCAGAGGCCCTTGCTTGGAGTCTGGGTGTCATTTCTATCTATAATATGTATGTATTTACGAAAAAAAATGTATATAAGTAGTTTATCATCCATCTCGTTACCATAACACAAGCATTAAGTTGCTTAGCTTGGGACGAGATGGCGTTGTGTGAAATGTCCAAGGATATTTATTTATTATTATTTATTTAACAACTTCAATCTGTTTTCGATATTTTCTCAAATGTTATGTTTGAGAAATTGACACATTAAAATATGCTCTACGAATGATTGAAGATATCTCATCCCTTCATCGAGTTTAGGACAAGTAACCGAGTGTTCTCCGACACACATCAATCAAGGCGGATCCACGGACTCCCTCCTCCATTATGTATTTTGTTTCACACCAATCCACCGATACTCAGACGTCGACAGATCTGCTAATAAATAAAATAAGTATAATATTCCCCAATTATATTCGGTAGCTATGGTTTCGGTTGGATATTAACTTTTGATTAGTTTCATTTAAATTCAATAGAATGAACAAAAATATTGTCTCAAATTGTTGTCCAAATGGAATTGAAAAAGTAAAAAATATTACATAAATCATATTTATATGCTCTCTATAAATGTATTCTGCATTCGAAATATATCTAAATATGGATTCGTTGGCTCCAAACAAAGGGCTTTCGGATGATAGAATGATTAAATAGTAGTCGGGGCAGCGTGAATAATGAGTACGTCGCTAAAGCCCTACATCAATCTGGTGCCCATTTTCTGAAATCTCCATTTATAATGACTTCGCCGCTTTCCGAAATAAGTTAACAAACGATTCCAAACTGTCGAGTCGGATATAAAAAATCAATGTGCTTCAGCATCGCATTTTAGTTTTTACATTCGTATTTTTTTAACGGGGATGATTAAATTTCGCCAGGATATAGTTGATACCTATATTTATGTTTACCACAATTCTATCTTTTTTGGGTTTTACTTAAAGTATATGCATTGAACTATCACTAACACTACATAGTATAAAACAAAGTCACTGTCGTCTGTCCATCCCTATGTATGCTTAAATCTTTAAAACTACGCAACGGATTTTGAAGCGGTTTCCTTTAATAGATAGAGTGATTCAAGAGGAAGGTTTTTATGTATAATACATGCATATTTGCACCCGTGTGGAGCCGGGCGGGGTCGCTAGTTTATAATAAACACACAAATAGTCGTTAGGCAGTTTCTTCTAAAACATAACATTCCAATGAAAAATAAATCAACCACCTACGCCGACATTTGTCGTCTATTATACAAATGTTCCTACAAAACCATCTACCATCGTCTAATCTTATAACGTCTAACAAAAAGCTTTTATTCAATTACATGTAGCCGTGTCGTTAGTAAATCAACTGCATTCGTCTCCATCGCCCGATAAGGTTTAGATGTGCTATTAATCAACTAGTACCATATTTGTCACTTTCACCTCATATGACATTATGATCCATTACATAAATAGGATTCAGAATACACAATATCACCAACCTATACCATCTTAAGGGTCGTAAGAGGCGACTAAAGTAACGGAAGAGGCAGATCGCCTAGCCGCAAGGGCAAATTGATACAAACCCACTGTCTAAGTCTAAGCGTCTCGCCAGAGTGGCACAGTAGGCTTATTTCCCTCTATTCATTTCGAGGAGGCCGGACTCAGTAGTGGGCCTTATAAGGGCTGTAACTATGACTTAAATAATAGTTACTACAGACGAGCACGAAGCGAATATAGGAAAGATAATCATTCTTAGTTTAGAATATCAGTGTAACGCAGACTAGAATACTTTTAACTAATAACTTAAAATTTAGGTAATAATGTTCTGAATAGAGCCACGCACTGATAATCATATTTTATTCACTATTTTACCTATTTACGTTACACTATTATATTTTTACACTCACACAATTTAACTTTATTTTTAATGTCATAATCCTATCGAAACCCAAACCTGTTCGTTGGCACTCATGACAAGTTCTCAAGTTGCTTGTGTAGATGCCATATAAGCTCTCAGTGGACAACCTCGGACACTTCCAGATAAACGGTTGTATGTGAATAATTCACGAGATCCGCATCAATCTCTGGAGAGGCTTCCTGAGGAGTGTCCACACTTGACACCCGTAATGAATGGCTACCGTAAGCGAGTGTCGGTTCTGGAAAGATTGTTGAAAGTGTGGTTGATTTAAATGGTGATTAGAATTCATTGCGTAGGCGGCATCCGAGGGATGGAGCGAATTGATATCTAGAAATATGAGTGTGATATCGATTCCTGAGAAAACGTCTAAATATTTATATTTATTTTTATCCCACTTGCTCAGTAATCAGAGATCCACAATTCCTCTGGTGGTGACACATTCGTCGTATTTTACTAGATTTTTAAATCAATTATTTACGTCATATACAGAAAGTATTTTTATGGAATATTGTGAGAATGAATACTAAGGATATATAATAACTGACATAAATTTATATTTTTTCTCTTTGATTTCAGGTATGTACCGGGTTTAATCCTGCGATGAACTGCAAAGAGGTATCTGTGTACTTATTTTTCATAAGACATATTTTTAAAAATTAATATTTGTCTTTGGATTTTTGTCTGATTTTATTCCTGGTTTGAGTTAAAGTTCAAAATAATAAATCAATATTGTCTATAGAAAAATCATCGCCTTTGCAAGAACAAAAAGAAATCGCTACAAATTACATTTTCCTTACTACGTATTTGATTTATGTGTGCGAAAGATAAATAGGAGCAGGCCCAAAACATCACCCTTGGGAACTCCACTCGTATCGTGTTCGTGATCGGCCACTTGTCCTCTTATTTTCCTGTCCACCTATATTTGTCACGTAAGATGTAGTAAATATTGTCTATTGATATTGTCGCTTTACCTACGTAGTAGGTCTAGGTCTTAATGTAATCAACTTGAAATGCCAACCAAAAGACTATGTCAAATATTAAGTCCATATTCAGACTTAGCTCGGCGTATAAAGCTTTTTTATTGAACGAAATTACCATGTATGTACAGTTTATATTTTCCCATGTGCGGTTAGAGTTAACAGTTAATTGTTCAGCTTTCCGACATTGTGAAACCACTCGTTCGTACATTTTAATATCATCTTGCGTACCAAATGTTCTGGTTCAAATGAGCGCGTGCATCTATTTGCATACGTTACCACGACATGTATGGCGGTGTGGAACACAACAAAGGCTTGCAAGTGTTACAGTTTCTGAGTCATAAAGTTTCAATGCCTGATGCGGTGAGCTTGTACTACCTGATGCTGCCACTACTGGTAGAATGCTCCTTTGCGAGACTGGTTAACAAATAAAATTTTCATTTCTTGTGTTCTATTTGGTGATATACCAAATAGAACAAAATTATTAATAATGATATATCTACAATATGTCATAGTCAAAAGTCAACTTTACTTCCTAGTTGCCAGGATTTCTTAATCGTATTAATCATTCTAAGAATACTAAAGAAAGCTATATCGTAACGATAATAAAGTTTATTCTTCTTTAGCAGTTTAGAAATACGGCGCAAATAATAAGTTGGATAAAATTATTTACGATGTACTTCTTGTATACTGTAGAGAATACGTTTTCTCGGGTTTGTTTATGTTTTATTGTCTCTCATTAAGTTATACCACGCAATATAATAATTACAATGGTAAAAAATATTTGCTTCAAATGAAAACATAGCCTTGTTATAAACGACAATAATATACGGTTAATAAATTTCATTTGTCATACACACATACCAGGGTGAATCAAAAAGTTCTTAGAAGTGCATATATATGAAACCTTTTTGGATAAAGTTCGATATTCAAATTAAAGAGTGTCTATCACACTATATTTATGCAGACTGTCACTTGTTTTTGTCAGTTCGTTCGCATGTAATAAATTTTTTTGTGCAACGAGTTGCTAAAAAGTCAAAATTATGGATAAAAGTGAGTTACGTGCGGTGATAAAATATCTCAGTTTGAAAAAAATGTCTACGAAGGAAATTTTTTTGGACATTCAGCAGACATTAGGGGGTGATGCTGTACCCTATTCTACGGTTGCGTACTGGGTGGCTGAATTTAAAAGAGGTAGATCAAGCTGTAAAGATGATCCGCGTTCTGGGCGGCCTTCAACCTCCGTTACAGAAGAAAATGTCAAAAAGGTTGAGAATCTGGTTTTGGAAGACAGAAGAATGACTATAAAACATATAGCTGAGATCCTAAAGATATCTTTTGGTAGCGTTCAATCCATTTTAATTGATTCACTGGGGTTCAAAAAAGTGTCTGCAAGATGGGTGCCACGAATGTTAACCGACGAAAACAAAAAGCGACGTTTGGAAATTTCCAAGCGTAATCTCGAAATGTTCCAGCGTGATTCGGATAATTTTTGCCGTCGTCTTGTCACCATGGATGAAACGTGGGTCCACCATTTTGATCCTGAAACTAAAGAACCTCGTTTCCAAGACAAAGCATGTCTTGGAAACGACCATCCTCTCCATCCATTAAGAAATTTCGAGTTGCTCCTTCCGCTGGCAAAGTTATGGCCTCTGTGTTCTGGGATAGTGAAGGAATCCTTTTTATTGATTACATGCCAAAAGGCCAGAGGATAACTGGACCCTATTATGCAAATTTAATCCCGAAAGTGCGTGAAGCGATTAAAGAAAAACGTCGTGGAAAACTGTCGTTGGGCGTGTTGTTCCTTCAAGATAACGCTCCTGCCCATCGATCGGAAGTTGCGCTCAACGCAATCCGCTGTGCTGGCTTCAATCTCCTTGACCACCCACCATATTCTCCGGACTTAGCCCCAAGTGATTTTCACTTATTTCCAAAATTAAAAGAGGAAATTCGTGGAACAAAATTTCACGATAATGACGCGGTTATAGCTGCCGTAGAGGACTTTTTCGAGAGTCAAGAAAATAATTTTTTTTCACAAGGAATAAGGAAGTTAGAAACGCGTTATTCTAAATGCATTGCATTGGAGGGAGATTATGTAGAAAAATAAAATATTATTCTTTAAATCTTTGCATTTTTTAATATTGATTCCAAGAATTTTTTGATTCACCCTCGTACATCCTTGCGGCATCAAACCGAGCTGTTGTAAAACTTTTATACCTCCAATAACGTTAAGAGCGGCGAATGTCATCTTGCCAAGCCAAATACTGTATTCGTGACAGTAAATTAAATAGATTTTTATAGTACTAAACATCTTGCGCCAAAATCTAACCTGCGCTAAGGTCGATTCTTGAGTTTCTTTGGCGGTGATTGGCGGAGAAGGCAATCGTCAGCCACTGGATTGGTGGTTGCCATTAACGAACTTGGCCCAGCAGCTTTTTTGTCCAAGAGGTGTTTAAGCATTAAACAATTGTTTCCTTGATACTGTTCGAACGGTACTTTACAGATAATATTAATTACCTAACATTAATTAACTGCTACGCAACTTTTTAGATTATACTGCATAAATTAAAAGATTAGTTGTTTTTTATTATTATAAGTAACTTTTATATATGACATGATGTGTCTATTCTATTCTAAACATATTTAAGGTTCCCAAACTAGACAAGATCCGTCCATTAGATTTACTAGTTCAGTTGCTAGTTGTTACTTGTTTTGTTGTCCTATCAATAAATAAAAGAAAATACAATTGACTAATTATTAAGATGAAACGTATTTGACATGATAATTAAATGAAGCCATTTATGCCATATTTGCTGGCCAATTAAGCATATTTCATCGCTGTTGTCATTGCGTCTATAAAACTGAAATTCTGTGATATTTGATGTATACATAGTAATATGAAATTTTAGTCATATATTATTGCAACAAACAATGTAGAAGTGACTTTTCTGTTTTATGGCCAAGTGTGTTATTATAACTCCCACAAAAATGTTTTGTTTTGTAAGTACGTAACCGTCAAAATATTATTTGTCGAGCTGTTCAGAACACTCGTAAGGAGTTTTTTCTACGTTTCTGTAAATAAAACGTTTAACTTTGTGAAAGTTTTGTCAAAAGGGACAGTAAATACAATTCTGTTTGTTTGATACTTACGTGGGGGTGTGGACACAAGTTGACTTGCTGAAGTTGTGTCACATACACGACGGCTTTACTTTGAAGGAAAAATACTTAGTCTGATTAAAAGACATTTGGGATTTTCTACAAACCTCTGGTTGTAGCAGCCGATAAATTATCCACTACGCAGTCGGGCCTCCTCTAAATGAGCCACCTGGCAAGGCGGAATGGAAAGGGTTTGTGTCAAGTTTTCCTTCTCATGCAGCTTGGTGATGCGCGACTTGCATTCCCTTAAACGCCTCTTATGACACCCTCAGGATGGATTGGGTTTATGATATTGTATATTGTAAATCCGTCACTGCACGGAAAGCTAAAAACGATAAAAGAAGTAATCGTACAGAGTGGTGTAATTGTTCAAATCAATGTAATGGCGAAGTGCTAAATATTTGAGATTGTAGTTTTTAGGTAAAGCATCAACTGAATAAATATATAATAATAACATAGTATAAAACAAAGTCGCTGTCGTCTGTCCGTCCCTATGTATTCTTAAATCCTTAATACTACGCAACGGATTTTGATACGGTTTTTTTAATAGATGAGTGATTCAAGAGGAAAGTTTATATGTATAACCCACCCCCGCTTTGCACGGGCGAAGCCGGGCCGGGCCACTAGTTACTTATAAAATGTACTGTCAACATCAATAAAAAAGGCAAGGGTATAGTCGTCGTCTTCAAACAGGAGTCTTAACTTTTCATCATCATCATTCATTAAATTATTACATTCGCCGACAAGCTGTCTAACTCTACGATCATATTTCGGCAGTCGATTACGAAACTTGTCGGAACATTGTTATTTGCGGAACCAGATCCGACGCACTTATTAGTTCCGCGCAAGTTAAAACGAGAAGTCAAACAAGTGATGAATATTGTATAGCGAAACATTGGTTATCTTGATTTTGACAACAACGATGCACAAATGTTGTAATTTCATAAATACATATTATAATGGTACAGTGAGTTCATCTCTGTTGATGTATTTATTAAAACACTTATTTGATATTGAATATTGGTATCGGATGTTATATTAATCACATACGTTATAAGTAACTAGCGACCCGCGGCGGCATCGCACGGGTGCAGTGATGAACCCCTAAATTTATCAGTGTTTCTATACTATATTATGGATGTAATAAACTTATATGTTTGCTTCCTCTTGCATCGTGGTTGGTTCAAAATCCATTGCGTTGTTTTAAAGATTTAAGCATACATAGGGACGGACAGACGACAGCGACTTTTTATAATAAGTAGTGATGGTAAAAGGTTTCCTAAAATTCTGCGGAGTCAGATTTAATTGTTAGATAAAAAATATTAGAAATGTACACCACCACCTTAGGAGCAACCTTGTAGATATTTACAATATATGGAAATTGTATTATCTCTGGCTATAAATATATTCTAAAACTACTTCTGGCAATTGATTTCGTGGAGTCGCCCACGCTGCGGTACGTAGGCGAAGCATTTAAATTTCGAATGTGCTACAAAAGTCGAACTTACCCATTTATGCGTCTATTCATATAAAAAGGATTTCAATTCTAAATGTTAAATAATCATAGAACGGAATATGTTTTAGCACTAACTTTGTAATTAGTGCAATGGACATTAAACAGACACTCACAGTGAGACTAGTCCACCAGAGTTTCTCTGAAAGATATGGATCAACAACAAAAATACATTTACAAAAACATATTACTGCATTGTTGATTATTTAGATGACCAAGCTGCATAGGACTTAGCTGTTTAGTTTCAATGTGATTTGTTTGTTTTACTGTAACTATTTCAAATAAGACCGCTACATAGATACAAAAAGACAAACCCTCTAAGTCGCTTGCCATTCACCAGTGTTCGCATTCCGAACTGACTGCAAACTGTAGTATTTTGAACTGTATCATAATTTATGTTTGTCTTGACAATTTATAAGTCTTCATAGTGTTCTATAGAAATTAAATGATTTGACTTTGATTATCCGCCAACCACAGTTTGTAGTAGAGACATAGCTCAGAGAATTAGCAATCTGCAGGGGCAGTGGGCTGGTCATATCCGTAAAAGAACAGTAAACCGCTGGAGTAGATGAGTTCTCTAGTGGAGACCGCGAATCGGCAAGCGTAGTATAGGATGCCTCACTGCTAGATGGAGCGTTAAGGTTGTGGGCAGAAGCTGGATGCGTCAAGCTTAACAAAAAGCATAATGCCACTCTTTAGGGGTGGCCTATGTCCAGCAGCGGACTAAAGTTAGCTGATGATGATGTTGATTAATAAATGAGGTATGTTTTTAATTATACTGAGTTAAAAAAATATATGATGGAATTCCTTAATTCTAAAAAGAATCTGTTTTGATTTGTGAATTGATCCCTAAATCTACTAGGTACCTATAAATAAATAAAAAAAAATTGCTGATTATTTAAATAAATAGGAATAAGTTACACATTCTGAGCACATACAATATCTGTGAGCCTTTCAAAGTCCTCGCCGTATTATGTTTGTGGCTAATATCACAATTTTCCGATCATGGAGTCCCAGTTTAGGATGAAACTCCAATAAAGAGGATTGGGACCCAATAAGGAATCAAATACGTTACATCAAATTTATCTCGGTAATCTTCTTATATATTTTACGTAAATGCCACAAGCATTTATAGCTGAGCAGCTATTTTATAAGGCTGCATGTTACGAAGCCATGCATAAAGATGTGTATGTGTAATATTTTTTACTGAAGCATAAAGCATATATAAAAACCTTAATATGAGGATCATCTTGGAGGGTTGCGTTGGCATTATAATGGCATCGTTTTGAATAATAAGAATAACCCTGATATATGTATCTGCATGATAAGGTTGTAACATTACTAGCCTCTGGGCAACCCGCTGCAGTTTTCAGAATTTATTAGGATTTCTTGTTACTATACCTAATAGAAATATCCGTAACAAATAAAAGCCTGCAAAAGTGTCCTTTAATTTATCTTGTCTATAGATGACATCAGTTATTTAAGTTCAAGCAAAAACAGATTAGCGAGTCTTCATTAACTATTCTATTTCTACTTCTAGAAATTCGTATGTTTTTTATACACCAAAATTCTGGAACATTTACATCCATATCACGTTTCAGTATTTTTTAAATCTACGTATATTTTACATAGATGTACGAGGCGCAGGTGGAGCTTTCCTCGTGTAGTCTTGCAAATATATTCACTTATGAACTACCTCGTTTATCGACTTTACGCCCTTGGGGAAGAGTTCAAATTCCTTTGTGCCTTCTGGAGTGAATGTAGTGAGAATCGGATAGTATGAAACAGTTTGTACGCATCGATGATTCTGTGTACATGAATAAGTTAGCAGTAACCACCCCGTTTGGGGGGCGCACGGAAACAATGTTTTTGTAAAGAAAATGTTGTGTACATCATCCTGGCGGTAACGTTTGTGGGAATTGCAACGACATAGTATGGCGCAAGGAAATGACGTAATCTACTCGGATTTCCGTGGTTGGTTGGATCCTCTTTTTTAGAACTTTGTACCTAAGTAAAACTTACGGAAACTCTGGGCTGGTTATTGCTTCTTGCTTGAACTATTACTTGTTTCAAGACATGTGCGACATGTGTGAGATTCGGGGCTAACCATCATGTTATGTTTAAGCTAATTAATATATGAAATAGAAAACAATGTATGATTTTATCTTTTACCTTGCCGATTATTAGTTTATTTATAACATTGTTTAACTATAATGCCATTAACAAATGTACCACTGGCACCAGGGCTACTAGGTTAAACTTCCCAAAGGCTCTCCAATTATTTGTTCTATTCAATTAAGGGCGTTTGTGTAGCTGAGGTGGTATTAACACGCGATCCACTACTTCACACCTATACGCGCCAACGAATAACAAATTCATTGCTATTTCATTTCCTCCGTGTTCTGGGTTCACCAGAAATACACCAAGCAGTTCTAGACGAATATAATACAGTTTTCCTTTCGAATGCTTGACAGCAGTTGTGGACACATTACAGGAGATATTATATGACAGTAATCTTCAAAAACATAAAGGAACAGGGAATTCTGCCGCCTAAAAGTTAATTTTATTTTTAACGTTCCCTGTGCACGCTTACTCACGGGTTTCACGCGTTTCCCTTACTCACGGCGTCCAAAGGTCTTGCAAATGTGTGCTTGAGATTTAATTAATTTGATGACAGGATGCCAAGGATTGCTAACCAACCTCTATTGAAATTTGGATGTTTTCTAATTTCAATAGCTTTCCGAACCTCTTTTGGAATGTAGTCATTTTGTCTAGCAAGGGTTTGAGGTTTGCCAAAGAGAACTTATCAAATTTATGCTCACAAAATATAGGCTTGTTTGAGCGCGTTTTCCCCATGTTAGCTAGATAGCTATAAGAACATAATTATGTTCTATTATGCTTAAAGTTCTAAATACTAATAGTTCTTTTTGTCAATTAAGTTTTGTAAGTAACAGCATCTTGCAGTGGGATGTTGGTTTTCCGTAGCCTTAAAATATTCTATATCGGTGTGGTGACGGATTTAGAACACACAGTGCACAGTAGGCTAAATTCCCTCCATTAATTTGAAGAGGCCCGACCCAGTAGTGGGTCATTTATGGGCTGAAACGAAACGACGATATGTATCGATACCACAGATGTATCAAAAAAGTATCAAGGTTATCTCCTTTCATAAGAACTGTTCAATAATTTGTACAAACGAGTATCGTTTTCCAAAGAAATATCCAATTCAAACGTCGAAATATTTTTAAAATCTATCAAAAGGTTGTTTCTACAAACAATATAAATTGAGGTTTTACTTTTTGTTAAGAGTTCCACAACTTTTCCCAGCTCTCTAAACTCAACCCACCTTTTCTGTATTATAAAGCAAGCCAGGATATCCTTTGTAGTGGCTACTCGTGTCAGTGGCTGTCCCCGCGGAGCAAACTTTGTCTATAAACGGCTCTTTCTATACTTTTTTATATTTTTTCCTGCGCTGAAGAAACTTTATTAAACTTTTACGACCTCCTCACCGTTTTCATTGGGTATTAAAGTCGTTGTTGCATTATTAATGGCTAATTTTATGTTTCTGACATCCTCGTAAAAATATTGGCATAATTTTAATATATTACCGTTACGAGTATTTTGAGCAGTACTTTTCTTTACTTCCCGGCCATAAATGAGATGTTATTGAATTACTCCGCAGTCCTCATTTATAACTTTCCACTCGGCGTCTACCTAAACGCCAAATAGTAGAATTTCGTATAAAAGGCAGTTCCATATATTTTACAGCTTGTAAAGTTTTATTTGAGAGCATCGAGTCAGCGTTGATGAGACACTTTTATTTTTATGAGTGTTTACGCTCTATAATCATAAATTGACCCAAACTTTGTTCGGGGCTAGCACATAATACATCAGATTAAAAATGTGTTCACAAAAGCAATGTCATAAAAGGAAATTACTTAAAACATTTCTCGGCCATCTATAGGAAAACGATACAATGTCGAAATTGGAATGGCATCCAATTTAAAAACCATAATTTAATACATTTTATACACACATTGCGTGCACTTAGTATTTCACGCTAAAAGCTAGAAAGTTACAGAAATAAATTCTCTACAGTGCACTATCAATAAAAATTAAATTAAAAATTAAAAAAACCCCCGACACAATAACCTTTAAAAAGTAAAAAATAAATACATCGCGTTGGGGGACCGCTCCCACTTATTTATTACCTGATCCCTGGTCCCCCAACGCGATGTTTTTATTTTTTACTTTTTGAAGATTATGGTGTCGGGGGTTTACAAATTTTTAATTTAATTTTTATTGTATACTTTTTATAGGTACACACCTAATATAATGTAGATTTTGTTCAATTGCACGTGATCCGCTTTCATTTGAGACCCCACTTGATTATATTTGCAGACATACGGTTATTCTTCCTCACTTTCACCCGTCATAACTTTTAAACGGCTCAGCCGATTTTCATCAAACATGTCTAAGAATACTCGCCCGTAACTAACCATACAAAAAATAAACTATATTGAAATCGCTTCATCCGTTCGCGAGCTACGGTGCCACAGACAGACAGACAGACACGTCAAACTTATAACACCCCTCTTTTTGCGTCGGGGGTTAAAAATAAACTTTGTTGTCTTAGAAGTGATGAAAATGTTAAACAAATACTCGCGAATTTGTCTGGTTGGTCTCGCCGGAGTCGTAAAATGCTAGAGAAAGTGAGGGAAGTTAATAAGCCTAGGGCCCTCTATCTCCTCACTACTATTCTGATTCAATGTATAAATACAGATTTTTTTAGTCTATGAAGGATTATATTATATAAAAGATTATATATAGTTAATTTTAGCCGAAATTATCTCCAATTCCAAAGTTAATTGCATTTTTTAATTATTGTTAAGTGGACTGCTGGTAATGTTATTTTGCGTAAAGATTCTGTTTCTTTGTGACTCTGCTAATATAATATATTAATCTATACATCTATACAAATAAATAAAATTGGAGTGTCTGTTTGTAATAATAAAATAACAACTTTTTACTAAATGCGTAAGTCTGTATACACAGCACATAGACCAAAATAACATTTTTTTTAATTTTTGTCTGTCTGTCCGTCTGTCTGTCTGTCTGTCTGTTTGTTCCGGCTAATCTCTGGAACGGCTGGACCGATTTTGACGGGACTTTCACCGATAGGTAGCTGATGATATAAGGAGTAACTTAGGCTACTTTTATTTAGTCTATACATCTATACAAATAAATAAATGCGTAAGTCTGTATACACAGCACATCTATACATCTATATCTATACATCTAGGAGTTGGGTGGTGGGGGTTACGGCGGTTGATACGCGTATTCTGTTGATCAATCTTATAAAATCTTTAATAACTTTACTATCAAGTTTTGTGTTGTGTTAGTGAGTGTGTACTGTAAATTATATGTGGATTATTACCCTACGAGCATCACCAAGCACGGAAACGCGTAAGCAAACCATAAAAATTAAGTGTGAAATTGCTAGTTAGTCGGTTAACACCAGCTGATTCAAACACTTACTTAAAGCGCTGCCAGACGTACAGTTGTCTCGCTCCTTCCTACTGAACATCTAGTCCTCTGCCGAGTAACACCGTCCTGCTCTTGCGAAAGCACTGTTTGAGCCATCTTAATATCTAACGAATTAAACTCGTGCAAAATGAATTCCACTTGTGCGGCGTGTCAAGATATAATAAACACAGCTACTTCGTCGTATGTTAATTGTTTACGATGCAAACTAAGTTATCACAAAAACTGTATTAACATAAACTTGTCGGAATCCAATACACGACTTGAGAACTGGGTATGTCCTGGTTGCAAATCAAAGGAGCCACGACGCGACAATACTAACACACCCGTTCGGTCTGGGACACCATTGATAACTAATTACACCAGCAACATAAAAGGCCGTGCTAATAAGCGTATTGCTCGGGGCTCACCAACTGATCACCTGGAAATAAATGACAATAATGAACAGGAATCGCTGATAGCCGAGTTGCGTTTGCTACGATCCGATATGGCAGAAATAAAAGAAAGTCTAAAAGCGCTTTCCGAGAGTATAATTAACTGTAATCAAAGACTGGACGGCTTCGATAATCGGATACAGGTATTGGAGGGGAAAGATGCTACTATAGCTAATCTACACAGCACCATTGACTCTCTCCAGGAACAACTAAATTCCCAGGCCCAGTCTGCAATAGAGAATGAGATCGAGATAGCAGGAGTCAAAGAGCAGGCTAATGAAAATCTACAGCACATTGTGATGGTAACTGCAGCAAAAATAGGAGTGCAATTAGTGGAGACAGACATTGACTGGGTGTCACGTGTGGGCCCAAGAAAATTGTCAGAACACGCCTCTAAGTTTTCACGACCTATAATCGTAAAATTGCTACGTAAAGTGAAAAAGAGCGAATTACTAAAAGCTGGCAAATCCAGGCGCCCCCTCAGTAGCACGGATCTTGAAATACCAGGGCCGACTCAAAAAGTTTATATCAATGAGCATCTTACAAAAGCAAATCGGATGTTATTTCGTGAGGCTCGTAATCAGGCGAAAGAGCACGGATATCGCTTCTGCTGGATCAACAACACCCGTATCCACTTGCGAAAAGAAGAAGGATGGCCTGCAATCTACATTAAAAGTACCTCAGATCTTAAACGCCTTTTTAATGCTAGCGGCAATTCTACGTAATGTGTCGATATTATTTCTGATTAAAATATATTTAGTTATTTGCATGCTTACAAACATTATTCTCTTTACGTTTCACTTTAAGCTTATATTTAATTTGTATGGATCTTTTCATGGTGTAAAACTAAATAATACCTCCTTTCCAAACTTATATTTGTACAGTGTGTCCTTTTTTAAGTATTTTAATAATATGAAATATTATAGTTGCATTGAGAAAACCTGTGACTTGATATTATGTAAAACTTACGTATGGGAGTGGTGGTCTCCGAATGGCTATTGCTACTTACTACCATTAATATGTTATAAAAGCACCACTCCCACGGAATTATACTATGTAACCTTGCTAACACGTATCTTGATCTGTATTCAAATACTTATAAAAATAGTTTACCTGACAAATGAAGATTTATGTATTGCTATAAGTACAAATCACAAACACATAACTTGTATAACAATTCCTTATTTCTACTACTTAGCGTCAACCAAATTAGCACTTGCCAGTAAGACCAGGTATTGTAAATTTAAAAATAATAAGTATGGGTCCGGGTAAACCTAATTATTTTGTCGAAATTGAAAATGAGTTAAGTATACCATGCTTACCAATGACTAATATTGAGGACTGTAAATGTCAATTAGAAAAGTATACCTTAAAAATTCTTACTTGTAACATAAGGAGTATAACGCACAACATTGCAGAGCTACTTGTAGTACTTGAGAGAGGTAAGATAGTTTTTGACATTCTAGTACTCACTGAGTGCTGGCTGCGAGACTCTGCATACATCAGCCAATTACCAGGATATCAAGTATTTATTACACGGAAAATCTCAAACAAATGTGGCGGCGTCACCATATATGTTAGGGATGTCTGGCCGGCCACAGCGCTCGAACCGGAATTTGATGATGCAAATTGTTTGGTCGTTACAATTCCTAACGTTGTAACAGTCTTAGGAATTTATCGCTCACCGTCACAATCTAACATTGATAGATTTTTGAATTCGCTGGATCTCACATTGACAAACCTAGATAGCCTAAGTAGAATCATTGTTACTGGTGATATGAATATAAATATCTTAGATGAGAGCCTTAACGGTGTTCACGTTGAATACTTATGCTTAATGGCAGAACATGGTCTTTTGTCGGCGATAAATCTTCCAACAAGGCAAAGTGCTTGCCTGGACCATGCATTTATAAAAACTAAAGACAAAACTATAGGTATGGTTTGCAATAGCTCAATGACAGACCACGATATAGTAGTTGTAGGAACGAATGTACATAAAACCACAACTGTTAAAAGATCAAGGCTAGTCACCAAAATTGACTATGATGCTATTCGCCAAGAAATTAGTGAGATTGATTGGAACAAAGTCACCGCAGAAGCAGATGTGAATAATGCAGTTTGCAAGTTGAATGACATTATCTCTGACCAATTGCGTAAACATACAAAAACTGTTAGATTGAGTCGAAGGCAGTTCAATCTCAGACCTTGGATTACACCTGGATTGATAAGATGTATACGCCACCGCGATAAATTACACCAGGGGGTTCGCCTTAATCCATCTGACTTACATCTTAAAGAAATATACTTGAGGTATAGGAACTTTTGTAATAAGTTACTGAGCAATCTAAAAGAAGCTTACGAAAGGCAAAAAATACTGGACAATCATACAAACCCGCGCGGACTCTGGAGGACAATAAGGACAATTTGTAACATACCTTTACACGATCAGACACGCGATGCTCTACTACAGGGTGCACAGAACGCCCAGGAGGCAGTTGAAAAATGTAACTCCCACTTCGTAAACGCTGGATCAAATTTAGTAAGGAAAACTATGCTAAAAACCGGGACCACCGGTAGGACCCTATGGGAAGCAAATTGCAATAATAATAGGTCCCTCAATTCTTTCTTCCTCTCTCCCACGGATGTACACGAGGTATGTAGACTCCTATCTAATATTAAAATCCACAGTGCCCCTGGGGTAGATGGTTTTGGACCTGCATTATTAAAACACATCAAAGATAGTATCGTTGAACCACTCACACATATCTGTAACCTTAGCTTAAGTACAGGAGTTTTCCCAGAGTACTGGAAACTAGCTGTGGTCACACCTATTCACAAAAGCGGAACCTACGACAACTTAAATAATTACAGACCTATATCACTACTGTGTATTCTTTCAAAAATTCTAGAAAAGATTGTGAATACCCGACTGACTTCCTTTCTTGAGCTAAATCATTTATTATCAGATCGTCAATTTGGCTTTAGGCAGCATAAATCTACAGAGGATGCCATGCAGCTACTAACTGAAACTGTATCTAAACATCTTGATAATCGCCAACCGTGCATAGGTGTCTTTTTAGACCTTGCTAAAGCATTTGATACCATCTCAGTTCCTCTTCTCTTAAAGAAACTTGAAGAATTTGGCGTCAGAGGTATTGCATCGCAATGGTTTTGCAGTTATCTGTCCCAGAGAAGGCAATGCTGCAAAGTTGGAGGCTTGATCAGTCAACAACTGTTCCTGGAACATGGAATACCGCAAGGCAGCGTGCTTGGGCCAACCCTCTTTTGTATTTACATTAATGATATCCTCAGCGTGACGCTGAAAAATGCCAATTCCATTTGTTTCGCTGATGACACCGCTGTTATTTTCCATGGTAACGACTGGGACTCTGCTTTTAGTGCCGCTGAAGAAGGTATGCGTGTCATACATAGATGGTTAGACGCTAACTTACTCACACTAAATGCCGAAAAATCGAGCTTTCTTGCATTTCATATTAGACGATCTACTGACTCACCCCGTTCGTACTTGCGCGTGCATAATCAAAGTTGCCGTAGTCAAGACCAGTTCTGTAACTGCAAAAAAATAAGTCGGTGCCAAGTTGTGAAATATTTGGGAGTTCATTTAGATGAAAACCTTAATTTTAAGCATCATCTTATACTCTTAAGTAAGCGCTTGCGGAAGGGTATTTTTATTATGAAAGTTTTAAGACGCGTTGCTTCTTTGGAGGTTGGAAGGATGATTTACTATTCCTTGATTCAGTCTCAACTGCTCTATTGCATCGGAGTATGGGGGTGAGCTGCCAAAACCGCTATGATGTGTCTGGAAAGGGCGCAGCGTGCCGTTCTAAAAGTAATGTTGTCAAAACCTCGTAGATATTCCACTGACAGTTTGTACACCGAGGCTAAGATACTCAGGGTTAGACAACTTTACATATCCCATGCCGTATCAAAGAGGCACACACATGAAGGGCAAAACAGGACCACAAGAAGCAGTCGTTTTTCAACAACTCCAACTCCAAGGATCAATACCGGATTTGCTGGTCGATTTTCCAATTACCTATACCATAAAATATATAACTCCGTCGTACTAAGAAATCCGACAATCTTACACTGTCCAAAGTACCGCATAAAGCGTGTTGTTAGGGAGTGGCTACTGGAGAAGAACTACACAGAAACAGAGGCTCTGTTGGCTGACACTCAGTGAGGATTGGGTCACTTTAGCTGCAATTAAGAAGATATGTTTCTTTTTAAATAAACAGATATTTTAGTAATTATTTATAACATAATTAATAATTCTCATAATGTCAATAGTTAATCTTAATCAATAAGTAATCTTATAATGCTTATTTCATTTCATTTTATCCTGTTCATTTCATAATTTGTATTTTATTGTAATTAAATGATAAAATATCAAGTGTAACTGTACTAATGTGTAATTGCTCATGTAATTGATCGCGGTATCGCGCCGGTGTACAATTAGCATAAAATGTATCAGCCTTTTAGGTCACCAAGACACAGGCTTGCCTAGTTTGGGACCTATAGCATTAAGACTCTGTACACCATATTTCAGGAAATAAATGTATTCTATTCTATGTATTCTATTCT
This sequence comes from Clostera curtula, assembly GCA_905475355.2. Taxonomy (NCBI): domain Eukaryota; kingdom Metazoa; phylum Arthropoda; class Insecta; order Lepidoptera; family Notodontidae; genus Clostera; species Clostera curtula. Next base: position 221,767 of record FR997803.1, on the reverse strand, counting down.
ATCTATACAAATAAATAAAATTGGAGTGTCTGTTTGTAATAATAAAATAACAACTTTTTACTAAATGCGTAAGTCTGTATACACGACGCACGAGCAGCGACGTTCTGTCCAAATCATAACAACCGTTACTGCGATCGCCAACCCGCCTGCCAAGCGTGGCGATTATGGCATAACCCCCCCAAATATGACGAGCACAATAATGCAACGGCCCCCAGTTCCCGGTAGCCTTACTATCCCCGGCCACGGTAGCGGCCGTGGTAACGGTAAGGCGGGGGGTGCTAACAATCCCCGGGCTACGGATAGCTACCACCACCAACTGACCATGGCGACGTACAACGGACGAACGATGCGGCTGGACGAACATCTTGAGGAGCTCGAAGTAGAACTTAACAATATAAGATGGCACGTTCTAGGGTTATGTGAAGTCCGTAGAGAGGGGGAGGACACCATTACTCTAGAATCGGGCCATCTGTTCTACTTTCGAGAAGGAGACCAATCCTCACAAGGTGGAGTGGGATTCCTCGTCAATAAGGCCCTCAAGGGCAACATTGTGGAGATATCTAGTGTGTCGCCGCGGGTTGCATACCTCATTCTAAAGCTCACCGAGAGGTATTCCCTCAAAGTGGTGCAAGTGTATGCACCAACGTCGACATACTCGGACGACGAAGTGGAAATTGTGTATGACGACGTGCACAGGGCTCTGCATAATACCACTAAGGCTCACTTCAATGTTGTCATGGGGGACTTCAACGCCAAAGTGGGAGTACAAAGTTGCGGCGAATCGGCAGTCGGATCGCATGGCTACGGATGTAGGAACCACAGGGGGCAAATGCTGGTCAACTTCCTGGAACGCGAGAGGCTATTCTTAATGAATTCATTCTTTAAGAAAAAGCCCCAAAGGAACTGGACCTGGCAAAGCCCCGACACTGTGACGAAAAACGAGATAGACTTCATCATGACGGACAAGAAGTATATATTCAGGGATGTCTCTGTGGTCAACAGGGTAAATACCGGTAGTGACCACCGACTTGTACGAGGCACCCTGAATATAGACTTCAAGCTTGAACGCAGACGGCTGATGAAGTCTATACTCCGACCCAACCTGCATCAAGTGGCTAGCGATTCCGAAAAGTTCCAGCTGGAACTTCAGAACCGGTTCGCTGCTCTGGAAACTACAATGAGCGTTGACGAGGATCTGGACAACGTAGTCCAAATAATTAGGGACGAGGGAAGGAAGCTCTGTGCGAGGAAGCAATATGGACGGGCATCGAAACTCTCTACTGAGACTCTCCGGCTTATGGATGATAGACGGCAAAATACCAGCGCCACAACATCCGAAAAGAGGGCCCTCCACAAGAAAATCAGGACACTGATACGCCGTGACCTCCGACGCGCCAATACGCAAAAAATACAGGAAGCGATTGAGCAAAATCGGGGGTCCAAAGTGTTCGCGCAGCGTCTTGGGAGGAGCCGTCTGAGTAAGATCACGACCACCAACGGCAATGTCGTCTCATCTAAACCGGAGATCGTCAAGGAAGTGGAAAGTTTTTATGGTCGTCTATACGCTTCAAATACTCCACAGCCATCACCCGCTTCTACAGATCCCAGAGCTACGTTGTCCCGCCACTACACAGATGAGCTGCCGGAAGTCAGCCTAGACGAAATCGAGTTGGCTCTCAGACAGCTTAACAATGGAAAAGCCCCCGGGGAGGACGGAGTTACGTCGGAGCTACTGAAAGCAGGTGGGTTACCTGTAATCGGACAGCTCCGACGCATTTTCAACACCGTTCTCTTCTCTGGGAGAACTCCTAATGCGTGGAGCAAGAGCATAGTAGTCTTGTTCTTCAAGAAAGGAGACAGGACACTTCTCAAGAATTATAGGCCCATCTAGCTCTTGAGCCACGTATATAAGCTGTTTTCGAGAGTCATCACGAACCGTCTGGCAAAAAGACTTGATGACTTCCAACCACCGGAGCAGGCCGGGTTTCGGAGAGGATTTGGCACCATAGACCACATCCACACAATGCGGCAGATTATACAGAAAACGGAAGAGTATAATCGGCCGCTGTGTCTAGCATTCGTGGACTATGAGAAGGCCTTTGACTCTATCGAAACCTGGGCTGTTCTGGAATCCTTGCAGCGGTGCCAAGTTGACTGGCGATATATAGAAGCGCTGAGATGCCTTTACGCCGCTGCATCAATGACCGTCCAAGTACAGGAAGACCAGACAAGACCAATCCAATTGTGCAGAGGTGTAAGACAGGGGGATGTCATATCCCCGAAACTGTTTACAACCGCATTGGAGGACGTCTTCAAGACACTGGACTGGAAAGGACGGGGCATTAATGTTAACGGCGAGTACATCTCCCATCTGCGCTTCGCCGATGATATTGTCATCATGGCAGAATCGCTGCAGGATCTTCAACAAATGCTGGACAGCCTTGACACTGCATCCAAGCGGGTTGGTCTCGGAATGAACTTGGATAAAACCAAGGTTATGTTCAATGAACATGTCAGTCCGGGACCAATCAGCATTGGTGGTACTCCACTTGAGGTTGTTTCGGAATACATCTATCTCGGGCAGTGTCTGCAGTTAGGACGAAACAACTTCGAGAAGGAGGTAGCCAGAAGGATTCAGTTGGGCTGGGCAGCATTTGGGAAGCTTCGTCAGGTCTTTTCGTCGCCCATACCGCAGAGTCTGAAGACGAAAGTCTTCAACCAGTGCGTCCTACCCGTACTAACCTACGGTGCTGAAACTTGGACACTGACGGTGCGGCTAGTCCATCAGCTAAAAGTCGCCCAGCGAGCTATGGAGCGGGCTATGCTCGGTGTCTCGCTACGAGATAAAATTCGTAATGAAGTTATCCGAGCGAGAACGCGTGTCATCGACATAGCCCATAGGATAAGCAAGCTGAAGTGGCAATGGGCTGGCCACATCTGTCGTAGAACTGACGGCCGCTGGGGCAAACGGGTGCTACAGTGGAGACCACGTACCGGCAAACGTAGGGTGGGACGCCCCCCTGCTAGATGGAGCGACGATCTGCGACGGGCAGCCGGCAGCAACTGGATGCATAGAACCGAAGACCGGGTTCAGTGGCGAGCCATGGGGGAGGCCTACGTCCAGCAGTGGACTGAAATAGGCTGATGATGTATACACAGCACATAGATCAAAATAACATTTTTTTTAATTTTTGTCTGTCTGTCCGTCTGTCTGTCTGTCTGTCTGTCTGTTTGTTCCGGCTAATCTCTGGAACGGCTGGACCGATTTTGACGGGACTTTCACTGATAGGTAGCTGATGATATAAGGAGTAACTTAGGCTACTTTATTTAGTCTATACATCTTCTATACATACAAATTAATAAAATTGGAGTGTCTGTTTGTAATAATAAAATAACAACTTTTTACTAAATGCGTAAGCCTGTATACACAGCACATAGACCAAAATAACATTTTTTTTTAATTTTTGTCTGTCTGTCCGTCTGTCTGTCTGTTTGTTCCGGCTAATCTCTGGAACGGCTGAACCGATTTTGACGGGACTTTCACCGATAGTTAGCTGATGATATAAGGAGTAACTTAGGCTACTTTATTTAGTCTATAGAAATAAATAAATGCGTAAGTCTGTATACACAGCACATCTATACATCTATACAAATAAATAAAATTGGAGTGTCTGTTTGTAATAATAAAATAACAACTTTTTACTAAATGCGTAAGCCTGTATACACAGCACATAGACCAAAATAACATTTTTTTTTATTTTTGTCTGTCTGTCTATCTGTCTGTTTGTTCCGGCTAATCTCTGGAACGGCTGAACCGATTTTGACGGGACTTTCACCGATAGGTAGCTGATGATATAAGGAGTAACTTAGGCTACTTTATTTAGTCTATACAAATAAATAAATGCGTAAGTCTGTATACACAGCACATCTATACATCTATACATCTATACAAATAAATAAAATTGGAGTGTCTGTTTGTAATAACAAAATAACAACTTTTTACTAAATGCGTAAGTCTGTATACACAGCACATAGACCAAAATAACATTTTTTTTAATTTTTGTCTGTCTGTCCGTCTGTCTGTCTGTCTGTCTGTCTGTTTGTTCCGGCTAATCTCTGGAACGGCTGGACCGATTTTGACGGGACTTTCACCGATAGGTAGCTGATGATATAAGGAGTAACTTAGGCTACTTTTATTTAGTCTATACATCTATACAAATAAATAAATGCGTAAGTCTGTATACACAGCACATCTATTCATCTATACATCTATACAAATAAATAAAATTGGAGTGTCTGTTTGTAATAACAAAATAACAACTTTTTACTAAATGCGTAAGTCTGTATACACAGCACATAGACCAAAATAACATTTTTTTTAATTTTTGTCTGTCTGTCCGTCTGTCTGTCTGTCTGTCTGTCTGTTTGTTCCGGCTAATCTCTGGAACGGCTGAACCGATTTTGACGGGACTGTCACCGATAGTTAGCTGATGATATAAGGAGTAACTTAGGCTACTTTATTTAGTCTATACATCTTCTATACATACAAATTAATAAAATTGGAGTGTCTGTTTGTAATAATAAAATAACAACTTTTTACTAAATGCGTAAGTCTGTATACACAGCACATAGACCAAAATAACATTTTTTTTAATTTTTGTCTGTCTGTCCGTCTGTCTGTCTGTCTGTCTGTCTGTTTGTTCCGGCTAATCTCTGGAACGGCTGGACCGATTTTGACGGGACTTTCACTGATAGGTAGCTGATGATATAAGGAGTAACTTAGGCTACTTTATTTAGTCTATACATCTTCTATACATACAAATTAATAAAATTGGAGTGTCTGTTTGTAATAATAAAATAACAACTTTTTACTAAATGCGTAAGCCTGTATACACAGCACATAGACCAAAATAACATTTTTTTTAATTTTTGTCTGTCTGTCTATCTGTCTGTTTGTTCCGGCTAATCTCTGGAACGGCTGAACCGATTTTGTCGGGACTTTCACCGATAGTTAGCTGATGATATAAGGAGTAACTTAGGCTACTTTATTTAGTCTATAGAAATAAATAAATGCGTAAGTCTGTATACACAGCACATCTATACATCTATACAAATAAATAAAATTGGAGTGTCTGTTTGTAATAACAAAATAACAACTTTTTACTAAATGCGTAAGTCTGTATACACAGCACATAGACCAAAATAACATTTTTTTATTTTTTGTCTGTCTGTCCGTCTGTCTCTCTGTTTGTTCCGGATAATCTCTGGAACGGCTGGACCGATTTTGACGGCACTTTCACTGATAGGTAGCTGATGATATAAAGAGTAACTTAGGCTACTTTTATTTAGTCTATACATCTTCTATACAAATAAATAAAATTGGAGTGTCTGATTGTAATAATAAAATAACAACTTTTTACTAAATGCGTAAGTATGTTTAAACAGCACATAGACCAAAATATTTTTTTTTTTAATTTTGGTCTGTCTGTCTGTTTGTTCCGGCTAAAACGTTCAGTACTTTGGAGACATTGTTAAAAACTTAATTTAAAACAAAACATGAGAGCACATCATTCAGCTGATTCAGAATTTAGTAAAATTCTTCTTGATGTTGGAGAGGGAAAGTGTCTAGAAGTGAATAGTAATCATGATATAGAACTACCTACCAGTCTTTGTCAGGTTGTGGTGGACACTGAAACTTTAATACATAGTATTTATGATGATATTCACAATCTCAATATCAAAGAAGATTCGATAAATAAGCCAACAAAAACTGAAAATAAATGATAATTAAAATAAATGCAAAAACCAAAAAAAAATATTAATGAACTAATTAACTTTTTTTAAATTCCACGCGGACGAAGTCGCGGGTGCAGCTAGTATAGTATATAATAGTGACGAATAGTCGTTTCCTCCTCGTGAAACAGTTGTTTTTACAGTAGTTCAGTCTGTATTTGTCCCTGGCACGTCATATATCAAAATACGTACAACTTTGTTTGAGCGGCTTTAGCAATCTCGTTACTTTGGCTCATATCTGGGGATCGTGGCCGTTGGTCGCCGGGCTCACTGGAGGATAAAGAAGACGTTGCTATAATTTATTGTCAATAAACAGCCTTCCCTGTTTGTATTTATTGCTATTTGTCGCCTATTGCCGATAGACCGTTTGTCTTTATGAATCGGATTGAACAAAAGTATTTCGAAACATGTAAATGCTTCTTTTTTCGCTTTGGCTTTATGGCTTGTAGTGGACTTAAGAACGATTTAACGTGACCACGACTGCTGCAAAACATTCGAAGATCCCCCAAAGATTTCCACAAAGGCCGTACATCGTTTTCCGGCGACCTTAATCAGGTCATCGGTCCACCGTGTGGGAGGCCTACCAGCACTGCGCTTTCCGGAACGCGCTCGCCATTCCAGGACTTTTCTGCCCCATCGGGCGTAGGTCCTGCGCGCTATGTGCCCTGCCCACTGCCACTTAAGTTTGGAAATCCTGTGGACTATGTCGGTGACCCTGGTTTTCCTGCGTATCTCCTCATTTCTGATTCGATCTCGCAGGGAAACTCCGAGCATAGCCCTCTCCATTGCCCTTTGGGTGACATTGAGCCTTCTGATGGAGCCCATAGTGAGCGACCACGTCTCTGTTCCATAAGTCATCACTGGCAACACACATTGGTTGAAACTTTTGTCTTCAGACACTGTGGTATTGTGGACGAGAAGATCTTTCGCAGCTTCCCAAACGCTGCCCAGCCTGCTGGATCCGACGATTGACCTCATTCTCGAAGTTGGACTAACCTAACTGGACAGTGTGTCCCAGGTAAATGTAGTGGTCAATAACTTCGAGGGTAGAACCTCCGATGTCAACAGGAGTGGCTTGAACATGGATATTAGACATGATCTTCGTCTTCTCCATGTTCATTTTAAGGCCGACTCGTTCGGAGGCTCGATAGAGGCCATTCCCCAATAACCGTAGTCGGGGATTTCTTAACCGTACGTACCTACAAGTAAATTAAACTTTTATAATTTATAAGCCATATTTAACTCCGTTATCCAAATCCATTAATTATATTATCTATATCTATTAATCTTATTTTTTGTTTTTATAATTTTCTACTCCCTCGTAAACTCGCACTCGTAAATAAAAAGGTAATACATTTTAAACCATGACACTACATCACACGAAAATAATTGTATGCGTAATAATAGCAAGGCACCGTAATAAAATAAAATGAATTAACCACACAATGAATGAATGAATTACTAGGTCTGCATATTACGTGGACAGTATATATCTTCGTAAACAATGCAGGCCATCACGGGCGCCCCATGAAGGAAATTCCCCATAAAGGTCTCAAACTGCTAATCAAAGTCGTAATGATATTACGTTTTTATGTCCGAAGTTCTCAGCTTAAGTGATAGGGGTGTGTGTAATGTTTGTGTGCGGGAAGCAACGCATGGAGGTGCGTTCGGATTGGGGCGACTCTGCCTGATCGATGCTGAAATTCCTAATCCGTCTGGCCTGGAATACCAGATTGAACTTTATGCCCAAGTGATGATCATCCAGCCACATGAGGTGGTATGTCTGGTAAGGGCCCATCCCCCAATAACCGTAGTCGGGGATTTCTTAACCGTGCGAGTTGCTGTGTAAACTTTGCTATCGCGGTGTAGGACTTTTTGGTAATTATCGCATTTGTAGGCGATATTTCTTTATGTTGATAGTTTAGATTTTTCGGGTAATTTGTTTGAAGTATGAAGCGTGCCGGTCGCTACAAAACAATAAACTGCGAAGACAGTATTAAGCCCGCTTCTTTAGATATTTGAATTGCTAAAACATTTAAATGCACTTTGTGTAATCTACGTTCTTGTATTATTTTATTATAAACTTTTATGTATTCCGACTAGTGAAGGTTGTTAATCAGCTCCGCATAATTTTCACGGTCTTTGGCGAGGTTGAACGGCTCCGCTGCGCTTGTAACACCAGTCCACTCCCGGATTTTCCGCAGCCACGATGGCTTCCTGCGCCCGATAGATCTCTTCCAGCCACTTCCAGTTCTTTGCCCATGATTATGAACAACTTATTATTAAATTATTATTCAACATGTTATTATTATTATTAATTATAAACGTCGATGCTAATTAAGTAAATTAAAATAATGATAGAGAAGACCTACAAAAAGGTTAGACTGTTATGAAGAATTCAGACTTATTTTCGGGGCTAGTATGATTTTACTCTTAGTTCTCGTCATAAAATTTGTATATTATTTTATAGTAGCTTGCTATTTATAAAATACTACCTTTAATAGTAAACAATATTGCTTTTTACTTAATTGACTCAATCGACAGACCGTTATATAAAGTTCCTTTCTGATCACCAGTTTGAACTATTTTAATCTATCGTGTTTCCTCTGCCGCCATGATCAGTTTTACACCAATGCATGCAAATAATAAAAAGTTATACGAATTGAGTTAATGCTGAAATGGGAGTTGCTGTATGGGTAATACACGATCGATGGGCCGTTTCCGATGCGTCCCGAGGCTTCACCCGACCAGGGGTTCACTTTATGTCAGGGGTGCCCTTAATTAGCACTGCTTTGTTCTCGAATGGGACATCGTTAAAATATCCATTAGCATGGTATTTCTGTGGAGAGAGGCAGTCAATCTCGGGAGTGCAGTCAAAGTTCCGACGAGGTCATTAACGGAGCAATTTATTTTGGGTGCTAACTTTGACCTATGTGGTGAATTCGGTTTTGAAAATGTTCTCGTGGGGGGGGAATTTGAGTTAGTAAAACCGTTACTGCGTTAAATTGTAAACACAAACATAGTATTTGGTAGATGGTAATAGTAATAGAGTGTGAGTTAATGTCAACTGTATTAAACACCATGCCAAACATACATTCAACAATTTGCATTAATTTTTATCTCCCAGTTGATCTAGTCACTAAATGGTACATTTACACACAATTAACATTTACAACAAATTGGTACACATAATATTAAATGTGAGAAACACAGTACATTTTTATAATAATTCTATAATGTAACGGTAGATGCGTATTACTGATGAAAAATAAAAATAGGAAAGATCGGACATAACGTCAAATTTCGTCCAAAACTAGGAGAAAATGTTAAGAATGTTTCATCACTTTATTATAAATTTGCAAATTAAGAGGATACGGGACATGAAATATTAACTTTATAACCAGTTTACAACTCAATAAACGTTATGGGGGTTTTAATCACTCACAGGGATGACGTTTACTGTCTTAAGCTATTAAGTACAGACCGCCGTTTATTTATAAACGAGTATAATAATTTTATCTATTACCACAAATAAAAAATGTGCCTTTAGTAAAAAGGCCGCCAATTCCACTACTTTCTGTGTAATTACGTTGCAAATTTTTGTATTGTTCATTTTTAAGGTGCACTAAAGAGAATCTATTCTATTTTATTTTAAAAAGAGAAGATAATACAGTTTCTACAAACAAAAACGATTTCTTATATATTTTACTCGTAGGGTTTTTATATATTTGATTTTACTCTCCTCTACTATATTTTTAATATATTCCAATAAAATAATTGCTATGAATTTAAAAAATATCCTCTTTTCTATTAATATTTGAGTTACATAGATTATGTGATTGTGTGATCATGTGTAAATTGCACTGAATGTGGTTTATTGTCAATATGAAAATATTGCAGCTGTTTATTAATGTATTTATTTACACTTTTTTACACATACATATACAAAAGTAGAGACTTAAAAGCAATAAGAAATAAATACAGACAATGTACAATTTGGCGGTCTTATCGCTGAAGGGATTCCTTCCAGGTCTTCCAGGGTTTATTTTTATACCGCTTGGAATATTGACCATTTCTTACTCTCTTATTTACTGAAAGTATTGACTGCTTCTTACTCATTTATTAATGGTCAGAAGCAGTCAACTTCTCATCCTTTTACATTAATTTTCAATTAAAATCCATTCCAGTTCTTTCAACTCGCATGATTCCTCGTATCCTGCTTTCGTTTTACAGACAATAAAACTGCCATAGCCCATCACCGCTATCAATTTCCCAATGCAGTTAACGTCAAAACTGAACTCCGGTAGGGTTAACGCTGGCGTGCAGCGACTACGTACGACGTGTCAGTTTATTTTTGATTTAGCCACGTGCCAAGGTTATTGCCACAGCTTTTTCATTTTCAGCTGACCTGATCATATCTTTCAAGGCCTTTCTTTTAACACTTCATTTGTTAAAGACCTCGTGGTCGCCATAGATGTGTGTATTACTCGATCTTCTTAATAATATTCGTTAGTTTTCGGTTACTTTTGAAAGTTTTATGACATCATTTTTTATTTAGAAATAAAATGAAATGTTATAACAAAGCTTGACATAAATCGGACCTAAATATTCTCCTTTTCGTATTAAGATTAATTTAGACATACGTGTGGTGGCGGTTTCGGAATACACAATGACACCAACCCAGACTGTGCTGAGGGTGTCGTAAGATGCGGCTAGATGAAAGCAAGAGGCAAATCATCTAGCCGCAAGAGAAAGAAAACTAAACGTTGTTCTAAACCCACCTGCCAGCGTGCCACATTAAATAAATGTTCCTCTATGAATTTTGAGGAGGCACGACTACAACTCAGTAGTGGGATATTTTTGGGCTGAAATGAGACTTAAGTGGAATTATGATAAATAATAAAGATGTATTTTCGGTTCACAAATTTAATAATTACACGTTTCCTTCGATACTTCAAATCCCCTACTTCTCGTCTATTATGAAAATTATGGGGCCAACTGGTAGTAAATGACCGTCAGTAAATGAAGGCCAGTAGAGTGCCCCTCGCTAATACTTGTCGTAGTATTTAGGCCTTTTTATCTTTTTTGTTTTATAAAAATGTCAAAGCAACTTAATATATTATAAGCAAGGGCTTCTTTGATTTATTATAAAACTAATACATGCACCGAAATTCAGGCGTCAATAACAGAACATTCGTTTCAAGTTTTCAGGTTTCGTTTCAGGTTTCAAGGAACAAAAAATCTATTTTATTATAAATTTATTGAAGAGCCCGATTGCCCCATACACCCTTTCCAATATTTAACCGATCGTCAATATAAACTCACAAAAGAGCCTCGAGCATGTGTTATTGTCCATTACGTATAAAATACTATCGGAAAACCATTTGGGAGTCCAGACGTTATCCGCGCACAAAAGAAAGAGGGCCCCATACAAAGAGTAAAACAAAGAAAAGTTTTTATAACATACTGAATTGCTGATATCCGGACGGGAAGCCATCGCTGCAAAGGGTACGTGGGGAATTAATATATTTGAACCATTGACGGTTCTACTTATACTTATCACGTACTTCGTAGTACAGGATCTGTGCAAGAAAATTATAATTACTTGGTGAAAAATTCTTCATTAAATTAAATAACTTCTTTTTGGAATGTTTAAAATAGATAATACAACATCCTTGGAGCTAGTGTACACCGGCATAAGTACTATATCTATATTTTAAAGGAAGAATATAAATATTTATTAATAAAAATATTTAGGTATAACCAGCATCTTAAATATAAGCAAAGGCCATATTTTTGCCTTTTAGGGTAGAGACGCTCGGGGCGTGGAGTCCTTCTGCAAAGATTTAGGATATTGCTTTCTTTCTTCCGCATTTGCCCATGCTTTATTGTTTTTCTCCTCTTTCCAATTTTTATTGTTATTTTAGGCAATTATGTTTGGAAATGAAAATACCGTATGTGTCACGTGAGTAAAATTTGACCAGTGACCTTTAATAATCCTGCTTAAGTACGAAGGTTTATTTTTGCATTTTGCTTACTTGATTTATAAATAGTCCCGGACAGTGACGAATTCATAACCAGATGGTTTTCTGTATTTGATAGCGGAAGAGGATCCCAGTGCACATAGTAAAATGTCGGTCACGAGCTCCGACGGCGCGCGTACCTCCCGAGGGACATGTTCCTCGGTTCACTCGGGAAGGAAGGACTCGCTTCCCTAACGTGATTGGCGTTGATTTTCTTCTCTCTATATTTATTTTGAGAATTCACTTTGGGTGTCATTTTTGACATGTGTCAGTTTATTTATGTATCTTTATATATTTCTCGTTACAAGGAAGTATGACCCTTTATAATCATTACTGATGACAAAAAAATATTATGATTCACGAAAATAAACGATACAGACTGGACACTTTCCCAACCACAAATAAAGCCAGGGTCTCGTCTTCCCAAGGCGATACATGTGAGGCTTACACCAGAAAAATGTCACGTCACAGAAAGTTGTTACGTCATAAATGATATATCAAGTGGAGTGAAATCATTAAAGCACGAATTTCATAAGATTATTGTAATTGGACACGATGGTAGTACCAAAAACACTAATATCATACATTTTCTGTCCCAAAACCAATGTTTTTTTGCAAAATTACTGCAAATGCAGTTTAAGGTTCAATGCACTTATTTATATTCACTTAAAGGATTCAAGATTGACGACCGTGTCATTGTGTTAAAAAATAAGCTCCTTGGTCCGGTCTTGTAATTTTATGAAGGCGATACCTGCTGGGCAGCCTAATGAATTTTGCAACAGCTTCGATGGATGCCCTGCACTTGTGGATGGATTAAATTAAAGATACATTGGGAGTCTTCAGAGCGCGGCACTGATTCTTATATAGGTTGATTATATATATTTTTACGAAACTTCCTCAGGATGTTTATAGTTATGTTTAGTTATGTCATGTAAATAAATAAAACAATATAAATAAGATAAAAAATGGAGTTATAACTCATATTTGCGACATTCCGTTAATATTTACAAACACTCTACAAATTGGCAATCAACATACCTTTTTTTGTTCAAGCCAAAATAATATGAACTACTCAATTGCCTTTAAAATGTATCCCTATTATATAGTGTTAAAAGTTCAATATCAATAGAGCCCCGCTTTAAAGTATTTTAGTTCTCGTGACACGAACCTGTTCACAGTTAAATCCCCGAAGGAAATTGTTGTCAATTACCACTCACTGCCAGCCTGTAATTTTACACTGTATCGGTCCGGGGCAGTTAGCGACTAACCTGCAATTTGTTCTATGTCTGGCTCAGCGCCTACAAGGGAATCTTTAAATAGGACGCGATTGTAATAACTGTTTTGCTATTGTTCCGAGCTGTGGCGAGAATAGGTTTGGTATTAATTACATTTGCCCATGCTTACTTTGTAACGATTATTGTGACTTCAATTTTTTTTTGTGTTATGAGCTATCTCAGTATGTTCAATAGTTTCTATCATTCCTTCAACTTACAAAATACGTTATACAACTTGATTGATTGGATATGGAGCACCTGAAAGTACCTATATTTTTAGGCGCAAAGGGATGGTCGTCTAGCCAGAAGAGGTGGTATGTCTCGCTAGGGGTTGCAGCTCCTATTACCCCGATAACTGTAGTCGGGGGTATCTTAACCGTGCGAATTGCTCTTTAATCTTCGCTATCGAGGTGTAGGACTTTTGGTATTTCTCGCATTGGTAGTCGATATTTCTTGATGTTACTAGTCCAGATTGTGTAAACTATGTAGCATGCTGCTCGCTACATATTAAACCTTGTTAAACTAGGTTATATTTTTGGCATTCGAAACTTTTAAGGTTAAGATAATTGTAAAGACGACTTTCAGACTTTGAAGGCTCTTTACAAAACATAAATAACACGCACACAAATTGCACCCGGACCCAAGTACCTCTGGCTCACACGAAAATGTTAAGAAAATAATCAATCTGTCATCTAAAGCACCCCTTGCAACTCATTGCATCCGTTTTGAATTGTGCATAAAATATATGCATAGTTTATTTTAATAATTAAATATTTTTCGCAAATGGCTATATTTACGCAATCAGTCAACGTCACTTATATTATAAAGGGTGGAATATAGTTTTGCTTCATCTACTCTTTGACAATCGGTTATTATATTACTAACATATTCTTAACGCGTGAATAAGTTTAGTAATTGTCAGCCGAGAAATGGTTACGCAATAATTTGTATACATATATTACATATACATTTATATTGATACTGCTGCTTTCTTACTGACATTTTAGAACATCTGTAATGTTTAGTCTGCTTTTTATCTAAATATGTACAATTTTATATTTCTTCATACACGTAACGCATAAAATATACTTTAGCTAATAGCACTGTAACAAATCAATTTTTATGTCCACACTACACAAAGGTCGATTTCAAAATGATCCATACATTGCTTTTCAATAATGTGGTTCGTTGGTAGTCACCGTAAATCAAATGAACTCGTGAGAGCGTTAAATTTTAATGCATCCAGAGACGGTAGTCAGATGCGTCGCTATAAAATAACTCAAATCGGAAGTAGGACAAACAAATAAATGTCACCGAGTCTCAGAGAGGAGGGGAGAGTGACACTTGACATCAAAAGTGGGAGCGCGAGTGTCGCGAGAGTGGCTGTTGGGGCTTTTGACTTTACCGGCCGGGATGAATGGCGTCTCTGACAAGTCCATTTGATCTAAACGCTTTTGATGTAACTTGTTAATTGTTTGATATGCTTTAGTAGCTCGTTCGTAACAATTTTAGTCTGCAATTTAATTGAAAGATAAACTTATCAAATTTGCTTGTGCCATGTCCACGAGTTATATTTTGTTAACTCAGTTATATTATCTGTCTCCACTGAGCGCGGCAGGCCAAGGCCAACCAGGTTTGCGGAGCATACTCCCCCCATCGGGAGGAGTGAATCTCGTGACCGTGACGTGGTCAGGCAGTCGAGGATCGCTGGCGGCTTTAGTGGCGAAATATCACCACAATATCACCGCACCCTGGAGTCCCACATAACCCGGTCTGCCCTGACGGCCGGGAATCCATGAGGATAACCGACGATAAAAAATATATATTATCTGTAATTGTATATATTTCGTATATGCAATTATTATTATTACTTAAAAACATTATGAGACATATATTAGTATAAAGTTCTAATCATACAAAACAAAGTAAGAAAAAGTACTGTCGTGAAAAGGAATACTGTAAATGTTGTACAACTTAAAGTGGGATTTAGACACAGATTGAAGATTAGCCGCCTTAATGACACAAGTTCCTTAAACGAAACTGTAAAATGTTACTGCTGGTGTCGCACCAATTTACGAAGGTCCCACAAAACGTCGCAGCGAAGTTTCCGTAACTCAGCATGGTGTTTACGGTCCTTTGCAATATTTCGCTCAAACTTTCAACTGTAAATAAATCACCCCCTACTTAGCGAGCAGTCGGGTAGTTTTTGATTAAATCTACTTCAAATTCCGCGGCCCCTTCCAGGGTATTATTACCTTCCCGTGAACTTTATCAAAAGCTGTTGCGATAACATCACCCTTGAAATGTTTGGAGTGTTCCTCAACAAAAAAGGTGCCGAGGCCACGCGGGCATGTGCGTCTATGTCGTTCGCACTTAGCCATTTTTTGTAAGGAATCTGAAATTACATACGTCAACGCGTTCAATGAGGCATTTAAAAGCATTGCTGTTGGCGCACGTGTTTGCCGGAGTCGAGCTATTTTCGGCAGATGGGGACGCTTAGCACATTAGCCATGTTGGCATCAGGTACCTAAAAATTATGACGGTGGTTTAACGCAACAAATGCATCTTCGAATGTCTGTAGGCGATAACTTAATAGAGATGCGAGGGAATTAGATCACAGATGAACTTGAGCTTATTTTATTTTTTTGTTAAATTGACTATGTATAGTTTAGAGTATAGCATAGCTACTGTGTGACGGATTTAGAAGTGAAATAATAAATCTATTAAAGGTCGTTATCGGGAGAAAAGAAGGATTAAAAAGGCTGGAAATCTACGTACTATCTACTAAATCTACGTTAAGAACTGAAATTATATGCGTAGTTATTGGATACTCACATTATTATAAAAAATAAATCAGATTTCAAATGCTCCACACACACACCACTGCATATCTCAACTTGGTCACAACTTTGCAACCTTGAAGAGAACCGCGCCATTTGCGACAAAAATACTGCATGACACGGGTGACAGCGAGTCGCGGTGTCGTCGTGTCGTATGTCGTGCTTGTCATTCTGTCGCGCTAATTTACGACTTGTCGCCTTGTCGCTTCAGGTTAGTGATACATTTTCAATCGCCCACATTGGACTACTTTATTTTAACCCGTGCCTACTTTGAAGAGCTTAACCACTTATCCATTTTCTTTTTAACACCATCAAGAAGTTAAAGAATCGGTTTTTTGTGTTACCCGTGAAAGATGCATATTGATAGCCTTTTAAGTAAAAAAACCTTAAACATGTACGAATATGTATATAAGGCTAGAATCTGCTAGAAAGATGCCGTCTATAAGACACACTGTATGGTACCTCATATGCTTATTTAGTTGAACTAGAAGAAAATTTTAAATTTGGTACCATCGCCAAGAAACCTTCAGAAATGTTGGGAAATAATATTAACAATTCAAATTACACATATAAATAAACACCTAAAACATTACCGGCTCATAAAACACTTGGGAACACGTAAACGATTTCTTCGAAAGAAAGGTCCGCCCACTCGCAGTTTAGTGAACCCATACAATAGCTGAGTTGCAGACAAAATATGACACTGGAAGTAATAACTCTGTATGAATTAGCCCTAAAGTTTTTATAGCTACTTGACTGTCAACCAGTCTCTGGACCGTGATTCGTTTGAACCGCCTCGGCACTTGAAAGAGGAGTCCCGTTTGAACTAACTTGCCTATCTCTAGTCTTGCCAAGAATGATTGATCTTCCAGGCGGCTTAGATTTTATTAAAGATAGCTATCACGATTAGTTAATGTCGGCAATTTTCTTGGGAACGCGTTTAAATTAATAAGAAAATTAAGGCGTGTAATATGAGCACATTAAAATTAATGCCACGTTCCTTTTATGGCTCGATAATTTCACGCTTCTTGTAAGTTGTACTTTAATGAAATTGGTATCAGGGTTGCAATTTTCTTATATCGTTTCAGGTTATAAATCTTGTAGTGTAATTAATTAGTGCAATTAGGTCGAGGACCAATAAATGAAGGATAGCAATTAGCATATTTATTGTGTGTAATTGTTTAATAATATTGTCAAGGTGGGTTGAATTTTAATTCAACAATCATTTTAAGTTCCTATATAATATTATTCGTTCCTTCACAAAATATTTCCAACTGGCGGTAGTAACACAGTCGGCTCGTCTTTTTATTTCACTTAGTGTGCACCAACCTGTTCCAAGATACATGGATTTTTTCTTCCAAACCAAGCCATGATAATCAGCGTTCTTCTATTTCCCTCTCGACCGTGCTGCCGCCTTGTTGTGGTGAGGGTCTTGCGTTCCTTTAGGATCCGTCGGGGCCATACTGGCATACAGCCAGACGAAGAGCGGCACACAGAAGCGTTGTGGTTTTTGGCTTCTCAGAGTTGCCTCGAGAGCCTTAAACTGCCGCGACAAAGGCGGGATAGCTGCGGAGATTCGGACAGACCGGCGGGCTATGGAGGGGCGGTCAGGCGGGGAGCACGTGTAATGTCCCGCACGTGCCTCTCGATGGATTGGGGAGCGTCCAGAGCTCCCCTCAAAGCATGGGGCCACTTGTACAACCGGGCCAAGGCCCCCCTTCGGGATCGCGGAGCATGCAAATCCGCGGCCCTGTTTCGGGAGTCGAGGGACACCGTTAGTTTTAGTGGGTAGCAGTAGTAGTGGGGCGCAATTACTTACTATCTTTCCGCGCCTCGGATTCCCACATAACCCAGCTGGCGATTAGCGACCGGGTATCCATGAGGATTTCCAACGTAAAAAAGGGTTGTTCTATTTTCTTTAGTAAGGCAGAAACCTAGTAGCCATAAAACTACGTCACACAATTCATAAGTGAGCCACATACTGTTGGGGTGTCCATCGGCCCCTGTCGTTAAGTTTTATCGCGACCCGGCACACACATCTGCGGGAGTCGTTATCCCGGATACTTGCAGTCCTAGCCAGGTCACAGTAAATGTACAGGCAGAAGCAACACTTCGCACAACCATCTAAAAGCAAAAGAATTTTAAAATAAGCCCTTCACTACCCTGAACCAGGTATCACGTTACGTCATTCTATGTCAAGAACAGACATAGAAATAAGAAGATAATAATCACGAATACAACAATATTCATTTACTTTGGAGACTCTGAGCTTTAAATAATATTACCTGATTAAAGATTCATCATCACAATTTAATATTTGAATTTTATGAGAATATTATCATTTTGTATTTTTTTTAATTTAAATATTTCAAGTGCGCCAGAATTGTCGCTGGTCTTCTATTTATGACCAGATCAGAGCCAGCTGAGAGAAGACGCTTATCACCCCATGGCACTCAATTAAGGATGTCTTTGTTCTTTTAGATATTTATAGTTAATTTGGGATAATGATCTATGAAAGAAAGTGCATATATTTGACACATACCTACTAGTTAAACAATTGATAATTCATTTCTATTAATTCTATGGCTTGATAAAATTAAGTATAATTGTTTTTATTGTATTTTTAATATTTTGTTTAGATAAATACTGCAATAATACCTACTTAAATTAAATCAGCTAAAAACTAAAATTGGTGTAGGGTGCCGTATGGTGACGATGACAGTGTGTAGGAGTTGCAAAATCAAACTGCAATATTGACCTGACGAGACGTTATGAGAATTATTTATGATTTTATTATTATACCGATTTTACTCACGCGGTGGTGGCACTCAAGCTTGTGGTAGGCGGTTACGGTCGCCTCTTAACTAAACCTCAGGTCGCTGCCATTTAGCCAACCTGCAAAAAGTCCAGGCGAGATGCAGGCAGCAGAGAACAAGCCGTACAACTGCATTCAACACTCTATTTGATCTCAATTTGTACAAAGACAAATGGAAGATGTAATTCCGAGACAATATTGAAACAGGTTTTAATAAGCTTATGTTTTTATTGAAAAATAAAGTAAACATTCCATTCAAATAAAACCTTGTAGTCAGCTTTTTAAATTTAAATAAACCTGAAACGCGTCTGTCCGGAAAGTCAAATATGAAGGGACAATAAAAATTCCACAATATCAACACTAGAAGCGTGTTAGGGGCATGTGATGAACAAACACGAGACAATACCTGTTGACAGAGCCGACAGCTTAACGATACACGATACGCGTATTTGTGGTGTGCCTACGAACATGAAGGCATATCTTGGAAGTTTTAATTCATAACACGGAACTCATAACAAAAATGTGTAATACAATACTCGACGAAGGTTACTTAAAAGCTCTCTTTAATTTTTAGATGTAAGAATGTTTTATGAATACTAATTATGAATATAATATTGAATGTAGAAAAAGGCATGCCTTGGGGCATTCAATACCGTTGAAATTATTAAAATATAAATAGTAGAAATATGAATTATATTTTTCTTTTCATTATTTTAAAACGTGAACTATGAAGTTAAAAGAATGTCACCAACCCATACTATCCTGAAGGTATCGGACGACGCAGATCAACTCCGCAGGCGTACTATTCTCTCCATGTGTTTGGAGGAGGCCCTACTCAGTAGTGGGTAATTTATGGACTGACGATGATGATGATGATGCAATTAAGTAAGCATATAATGTTTATGATCTTGGTACAAGCACCTATACGGACTTCATAAAAAAGCTACCTACAAATTTCACTAAACTTATGAAAGTGATGCTCATACACAAAGCAGGATTACACACAGACAATGTTCTTCAAATGCATGCAAAAAAAATTAGTTCCAAATATATATTTATGACAATGACGTCGTGCAAAATGTATTTAAATCGTCGTTTTTACGCTTCGCATAATAACGCGCGTCAGCGGCTTCAACAAAAACGGACAGACAGACAGGAATGTCGCCACTTGACACCTGTACTTATAAATCCTTACAAAACCAGGATGTTACATTTCACTTGCATTTCCAATTTCGGCCTTATTGCAAAGAACTAAGTTTCAAAATAAAATCCTGTTCTGAAAGGTGGGCAATTATATTTTGACAGGTTTATGATAGACACAGTTAATACATAAGATGTTGGTTACGATAATAACTGTTAGATAAAACAAACTGGCAAGTGATACGCTATAATTATAAGTGATGGATTAACGAGCCGGTAGACTAAGTTTGTTTTGAGTGACTGTGGAAAACATATTGTCAGGTATTTCCATCATATAAAAATAACCTTTGCCATATCCCTCGATTTTGTAATACAGTATGAATGACCACATGGCTAGGCCAGGAAAGATGCACAGAGTACTTTTTAATCATTCCAATAAAAACAACATCACAATAAAATGACATCACAGAACTTACTTACTCTGTGAATCTTTTTATATTATGGTTAAATCGGCAGCATTTGTGAAATAGCTCTGAATATTCCAAAGAACTTCAATTCATGTGAAACGTTAAAACCGCAGCTAGAAATGTCTGTATATTTCAGAATTTCCGCTGCGTCACAGTCCACGGTTCGATTCCCGGTCGGATGACCGATAACGTCACCTGTCGAGCGTTCGCATCGCTCTCCGTCCGGATCCCATCCGGAACCGGCGTCCGACGGTCCGGACGATTGGCACTTCACATTTTTGAAATTGGACGATTTAAAGACCGCTTCGGAAAACTTCATGCTTTTGAAGAATTTCTCGTTGTTGAAATATGACACACGAGATCTCTGGATTTTCATGTAATGATTTGTGCAAAATAAACCGAAGACCCGTGAAATTGCTCTTAAGATGAGATGGGCTTACTATGTTTAAGGAGGGGGGATGCTACTATAACACGCTGCCTAATCGAGGGTTCCGCATAGATTTTAATATCAACATTTTCCCTTTCTTGTGGCTTGATTTTTGCATAGGTATCTTGTTACTGTAGCCGTTAATATGACAATACCGTGACGGGGAGAATTAAAAAAATCTTCTAAATTTAGTCTTGCCACTATATAGTAGATCAATAAGTTTCAGAAGCGTTTGTTCTAGACCCCAGTGGTGTTAATTATTTCTCTCTTTCACGCAAATTGCTCAGATATAATTTCTACTTCTTCACCAAGTCTTAGCCACCCTTCAAATGATAAGCCTTTAAACCTTTCACTCAAGTCAACGAGCTGAATTGAATAATTAGAATATTTGATTACAGTTCATGATCAAACATCACAACATGAGCCGCGTGGCTCAGGGGTACCCTCCAGGGCTGCGGGTAATAAATACGATACCTGATACCCTAAACTGCGTAATGCCGTAACCGAGTATGCACTTTGATCTAACGAACTTACCGGATTACACCCGGGTCCCATAAACCTTCTGAAAGTTCAGCTTAATTAAGTGGATAGAACCGGTTATTTAATAAAGAGGATTTTGCGATTCGTTCACGGAGTAGGTGATTATGCAACAAATAGTACCCACGTAAACATTATTGAAAATTCTCTGTTGATATAGAAAATGTCCATATTTATGCATGGGAGTTTTTATTAATAGAATATTTTATGCAAGATACAATTCTGCACTGACTTATCTCCATTACTAGATTTTGGAAGGCACCTCATCATATTTACTTGTTATTACTGCAGAGATTTCAGTAGATTTTTGCAATGACGACAATAGCTTGCAAGGTGAGCTTGGTACCAAAACAAAAGTTTGATGTCGTAATAAGTTACTAGTATATTACTTTAGCTTTTATAAATATAATTGTGTCTATATTTTAGTAAATAGTTATGAAACAGAATACAGTCATACATGGAAATCTATCGAATGGATGTATCGATCAGATACTGATATTATCCTCTGACCTGATGTACTGGTCCACTGAATGTTATATAAGTCAAAATAAAATCTGCATTAGATAATCACCAAAATTCAAAATATGGAAGCAAAAGGTTCACCTACAATTTCCATTAGGATCTCGTCAACTCTTGATTCCGTCATTCATCTTTTTTATTTTAAGGAAGGAAATAAACAAACTGGAGTTTTGTGGATACATGTGAGCCGTTTCAACAAATTGCGATGTGCTTCCGTCCCAATAAACTTTAGATGTAAGGACCTTTCGCATCTTAATTTAATAAAAACATTTTGGTTGTACCCCTCATGTTTGTACATTTAACGTCTGTGAAGTGAGCAAATAATTGCGCATCAATGCATAGAGATAGCAATCACTTGACGTCAAAAGTGAGAAGAACGCTAATCGTGGCTACTTCGCAGAAGCCGAGTGAAAACGCGAGAAATATTCTCATCTCCATTTTGATATACACGTAGCTGCACATTCCATTCAACCGAGGGATGATATTTGAACGCTTCCGAGTCGCGCTAATCTACGCTAAGCCCGATAAATTATTCAGCTTACGCGTAAGCCAGCTTGTGCATCCCAGGGGTACACCCTCCCAAAGTTTTTATCCTTTCGTTCAGTTAACAGCGTTTAATTTAACGGCGCAACTTGCGCCGCGCGATTTGCATTTTGTTGCAAACAGATAATTTGCGAGACACGAAATATTACTTTGTTGGGAGGCGATTACACCAGTTGAATATTTCCAAGTTGGCGAAGTTTCCAGATACCAGTCGCGACGGCTTTGTGCTTGTTTCAATGCTACGGAAGTACGGACGAGGGATTCCGCGTTCAAAGGAATATTAATATTACCCATTAAGATTAACACAGAAACGTTTGAGAAAATGTAAAACTGGTATCGATTCACAATATTAGATGAGTATCTCGGATTACACATTATATAAGACATATAAGATAATCATTATCATCATCTTCATCATTTTAGCCCGTAAATGACCCACTGCTCGGGGCTCCTCCAAATTCATCGAGGCAAATTAGCATATCCATCATCATCATCATTTCAGCCAAAAGATGTCCACTGCTGGACATAGCTGTAAAGCTATTTGGCACTTTAGCACAATTCTGTCTGACTCAACTAGCAAGTACTCGTATGTGTGTAAATTAATTTAAGGAGGTGCATTTAGAGAAAGTAACTGCCCTATTTCAGGGCAACCAATTAGATCAGATGTGTTTACGTGACGAGAGATATGAAGACCGGAATAATTTTATTTGTAACCAAATGTGCCGCCGCGTGAACTTGGATTCTTAAAATACAGCATTTGAAATACTGCCCATTCCAAAGAAACTTGCACATTCATCTTGCATTTAACGTAACCGCAATGATAAAACTTTGATTTTTACAGTATAATGAGGTTTGTACTTTGTAATAAATATAATTGCGTATTGCAGCTCTTTTACAAAATATACATTAGAAAAACGCTATAGAAATTATACTGACTTCGATTCCTCTTAGTCTTATTTTAGTTGAAATCAATTTGATTTACTAACTCCACTCAAATATTTAGTATGTTGTTCTGAATTTTCGGTAAGATTCATATTGGCTCCAATGATGATTAACAATCGGTTGGACAGTTGTTATTTCCGTAAAAAAGTAAGAATATTTCCAGATTCCGATAATGGCTAAGCAATATGATATGCCCCATACGTGTCCGCTGACTCACGAGTCACCTCAACAAAGGGATGGCACTGTGTCAGATAATGGGCTACTCAATCTGGTCACGTGATTACCTGCCACGTACGTCCGGACAATGGAGCCATGTGCGTTGAGTGACTGGCATCGCCCTACTCGCATTACCGTAATTGCCAGATTGGTTGACACCGCCTGTATTAGCTCTACCTTATCATTTGGTTGGTGAATTATGACGTCAGGTAGAGATAATAAAATAATACTTAATTGTTTTAAAAATCGTTGAACATTGTTTGTCCGCCTTTGTACTTTGTACTGTATGTGCAAAAAGCATAAATAAATAAATATATCTCCGTATTGGATATTTCAGAGTCTGACATCATAAGTCAGATAATCTTCAATTTATTCCCAAAATAAACGAATTCGAATAGATACGAGCCTATTTAAAAAAAAATATTTTCGTTCTTATGTAGCATAGTCAAAGCTTTACATTTAAACTACCACGAATCAGATAAAGATACTAATATCGTCATTTTAGCCCATAAATGACCCACTACTGAGTCCCTAAATTCATGGAGGGAAATTGGCCCACTGTGCCTCGCTGGCAAGAGGTTAGCACAGGTTTTCTATCAAGTTTTCCTTCCCTTGCACCCGCAGTTAATCTATCTCGTGTGTTCTTATAACTGCCTCTTACAACACCCTCGGGATGGTATGGGTTGCTGACATTGTGTATTCTAAATCAGTCACCACACAGACCATTATACTAAACCTTTAATACTAGTATCAGTTCTAAAACATTTGCTATAGGGCTAATTTGGAAACTCAGGCGCCAATCGTGCAGTTCCATATCCAGAACAAGGCACGGGATAACAAAGTTTAAAACTAATCCAAGAATTGGATCAGTGCGGAACTCCCACCTCCCGAGCTCCGCGCTATAATGTAATTGGCTGATGAATATCTTAGCAAGGTGCAGCTGGCTAATGCTGTTATGGAATTACTTGTCAGTTTGTATATCTCCATTGTTGCACTCCGCGCCGTTTTATTGTATTAGAAACTTTGTCTTAGCACAACACACTCTGGTGAGATGCTTGACTTATTGATAAAGTTTATTTGAAATTAATTCCAGAGGTATCAACCAAGCAGATTGATCTGCATGTTAATGCACAATCAGCTGAAAGTCAGGATCATTTCAGACCTCGTCTGTACTTCGAAGAGCACTTAAAGTCATCGGTCCCTGCTGTTATTGTAATGTCTATGGCAGTCGACAAACACGGTAATGTGAAACCGGCATGTGCTGGGCCGTTCTGCGCACCGAGTGAGAATACTGTGACGCTGTTTGTCTTTTTTGTGAATTTAAAAAGACTACAAGACAAAGCTAAAGAAGCGAACTCATGCTGCATACATGGCTTATGGGTTTAGCCAAACGGTTATCGGTAGTTCCACTTGATAGGTCTAAAAAGGACAAACAGGCAAGCTTTTCGTTAAAATACTGGTAGCTAAGTAGCAAATAATGTCACAGATTTTCTCTTTGTTGGTTTGCTCCGTGCCAAAATTATGCAAAGTTGCTGTTTATAATTAGCGTGCGCCAGACATTGACTGAATACCTAGGAGCATCTATAAATACTCACTTTGTTATTCCCAGCGGCAACAATACACTTTATCAGTAGCTAGTCTCAAAACGAAACGTTTTGTATCGGCTCCCTCCGCGATGCTCCGAGAACAAAACTAATTAACAAAACTTCAATTAGGAGAGTTTATTCAGCTTGAACATTGTCCCACTGCCGAACAAGAATGCTCCTGTGAACACCGAGACGTATTTCTTTCGAAAGCCTGTGGCTATGTGGCTAGCGTCACTAGTTGGCCAGTACTTTTCTGTATTTGTCTAATATTATATTATATATTTTAGTATGGATGGTTTAGGTTAATGAAGTAAATAGGAAGTATAACATTTCAGGATTTAACATACTGTTCAAGGAATAATTATGATAATCCTATTTTGTGTAATAATACCCTTTGCAAGTCAACACAATAGCGAGTGAATACATCAAGATGAAAAACAGATTACTAAATGTGTTGTAGAGTTCCAAACCCGCCCCAACTTCGAGGTTCCTTTCGAGATCTCAGAAGCCAAGGATCTCAGCATTAAGTCGCTTGATTAACGAGCCGTTTATACTCCCAACTGTATCCCCGTATATCTCCTGCAAAACACTAAATACCTCTTAAACTAACCCATTATAAATTCAATTACGAACTCAAGACGTAGACAATTTGCGGAGTTTGGGGTGTGAGTGGGAGGAGGAGGTATGGGGAGGAGGTTTAGGCCAGTGTAACTAAACATATTGCGGGCCACTTGGGCTTAAGTCAGGGTAATCCGACCCGGTTGCTCCTTTATTGTGAGGATATAAGTTGTTACTCACGCTGTGGACTTGGGACAAATCATCAGCCTTGGCCGGCCTCGCTTTCGGATGCTGTTTGCACTTTTGCTTGGGAATCCTTCAGAAAGAAGCTTATTTGCAATCTGGCGCACGTAGAAATGTTGTTGATTATGTAGGGTGTAAAAAACCCATCAGTCATAACGAGAGGATCAATAGCACTGCTGATATACTGTGTGAAACATTTCAGGATTATTACTACTATTACAGGATTAAAATACTTTTATTCTTGAAATGCTGGTTACCAGCTGCGCGAGCATAGATCGGGAAATGAGCACAGAGAGCCACAGATACATTTCAGGTTATTAAGGGGTACCTTTGTTTTATAGCAAATACCTGATTTAGAAAAACGCTAATATGTCTCTATTACTGAACAAAAAAAAACACATTTTAAAAACAGAACTGCTTCTTTTGATTCGCTCTAGGCTCAATTCGGGTGGCTATAGAATCTTTGTTACTATTAAGCTTATTCTTTAGGTTAGTCAATTTCCTCCAGTTAGATATTATATTATTACGATTCGTCTAGTTAAATCTCAGCTGACTAACCGTTATTATAACGGCACAAAAGTCTGCAGCCCTCTACTTTATTTGGTACTAATAACAGTGGGAATACCGATGGGAAACAAGTTGTAAAAATAGTATTACCATGACTCATCCACCCTCTGAATAATAGTCGCCCTATGAATCACCCGCCAATCATACCTTGCGTTAAGGTATTTTGGAAAATATGAACTTTGTAATGCGTAAAATAGGATCTTTTAACCAAATTCATCAAGAAAATCCAATCAAATTTATGCAGTAATCGATATTTCCAAAGGTTTGAAACATTTTTTTAAATCAATAACGACGATAACATTCGAAACGAAGTCTTGAACTGGAGTGCCTATCAGACCTATTAAAAGTCTCGAGGTCGCGGGTAACAAACAGCTAGTTACAGTAAAAATAAAAAAGTTTAATGAATATTGCACAAATGAATGACTACGTGCTAAGCTTAGAATATTGCCAAATGTGTCTAAGTCCACAGTCGCGACTGCTGAAGATTTCGGCAGCGCCTTTGTGTGACAGATAAAAGGGGCGTCGATTGTGTTGCTACAGTATGGTCAGGAATATCTACTAAAACCAGGTGGCTCTAGCGCTTTTAAAGAACCATTTTAGCCGGCTTCAATATTAATAAAAATATAGAATTATTCATCAAATCATTGCGTAACACTGAATATGTCACAAACTGTGTGCTAACGGAGTGTTTCAATACGTATTGTCACCCAGAATTCCATTCTAAACGCCTTATAAGATGCAGTAACTTAAACGTAAGAGACATTAGCTGCAAGAGAAGAAAAGCTTGATAACAGCGAACTCTTCTGCTAGCATTGTGTATTAAGTCATAAATTATTTTGCCTCAGAACACTGATATAGTGTTTTAGATAAAATATATTATTTTCTTGGGACTGCAACTTTAGAATAAAACCCGTGTTCACATTTTCAAATCTCTTAAATGTTGTTGGAAAGAATACCAAGCATATTTTTCAATTAAAAGGTTCGACTGTACATTTAGGTATATGTTTTACCCTGTGAGATCGAAGCATTTCGGACATCCATAGGATTGCCAAACTTAATTGGCATTGGGCATGGCACATTGCTAGCGAGAATTACGGCTAATGGGGCAGCAATGTCTTCGAGTGGTGACCGCGTACCAGAAAGCGCAGTGCTGGTAGGACTCCCACATAGTGTATCAACGAGCTGGTTTAGGTCACCGCAATCGAATGGGTCCACCTTGTGGAAATCTTAGGTGGAAGCCTACGTCCAGTAAATACTTCTTTTAGCTGAAATAATAATGACGGTGATAAGTTTTGAACAATATACTAACGCAGATAAAATCCAAAGTATTTTTAAGTAAGGCCCGTATATCTGGGACTAGCAACAATTACACTGAGAATCTCTTACCAAGTACAATGTTTAAAAACAGTATTCGGTAGCAGACTACATGAATAATGTGGATTTTAAAACAGCTTCAAGTCCTTCTCCGAGACATGAAATATGGTGTAGTAACTAAAGCGCGCTGCATTCAGCTGCTTTGCATGATTTTATTATGAGTGCAAACTTTGTAAGGTCAAAGACAAGTTTTATTCCTCCGGGCTAGATACACGAGTCGCTTTAAATTCTTTGCTGCACGTCATAATAGATGTAAAAGATTTAAGCGAGAGCGATGTTGTAGCAATTTTAATTGATCTAGTGGGTATTGTACAGCGACCGACGAATAAAACCGATAGGTAAACTGGCCGCTCAACAAATATCTGCCCTTATATCACCAATCAGATTATTACCAATAACTGGAATTGACCATAAAGACTGAAGTTAAGTAAGCACTAGAACGTATGATAATGACAATAGACGCTATTGTCAATCTAGCGCACAATACAAACGGTCACCGGACGAAGCCAATGCGAGGAATGAGCCCTATAATCCACCGCAGGCCATTGTCAGCCGTCCGCTTCCATGGCTACACCGCCGCGCCATGCCATGACAACACAATCGGGCTTAGCCGCAGATTTTGTCGCAACAGCTCTCAAAGTAGAACATTTATTTAGTGAGAACTCCAACAAATTCTTAAAATCGGTGGAGATTGTGCCTGAAACTAAATTCAGTATTATTAATCATATATAATTGAAACCAATTCGAATGACTTCTTAAACTCAGTGGTATAAGTGTTGATGAGCTTTAGGAATCTAATCACTACGTGCGTGGCCGTAGGATTAGAATATATAGTGTCAACTCTCCATTGTATGTCGAAGGTGTCGTAAAAAAGGACTAAGTCGCGAAGGGAAAGGAAAATGATCCCTGTGCCACCCCAACCGGTCACAGTAGGCTAATTAGACTCCATTTCTATTCTCTTAGGAGTTGGGAAAATCAATACAATCATAACCAAATACTATTTTTTTATTATTGAATTAGCCCCATTAAGCTTCATTGATTAGCTTCATTTCAGGCTAATTTACTTACCCTCCCTGTGATGGGAAGAGGCCCGACTCAGCAGTGGGTCATTTATGGGTTGAGAAGTAGTAGTAGTAAGCTTAGTGAATGTCTAAAAGTATACCACTTAAAAAAAAAAAAAATATATAAGAAACTCTACCTGATACTACATACACTTTATATTTCGTTGCAAATGCAATGCATTGACAATTCGTCCCAAGTTGCTAGGATCGCATTCAAACTCAACACATTGAGAGCGTCCCAGACTGTAATAGGATCTGATAGAAATCCGAGCTACGGTGTAACTCCTGCCAGTGCCCTCTCGGTTCTAACGGTCCGATAACTTGATTATTTCTCGCTTGTCGTTTATGATAAATTTCATGGGAGCTAATCGATCGTTATATATCATGTTTGAGAGATTAACCAAGTTTGCTATGCACATAGTTTACTGCAGTAGGGATCGTAATTGTACGTCCATTGAAGGGTTAATATTTTAAGTATAACGAGAGAACTATTGTAAAAAGATTTTGGCAGTTAGTTAAGAAATTAATTTTTAGCTGTTATTGTTCTATTTCCATTTAGCTTTATTCTCTAAATATCATCGAACTAGAGTCAGAAAAACAACAAGATAAAAAGTAAATTTAATGTATTTCATTGTATTTCACCATCATCCACCATATTTTCCCTTTCATAACAATTCTCTCATTCTTTCACTAACAAAACTACAAACGGGTATATTTTATGTACCCGTATATATTTTATCGATATATTTTATATCGAAAATGCATACTAAATGGCTCAACTGATTAAAATATAACATTTATATTTATTTCAATCTGAGAAACTATTGTCAACGTACTCCTTTTCGAATGTTTCCATTTAAAATAATCCTCATCTCGAAAAGGCTCCTTCTTGAATGTATAAGCTCAGAGTTTATCAAGTACCTTTCGAAATTCATTAAACTCAAATCGAACTTAGCACTTAGTCCACAGATGCTATTCAAGCGCCCGACAAGAAGAACTTGCCAAAGACGTCACATCTTCACTTAACGACACTGCCTTATCTCTTTTCATACCGACTTCATTACTCAGTGCTAAAGCTTTCCCGCTAAACCTCCCTTTTATTACATAACAATTAACTCCATCCCTCTCTGGCTCATCCCTCTCTACCCGTTTGCCATCCCGTTTCTACTCATCATTAATGAATGGGTATTAGTGTGTGTTATTATCGAAAGCCTTTTTGTTATGTCTCGTGTTAATCGCAGTGGCTTTGTGAGTTTCGCTATTAATGTCGTGTCTGTATTCAGATCCGGCACTCGTTGGGTGACACAGTTATATTTAATGATGTCTTAGGTTTTCACGATCTTTACACATTGCAGGAAATGATGGCTTCACGGTTATGATCGTTTTATTTTATTTTATTCCCAACGTTTCAGACACTTTGCAGTGTCCGTGGTCGCGGGACGACAGTCGTCCCGCGACCACTGAAACGTTGGGAATAAAATAAAATAAAACGATCATAACCGTGAAGCCATCATTTCCTGCAACAGTTATATTTCCCTTATTTTGTTTACATTGTAACAAGCAACTCAAACAAAATAATCAAGTTATTCGACTTTTTATCGAATTATTAACACTCGGAAATTCTGTTGTTGATAAAAATTTGAGCG
This sequence comes from Clostera curtula, assembly GCA_905475355.2. Taxonomy (NCBI): domain Eukaryota; kingdom Metazoa; phylum Arthropoda; class Insecta; order Lepidoptera; family Notodontidae; genus Clostera; species Clostera curtula. The sequence continues at coordinate 191,196 of FR997803.1, read as the reverse complement.
AATTAAACAATATTACAGCCACTGAAAGGAGTCCTGCCACATTAATTAAATATTTGGGTAATGCAATCAACCTAAATTAGAATTGATTAATTAAAATTTTACTCCGAAATGAACACAACACAGATACAAGTTTCTACGGGTATAGAGCAATTTAATTTTCTCTCACAATAATTACGGTTTTAATGATAAGCGTATAAGTATGCTAAATGGTGCGGCTAATAAACACATTAAATTTAAACCGTAAGCCATCCTTCACAGCGTGCTGATCGCCATTAAACGATTACTTTCAATCTTGATTGGGCAGTATTCATTTATGCCAATTTCTCAAGGGAGCTATACCAGGGCTGCCGTGACATCGGAAAGGAACACAAAATAAAATAATTATGCTTCAACGAAAATTGCGTTATCAAAACACAACTCATTATATTTATCAGGTAAATAAATCTGTGTAGCATTTAATTACCCTCATCTTTGATCATAAACACCAATTTTATACTAGTTTGAATAAAAACGTTTGAAACATTTAGTAACATTTATGGTAAGCAAAAGGTTGCGGGCAGCAGGTTGCATGCATCAAGCTGAAGACAGGGCGCTATGGCGCTCTTTAGGGGAGGCCTATGTCCAGCAAGCGGATTAATGTGGGCTGATGATGATGATGATGGTAAGCTAAGTTTAAATAAATTATTAAAAATTAAATTATTAGATTAATCTAATACTACTGTAGAAAATGTCGAGAGCTGTAGGAGTATGGCAAGCTTAAGAAATCATTTTTCAGATACATTCTCTTCAATTTTCAACCAATTACAAAATGTATGAGAAATCAGCATGTATCACTTCAAGCAAATATAGCGAATAGTCTCACAAAACCCGTGATCTGCAGTATTAACTGTTCAAAACGATAACCTTTAAATCTGATCACATAAAGTTCAAAGTAGCAAATCAAAAGTGTGTTCGGTAAAGGGTTTTTGATGAAGTCAGTTATGACCGTTCAGTTCAGTGGGACAGTCGTGAGTAATTCCCAGGGCTAAGTGAATTACTGTTGTGTACAAGCGGTATCTCAATTGTGGGGTACTGCATCATTCTATCATGTGGCATGCTTGGGTTGCTGTGTTGCCAACAGGTTATCGGTTTGCCAATCTTGCGAGAATCTTATTGATTTTATTGATATTACCAAGGTTCACAGTAGACATCGTTGCTTCAATTTAACGAAACTCCTTTGAAGCTAAGAAAGAATGTAATATTTTCTTGAGAACTTTGTTGCAATCATTTATTAGTCCAAAAAAACATTAAATTCTACTATCACTATCATATCACATCACAAACAAATCGCTATTGTCTGTCCGTTCATATGTATGCTTAAATCTTTAAAACTACGCAACGGATTTTGAAGCGGTTTTTTTAATACATAGATTAATTCAAGAGGAAGCTTTTTTTACATAATATTGAAGAGAAACACTGATAAATTTAGAGGTTCATCATTGCACCCGTGCCGGGGCGGGTCGCTAGTATACAATATAGTAGAGTCCAATGCATTCTTACAACTCTTACAATACTTTTTAAGTAATGTATATAGTACTTGATATCAATATACGACCGATTTACACCGATTTCTTTCACCATTTGAATGCTACGTTACTATTGGTTAATACCTATAGATTAGCTTAATTGATAAAAACAAATGTCCAGCTTGTCAATTATAATTAGTTTAGATAAAACAAAACACCCGTTTGACGAGCAGTTACCTTTGCGACGTTGATATGATAACCTTCGTGTAGTGAATAGTGCAGCTGTTAAAAAATAGTAACGCGTAAATAGTAAGGTGTTACCCGTAGTAGCTTCTGAAGAGAAAGCCAGCTCGTCGTAGTGGAGTGATAAATAGAGTCATAGAAACCAATCATTCATATTTAAAGCTAAGAACTTACGACGCTGTATTATTTCACGTAAGGGTGTTTGAAATTCATAATCATGACTTTATCTAATTATTTTGTATTAAAATGAAATAATATACCTAATTGGAAATTAATTCATATGCCAGTTGATTCCTGAATATGCTCTCATGCATACCCTAGAAATAAAAAACAGGTTGTATGTATATTCACTCATACGTGATAACAGTTAACAGATGTGTAACTATTCAAAAAAACACTCTTATGATGGTTATTCATATGAAAATCACAATGGCATATAAAAATCCTTTGAGTCGTCTCTCAGAAAATAAGGTGACTTTTTAAAAGTCATCGTTTCTCTATAAGATGTGTTTCGTATCTTTGTCACGGACACATATCAAAAAAGAGTAATGAATCGTTTTATTTTAAGCTCAGCGTCAGTTTGTTATAAATTGTTTCGTTTGTCTAAAGTCTGGCAACACTGCATTCTCGGGTAACTATAATCTGGGATGCAACGAATTGTGGCGGACACACCCCTGTTGAAATGTCGATCTATAAATCATCTGTGCCTAGTCCAGGGTTGACCCTCGCAAAGTATATTATTCCAACTAAAATATGACGCCAATTGAACTACTTCCCGTATAAGTTCGTTGTAATTTTTCTTATAATTGTGTTATTGATTTTATGTTATATGGGCCGTTGTTTGGGCCTTCTTAATTTTCAAGAAATTAATTTGGTACACATGCGTTGTATTTGACTATTATTGCCAACAATAGTAAGAGTTTAATAGTTAATTTCTTTATTAATCATTTAACCTTCACTACTAAATATAAATCAAATACACTTAAATCCGGTTTTTATAACATTTGCTTGTGAGGCATGCAAACATTACCCACCATGACCTGACCAACCGTAGGATATTAAAAAAATATTGCAATCTCATCGATCTAGAACATTTATGAAATGTAGGTAGAACTTTAGAAGTTGCTTCATAAGAAATTTCTCATGTGTTGAGCGTCAGCAATATCAGACCTCTGTGGACTGCTTCCGTATCAGCGTTCTTGCCAACTTTTAAATGTTTACCGTCAGCATTGGACCAGAGGTTTCAACCAATTCGTAGAGAGACACTGTTTTCTTCACAATTTAAAATGCATTAACACGTTAGCTGCGGCAAGATATTTTGTTAACTGTCCGTTGGTGCTTTATCAGATACATTCGACCCGTTGCAAGCCAATTCCTTGGTGCGTTATGGGGTCGAAAATATCTGTTTATTTATCTTACTTTAAATGTAATTTTACTTTGTAAATATAATTGATTTATTTATTGTTTACCTATTATCTTCATTAAAATTAATGAAAATACATGAATTTACGGTAGTAAGTGAATAGGACCAATAACTCAATAGTATTTGAGAGTTATTTTCTTCGGATCTTTTTAACCCGATATCAGCACCAATTCGCAAAACGATCGATAGATTTATAGGGATGTACCTAGGGGATATTAAGTAAAGGTCGATATTGAAATATTGTAATAAACAATACACGCTACTTATAAAATGAATTGTTTTTTGGTTATCTTAGTTTCGTTTATAAGGTTATAAATGATCCAATCGTTAACTAGTCCCAAATAGTAACTTCATCATAACTTTTCGCTATTTAATGGAGAATAAATACACTATATAGCGTATTTATTCTCTAATATAGCGATTGTAAGTAAGGATAAATTCAGGTCTCATGACTTCAATGTGTGGATGGGCTTTTATTATGTGGGATTAACTGATTTCTTATGCATTTTATTTCTATTATGGTCTCTTGTGTAATATTCGGATGTCTCTTTTCGGTCTGCATTTTTTTATTACCACCTTCATGACTAAACATTAAGTATCTTTTGGATTTCTTCATTTCGTAATAAATTAATAAAAACACTACACGCAATTCAACCAGCCACGATCACCTCACTACTTGATTTATTGACAAACTCAGTGCGTTTATCAGGTCATCGGGCATCGGGTCTTAAAGATCCGATAAACGCACTAAACTGGCATATTTTACCTCCAGTGCGTATCAGGTTGACAAGACCCGATACATATTTTGGATACTTTTTTTATAAAGCTTGACGTGGCAATTCCAAAACTGTATTTATCTCTGTCGTACTGCTGAAAATACAAAATATATCCATCCCGCACCAACGGTTGGAACGGTATTATTAGAGCCGCACCCACGGCTAGATATACATAACATCCTTTCGACCCGATACAGCAGCCAACGTGTTAAATGTAATACTATTTATAAAAGTAATATTAATTAGCTGCTGCACCCACATGTAATAATTTGGCTGTTTTTCAATTCCCTGTAGCTAAAAGAAGTTTAAATATTCATTACGTTAATAATTCTTGTAACTTTGTGACATCCTTACCATAATTCCTGGATAGAGTCGTCAGATGGATCTGCGCAAGAGTTGCTTATTACTCACGTTGATGTAAAAACCAGATACCACCATTCTGTAATTATGTTAACAGGGAAAATATTGAGTTGTCCTCACGTAATGGATCGCTTTATTTAATTATAGCGGGTAACTTTTGCATTACTTGACACACATGCTGGAAAATTGCAGAGACGTATACATTTGAACACGGATTGATTGTAGATTCTCTAATCTATCTGTTACAATACTAACGAAATTTAATTCATTATCATCATCGTCACTACTATTGAATCAGGCCCTTGAGCATTGATGCGGTGGCGTTTGCTAAGTAGGAGGTCAGAGGCTACCCTAAAGTCTGGGCAAAAACGACTACCCACTAAAAGCCATTGTGTAAAAGTCATACTTTGCATCGTAGCGTCCAGGAACTGTAAACCATTGCGATGAGTCCGGCCTACTTCAGTTTGATGAAGGGCTAGTGTAATCTACCTCGGAAGCCATATGAGTGCCACATACAAAATAAAACATATATTTAGGGTATATAAAATATTGATACAATTACGTATTCCAAATCCGTCACCAAACAAGTTTTATAGTGAATTTCACCATTCTCACTGACTTTTACATTAACATAACCAGCGTATAGCCAATGACACAATGGTACCCGAAACTAATATTCGTGCACCTCTGAATTCACTATTAGTGACTCCAGCCTCGCCTCTGTGGGCCTTCAATGTATCTCGAAGTACTAGTCGTATGGAACGGGGTAATTCACGCACAATGCAAGCTCATTCATTCCTTCCCATAACTGTACCATAAATCGCGTCCAACGTTAACTTAATAACTGCACGGTGAGCAGATACTCATGTTTATAAATTTGTTGTGGCACGCCAATGAGATAATATGTGTGGCGCGGTACTTTCCACTGCAGTATTCCTGTCCAATATTTATTATTAATAATGTAATTTGGAAGCAAATGTTATTGGTATAGAGTTGAGTGTTTTTTTACTGGTGTTTGAATACGTAGTGATACCAACCCATTCCATCGTGTGGGTGTCGTACACGACGTGTAAAATAAATCAATACGAAAAACTTGTCTAGCTAGTATCCTCGATTTTATACTGGGGTCGAAAGGAGAGGAGAGCTTTGTGTTTTGGGGTCTTTGTGCTCACACTTAAAAAAACACAATATATTCTTCTCCAAAAACAAAATAAAACTGGATCTGTTATTTCGGTGTAAAACACATACCTACGGTTGCTGCCAAATTTTATAAATTGGTCAGCGATTTATCTGTAAGATTTACGCATTTTCAACCAAACTATTATTGTTTGAAGATAATATACTATGCGTGTAAAAGCATTGCCTTCCGAGTCCGGTTACGATGTTCCTAGGAAACCCACACAAAATTCCATGTAGTATTCATTAGCCCACATCTACTTCCGCTTCAACTTATTTAATAACACACGCGTCTACTATACTTTCCCTAATACAAGTACAACATATTGATATGATGTTAAATGTACCAGAAATGACCTCCGTGACCTGCACTGACGCCCCGTCTCCGCCTGTTGCAATGTGCCCCTCCTTGCAGGAAATTAATACCTGCGTGATTAGTGTGACCAGACATTTCACCAAGCAAAGGGCACGCATTCAAATATGGAGCCCGGCAATATCCGCACATGGACTGTGAGGTGGGGAACGGCAGTAATGATGATGATATCTTAGATTTTCACGATCTTTGTACATTGCATGCAAATATTTTTGATGGATTTGATAGTTTTGTTTTGTTTAACCTTACCGTGTCTCTTAAATTATTGTTGAAGTCATCAGCGTATCAACGAAGACTTTCAAATTCAAATTCAAATTCAAATGTATTTATTTGTGAAACATAGGTATATACGTTGTTGTGTTAACACATCACATTAGAATCACTATGTTCGGCCAGTAAATGGCATACAAATATATCAATAATAATAATAGAAGTAATAATTAGCAAAATAATAATAATAATTATAATCATTATACATTCAAGATTAATGTCAGAGATGCAATAACTTATTTAAACATTAAATTTTTAAATGTCACACAAAATTGTCAGTCAGATGATTAATAGTTCGGCTATAATCATTATTAGCCAGTCAAAGCCGTAAATACAATATTTAAATTACAAAGTCAAGTCAAATTAGGTACCAAGGTATATATTAACGCATCAGTAAATAATTACATAAACGCACAAATTGCAACCTGAGTATCAAGTGCTGTAGTATTCATCCAAGCAATAATAAGCTTTATCAATTAGATAACGCCGCAGTTTTTTCTTGAAAAGCTCAAAATTCCCAATCTGCCTTATTTCCGAAGGTAATTTGTTATATATTTTAGGCGCTTGTACAAAAAAACTATTATAATAAAGCGTCGTTTTAGATGGGGTTTGAATTAATTGATTGTTTCGTCTTAAACTAGTTACTTGTTCAAATAAATTCGCATTGCGGCGTATAAATAGACACAGTTCGTAAATGTACATCGATGTCAATGTAAGGATGTCTAATTCGCGAAAATATTCTCTACAGCTCTCAGTCCTTTTTAGATTGCAAATAGATCGTACACAACTTTTTTGTGCCCTGAATACTGTAATTATGTTGCAAGCATTACCCCAGAATATCAATCCGTATCTAAGTACAGCCGCAGCCTGGCCATGATATGAAACAAGAACTGTTTGACGGTTTGCTACTTTACTTAGTTGTCGTAGGGCAAATGAAAAGCTATTAACTCTATCACGAACATATTTCAGGTGAGACTGCCATTTCATATTGCTTTCAATTTGTAAACCCAAAAATTTGGTTATGTTTGTTTGTTTTATTTCGCTTCCTTCGTGAGTAATTTTCGACAGCAAAGCATTATTTCCCATTTGTTTAAAATTCATTATTTTCGTCTTATCTCGGTTTAATAGTAGGTTATTTGATTGCAACCAGTTTATGATGGTTTTCAGACTATTTAATATTTCAATTTCTTTGTCAAATATTATCGTACTGTCGTCAGCAAACAATATAATGTGATTATTTATGGCTCTCGGCATGTCATTTATATATACTAGAAAGAGAAGTGGACCCAATATGCTACCCTGAGGTACCCCAAATTTTGTATTCCTTGGGTTTGACATGAAGACCGTTTCAGTTTTGGTTTCGTTACATATTTTTCTAATGCCTGTTATTTGAACTCTTGAGCTCAAGTATGATTTCAATAGTGCCAGAGTGTTTCCCCTTATTCCGTATATTTCTAGTTTCTTAATAAGTATTCCATGATCAACGTAGTCAAAAGCTTTAGTGAGATCCATAAACATAGCAAGTACAGTCTGTCTGTTGTCCATATTATAGTATATTCGTTTTAAAAAGTCGTAAATAGCTAAGTCGATTGATTTATTTTTCCGAAATCCTTTTTGCTCTTGACATAGTATTTTATTCATTTCTAGATAATCGCTTAGACTAAACGCTATGACTTTTTCAAATATTTTTGAAAAAATGGGGAGTAACGCTACCGGTCTATAATTTTGTATGTGATCTTTGTCCCCTTTTTTGTACAATGGTTTAATAATCGTAGTTTTAAGTTTCATGGGAAATATTCCCTGTTCTATCGATGCATTTATTATATGAGATAATATTGGGGCAATAATATCTGCTACATGTTTTACTACCTTCGTGTTAATTTCGTCGTAGCCTGTACTATTTGTATTATTTAGTGCCTTAATGATTAACTCCACACTTTTTGGATCCGTCGGCTTAAGAAAAAAGGAGGTTGATTTATTATAGATGCATGTATTTTTTCCTGTCTGTGAATTAGTTATCGGCTGTACAATGTCTACGTAGTAATCGTTGAATTGATTTGCTATTTCTGTTGGACTTGTGATTATGTTCCCATTCATCTGTATTTGGCTAATACAATCTTTGGGGATCTGGTATTTCGTTTTACGAATAGTATTCCAAGTTGCCTTAGACTTGTTCTTTGAATTTAATATGTAGTAATCATTTTGTGCTCGCTGTGTTAGTTTTATAATTTTGCTGTAAGTCACTGAATATTTCTCATAAGCTTCTTTGTCAGATGGGCATTTGGACATCCTATACTTCCAAAGCAGAGCTCTCTTTTTCTTACTTCCCAATCGTATACCTTTTGACATCCACTTTGGGCGTGAAATCGTTTTAATCTTTTTTCTGATCAATGGAAAGCATAGTTCATAGATTAATTTAAAAATATCTATAAAGCAATCATAAGCCCAATTAGCATCATTCGATAGAAAAACATCATTAAAACTTAAACTCTGCAGGTGTTTTCTGAACTTTCTCATGTTATCTACATTGCAATCACGTATCCAAGTGTACCAGTACTCAATATTACAAGATTTTTGTACAGGGCAAGTAAATAGTTGCGCTGTATGATCTGAAACTGCTAGTTCCATTACCTCGCTTTTGCCTCCTCGGATATTATGAATGATGTTATCAATGCAGGTACCACTACACAATCTAGTTGGTTGTTTAATTGAAAAGCGTAGATTATATCTGTTTAACAGTTGTTCAAAGTTAAAAGTATTTAAACATTTATTAAGGATGTCGACGTTAAAATCCCCACAAATAATAATTTTGTTTTTATTGATCTGAATCGCATTTAGAATATCCTCTAACGTTTGAAAAAAGGTTTTAAAAGATTTAGAGCTATTATTATTTGTTGGTACTCTGTAAACACATAAGACTAGTATTTTATGGTCTGTTAACTCTATTGCACTGCACTCTATCAAATTGGGAATGTTGTACCTTTCAATATCAACTACCCTATAATTTAGACTTTGTCTAAGTAAAATGCACGATCCTCCATTTCTACACTGTCTGCTAAAGCAAGCAGCTAGCCTGTAGTTGGGAATAGATATAAGGGAAACATCTGCTTTAATCATATTATGTTCTGTTAAGCAAAGTACATCAATTGGATTATTTGACTGTTTTAATTCTTCCAGACATACAGTAATCAAGTCACTTTTGTTAATAAATCCGTTTATATTTTGATGCAGTACCTTTACAGTGTTATATACGAAAAAATGCGTTGCTGTCACTTGAGATGTTACTGGCGATTTTATTGATAGATATATCACAATCATTATTGTGTCCGCAGATTAGGTCAATTAGTTTCGAGGCATCCTTAAATATTACAGATATTCCATGCTTGTTTATATTTCCATTTGTTATGTTGAAATTTTTTTCTGAACACTCTAATTTGTTATTAGAGTCTAAGACGAAAAAAAGTTGATTTTTTAAATTATTTAGATAAAGTAGTTGATTAAAAACTTCAACGCGATAATTAAATAAATTAGTATAATGGCTGTATCTATAAGTCGGCAAGCAGACTATTACATTCGTGTGTTGTACTAATAATAACTTATCCGTAATAAAATTAACAATGTCCATATAATTTTTCGAGTTTTCGAAATCATTTTCACCTATACATACTATACAGAAGTCTTCATATGTGTATCCGCGTAATTTATCTTCTATGTTGTCTAAAAGTTGCTTGATTCCAGCGCCTGGCATACAGTAGTGGCACATCTTCGTATTTGATATGTTATTTTCTGCTATATTGAGTACATTGCTGGTAGGTTTTGCGCTTAATATACACAGTTTTCTTGTCTTTTTGTTTAGTACTGTCACTGCTTTAATATGCAAAGAAGTCGAATTGCCGGCCTGTTGAGATTTATCTTTTAATTTACGAGTACCTGTTTCTAGATTTTCGCATAACTTATTATCTAAACATTTGGAGATGCTATTGATCTCTGTTGTATTTTTATGCAGTTTACATTTTTCTTTCTGTTTTGTGGTTGCTGGATTTGAAATAGGGATATGAGTAATTTCCATTAGTTGTTTCAATTTTAATTCATATTTTTCAATACGTCCCTTTAACTTGACATTTTCTGCTAAAGTATTGTCTAGTTCGTGTTCAGTAGTCAGTAGTCTATCCTCCAATTCTGAAATTCTCTTCTGCATACGATCTATATCTATACTACTGCATGTACCTGTCTCTGGACAGCTTCTATTTAGCCTTTGTTGTGGTGTTGAAGAATAAATATTAACCTTTTCATGGTCGGCACTGTCCTCAAATTTAGTGTCGCCGTCGCTACTGAATGATTGAAACGAGTTTGTGAGTGACACGTTGACGTTGATTTTCTTCCTTCTGTAGGTTACATTATCTGGTTCTAAGTCTCTGACATAACTACTTTTCATATCGGTTCTTTTTGCCGATGACGGGCTGAGTCTTGTTGAAATGGATGATTTTTTTGGCATTTTCTAGATCGTTTATTGTACACCGCTCATTCATGAACTTGCTAGCTGTATGCAGAATGGCGTGCCCTCTTTTTGAAAATCGTTTGTACTATCTAGTATAATGCATCCGGGGCTACCTTAAACAATTTGCTGTTTAACTTTAGATGGCAGCACGCTCGATAATTTTAACTTGAGATAGTTATTAGTCCTTCTTAGATTTCGGATAAATCAATGCATCCCACTTATTGGCCACGATATAAGAATATACAAAAATGGAACCAGTCACGAGGATTTGAACCGACGATTTCTTGGGTCCCTATATCACCACAGTCGGACTTCCTACAACTGAGTTGATTATTGCTAACAATTGGATTACGAATTTATAAGTTATGTGGACTTCCCGAGTTGTCCAATTGACGGTAGAGAAATATATTTGAAACTTGCAATCTCAGAACAGTACCTTAGTCACACCAATATTCGCCAAATTTTGGCACTTGTCCTTTGAATTAGTGTCCAAAATTAGCACTTATGTATCTTGACACGTTTATACCACTTAACATTCACTATAAACACCGCAAAGTTCACTTATTCAAACAACATTAATTAAAAAGTTGGGAGCAAACTATATAGTCCGTTGTCGCTTTTTACCCTCCAAATGATTCACTTCTATTTGTCGAAAAAATGTCGTTAAAATGGATAAATACGGAGAACTTAAAAATACAAAAGAAGAAAATAACCTTCTTGCGTCAGCCTAGCGCGCGTGGCCCACTTTCATATTATCAAATTGGAGTAACTCTGACTCTACAATAAGCTTAATACAGGTTAAATGATATTGTGAATAATTCATCGACCCACATGATGGCTATCAAACTGTATAGAATCTGAACGTAAAACAATAAATCAATATTATACTCACTTCATAGTAAATGAAGAATTATGCAACGCAATTTCTGGCAGACTGCATAATTTATGTCCTTCTGTGGGTGGATAAACAGATAATCGGTACCAAGAAAAGGTGTATTTTAACAGTTATTAAAAAGGTGAGCGGCGAATAAGAGTACCACACCGACGCATATATGTAATATGTGTACATACAGCGGGAACTAATACAATCGGCATGAAGCTGTCTACGGTTCTGTACAAGCACTACAATCTCAACAAAACTCACAATTGAGTCGTTTTACAAGTGGCCATTATTCAAACACGTGTTTTCGAAAAGCCAAAGCGAATGCGAGCGAATGGCCACAGATATAATGACACGTTATTTTCTTGTCTCCTAAATTCGAACGTAAGTATCCGTCTATAAAATATTTGGAAGGATGTAATATAAGCCCTGTAGCCTAAAAGAAAGAACGTATGATGTATTCAAAGTTTCAGGCAAAAGAAGCAATTTTTGCTTACCGATTTCGTAACTTCAGAAATAAGTATAGATAACCGAAGAAACAAATGAAACTCAAATCGATTGCTAGTTGACTGATTTTCACTGGAACCTATTTGGTAGTAGAATTTTGGTTCAGTCTGTATTGACAGAATTGGTGAGTAGCTTCACCCAAGGCGGACATTTAACTAATTGGGACGCAAGTAAAGTCTGTGTAAACTTGGCGGATTCACGTGTTTCCTGTGTTCCCCTTGCACTGCGCAATTACTAACAATGTTGTATATTTGGTGAACAATGCTAAACTATCTCACCTGGTTATATTATCATATCTAATTATAATATGACGTTATCTTTCAATACGCCAAAATTTGCTACATTTTATGTATTCAATCCAAAGAAAGGAGTTGTAAATTTATCGGAGGCAGATGAGGAAAGGGCCATCAAAACATTTCCGCCAGCCCCGTCCAGATATAATCTCGGCCGTTCCCCACGGAACCGCCTCATTTACAAGCCAGCATAACAGTCACAACTCCATCATTCAAATATCAATCAACGCGAATGATTTCCTCTCCAGTGGCACTCGTCTTGTGATGCCGCCTATTTATTCAGTTCATCAAAGATACATCTTCTGCAAGCAATTAAGTACTGTATCTGAGTATGATGGTGTCACAGAATATATTTTATAGGCAGTAAGTCAACTTTGCACTTTTACTTTGCACTTTTACTTTGACTGCCTCGTTGGTCTAGTGGTCAGATGTGCCGCCTTTGGATCAACGGGTCCCGGGTTCGATTCCGGGGTCGGGCCAGTGTCTTTGTCTAAACCAGAGGCACTGGCTCGGAGTCTGGGTGTAATTTCTATCTATAATATGTATGTATTTAAAAAAAAAATGTATATATGTAGTTTATCATCCATCTCGTTACCATAACACAAGCATTAAGTTGCTTAGCTTGGGACGAGATGGCGTTGTGTGAAATGTCCAAGGATATTTAAGGATATTTACGGAGGTACTACGAATTATAGAGAAGTCAATGAGAAAACTACAACGTGATCAAATTTTACTATAAACTTGGAATATAGCTAAAGTTAGCTATATTCCACGGTAGTTAAAGTTTGCGGAGAACGGACGCGTAAACTATGCGATTGCTATTTGTTGTTTTTATTCCTTAGCTCGCGGTTTACCGCGGCTATACAAATGAAAATTGGACGCCAAATTTTTTGTAAATGCGTAAAAGAACCTATCAACGTTTTTCAAAAATTCTACTTTTGATATGACATTTTTAAACTATTTTTGCATAATCATAATACATTTTCATATTTTAATTCGTAAAAAGCTTAGCCTCTGAATGAATAGTAACCAAACACCTGCAGCCGGTCCAAAGTGAATAAACCCACGGCCACGGCAAATATGTTACCCACTACTAAGTGAGGCCTCCTCCACTTAAATTACACTCCGTAACTAGGCTACTGCACCACGCACACGGGTTGCACAGGGTTTCGTATCGAGTATTCCTTCGGTGGCGGCTAGGTTGTCGGCTCTTACGACAACCTCAGGATGGAATGGGGTGGTGACTCTATGTATTCTAAATCTGTTACGACACGGAGTGAATAAAACAATTAAATACAAGTCGATCTACTGTTTATGTGCTACAGAAGAACAGGGCGGGGTGCGGTTGCGGGCGTTTTTTCCGCGTCACAGATAAGGCCCGCTAGTAATTAGGCGGACGCGGCGCGGGCTATATTTCACGGCTAACACCCGATACGGGCGAGTTATGTGACCGCTATCGCTTCTGGCGGTGATGGCCTAATGATAAGCTCATGGCGACATGCTTTTACAAACCATTGGTTTGTATATCAAACATTTAACAGCATTCGTTGCAATGCTTATTCAGACAGACTAGTATATTTAATTATTTTCGAGATTTTGTCTAATGAAGTGTAACCCTTACTACTCAACCCACACATACATATATGACCGACCGCTGAGTCGGGCCTCCTCCAGCTACATGGAGGGCAATTAGCCTACTGTACCACGGTGGCCAGACGCGTTAGCACGGGGTTTCGTATCAAGCTTTCCTTCTCTGACGGCTAGGTTGTCGGCCTTCTATCCCCATCCTGAGGGAACACCCTCAGGATGGGGATAGATGGGTGCTGTGGTGACACTATGTATTCTCAATCCGTCACCACACGGAAACTGTAACCCTTTTAAAGGTGGTGTAAAGATAAAGTTATATTATTTTAATACCCGACGTTAAAATGGGTGCGAGAGGTAATTAGGGTTTGTTTTTGTTGCAGGTAACTTGTTATTTGATTCACTTGGAGGGATGTAATATTTTGTAAGTATTGTTTGTGTAACAATCAGAAGTCACATAAGTTCGTAGAAGATGTAGTTTATGACGACATATATAAAACTGGTCCATTACCATTTTATTTTGCAAAATTATTTAGTTATTTTTCGTCATCATTATTAGAACGTGTCTATCTGTTTAGCTAGTTCTTCTGCAATAGGACAGAGAAGTCTAGCCAAAGTCAAGTTGTATGAAATGGTGAACTCATGACTTGGTCCGCTCTAGATGCTTCCGTAGAGTCAGCTTTAGACCGGCCGTGCGTATGAACTGATCTCGAGAATGCAATCGGGATTGATTCATCGCTGCCCGCACCCGCAGGCCATTCTTACCGTGATCTATAGATCCAATAACAGCCACTGCCTACATGGTGGCTACTACGTCCCATAACTCGAATTAAATTGACGCTCTCTGTGTGAATTTGGTACATATCCTGGCCATAAGGCCATATCCGTTTGGTAAGTATAAAGAATGTGTGATCTCAAGAGAAATGTTGTTAGGAAACTCTAATAACTACTAGTAATAGTATTTCGCCAAAGAAATTAGAGGGGCCTGACTCGGTTTTGAATAAACTACGGGCTTTTAGATGAGGACTTTTAGGCACAAAGGGATGATCACGCAGCCACACGAGGTGGTATGCTGGCGGGGGTCCGCGGCGCCTATCCCCCATGTGGCCATTGCTCTGGAAACTTCGCTAACGCGGTGTAGGATTTTTTGGTATTAGTTCAGATTTTTCGGATAAATTGTATGTAGCATGTTGCTCATAAAAGAATACAATAAAATATAATTGTTGTAACTTTAACTATTGTTGAATTGTCATAACCTTAACCGGTGACCAGAAGGCTGGTTATTACTTCGGTCAGCGAATTAGCATTGCCATTCAACGTGGCAATGCTACTAGCCTTCTTGGCACCGTACCCGATGACAGCGATGTGGCGCAAATTACTTTGTTATAATTTTAGTTATTTAATTTATTTTAGTAATCTAATTCAATGTTTTTTTATGTTTCTTAGAAATAAATGTTACTCTAATAAAAAAAAAACAGAGATGAATAAATAATAGAATTTATACTTATTGCATCGTTTAATTTAATAGGATTAAACGCTACAGTACGTGTTGAGAAGGCTGTAGACTAACGGACAGTGCGTTATTATTTTGTAATATCCATCTCATCCATGTTTTGGACGGCACGGAGTCTACCTTCTATGGCAGTTGATACACGAAATCAGTACCGAGATAACTGACAACTCCCCAAATAATTAGGCATCAATTGACCATCTAAAGGGTCGAGGACGGGTGATGGCAAATCACTATCACTACATAGTTAGTATAAAACAAAGTCGCTGTCGTCAATCCGTCCCTGTGCATGTTTAAATCTTTAAAACTACGCAACGGATTTTGAAGCGGTTCATCATTGGGGTGGGTCGCTAGTATATAATCTAAATAAATTTAAAAAATAAGATGAAGCGGTATCTTACGTAAATTTGGCAAAGGGGCGTAAAGAAAAAAGCATGTGCCGGCTCTACTTCAAGTAGAACGTCTTTCCGGAAACTATAACCTATTAGACATTGAACCAGATCCAGTATTGGCACTAAAATATCTATGGAAAACTGGATGTTACCGGTCACCTGCGTGTACCGGAACGATAGTGTCAGTTGCGGTAAGCTCTTAAGCCTCCATCTCCGCCTCGATCTGGTGAATCCAATTAGAACAGTTCATGTGCATCGAATACCTACACGGGTATTAGCGGATTAACTTGTACTCTGTCTGCGGCTAAGGTCATATTACCATACAATGTATTCCTCGTTAATGTTTATGATAATTATAATACAGGCACTCGTATCTAGATCCACTAGATGCCTTAAGAGCTGCTTTGAGATTTAAATTTTAACGATATTTAATATTTTGCTTAGAATTAACAAACATCATTAAATTCCATTGTTCATTCAGTTCATTTTCATAAACGAAACCTCGGTTATAATCTGTATTGCGGGGGCAGTTTACAAACATGAAATTGACGAACACAATTGATGCCCAGACTCATAGCAAGTGCCTCTGGTATACACAAAGACACTTGCCCGAATCCTGAACCGCACTGGTGCAAAACCAAAAAACTTCACATCCAACCCCTAGACCAATTTTCCTCTTGAATGCCATCATTGAAGTCCAACACATTCTTGTGAAATATTTATGCATAATATACGTATGATTTGTAAAGGAGTCACTTTGCAAGAAAATTGTCTAAATACACTAATTCCGGGTGAATTTCCATGCAAATCTCTGTTTTTTACATATGTAAAATTTCTGGTGACTTGATTTCGATATGTTATATAATGTTTATGGAACCAATTCGGATCTATATTATACCTACAATTCGACTAAAATAATTTAGCAAATCGGTTATATAAAGCTCTGCGGTAAAGAAACATAAAAACCATACCCCTTAATTATCAACCTCCTCCATTTTGAAGTCGGAAATAAAATATGAGTAACCTGCAGGAACCGGCAGGCCATTATTCCCCGACTCATAATGCGGAAATGGCTGGCGCACATCGTCGTCAAAGCGGCACCATGTTCCCCGAATTCCGCATTTTTATACTCCCGGGAAGGCTCCGGGAGCCGCTGGTTCAGATGAGCTCTCATATTCATAAAGACTTCACTTTACTGTCCATTACGACATTATATTACAGCTGAGTTTCGAACTTGCGAAATATGCTAGTAGTTTATTAATTTCGTTTAGAGAATTAATTCAATGGTTTGTATTTACCACGCAGACCCCCAAGGATTCCCACAAAGGCTGTGGAAATCCTTGGGGGAGGCCTATGTCCAGCAGTGGACTTCTTTTGGCTGAAATTGATGATACCACACAGAGCATCTACATATTCCCATGCACCCATATGCCATATTTGAACAGTGTATCCTAGAGGTCGAATCCACCTGGTCACTCTAATTTAAAATGAGTATATTTTGTATAAGGCTGATGAACTCCCCCAACGGGGGAGCGAAACCCGTGGCCCTGTTTTTGGGCCGTCGAAGGTCGCCGTCGGTTTTAGTGGGTAGGCTGGGGCGCAACTTACCATCTCCACTCGCCCCGGAGTCCCACATAACCCGGCCAGTCCCCGGGCCGGGTATCCATGAGGATTTCCGACGAAAAAAAAAAAGAGAGATAAGAAATACATCGATAGCATTAACAATAATTTTAGCAAAGCTGGACATGATAAAGAAGATTTACAACGTTCATGGCATTCAGAACCGGTGGTAAAGACTTAATGATTAATTATTTTTACTTTATTGTTTGACTATTTGAAAGCATTCGTAAGAATGTTGATTTGTCTAATGTATTATGAGCGTTACTTGATTTAGTTACGTTGATGTTGACATTATAGCATTAGTTGTTATGAATAAAAAAACTCATTCACGGGTCTGTCTGTAATCGGTACAGACAGACTTCAATAAATACCAAACAAATCTCACCAATTAATTGTTGCTCAAACTAGTAATTGCTTATCTGTGATAATTGAGCGTTAGATAAAGCAATCAGGCCAGCCTAATGGCACTCATTCTAACTGAAGGTATTTACGGCATTCGTATAAGAGTAAGTTGCTACTGGCCGTAGCTACTAGCTCCGAACTTAGTATTTATTGAATAACTTTGGATAAATAATGCGGTCGCTTTAGCGTAGATTCTCATCATATACGATATCTCTTAGGAAACGCTCAAGATTGGATGACCATGGTGGTTACACTACGTATTCTAAATTTAAGTATACTTATCTTGTTTCAAAAAATGAATGTTTGCCTCTATGTCCTTTCATCATAATTCATCATGCAAACCTGCAATAATTAATAGAAGATATGGATCGCGGCGATTATCAATTCCTAAGTTAAAAATAGAAGTAATCACGTTACTGATTATAGTAACATAGTTCTAGTACATTTACTCCTTTACGCAAATAATAATCATTATAAGTACAACTATGATCGATAACCTCGTAAATAAAATACTCCTCTCAATACAACCGCCACTTGCTTCACATATTATGAACTGTATCACAACGAAGGTATACTTATATATACAAAGAAGTCTAGCCAATAATTACCGAGTTGCGGAAGTATATTATACCACCTTTTCAGCTGTCGACTGCAGAGTTTGCAACGAAATAAATTCGCTCGCTGTGACAATTTCTCAGTCGAATATTTTCCGCGAGGTGCGCCCCTGACCGCTGACTAAGCGCTCAACTTTATTAAATTTCCGATAGATTTTTAATTTAATGAAACCATCGGCTGGGGAGGGAATCACCACATCTGTATCTACCCTGCTGTTTCCCAGATTTATTGTCATCCATCAGTAATGCTATGTCATTGGAATAGCGCTCAAGCCTACGGTTGCCTATTGGTAACCAGTTCAAAAACTCAAATTTGCCAATGCAAGCATTGAGTGTCTGCAGTGTACTTTCCGAGTCTTATCTAGTGATACTGCTTGAATATTTGAAGACCTATCCTTATTGTAATAGGTTTCTTAAATTTATCTTTCTTTTAAAATACAAGGTAAATAATGATGTCTTAGGTTTTCACGATCTTTACACATTGCAGGAACGTAACTCATTGTTCGGCATGTAGCTGCCGCACCGAGAGGGTCTCGCAGCGCTGACTGTGCTAAATAATTTTACGAACTTAATTGCTCGGGTTTTAAAACGACTACATATTCCGAAGCATTAAAAAACCTGTTCCAGAAAGCTGTTTCTTGTTAAACATCTTATGATTTAGCTTTTAATTACTTAAAAGCGTAACCTTCATTTAAATGTATTTTTCTGAAATACTTCGAATCTGGCTTAAAGATGAAACCCATCGGGTGGTAACGGAATTATCATATCTGTAGTGGGATATAAATGGAGGCGCGGCCATTCGATTCCGGGTCACGTTCCGCGATTAATGGCCCTCAGAGGGCGTCCCGTCGCTCCGGCGCGTGGCGTTTCCGTGTCGCTCCTCCATATTAATCGGTGGCGTTTAGACTTATTTAACATAATAATTGAGCTTGCCCGAGTGGAGTGGGACTGTTTGCCTGGGACGGCTCATTGACGCCGGTCGACATGTTGTGGATAATAACTCTAATGGCGGCCGTAGATCTAACCGAAAACAACGGACGGAAATGGTATAATTATTTTAATAATACAATTTATTTTAATAAGTGTCTGTATATTCTACCCGTTGGGATTGTGGTTCAGCAGAATCGAAAGAAAGAAACCTCTGAACTTTATATATGTACTCGATTTAATAAAATAAATTACTCGTGTTAGTGTATATTTGCACATAGACACTCTTAAATCAGTCGATTAACGTGAAAACCGCCAGCTACACTAACCAAGTAATTACCGGCTCTCCCACTAGGTAGGCAGCTGAGGGCAGACTACAATCGCTCCGAGTGAAAAGTGGTAGTTAGCCAAATCAGGCTAGGCTGGTGCCGAACCCAATGGGAAAGGCTGTTGTGCATAATATTACGAATAAGTAGCGCCCACTAATTTCACCATGAAGTAATTATGTAAGTATACAGTGGGCTGGTAATGCCTTAAACTATTACCTGAAATAACTCTACAAAGCTCTCATTTATCTCTATATACATATATATAAATAACATATTAGAATATGTCATCTTAGACAGTAGATTGCTAACTTGAAACATGTTAAAGTTAAACCAACTGAAGGTCGTTCGACAAAGACTCGACACAAAAAAGTCACTTTACACGATGAAAATTCTACTTTCATGAGAGCCGTCTGGCGCGAACTAGAGATTAAATTAACAGTGTACGGTACACCCACAGCATACAATATAGGCGGTATATCAACTTCATATTGTATTGTATAAACTGCTCACCTGAATGGCTGTCTTGTTTTCCTATAGAGTATAGTGATAGTGTCTGGGACACTTTTTGCAACTAATATACTCGCATGGCATAATTTGGATAGTAATATTGTGTAACTCCAGGAATGTTTCATGCCTACATGGAGTTGGAGTAGTACTGTTTACTGTTGCATAAACTGTGGCTTAACGCCGCATATATAAGCATACATAGGATAACTTGGAGATAGTTGTGGCAAGCCATGATCAAGAACTGTCGTTTCCCATCGCTATTGGTAAATTTGCTGTAAAGTTCTGTGGCAACCTCGAGTACTCCAAGATTGAAAGATCGCCGTGGCTCAGTAGGCAAACTCCTTTCATTAAATGAGAGAAGACCTGCTATAATGGTGGCTTAGTTTCTCGTAGAAAGTAGAAGATGATGTCTGCTTAGTGTGGAGCTAAGAATGTGTTTGAATGATTGCAAAAGAAAAATAATATTTTTTTCATCCCACGACCAGGACGACCCACGTGTCATTTTATATGAGCTTTAACATTCAAAGGCTCTACAAATGTAATAAAAAGATTGTCAATAAAGTTATTGTGTGATTTATAGTTCCCCTCCAGTTAAGCAACGGTAAGACACATTTAACTATAACGTTCAAGGAGGTGGTGACCTAGGAGACGAGTTTTAAAATGCCGTTTTAAAGCGTGTACAAGTATAAGCTTGAATATTTTTGTTGAGTTTACACTTGGTGCTTATCGACAGCAAAACGGGGTGGGTATTTCAAATATTTTCTTTCATGCCTTGGACTGACGATCACCTATTGCAAAGAAAGTTAAAACGCCACTTTATAGCATTGCTTATACTTTAAGTTTAAATCAAATGTAAACTATCGTGACTATCGTGCCTGTGAATGAAACACTAACTCCTCTATTTTTTGAGCAAATAAGCGGATAATGCTGTCCAGGTCGCTTATTTTCATATCAAGTCATTTTCCTTATTTTGAAGCTACACCATTATTGCTTTAGATAAAACACGTAAAAATATCAAATGTTTTGGAAAGTTACAAATTTCAAGATGTCGAGGATACAACTACGAAATAGATATTTCCACCGATATAAAAGATTTTGTTCACACCTTTCTAACGACAAAATTACTAGATCAACACCGATAGATCCGTTGAGGAGGTGAGGTCTGTCAAAGTTCGGGGTTTACAAAATACTCGCGAGCGTGATAAGAAGATTGTTCTTATTTTTATAGCTACGTTCTGCCCGAGTCAATAAAATATTCTCAGACATCGGTCTCCCCTTCGGGAAATAGAATCAAACAAAATTCGGAAAGCCGAAAGTTATTGAGCAGTGATCACTGAGCGAACATCCCAGTAAGTTCCTCCCCGCACAGAAAGTAGGATGCAGAGCAATAAAGTATAACCAACGAGATGAAAATATTGAAACATCCGTGCGGCGACGCGGTGATAAATTGGAGCTGCGAACTTTAACCAGTACATGCACCGTACACCAAAGTGAAGACCACCATCCAATGGCATGCACGCACACAATACGCAACGTACCAACTGTACGTTCAGTTACAGACAAATTTATTAATTTGTATATATTGGTTTTATATGCGGCTATAATCAGTATAAAACATTTCTGTGGCTAAGAAATATTATATACTGATCCAAGTATAGAAGATCGTTCTGCATCACGGATAGATGAGATTCAGAATGCTAGTCTGGTTAACACATTCCATCCTGAGAGTATTGAAATAAAAAGGAATAACCAGTGGCAGCCAGTATACTTAGCAACGTAACTGAAGATCTGATGACTTTTTCTGTTTTTAAAAAAAATGCAACCGTTTTTTTATACAGTGGGGGAAACCTTTTATAGGTTCTCAGCCGGAGGAACGCACTAGGTATAACCTGTATCGCGGGGACAGTTTACAAACATGTAATTCCGAACACAAATGACATTCAGACTTAGAACAAGTGCCTCTGGTTTACACAAAGACACTTACCCGGTACCGGAATCGAACCAGCGACCCCGTGATCCAACCAAAGGCGGCGCATCCAACCCACCAGCAAGGCAGTCAAACGTCGACTGTCCACCACATTCCCGTGGAACACGGCCCTTGCAGCCGCTGAAATGTTCGACGATCGGGATGGAGCGCGAACTGCGCCGATAAATCGCGCACACACCGCGTCGCTGCTCCTGATAACTTATTCATTTATTCATAGTCTACCACAGCGAGACCTCCGGAAGTTTGTCGGGAATATCCACAGAAATTATGTTTTCTCTATACTGACTCGAATTTGTTTTACTGTTACCTCTGTCTATTTTTGTACGTGTAACCATTTTATTGGTGATATTTGATTGTCGTGTCGAGCAGGTAAGCACAGATTCGTTTCTCTGCAGTAACCGAAGCCGAAGAAAAGGCAGATCTCACTTGTCTCTCCGGTTGGCTCTAGACTCAGGGATCAAGGGGTACTTTAGACTCTTCGATCTGCTGCACATGGAATTTCTACGTTTTTTGGTGTTCTATGTGACGTTGATAGGTTGTACAGTTACTAGTTATATTGTTCAGATCCTTGATAATTATAGGTCTGAAATGAACAACGGAATGAGCTGCGAAAAATAGAACCTGAAGCCCGAAAGCGGGCAAAATCGCTAGTGTTTCAAACACTGAGTAGCCGGGACCCTAAGTTACCACGTTTAGGCGCTCCATCGGCACACATAACTCGGTTACTTTGCAACGGTCTAGAACAATAAATTTGGTATAGTGGACGTGATTAAGAGAGACTTAGTGACACCAAACGTCATTACTATACAAAACAAATGTTTTACGTTATTTGTACTTTACTATTATCTACAGTTAGTCGGTCAGTTAATGTCGGTGCCGTAGTTTTATGTGCGCTAACCACACTAGAGTGTGCAGTAGCTGCGAGGCCATTCCGCTGGGCGCTATTTCTCGCCATTGACTTTTACGACGCTGCCACTGTGTTCCTGTCCGTGTTTTCTTATCCAGACCTATGTTGTACCTATTTTTAATTGTAATAAAATAATGCGATTATGTTGCGAAGAAAAGGACTACCGGTGGATAATTGATCGAAGGAGAGTGCGGCTGATAGAATATGTACGTTTTCACTTGTTCCACCTAAATAGTAAACGTTAAAAGATATTTGAATAGAATCAACATTATCTCACACTTTTTATGACTACGCTTTAGTTTGTATTGTGTTTTAAACAAATGGCGTACAAATTGCCTCTGAACTCAAACACGTTTAATCCTACCAGGCACAAGTTCACCATGATAACGTGGGAGTCGTTGCCATAACTCAGGCGTGTTCCACACTGGCATGGCAATCAGTACAGGGATGCACCGAGTGACCTCTCTGTTTTGGATACACAATGGTAATGCTTACTGCACAAGCTTACCTGATATAACAGAAATAATTATTTAGTTACGTTTTAGTTAGATAACGTTTTTATAGGAAAAAGAAAATGGCTGGTTTTAGGGATTTCCCGGCAATTATTTGAATTTTTCTCGCCGTAAAAACCATCCTTGAACTTCAAAAAAGAATTGGGCAAATTGGTCCAGGCGTTGTTTTAGTTATGCGCTTACCAACACATTTTGCGATTCATTTTTATTTATATAGATAGATAGATAGATAGGAGATAATTCATAAACCTCATTCCACCAAACAATTTGTGTCCCCTACATGATGGTAGGGAAATCATCAGCAATTCCATAGATACGGGTCAAAATATGAGCCATAACTTTGACTACACGAAGGATGCATAGGTATTGTGCCAACCCTAAAAAATAGAAGTAAAAAATAATTATTTCAAGAATATTCCCATTTTTTATTGTGGCTCATAAACTTAATAATATATGAAAGTGCCGTCCTTGATGATGAATAAGCAGTTCCGAAATGTGGCTCGGCGCGGTGGCGGCAGCGAGGTGTTGCGATGCCCCGATCCGTCGCCAATATTGATGTTAATCGTGCTACGTGATTGGAAAACGAAGCTCCGCGTGAAATATCTCTTACACGTAAAGCTTCGTCGTTTATTATGTATGTCGTATCGGCGTTTTCTAATAAGTATTATGAATTTTGAGTGACAGAGATGTGCGGGAAGTATCTTATGTGAAGATCAAACATTTCTGGATTGCGTGAGCTGAAACATGAAAGACTGACAATTTGAATTGGTAAGTAAATTGTTTGCGGCATTTATTTAATGAGTATTGTTTTATTCTTACTTACAGTAATCTTTGAAGAAATAAAATGTTAAAATAGATTAGTTTTATTATTGGCCACCATTATAAATTCTTTATTTTATTTTTGATAATGAATGTATCATTAATAAATAAATGAATGGAATGAAGTGATTTCAATTTAAAGTTAATAGGTTTGCAATAAAATATCTAACTTGATTTGAAGTGAATCTAGACAAAGTCGCGGGTAACAGCTAGTTACTTTATAACTCTCACATCATTCGGTGCAACTAGATAATTCCGTGGCCTGGAAGTGATAATGGATCGGTAAAGATCAGCACCACCAGCCAATAAAATTGCTCCAGCTGGCGCGTTCTATCTTAATTGCTTTTTACGACTTGGCTGTGCTGCTCCTACATAGATAGCTGCCACATTAAATAAATGTTAGACTTGGTGCGTTTAGGTCACACCGCACTATCGGGTGAACGATCTTGGCCGAGTCTAGATAGTGTCGTTTATTGCCGTAGTGGACCCCATAGGCGCGACCTACATCGGGTATCTGTGACGATCTGGCCTTACTGCGAATTATAATCGATGCAAGACTCGACACATGCACAGATTACGAAAATTATAAATGTGTTGGGCTTAGTTCGTAAACTAACCTGAAATGTTAACGTGTAAACATGTTATGAGGAAGTAGTCGTCGTAAATTATTCAGCACTTACTAAAATATCGAATAAGCGTGCGGTATACTTGACGGCGGTTAACAAATTTAATACATCAATTGTATCTTTTAGAGTTGATTACTTCTAAACGAAGCCTTAAAGGTGAAACTTTTAACATAATGTGATTAAATATTTTGCTAGTATTAAACCACATTCATAAAGTCATAGGTACTTCAAGCTGTTCAATAGCTGCCCAAGCGCAATTCAATTGTTAACTTGCCATTCTCCGAGCTATATCGTAAGCGTCAATAAGCGTCACAAAGACAATAAGTACCTACCAACCGAATTCATGCTTGAAATGAATATAGATCTGTAAATGTATGTATGTGTCGAAAGCTCCGCAGCTGGGGTTGAATCAAACAAGTAGGCTGCATTCGGAGGGGCGCCACTGGCGTCTGTGAATCAGATGGGTCGGAGTCGATCACGTGTGAATGTGACACGTTATTCAATCAACGCGCGGTGCCTTTACACCCCACGTCGTGTACGCGCTTCAGTTTCCAGTTTTGTTATATTTGTCCGTGTGGTGACGGATTTAGAATACTCAATGTCACCAATCTACACATCCTAAGGGTGTCGTAAAAGCCGACTAAAGGAACGCAAGAGGCAGCCCTGTGTCAACCTGTCTGGCCAGCGTGGCACAGTAGGCTAATTACCCTCCATGTAGTTGGAGGAGGCCCGACTCAGCAGTGGGTCATTTATGGGCTGAGTAGTAGTAGTATTTCCTACCGAATTTATTATTTTTCTTCATGTTTACCATATTATATGACGATTAACGTATTTATTTGGACACAGTGAGTTAATCTATAAAAAGACATTTTAAAAGTTATCGTCGACTTAACTTTTAACTTTTTTACGTAACTTTTAACGTTTACGCAGCTCTCAAAGGAAATATTTCCAGTTTTCCCCATATTCTTCACTGTGCTACGCTCCTACTGGTCGTAGCGTGATGTTATATTATAGCCTTTATATATAGCATCATTTAAAAAGCATTTATATTTTTAGCATTTATAAAAGACTAATAAAAACAAAAAAGTTTTCGAAATTCTTGTTCCTGAGATCAAGATTCGTACAAACTTCAGTTTTATAATATGAAATATAAATATAAAAATGTTGTCTGTTCCTCACATTTAACTTCATCATCATTCCATAAATTAACCACTGTATGAGTAAGGCATTTTTTTTACGTTGTATATCCTCATGACTCCCCGGCCGCTAAACGCCAGCCGGGTTACTCCGGGGCGCGGGAAGATGGTAGTTGCGCCCCAACCTACCCACTAAATCCAACGGTGTCTCTTAACTGCCCGAGACTGGGCCACGGGTTTCACTCCACCCGATGGGGGAGCATGATCCGTGACCCTAAAGGGGCCTTGGCCCGCTTGTCCAAGCGGGCCCCACGCTTTGATGTGGAGCTCTGGTCGCTCCCCAACCCACCGAGAGGCACGCGCGGGACACCGCACGTGCCCCTGTCAGGCGCCGGATGAACTGGCGCCCGACCCACGCGGTTGCGGCGGCAGCTGTGGCACGCCTGCCTAGCTGCCCCTCCACTGCTAGTGGTGGTAGCCCTGGCCTTACCGCCGTGCGGGCCTCCACTGCATTCACCACGCCGTGTGTCGCGCCAGGTTAAGTCTTCCAAGGCAACTCTGAGGACAGTGGAGACCCCAGAGCCAAAACCCACCACGACTCCCCTTGTGCCACTCTTCGTCTGGCCTGTCCCCGTGGGCCCGCCCGGCATGGGTGACCCCGAGCCGGTATGGCCCCAACGGATCCTAAAGGCACGCAAGCCCCCTCACCACAACAAGGTGGCAGCCCGGTCGAGGGGGGTGAGTAGGGCATCCTCCAACTACAAGAAGGGAAATTAACCTACTGCGCCACGCTGGGTAGACGGGCTGGCACGGGGTTTCATATCATGTTTTCCTTCTCTTCTCTTGGAGCTTGTCAGCGTGGCAATCACCCTCCATGTAACTGGAGGTGGCCCGACTCAGCAGTGGGTCATATATGGGCTGATTGGTGGCAGTTTTAAAAAATCTTTCTACATTAGAATTCTGAATTATCCGCGAGTGGCATAGATGCAGTTCATTTTAACAATTTCTCTCATCCCATCTTAAAGTATTAAGAAAGTTCGCGCTATGTAAATGTGCCTATTGCAAGCGGATTGTCTAGAGGGCCTAGTATGCTCCCCTGCGGTACTCCCATCTTCCTTCCGTGACACTTTTATTTATGTTGAAGTTGCTCAAAATGAATGGGGATTTCACTTCAAACGTAGTTTAGAATCAATATTCAACTCGGATAAGAATGGGTGGCGGAATTTTAAAGACGAATTCTTCTAGGTAATGTTTGCGGGATTACGTAAAAAAATATTTCGGTAATAAATTGAATTCCTGAGAATTCAAATGACGAGTAATGATTAAAAAATCTCAGCAAGAATCAACATAATACAAGTCGAGCAAAACAGAATTCAAAACCACTTCCGCACCCATAGTTATAACACGCCAAAATGTACTACAGCCCTAAACAAGGCAACAATAGAATGATCACTGAAGACAGGTATCGCTGCAGGGTGATCAACGGTAACGAGCTCGGGCGTGGAGCCTCCTGGCGATGGCGGCCTGCACTAAATAATTTCATAATTAAATCCTTGCCTCCGAAGACGTCACTCTAGAATAGGATGAGACGTACGTTGAAACTTGTGGAACAAGTGAGGAACTTATTGCTCGGAAATTCCCACTCCACTTTCTAAATACCCGATATTATAACAAAATCCTCTATTGCATAAACAGTTATGAACAATGGGTAGTTTTATCGCATTAAGCGATTACTATCGTGGGTTTCTGCGCATTCTGGCATTCGCTTAAAATAGACGTCTACAATAGACGACCACAATAATTATTGTTGCCTTGTACGAATCATTTCCTTTTTTGAGTGAAATTAATTTGTTATTCTGCTTCTAACTGTTATCAGTTTCTAAAGAGAGCTTCACAATGCGGGAATGTATCTTTGGAATATTCTAAGGATTTTATGTGGTTTTTGCAACATACCCATATAGACCTCTATAATTTTATTAGATTACTAGCTGACCCGGCGAACTTTGTTTCGCCTTAAAGGCAATAAATGAGCAGATATTTTATTAACTTCAATTTTTTATCAGGATAAATATAAATAAAACATCTATGATTTTAATTATACTTTATTGGCCATCTATTTTAGCAACTGCACTTTTCAGTGAATCACCTTGTGACAGACGACATTTTTCGGTTTATTATCAGGCACATGAACAAATAACGCAGATGGTCTTCTGACCCGGAACATGCCACATATAATTGATCTTGGGAAATACATGAATTTTCTAGATTTAGGCCACATACTTTGCAGGATTGGCCCTGTGATTTATTAATGGTCACGGCGAATGCACGACGGATCGGAAATCATTAAAACTAAAACGGTATATCAGTTGATATCGTCGGGATCCTCGGATGAGAATTTCCTCACCTTCCAACTTTACTTTGAGTATATCCCATTGTTCATCAATTCACTTACCACCAAACGCGTTCCGTTGCACAGGTTTGGTGGTTTTGGTTTATATTTTTTTCTCTTTTTTTACACAGTCATTATATTTGAATTAATGCAGTGTACCAATGATTTCATTCTGAATTATGTTACTTACTTTATGTCATCTACATATTTATTCTTAGCCGCCAAAATAGGTCGCTTAGTCAACCATTCATTATTTTTGTGTTTGTGAGTTCGTCCTTCGATGAACCGAAATTCTGAGAAAATTAAATCAATCCACATATTTCGATGATTTGAGGCAAGCGCTTATTTCGGCGGCAGCAGTCGATCTTGGAATTAGTGGCAGTGTTTGGCAGAAATAGCCAGACAGTAAAATCATTGCACCTCCAAAACATCTCGAGTCCTTGCGTAGGTGTTCGGTCGGATCGGATAAGTGCTTCCAATGCACGTGTATACGCTATTGTACATTCGTCCCAGATGACGATTTTCCATTTTGATAAAAATTTAGCCGCTGAGGAGTGTTTTGTAATATTACATGGCATCTATAGGTCCAATGCGGACGCAAGTATGCAAGCAGTAATTAGTGCTGCCACCGTATCGAAACGTTGCTCGATCCAAATTATGTAGTACCTACTTTATAAATTTATTCTTGTGTCTCGAAAATTATCTAGTTGTTGATCTCTTAAATTTGCTCGACGATTTTGCATTCCCAACCGATCCGTTTCACGGGCTGCCTCGATTTGCTCTTGTGATTGAGAAGCACGGATTCAAGCCATACCAATGCGGTGATCTTCACGTGCATTATTTAGTTCTTCTTCATTGTTCGGCACAATAAGCTAATATTTACTCGAAAGAAATACATCAACTGGTCAACTTCAAAATTTCTAATTGTCAAATTTGTCAAACTATAGACAACATAGCGTTTAGCTGTCGGTGAAGTTTTGTTATTCTAGCAGTTGCATTTTGATAAACTATGTTTTATATCACGGAACGTGATTACAAACATTTACACTTTCACGTTTATAATATTAAGTATGATTTTGTGAATTGTCCAACATCTATATATTTAAAAGAAAGTCGGACATAGGATACCTAAGATTTTTATCCCGTTCCCGTAGAATGTGATATAATACCTACGTGGTATAACAAAGCGCAACTGACAGCGAAACTTTATGTTGTCTATATTTAAATATGGCTGAAAATTTGACAATTAGAAATTAAAATTTAACTTAATATCGCTATAAATTTACACACAATATCTTTATAAATTGTAGCCTATGTGTTATTCTGATGTATAAGCTATATTATTATAAAGTTTCATTAAAATCCATTCAGTCGTTTTTACGTGAAAGAGTAACAAACATCCATCCATCCATCCATCCATCCATCCATCCATACATACTTACAAACTTTCACGTTTATAATATTAGTAGGATACCCGTTTGATTTGTTTCGTCCAGTTTCCATCAGTTCCGTAACAGTCTAGTTACGTTTTACAACAAGTGTCCTGCCTGCAGTCTTCGCTTACGTTGAATTGGACACACGTTTTGTTCTACATTCGTCACTACATGGACAAGTTTAAATGTAATGCAAAATCTATGTACATTGTAATAAGTAAGTGGTATTTAATCGCTTTCGCGTATTGGTGGCACCACACGTCGCCGCGTCATAATCGAGTGGAAACCGCGTCTTTTGTCCGTCGCTGCTTATTATCAAGTGCCGCTTTTCACAGCAATTAAGTGCAGGGCACCGGTAGGGGGTGGGGAGAGAGGCGCGGGCCGATCTCACTCGCAGGAACATTATGCGTCAGTTGTAATTACCGAATATTCCCAAGGACCAAGTGCCTTTTTCATAACGAAGTATACTTTTAATTTATGGATCCTTGAAATTCATGACTTAGGCCAATGAAGGTAAATTTCATTTAAAGTAGTGAAGTAAAAAACTCATTATACAGTTTCTTTTCAGTGCCTTATCCTCGTGCGCCTGTAATTGAGTAGCCGCCATTCTAGCACGATGTCGCCCAATAAACACGCTTTCTATGAGCAGCCACTGCTCATTACCGTAACTACACGGATTATCGTTTAATGAGAGCGGCGAACAGCAATCGCTTTACTGCGGCGCGGCGCCGGCGCCGGCACGGCTGTTGCTCACCGAAGAATATGGTTACGCTTGTCTTATAGTATACATTTACAGTACATCGATATTTTGTATTTTAAAATAATTGACTGGACTAGTTTAGAGATGGACAATGCAAGACTACTGTTCTATGCAGAGGGCGACTATTACTACCCAGCCCATAAATGACCCACTGCTGAGTCGTGCGTGTTTGCACGGAGCATCGTTTCAAGGTTTCCTTGTTTTGCGGCTAGGTTTTGGGCCTTGACATTTCCTTTTGTCGACTCTTTCGACACCCCAATCCATCCCGAGGCGATTAAAGCATCGCAGTGTACAATCGAGCCATCACCATCGAGTGCCTTCAATCTACATTCCCTGTTAGGGACACCTTAAAGTAACCCGCAAGCAAAGAAGGCCGATTGTCCAAATTACTATTAGAAAAGGCTCAATGACATCAATCAATGAGCCACATGTATGTTCTTCTATATATACTTAGATATTCATTCAAGTTGTTATCTCTTTGCATCGATAATCTAAATTAAAAACTCACATTCACGAAGGGCCTCATCAGCATCTCTTTGTATGACAATCTTCAGAACTCCATTGACTTATATTGCCAAGAAATAAATAAGTTGATTAATGCTCGTGAATTTCGCTCTCCTTTGGCAATTATCGTTTATTATGTTGTTGAATAGCCTGGATTGCCGTTCGCCCACGCGGCGCACCACTAAACAAGTCAGCGGGCGATGGTTCACTCTTCATTAGTGATTTTACGAGTTCATTTTAGTTATAATTGTTTATTTATATTTTGACTAGCGACCCGCCCCGGCTTCACGCACCGTTGCAATTAAGCATGTATTATACATATAAACCTTCCTTTTGTTTCACTCAATCTATTAAAAGAAAACGCTTCAAAATCCGTTTCGTAGTTTTAAAGATGTAGGAATACATAGAGACGGACAGACGACAACAACTTTGTTATAAACTATATAGTGATGTGGTTTTCATCTTGCCTTATTCGATAGCTCCTACGTTCCCTTGGGTAGTAACGTGACGAGACATGGGTACTAAAATAAACAGGATGTATTTTGTCAGATAAATATTTTAGTCACTATTTATTGAGATTAGTGTGTTTGAAAGAAAAATGGTGTATGGGGAAACACCTTTCATCAGATTTATCGCGTGTATATTACATTATTTAATTTCCGACGTTTCGAATGCTTTGCGGCAGTCTTGGTTATGGGAGAGAGGCTTTTGAGATTAAAAAACATCCTAATTTAAATAGAGAGAATGGTTGGCACGTACCAGCTGCTTGGGATCTAGTCATTAAATTGATCAAATGCTAAGCTCAACATTAATCTGCAAGACCTCTGGACACAGTGAGCGAATTCTGCATGCACAGGGAACGTTATCAATAAAACAACATTAAAGGCGGTAGATTTTAACTGTTTCTTTGTACTTTTGAAGACAACTGTCATCCAGTCTCTCCCGCGACCACTCTTATATGCACGCGATAAATCCGTTAAAAAGTGTTTAAATTCAATGTGTAATAATCGCAAAGCCTAAAAAATTCAAAATGGAACATGTTTGGTGATAGTACAGATAAGATAGCAATATAATCTGTTCACTTTTGTACCTTTTATGCAGGCTAGGATGTATTTGGACGGTTTGTTACATACTACAACCTCAGGATAGAATCAGCTCCTATCAGATATCCGTATCGAGGATATAATAGAGGTACAGTGAACTGTAATCAAACCATTGTGCTAGGCTATACAAACAATTGAGTAGAGAGAGTCGCAACGCAAACGGCAACACAGATTAAATGGCTATAAATAAAAGTGATCTCGTTCATTTGTCTCGGCTGCAGGCAGAGCCGCGGAAAATTAGCTAGCTAGCATCGCTGCGGGTGGATGGCGGTGTGATGTATGACGCTACTAATTGCAAGCCACTGCATTGCCCTCCGTCTTGTGCTTAGCAATGAAGCGAAGTGAATTTTCGCAACATAAGTTCACTTCAGACAAATTATAGTGCAGGCACCTTATTTCATTTTAATTGTATTTTTAATATATATTGAATGTTGGTTCAATCGTGTAAACTGCCCAGCCTGTCACTGATGCGACGAGTCTTCTGCGAGGTCGTTTTGAGAAAGCACCCTTCTGCGGCAACATTTGGTTTCCCGCGTGGCTGCATCGCCCGCCTCTGCTAGTCGGTTCAACCAACGCCGCAACAATTTGATGAACACGGCTATCACTACACAAATGTACAAGTGCGCCACCACCGCGTGTTTATCCAAAATAGTAAGGAAAGCCGTTTTCATTGGTCCTCCATAAATTTAATAAACCGTGACACGTGTCAGTCGGGTATTGGCCGGAATTAATTCAATTATTCAACTCCGGGCACCGCCGGTGTAACGAGTGTGTAACTTTGTGATAAGCGCCTGGAATCGTCTACATAAACCGCTACTTACTTTATCGAACATGGATAACAAAAGTTATCGATACCTAATAGTACATTTATCAATAGACAAATGTTATGGTTCTACCTATATTTTGAAATTGTATGTTCCCATACGTTAGCTTGATCTGCAAATATTGATTATTACATCCCATAATAATAAGTCCAACTGTCTCCACAGCTTTGTATTTTTTCCGCCATGTCTTCATTTTGTGCCGTATCCGATCTGGTAGTAATTTGGAATTTTCGTTGATACTTCTTGTCGATTTTGATTCATAGACTGCTATGCATAGCTATCTAAAAATACATGCGAGTTATTTCGGACACCATTGGCATCTGTACAATCAATTAACCCAGTTTGTAATGTATATTTCTGACCAATTCCATTTTCGTAAAATGTTAAATTATTAATTATTAAAACCTAGCACGTAGAATTGACAGCGTAACTGAAATATACTTCAATGGATACTTAGTACAATTGCTGGACACTTCATATGTCCAAATGTCATAAATTTATCAAATCACCCGTTGTCAGCAGACAGCAGCCAGCAGCGGTGTCACTTTGAACCAACTAATTGGCCGATACATAATAAGCGCCCTCCTTTCCACTTCGTTACGTTAACGACAGTAACGGCGATAACGACGTGGTTTATGACAACTGTGTGGCGTTTGGACGGTGCGTCACATTTTTATCTCGTTATGGAATTAGAGATAGTTATGACGGGAATCTGTGGCTTAACGAGTAGGCCGAGAGCACGGCACTCTAAATGCAATAACATACGACATTTACAATTCAAACATAAATACTAGTAGATAACGTGCTCATTTTTGTAGTATACATTTTGTTGGTCTTTGGTTCCATTCCGTGGTTGGGCAATCCAGTGATAGGTGTTCTTCTGGTAAATTATATGTATGTAAAGATACAGGGTGCAGGGTGGACGCCTTTTGTAAAAAAACTATAATTTTACGAAGTCAAACAGGAGCATAGACATCAAATATAATTAGCGCTTAAGTCTTAAATAAGCTCTCATAATTGAAATTGGATTAAGGAGAGAGAATTGATTGAGGATTATTAAGAAAATATTACCATTTCGCTCTCAAGTTTCAGTTCAATCAAACCAAAAACCGTAACAAAAGTAGTAATGAAAAACTCATTCATTATTTTATTGAATTAAAATACTGAGTTTTTACTTTTACGTCATAGATTTTGTCAATTATCATTTATATATTCTTAGGTTGCAAACGGCTTCCATTTATTTTATATACATTTTATATTTAAATATGTAGGACGTTTGGACTTTATCAATGGTGTCAACGGTGTGGATGCAATCTCTTGATCTACTCAACTCCGTATGTAAGAAACACAATTACATTATGAGATGACAATTTATAGGGCGCGCAGTGCACAGTGGCAGCTCGATTATAACTGCGCTTCATTATGTCTGCCCAACATAACTGCCCATAAATCCTCATTATGGAAATTAAAGGATCCCACATTTCATACAAGTACTATCTGAGATATTGTCATAACAACTCTCGGGAGACGATGGAGAGATTGAATATGTAATGCTTCAAACAAATGTATTTATAACTTTAAATTGTCGCTTGATCATGCTAACTAATTGAGACTTCTCGTTTTGTTCCTGTAAAATTATTATTTATGAATCAAACAATAACCACATGTTCTTTGTCGTAAACTTGTTCATGTTCGGATTATTCGGATTCAGCAGCAGCATCAATTATAAATTTGTGACAATCATATTGCCGTAATCGCCACGCTTGGCAAGCGGATTGGCGATCGCAGTATCGGATGTCCGATTT
The DNA here is from genome assembly GCA_905475355.2 of Clostera curtula. Lineage (NCBI taxonomy): Eukaryota > Metazoa > Arthropoda > Insecta > Lepidoptera > Notodontidae > Clostera > Clostera curtula. Next base: position 156,202 of record FR997803.1, on the reverse strand, counting down.
TTGACAGAACGTCGCTGCTGCCCAACGTCTGTTGTCCCTTAGTCGCCTTCTACGACACCCACGGGAAGATATGGGGTGGTAGTATTCTTACTCCGCTACCACACGGCAATTAGGCGCAGTGCTGGTAGGAGGCGCAGTGCTGGTAGGCCTCCCACACGGTGGACCGACGACCTGGTTAAGGTCGCCGGAAATCAGTGATTGCGGGTGGCCCAGGACCGGCCTTTGTGGAGATCCTTGGGGGAGGCCTATGTCCAGCAATGGACGTCTTTTGGCTGAAATGAAGATGATGATGATCAATTATAATTTAAGCAACTAGGGAAATGTCTAGAGACAACAGTATGCCATGTTATTGATACTAAAACTTTTCATTTTGAAGATGATGTCATTATAAGGAAATACATTTGTCGGCTCTCGAGGCGACGCAGCCGCCTGGAGTGTCCTAGACTTTTAATATCGCCGTCGGAATATGACCTCTCCACATCTAATTGCTCTTAGAAGCCCGTACATTAAGAAGCTCCGTCTGTTATTAGCTGCACTACGCAAAAGACAACTGTAACGCCTTCTAATTAAAGTTGCATTTTCAGTGAGTTTTGAAATGAAAGATGCACATTTTAATCTGGCCCGTGTTACTTTTTGCCCGGCGCAATTAGGGGCCACGACAAAGCGTCCAAAGAGATTTCAAAGGATTAAATGTTTCCATTGCATGAATTCTGGCGGACGGGAATGGTACTTTCTGGGAAAACGAAAAAAGATTAGGTCACTACATTTTAAAAGGAGAAAATTTTAATAAGGCTCCTGTACGCGCCGTGTTGCCCAATGTTAGAGCGTTCCCCGGTAACGTTAAGTTTAATGAGGGCTATGTTTGTAGATTACCTCCGAGGCACGAAAACGTATACTCAAAATTACTTCTTGTTGAGAAATAAAATATCATTTCTTTCATTTCCGAAACAATGAGATGTTTATACAGTAGGTATTGACTTTCTATTTGAGATTCCTCCTAGATGTTTGAAGTGTAACTGGCTACCCAATATTGATGACCAAAGCAATTGGCGGTATTTTAAACAAGTTCCCTTATCTCTACGCCCTCTCTTTTTTCTTATATCTATACATTTCCAATATTGACATCGTGGGGATGTCTAAAAACACTGATCTAATTATAAGTATCTCTCTTACAAAGGTAAGGCCGAACTGGTAATCGAACCGTGTCCCTTGCTAGACTTACGATATAACCATTTGGAATTGGTATTTTCTAATAGCATTGCTGTGTAATTTCATATTCAGCCTAGAATTTAGGCGAGTTGCACCCAGTGTGGAACTTAAGGTGGCATGATTAATTTTAATAGCCCCGTTGGACCTCAGCTACGAGTCCCTTTGAGTCATAAACCGTAACGTAATCTTTGACGCATATTAAAAAGTAATGAGGTTGTCACGATGTCTGGCGTGTCAGGCAGGTGGCCAGCCGGCGTGTCGGCGTGTCGGCGTGCACAAGCGACCATGTAATGAGAGTTAACTGCACTTGTTGCTGCCGTAGCTGCAGTCGGAAACGCCGACCCGCAATTAAACGCCGTGTTATACTTAACCGACTAGATGTTCTTTAACACATCAGTTTTAACCACGCAGGCAACGTGTTCCCGTAGTAATTGCGATAACTCGTCTGTGTCCTAATGAATTTAGAATATAGTGCCACCAACCAATACCATCCTGAGGATGTCACACAAGGGCAGGCCACAGGAACTTACGTCTATTGGATCAGCTTATCAGTGGGTATTTTATCATCATCATCGTTATCCAGTGAATTTATGTTCGTTTAAAATAAATAAGAGTTGGTAGTGCGAGCCGTTCTAATGAATAGATTAAGCAATATGGCAGCACCCGCGCCATCCGAAGGAACAGCACTTATTGAATTAGTGGCAGTAAATGAGAGCGCATTACTTTAACGGCGACCATTTCTCGTTGCAGGTACGTGCGCCATATTTGCCGACATTCGCCCGCATTAGGACACGTGTAAGTAATACGACTTTTGTATTCCCTGCCCTTTGGAACGGCGAACAAGACCTCGGGATGGGAGAAGGAAAAAATCCTGATACAAAAATTATGTGGCCGTCTCAAGGTTTCTTAACAAGTTCGCATTCTGTTTCTACATAGTTTAGTAATGTAATTAGTTGTTAACACAATTCCTAAATCCATAACCTAACAGATACCATCAATTAGATGGCGAACACTTTGCCTAATGTAAATAATAAATATAATAGAATAATAGACGAAATAGCTATATAGGTGATAGCCAAAGCGGAATCAAATCGTGAAAAAACTCTATAAAATTGTACATAAATATTTAAATAAATAGACAGTGTCAAGTGTGTCCCGAGCGCCGCGGAGCCACCCGCTGTCCCGCGATCGATGCCCGATGTTGACACGGGCCGCAGCATTATTGACACGGCTTGATTAATAACAAATACGACCAACTTTATACTTCGCGTATTTGTCGACGGAATCAAACGCGACGTCGCCATTCATTTCGACGCTCTCGATCTTGCGTCACGGAATGGAAACGATTTATTTAGGATTTTTTAATAAAAGGCGCGTGTTGATTCGTCAGGCGTGATCCATCAGGGCGAGGTTGCGTGCCCACGTGCAGATTTGCTTTAGACTTTAAACGTAGATATTGTGAAACTCATTTTTTCAAATGGGAATGGCAGTTCCAATTTTGAAATGTCAACTGTTTATTTACTAGTATATTTTTTTATTTAACAGTGACTTGAATACCTTTGACGCTAGGCTTGCGTGATGGAAAGCAACGCCAGGGTCTAAGATGGAGCAGGCAATTCAAGGAAATGCCCTGTCGGGCACCGGCTCTCGCATTTACTTATTTAAAGATATCTTTCACTGTGACCTCGTCAGTGAGCTCTTTACGTAACATATAAATCACGGGCAAGAACTAGACCCAGAGACAATGATACGCCTAACCCAAAAAAATGTCTGGTCCTTAACGTGAACAAGGATCGTTCTAAAATGATGCCTGCAATCTATGGCATGTAGCTCATACCGCAGTCTTTCTTGTTTCAATCGTAAATGTAACTATTCGAGACAGAATACATGGCCCGGGTGCCGATATCGAAATGCTCATTTAGTACGTCCCCTCCGCCTGAGACGAACTCGATTAGCATTTCCAAGCTCTTTTAATGAAAAATCACGCGTAAATGCTGCAATATCTGCACAGAGAGACATATCACATTAGCTTTTATAAGACAACTTTGTGATTTTAGCACTGGAAATCCTACTCCAATACGTCCCGCGAGGGTGACGAATAGGATGAGGGTTTCTAATATGTTTTATTGCGTTTAGACTTAGAAATCCTACTGCAGTACGTCACTCTCTGGGACGTATTGGAGCAGCATTTACGCGTGTTTTTTTTTCAGTAAAAGAGCTTGGAAATGCTAATCGAGTTCGTCTCAGGCGGAGGGGACGTACTGAATGAGCATTTCGATATACGCGGCCCGGGTCATTTCTAAATTATTTTGTCAGCTGCTAAAGTTTTATTATTTCTTCATGGGTCATTGCATACAGCTTTACAACAAGCTGCCCATGCAACTATTTATGTTGTTGTACTTATATGAAATAGGCACGCGAAGATAAAAACGACAAGCCCCCCCGGCTTTCTTGCCAGTTCTTCTCAGCAGTGAACGCGTTCCGAACCGGTGGTAGACGATCGAATAAAACATTCGATCGTCTACCACCGATAACCACATAACAACATTGTATGTTATGAATAATACTTTAACTTTTTGTTAGTGTCCATCGTGACTATCCATCCAACAAAATAAATACTTTGAATTTGAACTTTTTTTGGCTTTTTAATTCAATTAGTTAAACTTGAGATAAAATGCGTCTTAAAATGATGTGTAAATAGAGGATCAGATCTGAAGTCTTCATCTGATTAATTGCTTTTAGCATTTACACAAGACCTGCACACCCCGAAAACTCGAAAATCAAATTTGCTTTTCAATCTTTAAAATAGTATTTCAGAAACATGTTACGGGTATGATTGTGGTTTTGGAATGATAGACTACATAGAAGGGTCATGCATCACTTCTAGTAAATTTACTGCATCATTTAGTAATTCATACGTTTGCTAAGATTAAACATCCGTTTGTCTTGCTACAGTGTAGCACGCAACTACATTGCTTTAGTCGTTCTTAAAGTGTAAGGCGGCACAGACACCGCGGGCAAACAGCAAGGTGACCCTGTACCTTAAGTGGTGACCACGTGCCTCGCCCGCAATACACAGAAGCTGTCGTCTGCGTCTCAGAATCGAAGTTGTGGCAAGTTTTAATGGAGCTGTGTTGATTATGTCTCGGCTTCGGTCTTGGAGACCTATTGTGTGCTTATCGCGTTGTTGGAGCGCGCCGTTCTACTTGGCTTGTAATGTCTTTGGAACTGTTTCTATTGTTTCTTACATATTTCAAGACAACTAAGTGTGAAATCTATTACTATACAATGATTATATCGCTCAGTACAGCCTCATATCATTTGTACACCACTGTTTTCTGTGGTCTGTTACTAAATTATGCTTATTTGATTATCTCTGTGGTGATTTAGAACATACATTACGCCTATATATTTTTGATGTTTCTTTTTTAATTAAGAACGAAATCCCTGCGCTAGGTATAGTCTGTATCGCGGGAGCAGTTTACAAACATGAAATGCACGAATACAAATCACACCCAGACTCAGGGAAAGTACCTCTGGTGTACACAAAGAACCCGGCACTGGAATAGTAGGTACCCCTTGATTCAATGGCGGTGTATCCACCCCCTAGACCAACGAGGCAGTCCAATTATGCCACTCCAGTCCGGTTATTATAGTTAGATAGGGGAATTAGTATAAATTACTATGTATAGGAGACTATATACGACGTATAGTTATGAACCAAAATGTTGTCGGCTTAGCGCTCTGCCGCGGCTGGTTGAGAGAGCCATAAGACGCGCGAAGTCAATTAACTAAGATAGTCTTGGTAATGGTTACAAAAGTTGTAAATAATAATGTATGTAGCCCCTCCTCAATCCCCACAAGTGATGTGACACACAATATTAACTAATATACAAAATTCAATAGTGGTTAGTTTTAGTGAAACTACTTTCAAGCTTTTACTGTACAAAGATACTTTGTACAACCTGTAGAAAACAAAGTTGAGTCATATTTATGCCTCAAAAATGCTTGAAGTGTTTTTGACAGACCTAAATAATATAACAACTAATTGTAAAATGGACAAAAATAAAAATGTGTTAATTAAAAGTTCACCCGGAGGTGATACAAGGAGTATAAATTTCTAATTTCCGTCGATTGATTACTTTAATTACCAGATACGCTGCTCCTGCATCCTGCTTAAATTAAGGGGCTTATCTATACATGCGATTCTTGCACATGCAACTAGTATATTGCACCCGCGGATTAATAATTATATTAGAGAGAGAGTTATAGAAGTAGCCTTACTCAGTTAACTGACAATACAATGATAAACCATCAGATTGGCTCAGTAGTTCCGGAGAGCAGAGCGTCCAAATATACCGACTCTGTCTGTCTATACAGTATGTATCAAATACCTTTCAGCCACCCGTGGGGGCATAGAGCTATTCCCTGAATATCCATCAACTATCTATGGTTATTAAAATCCTACAAGATGAATAATCCGATTTCGACAATGTTTCTTGGCTTCGCTAGTCTCATTTCACAAGGGAAGATTACAAGAAGAAAAAAAAACATTTCACCGGTTCTATTGATCCTTCGTTACGGCTAAAGGGTTTATTACTGCACGATGTATATTAGTATAGATGTGGGTGACAGAGGGTATGCTTCTAGCATTGTCGTCCAAACAGAACCAGTTCGTCACTCCCTAATATTGTTACCGAATTCCATGATTGCATTCGCGTCATGTCGTAAATTATCCATTATCGCGGTCGCCGCACTTGCATATGCCGACGGCCAATTAGCTCGCACATTCTCTACGTGCTGGCTATGCTTCGCGTTTAGTTCTAACACCGCTCAATAGAGGGTACTAATCAACGCACAAATGCTCTATCAGAAGCATAGCTTTTTATGTAGCTATGTCGAACAAAATTAAAAGGTATACTTAAATCGGCCCATACATGACCCACTACTTTCAAGGTATACTAAAATACAATAGATTTAGCCGGGTGATACTTTGTTTAGTGAAAGTTGAAAATAGTTTATTGATAAATCCACAAAACTATTGAATTTTCACGTCGTATAATATTTAGTATATAAACAGGTTTATGTTCAGGTATTTTAACTAGTACCGTCTAGGGATAAAAACTTTTATAAAACTCCGGTTACAAACTTACTCGACTAAAGAAAACCGCGGGCGGTAGATAGAGTACTTATTAATAAAAAAAGAAAGTTACTTTTCTTAATAGTAATAGTACTAGTAATAGACCACATGCGGTGCTACTCGATTTAAATACAATTTAGGTTCGGCGCAAGTATCCGTAATAACACATCGCGTGCTCGATGTTTCAATTAAAGACAGTCATAAAATCGCCGCTAATGAACACACGCCTCATGGAAATTAAAGGGCGAATAGACCACCGGCACAATAAGAGCTATTGGCCTTTCCTCATTTATTTATTTTCTCAGGTTATCCTTTTGCTTAATTATATTTATATACACGTACGTACATAAAGTCAGAAATCACTAAACTCTTATAAATCGTCACATTTAAAACACCCATCATCTTCTTCCTGCCCTTTTTGACATTCTCTAACATAAAATATAACCTATTCCCTCGTAGATATTAGGTCAACCAAACCAAAGCCGTTAAATAACACTTGTATGGAAGGCGGCGTCATTACTCTGCGCGTATCTCAGAGAAAACGTTAAGTGAATATAAATTGTTCACAGGCTGGACTGATGTGTCTATCTGAAATGTCGTGATTGTAGTAACTGGTACTACAATTACGACAGGCCCATACATTTGCCGAGAGCAGTCCGGCCGCGGATATTTATTGCAAATTATAGAGCGAGCAGAAACATTGGCTGCAATTGGACCACCCTGGAGTCCACGCTGTATTCTATTATTCATAATTCTGGTCGCATTCGGGCACAAAAATAGATTCAGCCGTCTATAATTACAGTACTGGTTTTAATTTAGTATTATTTATTCCATCGTGGGTTTAGGTAAACCTATTAGCCGGCTCTGCAGCTCTTAGCGCCTGCAAACTTTACTAATTTTAACAATGCTAGATTAAGTACTAGTTTAGGTTTCACAGGCACCCCGCCCTGTCCTGTGTCCGTGATTAATTAGTGTCATTACATCAACGTCTTTATTAATCAACGTCCATACTTAGACCTTACCTGTTTAATCGCCGACATCCTGCTTAAAGGCCAACTTATCCCTCCACAATTGAAAGTGAAAGTGCCCCGTGGGCGTATCCTGTTGTGTTGACCTGTGACTACAGGGCGCAGGGTAGTAATCTGTCAATAATTACCGGAGCTTTTATTACCATAAGCAGGAACAGCGTTCATTAACATTGTTTACATAATCTTTGGTCGGGAGACGGAGTGTACTTGGATTGACAGAATTTCACTTTCAAATGAGCGCCTCGCCGCGTTTTTATGTTTTGCATTGAATAATGAGATTTCATTAAAATCTCGGCTTAGTCCTTCATGTAAACCTTGGCACATTCAGAATAAGATATTTGCGGTACTTAAACCTATTTATTTTTACTTGTGTTGTTTCAGCTTGAGCCTTTTTACTAAGTTGAATTAAAGTGAGATAGCTAGGTATTTTGGTCCGCATTACCATGCGTAGGATTAGGTGGGGTCAGGCTAGAATACATAATGTCACCTAGGTTGGCGAATAGAAGAATTAATGCCGTCGTAGTTGTATTCCATGTTACATGTTAGTTTAGCACTAGCGACGACTTAGCAACAGAACTACCTACAGATGTCTGAACACAGCCAAACTGTCGGAGTTTGTGGTATCGTATAGCTGAAGGCATTATCGACTAAAGTTTCTCGTAGTAGTGCCTGCACCTTACGAGCTTCGTAAGCTAATAAAACAGTATATGAATGGAGATCAGCCCAGCAGGTGCTGTGCAGTGAATATGATCATAGCCAAGTTTCAGCGAGCGAGATTAGCTTAGAACCGCCAGCGTGCTTTGTCTTACTTAATCCAGCATAGCTCCTTAACTCCGCTAATAACCGACTAACTGAACAGTACTGACTGGAATCGTATCTCGGGAGGCTCTTTCATTATCATTTGTTTGCATTTAGTTTAGTTTTACTTTGAAAATAAATGAGCGTGCTCACGTTTCATGTTATGTAGAATTTTTGGGTAGCAAATCCTAAAACGGCCTTAGTTTAAACGAAATGCCGATTGGCGTAGATGTGGTTCAAAAATAAGTAATTTATGTACTGCGAGGATACAACAACAAACATACCGAAAAATTAAGTTCTATTCGCCGTTTTCGTTTCCTGAACTAGTGTTAAATTGTAGTATTTTAAACTTGTGTGTCCAATATAGGACTATACACGCTAAATGGTGTGACATTGACTTTAATTCTACTTTGAAATACATTAAACAACATAAGAGTATAAATTGCTTGTTCGTCTTTTTAAATGTAAAGTCAAATCGTTGGCGATGTTCAGCAAACATTGAACATCCTAAACGTATTTAAGGAAAGAAATTAAAATGAATGTCTTCCACGCAATTTGTTACTCGGAAATATTTTCTTGTACGTGCTTATATCAGATGGAACGATAGATGTTCTTGCGAGAGCAATCTGCCTAACAACTGCAGACTGCTTCCCATTGCTCCCTTTACCGCGCAATTTGATTTATTGCGCGATTCTAGATAGAGCTGCTTCGATCCCTCCAGACGACTTAAATGCTCAACGATGAGCTATTTAAGTGTTTGCTCCTCTCGAAATAGTTATGCTTCCTGGAAGGCGCGTCAGGTGCAGCGCATGACTAAGTATAGTTAACTTAGTCACCTACTTGTTCCGCATGAGCTGCTTGGGAACTCATCCTTTGTAACCTAGAGGTAGCAGCGGTCGCGATGAATACATAATTGGTTACATTTCATTTTATCTTTTAAGTAACGTAATATGTGCATATAAATAAATATCCCTGGACATTTCACACAACGCCATCTCGTCCCAAGCTAAGCAACTTAATGCTTGTGTTATGGTAACGAGATGGATGATAAACTACTTATATACATTTTTTTTTTGTAAATACATACATATGACCCTATAAAGAGGATGTGTTTTAGTTGGAGGCAAACATTTAAGAAGGACCTCTACCGTTAAGCGCAGTGCTAGTGGACCTTCCATACCGTGGTCCGATGACCTGATTAGTGTTCGTTGGTCCGGGTCTCGTGGAAAATATTGACGAGTACTATTCATTTGGCTAAAATAAACATGATAAATCCAATAGTTTTTTCCAAACGCCTTCTAAACCAAATGGTGGTTTAGAAGGCGTCGTCGGAGACCGCCAAAAATTAAAAAATATTGTAATAGCATAAAAATCTAACCTCGAAATTAAGCCAACCCATTTGCCAAACGTGGTACACTAAATAAATCTTCTCTCTCCATAAAATTGAGGAGGTCCTACTCAATAGCGGGCCGCTTGCACACCGATACTTCAGCGTATTTGTGCTTCGAGCCCCCCACTTCTCTCCCGCAGTATGCACCTGCACTAATTCATGTTTGATTATTGGCTCCGCGTGTCCGGTGCATGATCACGGGCTATTAGTGTTATTATATAGTTTTGGTGTTGTTCCTCTATCGCAGTAATTTTGGGAACGTTCGCTTCGGGAATTTACATAATGATGCTATCATCATTACACTTCACGCCTTCGGCGCTAAGGGATCCTGATGGTCTAATAAAAGCGGGACGATTATGTCATCATTTCTTATTGTATTCGAGTTTCGACACGCTGTGGAGACTTACAGTTTTCTGTATTTCCATATTACTATATCGGATAATGATCCTTCCTATGGCATAATACTTGCTTGTAACCAATCAGAATGGATTTGCTAATTTTAACTCTTAACACAGTTTGGTTAAACTTCATAACACTAACTAGATAACATGTCAGTCACTGGAGAACTATACAAGACATACAAGGCTATTATGATTCATGCATTCGGAAATGAACTTACTGGACTAGCGCAGGTTTATTTTCGTGGATCTTTTTTTGTGTATTTCTACCCCTACTGGCTTTTTAGCCGTCTTTAAGACGTCAAGAACCGGGTTGATAAAACTATTCCAAAACCGTTGTCAGACATTTCGTAAATCGATTTACTATCGATTTACGTTTTGACCGTTATTCATGAACATTTACTAATTTTTCTATTTAATCCATTGAATAAAAGACAACAAATTCAAATAGGGGCAGAAAAGTCCTTGGGTGGCGACCGCGTTCTGGAAGGCGCAGTGCTGGTAGGTCTCCCACACGGTGGACCGACGACCTGGTTAAGGTCGCCGGAAAGCACTGGATGCGAGCGGCCCAGGACCGGCCTTTGTGGAGATTCTTGGGAGAGGCCCATGTCCAGCAGTGGACGTCTTTTGGCTGAATTGATGATGATGATGATGACGATGAAATTAAAATAAAGCATATTAGCATCTAAACTTTATGTAGTCGCAGGTAAAGTAACGATTTTATTAACTCGAATAGTTTGCCAACAATAAGTAGCTCTCCACGTGCCTCTCGCTCGGTATCGTTTTGTGTAGCGCCAATTAATACTCTGATTGGATATTTAATAAGTACGAGGCGTTGTTTCACAAGTGCCTTACGAAACAACGTTGCAAATGTTTGATCCCTGATAACACATTTCAGTTAACCCTTAACACTACCGTGGTGTTTGGAAAGTCCTTTCTTCATTCCTTGCTTGCTTCTATTTAAAATACTAGCTTCTACCAGCGACTTTGTTGGCATGAACATTAAAACTTATTATTTTACACAAATAAAGATAAACTCCTTTTTAAGTACATCTTTCTCCAAGGCAATCTTCTGCTGGGCCCGTGAATGACCCACTACCCACTGGCCTCATGCATTATGATGAAGAGAAATTAGATTATTATGCCTCGCAGGCCAGACAGGCTGGTTAGCCCAATAAAGGTTTAATTCAGTCTCATGCACCTGGCTATTCCTTTGGTATCTTCTTACATACGACACTGGTAAAATGGGTCGTTAAATGGATCTTTACCAACGTTAAACAGAGAACAAAATACTAGTCTGACATTCAGTACCCAATTCAGCCAACAAACAGTAGTGGCTAACAAAGCCACATCGGGTTAGTAAACAATGCCAGTGAGGCAACAGCTCGCTGATTACAGCACCGATGATATCCAGCTAATGAAGTCAACGCTTCTAAAACGCGCTATTTAAACTACCGGGACTTTCACCGTGGGACATTTCCATGGAGCGCTACAAAACTCTATACATTTCTGCACTTGAAAAAAAATTATCGGGATATACGAGGGTGAATCAAAAAATTCTTGGAATCAATATTAAAAAATGCAAAGATTTAAATAATAATATTTTATTTTTCTACATAATCTCCCTCCAATGCAATGCATTTAGAATAACGCGTTTCTAACTTCCTTATTCCTTGTGAAAAAAAATTATTTTCTTGACTCTCGAAAAAGTCCTCTACGGCAGCTATAACCGCGTCATTATCGTGAAATTTTGTTCCACGAATTTCCTCTTTTAATTTTGGAAATAAGTGAAAATCACTTGGGGCTAAGTCCGGAGAATATGGTGGGTGGTCAAGGAGATTGAAGCCAGCACAGCGGATTGCGTTGAGCGCAACTTCCGATCGATGGGCAGGAGCGTTATCTTGAAGGAACAACACGCCCAACGACAGTTTTCCACGACGTTTTTCTTTAATCGCTTCACGCACTTTCGGGATTAAATTTGCATAATAGGGTCCAGTTATCGTCTGGCCTTTTGGCATGTAATCAATAAAAAGGATTCCTTCACTATCCCAGAACACAGAGGCCATAACTTTGCCAGCGGAAGGAGCAACTCGAAATTTCTTAATGGATGGAGAGGATGGTCGTTTCCAAGACATGCTTTGTCTTTTAGTTTCAGGATCAAAATGGTGGACCCACGTTTCATCCATGGTGACAAGACGACGGCAAAAATTATCCGAATCACGCTGGAACATTTCGAGATTACGCTTGGAAATTTCCAAACGTCGCTTTTTGTTTTCGTCGGTTAACATTCGTGGCACCCATCTTGCAGACACTTTTTTGAACCCCAGTGAATCAATTAAAATGGATTGAACGCTACCAAAAGATATCTTTAGGATCTCAGCTATATGTTTTATAGTCATTCTTCTGTCTTCCAAAACCAGATTCTCAACCTTTTTGACATTTTCTTCTGTAACGGAGGTTGAAGGCCGCCCAGAACGCGGGTCATCTTTACAGCTTGATCTACCTCTTTTAAATTCAGCCACCCAGTACGCAACCGTAGAATAGGGTACAGCATCACCCCCTAATGTCTGCTGAATGTCCAAAAAAATTTCCTTCGTAGACATTTTTTTCAAACTGAGATATTTTATCACCGCACGTAACTCACTTTTATCCATAATTTTGACTTTTTAGCAACTCGTTGCACAAAAAAATTTATTACATGCGAACGAACTGACAAAAACAAGTGACAGTCTGCATAAATATAGTGTGATAGACACTCTTTAATTTGAATATCGAACTTGATCCAAAAAGGTTTCATATATATGCACTTCTAAGAACTTTTTGATTCACCCGGGTAGATACACTAAGCCAGCAATGGAAGTCATGTTAGCTTATACGATATAGAGGTTAATGTATTTGGTGTCGGCTAGATGTCTGCATTCTCAATTAGGCAATTCCTAGGTTCAGAGTTTGACCTGGATGCGACAGCCGTGGGTGGAGGCACGTCTGGACGTAGTGGCCGGTAATTGGTGCTATTCAGATACTGAACTGGAATTAGTGAAGGAGCACTTTAGGTTAAAGATGTAACGTCACAGTATATTGTTTATCGCAGTTGATGTGTGAGTAGCTCTAGCATCCTTGTTCTTGTTCTTCAGATATATTTTATTTTTCTTCTGTCAACCCATAAACGACCTACTGCTGGGGTAAAGCTCATCCAAATCTATGAAAATACGAGATCATTCCAATATGATTTTCTTGCTAGTCGAGTTTACAACTCTCTCAGGAAAGAATAGGTCGATAGTACTTTCTGGATTCATTAAATTCTTATCAGAGAACAAAATTACCTAAATTCAAATAAATAAATAAATATCCTTGGACATTTCACACAACGCCATCTCATCCCAAGCTAAGCAACTTAATGCTTGTGTTATGGCAACGAGATGGATGATAAACTACTTAAATACATTTTTTTTTTGTAAATACATACATATTATTGATAGAAAAACCCCCAGACCCTGAACAAATACTTGTAGGTCGTACAAATATTTCTTCCGTGCGGGGATCGAACCCGTGACATGCTGCGCAGCAGTCGATCGCTCAACCACTGCGCCAACCGTGTCGTCAAATAATGAATCGATATTGCACATTTAGGTGTGTATTGATGGGTTCTAAGTGGCGTATCGTGAGTAGCAGATAGTAGGGGCAGACAGGTGATGCGATTGTCTGCCATTCAGGCGCACTCCGGGAGTGCGACACCAACACCTAGTCTTCAACAATTAGGGTTGTCCAGAGCGAAAGGTTCGTAAAAGTCAAAATATTTCATTGTTACTTTACATTTATCGCGGATATTTTAATTCCTGATTATTTTGTAATCCAAATAACAAGACCGCGTAGTGTTGTATTTAGAAATCGGAGTTTCGTCAACTCACTTCTTACTAAGGGTATCAAAAGAGGTAACTAATAGAACCAACCAGGTAAGCAACTTAGCTGCAAGTGAAGGATAACTTGATATCAAACCCTGTATTAATCTCCAGCTGGAATATTCATCCTCAATTTCGAGTATATTCTAATTAGCACTTGGTCATTTATGGGCATGGATAATGAACTGATGACCTAGGATGAGGATTTCTGTCCCAATAGAGAGCCGCTCATAGATATGGTTAGGCGGATGGTAACCGATCACCATATGATGCTTGCAACACCAGGAGCGTCGAAGAAAAAAGAAAGGTCTTCCCGACGACAATCCTTCGAATTATCGAATCTAAAACCAACCGGAGCCAATTCTAATATCTACTGAATGCGATATTCAAATGACAACCCTAGGCAACATAGACATGTAACAAGGCAGTGGCTTGTGATAATTGTGTTCCACGTGGCACAGACGTGGCGTGGAGCCGCGCCGTAACACGTTCCTCTGAAGTGTTAGCTCACCGGCACACACAATACAAATACACCGGAAACAGTACTTCGACGGTCTCCAACAGAAATCTTTCTAACTATTCGCGAAACCAGTATTCGTAAAATAAAACGAAGCCATCTAGTACGCTATGGATTCTAAAACCTCGTTTGCTTAGTCTTTTACCAATTTCATTGGAGCTATCAGTCATTTCCATTTGGCCTCCGGAAACCATCTGTTAGGTCAACTTTCACGCTACGAAATTTGTATGAAGACTGCCATAGATGTTAACTCACAGTGCTTTCGTGTCACCTATTCAATATCCAGCGTTCTTCACTTGCTTGCATTAAATAAGCGTTTGCCACTGCGATTCTGGCACCAGCTTGGACTTGGCTTACTGGTTAAACTAGTATACATTACGTGTACTGGACCTCAGTAATTGTATTAGGCCCTCGTCGACAGCCACCTGCCGCGCTCCAACATTTTGGACGACCCTTCAAAATAGAATTTCTTACTTTCCACTATGTACGAGTATTCGCCATTCTTCAAGAAAAACAGCAAAGACATCTCTGCTGTTATTTTCCATTTGATAGTGAAATGATCACAGGATACAATTTATTTATATACTATGACCCATAACAGGAATCTCTTATGGCTAGAATTTCTACTTAACTAATTCCTTAATCACCGGAATAGGTACATGATACCATACAGACATGAATGGGATATTGACGCTATTTTGATCAATGTTTTACAATTAAAACATTGGTTCCAGTGAAAGTCAGGCAACTAGCTATCGTATTGTCCTACAAGCTATGTGTTTTAGTTCCATAGTGTATCTTAGGTTTTTTGTGCTTATTTCTCGAGTCAACACTTTCGACCTGTGTCAAGAAAAACGATGCTATGTTTTTCCTTAAAAAGTTATACAAAGCGGTTTTGTTAATTCTATTTTAAATCCACCTCCGTCTTATTTGAATCTCCAAATTATCCTTCCATACAATAGTATTTAAAAAAAATAAAAAATAAAAGTGGAATCCGCCAATGTAGAGTCTGTGAGACCAGAGCCCGCCCTGCCGTTGGAAGTCTTTTCTCTCCCATTTTCAGTTGTTTGTACTGTTATGGTTTCAGTAACTCAATTCAGAGCGCTTTGAAGTTCATTATTTCAGTTTTCCCTTCGATACAAGCCCCATTCCATTTACATATTTTTGCTTTGTCAAATGTTTAAGGCTTTATTTTAACATATTAATAAAACTATTTGAACGGAATTCCGACGTATTTTTCTTGTTTTGATTAAAGCTATACAAAATGTTTGTACGAGCAGGCAGGAGCCCTTACCTCAACTTATACATGACCCACTGCTGGCTCCATCCTCTCTCAATTTTAGAAAGTACATTTTTTATGTATTATAAACATATTCTTACGAATTATCTTAAAATGACTATTCTAAATGACATTCAAACATTGTACATAGATCTCGCTTTAAGCAATGTATAAGATAAGAATACAAACTTTTGAAAAACATATAGTACTAATAAAAAAAACGTATAGTACTAATATTAAATACAAACTCAACATATGATAAACCAAATGAATGTGTACACTATTTACTGGAGAAGTGATAGCTTTTTAAACAATAACGAAATGTGTGTACAAATGTGAACTAAAACTGAACCCTCTCCTTAAACATAGATAACTTAACCAGAACTATTAAACGCAATTAGAAATTAGTAACATAATAAGTTACCTAATTTATGCTTCATCATCATCGTATATATTTTATTTATAGTTTAGAGTCGCAAATACCACTGTACTAGTTTAAACTGTATTACATTACAGGGTTATTATACTTATGACAGAGTTTGTAAAATTACCTTTTGCCAATTTCGTTGGGGTCAGCACCACTCTTGTCCGGTAGCCAGGTCTGTAGCCCAATCGGACTACTAAATCCCCCAGATTTGATTGATATCTGAATCAAACATTTTCATACGATTAATTTTTTCGTGTTTACATAGTGATTGAGTTGCATCTGAGGTAAGTCGGTCGTCAACAAATCAAAGACGAATAAATCAAGGACCCCTCGCCAAAAGAAACATCCCAAAATCAGTAAAATGGGCGCGTGTGAGCCGTTTGTTTAAAATTCAAACACCAAAACGCGGTGCGCAATCCTGAAAGGAACATTTCTTTTTATGGGGGTCACTCGAGTAAATAACGCGTCTTCATTTGGGGGCCCGTGCTTTGCACACAGGTCACGTGCCTCCCCCTCGTCCGGGGTGGGGCGCGCAGTGCAAGACCGGACACTTTGAATATTTTAGACGAAGACTGAGCGAACGAGGAGACACGATATGATTCTTTGGTTGTACATATCGATTTGATGTGATCAAATCTGGCTAAAGCAGTCTGTATTACGGGTACAAGCCCCTGGAATAGGACCGAGAATTTAAATTATACGTTAATTAATATAAACGTACGTGAGTGATTCCAAACTGGTCACATTAAAATAGATTTCAAATTCTAAATACACTTCGTAAATTTTGTTGTACACCTTTTTGACGAACAGAATCAGTAGGTACGCAGATTGTGGAGGCAAGTGTCACTGCCACATTTTCAAGGGTCAAAATAGGCATAGAATCAATCCGCAACCGAAATCAAATTGACCTATGTCTAGATTCCTTCATGAATTTTGAAACGGCCTACATTACTCCCAGCCGTTCTCTTGGTGGGTCCGCAAGAAATATTAGTCCCTGGCTTGAGACATGCATTTATATAGCTGTCATTGAATGTGAATAATGGACTGTGCGCCACCGCCGCCGCAGCGAATATATCAAAAGCGACGGCTCCCTATGTGACTACGTTCGAGATCAGATCGTGCAGTCTCCGGGACAAACATTTATCTTCTCTGGGACCTTAATTGGGTCAATGGAAAATGTTATAACTTAAAATACCACTAATGGTGGAACCGAGTGCTGCACCAAATATTTTCCTAACCGGATGATAGAAGGTCGTGGCTGTAAGCTAAATCAGCTGGGACTTAAGTAGCTGCCGCCAATAAAATTGGGTAAAGGCAAGGATACACAGGGTCCTAGAAGTCTGTCGATAAACATCATTGTTATTATTTGCGGATCGAACATACTCGTAGCTTGAAACCAGTACTGACTCTCGGCCAGGCCCTGTAGCAAGTCATGAAACGTATATTCTATAAATAATGTGACAATCCGTTTACAACAATCGATAGTTTCACATTACATTTCCCAAGAACCATCACAGTTTATTTTGGCGCTGTGTGGCATTGTTCCGTGTGCGGGAAAGGGAGGAGCGTGGGCGCACGCCGTGTGTGTGGGAGATAACTGATCGCCGCGATATCTTATATCTTAGCGTTATCCGAACGAATATCATTTGGTGCTAAGCCGCATTCGCGCCCACATACTACACCTGTTACATTTAACATCGAAAGCGTTTGGTGGAACTAGGTTGTTTAAACCTAGTTCCACCAAACTCGATTTTTAAAGACAAATAAGTAACCAGCCGAACCGTCGTAACCTTTTGGCTTACAATTAGCCAACGGCGAGGATATGGATACCTAAGATCAACAGGAAGGTATAAGTCATAGAACATTGCACTCCCACTGCACCATTAACACGCAGTTGCCAACTCGACACTGACACTAAACGTCGATAACTGTTTCATTCCGAAGCAAAATGTTTCATAAACGTCATACCATGGTAAACTGTGGTCATTTACCCTCAATTACAGTACTCGTCGGGTCATGTTAATTGGCTAGTGCTATTGATATGTTGGCGTTTAAACGTTGCTAGATCTGCTACAGTTTCACAACGGACATATCCTTGGGTATTATCGCTAATACATGTTCCAACTGACACTAGACGCTTTAAACTTCTCTCTCTCCGTTTTTATATTCTGATGTCACATAGATTATCATTTACGGATTTTCTAGATTTTCAAGTTCAATAGATTTCTCATGCACCTGTACATAGATAAACTTTCTGTTACAGATTTTATTTGAGACTACTTTCCGTACTTATCTGCCGTATATTCTACATTTCGAAGAAGGAGTACGCGACCCCTCCCTATGCAAACCATGGCTTTCACAAATAATTTTAGTTTCTTGTATATTTAATGTATAACGTAAATCAATTTTCGTAACCAAATTTGACATTAGGTAGGTCTAGACTGAAACTAAATTAATGGAACGAAAAGAGTCGACATGGGTCGTGGAAGTTGTGCAAAATTACGACCAATTATGGCTCGGTGGTGGATGGGGGAGTCCAAATCGTTTCCCGTCGAGTTATCTCAGCGTCGCACGTGCCCCGCATGCACGCCCGCCCGCCATGTGAATGAGGCACTCGCTTCGTTTGCGGTCTGCATTCATTTTTAATTGCAGCTGCTGCAACTGGATAAAGTCCAATGTATTTAAGCTTCAGTTATCTAGAACACTGTGTCCTCTGAAAAAGCAGGGCAGTAATAGGAAACAGCAAATTCTGATTGATTCTGAGCAAATTCAGAAATTAAAATACTCGCGCTTAGAACTCGCGACATTTTCCTTTAGTTACTTTTTTGATCGGTGTAAATTTATTAAGTGTTGCCAAGATATGCTAATGCTGTGTATGCCTATAACTGCCATGCATATCAGGCTTAAACGTGTGTTATTCATGTAATTGTAATGTCATAATATGTGTGTTGCTGGCGTGTGTTAATAAATAAATAGCATACATTCTCAACCTGAACAATTCTTTCTTTATATTCGAGAAAACGATTTGCGAGCACTTGTCTACGGTATGTTTATGATCAGCACAAGGGTAGAGCAACGGCCATTTGGGTTTAATATTTAGGTTACAATTCATAGTCGGGATAATTTAGTTTATCATTTGGTCACTGATCAGTGTCAGGTGAATTATTTCTATACGAAATATTCATTGCATATTTGTATCGGTGTCAAACAAGTCCAACAGCAAAAGCGCATCCGAAGTCGTTGCCACAAGCGTGTCACGTGTCTGGTGTATCGCTAAACCGTCAATCACGTCACAACCGTCAACTGCGAGTGCCGGCGTGACGTGGCGTGACGTGACGCAGCGTGTCACGCCGACAGAGTGTGACCGTCTCGGCGAACGTGCAAGATTGCAGTGTCATCGATCTGGTGAGCGACATGCGGACATGCCAACTGAATCTTGAACTGGATTATGGGTTTTTGTGGAAGTTTAAATAAAAGGTCCTATGTGGTACCTAAGTGGGCACCTATGCTGACCGTCACACTAATAATATATTGATGATTAAGTATTTCTTGCTTTTATCATCGATACCAAATTCTTCGGAGATTTGCTTTTGAAATTGGATTAACGGTTTAGGTATGTAAACATGACAGTCAACTGTCATACTGTCTGTAACTGTATACGCAGACAATTTCGTATTTTTAATAACTTATTTTTAATATTAAAATTATTTTTAATGTCCTATGTTTTGAGCGTGTGAAAATAATACAAACGCAAGACCATGTTGGAGCGACGTGCTTGGCACGCGGAGTCCGTGGCCGACTGCCCTCTTCTGCTACAGACGTGGAATGAGCCGTTGACAGTCCCCGATCAACCCGCCATGCGGACATGTCTGCGCCACGGCGACTGGCCGCAGCTGAAAGCTGCTGATCAATTGATGCGCATAGTGACGATTTCTGAGAACGCAGTGCGGTGTGAATCGAATGGAAGTGTTGCACAAGAAAGGCGTGAATGAATGAAGACGTTGTTTCACGACGATTTTTTAAGTGTCTGTGTTGATATGGAATTAAGTAATTTATTTAGAACTATAACTTGTTTTTTTTAAATCTCATTTAATCGTCGTCTAAGATATAAGGTTCAGATTAAAAAAGGCCTCTGCCTCGTGCAGGCTTCCGTGTATGCATTAAAACTTCCTAGGGTATAATATTTTAGTTGGAATTTCAGATACCCTGGCACTTAATTACTAGACTTCAATGTTAGAACTTAAAAATGAATTACCCACTATATAACAGAATAATATTATCAGATGAAAAATTTTACGTTGAGTAAGACAATTTTACAGCAATACATAAAACATAAGTTTGAAAGCTGCAGTTTGAAAAGCTTTCGGGATAATATTGGTCTCTGTCCATGAATTATCGATGTGTATCGTAATTGTATCTCGTTTGCGATTCATGTGTTGCCCTCCCGCACCTATTTATACTTCCTTCGCCGGAGTAAATATAAACAGAGCAGAATGGACGGCGTCCGCGCAGATTACCGCTTCATTTCCAAATTCATGAGCACAAGTGCATTGAATATAGGGTTGGCACCTACTCGATTGCTCTCTGATTTCTTCAATACTAAAGAGTTATGTTACTTGTTTGTAAAAAGACAGTCTTGTAATATTATAACTTTCAAATATTTGCCACGCGAATTGAAACAGCTGCAGCATTCTTATAAAATATGTTTTGCAGGAAATGATCTCTTCACGGTTCTGATCGTTTTATTTTTAACCCCCGACGCAAAAAGAGGGGTGTTATAAGTTTCACGTGTCTGTCTGTCTGTCGGTCTGTCTGTCGGTCTGTCTGTCTGTCGGTCTGTCTGTCTGTCTGTCTGTCTGTCTGTCTGTGGCACCGTAGCTCGCGAACGGACGAAGCGATTTCAATAAAGTTTTTTTTGTATGAAAGGTGAGTTACGGGCTCATGTCTAACATGTTTGATGAAAATCGGGTGAGCCGTTTAAAAGTTATGAGGGGTGAAAGTGGGGAAGAATAACTGAATGTTTGCAAATATAATCGAGTGGGGTCTCAAATGGAAGCGCATCACGTGCAATTTAACAAAATCTACATTATAATAAGTATGTACCTATAAAAAGTATAAAATAAAAATTAAATTAAAAATTTTAATAAACCCCCGACACAATAACCTTTAAAAAGTAAAAAATAAATACTTCGCGTTGGGGGACCAGGGGTCAGGTAATAAATAAGTGGGAGTGGTCCCCCAACGCGAAGTATTTATTTTTTACTTTTTAAAGGTTATTGTGTCGGGGTTTATTTAAATTTTTAATTTAATTTTTATATTTTTAACCCCCGACGCAAAAAGAGGGGTGTTATAAGTTTGACGTGTCTGTCTGTCTGTCTGTCTGTGGATCCGTAACTCCCGAACGGATGAAGCGATTTCAATATATTTTTTTTTTATGAAAGGTGAGTTACGGGCGAGTGTTCTTAGACATGTTTGATGAAAATCGGTTGAGCCGTTTAAAAGTTATGGGGAGTGAGAGTGGGGAAGAATAACCGAATGTCTGCAAATATAATCGAGTGGGGTCTCAAATGAAAGCGCATCACGTGCACATTACAAAATAATACGTTCCATGAAAATCCGTTGAGCCCTGAAAAAACTCTGGGGATAAAAGGGGGGAACGTACTCAATATCGACCAATGTATGTGGTGGGGAGAAAATGAGGATGCGACAAGAATCTATGTATTAACAACTTAACAAAATCGACATTATAATAAGTGTGTACCTATAAAAAGCATAAAATAAAAATTTAATTAAAAAGTTTAAAAAAACCCCGACACAATAACTTTTAAAAAGTAAAAAATAAACAAATCGCTTTGGGGGACCAGGGGTCAGGTAATAAATAAGTAGGAGCGGTCCCCCAACGCGATGTATAATTTTTTTACTTTTTAAAGGTTATTGTATCGGGTTTTTTTTTAATTTTTTATTTATTTTTTTATTCCGTTTCAGTCACTTTGCAGTGGGAATAAAATAAAATAAAACGATCAGAACCGTGAAGAGATCATTTCCTGCAATGTGTAAAGATCGTGAAACTCCTAAGACATCAAAATATGTTTTGATAATAATTACAAATTGTGTCGAATACTAATTACTCTATTGTACAGCTCACTTCTTAGACTACCGTTCTTATAATATTATAAATATCAAAGTTTGTAAGAATGTATTGTTTTCGATGAAACTTAACAATACTATAACTTACACATCAGAATAACAGATAGGCTATAATTTATAAAGATACATATAATATGTCTAATTATGCCAGATTTTTTTATTTTTTGTTAAATACCCTTGAGAAACCGGGGCAGGCCGCTAGTTTAAAATAAATATAATAAGAAAATAGGGTTAGAAAAAATATTTTTTTTTCTTTTTGCAGTTCGTATTTTGAATAAAAACTAATCGAAATAAAGATCTTTTTTGAATCTGATACAATTTATTAAAATCGACTTAGCAACCCTATCGGCAACGATGAGGAAATGTGCAATCGACGATATTGCAGCGCTTGCTTCCGATGCGGGCGAGATGCCCGTCGCCCGGACACACAGTACAAATTAATAAACAGCAGTACACCAACTATACACTGACACTACAAGTACCACTGCTACCATACAGACTGTCGCAAATATATTACAAATATGCGACGAATTGAATTTTAATATATACATCATTTTAGAATCGACCACCAACCGCAATTGACCCGCTGCTAAGTCGGGTCTCCCTCAAATTCAAGGAGAAAAAATATGTGCTGTATCAAGGATGTTTTCTCTTGCGGCTAGGTGACCTGCCTGTTGCGTCACTTTAGTCGCCTCTTACGTCACCATCAGAATGGTATGGGTAACGTCATTAGCCCAGTCCATCCTACCTAGGGGTGTAGTATGACATAGCAGAATGATCCAGATAGGTAGACCTAAGCGCAATAACACGAAACCTTATTTCAGCGGACCAGCGGAGCCATTAGACATCCATGAAATTGGAAGAGACTGAATACAATAGCAATTAGGTGCTGATGATTAATTGCACAACTGACGTTAGCATTTATCAATTTATAAGCGAATGTTAAATCCAGACAAAGGACATTTCAAGAACAAACGCAGACACTTTAACTTGTTCGTTAATAAAAAACGAATGTGTGTATAACATGGATCATGGGGATTGTTTACTAAAATGTAACTCACTCGGTGCTAGTGACTCCGGTTCACACAAAGATTCTTGCCCTACCCTGGACTCGAACCGGAAAGCTCGTGATCCAAATGGGGTACATCCAACCCTTAGACCAACAAGGCAGTTTATCTCTAAAAATAAGCCGGTGTAAGCTACTGCTTAAACCCTGCAAAGTTACTGTGATATTATCCTGGCGAGGGGATCTAATGCATAGCTAAATCTAAGCTCAATGTATGTATATTTAAACATCATGTACGTCTTCGGTACCGTGGAAATTCTTCTGGATTCACTTTATTAGAACTTCATTATTCTAGTGAAATGAAATGCTGCAAAATTGTAATAAGTTCTGGACAAGCCTTCGTATCTTTTTTTTTATTTTGTTTAAAAAAACTAAACCCTTGCACTAGGTATAACCTGTGTTGCGGGGGCAGTTTACAAACATGTAATTCACGAGCACAAATGACACCCAGACTCCGAGCCAGTGCCTCTGGTTTAGACAAAGACACTTGCCCGACCCCAGAATCGAAACCAGGACCCGTTGATCCAAAGGCGGCACACCTAACCACTAGACCAAAGCTTTGTGCTCGGAGACACAAGAAATATTTCTTATTTCTGAAAGTAGCGGATAAGATCATGTAATAAACCAGACCAACTTCGCCCGTAGCGTGATGAGCTACGTAGTAATCGAACCCAGGCTTGACTTTTGTTTTCAAAAAGGAAGAACAAACATCCTTCCTCTCTCTTCCTCGTCACTAAAATTCGTCAACATCACTTGCGAGGATAGGTGTAAAAGCAGAACAAAAAGAAAGACACCCCTTTCTTGTCACGTCGTCATATCATCATGTTCACAATACTATTAATGATTCGTACATATTGGTTGGTTATTATTCACAGTATGTAGCTAGTTACAATTAAAACGTTTTCATAATATGGCAAAACATATAATGCATTCCCGTATGTATTAATTGCACGGAATTAGCGAGCCAACAGCGGCATTGGTCGCAATCGCCGTTTATTCATGAGCTGCGACAGCGCACAATGTCGGCACGACTGTACACAATAAACACACGCGCTTTAGTGCTGCACGCGACTGTACCACACTTGGTACACCACTTTTACTGACAATAGAACCGGCGGACATCGGCCATCTTAGTATGTGTCGGGTTCTAAACTTGGCACGTACTAAGATAGACTAAGACTAAGAATAGAATTATTCAAAAAGCGTGTGATTTAGTCGACTGAACCAGAATAATAATTTCACAATTTGCTGTTCTTCTTTTATTTGTTTATTTACTTTAAACCTGTCTCAATTACTCCTGCTGACGACTGTTCAATCTTTATTTATTCCGTGGTCATTGACCAGGGAAAACTTTACAAAGATCAAAAAGTAATCTAGCGTAGTCGGTGTGTTTATCTTACTTCTGCCATCATAATGATGCTCTTACGATCTCTGGCCTAGCCAAGCTGCACTGGCAAGTGTTTTTTTTTCCTTTCAGACTTTTTAGTCTAGTGACAAATGTATGTAATTTATTTTGATAATAACTGCTCTACTAGTCCTTAGCCCATAAATTACCTACTGCTGAGTTAGGTAATTAGCGTGCTGTGCCACGCTGGCCAGACGGGTTGGCAAAGGGTCCCGTATCCTACTTTCCTTCTGTAGCTAGGTTTTCGGCCTTATCAATATCTTTTGTCAGTTCTAATGTCGTATTATAAATCCCATTTCACACAGAACAATTATTTATTTATTTATTGAGAGGAGAACCAACAGCTAATATGAAAGAAAAACGACTGAGTAGGAGACACAGAGCCCATTACAGGTTCTCACGACTAGAAACAGAGAGTTGTAGAAAGCTTAGATCACTAAATAGCAAGCAAAAAAATTAAAATAAAAATAAAACACAGATAAAAACAAAAAACATTACGCGCTCTAAAAAAAAGTTTGAATTCAGCCGTGTGCGTACGGAATAAATAGGCCTTGGTGGAAAATTTATCGAAAGAGAACTCCTTACAAATAATATTAACATTGATCTGATATAACCTAATTTTATTCCACTTGAGACCAAAATACAAGTGCCTATACTAAAACTGGTATAAAACGTTCTCTTGGTTTCATTTTTCTCCAAGCCTCTCTACCAGTAAGTGGTATTTGGTTAAAACTGTCCAAGTAACGTATACCGCAAGAAATCTGTTTAGATCCACGCGTCACTTTAACTCGAGACGCAAGTATTTTCGGTACAAATAATTCGGGCCGACAGTCGACAACAAGACTAATGGATGCCATTCAGGCCGATTATATATCACCGCGTTCCACTAACGAATTCATCGCTCACACACTCAGTTCACTTATTTCACTTTCGAGACATACTTGGACTTTTTGCGATCGCCGAGCACTGACAAATACTGCGAGACGCACTAAATTGTGTGTTCTTATCCCAGCTTAGGCAGCTCAAACACGTATTCGTAAAGGATAAAATTAATCCGCACTAATTCAGAACGGACAGCCGCGCCGTCTCATCGCGCTGTTCTCTGTAATGCCAATGTCACTTCGTGTTCGTTTTCACGCTCGCGACTTAATCATATTACAGTCGTGTCGGTGCACGCCAATAAATTATTAAAGAGCGAGTGCTGCGATAAATTTATCGGCTAAAGACAACTAATCGGCTGTAGATTTGTACGAGTATTTGCTTGTATCAAAGAATTAAACTGCCTTTTCATCACCTCGCAAATCATTAGACGCAACTTTATGTACACTTGTCTTCCCATCGTGACACACCCAAATAATAATGTTCCCCCATCGATGGCAACAGCCAACTGGGGGCATTTGTGGGCGTATCTGGTATTCATAATACTTGTAACTTGTAAGGTTATACGGTTTGGCCACGCCAACTTTATTTAAATGAGTCATGGATTAATTAATGACAACTGACGGTAGCGAAACAAAACTGGCTGCTATCAGATTTGCGTACACTCTTGATTAATACGAACGTTTGTCTGTATGTCCTGTAGAGAAACGTAAACTAAGATTTTTTTTCATTTCTTTGTCGTTTTTCTCTGATGCCATGTTAACCTTTTCTATTATTGGTGTACAATAAAGAGTATTCTATTCTATTCTATCTTCAGCAAACTGTTGTGCCCAGGAAAATAACTATCCTGACGGACTACTGGACAGATTTAAACAGGCAATGTAGCCAAAACAAGAAACCTCGAGAACGACCATGTGCCAACGCGTCTGGCAAACGTAGCACAGTGGTCTAAATTCCTTCCACAAAATTAGAGGAACCTATGCTCAGTAGTAATTTATGGTTTAGTTGCAAATCTCCACGCGGGAAATACTTATTCGTGACGCAGTTCAAAGTAACATTCCACATTCTGTGTCACTTCATCCGGATACAGATTGTACAAGTGATATAATTTTTCCTTTTTTTTAATAAAAATTGGTCAAATAGCCATCAAGTCACACTCTAAGCTCCAACAAATAAGGCTGAACAGTTTCCATCTTATTGTTTGGAGTCTAGTGCAGAAGTTGGCACATATAGTCAGTGTAAAGTAACTTTATGAAGTAAACCGATGTCTGTGAATAGACCCTTATTGCGATGTCCATTACGGTGCCCTCATTAATGGCGTTGTTTAGAACTGCTCCGAGCTATTAAAATTAATTCCGCCAGTGGCTTGTTCTCGGGTCCGAGGTCGCAGGGAAAGTGAATTGGTCGGGTTCGATTGTGGCCCCGGTCATTGTAGCACGCGGGTTGGCGAAACATTAATTAAGGGTGACAGATGAAAGCAGGAAATGTTTTACTATTTATCGACTGTGACTTGTGATAAGTGGCTGAGGTTTTACTTCATTTGTGTCGTTTGTTAACAGACAAGTTGTAGTTCGTGTGGGTGGATCTATAACACATAGTTCTGCAATCACATTCCATACTAAATGTCGAACGAAACGAGGATCAAAATAGGTATTGAAGTACAGGTACTAACGCATCGCAACAGAGGGATGAAGGTCCCTGCGTCAAAGTCGAGAAGAAGGAAGAAGAAGAAGTAAGGATATTTCATATCACTGCATGAAAATTATCATCATCATCATTTCAGCCCATAAATGACCCACTGCCAAGTGGGGCCACCTCCAAATTCATGGAGGGAAATTAGCCTCTGTGCCACGGCAGCAAGACGCGTTCGTACAGGGTCTGTCTCAAGTTTGCCTTCTCTTGCGGCTAGGTGATTTGCCTCTTTCGTTGCTTTAGCCACCTCTTACGACACCCACAGGATAGTGTGGGTTGGTTATATATTCTAGTATGTAGAATGACATTATGTATTCTAAATCCGTCACCACATGAAAATTATGCAGGTACAAAACTATTTACATAACTATACGATAGATGTAAAAGCAACTCTAATCGGCCCGAATAAAGGTCTGGGCAAACAGCGGACGGGGCGGGACGGCGACGCGACGCTGGCGGGACGTGAAGAGTTGTAATGTATTAGTTAATGTAGAATATGTCACATAGAGCCGTCGCGCTCGGCGCGAGAGTAGCGGTCGCGTCTAATACATTACAACTCTTCACATCCCGCCAGCGTCGCGTCGCCGTCCCGCCCCGTCCGCTGTTTGCCCAGACCTTAAGAAGGCATATAGACTGCGTCTACTGCTACTTACTACTTTTACTCCTCGGCCCGTAAATGACCCACAGCTGCGTCGGGCCTGCTCCAACTGTAGGATGCTTGAAGAAGCTAAACTAAAAAAGGATCGGTGGAGATGATTGTATAAATGTAGTGGCTTTTTTAAAGATACAGCCTAGAAATTGAAATTTGTGTTAGTGTTTAGAATTTAGAATACCCAATGTCACTAACCCATTCTACCCAGCCGCAAGAGAAGGAAAACTTGATACAAACCCTGTGCTAGCTCGCCTGCCCAGCGTGGCACAGTAGGCTAATTTCCCTCCATAAACTTGGAGGTGGCCCAACTTGTCAGTGGGTCATTTAAGGGCTTAGATGGATGGAGATGGGAAACTACTGAAATCAGTTACAAATCAAAACGTACGTGGTTATTTAAAGCTTGAACCAACTACCAGAACAACAGATTTTTTAATTTGCTCATGAATGAGCATGAAAAATCATAATGAAGAAAACACCGACTAAGCCTGGAGGGACGGACGCTGCAGACAGCATGGCAAGTTATCTTAAAGAAATATTAGAGGGGGAGAGACGAACAAGTGGACCGGCAAATTGTTCATTTAAATAGCACGAGGAACGCTGCCTGGGCTGGGACATCTTTCGGGCCGTTTATACTCCAAAGTGAAACGCATAAACATCTCCGTTCCGCCTGAATTCACCCATTGTCAGCAAGTTCTAATAGCAAATTATTCAACACTTGGTATATATTTTTTAATTTAGTTGCCTTCATCCCGTTTCAAAATCATTTATTATTAATAAGCTTTTCAGCTCTTAAGCGTTCCACTGTTGGTTCGAGTCTTCTCCAATCTTGCTTAATTTCGATGCAGAGTATTTCGCCTATACATTAGCGATCAGCTATTATTATATTTATTATATTTCTCCTACGACACCCGCTAAGTAGATTTGGTTGAAGTTATCGCAATGCCTATAATAGTGTACATTGCGATTATTGGCCATCAAAACACCTTCGGCTCGTTGTTCTGCAGTCCACATCCAGAGGGAAGCCTCACGTCTCGGCTATAAGCTGCCATTATGGACCGCAGCCATTTTTTAGCAGAGCGGGCCCTGCGCCAGTGGCGCCCTCCCATATTTGCATATTATTTACATCACGATCCTGTTGTCAGGAGGCTCTGGCTGGGACTTCACTGGCATACTTCGGATTACCGCGGATTACCGGGGTACGGCGAACATTAGTATCATGATGATGAATGGAAACTGGTATAAAATATGATGGCTGGTAAGCAGATCTTACCAAATATGTTAAGAAGAAAACACCAGACTTTACTACTTGAAACGTTGGGTGGCCGAAAACCGATTAATGAACTGGCTGTATAATACTCGTTAGCCTGTATTTTGGACGCATCGATTCCCAAAATTATTTAGGGCCCAACGTTATACTTAACCAAACGGAATCATTCATTCTGAAGTAGAAAGAAAACTTTACTAAATAGTTTCCGCTACTTCTCCGAATGGTACAGGAGACTGCGTGAGGTCGGGAGCCATAGTTTTATCGAGTTTCGCGTGGTGGCTTCATTTGTTTATGATTAATGTGCACGCTTCCTTTTCCTCTCCCCTCCCGCACCGTCCCCCCTCCCACTCCAGAGGTGTATTAATGCGAGTGATTAACGAGGTTTACTGACTATTTGTAACAGCGTCGTCCATTTTTCACGGCGCGGCTGAAATAGAAAAGTTATGAATGAATAAATGATTATCCAACGATCCGCGCTGAGCTTTTGTTTTTAGTATACACTGCGCTGTTTTTTATTTTTACAAAACTTGATGATTAATTCATATTCTAATACACGTTTCATTTTTATCTTAGCCTATTTACTTAGTTTTGAGGAAAGTTATTATAGATTCACGATAGTTGTGAGATATTTCTACAGTATGTAGCTAGGTGCTATACTTATTTAATAAAATAAAAATGGTAAAGTGGAACTATTAAAGTAAGTATAAATATAAGTGGAATTATGATATTTCTTGACGCTGGTCGTTATGGTTTTCGCATAAAGTGGTATACAATAAAGTATTCAGGTAACTAAACACAACACGACAATGGCACGTTGCATGTTTAGGGGTGTGTAATAACTTGTGCATGTTGGCTCCTTACTGGTTAAAGGATTTTTGTGGCAAAAGCAGCTCTAAAAAAAAATGGCGTATATAATGACGTAAACCAACAATAGTATAGTATAGGTACTCCGTGAGATCGTACTTGATACTTTGGTAAAGTCGTGCTCCACAAGTTTTACCATTAAATGTCTTTGCGCACAACAGAGTGTGCTTATGACGAAGGTCAACCCAAGAAAGCCAACCCGTCGCCCGCTGAATAACCAATGAGTATTTGTCAAGTTTCGTTAATACGCCCAGGATCAGAGCGATCTCCGAAATGAAAATCACGTTTGCTCTATTATTCCTTGTTCGCTGAGTTTCTTTTCTTCTATATGTTTTGTAAGCTTTAGAGGAAAGGATTCTGCAATCAGATGAGATACCACTACTACTCAGCCCATAAATGACCCACTGCTGAGTGGGGCCTCCTCTCATCACAGGGAGTGTAATTAACCTGCTGTGCCACGCTGGCCAGAAGGGTTCGTATCAAGTTTTCCTTCTCTTGCGGCTAGGTTTCCAGCCTTGTCATATCCTTTTGTCGGCTCTTACGACACCCTCGGGATAGAATGAGGTGGTGACACTGTGTATTCTAAATCCGTCACCACATGAAATGTCCAACGTTAATTGAATGGGTCTGTGGCGCGGTTCCTGGCGGTTCCTTGCCAGTCCAGTGAGGGCTGCTCCAAAGTGACCCCATAGAGATAACAGTAGTATATCTGGAGACTAGTAGTAGTAATAGCTTTTATGTATTAACGATTCTACCGACAAAGTACGTGGGAATAAGTTTGTCAATGAAATATTGCAAATTTTTCAGTTTCTTAATCCTCGTGGACAAAGCCACAGGTGGTCCATCAAATGCAATAATCAATTGTAGTGACGCATTAAGAATACACACTCGCATTCACCAGCCCATTCCTTCCGAAAAGGAAATAACAAGGCAAAAAACGTAGCCGCATGAACAGAAAACTTGAAACGAAACCCAACGTCCACCCGTCTTGCAAGCGTGGCATATACAGCTGATTTCCCTCCTGTAGTTGGAGGACTCCCGAGCCAGCGGTGGGTCATTTATGGTTTGCAATGATGATGATGATGATGAAGCACCCTATGTTTTCTAACACTATACGCTTACAGATATAATTATTTCCAAATCGAACCTAGATGGTTGTGCACAGTAATAACGTGCACCGTATAGGCCCAAGCATAAACTGTTACAGCGCCGCCGGTCCCCGCTAATGGCCGCGCGCCCGCGCATACAATAAACATAATATGCGTCGCGGTGACCCGACCGCGGGACATTTACATAAATAATCACCTAATGACCGCATAAAGTGGACGCGGCGGACACTTTATGGCACCCGACCGATGGCATTAAGAGTTTCATTACCCTGCAGATGCAGTGTGTCGTCACCGCACTGAAAGATCGTTCAGTGTGCGTAACCAAATTAATTCTATCCAACACTTATTGTGAAACTAAACAGTGTTATGGGTCGATTAAACATTTGAAGCATATTGTGTAAATGTCACCTCGACATTAACACAATATGCTTCAAATGTTTAATCCATCACGGGACGCCTGTGACCGCCGTTGCCACTGGATCCTGTGTACATACATTACCGTGCAAGACTGCCTGTCACTCAGTCAAACTGCATTAATGAGCAAACCAATCATCATCATAGACTATCATTAATACATTATTTGTGAGTTCAGCCTCCTATTTTGTGGGGGGAGGTGCCTTACTGTCTCCATCTTATTTTCAAGCGCCGTCCAGCGCATTGAGATTCTAATATCTCAATGCGGTGATGCTATCGCGTTTGCCCAATGTACAAATTAACACATGTATGACATTTTATCATATACAGTCTATAACTAATACTTATGATATATTATTCTTAATTGAAACATTAAAAGCTAAACTGAGAATACTTGTCCACCGATTCTTTATGCGAAATAAAGCCAGCGGAGATTGGTTCCGGACTGTCGTCCCATGTCAATTCCAAGAAACCTTTACTACTTAGAATACATTCTATTGATAGAATGGATGATTTATTCAATACATTATAATGATTTATTCCACCATATTTATATTTTTTATCGCAAATGTTTTCATTACCCGACTACGACTCGTAGTAATCGTAGCACCTCGTAGCGAGTAACTCTATCGTAGAATGAATTATTTGTTTGTGTGGGACAAAAACGAGTAACGAAATATCGGCATTCTCATAAGTAAATCAATGTGATGTCACAATCATTTCCCCTTTAAAAGTAGGTGCGCCGTCATAGCCGTAACACAATGTCAGACGAAGTTACCATGTGTGGAGACCGATATAGAGTACGTAGTGTCGAAGCTGGTGGAAGTGAAACCCTGTGCCAACCCATCTAGTCAGCGTCTGCCATGTCTATGGTTGATTTAATCAACTGTAGAGTTAATATAATTAAATACTGATCCGTTATGTGTATTTGGGGTCCGCCTAGAGCGCGACACGTTCCAGCCAAGTCGCAGATGCCAGCTGCAGCTCGGCGCGTGACTACAACGGCGTCAGCTATGCTTGGCCTGCCAAACGCGCGCTTTGATCTGTCTCGGTCAGCGCCGCGTGCCGCCCAATATACTCGGCTGTAATTCACTGCTAATTAATACATTCACATCTTGTAAGTGACAACCCCGAAATGATAACGATTGCGGCCCAACATAGGACCGTAAGCGTTCGCTCTTCAAATACCAAATGTAGAATATAAATACGTCACGTCAACAACCGATTTAATCCTGAGGTGACAAAATGAATGAAGAGAGCAGAGCCTCATACAACCCACTCACTAGAGAAACTTGATAACAAAATCAATGTCAACCAAAAATTGGAGGAAGCCCGACACAGTAGTGGCCCATTTGGATAACTAATTAGTTTCCCACTAGTTGATCACTAGCCGAGTTATTGTTTTCAGTGTTAATCACCACAAAATATTTTCTTCTCTAATGACACTTTATGGCAAATGATAATGCTTTTGAATTCCTCTGATATGTAATTTGTAGAATCATTTTACCGGCCTCGGGTAATCTGTCAGTATTGGCAGATTTGATCTACAAATAACCTTTTTCACCACTTCAGATAATTTCATTTCTATAACACAACGCCAGCGTTTTCATTGATGACCCAGCAAAGCCGATTAATTATATCAGCGAGCGATTTTCCCGCTACGATTAGCTGAAGAACATTCCAACGGCTGTGAGGATATCCAAATATTAGCTCACGGTGGATATGTCGACTCGATTAAAAATGAAAAGTTTCATTGATAGAAGAAAAGTCGTAGCCTAGCGCATAGAGCAGAGCTTCCTAATGCCCCGGACGGGCATGCTACTATCAATAGCAGTCAGTATATGTAGTCAGTGTCATGAAAACAGACCTCTCATCTAGCCAAATAACCGTTCGGCTGGGTCGCGGAAGGCATCCGGCATTCTCTTCGTATAAATACTTAGCGAAATCTGTCCGTGTGGTGACGGATTTAGAATACAAAGTGTAACGACCCCATTCCATCCTGAGGGTGTCGTAAGAGCCGACAAAAGGAAGTAACAAGGCCGATAACCTAGCCACAACAGAAGGAAAACATGATAGGAAATCCTGTGCCAACCCGTCAGGCTAGCGTGGCACAGTCGGCTAATTGCCCCCCCCCCCATTTAATTGGAGGCGGCTCCACTCAGCGATGGGACATTTCTGGGCTGAATAGTAGAATAGTCAATAGTAGCCAAATCTGGGTAGAGAGGCAAGCAAGAAGAAACCTCCAAATGATTAGCGCCACGCCACACACACCCGTGTCATCAAACGGTTTTGTCAACGAATCGTCCTATTTCAAAAATGATCGTTCCTAAACTGCTGTATTAAAAACACACTTTTATCAATACTTTTTTCAAACGAAACCCCTTTCTTGGGTGTAACCTGTATCGCGAAGGCAGTTTATTAACATGTATTTTAATTCACGAAGACAAATGACACCCAGTCTCACAGAACCAGGGACCCGTGATCGAAGGGCGGCACATTCAACCCCTAGACCATAAGGCAGTCCAAAGTAATACAATATAGCTAATGGTGCTTCTATTTGTTTCAGGTAATTGATGACGGTGACAGTGCCTCCACGGAGTCGACTCCAGCAGGCAATGGGCGCGTGTCTATGGGCTGGCGCGTAAACATCGCTCGCGTGGCTGAGTGCAGTTAATTCTGTGGCCGCGAAGAGTTGTTTCAGTTCCGATCCAAATTGATCGGCGCGACCTTGTTTCACTCAACTTGAATAGTTCCGCTGGAACCTCACGCACCGGGTTCAGTGTTATTTTTAGATATAAAATAGAGGATGGGAATAATCATAAACTAATGATTCCTTAGGTGTTTGCGATTATTGCACATTGCAATTAAACAATGTTTGCGGATTTATCGCATTTACATATATTACATGATTTAATTCGCGACGAAACGATAGTTCTGTTAAACGGTGTTTAATATCATTATTATCATAAACAGAGCAACCTCTTTGCCAACTCTAAAGGGAAAACACGGCGAAAAAATGGTAAATGTATTTTAACATCTACGATTCGTAACTTCTCTTTATTGTACATGTGCAAAAATGAAACAAAAGGAATATTCAAAAGAAACACAAGTACAGTACAAATGGCGGTCTTATTGCTAAAATCAATCTCTCGCAGATAACCAATGGATGAAAAATATCACCCCATGCTTAAATTATTCCTCTATCTTTACCTCTGAGGGAAGCGCCATGTTTGTACATGCCATGGTCTGAACCAGACGTTAAGCACATAACTTGTGTTCCTTCGAAAATATATCAAGTTTCTTGTGTTCTTTCGGCTCCCAAACTTTGTACACCCAGCTATAAATTAGTTCGCGATGTCAAATCAATTTGTATACCCGCACCGCACCACTGTGTTTATCCACCGCGGTAGCACCGGGTGTCTGTGGGAAACGGGCCACGGGTCAGCCGCCTGTGCAAATACTGCAGCCCGATTGTGGCTCAAATCAAACGGCTATTGGCTGTGCCTCAATGCTATTGGTGGATTTCAATACCTTAGCTATATGAAATTTGCTAGTTATTGTTTCATTCTCACTGTTGAGCTGGAAAACCAAACTGAATACTGGGATATTTTTTTATTTCATATCATTTTTTTCGGCAGTGTAAAAACTAATGTAGTATCGCTATATTATACATATGTAAATACTTTACACGCTGCATTTATTAGATTTCGTCATTTTCCTTCTACCAGTGTATTAGTAAATGCACTGGTAGAAGTATTGTAATACCATACCGCAAGTCACCAACATGCAAATAGTTTACTGGCGCATTTCAGGGTGCCTGCAACACAACGATACTCTTGTTAAACAAGTATATATGTACTTATATTAGTAAGCTTGTGGAACTTAATTCACTGTCAATTATGAAATAGTGTACTTGAGGCATGTAGTACAGAGTTTCTGAAGTTAAATACTTAAATAAAGTAGTATAAACTAATTTATAGACTATTAAAAATCTCAGCCCCGTAGCTCTGTATAAGTTTTCCTTATCTTGGGCCTAGATTTTGTGCGTAATCTTGTATGCCAAGCAAGACAACCACAAAATCAAACAGATTGGCAATACCCATGCAATGTAATAAATTTACTCTGTAATTATAGTTGAGACAACTTGACAATTACTGATTTCTTGTTCATATTGTTATTGTAAATATGCAATGCTCTCATGGATTCGCAAGCTCTCTTTGTTTGTTTGCACCGATTATGGGGAATGGGCCCGGCTCGTAAGCACCGCATCCGACAACGTTCCTATCTGTAATAAATAACACTCCGTCACATTGGCCGTGGGCCCGCCCCCGACACGACACTGCGACGCTAATAGTTACTTTACATATTATGATTTACTGACAGCTACGAGATAACTGCGATTCCCGGCCCGGCCGGCATGGGCTGAGGTTTGCTACAGACATTCTGTCGTTTTACTCGATGAAATGCTGAGAGGTAGAGGCCCTGCCGATCGAGGATGAACCTTTACAAAGTTCGACAGCCAAATGACACCTTTTGCAGGTGGAGTTAAATTCACTGTGCGCCGTGATGACTCCCTTTTTTCTTACAGCCCTTACCTTCCTCTTTTGTCAGAGCTGCCTCTGCCTTTCAGGTGGGCTAACAATCGTAAAGGTATACAGGGTGGTCAAAAAGTCGTGGATCAAACGAAACCAGCGGTTAGATGGGACAATCAGCAGCAAAAAATTGTTCTACGGGAGGTCCCTAAGGTCAACCCCTGCAGAGTTATAATAGATTTTGTGTTTTTATGAGAAATTGTCCTTTTTTTAAAAAAACTTGATAAAATTCCACAAAATCTACACCCTGTATCTTTTTAAAAAGTTTCAATAGATTGGTACTGATGAGCCCTTTCGTTAGACATGCTATTTATGGTAGTTTATTGGGTGTGTTAAAGATAACATTAAGTTTTCCGAAAGACATAATTCTTAAATCAAAACTTGTTACTTACTTCGGACCCCACTGTGAAAAAAAAATACTCTACAGAAAAGTGCCACTGTATCACAATTTTTGGCGCATTTAATAGGGATTCTAAAAAGGTATTACACATGGCTATGCGTGGCTTCGATATCTTTCAAGGACGATCTTTCGTAGCAAGGCCAGAGTTAATTCATACATAAAACTCGGTTAGGCCTACTAACCTAACCTTACCTAAGCGTGATCGTTTTCCGGACTACAGGGTCTTATCGGCGTTTCAGCCCATAAATGACCCACTACTGAGTCGGGCCTCCTCTAAGTTCATGTTGGGAGATTAGCCTACTGTACCACGCAGCCAAGACGGGTTGACACAGGGTTTGCTTCAAGTTTTCCTTCTGTTGCGGCTAGGTGATCTGCCTAATGCGTTCTTTTAGTCGCTTCTTACGACACCCTCAATATGGTATGAGCTGGTGACACCACACGGAAAATTTATTAGAATTGTATTCTTTATGTGCGTACATAATTCGTACATGGAGGGAGTCTCACCGGGTCAGCAAACCCTGTGCCAACCTGTTTTGCCAACCAGCGTGGCACAGTAGGCTAATGTCCTTCCATGAATTGTGAGTAGGCCCGACACAGTAGTGGGTCATTTATGGGCGGAAACGAAGACGATAAAGAATAAACAATGTCACCAACCCATACCATATTGAAGGTGTCGTAAGAGGCGACTAAAAGAACGCATTAGGCAGATCACCTAGCCGCAACAGAAGGAAAACTTGAAGCAAACCCTGTGTCAACCCGTCTTGGCTGCGTGGTACAGTAGGCTAATCTCCCAACATGAACTTAGAGGAGGCCCGACTCAGTAGTGGGTCATTTATGGGCTGAAACGACGATAAAGACCCTGTAGTCCGGAAAACGATCACGCTTAGGTAAGGTTAGGTTAGTAGACCTAACCGAGTTTTATGTATGAATTAACTCTGGCCTTGCTACGAAAGATCGTCCTTGAAAGATATCGAAGCCACGCATAGCCATGTGTAATACTTTTTTAGAATCCCTATTAAATGCGCCAAAAATTGTGATACAGTGGCACTTTTCTGTAGAGTATTTTTTTTTCACAGTGGGGTCCGAAGTAAGTAACAAGTTTTGATTTAAAAATTATTGCTTTCGTAAAACTTAATATTATCTTCAACACACCCTATAAACTACCATAAATAGCATGTCTAACGAAAGGACTCATCAGTACCAATCTAGTGAAAATTATAAAAAAGATACAGGGTGTAGATTTTTTCGAATTTTATCAAGTTTTAGTAAAAAAAAGACAATTTCACATAAAAACACAAAATCTATTGTAACTTTGCAGGCGTTGACCCTAAGGACCTCCCGTAGAACAATTTTTTGCTGCTGATGGCCCCATCTAACCGCTGGTTTCGTTTGATCCACGACTTTTTGACCACCCTGTATACAAAATAGAACATTTCGAATAAAGAACACAAGCGTACGTAAGTCGTAAACAACTGAATTCATTGATTCTGTTCAAGTCATGAGAGTTACAACACAATTTTGTGCGCCGCGGGGCTTGCACGCTTGGTGGACATTAATATCTCGGCATTGTTTTGTCTTCGCATGTCAATTACAAGAAACACCGCTTGTAATTATCGTAACCGCACCGCGTGTAGGCAGCCTTATCTGTAAGGGGGCGATCACACGCGCATACAAATGGACGTATTAGAGATGCGCGCCGTGATTATAATCTTAATGGCTTTCTCAAATGAAGCTATATTGAAAATTTATCGGCGACACGCGGAGCCGCGGCGCGCGTCTAGCGTGCTGCCAAACGGCGGCTAATGATGAAATCAAAATATTTCGTTTTGGCCCTCGAGAGCGGACCGGATAGTATTAATTATACGGGTACGGCCGCCAGACATCAGTAGGTACCAGGACCTATTCTATGCAAGATTTAAGCTTGTTTACAAGCAGTGATCAAGATTGTCTAGGGCTAAGAATATTATCGGTCAGTTAATAACAAAAAATACAGCAAAGAAAACAGCTCCAGCAGTAGTTCTCGTCCACGAGCATGACGTGCGCGGATGTCCAGCCAATTGCTAAAGAATCCACCAGCATTTAAAACTAGATAAGGCGATTCCTTCGAACTGATGAGTTAAAACTATCTTACTCGGAACAATCACACAACCTAGCGCTTCAAGAGGTGAATTGGGCCTAAGCGGAATAGCGAGTTGACACGGGAGGGGAATGAATGTCGTTAGAATCGAAGTTTAAAATGCTTTTAGCAGATCAAACAGCTCGGGGCGCGGGTGGCCGATAGCCGCTCTATGGCTATACAGTACGAATGGTATTCGTGTGTGGGAACTAATTTAATTTGGAGTGGGGCAGAGGGGCCGGACATGTCGGCAGGGGGGGGGGGTCGCGGGTCGCGGTCGCCGACAGCTAATTGAAAAAGTTCCTGTCGCGCGGCAGAGGCGGCTCCTCGTGTGTGAACCTCGTGCG
The DNA here is from genome assembly GCA_905475355.2 of Clostera curtula. Taxonomy (NCBI): domain Eukaryota; kingdom Metazoa; phylum Arthropoda; class Insecta; order Lepidoptera; family Notodontidae; genus Clostera; species Clostera curtula. The sequence continues at coordinate 117,167 of FR997803.1, read as the reverse complement.
CCTTCAATTCGCCGCATACCATATCTAGGTTTTGAAGCTGTGCTCGGCTATAGCAGTAAAATTTAACACTAGTACGTCGTATACCTAATTCTTAGTCTAACAATGGGTGTCAAAATCGGTCAGTAAAGGCATCCAAAATATAAAGTAACATACTAATACTCGGTCGAAGAAAAAATCACAAGTATCACAAAATATGAGAACAAATATTTTTTTTATTAGGTAAAAGCCAAAAATACAATTAAGTAGTGGAAAAAATTGTATTAATAAATATTATAGATAAATTGGAAATCCAGTTAGGGGTACCACCGCGTTCGGCGCTCCAATGCGGCACAAGCGACGGGCCTCGCAGCCCGATTTAATCACAGCGGACTTTTTGCACAACCCTGTTCTGTTTCGAGGTTCAACGCGACAAGTAATTGGATGCCACGTGACTCGCGAGTGTCTCTGTCCGCAGGGCTGCCGCAGCGAGGAGCTCGCCTCATTCATGCGCCATTGTTGCGGCTGCTAGCGTGCAGCAGATGCGGATACCCTACATTCATAACATATTTGCCTTTGTAGCTCCTTTCGTCGCTAAATGCAATAGTCTAATCATGAAACAGGTGAATGACAACTTGTATTTTAAATCTCTTACGCCGCCGGTTACTGTTCATCATCGTTTCTGTTCAGATAAACCAACTGCCGAGGAAGGCATCAATTGAGATACGGAAAACACCCATTTACATAATTTAGCCTCCAGCATGATAATTCACACAAATGCACCTTTTAATGATTCTGTTTGTCGTGATTGTTGCGAGGGAGTAGCAGCCCTACGGCGTCCGCTCGCTCCCGCTTGAATAAAGATAACTTACTGCGGATATTCGGCAATTTTTCCTATTGTCCGAATACCGTTTGTTTTAATTGCGCCGTTTTTTAAATCGGTTTATAACGTTGTGAAGCATTGTATACACCAAAATATTTTTTATCACAAGATTAATTTACGTGCTGATAGCCGAGTTAATAACACAAATTAATCTTTTTATTTTTACTCTTAAATTTTCTGACGTAATTCAATTCGCTTGAATAGCTACTTTCTAAATATGAATTTATAAAAAACTAGCTTTTGGGCGCGGCTTCGCTCGCGTGGACTTCGAACCCGTGCTTATCTCTATGCATTTTTTTTTATGAATATAAAAGTGGTTATTGTGACTAAACTATGATAGTTAGATATGTGCTCTCGCGGACTTTTTTGTAGATTTTAATAAGACCTACAAACTCGTAGTACTTCATTTTGTTCTATTGTCAATAGTTTTTGCAGCGCACGCATAAATAGGTTTTCGATTACACCTTGGGTTACAAAATCGCAATTTTCATACTGATCCCTTATTCTTTTGAAAATAAAATATAGCCTATAACCTTCCTCGATAAATGGACTATCTAACACTGAAAGAATTTTTGAAATCGGACCAGTAGTTCCTGAGATTAGCGCGTTCAAACAAACAAACAAACAAACAAACTCTGCAGCTTTATTATATTAGTATAGATTTTATCGCCCCTTTCAAAGAGTTACGATAACTGTGTCTTAAAAATTAAAAGAGAAACGTGCTTGGTAAGCAATGACTGCGTGTATTATTGTTTCAAAATGTTACAGCAGTGGTTCTATTCCCCGGCCTCCCCTTCGCTATAAACATAACTTTTTGGATCACTTACGGATTTCCCCAAAAGCCGCCCTTTGTTTGTTTTAATTGTTTGCCGATTCCATCCGCCTCCCGCCGATACAGCGGCCGCTCATTAGCTCGTGACGCGACTCATTTCGAAGGTAAACTGTCTCAATGGCTGTACATTTGCGTAAATGGACGAATAAATAAGGAAAATGCCGCGAGCACCGCTAATTTAATTACTCATTTGATACCACTATTCGCAGATTATTAATGAGTCGGCAATAAATTGCGCCTAATTATTGTAGGCGTCCTTCTATCTTGAGCTGTGGCTCGACTAGGAGTGATATTCATAAATTGCATTCTAAAATTGTTGCTTTCCGCAATTACGGTAATACCGCAAGCGAAGACCACCCGTATCCCGCTCTCGAATTCATCACATTCCTGGCAATAAATATACGCCAACTATGCTCAAGAGAAAGTTGACTACATAGTACGTAGATACGTTGCAAGTGTTCAAGACATTTGCTCCAAGTCCAGTCGCCTTTCGGTCCTGCTGTGCAGGAATAACGAATGCTGAGTTTTTTTTTAAACTGCAGCAGTTGATAGGAAGTGTCTTTATAAGGCGGCCTCATCTCGGCCTCCAAAGTTCTATCGATAAACATTCGTTTGGTCGCGGTATGCGCGGAGGGGACGCTGAAGCACCATATTAAATTCCACGCGGTCAGTAGCCTCGTTCCGCGAGTGGCGGCTACTTAAACACAACTCATTTTTTCCTTCAGCTAAAATATATTTTTACCACAAATCCAATGTATTCCGTCCCCTACCTACCTCACAACCTAAATAAATAAACTTTAATCGTTTCATTCGTTTAGTAGTTACAATGTCCACAACCAGATTTTATTTATGATTAAAACTTAAAATATAAATCGGAGATGAAAATAACCTACTTAGAAATAAATATTTACAAATTATATAAATGTGCTAAACCACTGTCGCAAGGTAGAGTTCCCAAAAGACTGGCCGATTTCCCGCGTTGGATAGAGATACCCAATCTCTGTGCGAGATATGAGCCAGCCTTTAGTTCCCCCGTGACCTCAATCAGCCTCCTTGACAAATCGGAGAAGACTTGATGGGCACCCGGGCCCAACGGTCCCAACGTCTCTACAGCAAACGGCACAAATAAACAACTACTATCTAGTGTGTTATATTTGCGCCGTTTGTGAGATTCGGCTGAAAAAGCGGCACTTCCAGCCTCAACAGTTGTCCCCGGAAGGTGTGACGGCGCTAAAGTATCGACACATGTTGCATCCCATACTAAAGGCCGTCCCATCTTCCAAGGAATTAGTGTCATACCATCTGGTCTCTTACCGTCGTCACGCACCAGCCCAGTTGGGCCCAAAGCGGCAGGTACATTGGCGGTGGTAAAAGCCCTACGAATGATATCGTTAATGCTAGCGTGCCGATTAATTCTGCCAGCACTACGAAGGCCTGACAGAAGATGGTGCCCGAGAGCATCGACGAAGTCACCACAGCGACAGTGGTGGGGTACTACGCACTTCGCTCCGGTGCGAAGACAAACAGCTAAACGAAATGAAGTGGAATCCATTAGTGTTCCGATATTGGTTGAAGGCAGGGCCTGCAACCATACACCTGACTCCCATTGACTAACAGCTAGGAGACGAGCCTTTTCCACGCGTGTCTCAGCCGTATTAATTAAATATGATTGTAGCTGTTTACTGAGAGGTTCGTCCCACTGCTTTTGTGAAGACGGATTATTAGGCGTACATGTGTTCGGACAAGCATTGCGCCAAGAATTTGTAGCTTCCTGTATATCCGATATTTCTGGTTGTGCATGAAGAGGTGCCAAAATCTTATTGATTAAATTTGTGTTTCCAAATTTTCATTTGTTTTAACTTCAATAAATTAGCTTATTATGAAGTAGCTTGAAGAAAGTTCTCAAGAAATTAATCACACACTTATCGCCAAGACTTCTTTCTGGTCAACATGAGTGAAATTTTGTTGAGAACGACATCAACAAAATACATTTACTTCAATCTTAAATATACACAATAAATCTCTTTGAAAGTGTGTAGTAAAATTTTAAAATGTGTGATAATGGAAGAAACCAGAATATCAACATGCTTAACACGCCGATCCCCTTACAAAAGAACCTTCAGAAGCCGGGGCCCAATCATGAAACACGAACAAAGAGTTCCGCGCCCCGACATGAGATATTATCCGCCATCACGCGGCGGCAAAAAATAAACAGGTGACAGATTACTTGTTCATAGCTGTCGCCGACATACGAGAGGCGGCGGCTGGCTACCCGGCCGACCGGCGAAGCAGCCTCTATGGGAAGGTCTTCGCTACGGGTACCATTTAGGCTGCGCTGGTTACATGTGTTGCTTTAGACTTTGCTCTGAATAATACGACTGACATTCTTTGGGATGGTTATATTTAGTATATGGAAGATAACAAGCTAACTGTACAACTTTAGTTCAATTAATTGATGAAAAGCAATATTTCTTCCTTGGACTGAAAATCTGTTCATCAGACAGTCAGACCAACTTTCCATTAGTAGCTTCCACTTTCAAGTACATAAGACATGTCATATTTGGCACACATTGCTCTTCTAATTTATAACGCAAGGATGACAAAAAGACTTCTCTTATGGGCTCGCTTTATTGCGTTAAGAGCATACATTTTTCTTTCTTCCAGTGGCACTTGCTCTCGGCAGAGCGGTGAGTCCGATTTAGTAGCATTAAGTGAATAGCGGCGACCAGTGGAGATGCATGTCGCTGTCCGCCATTTCTCAAGGAGTTGCGTGGTCAGTTCACCCGCATTAAGCGCCACTAAATCAAGGCGCTGCCGTCGTGCAGTGCCTTATTTATTTACTAACCCCGTTTCCAGACCTCTTTATTTTTTATCATCTACATAGAAACCAACCTGATAATTGGGGAGTCTATCTTTTCAAACAAACGTATTAATATAATGTATATCTGTGTGGGCAAACTAATCGTGTGGAGGAGAAGGTATCCGCCCAGCATCGATCCGGCCAATTATCAAACCGGTGACTCCAACGGTCCCCAATTAACATTTAACCTCTCAAAGAACGCAATTCTTGCAGTTAATTTTATTACTACCGTTCCCAAGAAGTTTTTGCGCAAAAGACTGCACGTGAGATAATGTCGCACAGGACTATTCACTTGGAAGACGCACCATTCATACGATTTACATGCATATGGCTGCTTGTCGGCGTGTTATAACCGCTGCCTTTGGAGCCTTTGAGCCCCTATTCGTTTCCACATATGGGCGAGAGTCTTTCTGGTGAATGTCTTTAACTGTTATAACACTGTGGACTACTTTGTAAAGTCATCGCAACTGAAAACTTGAAACTAGCCGTCATATTAAGCGAGACAAAGCAAGCCAGATGGGCCTATATTACAAAATATAGCACGCTACAATATATAAGTTGTAAAAGCTCCGCTCGAAAAGTGGGTTCCTTGCAGAGAAGCGGTCGTCCGATCCGAAGACGGGTACTATTTTGAGGATGGCGGTGCTCCCCTACACGGGCAGCTTCATTTTGAATGAAGGCTGTCCGCTACTCCCTATCGCTCCTAAAATCAGGAGATAGTTTAGAGAATAAAAGCAATAAACGAGAATATAGTGTAAAAGTGACGTGCCGACGCGCGCAGCAGCCACCTAAGGAGAACACTACGCGGCGACGAGTGTGTGTACTATACTATACGTAATAGCCCCCTGAACTAGATAGGTATAGTTTGTAGCCGTCCAGATACATCTGGCCCGGTTATTTCAAGAAAATTTATATACTTGAAGGCAAGGAACCGTAAAAGAGAAGAGTGCAAAGCATAGATCGTATTAAACGTATAACTTATGTTGTAGTGTGTGTATAATTCCCTTTAGTCTAAGCTATATAATAGTGACACTGGTCATACAATAAACAGTCTTATTCTGTCTTCCGTCGTTTAATTAACTAGCTCCGCTCTCGTCAGTACAACACACACTACAATGTTTTGCGCTTCCTATCACGCCACCAGCTCATTAACAAGGTCTCGGAGAGAAGGAACTATTATGCGAAGGTGGTCAGATAGGGCACAAGATGTTCCACGATTCCCATCCTCCACTCGACACCCTCAGACTAGAATGACTTGGAGACACTTGTCCAGTAAATTGATAAATTCGTCAGCCCGATCAAGAAATATATTCACCACTGTAAATGTACAAATGTTTGCATCTCTTATAATGAGCAAATGCGAGAGAAATTCCATAGATATTTGACAGGCGGCGGTGTTGCCACAAGCCGCAAGCATTCCCAGGCGACGCCCCCGCTCCCCCGCGGTGGGAGATTCTGGTGGAGCCATGAGAGAACATTTTATGCTCAAAACGTCTAAATCGAAACAAACATTTTTAAAGCTTTTGTATTTATTAGTAGTACACTATGAGCATTTTTAAATAGTTAGTAGTAGTAGTTTAAAGTACGAAAAGGAAATAGTAAATCACATTTCCTCGTAGTATTAGGAAATACGAGCGTAACTCTGTTTGTGTAAGCCATTCAAAAGGTTCTGATTGATAAAGAGGTAGATGAGAATTGGGCTTCTACGGTCGCCAGGTGAACTGGCTAACTGGGAATGAACGTGTTCAAGTTCAAGCAGAGCCCGGTTGGGAAGCCACTAAATAATATACGTATGTGTATCGGCTGTGAGCCAAGGCTGCACGGAATCGTACAAATGAATTACTTTTATGTTAAGCAAGTGGAGAGCGCAGTTATTGGTGAAGTAAGGCAGCGTGTAATGGAATGGGAGAGACAGCTTCCCGGCACGCAATGTGAAGCGATCAACGAGATTAAATTGAGATAAAACGCGGACTGCGCTCAACCAGACGAGTAATCTTGAAATTAAACATTGGCACAAAAGAAAGTTAGTAAATGTATACTTAAATTTAATGAGACGGTTGGCAATAAGTTTGTCCAGATATCGTTATGGAAAGCGTCTAATATTTAGAAATAAAGTTCAAATCTTTAGACTGCATTCAAATGTTTATTCTTTGCTCCACAAAGGTTTTCTTAAAGTATTATCGTTTCGCGGCGGTTTGAGAATAAAATCTCTTTTGGCAAGCCAGCTAGCCAGTGTAGCTTATTACAGGAGACCAAATCAACGGGGTTAGGCCTAAGAGCTAAAACGAAGACAAGAATTGCTCAATTTGGCCCTATTCCTGAAACAACAATGCTAGTCCTTAACATTACGCGGATTTTTTTTAATCTGTGCAATTTCCTTCCAATTTAGTGCTTCCCAACATCTGTGATATTTTTTTTATAATTAAGTAGCTGATCCCGCTAACGTTGTTTTGCCAAATAAATAAACCCGCCGCAACCCCCCTTTTTTGGAATTTCGCAAAATCCGTTCTTAGCTGACCTCTACTCGGTGAAAAGAATATTCCTACGAAATTTCAAGTCTTATGGTTCCAGAGATATCGTGATGAGTCAATCTATCTATAGAACCGCTCCTCTATATATGTAGACAATAGAGATCGTTCCGTGTGGTGACGGATTTAGAATAGACAATGTCACCACCCTATTCTCTACCCGTCTTTGTAGCGTGCTGCAGTAGGCTTATTTCCCTCCTGTAATACGAGGAGGCCAGACTCAGCAGTGGGTATTTTACGGGCTGAGAAGTAATAGAGGTACGAAATGCAAGTGGTGTATGGCTTTCTCACACTTCTGCGATATAAATAAGTCGTTTATTACCTTCTCCTTGATACAAATCCTGTGCGTCGTTACCGCGCCATTGTGCGCGGCGACGCGTTCTGTCGCCGGCAGACGCCGTCGGCTGCAACTCATTCTTCGAACTGTGTTGTGTGTTGAAACACATCTTTCTCGCACACCATTAATACCCAATACAAACTCAACGCGAACCTAGATGTAGATTTGCTTCTTGTAAAAATGTGATACAGACAGGCAGATGAAACATATATCAATCACAATGTTATTAAAACGAAACTGGAACAAAACTAAATAAGAGTGAGTTTTTTAACCAAGACAACATTCTTGCTGTGGCATCGCTCACCCGATCCCGAAATAGTGCTTCGCTATAGACACCGAAACATTGTTTCGGTACATTTATATTGTGCTAAATCACCTGTCGGCCGTCGACGGTAGGCATTTGTCGGCGTTTAGCCGTTGGCAGTCGGCAGTCGGCACTCCCCGGTAATCGGTGTTTGACTATCAGTCGGCATTCAGTGACAGCTGCTGCCGCGCGCTACATTACATATAGGGACAGCAAAAGAAAACGCGTGACAGGAAGATGGTCCTGTCGCCGTCTTGACCAATGACTTAACATAGTTATTGTTTGCATCTTTATATGTTTAACTTATACACTGAGGAATCATCATCATCATAATGTAATTCACGTTAAACAAAGTTTATACCAAGTAATTCTACAGCATTGAAACTAAACCGCCTTTGTCCATTGAATTCCAGCAATGCTATCTAGATCAACGGTCCACCTACTAGAACTGCGCTCAGTGGTTCGTGGGCGCCATTCAAGGTCTTCTTGCTCCAGGACCCAACGGGCCTGGGCATATTTACTCGTATGTGTCGCAGATGAGAGATTGCTTTTTCCTTCAACGCTCAGGCTCAAGGTATCGAAAGCGAGTGTAAAGCGGCGGTGTTTAATATCGGCGGCGCGGGATTATTGCTCCATATCTCAGTTTTATTGCGAACTGTACCCCCCCCCCCCTCCGTAGCGGGGAGGCGCACCCGTAGCCCCGTTATTCTCCAAAGCCGGTGACTTCTGACCTTTCTCAACAAACATTATTAATTTCTGGAATCACACATCCAGCGATAAGGGCTTTTATAAGTCGGTGATGATTTGCCGTAACCTAGTCTAATCAACACAAAACTTATATTTGCTTTTTTTTATAGCTCCATCTATATTTGTACAAAATATGTGTGTATGCGTAATGTGTGTATTATTATGAAAGTAACCTAATAAAAATAATTCATTCATATCTAGAAATTAGCAAATGAAGATATGGGGTAAAACTGCTACAAGTATACGTTATTAGGAAGAAAATTTGGATTTTAGGCCACCGGTGGTAGCGTGATCTGTCACTACTGATATTGCGAGGGATGTGCGGTTGGGGTCATTGCGAATGAAGCTCATACAGTTATAATGTTGTCCCTCGGTTGCACTTGCCTACAAATCGTCGTCAGGATTACTTCATGATTGTAGCCAACCGTTGTTTTGAATAATTGTGTTTCCCACGGCCTGTCCTAAATAACCGACTGTCAAAACTGAAAAAGTGAATCTCGTCCCGCTTCCGCGCCCACGTGTGTGGCGCCTCCCCTCGCACATGCCGCTTCTGTCCTGGTGACAAATCGTGGTGGCTCCCAATTAGTCTGGCGAAAACGCGCCTATTGCGGTCTGATTGAAAGCGTGTAATTAACGTTCCCGCCTATCTCTTTATAAAAACTAATTAAAATCGAACCTAATTGTACTATTTCAAAGTGATAGCATTAGGTTGGAATTACGATTAGGCATTAAAATAATTACTCCTCTTAGGGGCTATCAAATTGTCCTTCGTTCAAAATATAGTATAATAAGTACCGCCTCAGAACAAATAAATAAAACTAATGCGTATTAAAAAAAAAGTTTTTAAGAATATTTCTAGACCAAAATTAGCCCAATCGGTCCAGCCGTTGTCGAGTTTTAGCGAAACTAACGAACAGCAATTCATTTTTATTTATATAGATAGATATATGACTCACTATGTGATAGCTGCTATTCATACTGTAACTGTACTGTAAGATACATTTGAAATCATGGTTTAAGGAGATCAAACCATAGTACCTAAATTACACCGCCTGCAGTGGGACCTAGGTGCAACCGGATGACGTACCATCTTTACTTTGTATTTTATGAGTCCAATCGCGACGTGCGTCGTCGCAGCCAAGTCATTTCAGTTTGGCTATTAATTGATTGCACTCTTTTTAATTAATGTATCTGTTCCACATGTTTTAACTAGTTTATCATCGACGATGTTAACTGCAGATAGCATTTTACTTTTATTGTTTATTCAGAAAGAAACGCTCGAAGCAAATTTGTTTATGTCTATATATATCACACTGATATCGTTATCGATAGCTCGTCCGTGTGTATTAGTACAGTATAGATTCAGTCTACAAAAAGACGGATATTTGACAAGTAGTCGCCATAAGCCCATGTGTCACAGTCAAAGGATTGCAAGCCCAGTAAAGTGAACTTTGAAGTGGACAAATTTAATATATCTAGGTGAAACTTTGAAGCGATTGTATTCAAAAATATTAATAAAGGATTAGCTAAGACGAGAATAATAATCTGCGCCTCGAAACAAAAACACGGTGATCCGCTCTCGCTTCCGCTCCGCTCGGCCCTGACACGTCACCATTTTTTCCACACACATCTTCTTGTGCGGCTGGCTACTGGCACTCGTCCAGCACCAACTACTCGCAAACAAAAGTGCACCCTCACGCGTCCTCATAAAGTAACTTTTTCCTCGTTCAAAAGGGTTTTTGTTGACTTTGCCGTGTCATAAGGGGCGACATTAATTACGAGGCTAGTTGGTCTAATATGAATGATGTCTAAAATGGCTGCTGATATATTGGACGAGGAGTGCTAAGCCGGGCTGGGGCATCCGGTGCCCCCGGGTGGCCGGCGGATATACGTCACATTCCTATCAGGACCGGTAATTCGGTTATTGTCATTTTGTAACCAGGTTAGTTTCACTGATACATAATATTTTAGTGCTTTTGGATCGCTGGTTCGATTCCGGGATCGTCCTAGTATTTTATTTATGTCACTTAAAGATACTTGCTCAGGGCCTGTGGGTGGGCTCACATTAGTGCCCTTGCTTGAAAGCTATTGATTAAAGTAATTAACGTTGAGTTTCCACAATTAGTCGCAAAATAAATTAAAATTAAGGTAATAAACGCACATTGATATTTAAAATATTAAATGTTAGTAAATTCGTCTCCTCGAATTTTGTAATTTGGTTAAATCCTAGCACAAAATTAGGGTATCCGTTAATAACGGCACGCAAACACCAAGATCGTACTGAGAGCGGAGTTAGACTCTCCTTACATCTGTGGACATCTTTAAGGCCTTTTGGATTACCTTGTCACACTCCCACAGTTATGTATCAAGTTTCCGGCGTGACTTAAGCTCAAATGAAAAACAATACGCACCGAATGTATTTACGCTACTTTCTTTTCTAACTTATTTGTACATCTGCCTTTTTTCCAATTTTATTAACATACTTGTCGTTCATATATTAAAATATATGTTGAGCAATATTAATAACAGTTTATATTCACGAAATATAAAGCTAAATACATTTTTCTATTTACAGGACCTCTGTCCACATAACCGTTATTTCGTGATGAATAATTTTGGGAAGCTCCTCCGTAAACACAGACCCGTTTATGTACATATCGACGTAGGAAAACGTATTTGCTGTAAGCCTCAAAAAATCGAAAATTCGTTTTTTACATCATTTTGATCAGAAAAAAATTCTACGTCGATTGGTCAGACTCTCATAATTCTGACGACGAAAAAAAATCGCTTACGGCGTAAGTTTTTTGAAAAATTTTGATGTGGTCTTGGCTGTAAGTCTATCAAATACCAGTATATTTGATGCATTTGTTGCTTACGCTATTCTTCAAACAGACTTACGCCATTTTGGCAGGATGAGTTCTTTTTAATACCAAAACTTACATCATGTTATCCAGTTTTGCGAAGCCTTCATCTGATGAGTTTTCGGCGGTGTATAAAATAAATCTTTGTCAGACATTAAGCCTCGCGATCAATTTCCTTCTCAATGGCCAACTATCATGGAAATGGCTAGAAATAAACCCGTTTCCCTAAGAAGTTCAAGTACGAGATGTAAACTTTTGGGTTTTAATGACGTCGTAAATAAATCATTTAAAAAGAATCTAAATCTGCACATTTCTACTATAGCTAAGTTGTAATTTTTTTTAAAGAACAGGCCAAACGTGATCTATAAAAAAACTAACTATGGCAGTTGATGCTGAAAGTTCCGAAATTCCACTAGGAAATATCGGTAACACCAAACCAAAGGAACATTTGTATAGAGTGAAATTAATTGCCGATTTTATCCCAAAAATACAAGGACCTGATCTTGTTAAAAATTTTTTTCATCTAACTGCAAAAGAATTTTTGGACCTAGAACATAATAATAAAACAGTAGACCGGATACCGATCCTCTTCATCGGTTCTCATTGAGTATTTTAGAAGACATCTTTCTTTTTAATACATGCTTAAATGATGAAATTTATTGTTATGTTAATGTCAAGTTTTAAGTTTTCTTTTTAATAAACTTTTTTTAAAATTTCATTTTATGCAATATATTAAACTACTAATTACGTTCCGGGTTCAGTGGCGAGCCATGAGGGAGGCCTACGTCCAGCAGTGGACTGAAATAGGCTGACGATGATGATGAATTACGTTTGTTACACAAACAGTGTATAATGTAATTACGTTTTGAAAGTTTACAATGAATAAATATACCAAACTTACTGTCTTGTAATTGTATAATACTATATTTTAATACTATATTTTCCCCACCCCATTCACTTAAAACAATAACATCAAATCAAAAGAATTCTTCACTGTGGCTCACATCTATATAGTTTTACTTAAAAAAATATGTATGCCACTTACAGCATTTAAAAGTTCTAAACTTATTAGAATGTTTTGTTGCCATAGAAAATTCTTCATGGTTACAGCGTTTTATAGATTTGTAAAAAAATACTTGTTTGCTGTAAGCCACAAAAACACTGGTATTAATTGACTCAGAAGGATATCTATTTAAGTAACATGTAAAACAAGAAAAAATAAAAATACGTTTTTAAAATCATGTTCCTACGATGTATAGTTTTTGAGTAATGATTTTTTTTCTAATTTTAGAAATGTTTTTTGGCTCTGCTGAACATTTCGTGTTTTGAGGCTTACAGCAAATACGTTTTCCTACGTCGATATAATAACGTGGCGAGTCAATGTGGCTGTCCGTATAGGCACTGCTACATTTTCCTAATAAATCATTTTTCACGAACCGGTGTTATAGTCAATGTTCGTATTCTAGCTTTTGTTCTTTAATTTAAAATATTAAATATAATTATGAAAAATAAGGGAAATTTCCTTTTATGAACCTATTTTTTTTGTAAATACAGTCAATGATTGTAAAACAAAACCGTCCGATAGAGCAATCTTTTAGTTTTAGTAATAGTTTGCTTACAATTCAATTCCCTAAACACGATTATTACTGCGATGCGTTTATTGTTCGTTTTAGTAGGTACTGTTCGTCGGCTGCCTTACTTCGTCAACTTCCCTCCGTTTTGAGTACTTCAAACAAAATAAAACTATTCCACCTAGCTTAGCCCCTATAAAAGCAAGCTCCTAGTCGGCCGCTACGATGATTACCGAGATGCACTTGGCTTTATAAATAAGTGCTCGCTCACTAAAATACTTTGTATCGTTGTTTTCCAAGTCATATAACTCCCCCAGCAATGTGGCCTTCTGCTCAAGGCCATGAAACGCGCGAGTAGACTATCTAAAAGTTCATTTGCTACAAATGAAAATGTATTCATTTTATTAGACCAAACGGTCTCCAAACGGGTGTAGTGACGGATTTGGAATGCTTAGCATGTCTACGCCGATGAATACAGGCGAGGCAACTAGTTAACGTGAGAAATATAGCTCGGTATTTAATCCTGTACCAACCTGTCGAGGCAGCATCCGTGTGCCAATTCTCTCCATAATAAGGTTACTTATTTATGAATTAAATGTTATAATATTACGTGCCCTTGCTCACTTTGATAGACTACGCCTCCCACCGCGCATTGCGGGGCCTGCAGAAGCAGAAGTGCGTGGAATAGTGCGGCGGTTATCGGCGCGGGTCGCGCATTCTCGCATTGTCTCGAGCAATTTAAAGAAATGCAAATGTATGCTAATGACGGCCCCGAGCCGTTTGCTTTAGGAGACACGGTGGGGCCAGGTCACCCAATTTCAGTTTCGATTCATTTTTCAATCACTCAGTAAAACTCACCAAATATTTACTGATCTGGAAAACGTACTATCACAACGTGCAACACATCCCAAGTGTGTCGCACGAGGGTGAAGTGAAATATGGCAACACAAGGAAAACTTGAAAAGATATGTGTAAACAGATACAAATTTTGTGTAATCACAGAACACGTTGCTCGCGATGCAAGAGCAGCCAATATAAAGGCAACCAAAGGCTTTTACGAGTCTACCACAAGCGACGTAACAACTGCGAGCTGCAGCGGACCTTGTCCCGCGTTGCACCTAAAGTGTGTGATATTTATTTATTTAATTAATGAAATATGATATACAGAGTTAATAATTGCACTATAGGTAGGTATATCAAACAGTGGGCGTAAAGCCCCCTGTCCGGTGCCAGGACACCCTGTCTCCTCATCATTGACATTGACAGCCTGCTTGAAATTTAGTTTCTCAATAATTCACTTCAATTAACACACTGTTGCAATAAGCCACGAGGTCAAAGTCTGCCTCGTTGGTCTAGGGATTACAAGAAAGAGAAAGAAGAAGAAAGAAACACATTTATTCGGCAGAACAAATACGGGAAACGCAAGATACAGATTAGATGTGCCGCCTTTGGATCAACGGCTCCCGGATTCGATTCCGGGGTCGGGCAAGTGTCTTTGTCTAAACCAGAGGCACTTGCTCTGAGTCCGGCTGTCATTCGTGTTTGTGAATTACATGTTTGTAAACTGCCCCCGCGATACAGGCTACTTAGTGCAGGGGTGTCATTTTTATACGGAAAAAATATGATATTTAACATAAATTAATGCATTTCACAGTCCGTGTGGCCATGGACTTGAAATGTGGCATAGTCACAAACCCATTCCATAGCGTGTTGAGAGATGCAATAAAGGGACAAGAGAAGGAAAATAACAGTCAGTCTAGTATCCCTCCCTACTAGTAAATTAGCTTCCAATGACATTACCAATAGGTACATCCAACAACACACATTTATGTGCACAGATCGTCAATAATTTCCGTAATAGCAGTTATGGTCACTAGCTCCTGAATGTAACACTACAGAAAATAGCTAGTGACAGGCGAGGGACATTGCTTCGAAGCCTAGTTCCGTCACTCCTGGCTTTGTGCCCGCCCATAGGAATGGAGCCAGCTCGCCAGTATCGCCAGTAGGACGACACGATTGCCGCCAATCGATTGCCAGCCAAATGCCAAATGAAGTGATGGTACCCATTGTGAACTGGGACTGCGCTCGTATCAACTGCTGGCGACCATTGTCATTGTGTAGTATTTAAAGTTGAAGTGAAGGAGGCATACCACAATTCACGACATCTGACAACGAAGCTTTTCCAAAATCATATATGTAAACAAATTCTATGAAATGTTGTGGGTTTTCAACAAAATCATTACACAAGCATATTTATACTGATGATACTAGCTATGGGTGAAGTTATCGTATAGCTATTTTTCCGATCGACTTAGTAATTTCTGAGATTAGTGCACACAAACGCATAATTAACCGATACGAATTCAAAAATATCTCAGTGGAATAATTTCAACGTGTATTGGTTTTAACAATTCGAGTCACCAAAAATATCGTAGATTGAGGGATGCCGATACAGCATCGGGCTATCAGGGGAAAGCGCGGTATTAAGATTCCACATGTCCCCCCGAGCCCCCCTGCCCCCCTGTGCGACCCCACAACGCAATTTTTGCGAATGCTTTATGCTAATGTTTGCGATATCGCATTCGGCCGCTTTCTTCGGCGAGAGGCGCGGTGCGCGCTGCTCCGCGGAGTGTGGGAACAGTTTACTCCCACGTGCGGAGAATTGTGCTAAAGGTTCCACTAACTGCAAGTACTGCTGTTCGCTTGCACTTGACCTTTGGAAACAAACCCTGGCATTTGGATACTGGATTTTGTTACAGTGTGTTTACACCATACGCCACGGAATCGTTCTAAAATTTAAGATCGGTTATTGACAATACCTTAGCTTAGCATGGATGGATGTATAACCCACTGTGTCACCAACCCATTCCACTCTAAATATGTCGTATAAAGCTAGGTTTATAAACAAGCAAGAAGGTATGTAAGGAATTAATGAACCACTCTTTGGCTTAGGCACGATAGCCTAATTCCCTCCTTCAAATTAGAAGATGCTCAACCCAGCTGACCCTGTTACATCTTGATGAGATGTGACCGTAGATGGCGTAGATGCCGTTGAACATCACCTTGTCACTGTTGACACGGTTTTAAAGTCCACCAGCCAGAATTTCATATTTATTATTTCATATCAAACTTCTATCAAACTTCGACTTCTACAGCTGAATAAAGTCTCCCCCATAGATGGCACGAAGCACGTTCCTGTGCAGACCTTTATTGCTTAGTCTGTCCGTCTTCCTAGGCGAGAACGTCCCACGCTTTGCTTTCTCATATGCATATGGTAAATAAACTTATCGTAGCGCTAAGAGCCCCTTCGGCAGACGGTTGCGAGTCCATTACGCGCTTACGCAGCCTTAACGTAACTACATTTCGCACCACGCCACGCAATCATATCCCCATCCGCGCTAACACAATTTGCCACGACTCGATACAACTTGGTGCCATTTGGGATCGTGATTGCGCCATTCTTGCCATATCGTCTGGCGGAAACGGGAAAAACCAAATAATAGACATTAAAATTTGCGTGCGATCAATTCTCTAGCAGCTGCAATAGAATGAACACACATAAAGAATACATACGTAAATACTTTTTTTGTGAAGAATAGATGAATATTAGCCTAACATTAGCTATGCCAGTGTCAATCGAGTTCGTTTTGCGTCCGCCATCAATCCTAGGACTGGGAACCGCTGACAATAAACCCAAATCGGATCCCATACTACTGACACGCGGGATGTCTCCAGTTCATATTTGCTCAATCACATGGTGGGCCCTTTGGTACTGAAGAGTGCCCCGGATAATAAATTCGGCTTTTAGTTTACTCGACACAGGAATACCATCCACATAATGAAACCCCTCGCCGCCCCTCCCCTCGGCCCTCGCACTGATTTATGTGCCGTTGAAAACTTCCAAAACTCACCTACGATATAATCTGCCGCAGTAGCTCTGACATCTCGAATTTAAAAGGAAACTTTGTATTTGTGCGCTCCCCGATCATTGGGAGCTATATAGTTGAGTGACTTGACGAATGGACGCAACTAAATAAATAAAACTAGAATACATTTTCATAAAAACGTGATGAATTGTGGATCCAAACACGTATTGTAAACGAAAAAGAACCTACACCACGAAAACATGTAGTAGTAGATGTAATAAATCCAATTCTTGTACACTAACAGTTAGAATATGCCTGTTCATCCGATCACTCCTATACTCCACAGGATCACTCGCTGACCAAATTCACAGCTGCCTTTAAGTTCGTAGGAAAACTCGTGGTCACGATCTATTTTGACAAGCACTCATGAAATTTGAAATAAAAACGCGCACCCTTCCCTTCATATGCATGCAGTCATGCTGCTCCCTACAGCGTCGCTCGCTCGGCGCAGCGTAACTTCACGGCGCAATTTAGAAATGGCCCCTTACACGATTATGTCGTTAGATATTGTCAACAGAATTTCAACTTTATCACCTTTGTTCAGAAGTGGAAATTGTGCTTTGCAATTTGTTGGCAATGTAAACAGCGCAGGGATAATCTTACTAATAGACACGCAGCGGTTATACGAAAAGTTGGGCAATGACAGTTCCCTCCGCAATTGGCGCTACTTGGAAACAAATATTGGGAACAAAATCTACTACTCTCGCGTTTAAATGAACTAGTTCATAACTGTTCTCTACATACTCAGCACACGATGACATAATCCAATTTACCGTAGGTAAAGCTTACGCGGGTTGCCATCTGAATGCTGTAAACTGTGCAATAGAATCGTGTCTGATGCTGTGGACGGAAGATTACTCTTGTCAATGTGAACATACGAACCAAATATGGCCCAGTTTATAGGACATTTTAATCCAATTCTTATTAATTATCGTAGACAATGGAAAGGAACATCGCTAAAGATGAGCAGTTTCCCTGGCTCTTCGAAATTATGTTACTCACGTAAATCGACTCATTTCATAAATTCATTGCTACAGCTCTAAAACAATAAAATGTGTAATACAATATTCATAGCGCGTTACAAACACAAAACACTTCGCAAAGCCCCCACCCGCGGAGCAAGCGATGACCGCTCGCTCTACGAGCAGTGAGCACCACGCAAATTCGTCTTAGGGCGACTGCTCACCTCGCGAGGAAGTCACCCAGTCTATTCAAACTCAAAAGGAACTTTATTTATGTAGGTTTCATCACAAAACTCTTATAAATACTACATATTTACCTCCGGTACGGAATGTCGCTTTTTCACGGATTTATCTCGTGTATTTACATTGTTTAATTCCCGATGTTTCGACTGCTTTGCAACATCGGGAATGAAATAATGTAAATACACGAGATAAATCCGTTAAAAAGTGTTCAATTTCAAGGTGTAATAATCGCAAAATCCTAAGAATCCATTCTGTAGTTTCTTTTTTTTTTTAAATTCGTCTATTATACAAAAAGCACTTAAAAGCATAGTGAGAGCAAGTTCGCTAGATGTATATTGCTTATTAATTCAAACAGCAGACTGCACTTTTAATTCGGGGGACTGCGGTCTGTGAATGATTACTAAACTGACGACCAGAACTATGGTAGAAGGTTTTCAGGTTTGTTTAGGCGTCGTTTCGAATGGGTAGAGCCAGAGCACTAGTGTTGGAATCGCGACAGCTTAAAAACATTGATCACAAATTGCATTTCAAATGAGTGACAGAAACTCTGATTCAGATTCAGCTTAGCCAGGCGCATTATTGTCATCGAGATGCCGCATATTGTGTAAACTGTGCTTAACAATTGTCTATATTAATTCTCAAAGCGTCTGGTGGTAAGGGTGCGTGCACACTGCGACGCGTCGCCATTCAGCGCTAATGAACAAGTTGGAGAGCGCTCAAACGAGGGCTAAGCGAGCGCACCCCGCCAGAATACTAAGCGAGCCCCCGGATTCACTTCTGCGCGCATCTTTTAATCATCTACTGCTGTTTATTCTTCATCGTATTACATTTCAAAACATTTTACGATAACTAATTTAAAATCAATTTTATTTTCCTTTTATCGCAACACAGCCTCTCTTCGTTCCTGTATGGCGAGGGTGGCTTTCCTGGCATTTAATTGTCAGAAGCAAAAGGTCACTCACGCCCCGAGCAAGTATATCTAGCGTCTAAAAATATACTTTTATTTAATGTCTATCCTTATAAACTGCTTTGCCATTAATAAATGACTCCGGAAGAATATTTTCTGCCATGTCCAAATTTATAGCTTATTTTTTAAGAAGACCGTAAACGTAACATCGCACCAAACGGATTCTGTTTTATTGTCCTATCAGCCGCAGTTATTGTGACATTTACTACAGTCGCAACACACTTTAGTATTATTGTTCAAGAAATATAAAACTGAGATGTGGGACGATTTATTTGCAAAGTATTCTTACCCAATTTATAAATGTATGAGCCATAACTTACGTTGAACAATGATTAGTTTGTATAGATAAATCGGCAAAAGTAATTTTATAAAGAAAATTCTACATGAAATATTTCATCAACAAACCCAATATGTTGTCCCTGATGCTTACAGTTTCCCAAGCGCTATTCGTAGAGATTTCGTATTCAGGGATGGTTGTAGATTTTGCGAAAGTTTACCACAATGGCGGTCAATGTCCCGGGGTAAGCGATCAAACGACGCTTGCCATTCTTTTCTGATAAAACGACTCAACGTTGAGAAATGTTGTTTGAAGTTCGCCAACGCTTTTGTACGATCAGATAAAGTATTTTTACTCAAATGTATATACATATCAATACCTTTCTCCTCCTTTCTTATGTTTGAATCGAAACGTATTTGTAGTTATGTTACCTAACAGGTAAGGATAGCTCTGAACTTTTAGAACTAAGCGCGTGCAGAGTCCATTTCACGCGACCGTCGTTGGCTTTGACCACGGCTGCCCTGCAGAGATAGATATGGCTCCGCACCACGTGTCCGAGAAGAGGTCTCATTTCACGAAACTTTTTAAAATATCCCCATGCTATTAGTATTACAATTTGTATTAAAACTATAATTTCAATGTGTAATAATCGCGAAAACCTAAGAAATCATTATAATATCATAGTTTAGTTCAGCGATAGCTTTACTTTTTTGTTGGTGGTCAGGATAATTATTACAATAGATTTAGTTTGGCCAGCGTTGGAGTGTAACAGTGCCTCGCAGCAACGCATTTTCAAGACGCAACGGTGTCGGCCAACTCCGTGGCCCGTCCCGTCCAAAGACTGATTGCGAATAAATTCTGCCCCTCACCGGTGGCGCAGTTCCCGGGTCCATGTGTAAGGCGTTGTCGCCTGGGGTTAGACTCCCGTATTGTGCTTCAATTATATTTAATACACCTCCACTTGGTTTATATTGCATAAAACTAAATTTTGCAAGGGGCATAAAACGGTTTTAAGTGTTGCAATTCCAACTAGTTTTAAATTAACGGAAAGATTGTTAACGAGGACATATATGGTCGAATCACAGAACTCCAGGAACAATGTTCTGAACAATATTACTTTGCTTGTAGTTAAAGTGTACATAATTCTGATATAAAATATACTGAATTAAGTGCGAATTGCATCCGTAGACGACAACGTATGTACTTTGCCGAGCCAACACTCCGAGCTGCCAAACGATAATGATCCGTATTTGAAGAAGGCCAAGAGCTCCCCTTGGTATTGACAGGCTCGGTGCGGGGCTATTGTGTGGTGGAGAGTGGAGGATCTCGCGAACATACTCGTGTGGAGCGCGGCCCAATTCGGTTTGGCGGCAAATTGTGAACGCGGCGCTTATGTACGGTTTGGCCGAAACCTTCGTGCGACATTTTATCCTGCTATCTAATAAAATCGTAGTTTTTGGTAGATACATATGTCGTCGTCGTCGACAGCGTTGCAGCCCATAAACTCCCTACCGAGTCGAACCTCCTCCAATTTAATGGAGGGTAAATAGACTACTGTGCTGACTGGTTTGTATCAAGTTTTCCTTCTCTCGCGGCTAGGTGATTTGCCTCTTGCGTTCCTTTAGTCGATCTTAGAATGGTATGAGTTGGTGACATGTTCTATTCTAATTCCGTCACCACACAGACATCTCTGACACTGACATGTATATACCAAAAAGTGACTCTTGAGGCTTGTCTGTTCGTTCAATTTAGACGACACTTTCACAGTCACAGAGCAAATTAGTTACTTGTTACATTAAAACCGTTAGGGCTTTAATACTTGGAACCTTGGAATACCAATGGCATTAAGTCCGCCTTTGTTATCTCTATGTGCAAGGAGGAGAAGCTAACGTTCGACAAGGAGAAAAGCTTGGGTCCAAAAAATCTTGCCAAGCGTTAAAAGAGATCCTTATTGGTAATTATTATGATTTCAATTATTACGACCGAAGATTTATTAGTAAATTTATACCTATGCGAATTGTGTATAGATTAACTTTTATGCCAACCAATTCTTTCTAGGTACGAGCGACTCGTGTAATTAAAGTTCAGTAGCCAGTCAGTTCAGACTCCGGCACAGTATGAGAGGAATACTGCGCAGTGCGCTCCGTAGTTGGCCCTCCTTAAATGCTCTATTTCGCTGCTTGGTGCCGCTGCTACATTACGCTCGTTCCTTGAGCACTCGCCTAAATTAAAACATTCGCTTTAATAACTCCATTTAGTTCGTATAGTGGTGCGGGAACTTATTTGTTTGAGACGCGGCTCAGACCATATCCTTCAACTGTGTTTCAATAGGTTTTCTACTATTTCTTACTTTAAGAACTGTAAAGTGGGTTTTCCAGTATTTAACTCACTATTATGCCTGGGGTTTGCAACGGAACGTTTCAGCTTGTGTTTTATGCCGGGTAATGCAGGTGATTCAAAGTGCTTGTTGGAATTTATACTAGGTATTTCTTCCCTTAATGGCCGTTTGTCATGATCCAATGGAGAAGATGCAATTCAAATTGAAATGGAACTTTATTCGTGTATGTTTTGTAACACAATTCTTACTAATCGTCGTGTTTAAATCTAGAATCATCATCCCTTCGCCCTCATACCACGCTAGGTGGTAATCTCCATACACTCTTATCAACGTCATATCTACATTCACGTCTTTCATATGCATGTCTCATTCTCACAATCTATCCATCTCTTTGCCCATCACCTGTACGTCCATCCACGTTCCGGATCTACAACCGGTTCGAAATGCCGTTGCACAGAAAAAGAGATGGCAAATAACTCTGTGGTTGCAAAATGGTGCTAGTGGCAGTTGCAGCTCCTCACAGCTACTTCGCCATGTACTCTACAATTGAGCTACCGCTTATAAGTGAAGCAAGTTTGCTTTCAAAACAAATGATTGCAAAATGATCTGCAAGCTCCTTCCTCGGAAAATCTCGGAAACCCTTGGTCAATTTTACTTTATAATAATTTTGGTGCTAAATAACGCACATTCTCGCAACTTATTGCGCGGGATCCAATAAAGTGGGCTATAACCCAATTTGCCGGGATATTGGCAAGCTATCATAATATTTCCCTGTGGAAGGAAAACGGGCGATTGCCATCACTCACCGTAGGCCGACGTAAACGGGTTAGTCATTCAATAAACATTGAATTACACCTATTTATTCATTAAGAGATATGTTAAATTTAGCACACTTACCGTTATTGATACCTGACCTGCTCCGCACCCGCATCGATAGTCCCGTCCCAACTAACTTAAATGGGTGAAAATACAACTTAATCATATTATATAAAATTATTTTATAATGCTTTTCCACCACAACCATTCTACAAAAAATATCGGGCAAGGAACTTTTAGTCGCTTAATCTAACTTTAGCGATAATACATTTCTGGTAATAAAAAAGGATCTTCCGGTCGCGTGGGTCAAACTTCTTTGTGTTTAGTGCACTCGTTACTGGTCGCTGATATACTGCACTGAGATTTAGATGGGCTTGCCTCCGCTCCGCTCCGCGACGGTTTGTGGCGGGCGGGCGCGCTGCTTGCCACCGGCTCCGCGCGGTCACTTTATTTGACTCGATTACGCTGAGTGTGGAAATAACATAAACAAATCAATAAAACTTCCTTGAAAACAATCTTTATACCACCACCATAAATACGTCGACTTTCCTCTGGCATTTCACTCGAGACGTCAAATTCGGTTCTCTAATAAATCTTATCGAGAGTTGACGCTATATATCAGCTATTTTATCCAAAAGTGTCTGGCAATAAACAAATAAGGATCAATATGGAGCTTTAGGGATAATCAACGATCGCGGCAACTCACCTCATAATATCTGGAGGAGGTTAGGGCTTGGCGCGTGACGCGAATGCCAACGGGCGACAAAACGCGACAAACATACATATTTACCTACAATACAGGCTACAGGGTGGTGGGCGCTGCACTGGCATGGTGGGAAGTGGAGGAAACTAGCAACCTCAAAGGTAGTAATATCACCCAACAGTTAAATTATATCAGTGTGTGAAAAATAAACATATGAGAGATGACCGAGATTCTTTTTACTGACTGAACCTTCACCGTTGTAAGGCACGCGCGACGACGTGAAGGTTCCGTTACATACAGTTTAAAATCACATGAAAAGAAATGTCACATATTTATGGGCTTCAAATTCAAATTGTAAGGTCTAACTGATGAAGAAAATATTCGCGGTGGCAAAAAGGTATTTGATAACAAAGCGATATTAATTTTCATTATCAGAATTGGGTTTAGTGTATAAATATAATATGTTGCAAATTGAAATGAATTCTGCAATCTTCATCAGAGAAATTAAATTACATAACACTTTTGAGTTTTCGTAGGCAATTTGAACAAACCTTTGAGGAGTAATACACGAAATGGCGTAATCAACATCAAACGCCGACGCAAAATACGCGTTTAACGAATTTAATGTCGCCGCGGAGTCGCTAATTTCCACCACCAGCAAAAAGGCACAAGAACAAAGCTTATTTAGTATCATTTAGTGAAAAATAACAGCTTTAAGGGATTAGTCTGGTCTCCTCCAGTAACGCAGAGGGAATACGAAATATTAAGATTTTCGTCGTATAAGTTGTTATTTACTTCTATCGGCTCTTATCACACCCTCAGAATAAGAGCCGACTAAGTATTCTGAATTCGTTACCAGACGCACATAAATTCGACGCCACAAGAGACTTGTACTGATACCTAATTAGCTAAATATGACCAACTAGGCACCAATTAGACGGTTAGGCGCGATCCGCAAGATCCGCGGAGATTGTACCGAACGCGTCTTACGCTCGTGTACCGGTTAGCACCCATGACGTAATGAGCTACCTCGTATTCAGCCCGTGACGTCACGCACGCTGCCCACCGATCCTCGCCCGAGTTGGAGCCCATTGGCACTACAAGTGTGAACACTATGTCTACGGAAAAACCGCGCACTTAGTGCGCCGCTGACCGCGCCTCGTCACGAGACGTGATTAAAGTGCTTTACACTTTTACGACGTTTATGGAAATACGATGAGATTTAATATGAATATGAAGTGTACATTAAAATGCAAAGCTCGTGAATCGATAACACAAATTCAGGCAGAACTTAGCTGTTATTGACATATCAATATTAAACAGAGGACTCGGACTTGACAGTGATGATTTGACACTACTTACGCATCAGTCGCTACTTCACGAACAGTATTTTAGGGAAGACTAGATTGAATCATAATAATAAGAAGCTTTAATAAATATGAACAATATTCCAGCAGAAAAGATATGCTACGTTTACTTTAGCGCGCAAAGGTTCCACTCGATATGAATGAAACACTGAGTCTGACTCGCAACATGGCAAAGCCGAGTCTGAAACGCGACGCGTACTCTGAGGTGCGTTCCAATCTCAGCGACGCGTCCGGACCAGCCCTATTTGCACTTCCCTCACGATTTCGATAGCCATAACATGAAGCTTCATAATATAAACTCAAGCATGCTTATGACGTGAAATCAATTTGCCGCCGACATTTCTTCAAAACATTTTTTCAACATGAGAAATCACACGTTTCGTTGGCGCTTGTAAAATCTAATAAAATTGGTCTTTACTCTTCTCTTTATTATGACATGCGCCTCGCTCGTCGCTCCTTTGCATGAGTAATAAATGAACTACAGGCATTCTGTCGAATTGTGCCTACCAAACTTTCCAGTGTCATCCACCGGACCAGCTGTCCTACGATACCCGCTTCGATTCCTCCATGAAATAGGAGGAGGCCCCAGTCGGCAGTGCATTATCGATGGGCCGGGTCAATAAACAGCACTAGCCGCAGTGATCCCGCATTCCCCCTTCCACGATAGGCATATGTAGCCCATGTGTACATTCCCTAAAGACAGTAAGTTGCGATTATTTTGGCATGGGGCATTTGTTTGTGCGAAGGTTCCATACTAACGACGTCGTAAACATACAAAACGTGTTTACGCCCAGTCCAGCACGATAAGCTTATTTAGTTGAAGGACTATATCCGTTATGCAAAGGAAAGTGATATCAGTATCGGGTGGAGATCTGCGGGGCGCCGGCCCGCGATCGCAAATCGTCTGCAGCCAAGGGAAAGCCCTTTATGGTGCCTAGACACGGCACGCGGTTGTTGGCGCCTCTAATTTAATACTCACGTGGCTATTTACAGTTCCAAATTCCACTTTCATTTATATTGCCCGTGAGGACCCGCGGGGCAACGCGAGCAGCACGGGGTTCACGAAAAGTCTAATAACAAGAGGAAGAAGAAGGTTTTTACAATTTAATCTTTTATACATAGAACAATTGTGATTTCAGCAGCTTGCCGTTCACCTGTGCTCCCCACTATCTTCCCTCCTTTACCATTATTGTACACCGTTTGGAATCCACCGGAAGTTGCGATGTTTAATATAAATGAGAAGACATTTCGGTCGGCACGCTGTACCAACATCCATGTCCATTGATATCCCGGCAGCTCTTCGCTCTGTTCACGTCCATTTCTCGCCACCTGTCACGACACACACTGATCGCCTACTGAGCGTGCGTTACTTGTGCGGCCAATCTCCTAGAATATCTCAGTAGTATGCAGTTCGTGTGGGATGCATTTCTGACCGCCAAACTGACTATCTCGAACTGATCCGGTTGATATTCAAACTCGAATCGAACATTTTCCATAAATGGGAACAGCTCCACAGAAAGTTATTGTTTATCTGACGAACGCCCATTTGTTGCAGGTACGCATCATTTCAACGATGACTCGACACATTCGGAGAACATCTACAATAGATAAGTATGAAATTTCGTAACCGCGCCATCGGAGAGTTCTTGTGGATTATCGTGGACGTCAGTACCGAACACTTGCGTGTCGTTTGTTTTGTTAAATGGTCTACCATGCTAATGAAATGGCCATATGGCGACGGATTTACGGTACGTCGTGCAACCAAACCATTTAATTCATAAGAGACCACCAGAGGAATCCGCACCCAGCGTGGACACTCTTCCACTCTAATCAAGACCTATCGTTTGCAAAAATACGTCTGTAGAGCAGCATTCTGAACTCGTAGTTTCAATATGAATGTGGGTGGACGCAAGGGTTGCGGGAGATCAAAAGAGTTGCATGGATTGTGAGAATGAGGAAATGTGTATGAAAGGGTGGGACAGGAGCCGTAAGATGATAGTGCTCATTTTTATTATGACGATTTTTAAGATTTTTGTGATAAAACCTACGTAAATAAAGTTCCCTTTGCGTTTGAGTTCGTTTTTTCTGGTTCCAATTAATTTAGCCAACGTTACAGCACCTTTTCGCTGCATTCAGAAACACTTCGAAACCAAACACATACTTTGTAATATCTCTAACAATACATAACAAAACTATAATAATTTACTCGAAAAGTCAACATTTCGATTAGCCGAGTAGCCGAGTGAATATGACACATGTATACAGTTATTGTCAGGACAGAAGGTCCATCAAGCCGAACACGAGTTTCTGTGTATTGTCTGAGATGCCGAGCGGTAGCGGCGGACTCCTTATGACTGATGATGCCGATTAGCTTGAGCGATGCGGGCCATGGCCTGCGGGGGCAGGGGAGTGGCACCTGAGGAGTGACATCGGTCACGACCAGAGCGGCCATCACTCACATCGTGTCCGCGACACGAGGACCGATCGACAAGCTCACTCCGGCCCGCGAAGAATTATAGGGCGATGGAAGGTTCATTAAAATGCAATGCGTAAAAAAATACACTCTTTTAGGAAATCAGTGTAGATCTAGTTGTGTGGCGGTAGAAACAAAAAATTATTTTGATTGGAAATTATACTCGATTCTGTATGTCATTTCGCTCTTTAAAAGCCCATTGAATTCAACTGCAGGCGGGGGGAGATCTTCAGAAGATAAATAAATGTGAATTCACCAATCTAATTGGTTCCGAGAGGAATTTTTCGTATCTCCAATTTAATTGTCGGACCAAAATAAAAAATTCCAAACGCCCGCCCGACTAAACCTGATTACCGGCCGTTGTGCGCCAAATTAAATTCGGATAAAGTTTTTTGTCTCAAAATCCACCAACCCCCTCCCCGCGGCCCAAGCCCCTCGCCCGCCCGAGCCTCTTCTAATTGGGACACACTTGGCGACGCTGGCCGGCGCGCACTTGCCTATATCGCTTAGCTATGAGCTTGCTCCGCTTCGGCCAACTATCCCTTGCTTGCCCCTCGTCAATGCCTAATTATGGCCCCCAGTTGTCCTGCAGTAGGTCTCTTTCAAATTCTGGCCCATTGCCTGATCATCCGTCAATTTAAACACTTTTATTTCTACTCGTAATATCGTGTTTTGTTGCACAGCTGAGACGTTTGTCCCAACTTTCCGACTTCGGAAATTACCCGTATACAAAGTAGCTCCATTAATACTACACTCGAACAAAGGCCGATTACGTTATATTTTCCTACCGGAGCACGCGTACTTAAGAACTAGTTCACCCCATAAATTCCTGACAATCCCTCCCGAATGGTCGGATGAGCATCCATCATGGCGGCTACTGCAGCGGCGGTGACCACACGCGCTCAAGGGTCGCGCACATCTTGATCTACATTCCCGAGATGCACAAACAATAGACGCACACTACCGTCGGACAATCCGGGAATAAATCTCTTCCCAGGAATAGCGGCACACAGAGACACGCGGCAGTACCAACAGTCACAATCACAGATCTACCTTTTTTAAGTCCCATTTAAGATTATTGCTTCTTGTACTTCGTCGCGTGAGGCTTCCTATCTCAGAGTGACGTAGTCTTGGATGTCTGTACAAAGTTCTATTACTGCCTGACTAGTTTTACAATGGTCTACGCAGCGCAAAGTATAATCCAGTGAAATATGATGCTATTAGTTCTGCCGCAATGCCTTCTTTGCACAGAATATTTTGGTAAACACCATTTACTGATTCGTCCTTATTGTTTCTAAAAGACGAATAATTTGCTCTCCAGGCGGGAACAAAAAAATACATGAAAAATTGCGCTGATTTTAGTGAGTTCAGTTGCAAAACGATTTTGGCAATCAATATTATACATTCTCCAGGTGCGTTCTCCGCATATTAGATTGTTTTAATCTTTGTTCAGATCAATATTTTTGGTTGGTGTATTCAAATGCCAATACGGCAGTACGTTGTTTTCATTTCAATACCATCATCATCATCACCAGCCCCCATTAGTCCACTGCTGAACGCCCATGTTCCCCCATTTTTAACCCCCGACGCCAAAAGAGGGTTGTTATAAGTTTGACATGTCTGTCTGTCTGTCTGTGGCACCGTAGCTGA
This sequence comes from Clostera curtula, assembly GCA_905475355.2. NCBI lineage: Eukaryota > Metazoa > Arthropoda > Insecta > Lepidoptera > Notodontidae > Clostera > Clostera curtula. The sequence goes on along the minus strand of FR997803.1, from coordinate 88,546 downwards.
CGAACGGATGAAGCGATTTCAATATAAAAACCCCCGACACATTAACGTTTAAAAAGTAAAAAATAAATACATCGCGTTGGGGGACCAAGGGCAGGTAATAAATAAGTGGGAGCGGTCCCCCAACGCGATGTATTTATTTGTTACTTTTTAAAGGTTATTGTGTCGGGGGTTTTTTTTAATTTAATTTTTATTTTATACTTTTTATAGGTACACACTTAATATAATGTGGATGTTGTTAAATTGCACGTGATCCGCTTTCATTTGATAGCCCACTCGATTATATTTGCAGACATTCGGTTATTCTTCCCCACTTTCACCTTCATAACTTTTAAACGGCTCAACCGATTTTCATCAAACATAGACATGTTTGATGAAAATCGGTTCTTAGACAAGAACACTCGCCCGTAACTCACCTTTCGTGAGCTACGGTGCCATAGACAGACAGACAGACAGATACGTCAAACTTATAACACCCCTCTTTTTGCGTCGGGGGTTATAATATGTTTCATCTAAAAGAATTACACTCCTCCTAACAGAGCAACTAGCGCACACCATTTGCCGAATATTCGTTATATCTGTTGGACGACTTCTGGCAGCCGTGTGCACTCCCTAGGGACCGACAATCGCGTTAGGGGCGCCACCAACTTTGGTCCCGCCATAAAAACTCGCAACACTTGCAACTCGGAGCCCGTCAACTTGATATTTTATCTAGCCGTGCGCCCCGCGGGACCTGCTCGTGTTGGTTCCTCATTAAAACTCAAGCCAAACGAGCGTTGTTCAACAGATTCCGAGGGACCTGTTACATAAATCTCTCACTTGATGTGGCTTCATCAACTTTTCAATGAGTGAGAAGAGTGTCTGTTCTTAGTCAATACAGCTTCTCCTTTCTGCACTCGCATTGTTTCCAGTTCAGCGTCCGTCTCGTTGGTGAATTCAAACAAGGAAGTTCAATCAAAAATAGAAACCCAGGAGTGCATTTACGCGATTATATTTTTAGATACGATAATATTAACAATAGATTTATTTTGAAATTATGTTTATTGGCATCGTTTTCATAAAACTTCTACATAGAAAATGGTAAATACCCAAGACTTATTAATAGTCTAAAATACAAGATTATCGAGATGAGCGCCAATTCGAAGCGCACGTGAGTGAAGTCACGAGCAAAAGTCAGCAAGATATAAATAATCGTTAAAAATTAAATGAAAGATGTTCAATCAAAGCCCTGGCACTCGCTCGAGCAGAAACACCCATTAGCATGACAATTGCACGTCAACCGCACCTGCCTGAGAAGGTTTGACGCATGCTACTGCATCTTAAACTTTATTCCCGTAACGAATAAGAGTCATGCACGTATACAAGTGTCGATCACAAAGAGGACGTGGTGTCATCTCGCACCGCTCGGCCCATTTGGTCCCGTATCGCCCCACAGGCGAGGAGAGGTCGTGGCCGTGCCCCAAGCGCCGTCGCCCACGTGTGTCGCTGTCGATCAATTTGTGTGACAAATGAAGGCTTTCTGATGACTCACGGGTCCGTGAAATTGATAGATGGACCACCAAAAACGAACCTTCACTTTAGAAATCACTGACATCCTGTAGAATACACGCTTTCAAATTTCGTCCTCAAAGCAAGGTTTTCAATATTATTTAAAAAACCACAGTTGGTTTCGGCAGAAGAAAAATGTTAAGACGTCGGGTATAGTATATTATTCTTAAACGACCCACTACTGAGTCGTTGCACTAAACATGTAAAACAAGAATTAGTATTAGGTCTGGAGGCATCGTCTACTAGCGGGAGACTTGGTATCGACAGTTACGGCCTATTGACACGCATTCAGGAGGCGGCCGTGCAACCCGCGAGCCGTGTGCCGCTGCACTGTCGCACAGTCTGTATCGGCTGATCTCCTCTGTACTCATAGGGCGGCATATAACGTTGTATTTCTATTGGCTACTGGTAATCAGCCAAATATTGTTAGATTGGTACCAGCCCCAATATAATTGGGAAAAGCTGAGTATGTAGAAGCATAAAAGTTCGCCGGAACCTCTTCTTGTTTTTAAAGGTAAATTGTCTAAATACAAGTAACAATAAAAATGGCACATCCGACCTATCCTTCGCTTAGTATTCCCATATTATTTTGGAGCCCGAGTAATTCCACCGGCTAGCACTCGGATCGCACGAAGACCCTCTGGGCCGACGACGATTCGTTAGAGGAACGGTCTAATCATTTAGAATGAAAAACTAATTAAAGCCACCCCCAGGCACCCTCCGTCCCCCGCGGCTTCATTCAGCAAATTTAAATACTTCCAACAACATCATTACAGCGTTGCGTCCTGTCAGGGATACAAACGAAAACCGATTACCCGCCCATACACTCCAAGTAGATAGTTGGAGTGGCTCCGGTTGACATCATGTACATTTCAAAGAGACCCTGCGACTGTGAGCCTGCGTGCAAAAGCAGTGCAGCGGAGGCGTATTTGAAAACTTTTTTTAGTGCTTAATTATCAGGAGATTAATTATTGGTATCCATTGCGCATTCATTGGATAGCGTGTAGCGAATAAAATGTACTTCGCACCCACGGGCTATCAGATCAGAGTCAGTGGCTCGGGTCTCTCATAAATCCCCAAATTATCACTTGCATCACTCGGAGGGAAATTACAAACAAAATTTAAAGCTTTTATCGTAATTGCATTGGGTTTTATAGCGTCATTTAACGCGGTGAAATTAGGATTTAATGAGAGCGGTGTGGGTTTCACTAGCGACGCGCATTCACCGCAATCTACGGAACGGTTTACGATTATGACACTAATAATGTATTATTTAACAATCAATTTATCAGTCGCGGTTCAAAATGTACCGTCTTGTCCAGCTTGGGAGTAATGAGCTCGGAATAAACATAATTCATGGGACATGAAACAGGCGCATTAAGATCAGGCGGTGGCCCACAAATGTCGTCATTAACTAGCATATTATAAAGCTAGCCGCGCCTGGGGGACAAACACAAGTTGAAAAGTTCCGCAATTACGTCAAGTTTGTTTTTGATGTTAGTGTTTTATACGCAAATAGTAAACACGGTATATACATCTTTTCGTTGCGATATTTTTACCCTTGAAACATGAGTAGTGGATTCAGTCCATAGTTGAAATATTTCACCAATCTCAATAAAGTTATGTCGTACCGTTACATCAATATTTGCGGCCATATTTCTTGAAGCCACTGTACTGTGTAAATTTTGTTCAGCTTGTTCTAACAAACTGTAAGTGACAAAGGAGTGTCGCATAGGCTTAAAGGCGGTGTTGATCACCGTCTCGTCTGAAATGAAGCGAGAAATGCGCCCGAGGCGATGGAAAGGCAGGCTCAAGTCGCCGACTGCGTTGAACCTCCAGTTGGTACCAAGTTTGTACCGGCGTGCGACCATACACATCTGCCAGTTCCCCTAGCAGCACGATACAAACCTTTTGTGCTAAGCCTTCTTGTCATGAAGCTCAGTAGCCAAATTTCCCTCTATGAAATTGGAGGAGGCCCATCTCAGCGGTGCTTTATTCGTATTACTTACTACTCCTGCGTGGATGAAATTGCAGAGGAATGTCCGGTAAACTAAAGCTCGATGAGTAAGCCATGGCCTTCCGAGCCTCAAGTCCCGACCGAACTCGAGCGAGTAGCACCGTGACGGGATCTGACGGAAGTATGCACCGGGAATGCTCGATATTTAATTAGAGCAGCGCGTTTTTGGGCCCCGCTCGGCTCAGAGGAGTTCACTCGCCCTCTACCCCGCGGACTTCAGTCCAATTAAATTTTATTGGAGCCAGTCGAAAGTTAAGCCCCAATCGGAATTGGAAGAAAAAGCTCCCTCATTAATAAAAGAGGTTGTATTGTTTGTGGGTGGTGAAGACGCGCCAATCGATTTGGTGTAAATCGTCAGCACCCCAGCAATCGAATGACCACTACGCATTCTCCGATTTCGTGAAGGGGAATAGGCCTGCTATGCTACGTCGGCCAACATCTTGTGCATTTCCAATTCCACTTAGATAAATATCGCAGAGTATATGACGACTCCTAATTACGTTGAATGTTGACATTTATCTTGGGACGTTCGTATTATACTGTCATCAGTCATCGCTATGAGACGGGACTGCATCGGTACACAGTGGAGACCCTTTTGCGCAACGAAGTATAAATTGAGTTGCGTAAATCCGGCTTTAATTTGGAGTTATTGTCTCGGCCCGTAAGGGTGATGCCCCTGTGCAGCAAATTCACTACCTGGATGCCCTCTAATCCAACCTTATTATGTTAGTTGCTACACGATTACGACTACCGTGGGCTACGATTATGCTACGACGGTTGCTACGAGCACTATGCAGTTTTTGGTTCCAACATTCTTCTAATACGAGTTCAGACCCAATCGGCTAATATTATAAATTATAACAATTTGATCGTTTGTTTCAGGTCCGCCGGGGCCACCGGGCAAGCGCGGCAAGAAGGGCAAGAAAGGAGACCCTGGCGACCCGGGCCCACCGGTCAGTATGCTCGTTGGTGCTGTGACTAATTACTGCTGTATCCATCCAGTGATCATCATTAATAACTGGGTGCCAATAATGCAATGGTCTAGATTTATTGCGCTACTTTCCTCCGTTTTGTTGCAATGAAGAGCAGCTTCCCCATTCTGTCTCTGAACCTGCCCAAATGAATACTGGATAATCAAAGTACGGAACTAACCTTACTCATGGAAACTCAAAACGCAAAGCCTTCCACCATACGAATATATTCTTCTGAAAGTGCCTCTGCATTATTAGAGGGCGGCCATCAGTTCTGAATATGTCATCCTATCCTTGGATATCTGAATAGCTGTTCTGCATTATATTTCATTCCCTTAAGACGCTTCACCGTGACTTATTAAAAAAAAGTAGTGATATCTATCGTAGTAGAACGCGTCCGACATATATGGCAAACCATACATACAAGGTGGAGATATAAAGTTTCTGAAATAAGTCTGAATAAGCCCTCCGTCAAGTCAGTTTCCACGAGGAAGGTTAGTCGTAGTAGTCGAAAATAGCAAGTAGTGCGGTAGTGGTCAGTCAGCACCACGCTTCGTTAGTGCAGACCCGTTCACACGGATCAGTTCCCGCCTCGATCATTCGATAATTGCGATTTGCAAGAGATGCCGTATCCGTGTGAACCGGCCTTAGCCTTCGCGTAACACTCGCAATCGCTTGCAGTTTTGTTTATCAACTTTAATTTCATTTGCAGGGGGTAACGGGAGCGCCTGGGAAGAATGGATTCCCGGTACATATTTATTTATTATTTGCATTTTGTAAAAATTTCTTCATCTTCCTTCACCAGCATTCCATAATATCTTTTTGGCTGCTTCTTTATCGATTTCTTTTTTGGTCTAATGCCGAATACACCATGGCTACATGTCATCCATGGCATGTGCCTCGAACTACGTAACTGATGACGTCACACTCCAACTCCAATAATCAAACCCCATGCAAAATAGTGGGCCAATAGTGGAAATGGGGGAGACAGGGAGCAGTAGATAGTTGTGGGGTGGCGAGTACTACACGAGGTTGTGACGTTTCAGGGTAACAAGGGCGAGAAGGGCGAGCGAGGCTACATGGTAAGCCCGGTGTGGAGTGTGTCGCACGAGTAGTCACCCCATCTCCTGTCCTAAACCCTGGCTTGACTAATGTGGCCCCACAGAACCGCTCACCAGACCCTACTCTTCACTTATATTCCAAAAACCTCTCGAGTTCAAAGTGTTCCGTTAAACTTTGAAATTGATATTTCATACCTCCAGCACTCCTGGCTGTGGTGACCCTCAACACCAAGGTGTAAAAAGAATTCAAAGGGAAACAAAACATCGATTGAGCGTAACTGGTTGTGATCTCCCGCAGCAGACACTAACACTCTATTAAACAAGTTCTCGTAGTTTACGGTGGTGTGATTAATACCCATGTGTCATTTTCGTGGCATGTCGCCTTGTTACGCTGAGGGGTGCATGCACCGCCTTGAGATCACGGGACCCTAGTTCCATTCCAGGGTTGGGTTAAGTACCGTTGTGTGAACTATACATACTTGCTTTGTGCTAATTACTATAACTTATATACTATAATTACTGAGGGGCCTCAGTAGTACTATAGTTCACTTAAAACATCACTTCCACCAGTTTGATGTGTAAATGCGTGTGTGTGAGTACGAGGAAGTTTCACCCTAAAGCTCAAAATGTTATATTCCGCGCCATCTGTCCAGCTTTTCGCACAATCCTGACTGATTCCGCAGTTGGTGTAGTTGTCTAACTGATTGGTAGATGTCGCTAGTACTCAGAACTTACTGAATTAACTTGACTCGTGCTTATCGCTTGACCTCGCTTCGTCAAGGTAAAAGATGATGCGTTCAATAACCGTAAATATTATTAAATAACAACAATATTGTCATCATCATCAATTCGGCCCATAAATTTGCACTACAAAGCAGGTTTGTTTATCTTGTTTAAAGTAATTGTATAGCTATACATGAGCAAACAACTGCTGCAGCTGCTTCATTTGCCATTTCGAATAAATGTTAGAAGGGAAATTTAAGACAACAGTTCACCCATATATTTTGTTTATAAAAATTATGCGCTTTGTGAATGTAGAGGAGGATCGTTCATAAGAAGAACTCAATTTATAGGTAACGCAGTCTTGCCCACTCTCCCTCTCTCCCACTCTCTGTACCTAAAGTTCGATTGAACTAAACCCAAGATGCAAAGGGCACCATATTCTAAGAAAAAGAAGTAAATTACATACATACATATAATCACGCCTCTTTCCCGTAGGGGTAGGCAGAGACCACTTCTTTCCACTTGCTACGATCCATACATACTTGTTTCGCTTCGTCCACTTTCATTATTCCCTTCATACATGCTCTTCGGTTTAGGGTACTCTTGACCTGGCCTTTTTTCAAGACGTCCCTGATTTGGTCTTGAAACGTCCGCCTAGGTCTTCCCCTTCCAACACTTTCATTCACACTCGCCTTATACACTTTTTTCGTCAATCGTTCTTCATTCATTCTCCCGACATGGCCAAACCATCTCAGCATACCTTTCTCAATTTTTGTCACTACATCTTCTTTCAAATTACATATTAACAAAATATAACTTTTAGTGTGTTTGCAACAGGCGCAATCGGCTTTAGTCATGATACGAATATAAGTTGTGTTGTACTGTCTTAAAGCAAAGATGCACTAGAACAAAGGCAACCACTCTCATCTCTCACATAATTGGTGTGTGGTGCTGTTAACGATTTCGGCCTGTTCGGTGCAGAGGCCAACTCACGAGAACCGTATTGTTTACAATACAGTACTTGTTTGTGCTGTAAACATATAACTTTCGTTTCCAAATCAGAGTTCGATATATATCCGAAGCAGAGTTGGCAAAGTTAACTTGCCTCATTTTATGTGTAACTGGAAAGTGTAGTGCTGCTGCAGCGCAGGGCTGGCCTTCGAGACTCCCCGGGGGAGGCATGCGTCTAGCAGTGGCCTTTGGCTGAAATGATGATGACGACGACTGTTGCGCCAAAATTGATGTACGGAGGCGGAATGAATGCTATCTTAGTTCAGAATCGCTTATCTTGTTCTCTTCGCATTTGTTGCTGACAGACCCGTTGAATGACTAACTTCATGTACGGTTATCAGTAATAATGAACCATGTAATCAAATGTGATCTCGTCTGCTGTTGCAGGGACCAATCGGCTTGGACGGACCAAAGGGAGACCCGGTGAGTGCCGCCTCGCTATGCTTACTAGCTACAGTTTACTCTTCTGAGCAGATACTCGCTAAAACAATTCAGCACGCCACGTTAGGGGGGACTTCTTTTTAATCAACGACTTGACTTGACCTTTGACCCTAGGCTTGCGTGATGGAAAGCAACGCCAGAGTCTAAGATGGAGAAGGCAATTCAAGGAAACGCCCTGTCGGGCACGCCGGACTTAAATGCGAGGGTGCTAGCTAGCCGGGAGGACCGTTGGATCCTACCACCAAGCGAGCTGGGTTTTGTTGACTTTTACAACACGCGTTATTTCCCAGCGTGCGGTGGGAATGTGCTATATTCTGCCCCGTCCCCACACGAGTGACAACGCAATGTGTCTTTTTCATTCTCGCCGATATGCTTTAAAATGGCATAACTAGTTAGTGGGTGGATGCTGAATGGTGGATCGGCACGGGATCGTAATTTGTGGCGATCCGTGGGGGAGGCTGAGGTTGAGCAGTGGACGTCTGAGACTAATAGATACAAAGGAGACGACGCGACGTCGACCAAGACAGACGTACGCGCTAAAAAATATCTGTAGAACAAGTGGTTGACATCCAATCGTTTGATACCATATGACCTTCTCGCTAATGATACGTTAATTCATAAAGTGGTTTTGTGAACCTTTGGGTTTTTCCCAATCCCATACCTAATGTGGCGTTCGGTATGAAGGAATTCTGATTATCCCTATAATTGTGCGGCTGTCTAGGGGTTAGGTGTGCCTATCGATCAAGGGGTCTGGGTTCGATTCCGGGGTAGGGCAAGTATCTTTGTCTAAACCAGAGGGACTTGCTCTGAGTCTGGGTGTCATTTGTGATCGCGAATTACATGTTTGTAAACTGCCCCACGATACAGGGTATACATAGACTTTTTAAAATGAAAAAAAGTTCAAGTTTGGCAATGTCTTTAGCGAAAGTCAAGCGTGCGTTTGTGTATTGCAGGGCCGGCCCGGGGACAAGGGCCACAAGGGCGAACACGGCAGTCCTGGGTTCGACGTCTTCTCCGCCGTCAAGGTAATTCAAAGGACACGTTGTGCATGGCGTGTTTAATAATGCAAATATGAAAACACAACAATGATTTAGAAAAAGCTAACAATTATTAAATTTAAAGATATTGATTTTTTAGTAAATTTTTATGTCCTTGGTTTGGTCACAATGTAAACAGATTACGTATGTGTGCCTTCACCAATGAACTTTGCCCTAATTTATGCCCGAGGAGTCCCGAGGAGGAGAACGCGTGTTCGATATACCGTATTGTCCCACTTGGGCGACTGTGGAGAACTATAGGAACTTACACTGCTGTAATAGGTGAGGATTTGTGGGAAGTCCTCCAAGCAGAGTATTGGCTAAGCCCCGACACGATTAAAGCTCAATTTACTGGTTGCAGGGCGTGAAGCGATCAGTGGACAGCTTTAAAATAAGTCCTTACACGACGGCGGAGATCATAGCCGTAAAGGTAAAGCGGCCTCCGCTGAAGGGAGCGCCGACCGCCCTTCGCTAACCTTTTGTTGCGCTTCGTTTGTCGGATGTCGTAGCCGTATTGTACTTGTGCACTGTTGTGGTATTTAGTTAGTCGTTGTTTTCGCTTTGAGGTGCACTCGAGCCCACCCGCCGCTCGGGGCCCCGGGGCCCCGGGCTCCGGGGCACCGCGGCCGGTGGCAAGAGCGCGCCTCTGTCGTGTGTTGCTACTCGCTTTTCACTAAGTGTACGGTTGTGGCGTAGGGGCTGCAGGCGGCCGGACACAACATCTCCACGCACACGGTCATACAGCTCAAGGTGAGACAGGCCTTTTCAATATCTCTTGCCCAGGCCGGAAGCCTCCCTTACCAAAACTCTCTACTTGTAAACTAATTGTTCCCACAATTATTCCTAGATTACTTTCTATTACTTCTATCGCCACGAAGTGTATCATTTGTTCAAGCCAAAACAAAATTGTACATCAATGTCATAATGAAGTAGTCCGAGTGGTGCCGGATTCAGATTCATAGTGCCACCACCTCATTCCATTCGGAAGGTGTCGTAAGAGCCGACAATAACATAGCCGCAAGGGAAGGCGAACTTGATACGAAACCCTGTGCTAACCTGGCTGGGCACAATAACTAGTCATGTAATTGGAGGAGGCCCGACTCACTAGTGGGACATCTTGGGGCTGAGTTGTAGAGATAGTAGTTATAATGAAGAATGAATTATAAAAAAACTAGTGGCCCGCCCCGGCTTCGCCCGTGCAAAGCGGGGGTGGGTTATACCTAAAAACCTTCCCCTTGAATCACTCGGTCTATTAAAAAAAACCGCTTCAAAATCCGTTGCGTAGTTTTAAAGATTTATGCATACATAGGGACGGACAGAAGAATGCGACTTTGTTTTATACTATGTAGTGATATGCATTTTTTTATTTCATTACCTTGACAATTCCACGCATGAATCTCTTGCATGATCTTTTAGACAGACAGTTGTTTTCGATACTAAGAAGTTGCTGACAAAGGCGGTAAATGGTACATGAGACATTTAAGCTTTTCGTTGTTTTTACTATTTCACATGTGTATTTCAGGCTTATAGAGCATTCTTCAACGCAATCATAATTAACAGCATCTAGAACATTGCATTTTACGTGTACAGGGAGAACCGGGAGAGCCGGGACCTCCGGGATCTCCAGGCCCGCAGGGTCCGGAGGGTTTACCAGGCCATGAAGGAAGAGCTGGGGCGTCTGGTCCATCCGGCCCACCTGGCCCAGCTGGGCCTGTTGGTCCTCCGGGCCTTGTCGGACCACCGGGCGCTATGGGTCCTGCAGGACTTAAAGTGAGACTTCAGTCATGTTCTGTGTTTTCAGTCAATAATATTTAAAAGATTTATAGCCTCAAATTCATTTTATATATATTATGTGCGTAGGGAGACAAGGGCGACAAAGGGGAGCGCGGATTCACGACGACGTTGAAGGGTGACGCATTCCCTACGGGCATCATCGAGGGACCCCCTGGACCTCCCGGGCCGCCCGGTATGTGATCCCGTAAACATACGAGATTCAATGAAAATTGTAGTTAGTGGGATGCTATGTCACAGTGTAGATAGATGTGTAGAAACTCCTAGGGAGACCCCAAGTTGGAATATACTTTTGCAATTCGAAGACTTCGACATTAAAGTTAGTCCCTGTTATTGTATCTCCCCGATTTACTAACGTCGCTAATAATGCACACCGAACTAAATAAATTAATACACCAGATGGAGTAGTTATTAGCACCAGTAAAAGTATGCCAAACACAGCTTCAAAGCCTAGACACGCGCAAGCTTGAAACCTGTCCACACTTCACATTTTCTTGATGTCATGAACAGTAAAGTGTGTGGGAGTGTGTGTGATTGTCCAAGTCGCTCTGAGAGCGATCTTCAAGGTGTGACGCGCGGTTATGTGCGAAGGGGCGGCAGGGGCACGCGGCGAGCGGGGGGAGGCGGGTGCTGCGGGTCCGCCCGGACTGCCCGGAGACAAAGGCGCCCGTGGGAAGCGTGGCAAACGGGTAACCAGCATCGCTGTCGCTTGCTGCAACCCATCTCGACCACACTCGTTTGGGAACTGACTTTTCTGTAGCCTTCGAAGATTTTATGAACCGAATCAGTTGTGTAGCGGTCGACGACAATGGCCGGTTCTGGACGGGTGTGGATCTAATGTCTGTTTATTTGCCAACCCGTAATATTTAGCGCCTCGCTGTGAATGAATTGCACCTTGCACAATATTGGCATGTTGAATGTTAGGGCATGTGAAGCATGCCGCCTTGTCGGAGACGTGAAAGCCTTAATTGTGGTACAAGTGACAACTAATCGACAACATTAACGCGCAATGTGAAAACTAGCGGTCACCCGCTGAGGCCCCGTCAACTGGGCTCGGGAAAGCAGTCTCGTTTGAGTCTCGTGATGAAGGTAAAATGCTTCTGATTTTCACCTACTAATAGCTTTGAATAATATTAGCTGTTAAGATCCATTTAGCCGTTAACCTAGTATGTATAACACAATGAAGAAAACATAAAATTAATTAAAACCTATCGCTATTCACTACATGTGGCGTAACTTAAAAACGTTTTTTTGAAATATCTCAACAAGAATATTGTGAGCCCTTCTCATACTACGCTTGTGTGCAGGTCGCGCAGGTGAGACGGGACCCCGCGGCCCCGCCGGCACCGATGGCTTAGCTGGGGCCCCCGGCGTACAGGGCCCTCCCGGCAAACCCGTAAGTTCTTACAGTCACCCTAGATGCCCCATAATCGTAAACAAACATAACCAATACACCAGCCAGACCCGATTAACCACATGAAATGTTTTTGACAGGGAGAGATGGGTCCGAAGGGCGCGAAAGGTGAATACGGTGACATGGGCTCGCCTGGAATGCTCGGAGCGCCAGGGCTACCTGGTCCACCCGGGTACCCTGGCCTCAAGGGCGACAAAGGGGATAAGGGTGACTCGGTGAGTTTCGTCATAAAAATATTCTCGAACTCGTGGCAACGTTTGCTAACTTACATCAGCATAAGGAGGCAAGTGGTCACGCTCCGTTATCTATTTTACCACATTCTCTTGAAATGTCAATCGAAACTGCGAACTAGCGTTTGAGACTTATAATTCTCTTCATTTTCGGCAGTTAGATTGTAGTGAACGATTTAAAATACGCTGTAGGTTGTTAGACACGAAAGGGCCCAAGAAACTAATCGATCGCTGTGAAATTGTTTTTGGTGGTGTCTCAATGGCGTGGCGGCTGGTGGTTCTATGTCAATGGGTGATGAATTTGTGGCGGTGTGACGACGGCGGCGGCTCCAGAAGTACAGGAAGCTGAGAAGGAGACAGGTACCTACCAAAACCGATCAAATGCAAACGTTTTTGATGTTGATGTTGTTGATTACCGCGTGACGTGAACTGTTAATCTTTATACCCACCGTTGAACTTGCAGGGCGATGGCACCGGCTACGAGCTCTACGGCCATGAAATCGTAAGTATTGATTGTACCTTACATTCATGTTCCTATTTGTTTGCAAACATACGTACAAAACAAACAACTGTATTACTCGCTGATACTTGATTGTAAACATACCACTTTGATATACCTTGCCTTGCCAAGGAAAATCATTACATTCCAAGAATGATCCGCGAGGCTATTGAGATTACTTAACATCCAAATTTCAATAGAGAGGACGGTTGGCAAGTACCACCTGCTTGGGATCCAGTCATTAAATTGATCAAATCTCAAGCACAACACTCATCTGCAAGACCTCTGGACACCGTGAGCGATGTCTTGTAAAGGGAACATTATCAATAAACCATCATTATAGGCGGTAGATTTTAACTGTTTCTTTCGCGACCACGACATAGCATTCGAAACGTCGGGAATTAAATAGTGTTATTGATTTCAATTGATTAATTTCAATAAATATATTGGTATTTACTGTCCCTGCCAAAAACTATAACGAAATTTTTGTTAGACAGCTTTTCAATTTCTTCTTTTTCGGCAAACAGTACTTCATTTAGTGTAGCACTCGCGTTCCCATGGTACTAAGAATTCGGACACTATGAGGTTCTGGAACACACGCTAGAAATTGCGCCTCCTGGTGCATAAATAACTTTAAAAATTTCATGCACTTGTTTAGACCGAATTGCTGCATGAGAATCGAGTCCGATTAACACTTCTAGTCTTCTCTTCGTATTTAACCCATATGCAATGTGGCAATGTATTTTAATTATTATTAATTTTCCTTTTTCTGTTATAATCTTTGACTATTTGAAAGCATTCGCAAGAATTTATTCGAATAAAAAACATTTTGATTTTGATTTTCAATCTACGCTATTTGAGAAACGTACATGGGTTTATCAAAAAGAGAATAAATATTATTTTTAACTATGGATTTTACCTACGGAGTCCATAAGATGAAATTGTTATATATGAAATTTGAACAGCTAAAACAAAACAATATGCTCCTGAATTGTATTAAATTGTAGTAATATGTATGGACAGATGATGGGTCCTCCGGGCTCTCCGGGTCCCACGGGACCCCCTGGAGTGGCTGGACCGCCTGGCATCAAAGGCGATAAGGGTGACCCTGGTGTTCGCGGTAAGGCGGTATGTATTTTTCTTTATTTCGTGAAGTACCTATATTATTAGTTTCAAAAGACATGAATGTAATGAACACTAGACGTTTTGTAGTGTAGACATGGCGCGTTGGCGGTTTTCAGAGAGGGCTGATACTGGTGAGCATTTTATGGAGCCCTCGTCGGAAGTACAAAATCTATTATAATAATATACTCTTATTAAAACAACTGACCATGATTTTCTTGAAATATAATGAAGGCCACTCTCCTATGGCACGCCTAACATATAGCTCGGTTAATCTAATCCAAACTAGTTCGTAGCTCACAGTTTTAATTTCGTTTTTACAGGGAGAAAAGGGTGAGAAAGGTGACGCAGGTCCCATGGGCTTACCGGTTGGTCCAACAATATTTTAGCAGACAGTGGTTGTGGTTTGGCAGTCCTCGGCATATTAATATGGGCGTATGTATTTCACGTGACAGGGTCCGGTGGGGCTGCCGGGAGAGCCGGGCCGAGCGGGAGAGTCCGGCCCAAGGGTAAGATTCCAATCTGTATGCGACGAATTGCTCCCCACTAATACTGCACAACCTTCCTTCTGTAACGCGAATGGCCGTAGAGCGTAGCGTGGTGTGGCGTGTGGTACTAACCCGGTGGTGGTGTGGCCGCAGGAGAACCGCTGGCCGCCGGACTTCGCCTTCACGTAGTGCGGCCCCGTCGGCGCCCGCGCCCCCGCCCCCGCCCCCGCCGCGGCGCCCCCCGCCGAGGCCCCTGCAGCCCCGGACCCCCGGCGGCTTGTACATTGTAATATAGTCCGCCGTTACCTACTCTACTAGGCTTAAGTGTTATTCGCGCGGCCATGTCCGCGGCGACTTTGGTTTGGAGTGTTTGTTGCGACGGTATAGTCGTCTCCGTGACATTCTGTCCACGTTTCATCACAACCGTCCACGATGTTAACCTAATATTTATTTTTGTACATTTATCATTTTAATTGGACGCTTGGCTATTGGCAATTTAACGGTTACCGTTTAGTTTGAAAGACAGCGTGCAGACAGATTAATGTTCATGTAACAATGAAAAAAATTGTATACTCAAGCATCCTTTGCCCTCTTCTCTCGTCTTCTGCAGCGTTGAGCCGATGCGGAGGAGTGGCCACAGATCTGTGCTGTGGGCTGAACCGACACGACAGACTCCCATCGCCACGATAGGTGCTCACTCCGCTAGTTGTCGGCTCAAGGAACTTGCGGAAACTGTTTGTACATAATGTATATTGTATCGTCCGACATTGTATCTAGTCCCTCGTAAATGTTAATTAAATGTGAAAGTGACCATTTTGAGAGATGTAGTGCGGCGCGGCTGCCACCCGGCCGCCTGCCACTGCCTGGTGCCAACTAGGATAAGTGTTACCTGTCTGGCATGCCGCGCAGGGCGGTGGCGCCACACGCGTGGCCACGTGGCGTGGCGTCAGCGCCACTGTGACAATGTAATTATATTGTCAAGGATAGTTCTCTAACTATTGTATTATACTTACTATTCTCAGCGCTCTTATCATGTCTATACGTACTATGTAAGCTGTATTCCATTATATCTATTAAAAGTCGCCCAACTTCTTAGAATATGTATAAACTATTTCCTAATTGTAAGTTAATTAGTGTTACGATGTCGATATCAATTACCTCCATTCATGTGTTTGATCATATTACCCACTCTTGGATATTTTAACTGTGTATAATATACTTGAATGCAACATCTTATTGATTACGTATTCAGGCCATCAACGTTCGCAGCAAATGGCGCGAACAATTGTACCTAACCTAACTTAACTATTAATCTAATTACCTTTACTCCTAACGTTCAGTAAATTCCGTGGGTGCTATACATATATAGCAACGGTTCTAAGGATTGTCCCTTTCCATCATATTCGAGAAGGTGGAGGTGGAAAGAGACACTCCTACTCTAACTCGTCGTTGCCGGATGATGCGCAAACCATCGAAATTGTAACTATAAGTTCCCTCGCACGAATATAACCACATATCGAGATAATACAAAAGACAATGGTGGTTATCGTGCTTCTCATTGTCGCTTCGCAAATGTAATGATGATGCACATATTTTGTACTAGAATAGGAAATTGATCGCTAGACTCTATTCAGTTAGTATTCGTTCGGTCTGCAAATGCCTTTGGTTGTCCTTCTTTGTATAAAGTACGCAGAGGAGCGCAGGCGCTTGCGACCCACGGGCCATCTGTACATATACCGTAAGGGAACCGCGCTGTGCTGCGTCACTCCCGCTAAAGTTCGTCAAGTATGTTAAGGTTAATATAAGAATTTAGTTTTTTTATGGAAATCGAAAGTTGTCATTTGTACCATATACGTCAGGAGAGCATAAACTATTGTTGTTTACAAATTATTTTGAATGAAAATAAATTGCATGCCGTGCATACCTACACGTGTTTGTCTCGGTCTGTGCCCCTTCGCTCCGCTTCCCTTCTTTGTTCGCCTCTCTTTTCCTCTGTCTCGGAACGCAGCATCCGTCTGTCCCCATATCGGTCCACATGCACGAGTCCCCGCATACTCGTCTTGGCCACTCGGGAATACTCCGCGCAGGGCTCGGGAATCGCATGACCTGCCAAGCCCGCATCTTCACGGTCCTGCCATTCATAGCAGAGTTGCCATCTCGCTCCCGGCACGGGTCATCCTTGGACCCGACCGAGCTAGGATGGCAACCCGGCGTATGATGCGGGCCGCGGAGCTCCCGTGCTGACGTGTGCGTTGTTCCGCAGGGCCCGCCCGGACTCGACGGCATGAAGGTAAGCAAGCACTTCCCTCTACCATCGAAGCCACCCGCCAAGATCCTAAGCAAATTCTGTCATTATACGACACTTATTCACTGTGCTATCCTGTTCCGTTCATATATTTTGAAAAGTTATCACTGGATTCAACTAATCTTCCGCTACGGAAATACGGGTGGGCGTACTCTCGTTGCACCGCCGGGGCTTTCGCCTCGTGCAACGTGAGTACACCCGAGTATAGTTGCGTGCCTGTGTCGCAGGGGGCGCAGGGCGAGCCGGGCTCCAAGGGAGAACGCGGCGACCCGGGACTCCCAGTACGTTGCTCACGCTTCTTGTCACACACCACACGCGTTTCATGACTTTGCCACACACAATGTTCCGTTGCCCCCCACGACCACCTACTCATACGTGCGTTTACGTGAATTTCAGGGCACCGATGGGATCCCCGGACAAGAGGTCAGTTTCTTGAGGTCGCTCCGTTGACTCGCTCAGCAGACTGTCGGTAACGCAGATCTTTAACTTTGTTTCCGTTCGGTAGGGCCCCAAGGGTGACAAGGGCTACAAGGGAGAACCCGTAAGTTGTAGATCGGTGTAGCGCTCACTTGTACTGCGTGTCCTAACGGCTTGTCTGCTCGTAAGCTGCGTACTAACTTTCCGCTGAAGTATTGCACGTTCTACTAACCCGAGGGGCAAGGTTCACTCGAAACCATACTTGGAGCCGTTTCAATATAATTGAGACCCTACAAAGTAGCATCTGTGTAAAGCAAAGTGTTTGGAATGTGTCCCAATTTCCTCTTTATACGAGGGCAATCTGTTCTCTCAGAAACTCGGCACGTTTGCTCGACCAGATGAAATTTGACAGTCGCAGCAAGCAGGATATATACTTAATAGTGTGGCTACTGTACAGGGGCCCGTGGGCAAGCGAGGGCGCAAGGGCGACCGCGGCGAGAAGGGCGACCAGGGCGTGCCGGGCCTGGACGCGCCCTGCCCCCTGGGACCGGACGGCCTGCCGCTGCCCGGCTGCGGCTGGAGACCCAGCAAGGTACCTACAGCTGCTCGCGCAGACCTCGCCGTAGCGGTCGCTTGAATAACCACGACTAACCGGGCCGTAGAGTAGCGAACACTAACCCAAGGCGGGCGTGGCGTGGCGTGTGGTGCAGGAGTCGGTGCCGCTGCTGCCGCGGGAGGACGCCGCTCTGCCGAGGCGGGACTCCGACGAGGAGGCCGACGCCGAGGGCGACGCCGAAGCCGACGGCGACGCCGAGGCCGAGGCCGACGCCGACGAGTACGAGGCGCGGGAGGACGACCTCGACGCGCCCCCCAACTACGACGACTACAACGACAACGCGCACCACTCGCGCCACCACGACTGACCGCGTGCCTTTTACCCCCGATTGCGACCGTTGAACCCTTGTCAATACTTACCACTTAACACTGCTTAGATAATTTAAAATGTAGTCAGAACTAACATTTCGCACCGGCTAATAATGGTGGACTGGGCTTGTCGTACCTTCACCCCTCCTCCCCCGAAGGCACTTACTGGTGCCATGCTCATCGTGCGCACTGCAAGCTGAACTGAAGCCACCTATTCCCACGTAAGTGTGTCATGTTGGAGGTTTATACTGGAGCAGGCTTTATGATTACGTTTTAGCGAAGACGTCTCTGTACCGAATCTCTGAGCAGGTCCAAACGCGTCTCGAGTATTTACAAGTACGGCAATTTGCAACTCATAAACTCCCGCATTTCTAACGTCAATGGTCAAATGCATACATTGCGAGTACGCGTACGCGCCAGCGTGAAAGCGTCGATCATTTTAAACTAAAGCCAGAATTCTTGCCTCGTACGCGTTGCGAGAGGCACTCGACGAAAGCGTGAGTGTATGAAGTGGATTCACTTTAAGCGAAATATCTCGCACTCCGCGTATCCTTGGAGACGCGTTTGTTAAATGTTTGCGTAACTGAGTCCACAACATGAACATGTATATTGATTATGATAAAGTTTCAATTAGTGGATGCGATAGTAGTGAAGTAGGATATCCAGATATTGTGTTCACAAAATATAAAATCAAATCATGATAGAGGTCAAAAAATCAAATCATGATAGAGGCATGATAGAGGTCAAAAAGAGTCAATTCGCAATTAGAATAAGCACGGGCGGTTCGCAGGAGGCTGTGCTGCAGTGGGTGCGCCGCCGCCTGGACGTGGACAACGACCTGCCGCCGCTGTGAGCCCCCGGCCGGGGCCATCGCTCGGTCCGCCACGCCGCGTGCATCGCCTTCCTAACGTCTCTCGTCGTCTCTTATTCGGACCGCCTCGGCGCGTCTCTTTCTAATACTTCATTTTCGAGTTCGGATTCATAGCTATAGGTATATATGGTAACAAAGGTTCTGGCTGTAAGCCAAATTATGTTCATGCGGATCGTTAGCTTGATTGTTCAGGCCGCAGTTTATTTACGAAGTAATAACGATGTACATATTAGAGTTATTTCCAATATAAGTACCTATCGTAAGGTTTTTGTTACATATGTAGTGTAAGTAAAGCGTGATTGTGAGTATATTTATTTAGTCATTGTTACTCGACGATGAGGTCGCGTGTGTGTTGTGCGCTCTGTCTGTCTGAAGCGAAACAATTTACAATCTCAGGATATAGTACCACCACACATGGGATTTGGGCTTTCCTAAGAACTTGTTCCAACCCCGCCTGCGAATCTAGTTCCCGAGTCATTGCGTCGACGATGGACTCTTTGAGGCCTAAGAATTGAACACTCGTACTTATAACGTTTCCCTTCTTGGTTTCAGTTCAATATGAACCGAGTCCGGGAGCTCGCGTCTTACCTTGGACATGTCAATACTAAGCACTTGCCCGCGGTGACGATTGCTGTTCCGTAATGTGAGACGAGTATTGTCACGTACGCACTAAAGTAATAGCTGGGGACACCTGTAAATATTCGAATAATTATTTACTTAATAATTAATTGAACGGGATGTGAAGACTATGATAGGCCATTTTAATTTATAAGTAGCGTGTAAGGATGACAATGAGACCAATTTAGTAATTTTATACAAAGTTATCTCGGTGATTTTATTTAAATCCCCATGAAAGGAACAAGGAAATTCACTTGTAAATAGGTAAAATGTAAATACATACATAATAAACACATACTTGTTTAAACTCCCAAACTTCAATAACAAAAGTAAATATTTTTACGAGTCCGAGCTACGGATATAAATAAAGCATATGGCATAATATATGAATCATTTCGCATAGGTACAGTTGGTTACGCGCGCAATTACAATATCATGAAGCAATGCAAAAATGTTATGTACCTAACTATTTCCAATGTTCGTCAAAACTTGAATTGTTAACATGAAATTTCAAAACATTAAAATGTCTATAAAGTGCTTGCAGTTTTATTCCGTAGGTGACTGCTTACGTTTTCGCCACGTGACCCGTATTCATTTAAGGTATGGTATTCTGGGCAAACAATGTAAAGCCGAGGAAGAAAAACGAACAGATTCCGTATATGCGGAGTGAGGCAAGGAGTAGTTCACTGTCAATTGTATTTTTAGTCTGAAGTAAGATGGAGAAGCCGACGTTTCTCTAATCTACCTTTTAGACACATTAAATGGCCCATCGTAATTAAGCCTTATTTGTATCCTGTTTACCGAGTGGTGACGGATTTAGAATACAAAGTGTCACCACCCCATTTCATCGTGAGGGTGTCATAAGGAGATGACAAGGCTATGGTGATGAGAGGAGGCTCGACTCAGCAGTGGCTCATTTATGGGCTGTAATATTAGCAGTATCCTGTTTCTTTTACTACCTATATGCTTAGTTACCTGTGTTCCTTATTCTTGGGGTTTCAATGTCTTGTTCTTTAGTTCATTTTCTTCATCAGTTGGTACCTGATTGCATTTTGCACACCAAATATACCTTTGGTATGGATCTAGGGTATCTAGTACTCTCTCCATATTGGTGGATTATATTTTTTGCCAATTGGTTGAATGAAACACCTTTCGACAGTTTGGTCCAATAGTAAAAACATCTAGATTAGAAATAGAAACTTAAAGTTACCTACATTAACTACTACTACAGAAATGGGAAAAGCCTCAGCACCTTCAGTTTATTCATTTTTCATTCATACAAAACAACGCATTTTTTTAATATATATATAGAATACTAGCGACCCGCCCCGGCTTCGCACGGGTGCAATTATATTATACCTATAAACCTTCCCCTTCGTCCGTCATCCGTTGCGTAGTTTTAAAGATTTATGCATACATAGGGACGGACAGAAGAATGCAACTTTGTTTTATACTATGTAGTGATAGACAAACACCGTCGAAAACGATGTCAATGACCGTAGAGTCAGTAGAGTATTATCATAATATTAGTAGTAGGTAGTATATTATTCATGAGACCGAATATCAGTAAGTATTTAACCAACTGTGATGACACTACATCCACTATCCGTACAAGAAATAGGCTTAAACTTGTGATACATCACCACTGACAAATGGCCCAAGGATCTTTTATAGGCCTCGCTCGACTATCCCCGTAATAAGCTACACTAGTAGTCTGGAATTTTTAAACGAAACAAATCTCATCCGTAAGTATAGTGTAGCAAATTTCAGCGATATTTAACGATCTATCAGCCGCAGAAGTCCACTGCTGAACATATGCCTCCCCTATAGATCTCCACAACGCACGATTTCGTGGCCACCGACTCCCACCGACCTTCAAAAGGTCGTCCGCCCACCTAGTCGGGGGTCTTCCCACGTTTTGATTTCTCATACGTGAACGCTATTCGTATGAGAAACTGCGCGTGACTTACACCCCAGTGGCCATCCGTTCTTCGGGCTACGTGGGGTACGATGGTTTCCGCGATTGTCGAGGCCTATATTTTAGCGTTTCTGTAATAGAGAACAAAATCAACGAACGCGTCCAATAGTGTGCGTTTACCTTATGTACATGGGAAAACCAACTGAGAAACGTCAATATGACAGGAAGTTCTGTCACGTTTACGATTTTTGCTGGTTATAATAATAATAAACCTTATGGTATTGAGTTAGACTTGTAAATCGGTTGACCGCCTGAGGTTTTAAATTATTTGTTGTGTTGTGCGGAGCTCAGTAAACGTCAATTCAACGAGCTGAACGATTAACAAAGTATAAGGATAAGAAGACTCGGAAATCCCCCATTTAAAAAGCCAATCACGTATCACCAAATTTAACAATTTTATTTCATTATGTTATCAATTGGCAACGACCAAGTGACAGTGTGGGCAAGTGAACTTCTAACGCAAAACAAAACGGCTAAGGAATGTTATTAGTGCGTCGATTAAGGAAAAGCGAAGCATAGGATGGCAGTCGCGTGGCTTTGGCTGTGCGGCGTACTGGTATGGTGGGCCGCGGCGGCGAACGCCGTGGCCAACGTGCGCTGTCCGCCCGAGGCCGGGGCCCGCTGTCGCGCGCCTCCCGCCGACCGCTACGGCGAGAGGAACTTCTACGTGGACGGTGAGTGCACGCACTCTACACTCTACTGTCTGAAGTGTATCCTCGGAAGCCAGCAAGTATGGTACTTAGTTAAGAAATACCTCGGGGTTGACAGAAGGGTCTTATATTCTCTATTATTTGCCAGAAAATTGGGCATGCCATATGCAGTTTTACCATAATAAACTTCTGTTCGATTGCCATCCGAGATTATTGATGTGAGCCCTGTTTTCACATAATTTGACTTTTATATCCGGTGATAAGTCAAATGTATCAATTGTTATTTAAAAAATAGCAGCAATTATATTTCTCACATTTATTAGGAAATTGAATGCACTAAATGTGTATAAGTGAAGTCAAATCTGTTGAAACGAAACTCGTGCATTGTGAACATGAATTACTCATACATTAGCCACATGTTTATTTTACAGTTCTGTGGGTATTGTGAAATCATATAAGTTGTCTCTATTACACATTGTGTGTTTGTTCTTTCTTGTACCTGAAATGCTGTATTGTCATGCCTTTTGGGCACATTCATTATTTAGGATTTCCTACAGAGAATACATATTACACTCACCTATAATAGTTATTTGTGCAACAAGAGAGCAAAGTTGTTTTTTGCTGCGAGTGCTGATATTGAATCCCAAGCAAGCGAAGGAATCAATGATTGAATCATGAGCGTAGCAAGTGATTCTAAAGTTGATTCCTGAGAGTTGCGAGGGATTCAAAGGCACAAGATGCAAAAAATGTTGCTCTTGTGTAACACACATAACTTTTCACTTCAGCAGCGAGAACATTATGGCTATGTGAATTTGGCACCCGACTTTTGCAAAATTATCTTTTTTTGTGTTTTTTAGATAGATTTGGGTAAGTAGTAGATAGTAGTAAAAATATTTACGTTTGTGGTAACTCCAAAAATAAAATAAAAAATGTTAAAAAAGTACCATCTCCCGAAATAGAAAAAGTCATTTTTTTTTTACTATTTATATTAATAATCGTAAATAGTGGATTGTAGTAAACTCTTTTTTGTTTGTAGTAAAACAGAAAAAATATGAAAAATATTTTCATTCAACATTTCAACAACACAATCTTGATAACGAAAAATCTGTTTCCAAGGTAAAATCAATTATAATAAACGTCCAAAACCTCTAAGTAAGGTTCCCTGAGGTTTGTAGTAGGCGAATTTTAGTTTGTAGTAAACGTTCTTTCGCGTCACATAGGTCACATAGTCACTTTTTTCGTTGGCCGCGCGACCAAAACTTGGCCGTGCGGCCTGGCCGCGTAATGCGCGCAGCTATATACATCGTAGAAGAATTAGTTGGCCGCAGCGACTTGGCATAATGCGCGGAGGCCCATAGTGTTCTCGCTGCTGAAGTGAAAAGTTATGTGTGTTACATGAGAGCAAAGTTTTTTGCATCTCGTGCCTTTGAATCCCTCGCAACACTCAGGAATCAACTTTAGAATCACTCGCTACGCTCGTGATTCAATCATTGTTTCCTTCGCTGGCTCGGGATTCAATATCAGCACTCGCA
Organism: Clostera curtula; assembly: GCA_905475355.2. Lineage (NCBI taxonomy): Eukaryota > Metazoa > Arthropoda > Insecta > Lepidoptera > Notodontidae > Clostera > Clostera curtula. The sequence goes on along the minus strand of FR997803.1, from coordinate 64,901 downwards.
GCAAAAAACGACTTTGCTCTCTTGTTGCACAAATAACTATTGTATGATTCCGAACCATGCTGCATGCAGCAGTGCTGTCGCGGCACTACTGGTCCCGAAATGAAACTAGTTATAAGAAAGCGGTTATTGTAATATGGCGTTTAAAAAAAAGAGACAAGCCAACCGAGATTCTTCCGCCAGGTCTTCTCGGTTGGTGCGTTCCGACCTGGTAGTAGTATTTTTTAAGTGATGTATCGGATGACGATTGTGAACGCCATAATTGGTTTATACAATAAAGCATATTTCACTTCAGTAGTTCAAACATGTAGGTTTCGCTCACTAAAAACAGTGAGCAAAATGCGATTTTGCTCACTGAGTGAGACAATAGTTATTTGTTATACAAGAGTGCAAAGTTGCTTTTTAACCGCGTGTTCAATTTTGATGACCGAGCAAGCGAAGGATTCTAAAATTGAATCACGAGCGCAGCGAGTGATTCAAAATTAGAATCCTGAACGTTAGCGAGGGAATCAAAAGAGCACGAGGTGAAAAATCTTTGCACTCGAGTGCAACACGTAACTTTTCATTCCACCTCAGCGAGGAAATGACTAACTGCAAAAAAAAACGTTAACAATCACAAGATAGGTACACTTTTATTTCAGTTTAGGTATTAATTACTACATTATGACAGGTAAGTATTACAGAATAATCTTTACTTTATTCTCTAGCGAATAAAAACGGCTTTTGCACTCAGATATCGAAGAGCAAAAATACTTTGTTCTCTAGCGAATAAAAACGGCTTTTGCACTCAGATATCGAAGAGCAAAAATACTCTTTCCGAGATGGGGGGATGAAATAGTTATTTTTGCAACAAGAGAGCAAAGTCGTTTTTTGCTGCGAGTGCTGATATTGAATCCCGAGCAAGCGAAGGAATCAATGATTGAATCACGAGCGTAGCGAGTGATTCTAAAGTTTATTCCTGAGTGTTGCGAGGGATTCAAAGGCACGAGATGCAAAAAACTTTGCTCTCGTGTAACACACATAACTTTTCACTTCAGCAGCGAGAACATTAAAGGATATGAAATATATTACGTAACATTTTTGAAACTAGAATTAAATATTTATAGGTTAAATATCAGTTTTTAAGCAGTAAATACTTATTTTCCTTTAAATACAACAATAAGTGAAAAATTCAATAAATTACATAATATCATTTTAGCTAAATTTCTTTAGTTAGTACGAAATTCCGAACGTGTTTGTCTTTGAGGTCGAATTCAAAATCGCAGCTGTTGGTGCTGGAGCTTTGTCTCTCTCTTTTCTATTGGCGGGTAAGAGATAGAGTGACAATGTTTCGAAATATAATTAATACGTTACTTTTTAGTACAGTTGCTCAAAAAGTGGCATATTGCAGTGCCGTATAGCGTTCGGGAAGTGGGCTATTACACACGCGTGCTTTTTTTTACCATTCCCGCACTAGTGCGTTTTCTTTCCCAACTGTCAAAATACACTCAGTGAGCAAAATCGCATTTTGCCCACTGTTTTCAGTGAGCAAAACCGCCATGTTTGAGCTACTGAAGTGAATAGTAACTTTTTAATTATAATTCGAAACATTGGCACTCTATCTCTTTCCCGCCAATAGAAAAGAGAGAGAGAAAGCTCAATTCAATCATTGATTCCTTCGTTTGCTCGGGATTCAATATCAGCACTCGCAGCAAAAAACGAATTTGCTCTCTTGTTGCACAAATAACTATTTCTATTCTATCCCATACAACCGCTACATTGCTGCCTAGCTCGGAATTTAATCGCTTATAAGCTTTTAAATATTGTATTGACCCGCGACAGCACTGTTGCATGCAGCGTAGTTCGGAATCATACCTTTACTTTGCAATGACGAACAGTGATGGGATACAAATAATTATGTATTAGTCCAAAAAATAATGTTTTGTAATATTTGTAACTGTGACGAGATGGTGTGGGTGTATTATGTGTAATTTTTTTTTAACTAGACATACAAAACATTGGGTAGATAAGCGACGGTGGGATAATATTAATAGTAAGTACCTAATATATTTAATATTACAGGGTTCAGACCATGAAAGTAAACAGCTTTCCCAAAGACACATGGATAGAAAAGTAAAAAAAAAATTGCCCTATCACGTGGTGGATTTCGTATGGGTAGGTACGTATTATGAATATTGACCCCACCTTCGCATATCTACCCAATGTTTTATATGTGTAGTGCAATAAAGATTTTCACATAATACACCCACACCATCTCGTCACAGAAAACATCTAGTAGTCCAAAAAATAAAACGTTATTTTTTGGACTACTAGATATTTACTGTTGCCCATCACTAGCCCACCTGTCAAAAATATCAAGCTTAGTTATACAGGGTAAGGGCCTCCGCGCATTATGCGGCCAGGCCGCGTGGCCATCGAAAAACATCGCTTCACATACGCGGCCTATTGGCCGCCGTGACCAATCCGCGCATTATGCGGCCAGGCCGCGCGACTGGCCGCCTAAATGCGCGGGGGCCCTAAAGCAGATTTTTATTTTATTTGTCGTCGTCCGAATAGCATTAGCATAAGGTGATTGCTCCAAGGTGTTCAGTAGGGAACATAAATAAAATAGGCGACTCACTCGATAGACAGATGTATATTAAAATAATGATTAAAATACAGTATTTGGTGGCGATCGGGTCGCGAGCTTTCGGCGAGTGCGAGTTCAGGCGCGGTCGGCACTTCGGGCCGTTGAAACCCCCCGCACTTGTCTCATTCCCCGCAAACCCCGTCGGTGCTGTTTAAATTTTCTGACTTTGAATTTGAAAAAGTTTTTCTTGCACCTTTATTAGCTTGGAGGGTTGTATTGATGTTTATAATTCTATAACTACATACGCCTTACAGCCGCTAATTACATTTTAATCAACATACAATCTAGCACTGGCCTGCAAATTGCAAAAAACGTAAGAAAATTTGAATTTCGCGGGCTACCCTGGAGCAATCACTTTAAGAGAACGAAATCAATACAAACCAATCGTAGGCGGAAGCTCGTATTGCATACACCCGGTTAACCTTAGGAGGAGTTAATGGTATTGAGTTCAGCATAGGGTCGACGGGCCTTCGTTGCAGACGAACCAATCGTGTACGACTACCAGGAGGGCGCCTACTTCGGGCTGCGGTGCCCGGAGGGCGTGGCGCTGGACGAGCCGGCGCTGCCGCGGTTCGAGCCCGCGCTGGTCGTGGACAAGGCCACCGTGGCCTGCGCGCCCGGCGCACGAGGGTTCCGGGCCGCGCTCGAGGCGCGCGGCGTGCGCGTGCTCGGCAAGCTGGCCGTGCGCGGCCCCGCCCCCGCCCCCGCCCGGGCCACGCTCACGAGGGCCGCGCTGGCGGGCTTCGAAGCGCTGCCGCGCCTCGAGCTGGAGGCCGTGCGCCTGGAGCGCGGCGCGCTGCTGGCCCTCGTCAACCTGCAGGCGCTGCGGCTCGAGGTACCGCCTCGCTCGTCCCTTCCAGTTCCGCCGGCGCCGCCGCTCCAACCGACGCTAACACTCATTTCGGCCAGGACGTGCCGCTGGCGCCCGGCGACGCGGAGGAGCTGCCGGCCTCGCTGCGGACGCTGACGCTGGTGCGCACCGGCCCGGCGGAGCCCGGCGGGGCGGCGCTGGCGCGGCTGCCGCGGCTGGAGACGCTCATGACGCGCGCGCCCGCCGACGCCCCGCTGGCGCTGGACGTGTCGGCCGCGGCCGCGCTGCGCTCGCTGGCCGCCACGGCCGCCGGCGCCGTGGCGCCCGCGCTGCCCGCCGCGCTCGCCAACCTCACGCTCAACCTGTGGGCGGCCGAGGAGCCGCCCGCGTGGACGGCCTGCGCCGGCCTCGAGCGCCTGGAGCTGCGCCGGCCGCGGCTGCGGGCGCTGCCGCCCCTCTGGCTGGCGCAGTGCGGCCGCCTGGCCGCGCTGCGCGTCGAGGACGCCCGGGCCCTGAGCAGCGTGGCGTCCGATGCGCTGGCGGGGGCGCCGCTGCGGGAGCTGACGCTGCGCGGCAGCGCGCTGGCGACGCTGCCCGCGGACCTGCTGCTCGGCGCGGCGGCGCTACTGCGCCTGGACGTGAGCGGCAACGCGCTGGCCGAGCTGCCCAGCTTCGCGGGCTGCGGGGCGCTGGTCGCGCTGGACGCGTCGGCCAACGCGCTGCGCTCGGACGCGCTGCACGCGGTGGGCGGCGTGGCGGGGCTGCGGGAGCTGCGGCTGGCGGGCAACGCGCGCCTGGACGCGTGCCCCGCGGCGGGGGCGCTGGGCGGCGCGGCGGCCCTGGCGGGGTCGCCGCTGTTCGCGCTGGCCGCCCTGCGCGTGCTGGACCTCAGCCGCACGGCCACGCGCCGCGTGTGCGCCGACTGGCGCCACTACATGCCGCAGCTGCGCGAGCTCGCGCTGCGCGGGACCAACCTCACCGCTCTCACCGTGAGTTTCTCTTCTCTGATCCTACGGTTAATGCGCATAGTTAAATTGCACGTTTTATCGTAATACCCGAAAACTTGGGACATCCCGGACGGCCGGTATAAATGCCCTATATATACGTATATACGCCCCGATATCGCCCCCAGCTCGAGGATCTCAAGTTCGCGGGCGACAACAACGTGACGGTGGACGCGCGGAAGGCCACGCTGGGTGAGCTGGCCTTCACGGCGCGAGACGAGGACGTCGCCCGGCGGGGCGGCGGGCCGCGGGTCACGCTGTGCCTCACGGAGGCGCCCCGCTGCGACTGTCGGAGCTACTGGGCCGCCCGCGCGATCAAGGCCGCGAGGCGCTTCCGCCTGGCGGGTCCCGAATGCGGGGAAGACTCGCCGCCGTGCGGAGACGGCCGCCTCTGGGCCTCGCTGCCGCCCGAGGCCATGGCGTGCCCCGTGGAGGCGCCCCTGTGCCCGGCGCGGTGCGCGTGCTCAGCCACTCCGGGAGGCGTGCTGCGCGTGGACTGCGAGGGCGCCGGCCTGGAGCGGGTGCCCCGCGTGGCGCCCCTGCCTCTGCCGCCCCCGCTGCCTCGGCTAGTGCCCGGCGCGCTGGAGCTGCTGCTGGCCGGCAACCGCATCGACCGGCTGCGCGCCGAGGACGTGGCCGACAACATCACGGTGAGTGGCGGAGATGATGGGCCACGATGCGATGGTGCGTCCGGAGCCGGCTCACGACGCAGCTTTATAGGAATCTTGATGTTTTCTTTCATTATCTGAAAATTAATGATTATTTAAATTAAATACCAGTTCTGGGTATAAGTTTTAATTAAGCTAGGAGCTTCGTGGAGAGGAATCATGTTTTCTATTTTATTTTTTTAAATAGTTAAGCATATGTTATTTAAATCATTGGAAAATTTTATATGTATTGTATATAATTGTGTAATGTGGTGTTTATAAAATTCATTATCATCATTCGAGCGTTAATCTGAAGCCGCAAGAAGAACTTATAATTATTTTGTTTGACCACTTCTGGATTATAATTGGTAGAAGTGTGGGGATCTGTAGCCAAATTACGAAACGCACAAAACAACATTGTTAAATTTTATCAAATCTATTTAAATTGTTTATTATTATGAAAAGTTGCCGATGCTTTAGCCCCGGTTTCCATTAAAGCGGAGAGATGTGTTTTGAATAACCAATCAGGTTCCTTTATTTTCACATCTCCTGTTCGCTTAGCTTCGGTGGAAATAGAATAACGAGACCTGATCGGTTAATCAAATCATATCTCCTCTCGTATAAGTTCTCTGTATTCCTCATGCTCAGCGAACAGTGTTTTTTGTGGGAAATAAAAGCGTTAAATCACATCTCCAGTCCACAAATTACCCACAGTCCCCACTGCAGTCCTTTCCTAAGCGCTGCGCACTCTCAATTCGGATCGATCAAAGATTCATCGAAATCGTGAGCTAAAACGATCGACTTTCGCGTAAAGGTGCTGGACCTGCGCAACAACTCGCTGCGAGTCGTGGACGAGGGCGCCGCGGCGGCGCTGCTGCGGCGGCCGCGGCGGACGCTCGTGGGCGGCAACCGGCTGCGCTGCGCCTGCGGCGACACGCGCGCCCTGGCCGCGCTCGGCGCCCCCGGCGCGCTCGCCGACCTCGGCGACGCCGCGTGCCAGGGGGGCGCCTCCCTGGCGGCGGCGGCCGCGGCCCTGCCCGCCGACTGCGCGCCCGCCGCCCTCGGCCCCGGTCCTGGCACCGGCCCCGGCCTCGGACCGGCGCTGCCCGCGGTGCTGGGCGTGGTGGGCGTGTTGGCGCCCGCGGCGTGCGCGGGCGTCGCGGCCGCGCTGGTGCTGCGGCCCGAGGTGCGGCGCCGCCTGAAGCGCCTGCTCGGGGGGGGCCGCGGCCGAACTCGACGCGGACGCCGAGAGGGCGGAGGACGCGGACGCCGATGCGGCGCTGCCCTACGACTTCTTCGTGTCGTACGCGCACGAGGACGAGGCGGTGGCGCGCGAGCTGGTGTCCCGGCTGGAGGGCGGCGAGAGGCCGCTGCGCGCCTGCGAGCACCAGCGCGACTGGGCGCCGGGCGGCTGGATCCCGCTGCAGATCGCGGCGTCCGTGCGCTCGTCGCGCTGCACGCTGCTGCTGCTGTCGCGCGCGTGGCTGCGCTCGCAGTGGGCGCGCGCCGAGTTCCGCGAGGCGCACGCGCACGCCTACGCGCACGTGCGCGCCTCGGACGCGCGGCCGCGGCTGCTGCTGGTGTTCCTGGAGGAGCCCGCCTCGCTGGCGCTGGAGCTGGACCGCGAGCTGCGCGCGCACGCCGCCGCGTGCACGTACGCCGTGTGGGGCGAGCCCTACTTCTGGTCCAAGCTGCGCGCCGCGCTGCCGCCCCCGAGGCCCGGGGCCGCGCCCCCGCCGCCGCCCGACCCCGCCCCGGCCCCCGCCCCGGCCCCCGCCCCGGCCCCCGCGGCCGCTTGACGAATCTCAGGACCAGGGTGCTTCGAAAAATGCGGAGGTTCTCGATGCGACCGTGTGCCGTCGCTTTATCGGACGCGCGCCACCCGGGATCGTATATGTACTCCAATGATTTTTCCGTTCTCGAACCGACTGTCGGTCGGAGGACGCGCGACGCGTTTTGTTACGATTTAAGCTAAGGATAAAATGTGTACCTAAATACGCCAGTGCGGCCTACGCTAGTTGCCTTGCCATGTTTTATCGAGAGACTGTGACGCGCCCGCGACCGTCGAAAAAGTGCGCGTAATTGGTTCCACTCGACGCCGTATGCTCAAATTATTTAACTTAAAAAGTTGGCACCGTTATGGACCGGCACTTTGTTATGGATATATAGTGTTATATAATACTCCTAGAAATTACGTTCTACTAAAATATTGAATGTCGAGAAATATCTAAGTCGTACCGTACATTCTCTTTGTGTAATGAAGAATCTTGTTGACGAACATAATGGCGACGTACCATTGGATTTCGTTTCGTCAATTGGACTGAGGAACAAATACTGAATTTCGTTAGGTTAAGTGTGTCATCGCTATTGACCGCGAACGTTCTCGTGCGAATCTCGGACATTCCCGAGCCCAGTGGAAATGCCCGCTCCTGTCTCTGTTGTAAGTCACTTATACTCTGTAAAATTGTTAAGACGAGATTATATTTGTACAATCGGATGTTTAATATTTTTCCAAATAAACGTTCACTATGTTTTACCTTTTTTATTTTCGCCTTTTAGAATAGAAAGTCCCTCCCTCGACTCCTGCTCATTTGTAGGATCGCTACGAGTCAATCGGTCGAATTCAAATACAAGGAATCTGCGTTTCGATTCCAAAAAGGCGTCAGTACCTAGGACTACCTTAATGTATTACTCACTGATTCTGAAAGCGATGAACGAAAAGGAAGTTCCTAAGGCTATACCGGCTGCGTACGATAATACTACATACGTACGTAGTACTTCAGCTGCTTCTGAAAAGTAAACTTCTCCGTAATATATATCTGAGAAGATGGAAACTTTTAGGCTCAGCGCCTACCAGCAGAGTGGCGGCGAAGAGGCTATTTCAGTAACAATTTAATTTCAACCTAAAACGCTTCAGAATACAACAAATACCTACTATTTAGTACAACGAAATACACACAAATACACGATGCTTGGCTTCTAAATCGTTATGTCATTTTGTGTTGTGAAATCCCTTATTTTGTGGGTAGGTACTAATTGGATGCTCTCCACTTTAATCCTCACGATATTCATAATTTTGGTGTCAGCAAAAATGAGGAACAGCATCTGAGCGCTTTTTCAAATTTATAGGGAGACTAGTGGCCCGCCCCGGCTTCGCCCGTGCAAAGCGGGGGTAGGTTATACATATAAACCTTCCCCTTGAATCAAACTATCTATTAAAAAAAACCGGTTCACAATCCGTTGCGTAGTTTTAAAGATTTATGCATACATAGGGACGGACAGAAGAATGCGACTTTGTTTTATACTATGTAGTGATAGTGATAGTGAAATGGGATCAAGTTGATCCCTTCTTCAAGGTCCTCCCCATGCATCTGTATTTTTCTGGAGAAGCTACTGCTCATTTTGTTGTAACGCATAACCTCAATAGAGCTGATTTTATCCAAATCCTTGAGCTGGCTTCTTGCCATTGATTCCAGTCCATCCCTTACCGAACAAAATCAATTCATTATTATTCTAAAGATCAGGGTGGCTCTTGTCTCGTGCTTTAATCTAGATTTACAAATAATATTGGCCTATATTCCTGGTTACAGTGGTATTCCCGGTAATGAAACCGGTAACTCTTGTGCGACGCATCCGTTTCAGTCAGCGGCTATTTGCAATTCTTTTATTTTCAGCCGCACATTTCTACGCGTGCTTTGTTTACAAAATTTAAATCTAATTGCCCTACAGTTAGAATTTCCTCGTTTATTCTTCTCCCACGTCTAATCTCTTTTTTTCGTCTAAGATCCTTATGGAAACCGCTAAAGCACGGGCCAGGTTATGTGTCTTCGAGCTGGTTCGTCGAGCGTCTTCGGTTGCAGCAGCAGAGTGAATTGTCCACTGTTCCTAGAAATGTTTGAATCTGTTTTAAATTGTTACAGTTTACTAAGAAACCCTTCACAATTTCTTTTTGAAAGGTCCGGTCCGTTTACGCTGCTACCCCAGGTGCTCGCACGATCGCCGCCGAACCTTCTGCAATTAAAGTCGAAGTCGTCGAAGAACAGTCAGTCTGTTTATAGTCACAAGTGTTGTTATGTGGACCCACTGAGGGCCTCCTCCGACTTCATTGGGGGAAATTAGTTAGCTGCACCAAGCTGGGCCGATGAGGGACAATTGCATTCACCTTCCATTTGCCCATAAGCCTATACAAACGAACTATAGGCATTTACTAGAAGTAGTAGATGCTCGTTCAGGAGTTATGACTGCCACTGCACAGTGTGCCAGGTGTTACAAATTCTTCGACACCACAGAAAGTACGCAAGCACCTGATGACTCGGCGGAAGACGAAGGAGACGAGGAGAAGGAGAGACGCCACCTACCACGTCGAGCTTTATAATTAGTACTCATCCATAACTTACAAGGTTGTTTCATTCTATCACTCTGAACAAAGAGGTCCAATGTATTGCCCTCTACTCAAGGGCGGATCTTCCCTAATGGAATATAGGCACCCCTTTTTACTTTGGAAATCCTCACGAATACCCGACCGCTAAACGCCAGCCGGGTTATGTGGGACTCCAGGGTGCGGAAAGATGGTAGTTACGCCCCAACCTACCCACTAAAACCAACGGTGTCCCTTAAATGCCCGAAACGGGGCCTCAGGTTTCACTCATTCCAATGGGGGAGCATACTCGGCTACCTATACACCTTTAGTATAAGCTTAAGTAAAAAGGTTGGTCATTATTGCATTAAAAATGTTTTATTAATTACACAATTTCTTCGATTCTGTGAGGTACGTAGTAAAATAGTAACACAAGTTTCTTTTTTCATTGTGTCATTTATGATTTAGTCGAGAAACAAGCATTCAAAATTTAGAGGCATTCATAAAAGACGGTACTTAATACAATTTAAAAAGAAAATATGAACTATACCACAAAAATATTTTTCTATATATTCTGGGCACAGTTAAGGACCCCGGTCAACGATAACGGGTGGGTGCGGCGGGGCAAAAATCGATTTTTTTTGCTGAAAAACTGATTTTAAAAGGGTCATCAGATAGATGTCACTAGGGAGAGGTCATCTGCGTATTCAGAATCACCGAAAAAGGCGGAGAGGGGCGTGAACCTAACCGTTTCCGACCTAACTCTAAAAAAGTTAGGTTAGGTTAGCCTTTTGATTTTTACTGAAAAACTGATTTTAAAAGGGTCATCAGATAGAATGCACTAGGAAGAGGCCATCTGCGTATTCAGAATCACCGAATTAGGCGGAGAGGGGCGTGAACTTAACAGTTTCTGACCTAACTCTAAAAGAGTTAGGTTAACCTTTTGAATAGTGCACAAAAAATGGATATTCATTATTTTTGATTGCCCTATTTCAGTGATTTCGACCTGAAACAAGCAATAAAATTTAAAGGAGTTGCATAAAAGACGATGCTTAATAGAATATAGATATAAAAATTCAGACATGCCACAAAAATATTTTTCTATATATTCTGTGCACAGAGTTAAGGACCCCGGTCAACGATAACGGGTGGGTGCGGCGGGGCAAAAATCGATTTTTTTTGCTGAGAAACTGATTTTAAAAGGGTCATCAGATAGATTGCACTAGGGAGAGGTCATCTGCGTATTCAGAATCACCGAAAAAGGCGGAGAGGGGCGTGAACCTAACCGTTTCTGACCTAACTCTAAAAAAGTTAGGTTAGGTTAGCCTTTTGATTTTTACTAAAAACTGATTTTAAAAGGGTCATCAGATAGAATGCACTAGGAAGAGGTCATCTGCGTATTCAGAATCACCGAAAAAGGCGGAGAGGGGCGTGAACCTAACCGTTTCTGACCTAACTCTAAAAAAGTTAGGTTAGGTTAGCCTTTTGATTTTTACTGAAAAACTGATTTTAAAAGGGTCTTTAGATAGATTGCACTAGGAAGAGGTCATCTGCGTATTCAGAATCACCGAAAAAGGCGGAGAGGGGCGTGAACCTAACCGTTTCCGACCTAACTCTAAAAAAGTTAGGTTAGGTTAGCCTTTTGATTTTTACTGAAAAACTGATTTTAAAAGGGTCATCAGATAGATTGCACTAGGAAGAGGTCATCTGCGTATTCAGAATCACCGAAAAAGGCGGAGAGGGGCGTGAACCTAACCGTTTCTGACCTAACTCTAAAAAAGTTAGGTTAGGTTAGCCTTTTGATTTTTACTGCAAAACTGATTTTAAAAGGGTCATCAGATAGATTGCACTAGGAAGAGGTCATCTGCGTATTCAGAATCACTGAAAAAGGCGGAGAGGGGCGTGAACCTAACCGTTTCTGACCTAACTCTAAAAAAGTTAGGTTAGGTTAGCGTTTTGATTTTTACTGAAAAATTGATTTTAAAAGGGTCATCAGATAGAATGCACTAGGAAGAGGCCATCTGCGTATTCAGAATCACCGAATTAGGCGGAGAGGGGCGTGAACCTAACAGTTTCTGACCTAACTCTAAAAGAGTTAGGTTAACCTTTTGAATAGTGCACAAAAAATGGATATTCATTATTTTTGATTGCCCTATTTCAGTGATTTCGACCTGAAACAAGCAATAAAATTTAAAGGAGTTGCATAAAAGACGATGCTTAATAGAATATAGATATAAAAATTCAGACATGCCACAAAAATATTTTTCTATATATTCTGTGCACAGAGTTAAGGACCCCGGTCAACGATAACGGGTGGGTGCGGCGGGGCAAAAATCGATTTTTTTTGCTGAGAAACTGATTTTAAAAGGGTCATCAGATAGATTGCACTAGGGAGAGGTCATCTGCGTATTCAGAATCACCGAAAAAGGCGGAGAGGGGCGTGAACCTAACCGTTTCTGACCTAACTCTAAAAAAGTTAGGTTAGGTTAGCCTTTTGATTTTTACTAAAAACTGATTTTAAAAGGGTCATCAGATAGAATGCACTAGGAAGAGGTCATCTGCGTATTCAGAATCACCGAAAAAGGCGGAGAGGGGCGTGAACCTAACCGTTTCTGACCTAACTCTAAAAAAGTTAGGTTAGGTTAGCCTTTTGATTTTTACTGAAAAACTGATTTTAAAAGGGTCTTTAGATAGATTGCACTAGGAAGAGGTCATCTGCGTATTCAGAATCACCGAAAAAGGCGGAGAGGGGCGTGAACCTAACCGTTTCCGACCTAACTCTAAAAAAGTTAGGTTAGGTTAGCCTTTTGATTTTTACTGAAAAACTGATTTTAAAAGGGTCATCAGATAGATTGCACTAGGAAGAGGTCATCTGCGTATTCAGAATCACCGAAAAAGGCGGAGAGGGGCGTGAACCTAACCGTTTCTGACCTAACTCTAAAAAAGTTAGGTTAGGTTAGCCTTTTGATTTTTACTGCAAAACTGATTTTAAAAGGGTCATCAGATAGATTGCACTAGGAAGAGGTCATCTGCGTATTCAGAATCACTGAAAAAGGCGGAGAGGGGCGTGAACCTAACCGTTTCTGACCTAACTCTAAAAAAGTTAGGTTAGGTTAGCGTTTTGATTTTTACTGAAAAATTGATTTTAAAAGGGTCATCAGATAGAATGCACTAGGAAGAGGCCATCTGCGTATTCAGAATCACCGAATTAGGCGGAGAGGGGCGTGAACCTAACAGTTTCTGACCTAACTCTAAAAGAGTTAGGTTAACCTTTTGAATAGTGCACAAAAAATGGATATTCATTATTTTTGATTGCCCTATTTCAGTGATTTCGACCTGAAACAAGCAATAAAATTTAAAGGAGTTGCATAAAAGACGATGCTTAATAGAATATAGATATAAAAATTCAGACATGCCACAAAAATATTTTTCTATATATTCTGTGCACAGAGTTAAGGACCCCGGTCAACGATAACGGGTGGGTGCGGCGGGGCAAAAATCGATTTTTTTTGCTGAGAAACTGATTTTAAAAGGGTCATCAGATAGATTGCACTAGGGAGAGGTCATCTGCGTATTCAGAATCACCGAAAAAGGCGGAGAGGGGCGTGAACCTAACCGTTTCTGACCTAACTCTAAAAAAGTTAGGTTAGGTTAGCCTTTTGATTTTTACTAAAAACTGATTTTAAAAGGGTCATCAGATAGAATGCACTAGGAAGAGGTCATCTGCGTATTCAGAATCACCGAAAAAGGCGGAGAGGGGCGTGAACCTAACCGTTTCTGACCTAACTCTAAAAAAGTTAGGTTAGGTTAGCCTTTTGATTTTTACTGAAAAACTGATTTTAAAAGGGTCTTTAGATAGATTGCACTAGGAAGAGGTCATCTGCGTATTCAGAATCACCGAAAAAGGCGGAGAGGGGCGTGAACCTAACCGTTTCCGACCTAACTCTAAAATAGTTAGGTTAGGTTAGCCTTTTGATTTTTACTGAAAAACTGATTTTAAAAGGGTCATCAGATAGATTGCACTAGGAAGAGGTCATCTGCGTATTCAGAATCACCGAAAAAGGCGGAGAAGGGCGTGAACCTAACCGTTTCTGACCTAACTCTAAAAAAGTTAGGTTAGGTTAGCCTTTTGATTTTTACTGCAAAACTGATTTTAAAAGGGTCATCAGATAGATTGCACTAGGAAAAGGTCATCTGCGTATTCAGAATCACTGAAAAAGGCGGAGAGGGGCGTGAACCTAACCGTTTCTGACCTAACTCTAAAAAAGTTAGGTTAGGTTAGCCTTTTGATTTTTACTGAAAAACTGATTTTAAAAGGGTCATCAGATAGATTGCACTAGGAAGAGGTCATCTGCGTATTCAGAATCACCGAAAAAGGCGGAGAGGGGCGTGAACCTAACCGTTTCTGACCTAACTCTAAAAAAGTTAGGTTAGGTTAGCCTTTTGATTTTTACTGAAAAACTGATTTTAAAAGGGTCATCAGATAGAATGCACTAGGAAGAGGTCATCTGCGTATTCAGAATCACCGAAAAAGGCGGAGAGGGGCGTGAACCTAACCATTTCTGACCTAACTCTAAAAAAGTTAGGTTAGGTTAGCCTTTTGATTTTTACTGAAAAACTGATTTTAAAAGGGTCTTTAGATAGATTGCACTAGGAAGAGGTCATCTGCGTATTCAGAATCACCGAAAAAGGCGGAGAGGGGCGTGAACCTAACCGTTTCCGACCTAACTCTAAAAAAGTTAGGTTAGGTTAGCCTTTTGATTTTTACTGAAAAACTGATTTTAAAAGGGTCATCAGATAGATTGCACTAGGAAGAGGTCATCTGCGTATTCAGAATCACCGAAAAAGGCGGAGAGGGGCGTGAACCTAACCGTTTCTGACCTAACTCTAAAAAAGTTAGGTTAGGTTAGCCTTTTGATTTTTACTGCAAAACTGATTTTAAAAGGGTCATCAGATAGATTGCACTAGGAAGAGGTCATCTGCGTATTCAGAATCACCGAAAAAGGCGGAGAGGGGCGTGAACCTAACCGTTTCTGACCTAACTCTAAAAAAGTTAGGTTAGGTTAGCCTTTTGATTTTTACTGAAAAACTGATTTTAAAAGGGTCATCAGATAGATTGCACTAGGGAGAGGTCATCTGCGTATTCAGAATCACCGAATAAGGCGGAGAGGGGCGTGAACCTAACCGTTTCTGACCTAACTCTAAAAAAGTTAGGTTAGGTTAGCCTTTTGATTTTTACTGAAAAACTGATTTTAAAAGGGTCATCAGATAGATTGCACTAGGGAGAGATCATCTGCGTATTCAGAATCACCGAAAAAGGCGGAGAGGGGCGTGAACCTAACCTTTTCTGACCTAACTCTAAAAAAGTTAGGTTAGGTTAGCCTTTTGATTTTTACTGAAAAACTGATTTTAAAAGGGTCATCAGATAGAATGCACTAGGAAGAGGTCATCTGCGTATTCAGAATCACCGAAAAAGGCGGAGAGGGGCGTGAACCTAACCATTTCTGACCTAACTCTAAAAAAGTTAGGTTAGGTTAGCCTTTTGATTTTTACTGAAAAACTGATTTTAAAAGGGTCTTTAGATAGATTGCACTAGGAAGAGGTCATCTGCGTATTCAGAATCACCGAAAAAGGCGGAGAGGGGCGTGAACCTAACCGTTTCCGACCTAACTCTAAAAAAGTTAGGTTAGGTTAGCCTTTTGATTTTTACTGAAAAACTGATTTTAAAAGGGTCTTTAGATAGATTGCACTAGGAAGAGGTCATCTGCGTATTCAGAATCACCGAAAAAGGCGGAGAGGGGCGTGAACCTAACCGTTTCCGACCTAACTCTAAAAAAGTTAGGTTAGGTTAGCCTTTTGATTTTTACTGAAAAACTGATTTTAAAAGGGTCTTTAGATAGATTGCACTAGGAAGAGGTCATCTGCGTATTCAGAATCACCGAAAAAGGCGGAGAGGGGCGTGAACCTAACCGTTTCCGACCTAACTCTAAAAAAGTTAGGTTAGGTTAGCCTTTTGATTTTTACTGAAAAACTGATTTTAAAAGGGTCATCAGATAGATTGCACTAGGGAGAGGTCATCTGCGTATTCAGAATCACCGAAAAAGGCGGAGAGGGGCGTGAACCTAACCGTTTCTGACCTAACTCTAAAAAAGTTAGGTTAGGTTAGCCTTTTGATTTTTACTAAAAACTGATTTTAAAAGGGTCATCAGATAGAATGCACTAGGAAGAGGTCATCTGCGTATTCAGAATCACCGAAAAAGGCGGAGAGGGGCGTGAACCTAACCGTTTCTGACCTAACTCTAAAAAAGTTAGGTTAGGTTAGCCTTTTGATTTTTACTGAAAAACTGATTTTAAAAGGGTCTTTAGATAGATTGCACTAGGAAGAGGTCATCTGCGTATTCAGAATCACCGAAAAAGGCGGAGAGGGGCGTGAACCTAACCGTTTCCGACCTAACTCTAAAAAAGTTAGGTTAGGTTAGCCTTTTGATTTTTACTGAAAAACTGATTTTAAAAGGGTCATCAGATAGATTGCACTAGGAAGAGGTCATCTGCGTATTCAGAATCACCGAAAAAGGCGGAGAGGGGCGTGAACCTAACCGATTCTGACCTAACTCTAAAAAAGTTAGGTTAGGTTAGCCTTTTGATTTTTACTGCAAAACTGATTTTAAAAGGGTCATCAGATAGATTGCACTAGGAAGAGGTCATCTGCGTATTCAGAATCACTGAAAAAGGCGGAGAGGGGCGTGAACCTAACCGTTTCTGACTTAACTCTAAAAAAGTTAGGTTAGGTTAGCCTTTTGATTTTTACTGAAAAACTGATTTTAAAAGGGTCATCAGATAGATTGCACTAGGAAGAGGTCATCTGCGTATTCAGAATCACCGAAAAAGGCGGAGAGGGGCGTGAACCTAACCGTTTCTGACCTAACTCTAAAAAAGTTAGGTTAGGTTAGCCTTTTGATTTTTACTGAAAAACTGATTTTAAAAGGGTCATCAGATAGATTGCACTAGGGAGAGGTCATCTGCGTATTCAGAATCACCGAATAAGGCGGAGAGGGGCGTGAACCTAACCGTTTCTGACCTAACTCTAAAAGAGTTAGGTTAGCCTTTTGAATAGTGCACAAAAAATTGATATTAATTATTTTTGATTGCCCTATTTCAGTGATTTCGACCTGAAACAAGCAATAAAATTTAAAGGAGTTGCATAAAAGACGATGCTTAATAGAATATAGATATAAAAATTCAGACATGCCACAAAAATATTTTTCTATATATTCTGTGCACAGAGTTAAGGACCCCGGTCAACGATAACGGGTGGGTGCGGCGGGGCAAAAATCGATTTTTTTGCTGAAAAACTGATTTTAAAAGGGTCATCAGATAGATTGCACTAGGGAGAGGTCATCTGCGTATTCAGAATCACCGAAAAAGGCGGAGAGGGGCGTGAACCTAACCTTTTCTGACCTAACTCTAAAAAAGTTAGGTTAGGTTAGCCTTTTGATTTTTACTGAAAAACTGATTTTAAAAGGGTCATCAGATAGAATGCACTAGGAAGAGGTCATCTGCGTATTCAGAATCACCGAAAAAGGCGGAGAGGGGCGTGAACCTAACCATTTCTGACCTAACTCTAAAAAAGTTAGGTTAGGTTAGCCTTTTGATTTTTACTGAAAAACTGATTTTAAAAGGGTCTTTAGATAGATTGCACTAGGAAGAGGTCATCTGCGTATTCAGAATCACCGAAAAAGGCGGAGAGGGGCGTGAACCTAACCGTTTCCGACCTAACTCTAAAAAAGTTAGGTTAGGTTAGCCTTTTGATTTTTACTGAAAAACTGATTTTAAAAGGGTCATCAGATAGATTGCACTAGGAAGAGGTCATCTGCGTATTCAGAATCACCGAAAAAGGCGGAGAGGGGCGTGAACCTAACCGATTCTGACCTAACTCTAAAAAAGTTAGGTTAGGTTAGCCTTTTGATTTTTACTGCAAAACTGATTTTAAAAGGGTCATCAGATAGATTGCACTAGGAAGAGGTCATCTGCGTATTCAGAATCACTGAAAAAGGCGGAGAGGGGCGTGAACCTAACCGTTTCTGACCTAACTCTAAAAGAGTTAGGTTAGCCTTTTGAATAGTGCACAAAAAATTGATATTAATTATTTTTGATTGCCCTATTTCAGTGATTTCGACCTGAAACAAGCAATAAAATTTAAAGGAGTTGCATAAAAGACGATGCTTAATAGAATATAGATATAAAAATTCAGACATGCCACAAAAATATTTTTCTATATATTCTGTGCACAGAGTTAAGGACCCCGGTCAACGATAACGGGTGGGTGCGGCGGGGCAAAAATCGATTTTTTTGCTGAAAAACTGATTTTAAAAGGGTCATCAGATAGATTGCACTAGGGAGAGGTCATCTGCGTATTCAGAATCACCGAAAAAGGCGGAGAGGGGCGTGAACCTAACCTTTTCTGACCTAACTCTAAAAAAGTTAGGTTAGGTTAGCCTTTTGATTTTTACTGAAAAACTGATTTTAAAAGGGTCATCAGATAGAATGCACTAGGAAGAGGTCATCTGCGTATTCAGAATCACCGAAAAAGGCGGAGAGGGGCGTGAACCTAACCATTTCTGACCTAACTCTAAAAAAGTTAGGTTAGGTTAGCCTTTTGATTTTTACTGAAAAACTGATTTTAAAAGGGTCTTTAGATAGATTGCACTAGGAAGAGGTTATCTGCGTATTCAGAATCACCGAAAAAGGCGGAGAGGGGCGTGAACCTAACCGTTTCCGACCTAACTCTAAAAAAGTTAGGTTAGGTTAGCCTTTTGATTTTTATTGAAAAACTGATTTTAAAAGGGTCATCAGATAGATTGCACTAGGAAGAGGTCATCTGCGTATTCAGAATCACCGAAAAAGGCGGAGAAGGGCGTGAACCTAACCGTTTCTGACCTAACTCTAAAAAAGTTAGGTTAGGTTAGCCTTTTGATTTTTACTGCAAAACTGATTTTAAAAGGGTCATCAGATAGATTGCACTAGGAAAAGGTCATCTGCGTATTCAGAATCACTGAAAAAGGCGGAGAGGGGCGTGAACCTAACCGTTTCTGACCTAACTCTAAAAAAGTTAGGTTAGGTTAGCCTTTTGATTTTTACTGAAAAACTGATTTTAAAAGGGTCATCAGATAGATTGCACTAGGAAGAGGTCATCTGCGTATTCAGAATCACCGAAAAAGGCGGAGAGGGGCGTGAACCTAACCGTTTCTGACCTAACTCTAAAAAAGTTAGGTTAGGTTAGCCTTTTGATTTTTACTGAAAAACTGATTTTAAAAGGGTCATCAGATAGATTGCACTAGGGAGAGGTCATCTGCGTATTCAGAATCACCGAATAAGGCGGAGAGGGGCGTGAACCTAACCTTTTCTGACCTAACTCTAAAAAAGTTAGGTTAGGTTAGCCTTTTGATTTTTACTGAAAAACTGATTTTAAAAGGGTCATCAGATAGAATGCACTAGGAAGAGGTCATCTGCGTATTCAGAATCACCGAAAAAGGCGGAGAGGGGCGTGAACCTAACCATTTCTGACCTAACTCTAAAAAAGTTAGGTTAGGTTAGCCTTTTGATTTTTACTGAAAAACTGATTTTAAAAGGGTCTTTAGATAGATTGCACTAGGAAGAGGTCATCTGCGTATTCAGAATCACCGAAAAAGGCGGAGAGGGGCGTGAACCTAACCGTTTCCGACCTAACTCTAAAAAAGTTAGGTTAGGTTAGCCTTTTGATTTTTACTGAAAAACTGATTTTAAAAGGGTCATCAGATAGATTGCACTAGGAAGAGGTCATCTGCGTATTCAGAATCACCGAAAAAGGCGGAGAGGGGCGTGAACCTAACCGTTTCTGACCTAACTCTAAAAAAGTTAGGTTAGGTTAGCCTTTTGATTTTTACTGCAAAACTGATTTTAAAAGGGTCATCAGATAGATTGCACTAGGGAGAGGTCATCTGCGTATTCAGAATCACCGAAAAAGGCGGAGAGGGGCGTGAACCTAACCTTTTCTGACCTAACTCTAAAAAAGTTAGGTTAGGTTAGCCTTTTGATTTTTACTGAAAAACTGATTTTAAAAGGGTCATCAGATAGAATGCACTAGGAAGAGGTCATCTGCGTATTCAGAATCACCGAAAAAGGCGGAGAGGGGCGTGAACCTAACCATTTCTGACCTAACTCTAAAAAAGTTAGGTTAGGTTAGCCTTTTGATTTTTACTGAAAAACTGATTTTAAAAGGGTCTTTAGATAGATTGCACTAGGAAGAGGTCATCTGCGTATTCAGAATCACCGAAAAAGGCGGAGAGGGGCGTGAACCTAACCGTTTCCGACCTAACTCTAAAAAAGTTAGGTTAGGTTAGCCTTTTGATTTTTACTGAAAAACTGATTTTAAAAGGGTCATCAGATAGATTGCACTAGGAAGAGGTCATCTGCGTATTCAGAATCACCGAAAAAGGCGGAGAGGGGCGTGAACCTAACCGATTCTGACCTAACTCTAAAAAAGTTAGGTTAGGTTAGCCTTTTGATTTTTACTGCAAAACTGATTTTAAAAGGGTCATCAGATAGATTGCACTAGGAAGAGGTCATCTGCGTATTCAGAATCACCGAAAAAGGCGGAGAGGGGCGTGAACCTAACCGTTTCTGACTTAACTCTAAAAAAGTTAGGTTAGGTTAGCCTTTTGATTTTTACTGAAAAACTGATTTTAAAAGGGTCATCAGATAGATTGCACTAGGAAGAGGTCATCTGCGTATTCAGAATCACCGAAAAAGGCGGAGAGGGGCGTGAACCTAACCGTTTCTGACCTAACTCTAAAAAAGTTAGGTTAGGTTAGCCTTTTGATTTTTACTGAAAAACTGATTTTAAAAGGGTCATCAGATAGATTGCACTAGGGAGAGGTCATCTGCGTATTCAGAATCACCGAATAAGGCGGAGAGGGGCGTGAACCTAACCGTTTCTGACCTAACTCTAAAAGAGTTAGGTTAGCCTTTTGAATAGTGCACAAAAAATTGATATTAATTATTTTTGATTGCCCTATTTCAGTGATTTCGACCTGAAACAAGCAATAAAATTTAAAGGAGTTGCATAAAAGACGATGCTTAATAGAATATAGATATAAAAATTCAGACATGCCACAAAAATATTTTTCTATATATTCTGTGCACAGAGTTAAGGACCCCGGTCAACGATAACTGCAAAAATCGATTTTTTTGCTGAAAAACTGATTTTAAAAGGGTCATCAGATAGATTGCACTAGGGAGAGGTCATCTGCGTATTCAGAATCACCGAAAAAGGCGGAGAGGGGCGTGAACCTAACCTTTTCTGACCTAACTCTAAAAAAGTTAGGTTAGGTTAGCCTTTTGATTTTTACTGAAAAACTGATTTTAAAAGGGTCATCAGATAGAATGCACTAGGAAGAGGTCATCTGCGTATTCAGAATCACCGAAAAAGGCGGAGAGGGGCGTGAACCTAACCATTTCTGACCTAACTCTAAAAAAGTTAGGTTAGGTTAGCCTTTTGATTTTTACTGAAAAACTGATTTTAAAAGGGTCTTTAGATAGATTGCACTAGGAAGAGGTTATCTGCGTATTCAGAATCACCGAAAAAGGCGGAGAGGGGCGTGAACCTAACCGTTTCCGACCTAACTCTAAAAAAGTTAGGTTAGGTTAGCCTTTTGATTTTTACTGAAAAACTGATTTTAAAAGGGTCATCAGATAGATTGCACTAGGAAGAGGTCATCTGCGTATTCAGAATCACCGAAAAAGGCGGAGAAGGGCGTGAACCTAACCGTTTCTGACCTAACTCTAAAAAAGTTAGGTTAGGTTAGCCTTTTGATTTTTACTGCAAAACTGATTTTAAAAGGGTCATCAGATAGATTGCACTAGGAAAAGGTCATCTGCGTATTCAGAATCACTGAAAAAGGCGGAGAGGGGCGTGAACCTAACCGTTTCTGACCTAACTCTAAAAAAGTTAGGTTAGGTTAGCCTTTTGATTTTTACTGAAAAACTGATTTTAAAAGGGTCATCAGATAGATTGCACTAGGAAGAGGTCATCTGCGTATTCAGAATCACCGAAAAAGGCGGAGAGGGGCGTGAACCTAACCGTTTCTGACCTAACTCTAAAAAAGTTAGGTTAGGTTAGCCTTTTGATTTTTACTGAAAAACTGATTTTAAAAGGGTCATCAGATAGATTGCACTAGGGAGAGGTCATCTGCGTATTCAGAATCACCGAATAAGGCGGAGAGGGGCGTGAACCTAACCTTTTCTGACCTAACTCTAAAAAAGTTAGGTTAGGTTAGCCTTTTGATTTTTACTGAAAAACTGATTTTAAAAGGGTCATCAGATAGAATGCACTAGGAAGAGGTCATCTGCGTATTCAGAATCACCGAAAAAGGCGGAGAGGGGCGTGAACCTAACCATTTCTGACCTAACTCTAAAAAAGTTAGGTTAGGTTAGCCTTTTGATTTTTACTGAAAAACTGATTTTAAAAGGGTCTTTAGATAGATTGCACTAGGAAGAGGTCATCTGCGTATTCAGAATCACCGAAAAAGGCGGAGAGGGGCGTGAACCTAACCGTTTCCGACCTAACTCTAAAAAAGTTAGGTTAGGTTAGCCTTTTGATTTTTACTGAAAAACTGATTTTAAAAGGGTCATCAGATAGATTGCACTAGGAAGAGGTCATCTGCGTATTCAGAATCACCGAAAAAGGCGGAGAGGGGCGTGAACCTAACCGTTTCTGACCTAACTCTAAAAAAGTTAGGTTAGGTTAGCCTTTTGATTTTTACTGCAAAACTGATTTTAAAAGGGTCATCAGATAGATTGCACTAGGAAGAGGTCATCTGCGTATTCAGAATCACCGAAAAAGGCGGAGAGGGGCGTGAACCTAACCGTTTCTGACCTAACTCTAAAAAAGTTAGGTTAGGTTAGCCTTTTGATTTTTACTGAAAAACTGATTTTAAAAGGGTCATCAGATAGATTGCACTAGGGAGAGGTCATCTGCGTATTCAGAATCACCGAATAAGGCGGAGAGGGGCGTGAACCTAACCGTTTCTGACCTAACTCTAAAAAAGTTAGGTTAGGTTAGCCTTTTGATTTTTACTGAAAAACTGATTTTAAAAGGGTCATCAGATAGATTGCACTAGGGAGAGGTCATCTGCGTATTCAGAATCACCGAAAAAGGCGGAGAGGGGCGTGAACCTAACCTTTTCTGACCTAACTCTAAAAAAGTTAGGTTAGGTTAGCCTTTTGATTTTTACTGAAAAACTGATTTTAAAAGGGTCATCAGATAGAATGCACTAGGAAGAGGTCATCTGCGTATTCAGAATCACCGAAAAAGGCGGAGAGGGGCGTGAACCTAACCATTTCTGACCTAACTCTAAAAAAGTTAGGTTAGGTTAGCCTTTTGATTTTTACTGAAAAACTGATTTTAAAAGGGTCTTTAGATAGATTGCACTAGGAAGAGGTCATCTGCGTATTCAGAATCACCGAAAAAGGCGGAGAGGGGCGTGAACCTAACCGTTTCCGACCTAACTCTAAAAAAGTTAGGTTAGGTTAGCCTTTTGATTTTTACTGAAAAACTGATTTTAAAAGGGTCATCAGATAGATTGCACTAGGAAGAGGTCATCTGCGTATTCAGAATCACCGAAAAAGGCGGAGAGGGGCGTGAACCTAACCATTTCTGACCTAACTCTAAAAAAGTTAGGTTAGGTTAGCCTTTTGATTTTTACTGAAAAACTGATTTTAAAAGGGTCTTTAGATAGATTGCACTAGGAAGAGGTCATCTGCGTATTCAGAATCACCGAAAAAGGCGGAGAGGGGCGTGAACCTAACCGTTTCCGACCTAACTCTAAAAAAGTTAGGTTAGGTTAGCCTTTTGATTTTTACTGAAAAACTGATTTTAAAAGGGTCATCAGATAGATTGCACTAGGAAGAGGTCATCTGCGTATTCAGAATCACCGAAAAAGGCGGAGAGGGGCGTGAACCTAACCGTTTCTGACCTAACTCTAAAAAAGTTAGGTTAGGTTAGCCTTTTGATTTTTACTGCAAAACTGATTTTAAAAGGGTCATCAGATAGATTGCACTAGGAAGAGGTCATCTGCGTATTCAGAATCACCGAAAAAGGCGGAGAGGGGCGTGAACCTAACCGTTTCTGACCTAACTCTAAAAAAGTTAGGTTAGGTTAGCCTTTTGATTTTTACTGAAAAACTGATTTTAAAAGGGTCATCAGATAGATTGCACTAGGGAGAGGTCATCTGCGTATTCAGAATCACCGAATAAGGCGGAGAGGGGCGTGAACCTAACCGTTTCTGACCTAACTCTAAAAAAGTTAGGTTAGGTTAGCCTTTTGATTTTTACTGAAAAACTGATTTTAAAAGGGTCATCAGATAGATTGCACTAGGGAGAGGTCATCTGCGTATTCAGAATCACCGAAAAAGGCGGAGAGGGGCGTGAACCTAACCTTTTCTGACCTAACTCTAAAAAAGTTAGGTTAGGTTAGCCTTTTGATTTTTACTGAAAAACTGATTTTAAAAGGGTCATCAGATAGAATGCACTAGGAAGAGGTCATCTGCGTATTCAGAATCACCGAAAAAGGCGGAGAGGGGCGTGAACCTAACCATTTCTGACCTAACTCTAAAAAAGTTAGGTTAGGTTAGCCTTTTGATTTTTACTGAAAAACTGATTTTAAAAGGGTCTTTAGATAGATTGCACTAGGAAGAGGTCATCTGCGTATTCAGAATCACCGAAAAAGGCGGAGAGGGGCGTGAACCTAACCGTTTCCGACCTAACTCTAAAAAAGTTAGGTTAGGTTAGCCTTTTGATTTTTACTGAAAAACTGATTTTAAAAGGGTCATCAGATAGATTGCACTAGGAAGAGGTCATCTGCGTATTCAGAATCACCGAAAAAGGCGGAGAGGGGCGTGAACCTAACCGTTTCTGACCTAACTCTAAAAAAGTTAGGTTAGGTTAGCCTTTTGATTTTTACTGCAAAACTGATTTTAAAAGGGTCATCAGATAGATTGCACTAGGAAAAGGTCATCTGCGTATTCAGAATCACTGAAAAAGGCGGAGAGGGGCGTGAACCTAACCGTTTCTGACCTAACTCTAAAAAAGTTAGGTTAGGTTAGCCTTTTGATTTTTACTGAAAAACTGATTTTAAAAGGGTCATCAGATAGATTGCACTAGGGAGAGGTCATCTGCGTATTCAGAATCACCGAATCAGGCGGAGAGGGGCGTGAACCTAACCGTTTCTGACCTAACTCTAAAAGAGTTAGGTTAGCCTTTTGAATAGTGCACAAAAAATTGATATTAATTATTTTTGATTGCCCTATTTCAGTGATTTCGACCTGAAACAAGCAATAAAATTTAAAGGAGTTGCATAAAAGACGATGCTTAATAGAATATAGATATAAAAATTCAGACATGCCACAAAAATATTTTTCTATATATTCTGTGCACAGAGTTAAGGACCCCGGTCAACGATAACGGGTGGGTGCGGCGGGGCAAAAATCGATTTTTTTGCTGAAAAACTGATTTTAAAAGGGTCATCAGATAGATTGCACTAGGGAGAGGTCATCTGCGTATTCAGAATCACCGAAAAAGGCGGAGAGGGGCGTGAACCTAACCTTTTCTGACCTAACTCTAAAAAAGTTAGGTTAGGTTAGCCTTTTGATTTTTACTGAAAAACTGATTTTAAAAGGGTCATCAGATAGATTGCACTAGGAAGAGGTCATCTGCGTATTCAGAATCACCGAAAAAGGCGGAGAGGGGCGTGAACCTAACCATTTCTGACCTAACTCTAAAAAAGTTAGGTTAGGTTAGCCTTTTGATTTTTACTGAAAAACTGATTTTAAAAGGGTCTTTAGATAGATTGCACTAGGAAGAGGTCATCTGCGTATTCAGAATCACCGAAAAAGGCGGAGAGGGGCGTGAACCTAACCGTTTCCGACCTAACTCTAAAAAAGTTAGGTTAGGTTAGCCTTTTGATTTTTACTGAAAAACTGATTTTAAAAGGGTCATCAGATAGATTGCACTAGGAAGAGGTCATCTGCGTATTCAGAATCACCGAAAAAGGCGGAGAGGGGCGTGAACCTAACCGATTCTGACCTAACTCTAAAAAAGTTAGGTTAGGTTAGCCTTTTGATTTTTACTGCAAAACTGATTTTAAAAGGGTCATCAGATAGATTGCACTAGGAAGAGGTCATCTGCGTATTCAGAATCACTGAAAAAGGCGGAGAGGGGCGTGAACCTAACCGTTTCTGACTTAACTCTAAAAAAGTTAGGTTAGGTTAGCCTTTTGATTTTTACTGAAAAACTGATTTTAAAAGGGTCATCAGATAGATTGCACTAGGAAGAGGTCATCTGCGTATTCAGAATCACCGAAAAAGGCGGAGAGGGGCGTGAACCTAACCGTTTCTGACCTAACTCTAAAAAAGTTAGGTTAGGTTAGCCTTTTGATTTTTACTGAAAAACTGATTTTAAAAGGGTCATCAGATAGATTGCACTAGGGAGAGGTCATCTGCGTATTCAGAATCACCGAATAAGGCGGAGAGGGGCGTGAACCTAACCTTTTCTGACCTAACTCTAAAAAAGTTAGGTTAGGTTAGCCTTTTGATTTTTACTGAAAAACTGATTTTAAAAGGGTCATCAGATAGATTGCACTAGGAAGAGGTCATCTGCGTATTCAGAATCACCGAAAAAGGCGGAGAGGGGCGTGAACCTAACCGATTCTGACCTAACTCTAAAAAAGTTAGGTTAGGTTAGCCTTTTGATTTTTACTGCAAAACTGATTTTAAAAGGGTCATCAGATAGATTGCACTAGGAAGAGGTCATCTGCGTATTCAGAATCACTGAAAAAGGCGGAGAGGGGCGTGAACCTAACCGTTTCTGACTTAACTCTAAAAAAGTTAGGTTAGGTTAGCCTTTTGATTTTTACTGAAAAACTGATTTTAAAAGGGTCATCAGATAGATTGCACTAGGAAGAGGTCATCTGCGTATTCAGAATCACCGAAAAAGGCGGAGAGGGGCGTGAACCTAACCGTTTCCGACCTAACTCTAAAAAAGTTAGGTTAGGTTAGCCTTTTGATTTTTACTGAAAAACTGATTTTAAAAGGGTCATCAGATAGATTGCACTAGGAAGAGGTCATCTGCGTATTCAGAATCACCGAAAAAGGCGGAGAGGGGCGTGAACCTAACCGATTCTGACCTAACTCTAAAAAAGTTAGGTTAGGTTAGCCTTTTGATTTTTACTGCAAAACTGATTTTAAAAGGGTCATCAGATAGATTGCACTAGGAAGAGGTCATCTGCGTATTCAGAATCACTGAAAAAGGCGGAGAGGGGCGTGAACCTAACCGTTTCTGACTTAACTCTAAAAAAGTTAGGTTAGGTTAGCCTTTTGATTTTTACTGAAAAACTGATTTTAAAAGGGTCATCAGATAGATTGCACTAGGAAGAGGTCATCTGCGTATTCAGAATCACCGAAAAAGGCGGAGAGGGGCGTGAACCTAACCGTTTCTGACCTAACTCTAAAAAAGTTAGGTTAGGTTAGCCTTTTGATTTTTACTGAAAAACTGATTTTAAAAGGGTCATCAGATAGATTGCACTAGGGAGAGGTCATCTGCGTATTCAGAATCACCGAAAAAGGCGGAGAGGGGCGTGAACCTAACCATTTCTGACCTAACTCTAAAAAAGTTAGGTTAGGTTAGCCTTTTGATTTTTACTGAAAAACTGATTTTAAAAGGGTCTTTAGATAGATTGCACTAGGAAGAGGTCATCTGCGTATTCAGAATCACCGAAAAAGGCGGAGAGGGGCGTGAACCTAACCGTTTCCGACCTAACTCTAAAAAAGTTAGGTTAGGTTAGCCTTTTGATTTTTACTGAAAAACTGATTTTAAAAGGGTCATCAGATAGATTGCACTAGGAAGAGGTCATCTGCGTATTCAGAATCACCGAAAAAGGCGGAGAGGGGCGTGAACCTAACCGTTTCTGACCTAACTCTAAAAAAGTTAGGTTAGGTTAGCCTTTTGATTTTTACTGCAAAACTGATTTTAAAAGGGTCATCAGATAGATTGCACTAGGAAGAGGTCATCTGCGTATTCAGAATCACCGAAAAAGGCGGAGAGGGGCGTGAACCTAACCGTTTCTGACCTAACTCTAAAAAAGTTAGGTTAGGTTAGCCTTTTGATTTTTACTGAAAAACTGATTTTAAAAGGGTCATCAGATAGATTGCACTAGGGAGAGGTCATCTGCGTATTCAGAATCACCGAATAAGGCGGAGAGGGGCGTGAACCTAACCGTTTCTGACCTAACTCTAAAAAAGTTAGGTTAGGTTAGCCTTTTGATTTTTACTGAAAAACTGATTTTAAAAGGGTCATCAGATAGATTGCACTAGGGAGAGGTCATCTGCGTATTCAGAATCACCGAAAAAGGCGGAGAGGGGCGTGAACCTAACCTTTTCTGACCTAACTCTAAAAAAGTTAGGTTAGGTTAGCCTTTTGATTTTTACTGAAAAACTGATTTTAAAAGGGTCATCAGATAGAATGCACTAGGAAGAGGTCATCTGCGTATTCAGAATCACCGAAAAAGGCGGAGAGGGGCGTGAACCTAACCATTTCTGACCTAACTCTAAAAAAGTTAGGTTAGGTTAGCCTTTTGATTTTTACTGCAAAACTGATTTTAAAAGGGTCATCAGATAGATTGCACTAGGAAGAGGTCATCTGCGTATTCAGAATCACTGAAAAAGGCGGAGAGGGGCGTGAACCTAACCGTTTCTGACTTAACTCTAAAAAAGTTAGGTTAGGTTAGCCTTTTGATTTTTACTGAAAAACTGATTTTAAAAGGGTCATCAGATAGATTGCACTAGGAAGAGGTCATCTGCGTATTCAGAATCACCGAAAAAGGCGGAGAGGGGCGTGAACCTAACCGTTTCCGACCTAACTCTAAAAAAGTTAGGTTAGGTTAGCCTTTTGATTTTTACTGAAAAACTGATTTTAAAAGGGTCATCAGGATAGATTGCACTAGGAAGAGGTCATCTGCGTATTCCAGAATCACCGAAAAAAGGCGGAGAGGGGCGTGAACCTAACCGTTTCTGACCTAACTCTAAAAAAGTTAGGTTAGGTTAGCCTTTTGATTTTTACTGCAAAACTGATTTTAAAAGGCTAACCTAACCTAACTTTTTTAGAGTTAGGTCAGAAAAGGTTAGGTTCACGCCCCTCTCCGCCTTTTTCGGTGATTCTGAATACGCAGATGACCTCTCCCTAGTGCAATCTATCTGATGACCCTTTTAAAATCAGTTTTTCAGTAAAAATCAAAAGGCTAACCTAACCTAACTTTTTTAGAGTTAGGTCAGAAACGGTTAGGTTCACGCCCCTCTCCGCCTTATTCGGTGATTCTGAATACGCAGATGACCTCTCCCTAGTGCAATCTATCTGATGACCCTTTTAAAATCAGTTTTTCAGTAAAAATCAAAAGGCTAACCTAACCTAACTTTTTTAGAGTTAGGTCAGAAACGGTTAGGTTCACGCCCCTCTCCGCCTTTTTCGGTGATTCTGAATACGCAGATGACCTCTTCCTAGTGCAATCTATCTGATGACCCTTTTAAAATCAGTTTTGCAGTAAAAATCAAAAGGCTAACCTAACCTAACTTTTTTAGAGTTAGGTCAGAAGGTTAGGTTCACGCCCCTCTCCGCCTTTTTCGGTGATTCTGAATACGCAGATGACCTCTTCCTAGTGCAATCTATCTGATGACCCTTTTAAAATCAGTTTTTCAGTAAAAATCAAAAGGCTAACCTAACCTAACTTTTTTAGAGTTAGGTCGGAAACGGTTAGGTTCACGCCCCTCTCCGCCTTTTTCGGTGATTCTGAATACGCAGATGACCTCTTCCTAGTGCAATCTATCTAAAGACCCTTTTAAAATCAGTTTTTCAGTAAAAATCAAAAGGCTAACCTAACCTAACTTTTTTAGAGTTAGGTCAGAAATGGTTAGGTTCACGCCCCTCTCCGCCTTTTTCGGTGATTCTGAATACGCAGATGACCTCTCCCTAGTGCAATCTATCTGATGACCCTTTTAAAATCAGTTTTTCAGTAAAAATCAAAAGGCTAACCTAACCTAACTTTTTTAGAGTTAGGTCAGAAACGGTTAGGTTCACGCCCCTCTCCGCCTTTTTCGGTGATTCTGAATACGCAGATGACCTCTTCCTAGTGCAATCTATCTGATGACCCTTTTAAAATCAGTTTTTCAGTAAAAATCAAAAGGCTAACCTAACCTAACTTTTTTAGAGTTAAGTCAGAAACGGTTAGGTTCACGCCCCTCTCCGCCTTTTTCAGTGATTCTGAATACGCAGATGACCTCTTCCTAGTGCAATCTATCTGATGACCCTTTTAAAATCAGTTTTGCAGTAAAAATCAAAAGGCTAACCTAACCTAACTTTTTTAGAGTTAGGTCAGAATCGGTTAGGTTCACGCCCCTCTCCGCCTTTTTCGGTGATTCTGAATACGCAGATGACCTCTTCCTAGTGCAATCTATCTGATGACCCTTTTAAAATCAGTTTTTCAGTAAAAATCAAAAGGCTAACCTAACCTAACTTTTTTAGAGTTAGGTCGGAAACGGTTAGGTTCACGCCCCTCTCCGCCTTTTTCGGTGATTCTGAATACGCAGATGACCTCTTCCTAGTGCAATCTATCTGATGACCCTTTTAAAATCAGTTTTTCAGTAAAAATCAAAAGGCTAACCTAACCTAACTTTTTTAGAGTTAAGTCAGAAACGGTTAGGTTCACGCCCCTCTCCGCCTTTTTCAGTGATTCTGAATACGCAGATGACCTCTTCCTAGTTCAATCTATCTGATGACCCTTTTAAAATCAGTTTTGCAGTAAAAATCAAAAGGCTAACCTAACCTAACTTTTTTAGAGTTAGGTCAGAATCGGTTAGGTTCACGCCCCTCTCCGCCTTTTTCGGTGATTCTGAATACGCAGATGACCTCTTCCTAGTGCAATCTATCTGATGACCCTTTTAAAATCAGTTTTTCAGTAAAAATCAAAAGGCTAACCTAACCTAACTTTTTTAGAGTTAGGTCAGAAAAGGTTAGGTTCACGCCCCTCTCCGCCTTTTTCGGTGATTCTGAATACGCAGATGACCTCTCCCTAGTGCAATCTATCTGATGACCCTTTTAAAATCAGTTTTTCAGTAAAAATCAAAAGGCTAACCTAACCTAACTTTTTTAGAGTTAGGTCAGAAACGGTTAGGTTCACGCCCCTCTCCGCCTTTTTCGGTGATTCTGAATACGCAGATGACCTCTCCCTAGTGCAATCTATCTGATGACCCTTTTAAAATCAGTTTTTCAGTAAAAATCAAAAGGCTAACCTAACCTAACTTTTTTAGAGTTAAGTCAGAAACGGTTAGGTTCACGCCCCTCTCCGCCTTTTTCGGTGATTCTGAATACGCAGATGACCTCTTCCTAGTGCAATCTATCTGATGACCCTTTTAAAATCAGTTTTGCAGTAAAAATCAAAAGGCTAACCTAACCTAACTTTTTTAGAGTTAGGTCAGAATCGGTTAGGTTCACGCCCCTCTCCGCCTTTTTCGGTGATTCTGAATACGCAGATGACCTCTTCCTAGTGCAATCTATCTGATGACCCTTTTAAAATCAGTTTTTCAGTAAAAATCAAAAGGCTAACCTAACCTAACTTTTTTAGAGTTAGGTCGGAAACGGTTAGGTTCACGCCCCTCTCCGCCTTTTTCGGTGATTCTGAATACGCAGATGACCTCTTCCTAGTGCAATCTATCTAAAGACCCTTTTAAAATCAGTTTTTCAGTAAAAATCAAAAGGCTAACCTAACCTAACTTTTTTAGAGTTAGGTCAGAAATGGTTAGGTTCACGCCCCTCTCCGCCTTTTTCGGTGATTCTGAATACGCAGATGACCTCTTCCTAGTGCATTCTATCTGATGACCCTTTTAAAATCAGTTTTTCAGTAAAAATCAAAAGGCTAACCTAACCTAACTTTTTTAGAGTTAGGTCAGAAAAGGTTAGGTTCACGCCCCTCTCCGCCTTTTTCGGTGATTCTGAATACGCAGATGACCTCTCCCTAGTGCAATCTATCTGATGACCCTTTTAAAATCAGTTTTTCAGCAAAAAAATCGATTTTTGCCCCGCCGCACCCACCCGTTATCGTTGACCGGGGTCCTTAACTCTGTGCACAGAATATATAGAAAAATATTTTTGTGGCATGTCTGAATTTTTATATCTATATTCTATTAAGCATCGTCTTTTATGCAACTCCTTTAAATTTTATTGCTTGTTTCAGGTCGAAATCACTGAAATAGGGCAATCAAAAATAATTAATATCAATTTTTTGTGCACTATTCAAAAGGCTAACCTAACTCTTTTAGAGTTAGGTCAGAAACGGTTAGGTTCACGCCCCTCTCCGCCTGATTCGGTGATTCTGAATACGCAGATGACCTCTCCCTAGTGCAATCTATCTGATGACCCTTTTAAAATCAGTTTTTCAGTAAAAATCAAAAGGCTAACCTAACCTAACTTTTTTAGAGTTAGGTCAGAAACGGTTAGGTTCACGCCCCTCTCCGCCTTTTTCGGTGATTCTGAATACGCAGATGACCTCTTCCTAGTGCAATCTATCTAAAGACCCTTTTAAAATCAGTTTTTCAGTAAAAATCAAAAGGCTAACCTAACCTAACTTTTTTAGAGTTAGGTCAGAAAAGGTTAGGTTCACGCCCCTCTCCGCCTTATTCGGTGATTCTGAATACGCAGATGACCTCTCCCTAGTGCAATCTATCTGATGACCCTTTTAAAATCAGTTTTTCAGTAAAAATCAAAAGGCTAACCTAACCTAACTTTTTTAGAGTTAGGTCAGAAACGGTTAGGTTCACGCCCCTCTCCGCCTTTTTCGGTGATTCTGAATACGCAGATGACCTCTTCCTAGTGCAATCT